>OX352284.1:5069262-7469262 GCA_947086405.1 Esperia sulphurella
GATATTTCACGAAGAAAGGAAAAGGTTGTTAAAAGTTTGGAAAATTCACAGTCTTACGTAAATTGCGATCAAAGCTGCGGGCGGTCTGTAATCTGTAATCTTCGTTCGGTTAAGACCAGAATATTTAGTGGAGTTTGATAATTTGTGGCGTTACGTATCGGAAGGGACCAGCCTCGATTGGCGTTTACGACAATCTTACTTGTTATATTAGAAAATTTACAAAAGAGGGTCAATTTATGTTCAGTATAATGTAAAAAATATCTTTTTTTTATTTTCATAATAATATACAAATCAAAATCAAAATATTTATTTTCAAAATTGGAATACATTATTCTCTTTTTGACGTCAAATTCTACCTAAAACTACTCCACTTCCACCTGTATAACCGAGGGGAGGAAGTGGCAACAAACCCAACGGCACAGGGCCCTACCTTTATCTTATTCATTACAATCATTAAGTCTACCTATGCTGAGCCATCAAGCACTCCATGGACTTTTATCATTTAAGTAGTCATCTAACTTATAGTAGGCTTTCTTGCACAGATTAACTTTTATAGAAGATTTGAATTTTTGAATACTCTCGTCTAGTGCCAAACTAAGACTAAAATTCAAAGGATTCTACTTAAGTCCACTGTTGGACATAGGCACTCTAAAACCCTATCTTCGGTTCTCTGCATCCAGTACGTTACGCAGATCGTCGCTCCTCACTCCACCCAGCCAGGGGGCGTCCCACACTACGCCTGCCCAGTCGTGGTCTCCATTCGAGAACTGCCACTTCACACAAGTGAGCAGACTTAATCACCTATAAATACAACAGGAGAACTAGCCTGTCGGTACTTGTTTGTTTATGTGTAAATTATTGTAGGGCTGGTAGCAGCGAGCGTGCGAGTATAGCCGATTGAGAGGGACAAAATTATGCGTCAGCAACTTAAGAACGAACTAACGACAACCACGTACCGAATCAGAAAAGACAATAAAAAATTTGAACAATATTCAAAGCGCTTTAATGATAATAAAATTATCAGGGACTAAAAACCTTCGGACAAACAATTAAAATGCAATAGTGATTATTGCACAGGAAGGTAAAGAAACCAAATTACATTTATTTGTGTCTAAGTAAAACGGAAGCGGTATTATTGCTATAATGCGATCACTTCCGAGAAACCTTCGGGTAAAGAAATAAAATAAGCTTATTAGGTGGTGCGTTTTTGATATAAAATCTGATACATTTAATAACGTAAAATGTATCTGAGTAGGTGATTATTGGGCATTCTGGCTCACTTTCACTCGCTCCACTCGTTCGCTCGCTGCGCTCGCACAGTGAGCTAGAATGCCCAATCGGTTTTCGCTGTTTAAAGTGAGCTAGAATGCCCAATCGATTTTGGTTGTTTGAAAGTGAGCTAGAATGCCCAATCGGTTTTCGCTGTTTGAAAGTGAGCCAGAATGCCCAATCGGTTTTAGACGTTTGAAAGTGAGCTAGAATGCTCAATCGGTTTTCGTTGTTTCGTGCGTGCCGGAATTCCCAATCATTCGACGGTTGGTTGTATTAGAACGCAAGATCAAATTATCGCAAGACGTCGATTGCGATTGGAATCATACGCTCCGCTTAACGGACTAACGGGTGACGTCGAGCGTTTTGTACGAAAAAGGTTAAGCGTGATACGTATAAAACTCTTAATGTAATAAATATGTCTACATTCTGCAGGGATCCTTGGCTCATGCATGTCAAACATTGAATTATTATTAATTACAAAATGAAATTTGTAAAACAACCGCATTCATTGCAACTAGAAAAAATTTGTTTGGGTTATTCAAAAGAGATTTCACGTCACGGCAAACTTTTACCGAATACTATTCGTTGTATTATATCTGGACCTTCCAACTGCGGTAAAACGAATTTAATTATTGGTCTACTATTACATAAAGATGGACTACATTATAGAAATGTATACCTTTACTCTAAAACACTTTTTCAACCTAAGTACGTATTTTTAGAAAAAGTTTTTAGAAAGGTGCCAGAGGTAACTTTTACAAAATTTCATGGTAATGATGAGGTTTTGAGTCCTCATGAGGCAACTTCTAATTCGATTATTATATTTGATGATGTAGCTTGTGAAAACCAAAATCATATAAGAGATTACTTTGCAATGGGTAGACACAAGAATATAGATTGTTTTTACTTAAACCAGACCTATAGCAAAATCCCGAAGCAGTTGATACGGGACAATGCTAATCTCATTATTCTTTTTAAACAAGACGATATGAACTTGAGACATGTTTATGAAGAGCATGTTAATACAGACATGAATTGGTTAGCGTTTCGAGAAATGTGTGCCAAGATTTGGAGTGTACCCTATAGCTACTTAGTTATAAACAAAGACTGTGAAAAGAGTAAAGGATGTTACAGGATGAAATTTGACACATTTGTAGAATTGCATTGATGATTTAAAAATACTATATTTATTATTATACCATCATTACAACTTAAGGCTTCGCCTGGTAAGGTATAAACATGGATAATGAACAAGCATTGAAAAAACAAGTAATAAAATCAGCTGAATCAGTTAAAAGAAAACTAAAGATGATGCGAGACATTAAAAGTAATAACGAATTCGCAATGGAATCGGTTTTTAAACCATTAACAGAGCCACTGAAACAAATTATAAACACAAAAATGGAAATACCACATAGAAAAATAAAGAAACAAAGACTCAGCTACACTCCTCTTAGTAAACGCAAGGAACATCGGGCTAGTTACGATGTTAGTGATGATGTCGAAAGCGACCAATCCAGTAAAGACTTCAACAATACAGTTTTTATGAAAAATCGTAAATCCGAGGTTTATTTTAATGACGAAGATGAAGAAAAAAGCGACTACGTCTATTTGGAACCTGATAAAGATGAAGACAATAGTGATATGGAACCTGATACTAGCGGTCTATCATTCAAATCGACTGACAACACTACTCCCATAAGAATGTCTTCAGAAAACATTCCTTTTGGGGTCAGAAACGAGAGAGAAAAACTCATGATGGGAACGTTACGTGTTTTTGTTACTGAACATAATATTTCTATTGGTTGTAAGACTTTCGCAAAAACTCCAGGGCTAATGGAATTATTGTTTAAGAAAACACCGCAATTAGAATTAATAACTGAAGATGATAAACAAAATTATAAGACTATATTATTGACTACAAATGCTCATCGCCGTGAGTATAATCCCATGAAGCCTATAAAAAGTAATAAAGGTCGAAAATATACACAAATAATTAGACCTCTATTTATGAAGTTGGCCAAAAACTGTGTGAGCACTGAAAGCATATCTCATGGATCTGGTTTGCCACTCACAAAAAAGCTGAATCAGAATGTAGATTATGTTTACTGGGATGATCCTAATGAATTAGTTAATCGATTGAAACTATTAATAGCTTCGCGAGATGCTGGAAACACAGGATTAGACAATGAAATACTATCTATTATCGAAGAGTTGCGGGAAAGTGATATCATTAATTAAATATATGCTGATATTTAGAAAGTTTTTCACAGTCTTTATTTATCCGCTGGTTGAGATAGTCGCTAGGAAATGAATATAGATAAATTTGGTCACCACGTTCATAAACGTTTGCGTTTACCGGAATCATTGGATTCACACAAGCTCTTAAAGTCAGAAAACGGAGAATTTGATTTACATTTAGTAAGGTTAAAAGGAGTTAAGGCTCCATCAGCCTCCGATGATGCTGTAAATAAGCAGTATGTCGATAATTTGCTGAATGACTATTACACAAAACATGATGTATTAGACGAACTACATAAAATAAAAACGGATATAATTAATCTCATGAGAGTAAAATTTTATATGAAAGGAGAAGTAGATCAAGCCATTGCCAACAGCAAATTAAAAGTCACCAAAAATGAGTAAGCAACAAGTAGTAGACGAAATTCACAAAGCAGCACGAAAAAATTTTAACAGACGTCCTGTAGTATTAAAAGGTATCGATGATTTATGGCAAGCTGATTTAATTGATATGCAGAATTATGGAAAAGACAACAATGGTTATAAGTACATCTTAGTCATAATCGATTGCTTTTCAAAATTTGCTTGGGCACTGCCTGTTAAAACGAAAACTAAATCTGAAATAACAAACACGTTTAAAAAAGTACTTGAAAAGAATGGGCGTATTCCATTAAATTTACAAACCGATTTAGGTAAAGAATTTTATAATGAGGATTTTCGAAACTTAACGATGTTATACAAAATAAACCATTATTCAACATATTCCACTAAAAAGGCTTCAATTGTTGAAAGGTTGATTAGAACTTTGAAAAACAAGTTATATAAATATTTTAGTTTCATTGGCAATTATAAATGGATTGGTAAACAGTTGAGTAACATACTTGACTCTTACAATAATTGTGTACATCGAATTACTAAACATAAACCAAAAGACGTGAATCAATACAATGAATCTTTAATATTAAATAATATAAAGGAATCAAGAAAATATATTACAGTAAAAAGGAATAAATTCAAAGTTGGAGATTATGTGCGAATTAGCAAATACAAAGGAACTTTTCAAAAAGGATATACCCCTAATTGGTCAACAGAAATATTTATCGTGTCAAAAGTAAATTCGACTAATCCACCGACTTATGAGATTGTTGATCAACGAAAACAGATCATTTTAGGTACTTTTTACGAACAGGAACTTCAAAAAACAAAATACCCTGATATTTACTTAGTTGAGAAAGTTTTAAAAAAGAAAGGTAATAAGCTATTTGTAAAATGGTTGGGCCTTAATGAAAGTGAAAATAGTTGGATTAACAAAACATCCATCGTATAAATCTATATAATTAGTTGATACGTATTATATTTTTATTAGTATACCTGTAATGCATGGAGGAGGACTTATTAATAGTGTAATAAACAATTTACCTTTTGAGTTACATTTACCAGGGTATAATTACTGCGGTCCCGGTACACGACTACGAGAAAGATTATCACGGAACGATAGAGGAATTAATAAATTAGATAACGCTTGTATGCAACACGATATAGCATATTCCAACTATACTAATTTAGAAGATCGCCATAAAGCAGATTTAGAACTATTGAACATGGCAAATCGAAGACTTAGGTCAAAAGATGCAGGAAGAGGTGAAAAATTATCTTCCTGGATAGTAAGTAAAGTAATGAAAACAAAACTAAAAGCAGGTGCAGGTATCAAAGGCTTCAAAAAGGTTGTCTCTAAAATATATAGTCAGTTGAAAAAATACAAACCAAAAAATAATAAGTCTGCAATTAAATTTGCCTATCTGGCTGCAAAGAAGCTATTCTCTAAAAATAATGGATTTCGATTACCGCGCGTCATACCAATTCCTAAAACAGGAGGAATTTTGCCTCTAATTCCTATATTTGCGGGGTTGTCAGCTTTGGGCACATTAGCTGGAGGAGCAGCAGGTATCGCGAAGACAGTAAATGATTATAAATCAGCACAGAAAAATTTACAAGAATCTGAACGCCATAACAAAGTAATGGAATCCATTGCTTTGGGTAAAGGTTTGTACATCAAACCGTATAAAAAAGGCAATGGTTTATTTTTACGATCGGCAAAAAACTAAAGAAAAGGCTACCTAGACGCGCGCTTACTAATTTGGATATTATAGAACATGCACATGGTATTCCATATTTTAGAGGTGTTTATATGAGAAATCAGTTACCAAAAAAACCTAAACGTATTGAATGTGGTGTTATTAATTTAGACAGCTCTAAAAACGAAGGTACTCATTGGGTAGCCTATGTAAAACTAAATAATTATTGTGAGTATTTTGACAGTTTTGGAGATTTAAAGCCGCCATTAGAGTTAATCGGATACTTGGATAAATATGATATTTACTACAATTACAATATATATCAAAGTTTTAATTCTGTTAATTGTGGACATTTATGTATAAAATATTTGAAAAACTTTTGGATAAACATTTAAAAGAACTTATCTCTTGTACTTATTGTCATTACCAAAATGACTTTCACGCTGTCTATATCGGATACTAAGGCGAGTTTAGCAACAAACTATTCGCCAAATTTACAATTAGATAATGATTATGAATGTGGTCTTTTGTATTTTTCTACATTTAATTCTATACCGAATGTAGATGATAGAAATAATAAACTATACTATGGTGACAATGAGGTGATAGAAATACCAGAGGGCTCCTACGAACTTCAGGATATTAGAGACTATTTAAAAGATAATATCAAGGATGGTTCATTTGAATTAAGGTGTAATAACAATACTTTGAAAACTACTATCTTTTGTTCGAAAGTCATACATTTTCAAAAAGAAGATTCCGTAGGACAATTATTAGGTTTTGGACCAGAAACCCTTCCCGCGAATATATTACACGAATCTCGCTTTCCCGTCAACATTCTGTCGACAACCGTTCTCCGGGTTGAATGTGACATCATTAGCGGATCTTTTGTAAACGGAAAACCTAGTCATATTATTCATGAATTCGCGCCTAATGTTCCACCTGGTTATAGAATTATAGAAGTACCTAAAAACATAATTTATTTTCCAGTAAACCAGAGTAGCATAAGTTCTATTAATATTAAAATATTAGACGTAAATGGTAATTTAGTTAACTTAAGGAACGAGGAAATTCAGTTATATTTACATTTAAGAAGAAAATGATTGACTTTAATAATAAATACTCTGCATCTGTAGTAAAAAGCAGCAGTGTGAATTGTACTCCTAAAGCAATAGCACCTTCAAAACAATTTAGAAAAAAACCATATTCAAAAAAGAAGTTAACTAAAGAAAATAAGGACTTCCTTAAACTCATAGGGCTAAAATGAGTATCCTAAATATAACAGATGGTCCAGTTTATGACAATTCAATTGAAAGTTATGAGTACTATTCATACAAACCATACGTAAACAGTTTTAAAAATAATGATGAGATACGAATACCTATAAATCAACAGGATTTGTACGTATTGCCATCGGCCAGTACCATTTACATAGAAGGAAATGTGCAAGTTTACAACCGACAATCAAAAACAAAAGTTAACCAAATTCACTTCACAAATAATCCAATATTGTTTCTATTTCAAGACATACGTTATGAACTTAATGGTATAGAAATAGATAAAATTAAAAATGTTGGTATTACTACAACTATGAAAGGTTTGTTATCGATGGGTGCGGCAGAATCGAAAATTTCAGAATGTTGGGGTTGGAACCTTGATGGTACTACAAACCACGGAGGTAATTTCTCAGTATCTATACCTCTTAATAAAGTTCTGGGGTTTGCAGAAGACTTTAATAAAATAATAATGAATTGTAAACATGAGCTTATTTTATTGCGTAACAACTCTAATTTGAATTGTATAAAATTAGGCGAGAATGAATATGTTCATGATGTTGAAATTTCTAAGTTGGTTTGGCGGGTACCCCAAGTGAAAGTTTCTGATCGTGAAAGAATTAATCTACTTCGTCATTTAGAAAAAGATCGTTCATTGACTATAATGTTTAGAAACTGGGATCTATATGAGTATCCTTTACTTCCTCAGACGTCTAAGCATACTTGGTCAATTAAAACGTCTTCTCAGTTGGAAAAACCACGATATGTAATATTGGGTTTACAAACTGATCGTAAGAATCAAGTAACTAAAGATATGTCTCAATTTGACCACTGTCATTTACGTAACGTTAAAGTGTTTCTGAATTCAACTTACTTCCCGTATGAAAACCTAAACGTTGATTTTGCCAACAACAATTACTCTTTATTATACGAACATCACGCAAAATTTCAGCAGTCGTATTACGGACGTCGACCAGACCCTTTATTAAACTTTGAAAATTTTAAAAATAAAGCGCCATTGTGGCTAATTGATTGTAGTCGACAAGTAGATAGCGTTAAACCTGGGGGACCCATAGATGTTAAAGTGGAAATTGAGTGTGTTTCAGACATTCCGAACAACACCACCGCTTTCTGTCTAATTATTAATGAGTCCATTGTTGAATATAAACCATTGACTAGTACAGTAAAGAAAATATCATGAGTAACAATTTCATATTCGTGGATATACAAGGTTTCAAAGATTACAATAATGTGTTTATTATTAAAGAACTAGCCCTGGTGACAAAAGAATATTCTCAGACCTTTTTAGTCAAACCTCCTTACGCTTTTTCGTATTTAACAACAGAGGAGAAAAAACAGGTCGTGTGGCTAGAAAGAAACAGGGGTATACTTTGGAGAGAAGGCTTTATTGACTATCGCGAATTTAAAAGATCTATTATTTTACCATTGTTAAAAAATAAGATCATAATCGTAAAGGGTCAGGAAAAAGTAAAATGGATGAGAGAATTATGTAGTGACTGTAATGTTATTGATGTTGGCGTAAAAGGTTGTCCCAGTTTCGTAATTTTATATAACACATTTTGTATAAATAATACTTATAACTGTTTATCTCATAAAAAATATTGCGCATTAAAAAACGCAATTACCATAAAAAAGTGGTGTTATGAAAATAATATAGGTACTTAATTTAATTAATCGCTAAGATCAATTATTTATCAATTATTATTGTTTCATAGTATATTGCCAGCTTTGTATTGTGTTTTGGATACATGTAAATAAAATAATAATAATAACTTCTCTTTTATTTTATTATCGACAAAAAAACTATGTAGACACCATTTTAATTAAGCATTGTATTTTATACAAAGAAAATATTGACAAATAGATATAAGGATTAATAACCTATCTAAAATAGACAGATATGACGCTCTTTATTATGTCAAAGTAAGTCTAAGATGTAGAATTCAGCCCTTAATTATTTATTTACAGTATAACGTGGTACAAACAAGTAATTTATTAAATAATTGAAACAAGCAAGTAAATTATTACATGTAAATAGATTACAAAGTAGGTGTTATTTTTATTCAAATATCTAATCTTAAGCTATACAATCTTAAACATAAAATAGGTAGTTAGGTAGCCTTGACTTCTGACAGCAGTCGTATTCGTAATTGTGTTCCACATTATGGATTCTGAAAGTTAATAAGAATAAAATTAGTTTAGAACCATAACCGTATAGAATCAATCCATAACCAACACTATTAAATAACAAAAAAAATAAGTACCTTGCACTTTTCGGCTCGTTCTCCAAGTTGCGCGCTTATCTGGTACAGAATTCGTCTTATTTTATATAGGACGCTATCACCTTCTTCATATACCACATATTGCGTCCTGGCTTGTGACCTCATAACGATTTCAGTTTCAGTTTCATCTGCACTATACACTTCAATTTTAACTACATATTTCGGTATTCCTCTGTCATGTACCGCGATGTAACTGGTTTTAGCGTTTTGTAGCTGCTGATTTCGTAACATTATGATATGAAATAGGATACTTGAATTGATTAATTAAAAGCAAGAGAATTGAGAAGACGCGACGAAGGACTGGTAGCGAATGATGGTTATAGTCAATATTTCTAGTTGAGTCTTGTATGAAAAACATCGTGTGCGCGACGCGGCTCGAGTTACACCGCAGGCGCAAAGCTAAAGACAACAGACATGATCAAACTTGAAAAATAATGTACTGAATCAGCAGTCTCAGCTACATAAATAACAATATTAATTGTATGTAATATATAGGTAAATTATGTAGGTAACGCTTCCTCTGAAAGAAGCCGAAATAAAATGTATCTACCTATAAGTGCGTAATTGTATCTATCTCGGTATCTCAAAACAAGGGAAACATAATTAAGATATAAACAATGAAGATGCAATTTAAAATAATAACAACAACAAAAATTATAATTAATACAATTTATTTAAAAAAAGTAGGTAACTCATACATTTTGGTTAACCTAATATAATACAGGTTATACTCCTATTTATATAAGTATCTTATGAAATAATCGCAACCCAGAACAGATATTTCTTGTTCAATTATAGAATTAACACATTTGTTACAGTTTAAAACTAATAAGATATCATCTAGTGATGAAAGAAATCTATTTTTTAAAATTTTATCGATATTTCTAACAAACATTGTAGCTTCAATATAATCGTTTTCAGTCAAATTTCTTAATCTTACGTGTATACAATGCGCAAAAATATTAATTGCTTCACACACTAGGTACAACATATTTATAGAACAACGTTTATCACAAAACATTAGCTGGTATAAAAAAAGTTGATAAAAGCGGTCATGGTTGGTCACATATTTACCAAATAACTCAAATTCTTCATATATATGCCCCCATTCTTCTAATGTAAAAAATATATCACTATTTTCACAAACTATGTGAACTTGTGGTGCAAAATTGTCTAAAGCCCATAAACCGGTGGTTATCTTAACACCATTTGAATGTAAATATGTATGTTTTGAAATTATAACGTTGTATAGATAACTTTCAGCCATTACTAGAGTAATCAGAAAAAAGTGAACAGTTTCTGAGGCACCCAATTAAAAGAATGAACAGTGACCCCAAGCGTATGTAGTAATATTATCTTCTAATATTCTACGTTTATCATCATTAGAAGACAGAGCGATTTTATTTATTTCTTGAGTAAAAACTTGATGCTTAAGGGACTTGAAAAGAACGTTTTTTTTACGTATTACTTCATTTTCCTTCAACACTTTATTATAATCTTTAAAATGTAAGTCATTTGCGACGTACTTCTTAACTCCCTTTGCTTTTTTAATTTCTCTCTGTTCTGTCTTTATGCAATATAGTTTAGAACGCAGTCCTACAAATTCCAAAATATGCTGCCCTCCTAATTCGTCTTTGAACAAACCAGGTATTTTCTTATTTATACATTTTATTTTATACTTGTTATTTTCAGGATAGTTACTTGTATCGAAATATTGTATAAAATTTCTCTTTAAATCTTTATAAAAATTCTCTGTTTCTATTGAATACAAATAACTGTCAGTATCCATGTAGCACAGTTTGATTTTTGGACCATAAAAAGGTTTCATAACCGTATAATGAAAGTTGTACATATGACTCTTGGATAATTCTAATACAGTAAATCCTATGTATATAGGTTTATCTAGAATTACCTTTTCTGGTTTCATCTGAACTGCCACAAAGTTTTCAGTAAATACAGTTAAGCTATGAAAATTTGGTTTCGCAATTAATTGGTCAGCAGTGTAATATTTCTTGGTCTTATTTCTTTCGTCACACCATTGATTAACTAATTTGACATCCAACCTATTTTCGGAATTCTCTAACGTTTTCCCAAATATGCTGTTATTCAGTAACTTAAAAAAGTCTTGCTCAAATGTAGATTTTGCATTTTGCCTTAATGATGTGTTCAAATCTATATACTGTTTTAAAAAGGGACTTTGTCGGAATTGTATAACCCGATGTATTGCTTTTAATTTAAGTCCATGTTTTAAACATGTTTTTAAATGTACGTAATGTATAACGTAGTGATATTTATCGAATAAATTTGGAACCAATTTCGGTGTTTTAGAACCTGGAGGTATATATTTTTGTGGGCAAAATGGAAGATCATTATGTAAGTTATGGAGTTCATCGGGGTATTCAAGGTCAACTTCTAAGATATAACCATAATCACTGTCATCTGCAATTTGACATATATTAAGACTGGTTTTTTCTACATTATTTAGTAATTTAAAATCTGAGTGTGGCAAATATGCACACATTGCGTAACCATATAGATTATTACAGTCCATATAGATTAAATAATTATCTGTTTTACTTGGATCGTAGTTAAGAGAATATTTATTATTTGATGCCGCGTATCTAGTAGAACACAAGCATACCCCACCGCGAATACCGTTTTGAATAATTCTAATAATTTCTAAATCGTCGATAAGTTCTAACTGGACTCTAGTCTTAAGTAACATTGCGTCAAAGCTTAAGCTTGGGGCAGTTATGTAGAAAGCAGGGTCTAATTTATAATTAATTCTGCATGTGCGTCTAAAATTTTCGAACACATCTGCAAGCAAAATAACGTCAGATTTAAGATATAAGTCTGTGTACTCTCCTAAAGATTTTATATTAAATGCTCTCCAAATTTGAAGTGCATGATCATAATCCGTATCAGAAATTGATTGATTGGTTAAAATATTAAAAAACTCCTCTCGCTGCGGTAAACACTCTTGGTCATATGACTCCCAGTTCTTCATATAGTCATACGGATATACACCTTTTCTTCTTAATAAATCAAAATGGGGTTGGTTAACGAAGAATCGCGATAAATGAATGAAATCTTCTTTATGCAGATTTTCTACTAATTTTTCTAAACTAGTGCCAAGAAATTTGAAAGAGTCCACAAAGCGAACGGCAGCGTATTGATCCTTCCCGATTGGAAAAAATTTTGTGAACGAAATGTAGTTTTCTTTAGTTTTAGCTATGACTTTTAACTGACCTAGCATTTCTCCTAATTGACATATGAATAAATGAGAGTCGTATCCTGACAAATTATGAAAAAATACCGGAACAAACTTCGGTAATTTGAACCGAATATTGCAGTAAGAATGCGCAGCTCCGCGATATTTACCGGTGAGATGGCAGTGGTCTTTAACTCTATCATCAAACAATAACTTTGAACAAATGCAACAATCTCGCGAATTTGTAAAGTTTTTTGAGTCTTCTTCTGTAAAACTCATCGCAACGGGATCGTTAAGTGTTTTAAATATATTAGAGACATCGTTCTGAATATATTCAAGAAATTTTGTAACGCAATCTTTTCCACGATAACACACAAACTTATTAAGCGAAGGATTATACGAACATACAATATAATATCCAAACGCGGCAGGCACATGCCTTTGTAAACTTTTTGTCAATCTTGAACTACTCGTTTCAAGATCTGATTTACAAGTCTCTAGAAAAGACTCGAAGTCAGCGTAAATAACAAAAGGCATGTCTTGCATCCTATCATAGTTCCTAAATTGTATGAAAGAACCCTTCTCAGGTAAAATAGTAGCCACACCACCGCAAACGTGATGGGCTAATTTGTTTTCGCTGTTGAAAAATAACATACATTCATCGCAAAAATATATTTTACCATGATGTTTCGTTAATTGAGGTCTTATCAATCGAGATAAGTCTTTAATTAAGCAATAATGTGTGCGAGGGCCATTCTCCAAAAATAATAGATTGACATGATGTTTCTTCCGCATCTGAGTTTTGTATAATGGTCCGATTATATTGAATCTTTTATTTAGACCATAGATATTAACGCTGATGTTACGATTATTCTTTTCAAATATTTTTATATCTTGAAAATTTACTGGAAACGACATATTGTTCAAATTTAGTACTTTTTCAAAGTTTGGGTACGAGCTGATTCGGTCCGCATTAGTTTTAGCTGGGAATAGGGATGCCATTATACACCATACAAAACAAAAATTATCATTGTTTTTTATGTTAATGCATGCTTTCTTCATTTTTAAATATTTTGGTAACTCAATATAGCTAGAAGCTCGTAGAGGTGAATATTTGTTAATATTTACCTCCAGGTACAAAGTCCTTAAAAAGGACCACCCACTGTCTCTCTCTTGAAATCCATCAACTTTATTAGATATTATTTCAATGACCTTCGCAAACATATCATTAAACTCATAATGTTTATGTATACAAATATTTTCCGTTGCGAAAGATTTAATTTCAACCATATCATTTTTCGGCAGCGAGAACTCTGCAAAAAGTTCAAAGTTTGCTTTTATATTATTGTGCTGAGCTATCTTCGCAGCGATCAACTGCCGCACGGGGCGGCGCACGCGCCTCAAGAACTCGCCGGGCGCGGGGGCAGCCGAACGCTCGCTCTCGCTCCCACAATCGCTGTCGCAGTCCGCCTCACTACCCCCACGTCTCGGCCCCGACTGCCGTCCGCGTTCCCGTACCCTAAAACTAGCAATTCGGTTTCTAAATGCTGAACAAAGTTTTTCAACATTTGGACTTATTTCGATCGAGTTATTATCTTTATGTAAACGACTTCGGAGGTGACCCGAAAAGGCTTTACTTTTGATGGTTAGATCACAAACAGTACAGAAAATGTTTCTGCCTGCCATGGTTGAGATATTTTTGTTCTAGGATGAAAACATTAATTTTAACACTTTACTTCGATGGTCTAGAGGCTAAAAGGCCTAACTTGTTTATGTAATTGAAAATTTAAAAAGAAATAGAGAATATAAAATATGTGACCGATTTCTGGTTTGTATTAGTACCTACCTAGGTTAATTAATTAAATTGTATGCAGTTGAAAGTTTTTAATATATTTAATATAAAAACCACAAAGTTATTTTAATAAAAAATATACAAATTAAATTATTTTTTCTTATTAGAAAAGAACTGCCCGTCTTCCTTGAACCTAGTTTTTGCCGCATTAATGAATTTCTTCAAAAAAATTAGCTCATCAGCTCCCGAACCAACTTGATACTTAAGAGTTATTGCAGCTTTTTCCCACCTGTCCTTCGGGTCGACGCGCAGGATGTCTCGCGTGTCGTACACTCTCAGCTCCACGAACTGGTCGCCGGCCAGCAGGGCGGTGCGACGCAGCACGCCGTCGGCTACGCGCCGCGTCAGAGCAGACGTGAGCGGCGGCCGCTTGGAGGCCGCGCGCCGAGCTTCCTCTTCGTCCTCACTGTCGTCAGACAGCAGGGACCACTCGCGGCTTCCTTTTTTGCTCACAGCCGATGACGATGGAACCTGCTTCGTTCTCAGCTTTTTAGTCTTCGGCTTGGCGGGCGCGGCAGTCGATGGCACAGACCTGAAATAATAATAATAATACAACGTTAATCTAATAATAATAGCGTAAAACAAAGTCTCTCTCCGCGTGTGTCTGTGATTTTGGATAAAGTTCTTAACTATTTTATAGTGAATGAATAGGGTAGGTTTTATAATTATGATTTCAATATACAATCACTGTAAGTACGAGACCGAAGTGGACGACTCCATTATTTGTTACATATAGCGTCTCTGATTGAATAAAAAATAAAATATTTGGTAAGTACTACAACTAACCTTACGTCACCGTCGTCATCCGAATCAAACGCGCACGATTTTCTTTTACTGGCTTCTTCCACGCTCCTCTTACTGTAATACTCGGATTCAGACCTGCAAATAAAATAAACCCTTACTGTTATTTCGAATAAAACATCATTAAAACTTAACTGATGAGTAAAATATTTGTGAAATTCTTGTTTAGTACAGGGAAATGATAGTTTGCGACTAGATAGGTATATAATGTTGAAAAACTTTATTTATTTAAAAATGAATAATAATCCAAACTTACGAACATTATTGTTTTCGCGAAGATGCGCACGCTGGTAGAACTGAAGACGGCTGGGAGGGGTAGCGGGGGCACTGGACACTGACGATGCGCGGAAACGAACTAACGACAACCACGTACCGAATCAGAAAAGACAATAAAAAATTTGAACAATATTCAAAGCGCTTTAATGATAATAAAATTATCAGGGACTAAAAACCTTCGGACAAACAATTAAAATGCAATAGTGATTATTGCACAGGAAGGTAAAGAAACCAAATTACATTTATTTGTGTCTAAGTAAAACGGAAGCGGTATTATTGCTATAATGCGATCACTTCCGAGAAACCTTCGGGTAAAGAAATAAAATAAGCTTATTAGGTGGTGCGTTTTTGATATAAAATCTGATACATTTAATAACGTAAAATGTATCTGCTTCCAATAATATGCATACATACATCTTCTGTAATAAAATCAACATTGACTGAGTATCATTGCAAGTAATTTTATTACATATTTATGTACATGAACATGCTACTTCTACTAGGAAAAGTACTAACATTTTTACGTGACTGCACACATGTAATAAATGTTTATGCTTGTTTAATTGATTAATTTTTGATGAAAGTTCTGTGAATTGTTTAATACCCCTGACATTTTAATCAGATCAGCATAAAACTGTGTATGGAACATAGGTAAATAAGTGACACATTGCGGTGTATGTGAACTACGATTCGCGGCAATATCAAAAGGTGACGGTCGTCATTTAATACTTGGCTATGTTAGGGCGAGTACTCAACTTAAAGTAGGTACACAACAATTAGTTTAACTAGATTCTTTAACTTTGTAAAGTTATTATGAATTATGATTCTATTTTATAAATATGTAATTCTATCGTAAGATAACAGACTGTTATAGGTAATTAAGCACCTAAATTATTCTTATAGGTGCTTATCCATTATGTTTTTAGCACTTACCCATTCTATTGATCTCTGTACAATCATTATTGCACATTATAAACTTTGTACGTCTATCATTGGTCGCGTTACTGAAATTTTGTAAATATAAAATGGAGTATTAGATAACATTATATAATATTTAAATTGTTGGAACTTAATGTCACACTAAATTTAATCAATGTGTACATACCTCTAATACGTCGTAACCATGCGCAATGTAAAATGAAGTTTCAGCATTTCAAGTACAGTCGTGGGAATCATTGTAATGAATAAGTTATTTATTAACATATTGCATACTTAGTAATAATCGCGATTAGGACCATGTATTATAACAAACACTTTAATAAAAAAACATAAAACATCATGATGATACCGGAAATCATAAATCAGCGAATTGGGTGTTTTCGAAACTATTTTAAAAAGTCAATTAAACAAAATCGATTAAATTATAGTGCCTACCTGCTATTGAAATATTATAACTAATACCATTACGTATTCTCCTGTTTTTTCTTTGACTGTACGTCGACATTCTTTTGCTTTGATAAGCGCTCTGTGCGCGCTCGGTACTCAAGTAACACAAGAACATAACATAATGCTCGTAACGTAATATGTAAGTATTAGGGATCGCTACATAATTTGTAAAACCCTTATACAATTCTTCAATACTCATACTGATTTATTTCAACCTTTTGGGACATTGAGAACTCTAGGCTAAGTCGACATTGTTTTGTTTCACATTTATGAATCAATGTAAGAATGTTAGTTCATTTATAATGAACTTTTGAACGGAGACATAAATTTTGTGTTCTTTGGTATTTGCGGAGTTACGTACATGTATGTGATAGAGATAAAATGCAGATATACCTGCGCGTTAGTTAATAAACTTGAAATATTAAATGTAATCAACCAGGATGAATAGAAGAGAGCTTATAGAGCGCAAAGTATTGTAGTCCGCAAAACTCAATTATTTTACCATATATGTGTTTTTCGCCATACTCATCAAGTCTAGGGCCTAACTAAGTAAAAATACATAAAACATTCGAGTAATGTGACATTGAGAAATGATTTCGATATACAGAACCCTTTATTAATTAATTGGTAGCATGTTTGCATTGACTCTTTTATTTTGTAATTATTATTGTAAATTGCAACGCGGTGAGGAGCCACGTTTATTGTTGTGTTATTTATGGAAATTGTAACTCAGATACAGAAAGCTGGTTCAAGGTAAAAATAATTACTTGAGATGTTTGGCTTTAACTTTGGGCTAACGGTACGACCAAACGGGCTGGGAACAAATTCCTTAAGCAGATGCTAATGAGATAGTTAAATGTATGTATTGTCTTGTGAAGGAATGAGGTTCTTGGTGCTGTGACTTTAGGAAGTCCTTGCTAACGGTACGACCAATCGGGCTTGAACAATTCCTTGAGCAAACGGCGACAAGATAATTGATTATAATTGTCTTGTGAAGGAATAAGGTTCTTGGTGCTGTTAGTTTAGGAAATTCTTTATAACGAACTGCACGACCAATCGGGCTTGAACAATTCCTTGAACAAGCGGTGACAGGATGGTACCTACAAATAGTAATTGTCTCATGATGGAATAATGTTTCTAGGTGCTGGAAGCTTAAAAATGTTAAAACCTAAAATATCTCTCTGTTAGCCTTAAATCAGATTTCGTAATGTATATATAAATGTGAGTAAAGTGTGATCAGAACAAAGTGCACGCAACATAGATTCTCGTACATGTGAGTTTATTATTTTATTAATTTTATATTACATAACCTAATTTCGATTAGCTCGTTATACGTCGCATACACAAACATAATCGCGTTCAGAGCGCTACACAGGGGCGACTCGCGCCTCGACTCCAACCGCGCGTCGGACGGCGAACATAGCTTGGTAATCGTCGGTACGTAACCCAACGCGCACTCAAACGCGTTCCGTTCGAAACATACAACAGGTTTTAATCGACGATGTTTGCAATCGTTATTGGACGTGAGTCGCTTTTGTCAAGATGTTCTAAGTCATGCGATTATTTTAATACAAACAAACGTCGGAAACCGATTGGGCATTCTGGCTCACTTTCAAACAGCGAAAACCGATTGGGCATTCTAGCTCACTTTCAAACGTCTAAAACCGATTGGGCATTCTGGCTCACTTTCAAACAGCGAAAACCGATTGGGCATTCTAGCTCACTTTCAAACAATCAAAATCGATTGGGCATTCTAGCTCACTTTCAAATGACGAAAACAGATTGGGCTTTCTGGCTCACTGTGCGAGCGCAGCGAGCGAACGAGTGAAGCGAGTGAAAAGTGAGCCAGAATGCCCAATCTGTTTTCGTCATTTGAAAGTGAGCTAGAATGCCCAATCGATTTTGGTTGATTGAAAGTGAGCCAGAATGCCCAATAATCACCTACTTATCTGCTTCCAATAATATGCATACATACATCTTCTGTAATAAAATCAACATTGACTGAGTATCATTGCAAGTAATTTTATTACATATTTATGTACATGAACATGCTACTTCTACTAGGAAAAGTACTAACATTTTTACGTGACTGCACACATGTAATAAATGTTTATGCTTGTTTAATTGATTAATTTTTGATGAAAGTTCTGTGAATTGTTTAATACCCCTGACATTTTAATCAGATCAGCATAAAACTGTGTATGGAACATAGGTAAATAAGTGACACATTGCGGTGTATGTGAACTACGATTCGCGGCAATATCAAAAGGTGACGGTCGTCATTTAATACTTGGCTATGTTAGGGCGAGTACTCAACTTAAAGTAGGTACACAACAATTAGTTTAACTAGATTCTTTAACTTTGTAAAGTTATTATGAATTATGATTCTATTTTATAAATATGTAATTCTATCGTAAGATAACAGACTGTTATAGGTAATTAAGCACCTAAATTATTCTTATAGGTGCTTATCCATTATGTTTTTAGCACTTACCCATTCTATTGATCTCTGTACAATCATTATTGCACATTATAAACTTTGTACGTCTATCATTGGTCGCGTTACTGAAATTTTGTAAATATAAAATGGAGTATTAGATAACATTATATAATATTTAAATTGTTGGAACTTAATGTCACACTAAATTTAATCAATGTGTACATACCTCTAATACGTCGTAACCATGCGCAATGTAAAATGAAGTTTCAGCATTTCAAGTACAGTCGTGGGAATCATTGTAATGAATAAGTTATTTATTAACATATTGCATACTTAGTAATAATCGCGATTAGGACCATGTATTATAACAAACACTTTAATAAAAAAACATAAAACATCATGATGATACCGGAAATCATAAATCAGCGAATTGGGTGTTTTCGAAACTATTTTAAAAAGTCAATTAAACAAAATCGATTAAATTATAGTGCCTACCTGCTATTGAAATATTATAACTAATACCATTACGTATTCTCCTGTTTTTTCTTTGACTGTACGTCGACATTCTTTTGCTTTGATAAGCGCTCTGTGCGCGCTCGGTACTCAAGTAACACAAGAACATAACATAATGCTCGTAACGTAATATGTAAGTATTAGGGATCGCTACATAATTTGTAAAACCCTTATACAATTCTTCAATACTCATACTGATTTATTTCAACCTTTTGGGACATTGAGAACTCTAGGCTAAGTCGACATTGTTTTGTTTCACATTTATGAATCAATGTAAGAATGTTAGTTCATTTATAATGAACTTTTGAACGGAGACATAAATTTTGTGTTCTTTGGTATTTGCGGAGTTACGTACATGTATGTGATAGAGATAAAATGCAGATATACCTGCGCGTTAGTTAATAAACTTGAAATATTAAATGTAATCAACCAGGATGAATAGAAGAGAGCTTATAGAGCGCAAAGTATTGTAGTCCGCAAAACTCAATTATTTTACCATATATGTGTTTTTCGCCATACTCATCAAGTCTAGGGCCTAACTAAGTAAAAATACATAAAACATTCGAGTAATGTGACATTGAGAAATGATTTCGATATACAGAACCCTTTATTAATTAATTGGTAGCATGTTTGCATTGACTCTTTTATTTTGTAATTATTATTGTAAATTGCAACGCGGTGAGGAGCCACGTTTATTGTTGTGTTATTTATGGAAATTGTAACTCAGATACAGAAAGCTGGTTCAAGGTAAAAATAATTACTTGAGATGTTTGGCTTTAACTTTGGGCTAACGGTACGACCAAACGGGCTGGGAACAAATTCCTTAAGCAGATGCTAATGAGATAGTTAAATGTATGTATTGTCTTGTGAAGGAATGAGGTTCTTGGTGCTGTGACTTTAGGAAGTCCTTGCTAACGGTACGACCAATCGGGCTTGAACAATTCCTTGAGCAAACGGCGACAAGATAATTGATTATAATTGTCTTGTGAAGGAATAAGGTTCTTGGTGCTGTTAGTTTAGGAAATTCTTTATAACGAACTGCACGACCAATCGGGCTTGAACAATTCCTTGAACAAGCGGTGACAGGATGGTACCTACAAATAGTAATTGTCTCATGATGGAATAATGTTTCTAGGTGCTGGAAGCTTAAAAATGTTAAAACCTAAAATATCTCTCTGTTAGCCTTAAATCAGATTTCGTAATGTATATATAAATGTGAGTAAAGTGTGATCAGAACAAAGTGCACGCAACATAGATTCTCGTACATGTGAGTTTATTATTTTATTAATTTTATATTACATAACCTAATTTCGATTAGCTCGTTATACGTCGCATACACAAACATAATCGCGTTCAGAGCGCTACACAGGGGCGACTCGCGCCTCGACTCCAACCGCGCGTCGGACGGCGAACATAGCTTGGTAATCGTCGGTACGTAACCCAACGCGCACTCAAACGCGTTCCGTTCGAAACATACAACAGGTTTTAATCGACGATGTTTGCAATCGTTATTGGACGTGAGTCGCTTTTGTCAAGATGTTCTAAGTCATGCGATTATTTTAATACAAACAAACGTCGGAAACCGATTGGGCATTCTGGCTCACTTTCAAACAGCGAAAACCGATTGGGCATTCTAGCTCACTTTCAAACGTCTAAAACCGATTGGGCATTCTGGCTCACTTTCAAACAGCGAAAACCGATTGGGCATTCTAGCTCACTTTCAAACAATCAAAATCGATTGGGCATTCTAGCTCACTTTCAAATGACGAAAACAGATTGGGCTTTCTGGCTCACTGTGCGAGCGCAGCGAGCGAACGAGTGAAGCGAGTGAAAAGTGAGCCAGAATGCCCAATCTGTTTTCGTCATTTGAAAGTGAGCTAGAATGCCCAATCGATTTTGGTTGATTGAAAGTGAGCCAGAATGCCCAATAATCACCTACTTGAGACAACTGTCAAAATGTAGAAAAACGTTCGTTCCATCTACGTCTGACGTTTGTTTAAACGTTAGCTACGGCTGAAACGTAGCTGAAGCACGAACGTTGTGCGCAGCAGAATACAAATAGTGTTAAAACCTGCGTTTCAGCTGCAGTTCAATTGCATTTTGAGCGAAAATGCGTTAGTAGAATTGGCCCCCTGACCTGTCGTCTACCGTACCTACCTATATACATCGGTAATAAAAATGTGTAGGTAGGTATATACAGTCCGTTACGTGAGAAAGTTAGCGTGACGTGACCTTTTTTACGATTTTCCTGCACGTGGTAGTTCCAGCCAGCGACCTGCTACCTCCTCTTGCTCCAGTTACGTGCACCAGGGTCAACTGTATATCTTCGGAACTGTATACAATTTGAACAGTATCACTATAAAACTGACACAGAACCCCGATTGATGATCCTAATTTTTATCTATTTCATTAGTGAAATCGTGCTGGAGTAGCCACGTATTGCAGAACAATAATACCTACCTTATTACAGAGTACGTACGTATTCTATGGATGTTCCTCGACAGTTAAACGATACTATAGTGATCTTCTACGGTTGGTATCCATTATCAGTCTGAAGTTCCAGGCCGCACTGTGCATACACCACGTCTTTGAAATTAACTGCTGGGAATAACCACTCTAAGGGCTCAGTTTCGGTCGATATTAGTCCTTTGGTTACATGAGCGTGTTTTTAGTTCTTTAAACTATTTTTGTTGTTGTATTACCTACTTCTTAACTTAGAGGTATTGGCACTCTTACACTATGGTAAAGACGCATGTCAAGAGCGTCAAGAACTAAACGGCTAAGAAATCATTGCATCTACATTTTTATAGGATGAATCGTACATTACTTGCTGTCATTTCTATGTTTTAGGATATACTCGTACAACTCATGACGGTTTTCATAATCACTGGACATCAAAGAATAAAAACTTTTGTCAAAAGTAACTTATTTCACAAACCAGCCCAAGACATCGTGTGAAACCCAATTAAAATATGGTTTTTATTCTGATAAGTGGTTGGGCGTGCAAATAATAAAGAGTTACACCTAGTTCACAAAAAAAACCTAACAATAAATATATTTTCTTTTTAGATACGCGTCGTGAGGTAATCGTCAAAAGTGAATGCAAAATGGACACGATTTTATTTGGAAAAGACATTACTATACGTAAAGTATATACAACAAAAAAGAAAGACGAAATTACATCAAAATATGTAGAGAAAATATGCGATGAAGCGAAAAAGAAAAAAACTGCGAAGATAGGACAGACAGTGAGGTATGTTATAGAAGACAAACATGAAAATCGTTCTAAAGTCGAAGAAAGCAAAAAAAAGGGAGCTATTTTTGAAAAACACGTATCAAATATATTGTTGATTCTGCGAAATTCAAACGCGACGCCAATCAACCGTCAAAACGAACTTGGGTTCATGTGCGGTTTCTGCGACGATCACTACAGAGATCCAGCGGCCCTCAAGCGGCATACCACGGAAACTCACGACCAGGACAACATAAGGAAATCAAACTTTTTGAGAAATAAAAGTCTTCGCAACATAGCCGTCAAACTAGACATCACAGACCTCCGTTGTAAAATATGTAACGCTGAAATTGATACGTTAGAAACACTGATCGACCATCTCGTAAATAAACATTCGAAAAACATCTTCACTGATATAAATAATCAGATAATACCGTTTAAGTTTCACAGTGAATTATTCCAATGTTTCATGTGTACGAAAGTTTACAATAATTTCAAGCCTTTAATCGAGCACATGTCGAACCATTACCCAAATTATGTTTGCGAAATCTGTAAAGCTGGCTTTTTTAATAGGATCAACCTATCGAATCACAGTTTGACCCACAAAATTGGAACGTTTAAGTGTGAACATTGTCCAAAAGTATTCAATACTGCGCTGAAGATGAGATTACACACGATAAGTGTACACACTTCTACGAAGCCTCACAAGTGTAGATTATGTAATGAGACGTTTAAATATGATCGCATTAAAGAGAGACATTTGGCAGAAGTTCATGGCGTACCTCACTCCGGCTTAAAATGTAAAGCGTGCGACAAAGTGTTTTCTTGCAAACAGGGCTTGCGTATTCATACGCGGATGATACATTTGATGGAAAAAAATTACAAATGCCCAAACTGCGAAATGTGTTTCTTTACAAAAGACCAGTTAAACAATCACATGATAAAACACACGGGCACTCGTGAGTTCCAGTGTGGAGTGTGCATGAAAGCTTACAGTAGGAAGAAGTCCCTCAGAGAACATATGCGCATACACGAGGACCACAGGAGGTTCCAGTGCGAACACTGCATGCAGACGTTTGTGCAAAAGTGCAGCTGGAAAAGTCACATACGTACTAAACATGGAGAGCTAGTATAATGATCTGTGGTTACTAACAAACACTTTATTCCTGAATCCGCACACCTGCATGGTGGTTTGCGGATTCGGAACTATAATATTCAGAAGTTTTAGATCTCGAAGCGCAGTGGCGTAACAACAGGGTCATTACCGGCAAAATGCCAAAAGCCCGAGTAAAATTAATTTATCATATAAATTCTATTAACAAAACTACACAAATTAACAAAAAAAAACGTAAGATTTTAAAGGCATTTGTAAGCAAAAAAAAATCGCGAAGTTATTGAACGCATCCAGTAGTAATAGTGACGCACGGGGAAGCCCCGCCTTCTGTTTTGTATGTATTGTGCGCAGAATGTAAAAGGTTAGGTTCCATTTCTACGATATTGTTAGCTCACTATCAAATTCGGAATCAGGGGTAAATTGTGGAAATTAATAAATAATATGTCTAGTTCCAGAAACTATCTAAGTGTGCGTGGAGTGTTATCCCCAATGTTATGGGACCTAAGAAATTGCCAGGGGCCTAAAATTATGTAGTTACGCCACTGGTGAAGCGCATCTAATGTAAATAGTATACCTACGCAGTATATAATATGCTGTGTTTGTTAAATAAATTATACAGTCACCTATTGGTTTAAGTCATTAAATTTGTCGTTTCGTATTGGTTTTATTTGCTTTTCTTTATTTACTTTTTTTTCTTCATTTAACAAAAATTATAACATATAATTTACTGTAGAGTTCACAGAAATGGAAGCCCATTTGTATGTGAACAGAGCGCTCACGTGATCAGTACATTAGTCTACACCCACCGACAAGTAATGCTTGTGCAGTTCTTGTTTTACTTGTACGATAAGACGCGGGCTACCTTGTCAAGTGGTCCGGGTTTGATCTTCGGACATTTCATAAATAAATCTACGTTCATTTTGCTGCATTCACTGCTCTCCATCAGTGAAGGAAACATAGTGAGGAAACCCATACATCTAAGATAAACGGTGTGCTTAATAGCGGGGCCGATGATGTACCACGTCCTTAGAAGCAGTCCAGCTTCCCGTTCACATGACGTGGTGATTGATAGGTAGTGATAAGTAAGATAACAGTGTCACAACGCAGCCGTGACTCTCCTTCCGGACCTCGAGGCTTAGATATAAATGTCATGCGATATTTATTTAGTGGATAGATAATAAGGAACAGATAATATACATACAGATATAATGCTCACGCCTTGATCCCAGAGTGGTAGACAGAGACGATGTATCGACACATTACGCGATCCTGACAAACCCTTTCGCCCAAAAAATAACAAATAATAAAATATATTTTCTTTTTAGATACGCAACGTGAGGTAACAGTTAAAAGTGAATTCCCAATCGACACGATTTTAAATGGAAAGGATATTATTACTGTATGTAAATTGAATCAAACAAAGGAGAAAGTCAAAAGTACTTCAAAATCGAGACCAGGACAGGTAGACAAAATATGCGATGAAGCGAAAGTAAAAAGGGAAAAAGACACTGCGAAGGTAGAGCAAGCATCAAAGTATGTTACAAGAAGGGGTGTTATTTTTGAGAAGCACGTAACAAACATATCATTGATTCTAAGAAATTCAAACGCGACGCCAATCCAACGTCAAAACGAACTCGGATTCATGTGCGGTTTCTGTGACGTCCAGTACAGAGATCCGGCGGAACTCAAGCGGCATACCACAGAAACTCACCAGCAAGACAACGTCAAGACAGCAAACTTCTTAAAAGAAATAACTCTGTACAGATTAGTCGTCAAACTAGACATCACAGACCTACGCTGTAAAATATGTAATGACAGTATCGATACGTTAGAACAACTGATCGACCATCTTATAAACAAACATTCGAAAGCCATGTTCACTGATGTAAAGAATCAGATAATACCGTTTAAGTTTGGCAGTGAAGTGTTCCGATGTTTCATGTGCACCAAAGTTTACCATAAATTCAAGCTTTTAGACGAGCACATGACGAGCCATTACCAAAACTATGTTTGCGAAGTCTGTGAAGCTGGCTTTATTAGCACAGGCAGTCTAAATAGACACAGAACAAGCCACAAAACAGGAACTTTTAAATGTGAACAATGTCCAAAAGTGTATAACACTGCGCGGAAGATGACATCACACGCAAGAAATGTACACACTTCTGCAAGGCAGTACAAGTGTAGATTTTGTAATGAGACGTTTAAAGAGAATCGCATTAAAGAAAAACATTTGGCTAACGTTCATGGCGTACCTCAGGCAGGCTTAAAATGTAAAGCGTGCGACAAAGTGTTTTCTTCCAAACAGACCTTGCGAAAACATACGCGGATGATACATTTGATGGAAAGAAATCACAATTGCACAAATTGCGAAATGTGTTTCTTTACAAGAGACCAGTTAAACAATCACATGATAAAACACACGGGCACTCGTGAGTTCCAGTGTGGAGTGTGCATGAAAGCTTACAGTAGGAAGAAGTCCCTCAGAGCACACATGCGCATACACGAGGACGACAGGAGGTTCCAGTGCGAACACTGCATGCAGACGTTTGTGCATAAGTGCAGCTGGAAAAGTCACATACGTACTAAACATGGAAAGCTAGTATAATATTATGATTTATGTACACTAGTTTAATGATTTAAACGCTTTATTGTACCAAAATTAACGAATTAATAAATTATATTTAATTTACATTCAGAAACTTCATGTTGTACCGTCCGAATTCGCAAACCATAAGTATAATTATCAGAAATTTAGATCACAACGTGTATGTGATATCAGGTGTATCGATAAATATCTATTTTTTCATTTTATGCATACAATTATTGAAATTAAATCACAGTTTGACCACCATAATGAAGTATTAATAACGTATTTACACACAAACAATAGTCCTTAAGTAATTACCAGTTTAGTTGTCTTACAGTTAAAATCTTGCCGCATTCCTTTATTTGAACTAGCAAAGTACCTAAATTGTTGCGCCAATTCTTTGATACAATTGTTAAAAGGCAATCCCTTCTCACTAATATTATAATTAGAAATAGAATTAAGCACTAAGTCCATCACCATCGGTTCAGTAGTTTTTAAATGATGCACAAACAAACAGATAAACAGACAAAAAGTCCAAAAATCATTCATTAGAAAAAACACAATTTCATTCATTAAGTTTTGATGTTACTGTAGTTCGATAAGCAACCAACAAATCCTTTCTTTATATATTTTAAATGAATTGTTACTTAAAACTTAATTCATACTATAATATAAATGTATAAGGAAATACCTTTTCTTTCATTATATAATTATTGCCAGTTACACAACAGGCGAAAGGGATTCTCTACTTGTCAACCTTTGGGCCAAACTGAGAGATTGTGGTAGATAGGTTTTGCAATTTGAGAGTTTGTCCACTTTAGACACATAAGGCAGATATTTACACAGACAAGATACGGGTTAGTATTAAACTTAATGCAACTGTTTCGTATTATCTAAATCTGTCAGTTAACTGCGCCTTACAGACATCGTGTTCATGTCTACTTAATCACTTACAAATAATTATGTGATATATAAAAGTTTTTATGTGATGTAATAGTTGCCGTGTGATTTCGCGGTAGAATAGAATAGGACCACTCCAACTCTTCCCGTGGATGTCGTACAAGGCGACTAGGGGAATACATTATAAAACATCAATCAGGCCTCCCCAACCCGTCTGGCCACCGCGGGGAGTGTAAGCCAAATCCTCCGTCTGTCTCCGCAGTGGAGACAAAAATAACCTGATGATGATGATATAAAAGTTTACTAAAACTATTTTTTAGATTATATGTTGCTTAAAAACATTATGTAAGTAAATAAATAAAGTATTTATGATTATGATCACCGTGTTGTAAAATGTGTATAAAAGAGTAATAATTGGGTTGAGCTCGAGTCGGGCTCACGCATTGGTTTCTTACCTTGCCAACCAAAAAAGGTGAAATCTTTGTTTTAATATTTGCATTTTCTTTTTGTAGGTGTACGCACCATCAATATTCCAGTCAAGAATGCAACAAAAATCACAAACAAGGCACTAATAATTATACCTAAATCAAATCTACAGAAAGATGGCCCAAATATTGCTAAACCTTTAACGAAAGCTATAACTCCTCAAGAGCATTGTAAATTGACTCCATATAGAGGCAATTGCAGACTGGGACTTAAAAAACATCGTCACAATGTACGTCTGATATTGGAACATTCGAACGCTACGCCGATTAAATGTTACAGTGAACTCGGATACGCCTGCTGTTTCTGCTCCGATAAGTTTATCAAACCGACTAATCTCAAGCAACATACCATTCTCGCACACAGCGGCGCTAAAGATGTGGATTTTATGATAACCAATACAGACACGTACCATATAAAATTGGACATCACATCTCTCAAATGCGAAATTTGCGAACAGGACGTGAATACATTTGAAGACCTTATTGAACATCTGCACAATGATCACAATAAAGATTATTTTACTGATATCAAGACACAGATAATACCGTTCAAATTTGAAGATGCAATGTGTTGCTTCATATGCTCTTACAAATTTAGTACGTTCAAGACTTTAGTCGAACACATGAATGTACATTACAAGAACTATGTGTGTGATGTTTGCGAAGCCGGCTTCATCAATCGGGCGAGACTTCGACAGCATTCTATCACTCACGATACAGGTGCATTTGCCTGTGATTCTTGTAGTAAGGTATTTAATGCGCTTGCAAAGAAAAGACAACATGAAAAACGTGTTCACGGTTCAAGTTTTATCTACAAATGCGCGTACTGTAAGGAGAAATTTAAGTCTATGGACGATAAAAACAAACATTTGTTAATGAAACACGGGGTTGAAATACCTGTGCACAAATGTGAAGTTTGTCACAGGATATTTCCGACTCAGAAACAGTGGTCGATCCATACCAGGAAATACCATCTGATGGAGAGACCATTTGAGTGTTCGCAGTGCGACATGAAATTCTTTCACGGATATGATTTCAAAGAGCATTTATTGAAACATACAGGGGAAGGCAAATTTCAATGTGACGTATGCTATAAGGAGTATGCGAGGAAAAGAGCCTTAGTCGGACATATGCGTATTCATGCAGTTCAAATTTGAGACTGCAGAGATGACTTCGTGCAGAAATAAAGCTGAAACTGATAAATATTGTTCTAAAAGTGGTATCGAAGGTATATTTTGCAAAGCACGAAGTGATGATCGAATCATAGAAATAAAAGTTCGATTTAACTGAACAACAATAAGAGCAGTGTATTAAATGTTTAGTGTTAAGTGTAACGTGATCTAACGAAACTAGTCAGTATCGCAATTTTAATTATCATTGATGTTACACGAACATAACTTTTATTCTATTGTATTCTAATTCCTTACGTATCTTGATGTTGCTCTATTAATAAATAAAGTCGTGAGAAAAGTAAGGAATTGAGCCTAATTTTATTATTTCTAATCTCTTTTCGTCATAATAATAATCCGAATTATAGTTTAAGTAGAACGTTGCAATACTTATATGTTTGTTGTTGAAAAAAGCTACAGTACGTCATATAAAATGTTAATCCATATCACCGTCAAATATTGCGTTTCGTGTAGTGGGTGATAGCAGTAACATAAATGAACTACGTTTTCGCCTGTACTAAGTTCCACAGTTGAAGAAATGTGACCGTTTTGAAAGCAGACCTGCAAATTTTTTAAATACATAATTTATTCTTTTCGTTGTAGGTATTCAACGCGTAATCATCAAAACAGAAATCGAAGACGAGGAAACAAAAGTTAAAATTGAAGTCGAAAAGAATGAAAAGAAAGAAACCGCCAGATCAATCATTAGAAGATCTAAGGGACAGGAGCTTGAGAGGCATCGGAGTACTATAAGAGAAATACTGCTGTGCACAAACGCGACGCCAATCAGAAGTCGAGGCGGGATCGGTTACGTATGCTGCTTCTGCTCAGACCAATACCCGGACGCAGCCGATCTTAAACGACACACTATAGACCAACATGACGAAACAACAAAATCAAGTTTCATGAAAGGAAAAGACCTGTCCAAATTTGCCGTTAAACTAGACATTACATCCTTGCATTGCAACTTGTGTAGCGAGGACATCGACACAATAGAAAACCTAATCGATCACCTACTAGAACATAAGAAGAACGTGTTTGTAGATTCAAAGAATCAGATAGTTCCATTTAAATTTGTTGAAGGCGAAAATCTCCGATGCGTTATCTGCTCAAACATATTCCACACTTTTAGAGGATTGGTCGAACATATGAATTTACATTACAGGAATCATGTTTGCAAAGTTTGCGATTCGGGTTTCGTCAGTCAAGCTATCCTGTTTCAACATGTGAAGACTCACAAAACTGGTTCATTCAAATGCGATCATTGTGCCAAGGTTTTCGATACGCTCATAAAGAAAAGGTCTCACGAAAGAGTCGTCCACACACACACCAACGTGTTGAACAAGTGTGGATATTGCGTCGAGACTTTCAAAGATTACTGGCAGAGGCTGAAACACCTATCAGCAGTGCACGGTGTTAATACCCCAGTATTCAAGTGCCAGGCGTGTGACAAAACATTTCCGCAACAGAAGTCTTTGAGAATTCACACGAAAAGAGACCACCTTATGGAGAGACCTCATGCATGTCAGCAGTGCGACATGAAGTTCTTCACGGCAAAGAAGTTAACAGAACACATGGTGAAGCATACGGGTTTGAGGGAGTTCCAGTGTCAGTTGTGTCTCAAATCTTACGGGAGGAAGAAGACGTTGAATCAGCATATGCGTGTACATGACCAGTTCTGTAGGTTCAAATGCGAGCATTGCAATCAGGGTTTCGTGCAGCGGAACAGTTGGATTGGCCATTTGCGATCCAAACACGGACAGCAAGTGTAGGGGTTCTATTTATAATATAAGCGTGTCTGTTAAGGGAAAATCTTGAATACTTTTCTTAGAAGCGCGTGCTGGTACATTTCATGTCGAATCCGGAAATATGGCTGCCAGAGTGGTATCGCAGCAATGAGATGCTTAGTGTGAAAAGGCGCTTAAAAACTTCTCGCTACTCAAACGATACATACAGTCGTCAAAGAAAGTGATTAAAAAGAAAATGGTGTACCTTGTCACTACTAAAATTTAAAGTAGCGCAAAATCCTCAAAATTACTTTTGATGGCATTGATTTACCTAAGTACATAGATAGAAAAAAAAATAAGAAAAGTCTACGATATATAATTGTAACTACAAAGTATAGTATAGCCTCCTCGCGCGCGCGCACCGCTAGCTAATCTATAATGTTAAGACGCTGACAGTTCTCAAAAAAAAAATTATAAGTGTGTTAGTACTGAATATGCGTTATGGGGGACATGGTACTGTCAAAACGGAAAGGGGTTCGTCAAAAATAAATTTAAAACGTATGCGCTCTACGGAAGACATGTCCTGGCGTTATAGAAAGTTTTTTTTAAATAAATATACATATCGTTTATTGTTTCATGCACAGGTAGATTATATTTATTACACGTATTCAGTCAATCCCCATTAACTAATCCTCATACCATGAAACAAAATAATGTTTCTCAGTAGGTGATTATTGGGCATTCTGGCTCACTTTCACTCGCTCCACTCGTTCGCTCGCTGCGCTCGCACAGTGAGCTAGAATGCCCAATCGGTTTTCGCTGTTTAAAGTGAGCTAGAATGCCCAATCGATTTTGGTTGTTTGAAAGTGAGCTAGAATGCCCAATCGGTTTTCGCTGTTTGAAAGTGAGCCAGAATGCCCAATCGGTTTTAGACGTTTGAAAGTGAGCTAGAATGCTCAATCGGTTTTCGTTGTTTCGTGCGTGCCGGAATTCCCAATCATTCGACGGTTGGTTGTATTAGAACGCAAGATCAAATTATCGCAAGACGTCGATTGCGATTGGAATCATACGCTCCGCTTAACGGACTAACGGGTGACGTCGAGCGTTTTGTACGAAAAAGGTTAAGCGTGATACGTATAAAACTCTTAATGTAATAAATATGTCTACATTCTGCAGGGATCCTTGGCTCATGCATGTCAAACATTGAATTATTATTAATTACAAAATGAAATTTGTAAAACAACCGCATTCATTGCAACTAGAAAAAATTTGTTTGGGTTATTCAAAAGAGATTTCACGTCACGGCAAACTTTTACCGAATACTATTCGTTGTATTATATCTGGACCTTCCAACTGCGGTAAAACGAATTTAATTATTGGTCTACTATTACATAAAGATGGACTACATTATAGAAATGTATACCTTTACTCTAAAACACTTTTTCAACCTAAGTACGTATTTTTAGAAAAAGTTTTTAGAAAGGTGCCAGAGGTAACTTTTACAAAATTTCATGGTAATGATGAGGTTTTGAGTCCTCATGAGGCAACTTCTAATTCGATTATTATATTTGATGATGTAGCTTGTGAAAACCAAAATCATATAAGAGATTACTTTGCAATGGGTAGACACAAGAATATAGATTGTTTTTACTTAAACCAGACCTATAGCAAAATCCCGAAGCAGTTGATACGGGACAATGCTAATCTCATTATTCTTTTTAAACAAGACGATATGAACTTGAGACATGTTTATGAAGAGCATGTTAATACAGACATGAATTGGTTAGCGTTTCGAGAAATGTGTGCCAAGATTTGGAGTGTACCCTATAGCTACTTAGTTATAAACAAAGACTGTGAAAAGAGTAAAGGATGTTACAGGATGAAATTTGACACATTTGTAGAATTGCATTGATGATTTAAAAATACTATATTTATTATTATACCATCATTACAACTTAAGGCTTCGCCTGGTAAGGTATAAACATGGATAATGAACAAGCATTGAAAAAACAAGTAATAAAATCAGCTGAATCAGTTAAAAGAAAACTAAAGATGATGCGAGACATTAAAAGTAATAACGAATTCGCAATGGAATCGGTTTTTAAACCATTAACAGAGCCACTGAAACAAATTATAAACACAAAAATGGAAATACCACATAGAAAAATAAAGAAACAAAGACTCAGCTACACTCCTCTTAGTAAACGCAAGGAACATCGGGCTAGTTACGATGTTAGTGATGATGTCGAAAGCGACCAATCCAGTAAAGACTTCAACAATACAGTTTTTATGAAAAATCGTAAATCCGAGGTTTATTTTAATGACGAAGATGAAGAAAAAAGCGACTACGTCTATTTGGAACCTGATAAAGATGAAGACAATAGTGATATGGAACCTGATACTAGCGGTCTATCATTCAAATCGACTGACAACACTACTCCCATAAGAATGTCTTCAGAAAACATTCCTTTTGGGGTCAGAAACGAGAGAGAAAAACTCATGATGGGAACGTTACGTGTTTTTGTTACTGAACATAATATTTCTATTGGTTGTAAGACTTTCGCAAAAACTCCAGGGCTAATGGAATTATTGTTTAAGAAAACACCGCAATTAGAATTAATAACTGAAGATGATAAACAAAATTATAAGACTATATTATTGACTACAAATGCTCATCGCCGTGAGTATAATCCCATGAAGCCTATAAAAAGTAATAAAGGTCGAAAATATACACAAATAATTAGACCTCTATTTATGAAGTTGGCCAAAAACTGTGTGAGCACTGAAAGCATATCTCATGGATCTGGTTTGCCACTCACAAAAAAGCTGAATCAGAATGTAGATTATGTTTACTGGGATGATCCTAATGAATTAGTTAATCGATTGAAACTATTAATAGCTTCGCGAGATGCTGGAAACACAGGATTAGACAATGAAATACTATCTATTATCGAAGAGTTGCGGGAAAGTGATATCATTAATTAAATATATGCTGATATTTAGAAAGTTTTTCACAGTCTTTATTTATCCGCTGGTTGAGATAGTCGCTAGGAAATGAATATAGATAAATTTGGTCACCACGTTCATAAACGTTTGCGTTTACCGGAATCATTGGATTCACACAAGCTCTTAAAGTCAGAAAACGGAGAATTTGATTTACATTTAGTAAGGTTAAAAGGAGTTAAGGCTCCATCAGCCTCCGATGATGCTGTAAATAAGCAGTATGTCGATAATTTGCTGAATGACTATTACACAAAACATGATGTATTAGACGAACTACATAAAATAAAAACGGATATAATTAATCTCATGAGAGTAAAATTTTATATGAAAGGAGAAGTAGATCAAGCCATTGCCAACAGCAAATTAAAAGTCACCAAAAATGAGTAAGCAACAAGTAGTAGACGAAATTCACAAAGCAGCACGAAAAAATTTTAACAGACGTCCTGTAGTATTAAAAGGTATCGATGATTTATGGCAAGCTGATTTAATTGATATGCAGAATTATGGAAAAGACAACAATGGTTATAAGTACATCTTAGTCATAATCGATTGCTTTTCAAAATTTGCTTGGGCACTGCCTGTTAAAACGAAAACTAAATCTGAAATAACAAACACGTTTAAAAAAGTACTTGAAAAGAATGGGCGTATTCCATTAAATTTACAAACCGATTTAGGTAAAGAATTTTATAATGAGGATTTTCGAAACTTAACGATGTTATACAAAATAAACCATTATTCAACATATTCCACTAAAAAGGCTTCAATTGTTGAAAGGTTGATTAGAACTTTGAAAAACAAGTTATATAAATATTTTAGTTTCATTGGCAATTATAAATGGATTGGTAAACAGTTGAGTAACATACTTGACTCTTACAATAATTGTGTACATCGAATTACTAAACATAAACCAAAAGACGTGAATCAATACAATGAATCTTTAATATTAAATAATATAAAGGAATCAAGAAAATATATTACAGTAAAAAGGAATAAATTCAAAGTTGGAGATTATGTGCGAATTAGCAAATACAAAGGAACTTTTCAAAAAGGATATACCCCTAATTGGTCAACAGAAATATTTATCGTGTCAAAAGTAAATTCGACTAATCCACCGACTTATGAGATTGTTGATCAACGAAAACAGATCATTTTAGGTACTTTTTACGAACAGGAACTTCAAAAAACAAAATACCCTGATATTTACTTAGTTGAGAAAGTTTTAAAAAAGAAAGGTAATAAGCTATTTGTAAAATGGTTGGGCCTTAATGAAAGTGAAAATAGTTGGATTAACAAAACATCCATCGTATAAATCTATATAATTAGTTGATACGTATTATATTTTTATTAGTATACCTGTAATGCATGGAGGAGGACTTATTAATAGTGTAATAAACAATTTACCTTTTGAGTTACATTTACCAGGGTATAATTACTGCGGTCCCGGTACACGACTACGAGAAAGATTATCACGGAACGATAGAGGAATTAATAAATTAGATAACGCTTGTATGCAACACGATATAGCATATTCCAACTATACTAATTTAGAAGATCGCCATAAAGCAGATTTAGAACTATTGAACATGGCAAATCGAAGACTTAGGTCAAAAGATGCAGGAAGAGGTGAAAAATTATCTTCCTGGATAGTAAGTAAAGTAATGAAAACAAAACTAAAAGCAGGTGCAGGTATCAAAGGCTTCAAAAAGGTTGTCTCTAAAATATATAGTCAGTTGAAAAAATACAAACCAAAAAATAATAAGTCTGCAATTAAATTTGCCTATCTGGCTGCAAAGAAGCTATTCTCTAAAAATAATGGATTTCGATTACCGCGCGTCATACCAATTCCTAAAACAGGAGGAATTTTGCCTCTAATTCCTATATTTGCGGGGTTGTCAGCTTTGGGCACATTAGCTGGAGGAGCAGCAGGTATCGCGAAGACAGTAAATGATTATAAATCAGCACAGAAAAATTTACAAGAATCTGAACGCCATAACAAAGTAATGGAATCCATTGCTTTGGGTAAAGGTTTGTACATCAAACCGTATAAAAAAGGCAATGGTTTATTTTTACGATCGGCAAAAAACTAAAGAAAAGGCTACCTAGACGCGCGCTTACTAATTTGGATATTATAGAACATGCACATGGTATTCCATATTTTAGAGGTGTTTATATGAGAAATCAGTTACCAAAAAAACCTAAACGTATTGAATGTGGTGTTATTAATTTAGACAGCTCTAAAAACGAAGGTACTCATTGGGTAGCCTATGTAAAACTAAATAATTATTGTGAGTATTTTGACAGTTTTGGAGATTTAAAGCCGCCATTAGAGTTAATCGGATACTTGGATAAATATGATATTTACTACAATTACAATATATATCAAAGTTTTAATTCTGTTAATTGTGGACATTTATGTATAAAATATTTGAAAAACTTTTGGATAAACATTTAAAAGAACTTATCTCTTGTACTTATTGTCATTACCAAAATGACTTTCACGCTGTCTATATCGGATACTAAGGCGAGTTTAGCAACAAACTATTCGCCAAATTTACAATTAGATAATGATTATGAATGTGGTCTTTTGTATTTTTCTACATTTAATTCTATACCGAATGTAGATGATAGAAATAATAAACTATACTATGGTGACAATGAGGTGATAGAAATACCAGAGGGCTCCTACGAACTTCAGGATATTAGAGACTATTTAAAAGATAATATCAAGGATGGTTCATTTGAATTAAGGTGTAATAACAATACTTTGAAAACTACTATCTTTTGTTCGAAAGTCATACATTTTCAAAAAGAAGATTCCGTAGGACAATTATTAGGTTTTGGACCAGAAACCCTTCCCGCGAATATATTACACGAATCTCGCTTTCCCGTCAACATTCTGTCGACAACCGTTCTCCGGGTTGAATGTGACATCATTAGCGGATCTTTTGTAAACGGAAAACCTAGTCATATTATTCATGAATTCGCGCCTAATGTTCCACCTGGTTATAGAATTATAGAAGTACCTAAAAACATAATTTATTTTCCAGTAAACCAGAGTAGCATAAGTTCTATTAATATTAAAATATTAGACGTAAATGGTAATTTAGTTAACTTAAGGAACGAGGAAATTCAGTTATATTTACATTTAAGAAGAAAATGATTGACTTTAATAATAAATACTCTGCATCTGTAGTAAAAAGCAGCAGTGTGAATTGTACTCCTAAAGCAATAGCACCTTCAAAACAATTTAGAAAAAAACCATATTCAAAAAAGAAGTTAACTAAAGAAAATAAGGACTTCCTTAAACTCATAGGGCTAAAATGAGTATCCTAAATATAACAGATGGTCCAGTTTATGACAATTCAATTGAAAGTTATGAGTACTATTCATACAAACCATACGTAAACAGTTTTAAAAATAATGATGAGATACGAATACCTATAAATCAACAGGATTTGTACGTATTGCCATCGGCCAGTACCATTTACATAGAAGGAAATGTGCAAGTTTACAACCGACAATCAAAAACAAAAGTTAACCAAATTCACTTCACAAATAATCCAATATTGTTTCTATTTCAAGACATACGTTATGAACTTAATGGTATAGAAATAGATAAAATTAAAAATGTTGGTATTACTACAACTATGAAAGGTTTGTTATCGATGGGTGCGGCAGAATCGAAAATTTCAGAATGTTGGGGTTGGAACCTTGATGGTACTACAAACCACGGAGGTAATTTCTCAGTATCTATACCTCTTAATAAAGTTCTGGGGTTTGCAGAAGACTTTAATAAAATAATAATGAATTGTAAACATGAGCTTATTTTATTGCGTAACAACTCTAATTTGAATTGTATAAAATTAGGCGAGAATGAATATGTTCATGATGTTGAAATTTCTAAGTTGGTTTGGCGGGTACCCCAAGTGAAAGTTTCTGATCGTGAAAGAATTAATCTACTTCGTCATTTAGAAAAAGATCGTTCATTGACTATAATGTTTAGAAACTGGGATCTATATGAGTATCCTTTACTTCCTCAGACGTCTAAGCATACTTGGTCAATTAAAACGTCTTCTCAGTTGGAAAAACCACGATATGTAATATTGGGTTTACAAACTGATCGTAAGAATCAAGTAACTAAAGATATGTCTCAATTTGACCACTGTCATTTACGTAACGTTAAAGTGTTTCTGAATTCAACTTACTTCCCGTATGAAAACCTAAACGTTGATTTTGCCAACAACAATTACTCTTTATTATACGAACATCACGCAAAATTTCAGCAGTCGTATTACGGACGTCGACCAGACCCTTTATTAAACTTTGAAAATTTTAAAAATAAAGCGCCATTGTGGCTAATTGATTGTAGTCGACAAGTAGATAGCGTTAAACCTGGGGGACCCATAGATGTTAAAGTGGAAATTGAGTGTGTTTCAGACATTCCGAACAACACCACCGCTTTCTGTCTAATTATTAATGAGTCCATTGTTGAATATAAACCATTGACTAGTACAGTAAAGAAAATATCATGAGTAACAATTTCATATTCGTGGATATACAAGGTTTCAAAGATTACAATAATGTGTTTATTATTAAAGAACTAGCCCTGGTGACAAAAGAATATTCTCAGACCTTTTTAGTCAAACCTCCTTACGCTTTTTCGTATTTAACAACAGAGGAGAAAAAACAGGTCGTGTGGCTAGAAAGAAACAGGGGTATACTTTGGAGAGAAGGCTTTATTGACTATCGCGAATTTAAAAGATCTATTATTTTACCATTGTTAAAAAATAAGATCATAATCGTAAAGGGTCAGGAAAAAGTAAAATGGATGAGAGAATTATGTAGTGACTGTAATGTTATTGATGTTGGCGTAAAAGGTTGTCCCAGTTTCGTAATTTTATATAACACATTTTGTATAAATAATACTTATAACTGTTTATCTCATAAAAAATATTGCGCATTAAAAAACGCAATTACCATAAAAAAGTGGTGTTATGAAAATAATATAGGTACTTAATTTAATTAATCGCTAAGATCAATTATTTATCAATTATTATTGTTTCATAGTATATTGCCAGCTTTGTATTGTGTTTTGGATACATGTAAATAAAATAATAATAATAACTTCTCTTTTATTTTATTATCGACAAAAAAACTATGTAGACACCATTTTAATTAAGCATTGTATTTTATACAAAGAAAATATTGACAAATAGATATAAGGATTAATAACCTATCTAAAATAGACAGATATGACGCTCTTTATTATGTCAAAGTAAGTCTAAGATGTAGAATTCAGCCCTTAATTATTTATTTACAGTATAACGTGGTACAAACAAGTAATTTATTAAATAATTGAAACAAGCAAGTAAATTATTACATGTAAATAGATTACAAAGTAGGTGTTATTTTTATTCAAATATCTAATCTTAAGCTATACAATCTTAAACATAAAATAGGTAGTTAGGTAGCCTTGACTTCTGACAGCAGTCGTATTCGTAATTGTGTTCCACATTATGGATTCTGAAAGTTAATAAGAATAAAATTAGTTTAGAACCATAACCGTATAGAATCAATCCATAACCAACACTATTAAATAACAAAAAAAATAAGTACCTTGCACTTTTCGGCTCGTTCTCCAAGTTGCGCGCTTATCTGGTACAGAATTCGTCTTATTTTATATAGGACGCTATCACCTTCTTCATATACCACATATTGCGTCCTGGCTTGTGACCTCATAACGATTTCAGTTTCAGTTTCATCTGCACTATACACTTCAATTTTAACTACATATTTCGGTATTCCTCTGTCATGTACCGCGATGTAACTGGTTTTAGCGTTTTGTAGCTGCTGATTTCGTAACATTATGATATGAAATAGGATACTTGAATTGATTAATTAAAAGCAAGAGAATTGAGAAGACGCGACGAAGGACTGGTAGCGAATGATGGTTATAGTCAATATTTCTAGTTGAGTCTTGTATGAAAAACATCGTGTGCGCGACGCGGCTCGAGTTACACCGCAGGCGCAAAGCTAAAGACAACAGACATGATCAAACTTGAAAAATAATGTACTGAATCAGCAGTCTCAGCTACATAAATAACAATATTAATTGTATGTAATATATAGGTAAATTATGTAGGTAACGCTTCCTCTGAAAGAAGCCGAAATAAAATGTATCTACCTATAAGTGCGTAATTGTATCTATCTCGGTATCTCAAAACAAGGGAAACATAATTAAGATATAAACAATGAAGATGCAATTTAAAATAATAACAACAACAAAAATTATAATTAATACAATTTATTTAAAAAAAGTAGGTAACTCATACATTTTGGTTAACCTAATATAATACAGGTTATACTCCTATTTATATAAGTATCTGATGAAATAATCGCAACCCAGAACAGATATTTCTTGTTCAATTATAGAATTAACACATTTGTTACAGTTTAAAACTAATAAGATATCATCTAGTGATGAAAGAAATCTATTTTTTAAAATTTTATCGATATTTCTAACAAACATTGTAGCTTCAATATAATCGTTTTCAGTCAAATTTCTTAATCTTACGTGTATACAATGCGCAAAAATATTAATTGCTTCACACACTAGGTACAACATATTTATAGAACAACGTTTATCACAAAACATTAGCTGGTATAAAAAAAGTTGATAAAAGCGGTCATGGTTGGTCACATATTTACCAAATAACTCAAATTCTTCATATATATGCCCCCATTCTTCTAATGTAAAAAATATATCACTATTTTCACAAACTATGTGAACTTGTGGTGCAAAATTGTCTAAAGCCCATAAACCGGTGGTTATCTTAACACCATTTGAATGTAAATATGTATGTTTTGAAATTATAACGTTGTATAGATAACTTTCAGCCATTACTAGAGTAATCAGAAAAAGTGAACAGTTTCTGAGGCACCCAATTAAAAGAATGAACAGTGACCCCAAGCGTATGTAGTAATATTATCTTCTAATATTCTACGTTTATCATCATTAGAAGACAGAGCGATTTTATTTAAGAAGCTCGTAGAGGTGAATATTTGTTAATATTTACCTCCAGGTACAAAGTCCTTAAAAAGGACCACCCACTGTCTCTCTCTTGAAATCCATCAACTTTATTAGATATTATTTCAATGACCTTCGCAAACATATCATTAAACTCATAATGTTTATGTATACAAATATTTTCCGTTGCGAAAGATTTAATTTCAACCATATCATTTTTCGGCAGCGAGAACTCTGCAAAAAGTTCAAAGTTTGCTTTTATATTATTGTGCTGAGCTATCTTCGCAGCGATCAACTGCCGCACGGGGCGGCGCACGCGCCTCAAGAACTCGCCGGGCGCGGGGGCAGCCGAACGCTCGCTCTCGCTCCCACAATCGCTGTCGCAGTCCGCCTCACTACCCCCACGTCTCGGCCCCGACTGCCGTCCGCGTTCCCGTACCCTAAAACTAGCAATTCGGTTTCTAAATGCTGAACAAAGTTTTTCAACATTTGGACTTATTTCGATCGAGTTATTATCTTTATGTAAACGACTTCGGAGGTGACCCGAAAAGGCTTTACTTTTGATGGTTAGATCACAAACAGTACAGAAAATGTTTCTGCCTGCCATGGTTGAGATATTTTTGTTCTAGGATGAAAACATTAATTTTAACACTTTACTTCGATGGTCTAGAGGCTAAAAGGCCTAACTTGTTTATGTAATTGAAAATTTAAAAAGAAATAGAGAATATAAAATATGTGACCGATTTCTGGTTTGTATTAGTACCTACCTAGGTTAATTAATTAAATTGTATGCAGTTGAAAGTTTTTAATATATTTAATATAAAAACCACAAAGTTATTTTAATAAAAAATATACAAATTAAATTATTTTTTCTTATTAGAAAAGAACTGCCCGTCTTCCTTGAACCTAGTTTTTGCCGCATTAATGAATTTCTTCAAAAAAATTAGCTCATCAGCTCCCGAACCAACTTGATACTTAAGAGTTATTGCAGCTTTTTCCCACCTGTCCTTCGGGTCGACGCGCAGGATGTCTCGCGTGTCGTACACTCTCAGCTCCACGAACTGGTCGCCGGCCAGCAGGGCGGTGCGACGCAGCACGCCGTCGGCTACGCGCCGCGTCAGAGCAGACGTGAGCGGCGGCCGCTTGGAGGCCGCGCGCCGAGCTTCCTCTTCGTCCTCACTGTCGTCAGACAGCAGGGACCACTCGCGGCTTCCTTTTTTGCTCACAGCCGATGACGATGGAACCTGCTTCGTTCTCAGCTTTTTAGTCTTCGGCTTGGCGGGCGCGGCAGTCGATGGCACAGACCTGAAATAATAATAATAATACAACGTTAATCTAATAATAATAGCGTAAAACAAAGTCTCTCTCCGCGTGTGTCTGTGATTTTGGATAAAGTTCTTAACTATTTTATAGTGAATGAATAGGGTAGGTTTTATAATTATGATTTCAATATACAATCACTGTAAGTACGAGACCGAAGTGGACGACTCCATTATTTGTTACATATAGCGTCTCTGATTGAATAAAAAATAAAATATTTGGTAAGTACTACAACTAACCTTACGTCACCGTCGTCATCCGAATCAAACGCGCACGATTTTCTTTTACTGGCTTCTTCCACGCTCCTCTTACTGTAATACTCGGATTCAGACCTGCAAATAAAATAAACCCTTACTGTTATTTCGAATAAAACATCATTAAAACTTAACTGATGAGTAAAATATTTGTGAAATTCTTGTTTAGTACAGGGAAATGATAGTTTGCGACTAGATAGGTATATAATGTTGAAAAACTTTATTTATTTAAAAATGAATAATAATCCAAACTTACGAACATTATTGTTTTCGCGAAGATGCGCACGCTGGTAGAACTGAAGACGGCTGGGAGGGGTAGCGGGGGCACTGGACACTGACGATGCGCGGAAACGAACTAACGACAACCACGTACCGAATCAGAAAAGACAATAAAAAATTTGAACAATATTCAAAGCGCTTTAATGATAATAAAATTATCAGGGACTAAAAACCTTCGGACAAACAATTAAAATGCAATAGTGATTATTGCACAGGAAGGTAAAGAAACCAAATTACATTTATTTGTGTCTAAGTAAAACGGAAGCGGTATTATTGCTATAATGCGATCACTTCCGAGAAACCTTCGGGTAAAGAAATAAAATAAGCTTATTAGGTGGTGCGTTTTTGATATAAAATCTGATACATTTAATAACGTAAAATGTATCTGCTTCCAATAATATGCATACATACATCTTCTGTAATAAAATCAACATTGACTGAGTATCATTGCAAGTAATTTTATTACATATTTATGTACATGAACATGCTACTTCTACTAGGAAAAGTACTAACATTTTTACGTGACTGCACACATGTAATAAATGTTTATGCTTGTTTAATTGATTAATTTTTGATGAAAGTTCTGTGAATTGTTTAATACCCCTGACATTTTAATCAGATCAGCATAAAACTGTGTATGGAACATAGGTAAATAAGTGACACATTGCGGTGTATGTGAACTACGATTCGCGGCAATATCAAAAGGTGACGGTCGTCATTTAATACTTGGCTATGTTAGGGCGAGTACTCAACTTAAAGTAGGTACACAACAATTAGTTTAACTAGATTCTTTAACTTTGTAAAGTTATTATGAATTATGATTCTATTTTATAAATATGTAATTCTATCGTAAGATAACAGACTGTTATAGGTAATTAAGCACCTAAATTATTCTTATAGGTGCTTATCCATTATGTTTTTAGCACTTACCCATTCTATTGATCTCTGTACAATCATTATTGCACATTATAAACTTTGTACGTCTATCATTGGTCGCGTTACTGAAATTTTGTAAATATAAAATGGAGTATTAGATAACATTATATAATATTTAAATTGTTGGAACTTAATGTCACACTAAATTTAATCAATGTGTACATACCTCTAATACGTCGTAACCATGCGCAATGTAAAATGAAGTTTCAGCATTTCAAGTACAGTCGTGGGAATCATTGTAATGAATAAGTTATTTATTAACATATTGCATACTTAGTAATAATCGCGATTAGGACCATGTATTATAACAAACACTTTAATAAAAAAACATAAAACATCATGATGATACCGGAAATCATAAATCAGCGAATTGGGTGTTTTCGAAACTATTTTAAAAAGTCAATTAAACAAAATCGATTAAATTATAGTGCATACCTGCTATTGAAATATTATAACTAATACCATTACGTATTCTCCTGTTTTTTCTTTGACTGTACGTCGACATTCTTTTGCTTTGATAAGCGCTCTGTGCGCGCTCGGTACTCAAGTAACACAAGAACATAACATAATGCTCGTAACGTAATATGTAAGTATTAGGGATCGCTACATAATTTGTAAAACCCTTATACAATTCTTCAATACTCATACTGATTTATTTCAACCTTTTGGGACATTGAGAACTCTAGGCTAAGTCGACATTGTTTTGTTTCACATTTATGAATCAATGTAAGAATGTTAGTTCATTTATAATGAACTTTTGAACGGAGACATAAATTTTGTGTTCTTTGGTATTTGCGGAGTTACGTACATGTATGTGATAGAGATAAAATGCAGATATACCTGCGCGTTAGTTAATAAACTTGAAATATTAAATGTAATCAACCAGGATGAATAGAAGAGAGCTTATAGAGCGCAAAGTATTGTAGTCCGCAAAACTCAATTATTTTACCATATATGTGTTTTTCGCCATACTCATCAAGTCTAGGGCCTAACTAAGTAAAAATACATAAAACATTCGAGTAATGTGACATTGAGAAATGATTTCGATATACAGAACCCTTTATTAATTAATTGGTAGCATGTTTGCATTGACTCTTTTATTTTGTAATTATTATTGTAAATTGCAACGCGGTGAGGAGCCACGTTTATTGTTGTGTTATTTATGGAAATTGTAACTCAGATACAGAAAGCTGGTTCAAGGTAAAAATAATTACTTGAGATGTTTGGCTTTAACTTTGGGCTAACGGTACGACCAAACGGGCTGGGAACAAATTCCTTAAGCAGATGCTAATGAGATAGTTAAATGTATGTATTGTCTTGTGAAGGAATGAGGTTCTTGGTGCTGTGACTTTAGGAAGTCCTTGCTAACGGTACGACCAATCGGGCTTGAACAATTCCTTGAGCAAACGGCGACAAGATAATTGATTATAATTGTCTTGTGAAGGAATAAGGTTCTTGGTGCTGTTAGTTTAGGAAATTCTTTATAACGAACTGCACGACCAATCGGGCTTGAACAATTCCTTGAACAAGCGGTGACAGGATGGTACCTACAAATAGTAATTGTCTCATGATGGAATAATGTTTCTAGGTGCTGGAAGCTTAAAAATGTTAAAACCTAAAATATCTCTCTGTTAGCCTTAAATCAGATTTCGTAATGTATATATAAATGTGAGTAAAGTGTGATCAGAACAAAGTGCACGCAACATAGATTCTCGTACATGTGAGTTTATTATTTTATTAATTTTATATTACATAACCTAATTTCGATTAGCTCGTTATACGTCGCATACACAAACATAATCGCGTTCAGAGCGCTACACAGGGGCGACTCGCGCCTCGACTCCAACCGCGCGTCGGACGGCGAACATAGCTTGGTAATCGTCGGTACGTAACCCAACGCGCACTCAAACGCGTTCCGTTCGAAACATACAACAGGTTTTAATCGACGATGTTTGCAATCGTTATTGGACGTGAGTCGCTTTTGTCAAGATGTTCTAAGTCATGCGATTATTTTAATACAAACAAACGTCGGAAACCGATTGGGCATTCTGGCTCACTTTCAAACAGCGAAAACCGATTGGGCATTCTAGCTCACTTTCAAACGTCTAAAACCGATTGGGCATTCTGGCTCACTTTCAAACAGCGAAAACCGATTGGGCATTCTAGCTCACTTTCAAACAATCAAAATCGATTGGGCATTCTAGCTCACTTTCAAATGACGAAAACAGATTGGGCTTTCTGGCTCACTGTGCGAGCGCAGCGAGCGAACGAGTGAAGCGAGTGAAAAGTGAGCCAGAATGCCCAATCTGTTTTCGTCATTTGAAAGTGAGCTAGAATGCCCAATCGATTTTGGTTGATTGAAAGTGAGCCAGAATGCCCAATAATCACCTACTTTTCTCACCTCATAAGTCACCTCACAGTTTTTACCTTCATAATTAACACTAATTGGTTATTAAATTAGATAACAGGTGCACATTTTAAAGTAATCTGTTATATAATTTAATAACCAATTCGTGTCAATCATAAAGGTAAAAAAATTGAGGTGACTTATGAGGTGCGAAAATTATTTTGCTTGAGGTATGAGGATTAGTTAATGGGGACTGTCTGAATACGTGAATTAATGAACATGATCTATTTAAAAACAATTCATTTATTAGCGTCGTCTAAAGAAAAAGTTCGGTAGATTATCATGATTAGTCAAAAGTGTGATCTCTCGACTCAATACAGTGAATGCTTGCATGCAACGACTGTCTGGCTTTAAGGTGACGAACCACTTTTCGGACTGACTGTACACCTAAGTATTACTTACTTGTAATTAAGTAGATACGTAGCGCTAAGTTACCTTAGAAAGTGTATATTGAAAATAAATATTAAAACACGAAATTTTGTGTTTAATACAATACAATACACTTTATTGCACAAACAAATACAGTTACACGTTATAGAAGTTACAAATAGTACAATTTAGGCGGTCTTATCGCTTTAAGCGATTTCTTCCAGACAACCTTTGGGTAGAAAAATATTATGCTAGAGAAATTTTAGGTTGCGCTGATTAGGAAATTTAAATGATAAATAGGTACTTATATGACTATAATAAATAAAATAAAATAGCAAATAAGTTATAAGTATTAAGTTTTTGGTTCTACACATATTACATATACATATACAACAAATAAATACAATACATACATACAATAATAAAAAACACAATACAAATACATACACATACAATACATACATGAGTAAATACATTTTGGGAGTATAGTTAAATAAGAATACACTACAATAATTATAAAAAAATACGAAGCAAAAAGTGTGATTACAAGTTTGAAAGGCGCTCCTTGACTTGCTTCTTGAACACGTCAAGGGACTCTAATAATAACGCCTGTAATGTATTTCATTACAGGCGTTTCTAGTAAAATCGATCACGGAGGTCTCGAAATATATACGACGAGACAGCGCCGCGCACGCGCCGTGAAACACCCGTTAATTGTTCGGTCGGCCATGTTGCCTCAATAGGAGTGGAAGACATTGGGTGGTAATTTCAGACAATAGCTTCTTCGTTATACAATCAGACTAACCTTGGCCCAGCTGATTTGCGTTATGGAGCTCAGACAGGTCTCCGTCACTCGAACGAACCTACCGCGATAAGTACCTACACTTTCGGGCCGCCTTGGCGTGGTTCTCGCCCCGCCCGTACGGAGTAACAACAACGCTAAGTCAAGCGTTAAGACCAGTGGCGTGTATTGTCTGACAGTGGGAAAGAGTAGGTGATTAAAAGCGTAGGTATTTTTTTACTAGGGAGTGATGTATCTGTTACGTAGTAACTATAAGGTAATCTGTGGCTCAGAGTCGTATACATATCGAATTGTGAGACCTACGCAGGCGCCCGAGGACTGAGATACACTACGAAGAAGAGTGAACTGATGGTCTTCATAGCGGGCACCAAATGCTACTCTATCATGCTAAATATCATGCTCCTAGTTAAGCTCTGTGGCAATCCAAAGTCAAAATCATTATTTGCATTTGAAAACACAATTGAAAGTCCTTGGACTGGAGGGTCTGGACTAAGGGAGACGCGGCACGAATGCAGCGACATTTATACTTCAATTTTTTATACTACCGCTTCCTAGGTGTTAGCGCTGTGAAGAAGAAACGGGGCAACGAACTTCCAGCGACACATCTTTAAAAACAGTTCGGACTGCCACGATTCTGTATCGCATTCGGAATGTTTGCAGAGACGCACAACGATAGCTCTTAGCTCTTTACCCTTAGCTCTTAGCTCTAAGCTCTAAGCTCTTAGCTTCTTAGCTCGATAGCCGACAGGTGGGAATAGTATTATTTTACCTACCATGTGTTACTTACCATGTATTAGAGAGCCACACTATTCGATATATGTCTTGTTATAGTTATTAATTCTCATTTATCAACCTGCCTGCATCTGTCTCCCTTAAGGGACAGATAATAAAATCTCGAGAGCTGGTTCATTCTTCGAAATAAAACTCATCATCATCAGCTTAAATACATCCACTGCTGGACATATGCCTTCCCAATAGAATACCACTTTTAGTAAGTTGTCCATTGGGGGATTTGCCATAATCACCACGCTTGGCAGGCGGATTGGTGATCGCAGTAATGATCTTAACATACACACAGGAGAACGCTGCTGCCCGTCCCTGGCGCAATCCCTTAGTCGCCTTGACGACACCCACGGGAAAGATAGAGGTGGCCCTATTCTAAGCCGGGAACCACACGCCAAAATAAAACTCAAGAAGAAAATAAACCGGGGGTCAGATAGGACATAAATTCGATCTGTTCCCTTCTCTCAGACGAGGACAAGCTTAGCTTTACTTCCACTATTAAGGTACTGATACACCAGATCAATAGTAGCTCGTCTAATATGTTTATTTTTAATCAGACATTCACACCAATTATCCAGTCCCAAATTAGGCAGAGCCTGTGCTATGGTTACTAGATAACGGATAGATATACTTAAATAAATATATAAACACCCTAGACTTGGATACAAACATTCATATTCATCATACGAACATTTGCCCCTAGCGGGATTCGAGCCCGCAACCTCCGGCGTGGCAGTCCGAGAGCTACCCGTTCCGCCACGGAGGTCGTCATATTAGCATGCTTTCGTGCTACTTACTATTGAGCTTGTGTATATGTACCTTTAACCAGGGCCCGATCGAGCTATTTAGCCGCTCCGGGCAAAGATAATTTCGCCACCGAAAGCAACGCATACACAAAAACGATATAAGTCATGAGCTTGTTATGTTGGGGGATGTTAAGTACATAAAATATTTCTTCTTTCTTTCGAACAAAAATAATTCAAATAATATACTTAAATATTTCCACTATCCAACATGAAGCAGTTTAGAAGGTGGCACATTAAATTCTCAACATCCAACCTCCCACTTGGGTGGAATGGCTAGGTTGAAAGATAGGAATAAGTCAATTTTGCCGCCCTTCATTTTTGCCGCTCTGGGCAAATGCCCGTCTTGCCCCCCCTTAGATCGGGCTCTGCCTTTAACTATACTCGAGCTAAGAGCCGAGAAAAATTCCACTATAGCCGGCCAGCCTGTACGGGCGAGTTAGACGGATCTAATTGCTTTTCAAATCGATGAGTAAACCCACCCTTGCTCAAAATAAAATTTCAAAAATAAAGAATATCTCGAGAATAAAAATAAAGTGTCACATTCTGATAGGTCGTGGACCCGTTCTCGCCCTTTTCGTTTTGAACTTATTTCGTGGGTACTCCGTATATTTAAACGTTTCAGCGCTGGGCAAATGCCCGTCTTGCCCCCCTTAGATCGGGCTCTGCCTTTAACTATACTCGAGCCTTAGCGAAGAGGAGCGACGTGCCGCGGCTTAAGTTCTTCGGTGTTCTCGGTGTCTCGGCTCGCAGTGGGCGGTCAGGGACAGGTCACCTAAGAGACGGGAGAGTGTGTCTACATGACAAGAAACAATACAATATTTGTAACCATTCAATATTCGGCATACGATGTAAATTCAATTACGTTACATTCATTAACCCCAGTATACGCATCATTGTTTTTATATTTTCTTTCTGTATTGTATTTTTTTATTGAATCATTTATTGTTATTATTTTTTAATGTGAAATCTTATTATTAGCCTCCATTAATATTAAGCAAAATTATCTAAAAAACTTAAATTTAAATTTTCAAAATATTGTTATTACTTATACAGAAAACATTAGTTACATACAACAAAAGGATTTAGAAACGCCACGTTCACCCTCGTACCTAAGTTACCAGTTCCTGGCACCTGCACTGACCAGTTGGCCGTGTCGCAGGATGTTAGTGACAACAATCCGTCGGATTGGGGAAATGAACACATAAACGTTGTAGACATAAAATGTGGAAGACATAAAATGCTGTAAGATTTACTTAGACATAAAATAAAATAGTATAAAATCAGTTAATTAGCTAATATTTAATAAATTATAAAATTTCCTGCAATATCCCTTATATTACCATGATTTACTTAAAATTTTAGTACACTCAGCAATTTTTTAGTTATCCGGCAGACAGACAAAACAGACGGTTGCTATAAGGGTATCCGATTAGATCGAAAATTAAAAATGATTCATTTTGTTTAGACGCGGAGTTACTCAGCTCAGCTCACTAAGACACATGATTCACTAATAAACATTTCTTTTTATAGGTATCGGGACAAGATCTAGGGTAATAAGAATCAAGAAACCAACTGGCATTGAGATAAAGCTTATCTCACCGAGACAGCGTGGTGGAGGCCAACTGTACGTCGATGTCCTATCCGACGAAGAAAAAAATCAGCAAAACCTGACACAGATCCTATTAAATTCTAACGCTAACCCGATCAGACGGAAAGACAATACCGGATTTTGCTGCGGATTTTGTACTAGAAGATTTCCAGAACCCACTGACCTCAAAATACACTTTTTAGAGGAACATAACGATGATAATCTAATGGGATTCCTGATTCCTAAACTATTTCAAAATGCTGTTAAATTAGACATTACTAATTTAAATTGCACACTATGTTATACGGTTATAGATAAATTAGATGATTTTATTGAACATTTACAAAATAAACATGACAAGGTCGTCTATACAACGGTTAAAAGCATGATACTTCCTTTCAAATTTGAGACTGCAGAACTCCGCTGTGCTATTTGTCTGACAGAGTTCAGTACATTTAAGCTCCTACAGGAACACATGAACACACATTTCAGAAACTACCTCTGCGAGATTTGTGCCACAGGATTTGTATCTGAACGAATGCTTCAAAACCATGTGAAGAGGCATGGAACCGGGGAATTCAAGTGCGACCAGTGTGATAAAACTTTTATAAACGAGCAGAAAAGACACGACCACACCCGAAGGACACATTTAGGCTTCGGCAAGAGGAACAAGTGTAAATTCTGTGATGAAAGATTCACTGACTATTGGAGGAAGATTGATCATATGGTCAAAGAACACGGTGCGCCTCCGGTGGTTTTGAAGTGTCAGGCTTGCGAGCGGACGTTTCAGAACCAGAGAGCTTTGTCTACACATACAAAGAAGGATCATCTGTTGGAAAAGAAACATAAATGTAGTGAGTGTGATATGAGGTTTTATGGTAAGAGCAGTTTGAAGAAGCACATGGCGAAACATACAGGTCTAAGAGATTACCAATGTGATGTCTGTTTGAGGTCTTACGGCAGGAAGTACACTTTGAGAGAGCACATGCGCATACATGCAGATGACAGGAGGTTTGTGTGCCTGTACTGCGGCCAGGCCTTCGTGCAGAAGTGTAGCTGGAAAGGACATATGCGATCGAAGCACGGAGAAGCTGTGGATGCATTTTAAATAATTATAATAGTTTAATATATACGTTAATGTTGATTGAATTGTGTTTTATTTATGAACTTTCCTTGTAATTCACAAAATTCCAAATTACTTTCTTAAATATAATAAACATCTTTATTTGTCGAGGCAAAGGACTTATCTATATAAATCTCAATATTATCTATACCTATAATAAAAATGTAACTGGTCTATGTCTGTACATGGAAGATATAGTAGAAATATTTGTATGAGGGGTCTTTATATGGCCAATAGAAGCCAAAATAATTGTTTTTAGAATTTTTGTCTGTCTGTCTGTATGTATGTTTGTTACCTCATCACGCAAAAACTACTGAATATAATTTGATAAAATTTTCACAGTTGTCTTGTTGGAGGTCTAACTTAAAACCTGGTGCATGTTGCATCTTGATACGCCACTTAGAACCTGAGATATTAGCCTGGGAGCGGTAGTAGGAACGGGAGCAGATTCTGTAGTCCACGCGAGCGCAGCCGCGGGCACAGCTAGTAAATAATAAATAAAAATAATTAAGAAAATACTTAAAAGTTTAGCTAAAAGTTGACACGACATTCGTTGACTGTTAGGCGGTACGAAGTTCGCCGGGTCAGCTAGTAATATAAAATAAGTGAAAAAATATAATAATCATAAAAATAGTTGTGGCTATAAGTATATATGTCCAAAGTCATCTAGTTTCGGTTCGCGTCTGAGGAACGGAGGGCCAATGCTAAAGGATGAGATTTGATGTCTTCACTCACCGTCATTCACCAGGAGTACGCTACGCAGTCTATCTCAGAAGGAAAATATCTAAGCTAACAACAGCAAAAAAAGGGACTCTCGCTTCGGCAAACGTGTTCGACGCACCGCAATGGGAATTATCATGAGAATGCGGTAAGCAGGCACCTTTATACCCTGAGCCTTAATGACGCTCTTGTAAAGGTCACCAACAGATAGGATGTCCATAAAAACACTGGCCCTAAACAAGATTGTTTTAATATCCGAGATGTACTTTGAGAAACCTATGTGCCAGCATGTTACACGGAACCGAGAGTGCCTTACTTATAAATTGTGATAGTATGATGTACCTATATGACTTAAACTGAACCAAGTATGGTGCCGTGCCCAGTAGTCCTACCAAATAGAAGAAAATGCTTAATATTAGTCTTAGAGTGCTCCCACATTGTGCAACACCGATGTGGAAATATTGCGTCGAAACGTTTACCAACATTTGCAGATACCTACATTTTCGAACATATAGAAACTATAATATTGAAAACATTTCGACAACATTCCTCAACAAAAACATTTTGCAACAAAACAAAACAAAACTGCAACAGTTTGAAACACAGGTGTGGGAGCACCCATACTATTAAACAGAAGCCTGCCCCCATAAATAATGGGCCACATAGAGTTCTCGCCTAGTGCGTATTTGTGGACTACTGCACGGAACTAATTAATGATACCTACTCGTATATTTCTACTAAACTATACATGAGTTAAACAACCGAAAGCTCTAGAAAGTACCTATGTTTTTCAAACGATGATGGAAGCTACTTCGATGATGAAAAGTCCTGAGTATTTTATAAGATATTCATAATTGCTTCATATTAATAACGAACTTTTCCATTTTAATAATCATAAATATTTTTGTTTGTAGATGAGCACCGCTCCAAATTAACGCGGACGTCAAAAGTAGAAAACGAAACCTTCACAGCAAACAATTCTAGGAATAACCTAAAGGAAACAAGAAAACATCAAGATAATTTAAGGAATATCCTACTTCATTCAAACGCAAGCTTGATAAGAAGTAAGGACAGCGAAGGATACAGCTGTATCTTCTGTTCGGAACGATTCCCGATACCGATAAACCTTAAAAAACACTTCTTAGAAGAACACAACAATATAACAGAGCTTAAACTCCCAAAACTATTCGAATTCATGCTCAAATTAGACATAACTGACTTAAAATGTAAAGCATGTGATAAACTATTTGATAAATTAGACGATTTCGATACACATCTGAAAAAAGAGCATAATATTAAAATACACACTGATATAAATAGCCAGATAATACCTTTCAAGTTCGATACGGAAAGATTACGTTGCGCTGTTTGTAGAATTGAGTTCACAAACTTTAAAATGTTGCAAGAACATATGCATGTGCATTACAGAAACTTCGAATGCGATAAATGCAGCGCTGGTTTCATTACTCGAAGGCTACTTGTATGCCACCAACGTAGACATACTACCGGTGACTTCAAATGCGGCCAGTGCGAGAAATCGTTCAGTTGCGATCAGAAACGGCGCGATCACGAACAACGAATACATCTAGGATTAAAAAAGAAGAACAAATGTAAGTTCTGCGAAGAGAAATTCGCTGATTACTGGGCTAAAGTCGAGCATATGATCAAAGCACACGACGTTCCTCGCGTTACTCAGAAATGCCAGGCATGTGAGCGTACGTTTCTAAACCAAAGATCTTTAACGCGGCATGTGAAGAAGGACCATTTATTGGAGCGACAGCATGTGTGCACCATCTGTAATATGCGGTTCTATTTAAAGCATCGGCTGAGAGAACATATGATAGTTCACACAGGAGAGAAGAAGTTTCCGTGTCATGTGTGCCTGAAATGGTATACGAGTAAGAAGTGTCTAAAGCAGCATTTGAGGTCCCACGCTGATGACAGGAGGTTTTCTTGTGGTATATGCGGACAGGCATTCGTTCAAAATAGGACATTGACAATTCATATCAAGACAAAGCACAGCGATTAAATAACAGTACGTGCTTTTAATTTAAACGACTTTTATATTTTAAATTTCCAGACGAAAGAGACTGTTTGTTATATTTTCTTCATATTTTACGGGTCTGAATCAATCACCTAACAGCCTATGTGAAGTTGATTGCTAATCCAGGCTTCTCCCATAATAATGAGCAGGTTCATTCCCTGATCACCACACTGGGCAAGCAGGTTGGTAATCGCAGCATTGAGTTTAATATGCACAGACGTCGCGTCTGCTCTTCTGAATTTATCCTCATACAACAGATGTCTTAGTAATTCTTGGTATTCCTGTAGATACAGGTACACCATGAATTACTAATTTAATAAGACACTGTTAGTAGATATGTAAGAACACTCTATATGTAATTGTATTTTCTACGCCAGTAAATTGGCATAAGGCGAAAAAATATATATTTATGTTACCTTTAGTCATTGCTTACTCATTCAGTTACTCTAAGGTTGACTGGAAGAGATCCCTGAGTCCGCCTTTGTACACATCTTTATTCCTATTTATTATTATTGTTGTTAATTGTGGTACAATAAAGCGTTTACATACATGCTTCTGTCATCATCTTATTTGCAAAAGCTTTTCATTCCACAGCATTGCCAAACGGTAGAAACCAACAATTCTTTCAGGATACGAATAGCTTATATTCTTCTAAAACAAATTTACATGCCTACAGTAAAATATGTAATCAGTTCGTCAATTCCAGAAACTACCTAATTTCGAGTAAAGTCACAAAGTGTATCTCTTTGTAAATATTAGTTAAAAATTGTTTCGAAAACAATTGATAAATTGTTTAAAGTAGCAATAAAACATTAAATATTACCTATTTGCAGGTTCACTACGCGCCGCAAAAAAGCATCAAGAATCTAAAAACGAAGACAAGATTAAACTGAAAAAAGGTTTGAATTTCTCGTCGTTCATTGCTATAAAACCTTCCACGAGAAAGCGATCCAGGAACCAGAACCAAGGAACGGAGAAAGGGAGAATCACAGAACTGGATTGGCAAATGGACAATGCCAAAATAATACTCCGCTGTTCCAATGCTACGCCAATTCAAGTCTACCCAAAAAGTCGAATTGGATCGCGATTTGCCTGCAGTTTCTGTTTTGATCCCTTTTCGGATCCCAAAGAACTAAAAAAACATACTATAGATATGCATAGTGATCCATTAGAGACACCAGAATTCTTTAATATTCGCTCACTTTCAAGATTCATTGTGTATTTTGACATAACAGACTTGCATTGCAATCGTTGCGGTGTGGATGAAGACAATTTACACAATTTGATGATCCATTTAAAAAAGGAGCACGAAGAACGAATCCACCCTGACATCAACGTTCATATGATCTCGTTTAAATTTGAAAATAGCGACGTCATGAAATGTGTTGTGTGTACAGAAAACTTCGAGGATTTTGCGCTTCTGCTCAACCATACGCTGTCGCATTACAAGAACTATACTTGCGAGTTCTGCGAGTCTGGTTTCGTCAACCGCACCATGATGATTGACCATAAAAAGGCGGCACATAATGTTCTACAAAAGATTAAATATAAAACTAAATCAAATGATCATTCAAGTTTTAGGGACCTTTCCTTACTGTAGTTACACTTACATTACGTCGGTATAAAGCTAAAATTACTGCAATTTCTAATTTAAATAAGTGCTACTATTATGGCATTTAATTTAGGGCCGTTCATATTAAGCTAATAGATTAAAAATCTTAATTGGTTTTGGTAACTTTGGATGGAATTCCTTCTGCCGAAATAGGTCGCAGGTTATATGTGGAATAGGTCGTTTACTAGTCTTATACAATGGAGTTGGATGACGTTTACTGGGTTACTCTTTATTGCACGAAATACATAATAATAGTGTTGTGACCAAAAATAAAGACTTCTTCGACCACTCATAAAATACTGTATTTAAAAATGTAAGTGATTTTTTGAATTTAATGTTTTAAAATCATATTTTAGTGTGTCTTATGAAGAGAATTCGTTGATACTGTTAACGAATTAATTGTCACTGAAATTTTCCTACAGTATTTGCAGTTTGTTGTTGCAGAAACTGACGCCGGGTGGGCAATATTTAAGGGGAATCAATCATTTTCTTCTCGTTTGTCGTCTCGCGAGGCACAGAACTACTGCCACGGTCGAAATGTGGGAGGGAGAGATAAATACATATTGTTAACTAGCTGTGCCCGCGGCTCCGCTCGCGTGGACTACAGGATCCGCTCCCATTCCCACTTCCGCTCCCTATCCCACTTGCACTCAGACTTTAAATCCAGGTCCAGGTCCGAGCCAGGTCCAGGTCCAAGGCCAGGTCCAGGTCCTCAACCCTCCCCTCAACACTCCTCTTAGCTCTCCCCTCAACCATCCCCTGAAACCTCTTTCCCTTGTCTCTCCAAATGTAGTCCTCGTAATCCATCGCAATCCAAATTCCGACCAACATTACTTTGTTGCATACATATACCATACATTCATCGTAATCGGGTAACTCAGTCAAAAGTTATGCGAATTTTCAAACACTCAAATTACACTGGTACTATACCCGCTCCCGCTGCCGCTCACGAATTCAATCGAACATTTACACCCTACATTCTTCGCAGTGTATGCGAGTTTTCGGAAACTATAAATTCGCATAACTTTTGATTGACTACACCGATTGCAATGAAATAAAGCCTATATGTTACACCAAATTAAGCCCCATGTTTCTGTGAAAAATCCATCAAAGTCCGATCAGTAGTTTTAAAGTGATGCGTGCACAAACTCACAGACAAACAGACAAAAATTCCAAAAATGATTGAAATGTGTTCTATTACTTATCCTTAGACCCCACCATTTTTTTTTCTAATATCTTTAATGTACAGACATGCGATGTTTACGATTTTATTTATTAGATAGAGGACGGTACTAATGTTAGGACTCAGTCACGTGTATTGCCGCGAAATTTTAACTTAACAGTAAGTAATAGAATTAAACATTACAATTATATTTTAGAAGCGTCATTTTGTACTCGACGTTTAAATATTGAGGTTTATATCCAATGTCAGTTCATATTTTGTCAGCCTAAAATAAAGTACTTACTTTTACATACTTTTGTTTTATTTTTACCTACGACGGAACGGAGACGGTGTATGCGTTTGGGGTGAGAGGTAGTTTGTTTGTGCAAACCAATGTTGCCATTTATCTCTAAAACTACTAGTCCGATTTTGATGCGGTTTTCAGTGATGGGTTCAGGTTTGATTGGTGCATGTTCTTAGATAGGTTTTACGGTGATAACTCGCCAGGCGGCGCTGCAGTTAACATTTATATATGCAATCCGATTTTGATGCGGTTTTCAATAATGGGTTTGTGGTTGATCACAGTCTCTTTTCAACCGACTTCAAAAAAGGACGAGGTTCTCAATTCGACGGTATGTTTTTTTTTGTATGTTTGTTACGCGATTACTCCGCCAGTTACGAATGGATTTTGATGGTTCGTTTTTTGTATGGTAGGTAATACTTAGTAGGTGGTCCCATAAATTTTATAGAAATTCATTCAGCGCTTTTTGAAAAATCAACAAAGACAAATATAGGCTTAGTATATACATACCTACATAGACGCATGCTAGTTTGAGGTTCCTTCAGCAAAAGTTGTGATGAGGAATTTCAATTTTTTTTTAACTATCAATAGCCAAGAACAAAGAAGATTATATGTATTTGTAAAGAGCCTTCATAATAATTGTACATTAATATGCCTATTCTTAAAGAAAACTACCTATTTGTTGAAAAGATTACGCAACCGTGTCATTTCTGTTAAAGCTTTCTCATCGTGGGGTTGATTTAAAAGCTTGCCGCATAGCAACTAACCGAGTCGATCTGATTCATTTGATAAATGCTCGTGTTGCAAGCCAAGACGATGAAAACGTTGCTCTTCGGTTTCGATTGTTTTTGTTGATATATAAGCTAAAACAAAGACAATGTCTTACTGTATGACGTAGTTGTTACGATCCTGGGTTGTTTTCTCTTACAATTTCAAAGGCGGTCATCACTCACGTACGTGCACTGCACTAGCAATCTCCTCAGTACAAACAAACCGATTTAACTTCCCTCACATTAAGGTCCTAAGGTCCACGTGCTGATGTTCGAGGAGCCATCTACTTACTCGGCTCGGATCTGCTCTTGTAAGTCGACGGAGAAGCCCACTAACGTGCGCTGGGACTTCAAACTGCCCGTAGTCGAGCTGGCATTGTGTAGCAGGCTGCTGGTGGTGAGGGGTACATTGCCACTGCACCCCTCAAGCTGTCACCAGCGAGGCTAAGTGCATCCGCACAGTCGTGGTTAGAATAATGCGACATTGTAATTACGATGCGTGCGCGCTCGCGGTTTTAGAAGACAGTTAGGGAATTTTAGCGCGGGTCGCGAGGAGCGCGGGGTACGGGGCAAGGCCACTCGTGGCGGTTACTTTGTGCGTGGCTGTACCGACCGACACGTGACAGCACGTGTAAGCTTGTGATCTCGTGACACCGACGTAGAACAACAAATAAAAAAGATACTTAAGAAAAAAAGGTATACTTTTTTTTATTGATTTATAATCAGTATCAGCAATACAATTACACTTTAATTTGACCACTGTCTAAAACAACACCCAGTATATGTTAGATTTACTAATCTGTCATTTATGTTCACAGGTCGCAAGCTCCAGAAGAAACCGGTCATCACAATCGTAACACGCTCCCGCCCCATCAAGGTACATCAAAGGGAGATCATCAAAATAACACCAAAGCAAAAACTCTCCACCATAAAAATAAAAAAACTAGGCGAGGTAGATAAACATCTAGACAATGTTAAAACTATGATGCTATGTTCCAACGCTACGCCTATTCGATGCAGGGGCGGCGTCGGGTACAAATGTTGCTTCTGTGACGAACAATTCCCAGAAGCAGCGGATCTGAAGCGTCACACCATAGAAGCGCATGATGCCTCAACGAAATCTCACTTCCCAAGCATAACTATGCGTGACTATGCAATAAAATTAGACATAACATCGCTTCGCTGCGAAATCTGCAGCAACAACATCAAAGACATAGATGAGTTAATACAACATCTATCGACGAAACACGACAAGAAATTTCACACAAATATCAAAAATTATATCCTACCATTTAAGTTTGACAATGATAGCTTACATTGCGTGATTTGTTCAAACGAATTCAATAATTTTAAAGTGTTAATCGAGCACATGAATACACATTACCGTAACCATGTGTGCGAGATTTGCGGGAGTGGCTTCGTCAACCTCCGTAGGCTACAGAACCACAGCTACAGACATAAGACAGGCACCTTCAACTGCTCCCATTGCCCCAAGCTTTTCGATAGTAAAATTAAACAAAAAGACCACGAAAAGGCAGTGCATAGGTTATTCAATAAGAGATATAAATGTGGGTATTGCGGCGAGAAATTCACAAATCATACTAAGAAGAACGAGCACGAAGTGAAGACCCACGGAGTTCGGCCATTGGTGCTTCATTGTCTGGCGTGTGAGAAGACGTTTGACAATCAAAAAGCTTTGACAAAACACACGAAAACTTACCATTTGATGGAGCGGCGAACATTTAAATAAATAAAACATCATGCCGCTAATTTCAGTTTTATTTTAAAAGTAGTAATAACTTTATCAAATGACTGCAAACGGTTGGTTGTTTAAACGACACTTTCGAGCAAAAACTTACTTATAGTTTTTTTGTGCTGAACCCTTGGTAACTCCACCAGAGAACGATTACAACGAGATTTCATGGTGACTTTTCAGAGTGTGGACCAAAGAAGATCCAGAGTGCCAAAGATTTATGTAATTGACTGTTTACAGTAAATTGATCGTTGTATCGTCATACATAAAATACCAAAATGTGTAGAAAATTTATTCAAACAGAATTCTTCACAATTTAGATCTCACTTACTTCCCTAGCGGAGCACTAAAGTTTCAAAATGATCTGGAGTTTTACAGAAGACCATGAGATTAGATGTCTTGCTCGAAAGTGTAGGTATAAATTACTCGTATAAGAACAAGTAAGTCAACAACTTGAAAGTCGATTGCGCAGTGGGGAAGACGCAGACTACCATATCTGAGGCATCTGAGTTTGATTCCCGGTCATGCCATAACCTACTAATGATTTTTCAAAACTAAGTGCATTTACTGATTGCTTTCAAACGGTGAAGGAAAACATCGTAAGGAAACCCTAACATCTGTGTGTATAAACACGGGGCTGATGTAACACCAGCTCCTTAGGGTTACCCCAACTACCCTACAGCAGCTGACACAAAAGATCTCATAGGGTCGAAGTTTCGTCGGGGCTGACCCCATATTAATTGCATTGAAATTAAGCATATTTAATTCCCGTGTGGTTTCCGGTAGAGTAGAATAGGACCACTCCAACTCTTCCCGTGGATGTCGTACAAGGCGACTAAGGGAATACATTATAAAACGTCAATCAGGCCTCCCCAACCCGTCTGGCCAGCGCGGGGAGTGTAGGCCAAATTCTCCGTCTGTCTCCGGCAGATGAGAGAGGGTTGTGCTCCTGCAGTGGAGACAAAAATAACCTGATGATGATGATGATATTTAATTCGGATAAATTCCATTAAATGTTAGTTATAGTAGCCTCCCTCATCCCTAATGTTAATAAATAAAAAACATCAACAAAACAATACATATACAGGACAGGGCGGCTCTCCAATACGAGGCAGATGTTTACCTGACCGCGTGCAGTCCCCAGTGCCCCAGCATTGGACAGTCCCACCTGTCAGCCACCGAGCTTAGGATGCTGTTGGCACCCGGCTCAGCAGAGAAGCGCTTCTCTTTCTGGCAATTGCGTGAAAACCATCGGTGTGCGCATTCAAACATTCCAGATGCGCTACAGAAACGTGGCAGTCCCAGCAGCACAGTGAACGCGTTATTAACACGCGTATGGCATTTATGTATCGTACATTATAAAACATCAATCAGACCTCCCCAACCCGTCTGGCCAGCGCGGGGAGTGTAGGCCAGATCCTCCGTCTGTCTCCGGCAGATGAGAGAGGGTTGTGCTCCTGCAGTGGAGACAAAAATAACCTGATGATGATGACCAAAATGGCTTATAGTTCGACGGGCCGAGAAGCTTACGGAGTAGGCCTCCAAGGCGCTGACGGTGATGTGACTACTATACTTACTATCACTTTAGACCTACAGTGATAGATATCAATGGAATATCTACATGTTTCGGGCAGTTGTACTATTTTATCTCTTTGGATTGTTTACACTCGAGCGCCAGAGGTCGTGGTCTCGATTCCCACTGGGGACAAACAACTTTGTACAAGTTGGTCCCGGTCTGGATGTTGTTATATTTGTGAGTTGTCCTATTCTTCTTTAATTCCCATAGCACAGGAGAACATTCTATATAGACAAGTGTATTGTATATGTTTATATGGCATATTTATTATCTATTTAAAATTCTTACTATCGAAAACAATTCAGATTTTTTGGTACACTATAATATGTACGTTATGGAAGAAACACAGGTGTTGCCACACTTAATAGAGGGCCTCCACAACTAGTAAAAAAACATTGTACAAACTTTGATTAGTTTCTCCAAACCAGACCTTAAATGCCGGGTGGACGAGTTCTAGGGTTGGAGATCGCTCACAACAAAGCGCTGATGCGTGATGACCTGAAAATGTCGACAAGCTCGTCTATCTCTACAATCCTTCAGCACGCCTCCGGGTGGTGTTTTGCCATATGATAGTTCAAGCTGGCTTTCTGCACGAACCTGTCTCCGCACACAGCGCACACTTTATTCTTCTCACCTTTATGAATCTTCTCGTGCATTCTCATCGTCGTCTTCCTCGGAAACTTCTTATGACAATATGAACATTCGAACATAACCTCAGTCCCGTGGCTCACTATATGTCTGTTCAAGTAATGTATGTCATAAAACTTCAGTTCGCAGTGAGGACAGGACACGTTCTTTTCTTTAAGGTGTACTTTTCTCTGATGCTGTACGACTAGGTGTTCGTTAGCATTTTTATAGCCGCAAACCCCGCAAGTGGGCAGTTCAACCCCATGGACCTCGTAACGGTGTTTCGGCAACTGTTTCACTGTAAACATTTCTGTACAGTCTGAACACTGTCTTAGTTTGTGCTTGTAATGATTGTGCCTATGCAAGCTAGATTTGACAGGAAATTCTTTATTGCAGATATTACACGTGTGTTTAACGGATTGCCGCAGATTCTTCCCTGTGATTTCCATGCCGTGTTCGAGACGAATGTGCATTCTTTGTTCCCGACTCTTGCTGAAGTGTTTCTCACAGATTGGGCACCTCAGTTCGTGGTGTCGTCGCGCTATATGCTGTTTGATACTGTACCGGCTTGACACTCCCACCCCGCATACATTGCACATGTATTTTTTGACGCCGTCGGCTTTGACTACCGTGAACTCACCATCTGTGAAAATTAAATTAAGTTACATAAAGTTGCATATTAAAAGTCGTGTGGTTGTCGGCTTAGAATAGGGCCGCCCCCAATCTTCCTGTGGGTGTCGTAAGGCGGCTGCGGGATTGCATCACAGACGGGCAGCAGCGTTGGGCACACATAGTAAGTATATATAGACGACCTCCGTGGCGGAACGGGTAGCTCTCGGACTGCCACGCCGGAGGTTGCGGGTTCGAATCCCGCTAGGAGCAAATGTTAATATGATGAATATGAATGTTTGTACCCAAGTCTTGGATGTTTATATATTTATTTAAGTATGTCTATCCGTTATCTAGTAACCACACCACAGGCTCTGCCTAGTTTGGGACTGGATAATTGGTGTGAATGTCTGAGATATTATTTATTATTATTTTTATATTAAAATAATTACTGCGATCACCATCCAAAGCCAAGCGTGGTTATTTTGGCAATGGACAGTCCACCAAAAGTGGCATTCTATTGGGGAGGCTTATGTTCAGCAGGCTCGTAATGTAGTTACATCTACTAATTAATTAAATAAGGGATTTTTTTTAAATTTAAGGACGCGTTTTTTCGGAAGATTACACTAAGACATTGGAGCGTGCCTACTCCACATTTGTGTAAGTTTATACACAATGTTATTGTTCTCCATAGCGGATGAAAAACGTTCCCCTAGAGGGTGAAGATGGGAAGGGTTTATTTCATTTTTGACATGACAAGTAATGGTTTGTTGAGGCTGTGTCTTGAACCTCGCATATTGTGTGAATTTGTAACAAAAAAAATTACATTTTAGGAGACAGCTTGTGGTATGAAAACAACTTTTTGTGTAATGTTTTGAATTTGAAAAAAAAACGCGCTAATTCATCAATGTATGCATATGACGTTCGTACAGCGTCCCGCGCGTCACACATCGCGAAAAAATTGCGCGGCGTGCCTTCGTGAATTGTACGGTATATACTGGCGTATTGATAATGTGCCATTCATATTGCTACGAGACACGTTGCTATGCTGCCTCTACGAAACACGATAACAAATCGAACACACAGATGTACCCACCGATACGGCGCAAGACCTTGTATTACCACCATTGGCAGGGAGGAAGGCTCTTCTCACCTCCCCCCGCCAGTTTTACATCGCCCGCAAAGTGGAGTACGGCTGGGAGTACTACTGGACTGCTGCCGTTCGCTGCGTGCGGATTTATCGATCTACTGATGTTTTAATTTGATGTACCGTCATTGAAGAATGTACAATAAAACTGCACGATCAAATACAGTTACAAGTTTTAGGTGAAAATATCGATTTAAGCGATGTCTTCCAGACAACCTTTGGGTAGAAAATATTATGCCAGCGATCACTATTTCTGTAGATTTCAATACACATTTCGAAGTCTGATATTGTCTATATTGAGTAAAGATTCCGATAAAACTCAGAAGCTTCTTACATGATGTTCTTACGTTTTGATAATATTATTCCTTCTTTGCTAGTCATTTGCGTTTACTTTATTAGGTACTAGCTGTGCCCGCGGCTCTGCTCACGTGAACTACAGAATCCGCTCCTCTTCCCGCTCCCGCTCCCCTTCCGCCAAAACCTCCGCCTCAGTTCCCGTTCCTGTCCCCGCTCCCGCTCCCACTCCCAGCTTCAAATGTAGTCCAAACTCATCGCAATGTGTAGTGTACTGAAAGTTAAGTACCTACCTATGTACGTTGATTTAGATTTGTAGGTTCTACTTTTTATGGTCGCTATTGATATTCGGTTTATTGTTACAGAGTATTGCTGTTATTTATATTCATTAAAAAAAAACGATCAGGCCTCCCCAACCCGTCTGTCCAGCGCAGGGAGTGTAGGCCAAATCCTCCGTCTGTCTCCGGCAGAAGAGAGAGGGTTGTGCTCCTGCAGTGGAGACAAAAATAACCTGATGATGATTGCTGTTATATAAGTTAATTTTTCCACTTAATTTGTATTATACAAAACCCAAAAACAGTACTTAAAACAAACCACAAAAACAGTACAGTAATACCATGTAATACAACGGACTTACGCGATAGGTGGGACCGAGCCATTACCGCGCAAGTCGGGGTCCAGATTTCCATATAAATACGTAGAAATTATGTTTAATTAGGACCAGAGCCTAAAGAAAACAATAAATTAGAAGAGTTTGATGAAAAGTTGGATATTAAAACAGTTTACATATTTTAAAGCATTTTTTTTAAATTGAAGGCTTCATAAATCCTACCAATGTCGTCTGACGAGTTAATTTTTTCTTCTTCTCACGCAAAATTTTTTCGAAACACGTCATTACATTTATAATTCCCCGTTATTTTAGTAGAAATACGCTCTTCGTTGCAATCTATTTTTTCTAGAATTTGTAACCGCTTTTCAATTGAACTGAGACCTGAAGTTTGCGATCATCATTTGATTTTCCGATTCAAATGGCTCTAAAGAATCATTTTTTTCAATAGCTTGCTCATGCTCACGCATTTCTATAAGCTCATCAACTCTCAGTTCTTGTTTGTGTGAATCCAGTAATTTCATCATCATCATCTTCACCTCTAAATTTATTTGGTAATATCACCGAGACGCGCGGCGTTCAAGAAGGAAAATCGCATATCTCCGAATTCGCGTAAAGCGGGGTAGCCTAAGTCTGGGTATTATTATATTATTATCTTCTGTATTTGCTTGATTTATTAAAAAAAAATAAGACTTTTTTCTTCTTCTAAAAACTCGAATGCCTCGTATAACTAAATACTTGCTATTTTTAGAAAACTATGATAATGAATATATCAGAAATAATATTAACGTAACTAAAAGACAATATTCTAAGGCAAATAAGAGAATAAATGTTACAAAATGTGTAAACTATTACGGTTACCAGCGGTTATGTTATGGCTAAAATTTGGAATTCTCTGCCATCCGATTTAAAATACATTGTATCAGGTGGATTACTAAAGCAAGAGCTGCACCAGCACTTCTTGTCGATGGGTGTAGACTAATGTACTGATCACGTGAGCGCTCTGTTCACATACAAATGGGCTTCCATTTCTGTGGACATTACTGTAAATTATATATTGTAAAATTTTGTTGAATAATATAAAAATAAAAAACTGCTGACAATAATTTACGCACACAGATTAACTTGTACGGACAGGCTGATGCTCCTATAATAGTAGTAGGTAGGGGGTGTGGTGTCATTATGTTATTAAATTAACCAATAAAATATTTGTTTAGTTCGAATTTTTATTTAAAGCACTTATACTAAAAGAGAAAATCAATGCAAACATTACCTAACCTTACCACAAATAGAAGTTATTTTTCCTTAGACAGAGACAATTTATTTTTTTAAAAAGAAAAAAAAAACAAACGAACTGAGCGAACTATTTCGCTTTGCCTACACAGCCTACCAATACATCGTGAAGATTGAGACAGTAATATGATAAATCGTATTATAATTTACTATTATACTGGAATAATTGAACTCGTTAGAATTAAAACCAATACCATTATTTGTATGTATTTCGCGGCGTTAAGTCCATACAAAAGTCACCCTCCATGCGCGCGCCCACTCAACCGCAGATTACTTAATAGTTACTATATTTCATTCCAGATTAATAGTCCTATGAAAACCAACGCTATTTACGTCTCGGTAACATATACATGAAAGGGTCACCAGCAGCAAAAACAGGTTTGTATTACCATGTAAACTTTGCAGTCCACTTAGGAACACCATCTATTGTGTATTTTGTTTTCGAGACGCAAATGCGTTTGTTTTCATAGGACTATTAATCTGGAATGAAATATATGTATTAATACATCACTCCCTTGTAAATCGAAAATACCTAGGCTTTTTATCAACTACTCCTTTCCACTGATGGACAATACACGCAAATATGTGTTTAAGGCACTCGACTAAGCATTGTTATTACTCCGTACAGCGCGCGATAGGCGAGCAGCGTTAGATGTGCCGCCCAGCGCGCAATAATGTGTCTAAGACGCTCGACTTAGCGTTTACTATTCCTAACCAACCGACTGGTGGGCGGGGCGAGCGCACCGCCCCGGCGTGGCCGCGAATATCGAGTGACGGAGGCCTGCCTCAACGCTGTATGTGGGATCAGTGCAGCGAAGTAAAAAGTTCGCTATAATCTCGCATCGCTATAGATCACCTGTCAAATCGCATATAATCCCGCCGCGCCGCATCACGCGACTATCGCAGCCTCATTAGGTACTTCACCCCTGGTACATCTGAGCAAAACTGAATAACTGGAGGCATATCTGGAGATACTGGATACGGTCTTTCCACCCAACAGGTACGCAGCCTTGCAATTCTTGGCATGACTTTTAATTCTGAACGAGCGTAGACTGAGAAAAATGACTTGTTCAATACCTACCTACTTGGCGTTTCCATCAATATTTTAACTTATTTCTACACTAAACAAATTAAGGTTTTAACAGCAATTTGAAAAAAATATCCAAGAGCCTTCAGCAAGCCTCCGGGTGGTGTTTGGCCATGTGATAGTTCAAGCTCGCTTTCTGCACGAACCTGTCTCCGCACACAGCGCACACTTTATTCTTCTCCCCCGTATGTATCTTCTCGTGCATTCTCATCGTCGTCTTTCTTGGAAATTTCTTATGACAATATGAACATTAGAAAAATTTGTCAGTTCCGTGGTCATGATGAAATGATGGGTCAAATTGTTATTGTCAAAGAATTTCAGTTCACAATGTGGACATGGCACGGTCTTTTCTTTCAAATGTAGTCTCCTTATATGTTTAATGAGGGTAGATTTACTTTGAGTCTTGTACCCGCAATATTCGCAAGTCGGAATGGCAACACCGTGTTCATTGTGCCTGTGCCACAATAAGTCGTTATTCAGAATTAATTCGGAACACTCGGGGCATTTGACATCATTACGATGTCTCGCTAGGTGCTTTTTAAGATTCTGTTTAACGGGAAAGTCCTTTTTACACATATCACATGTGTATTTTGAATATCCTGCTTTATCCTTCTTTAGGAAGTTGGTTGACGATTTGATGCTTTTCAATGGAACTCCGTGCTCCAACAACCTATGTCGGATCAAAGGTTTGTGAGTAAAACTTTTGGAACACTCTGGGCATTCAAATATTGTATGTATTCGCTGGATATGAGTACTTAAGTTGATGTATTTATTGGGACAAATGCTACACTTCTGTTTTATTTTGACAATTGGCGATGGGGCGTTATGCTTGTCTCGCTTCGAGTTATTCTCGGCTAATACCACACACCTAGTGTTCGGCGCATATAGAACGGGTGTCTTATGTCGCAGTATGAACTCCTTCTTATGAACTTCACGAACATGAGCCTTCACGCTGTCAATGGTGCCAAGCTCGATGTGACATTTTAGGCAACCATATTTAGTTACGTGTTGAACGGAATCAGCATCTGAAATGCGAACAAAACGTACTCTTAAAATATAAACTACACAACGCACGGAAAAACAAATTTATGGTTTAAGTAAAAACGAGTAAGTAAATATGTCAACTGGCAACATTAAGTCTGCACTTTTTATGCAACACAAAGTATATTATATCAATTATGATGATTTATATTTTATGATGACACACGAGTAAAAGCTATAATATTTACCTATATGTAGATAATAATAACGATTCAATCATTCGCGTTGTCTAGTCAGGTTAAATTTTAGCAGGCTATGTATTTTTTTTTCATCTGTTCCCTCGTGTCTCTTAAAATACTTGTCGTATTTGGAAAAATGAGGTGTTGTTGGAAGAGTCTTAATCTTCCGCGTGTTATACGCTATATGACGTCACTATAATTCCAGTATGGCGGCCGTAAAGTGCTAACTTAAAAAATAATTTCAGATAAATGTATCGTGTTTGGTATCAAATGAAAGATCTTAATGAATACATATATAAAATATATAGACAACATATATTTATACGTATAAACCCCAAAAAAGCGTTACAGAACGTTAAAAACGCACATCTGGCTTGTGTTGATTACGCCTGATGTTATTCATGTTAAGACTGTTGTATAACGTTATAGACCTAATTCAAACAAAACTACATATCTGTTAAACACTTCACGAGCCCTAACTCCAAAATATTTATATAAAAACTACTGCGATTTATATTTCTTATGTTTCAATATTGTGCAAGAAGTTTGGTATCTTTTATCTAATCGTAAAACAAATATTTTATCGCAGGGGATATTCCCTTCTCCGTTCCCCTCCCATTGGACCACCCTATCCCCTTCCCATATCCCAACCTTCCTTCTCTCCTTTCCTATTGCCTTACCAATACATTAAAAATCCCTTCCTCCACCCCTTCCCCCACCCAATCCCGCTCTCCCTCCCCTTACTCCGAACTTTCCCTTCCTCTATCCCTCTCCTTCCTATGCCCTTACCTTTCCCAATGCCCCCTTCCGCATTCCCGCTAGCCTCACACTTCTCTTTCCTCCTCCTTCCCTTCTACCCAACCCCTTTCCCACTTCCCCTCTTCCTCCCTACCTGCCACTGCTATCCCTCCCCTCTTATTCCCTTCCCCCTCCTATTCCCCTCCCCTCTCCTTCCTGCTACCTCCTTTTTTGCATACCCAATTAACTGTATAAAAAAATGCCTGTCAGGTAGTAGTGACAAGGCCACTCATTTGTAAAAAAAAATGTGTATCGAGACTTCTGGAAATACCGAAAAATGGAACAGCTAAAGTAAAAAGGGCCTATAAATGAGCTTTAAAACATTTCTATCACTTTCTGTCAAGTTTTTGCCATGACCATTGAACTACACTCATACAAATGATGTGAAATGTGATTTCATCTCCTGATATTTTATTGAGATATAACTAATACTAGATTGTGTCCCGAACTCCAAGCTATTAAACAGAGAAAATCCCATCAAATACTGTTCAGTAGTTTCCAAGATTAGTCCGTACAAACATACATACAGACACGAAATTTTAAAATTATAGTTTTGGACTCTACTGCAGGTCTTAAGTACTTTATATCTGGGGACTGTTTTTTTTAAAATTCAATGTATAGAAACACCTTTTTACTATTTTATTATACGTATAGAGATTACTATAATTTATTATTAAATTACTATTATGGATCTAATAAATAAAAACGTAAATTTCGCGTATTTAACTTGCAAAAAAAAATGGGATAAGTAATAAAATACATTTCGATCATTTTTAGTTCGAGAATTTATAGTTTTCGAAAACTCGCATACACTGCATTCGTATACAACAAAGAATTGAAATGCTCCGGAGCTGGAGCAGGAGGGCGGGGAGGGGAGGGGGACGGGAATTAACACTTAATAATTCGCCTCGGTACTACAATCTATGTTTTCACCAACACAATTAGGTTTCGGTATCAAAGGAGGGTGTGAGGCAGCTATTCATGCCACCCGCACCTTTCTCCTCGACAGCGATCAAAGTGAGGTGCTGCTCAAAATCGACGTAAAAAATGCCTTCAATTCAGTTAATAGGGATGCACTGTTGGACGAAGTTCGTCAAAATATGCCCGAATTTCTGCCCTTTTTGTTCCAGTGCTACGTGCAAAATCCTTCAAAACTAATGTATAAAAATCATGAAATCGTCTCAGCTGTTGGTTGCCAGCAGGGTGACCCGCTCGGTCCGGCTATTTTCAGTTTGGCAATAAACCCCATCATACAAAATTTAAACAGTAACCTAAACATCTGGTACCTGGATGACGGCACTCTCGGAGGTAATGCAGATCTGGTCCTCTCTGACCTCAAAAACATAATCTCAAAATTTCAGGGTATAGATCTAGAATTAAATTTTGACAAATTTGAACTATATCTTTCGGACGGACTCCCTAACAAAAATGAAATCATTCAAAATTTTAACACACTAGCAAACAACATCAAAATAGTTGACAAAAAATCGCTTCACCTCCTAGGATCTCCAATATTCACCGAGGCGGTAAACCCTCTCATTGAAAAATCCATACAAAAATTCAACGAACACTCTCACCGCCTAATGGAAATTAACACCCATTCAGCTTTATTCATCTTAAAATTCTGTCTCTTTGTTCCCAAATTTACTTATTTGCTCCGTTCTTGTCCAGTCTGGAAATTTCCAAATTTAATGCGTTCTATCGATAATTCGGTAAAGACTTTGTTAGAATCTATAGTAAATATAAATTTAAGTGAGCAGTCCTGGACCCAAGCATCCCTTCCAATCAGGTATGGTGGATTAGGGATACGCAAAATTACTAGTATTTCTTTGCCGGCTTTTCTTTCCTCCGTCCACAGCACGTCTCGTCTCACCGAAAACATCCTGAGGCGCTCACTATCCAGCTTGGAGGTGGCATACTTGGACGACGCCAGAAACGCCTGGCAAATAGCCTGTCCGAACGAAAGCCTGCCTTCGGATATGCACATTCAAAGGAGGTGGGACGATATATATTGCAACATCATACACAAAGCCCTAATGGAAAACAGTTTCGGCGCGGAGCTCGCAAGATTGCAGGCTGTGTCTAAAAAAGAATCGGGCCACTGGTTAAACGCCTACCCGTCTACTAATACAGGTACCTACCTGGACCCTGACACCCTCCGGCTGGCGATAGCCCTCCGTCTCGGAGTGGAGGTCTGCGTTGCACACACATGCCCTTGTGGTACTAGCGTCGACCCCAAGGGGTACCACGGACTATCTTGCCAACGGAGCGCCGGCCGTCTCTCCCGCCATGCTGCATTGAACGACATCCTGCGCCGCTCTCTTGCCACCGTCAACGTACCGGCTCTCCTTGAGCCGAACGGTATCGTGCGTGACGATGGTAGGAGACCGGACGGGATGTCACTAATCCCGTGGAAGATGGGGCGTGCACTGGTGTGGGATGCGACCTGCGTCGACACGCTGGCCCCGTCCCACGTCCAGAGCACGTCGAGGAGAGCTGGTGCGGCGGCAGAGGCGGCCGAAAAGAATAAGGCTTTTAAATATAGGGGCATCGGCACCGGATATCACTTTGTAGCATTCGGTGTCGAGACCCTCGGTCCGTGGGGTCCCGGAGCACGGGGTCTTTTTTCGGAGCTCTCCAAGCGCTTGGTCGACGCTACTGGGGACCCAAGAGCTAGCGCATTCCTCGCACAAAGGATTAGTATTGCGATCCAAAGAGGAAATGCCGCCAGCATCTTGGGTACGTTACCACAAGGGCCCAATTTTTTACATTTCTTAGGTTAAGGTTCTTTTTAGTTAATTTTAGTTTAGCTTATTTAGTATTAATTCTATTGTCTATTTGTTATCCTTATTTTGTGTGCAATAAAAGACTTGCTAATATACATACATACTAATACTAGATTGTGTCCCGAACTCCAAGCTATTAAACAGAGAAAATCCATCAAATACTGTTCAGTAGTTTCCAAGATTAGTCCGTACAAACATACATACAGACACGAAATTTTAAAATTATTGTTTTGGACTCTACTGCAGGTCTTAAGTACTTTATATCTGGGGACTGTTTTTTTTTAAATTCAATGTATAGAAACACCTTTTTACTATTTAATTATACGTATAGAGATTACTATAATTTATTATTAAATTACTATTATGGATCTAATAAATAAAAACGTAAATTTCGTGTATTTAACTTAGGTACATTAAAGATATTTGCAAAAAAAAATGGGATAAGTAATAAAATACATTTCGATCATTTTTAGTTCGAGAATTTATAGTTTTCGAAAACTCGCATACACTGCATTCGTATACAACAAAGAATTGAAATGCTCGACGGAATTCGTATTGCAAAGAGTAAAAACATACAGAACGGGGGAGCGGGGGCAGGAGCGAGGGCGGGGACGGGGATGGGGGCGGTTACGGGAGCGGGAGTAGGCGTCGGGGTAGGGATCGGAGTCGTAGTCGGGTTGCGAGCAGAGCTGCGGGCACAGCTAATTATTAAATAAATATCGGTATTCGTATAGTCGTAGTCACACATAAATTAAAACAACAGATTGAACCCTACAATAATTTACGCACATATGCTTACGGACAGGCTGGTGCTGCTGCACTAGTAGTAGATACTGAGTGCCGGGGTGTGGTGTGGCATCATTATGTTTAAATACAATATTTGTTCCGTTAGATATTTTATTCAAAACAACCTTAGACATCTATTTTTAAAAAAACAACATTACAGATTTTAAACAATCCATAGCAGTACCATCACTTTTTAAGCTATAGACGAAACAGGCATTCCGCTCTCTAGTATTCCCTTATCATCAGCCGTTCTATGCTGTCCACGAACTGTTCAGAGGACAAAGGTTGCCAAACTAAAAACATAATTAATCTGAAGAAATGAAGTGGGCAATAAAATTATGATCACAATCATAAAATAAACAACTACTTACAGTTACTGAGCTACCAAGTTCATTCTAACGTTTTCGTCATTGGATAATGTGCTAGGGCACCTTATGACATCATCATCATCAGCCTGAATACGTTCACTGCTGAACACATAGAATGCCACTTTTGATTGGTGTCCATTGGGGGATTTTCCATTATCACCACGCTTGGCAGGCGGATTGGTAATCACAGTAATTATGGACCCCTCGTTGGTGTAGAGGCTTGGTCGTTGGACTAGAGCGCCATAGGAAGGTGGGTTCGATTCCCACTTGAGACAGGCTTGTACATTTTGTACAAGCTGATCCCGGTCCTTATGTTATACTATTTATAAGGTCCTATCCTTGTTAAATTTCCATAGCACAGAAGAAAATCCAAGTTTGTGATTAGACAAGTGTAGGTACTCGTAAGTATATATGTACAAAATATTCATTTATTTGTTAAATACACAGGAGAACGCTTCTGCCCGTCCTTGGTGTCATCCCTTAGTCGCCTTGACGACACCCACGGGACGACTGGGGGTGGTCCTATTCTAAGCCGGGAACCACGCGGCATTATGTGATCACATGTCAGTATGTACTGTACCAGACAATACACGACAAAATATGGCTATAACAAATTAACAATATTTTTTGACATCAATTTATTACCTATACTAGTTGATCGCTCCAACTTCGCACGCCTGGTATGTATCTATTGTCACATAATATGTAATAGTCCAAGTAGGTACAGGCGCACGTACCTACAAAATTCATTGCAAGCCAAATTGAACTCTACGTGCATGGAATAAAGTCGATGATACGCTGAACCGCTAAATCACGCAAGATTGAAAGGGTCGTACCACAAAGTAAAGAAGGTCTTACGCCGATTCGTCGTGCCCCGGCAGTCGGCGCCGGGTAAGTAGGTATGAAGCGGTGCGGCTGGCCAATGACCGCTATGCGTGGAGGCGCATTTTATACGGTCGCGATCCTCAACAGTGAGGGAACGACAGAGAAGAAGTATATGTATATTTTTATACCTCAATTGCGGAGTGATACAGGCCTGCTAACAATAGCAAAATACAGAAACTGTATATAAATACAGAAACCTATTTTGGGTAACGACCGAACGTATGCCTTATTCACCCTTATCCTGGCATGGAGAACACCATGGATGAAGATATCCAAAATTTCTAAAACTAGATCTAGTCCGCCGATAAAAATTTATAGGTGTTTGTTGGGTGCATGAATGAATATACTTTATTGCACACAAATTCCAGAAATATATATTGGACCTGTCGATATAAGTACTGATATTTTAATTTGATGTATATTGTCATTAAAGAATATTACTGGTGAAACAAAATGGTTCGTGATTGTGCTGCATGCTTAAAATGCAATAAAACCAATAAGGATCGGAGATTTTTTCCGTTACCGTTCCAGTACCGAGCGATCGACGTCACAGGTTAGAAAGAGAAGCACTTATGTTGTTGCGTACGACGTTGTCCCTCTCTATCGCATATGCTCGCACATTAGATTTCGAGACCACACTTCTAATAAATAAAAACGTAAATTTCGTGTGTTTGTACATTGAAAATATTTTCCAAAAAAAAATTAGAGGGTCTAAGTATAAGTAATAGAACACATTTCAATAATTTTTGGAATATTTGTCTGTTTGGCTGTTAGTTTCACATAAAAACTACTGAACGGATTTTGATGGACTTACAGAAATACGTATATATGGCTTAACTCGGAGTAACATTAAGTCTTTTATTTCATCGCAATCGGCTCACTCAATCAATAGTTAAGGGAATGTTTAGTTTTCTAATACATTAGTATGTATGCAATTTAACAAAGAAAGTGTATAATGTTCGATGCAATTTTGATTGCGACAATTTAGGACTACATTTGGAGCTATAGCAGGCGTGGGAGTAGCAGTGTGCGTGGGAGGGGGGCCTGGACCTGGACCCGGAGCTGGAGCAGGAGGGCGGGGAGGGGAGGGGGACGGGAATTAACACTTAATAATTCTCAACTTCATTAAATTCTGTAGTCCACGCGAGCGGTGCCACGGGCACAGCAGGTTTGTAATAAGAATTTATTAATTATAATAAGAAAGAAAGATTTTTTTTATTAAAATCATATAAAGACCGCTTTCAATTGACATGCATTGTTTTTAGATTACAATATATGTAGATTACATTGAAAACTGTTCTTTTGTAGAACGCACACAAATTAAATTTATTTTTTGTTCGCCTATAATATGTACCATAATTAACTTCAGCGGGCCTCCGGGTGGTGTTTGGCCATGTGATAGTTCAAGCTCGCTTTCTGCACGAACCTGTCTCCGCACACAGCGCACACTTTATTCTTCTCCCCCGTATGTATCCTCTCGTGCATTCTCATCGTTGTCTTTCTTGGAAATTTCTTATGACAATATGAACATTCGAAAAATTTGTCAGTTCCGTGGCTGATTAAATGTTGGGTCAAAATTTTATTGTCAAAGAATTTCAGTTCACAATGTGGACATGGCACGGTCTTTTCTTTTAAATGTAGTCTCCTTATATGTTGCATGAGGGTATATTTATTTCGAGTCTTGTACCCGCAATATTCGCAAGTCGGAATGGCAACACCGTGTTCATTGTGCCTGTGCCACAATAAGTCGTTATTCAGAACTAACTCGGAACATTCGGGGCATTTGACATCATTATGATGTCTCGCTAGGTGGTTTATAAGAGTCCGTTTAGCAGAATAGTCCTTTTTACACATATCACATGTGTATTTTGAATGTACTGTCTTTTGGACCCTGCGCGATCTGGTTTTCATTGGGACTCCGTGCTCCAAAAACCTATGTCGCATCAAATGTGCCTGAGTGAAAAGTTTGGAACACTCTGGGCATTTAAATTGTGTGTGAACTTGCTTGATATGAATACTTAAGTGGATGTATTTATTGGAACAAATGCTACACTTGCGTTTTGTTTTGATAGCTGGCGATGGGCTGCCATGCTCGTCTCGCATCAAGTTATTCTTGGCCCCGATTTTTGCTTTGTACCCACGATCCTTCATTAGAAAGCTGATATGCGATCTGATGGTTTTCATTGGGACTCCGTGCTCCAACAACCTATGTCGTACCAAATGTTTTTGAGTAATACTTTTGGAACACTCTGGGCATTCAAATTGTGTATGATCTCGCTGGATATGAGTACTTAAATTGACGTAATAATTGAAACAAATGCCACACTTGTGTTTTGTTTTTACTGTTGGTAATGGGGTGCCATGCTCGTCTCGCATCAAATTATTCTCGGCCGTGGCGTCTACTGTGGGTAGCGTGTCTCGGGAGGCAGAAGTCCCCGCGCGTTCGATCAACAACCCGTCCGTCTGTGCCTTATCAGCTAATACCATACGCCTAGTGTTCGGCGCATATACAACGGGTGTCTTATGTCGCGGTATGAACTCCTTCTTATGTACTTCACGAACATGATCCCTCACGCTGTCAATGCTGCCAAGCTCGATGTGGCATTTTAGGCAACCATATTGAGTTACGTGTTGAACCGCGGAATCAGCATCTGAAATGCGAACAAAACGTACTCTTAAAATATAAACTACACAACGTATGGAAAAACAAATGTATATCATATTAAAAAATCACTTTGTAAGAAAGCCTACTATAAAATAAACGATTATTTGAATGAAAAAGGTGCCTGGTACTAATGTTAATTCAGCTTCGCACACTCTTTATATAATTGTATCATCATCATGTCAGCCCCTAGAAGTCCACTGCTGGACATGGGCCTTCCCCAACGAACGCCACCACACCCGGTCCTCCGCCCTCCGCATCCAGCCGCTGCCGGCCACCTTCTTTAGGTCGTCGGTCCACCTGGCGGCGGGGCATCCCACCTTGCGAGTGCCGATCCGCGGTCTCCACTCCAGAACTCGTCTGCCCCAACGGCCGTCGGTTCTGCGACAGATGTGGCCCGCCCACTGCCACTTCAACTTGCTAATCCTTTCGGCTATGTCGGTGAGTTTCGTTCTTCGTCGGATCTCCTCATTACTTAATATGCAATGATGATAATTGTATGCAGACTTGATTTTAAAAGATGTGTAGCGTGAAGTTTGTTGCGCCGTTACTTCTTCACAGCGCTAACACATTGGAAGCGGTAGTCGATAAAAAAATAATGACGTGTATAAATGTACCAAGTGTACTCATATGCAATAAATGATTTTGATTTTGACTTTGATGGCTTAAGAAAAAATAACAAGTAAATATGTCAATTGTCAACATTATAACTGCAATGTTTAAGCAACACAAATTACTGACTAACTATATATGACACAACCTACGACACACGATTAAAAGCGTGACCGTGAAAGCCGACCGGGGCCGTGTGTGGCGGCGTTCATTGGGGAAGGCCTATGTCCAGCAGTGGACGTCTAGGGGCTGATTTGATGATAATGACGTAAAGCTAAAATAAGTACCTAGATCTAATAAATAAAATGGTAAACTTCGCGTATCTGTACATTGAAGATATTTGCAAAAAAGAAAATTGGGGGTCTAAGGATAAGTAATAGAACACATTTCGATCATTTTTTGATTTGTTGTCTGTTTATCTGTTTGTTTGTGCACGCATCACTTAAAAACTACTGAACCGATGTTGATAGACTTCACAGAAACACAGTGCTTAATTCGGTGTAACATATAGGCTTTATTTCATTGCAATCGATGCAATCAATCAAAAGTTATGCGAATTTATAGTTTTTAGGGTGTAAATGCTCGACTAAATTCGTGAGCGGTAGCTTGAGCGGGTATTTCATCGTAATCGGCTAACGCAATCAAAAGTTATGCGTAATTATAGTTTTCAAAAACTCACATACTACTAACATTACATTGAGGGGAGGGTTTAGGCATGGGTTAAGGATAGGGTTGAGAGCAGAGTTAAGGTAGATGCGGGAGTGGGAGCGGGTCCTGGAGCGGGAGCTGGATCTGAACCTGGACCTGGCGTAAACTTCGCGTGTCTGTACATTGAAGATATTTGCAAAACAAAATTAGGGGTCTAAGGATAAGTAATAGAACACACTTCGGTCATTTTTGAAATTTTTGTCTATATGAGGATTGGGAGATGAGAGTCTGAGTGGGAGTGGAAGCGGGAAAGGGAACGGGAGCGGAAGTGGAAAGGGAGCGGATTCTGTAGTCCACACGAGCGGAGCCGCGGGCACAGTTAGTCTGTTAATAATATCTTTTCAATAATTTACCTTGTCATCGTGAGAAACTAGTTTAATAACAACACAGTACGAACAATGTTAGTGTTTGAGGACAAAATGTGCCAACTAAAAAAAGTCACTAAAATTGTACAATTGCTCTTCAACTGCATGTGGTCACCAATCCGCTTGCCAAGCGTGGTGATTACGGCAAATCCCCCAATGGACAGTCCACCATAAGTGACATTATATTTGGGAGGCTTATGTTCAGCAGTGGCCGTATTTAAGCTGACGTTGATGCATGTGACAATGAGTGGGCCCCGATACCTACGATCCCACCATAATATCAAACTACCCTCCTGTCCCGTGCTCCGGCGACCGCCGCCTCATCGCCGCGTGCGCACCGAGCCGCGAGCGAATACGATACGAATACGGACTGCAGTTATCATAACGATTGTGGATTAAGGATTCCTAGTGATTGCCTAGCCACCGTTGGCACTGGCTAGTCATCGTATATAGACAATAACGAGCCCGTACGTCGAAGGAGCTGCTTGCGTCATTTTGGCAAACCACAGCCTCTGATTTGAAATCTGACCATGCACAATATTTGTCCTGGAAATGTACTATTTTGTAATCGAAAATTAGAATTTGTACTTCAGCCGTTTAAAAGTTATAGGGGTATATTGGGTGCTCTGCCAAAATGACGTCACTACAGCAGAGCCCACGGCTATATCTCGGTAAATACAAAATATATCAGAATTCTGTAAACATATAAAATTTGTACCTGCATTTGTGCTCCCCGTATCCAAAAATCAGAATTTGATTTGTACTTCTACGGTTTAAAAGATATAGACGATTGTTTTTATTTCATACTTAAGGTACAGTTGACAAAAAAGAACAGGACTGAATTACGATTAATATTTAATAAATGGGGGTCTAAGGATAAGTAATAGAACACATTTACATAATTTTTGAAATTTTAGTCTGCTGTTTATCTTTTTATCTGTTAGTTTGTGCATGCACCACGAAAAAATGTTGAACCGATTTTAATTACTTTTCAAAAAACATGGAGCCTAACTCAGAATAACATTTAGTCTTTATTTCATCGCAATTGGCTTACTCAATCAAAAGTTATGGGAATCTTTAGATTTCAAATACATCAGTAGGTATGCAATATTACAAAGAAATATAATTATAATATTCAGTGCAATCAGATTGCGATGAAGTAGGACTACATTTGGAGCTATAAGGCCCAGTCGGGAGTGGGCTTGTGCGTCGGGATCAGAAACGTAGTTGAAGTCGGATTGAGAGTGAGTAGTCCACGCGAGCGGAGCCGCGGGCACAGTTAGTAATTAATAACAATAAGACGTTTTAATTTTTTTATTTAAATTTTGACACAAAGTCTTCTAAACTTATCTTATCTTATAAGGTATCTTGGATGGGTATGATAAGATCTAATCTTACTCTCCTAATATTAAACCTAAGTATTATTATAACATTTTAAATGCGAAAGTGGGTTTGTTACGCTTTCAAAGCTCGACGATTAACATAGCTAATGGCAAGCACGGAAAATTTAGCACTTTCTTTCATATACATTCAATTTATGTAGACACAATCTTTATGTCCATATCGACACAAAAATGAAACGCTGTAACCCAAACCGATGTAATTTTGTTGTTGTTGAAAATTCACTATCAGTAAAACAGTCTACGTCGAATGGTCTGCTGCCGTCCTAACATAACAACCGGAACAGAAAAAAGTTATTTTTTAGAATAGAAAAAAAAACCGCTTCAGGACTATACCTACATCATCATCAGGTTATTTTTGTCTCCACTGCAGGAGCACAACCCTCTCATCTGCCGGAGACAGACGGAGGATTCGGCCTACACTCCCCGCGCTGGCCAGAGGGGTTGGGGAGGCCTGATTGATGTTTTATAATGTATTCCCTTAGTCGCCTTGTACTAAGTTTGTACATGTAGGTACTTAAAAACTTGCAGTCGGTTTTGTTTTTTTTTTAATTAAATTTATGTTCAATTTTTAGTTTATACTTGTACAATACAATCTTGAAGTCTATTTTTTCAAAACTTTTGCTGAACATCATCTGTGTATATTTTTCATTGTTTTTGTTTTTTTTTGTATTTCTCAAAAAGCACTGAATCTATTTCGATAACATTTATATGGGACCACCTCTGAGTATGACTTACCAAACAAAAAAAGAAGCATCAAAATCAATTCATAATTGGCGGAGTAATCGCGTAACACACAAAAAAAACTTAGCAAAAAAAAATTACGTGCGTTTTTGTGGTACCGTATGTATGGTTGATTGTTATTTTTTTCCTTGTTTCTGTTAAGGTTGTTATGACTAGGACGGCAGTCTGGGTGTCTTTTCTATTAGCCGTAGAGACACAACCCAGACCATTCGACGTATATATATTTTTCTGATTACGAACTTGCAATAACAAAAAAATACACCGATTCGGGTTACAGCGTTTTCGCTTTTTTGCGTCGATTTCTAATTACTGCAGACAGAGACAGGATAAGGATCAGATGAGATTGAGATGATGTCTTACTTCTACACATATCCTGAGTACAGTGGTTTGTCACCAAAATGACAACAATGTATTTAGGCGCCGCTGGTTGTATAGTGTCGATATAACACTTCACTATAATCATCTAACGACTGGTTTCTTAAGTTTCGAAGTAACTGACGTTCATAAATGCATTGTTTTTAAATTAGATCATGACTTAGTAATCTTTATTGTATTGAAAACTGTTCTTCTGTAGAACGCACACAATTTAAATTTTTCGTGCGCCTGTACGTATCTATAATTAACTTAGCAAGCCTCCGGGTGGTGTTTGGCCATGTGATAGTTCAAGCTCGCTTTCTGCACGAACCTGTCTCCGCACACAGCGCACACTTTATTCTTCTCCCCCGTATGTATCCTCTCGTGCATTCTCATCGTCGTCTTTCTTGGAAACTTCTTATGACAATATGAACATTCGAACAATTTGTCAGTTCCGTGGCTGATCAAATGTCTGGACAAATGGAAGTTGTTAAAGAATGTCATATCGCAATGCGGGCATTGCACGTTTTTCTCTTTCATGTGTACATTTCTCTGATGCACGAGGATCAGCCATTTGTGAACATTCTTGTAACCGCAGACTCCGCAGGTAGGAATCGGAACTCCATGCTCTGTGTGCATGTGCATCAATAACTTGGTATTACGAATTAATTTCGAACACTCGGAGCATTTGACACTTGCGTGAACTGTATGTATATGGCATAGAAGGTTTCTTTTAGCATTAAAATCTTTCTTGCATACATCGCATGTGTATTTCGATGTAACTTCACAGTAGCCGTGTTCCGACGACCTATGGCGCAACAAGCTAGTCTTTGTAAATTGTTTTGGACAATCAGGGCATTTAGATTTTGTGTGAACTAGTTTGATATGGTTCTTTAGGTCGGTGTAATTATTGAAACAAATGCCACACTGGCGTTTTGGTTTGACAGTTGGCGATGGGACTCCTTGCTCATGGTTTTTTCCAGCCGTGGTTTCAGTGGTGGGCAGTTGGACTGGGGAAGCAGGCCTCTGGTGCTTAGCCAACAGCGCTTCCCTATGTGTCTTATCAGCCAATACCACACACCTAGTGTTCGGCGCATATAGAACGGGTGTCTTATGTCGCAGTATGAACTCCTTCTTATGTACTTCACGGATGTGGTCCTTCACGCTCTCAATGGTGCCAAGCTCAATGTGACATTTTAGGCAACCATATTTCTTTTTTGCTGCGACTTGAACTGCGGAATCTGCGTCTGGAATACGAAAATAACCGAATTGAAAAACAATGCCACAATAAAGTAATTCACGAAAATACATATTTAGTGTGGGTATTGAAGGAAATAATGACTGAATATTTGGTCAATAACTGCAAAAGTTATTTATATATTTAAAAAAAACGGTCAAGTGCAAGATGCACCGAAGGAAGGAAATGTATAAAAGGTAATAATTAAGTAGATATCACGTAATAGTTTTTTTAGGGCCGCATAACCAAATTTGAAAAGGATTTTTGTTGATTTCAAAACAACCGTGCTAGTTAGAGACAATATTTTATTTTTCCTATATTATTTACATAAACCTGTATCAACTCTAATTATTTCAGATTGTTCTCTGTGCAAACTTCTGAAATAAGGATATAAGAATAGTATTTTTACCAGATTTATAGTGGTTTTTTTTGACTCACTTTGGTACTGACAATCTTTTAGCAAGCTTCTGGGTGACGTTTAGTCATGATAGTTCAGGCTCGCTTTCTGAACGAACTTATCTCCGCAAACGGTACACACTTTTCTCTTGTCGCCTGTATGTATCTTCTCGTGCAGCCTCCACGTAGGGTACCTCGGAAACTTTTTATGACAATAAGTACATTCATACTTCTTCTCAGTACCATGCTTTATCTGTCCAAATTTTTCTTGTCGAAAAATTTCTTGTCGCAATGAGGACATGCTACGTTCTTCTCTTTCAAGTGTACCCTTCTCTGATGCTCGACGAGGAGACGTTCTGATTGATTCTTATACCCGCAGACTCCACAAGTCGGTATAGGGACTGTTCCATGTTCTGCATTCCTGTGCATCAGCAATCTTTTTTTCCTAACCGTTTTGGAACAATAAGGACATTTCGCTATCGAATGATGACACAATATGTGTTTTTTAACGTTCTCTTTACTGCTGAAATCTTTTTTACACTCATCACAAGTGTATTTGCTGTCACGTAATATTTTTTATTATCTCTCCCTGCCGCTTCTTCCATGCCATGTTTATATAATAAATGCTTTTTTTGCGTAAGCATTGTTAAACTTATTTTTACAAATCGGACAAATGTAGGAAGTGTCTTGTCCTCGGTCTATGTCGGTGTATGTCTTTTGGACATGTGGAGCACAAATTCAGGTACAAATTTTGTACGTTTACAGAATTCTGATATCTTTTGTAGTTATCGAGATATAGCGTAGCCTGCTGTAGTGACGTCATTTTGGCAGAGCACCCAATATACCCCTATAACTTTTAAACGGCTGAAGTACAAATTCTAATTTTCGAGTACAAAATAGTACATTTCCAGGATAAATTTTCTGCATAGTCAGATTTCAAATCAGAAACTGTGGCTCTGCCAAAATGACGCAAGCGCTGCCAAGCTCAATGTGGCATTTTAGGCAGCCATATTTAGTTACGTGTTGAACCGCGGAAGCAGCATTTATATCTCTAAAATATAAACTACACAGCGCACGGAGAACAAATTTATGGCTTAAGAAAAATAACAAGTAAAAATGTCAATTGTCATTTACGGAACACAAATTACTGACTAACTATATATGACACAAGATTAAAAGCCGACCGGGGCCGTGTGTGGCGGCGTTCATTGGGGAAGGCCTATGTCGAGCAGTGGACTTCTAAAAAAAAAAGAAAAGAAAGAAAGAAAGAAAAACATTTATTCACTACCACAATTGGCACACACAAGGAAAAACCAACAAAGCAAGAAAAAGGAAAAAAAATAATAATTATAAGAACTAGAGAAAACAATTTAAATTTTTTAACATAGTTAAAATAGTATGCGTGTGCCGTGGCAGGAAAAGGGCAAACGACTCAGCATATGCCTAGACCAAGTAAGGTGCTAGGCGCTGATTTTCAGTCGCACCCGGTGCATACAAGCTTGTCTACAGTGCCAAACAAAGAAGTAATAAATATGATATGTGTAATTGCAATACGTATGTACCTAGATAATATAATATAACACTTAGAATCACACCAAATACATAAATATGATGAGTAAATATGAATATGACTTCTAGGGGCTGATTTGATGATGATGACGTAAAGCTAAAATAAGTACCTAGATCTGTTGATAATATTGTTTCAATAATTCACTGTCATCGTGGGAAGCTAGTAAACAACAACACAGTACGAACAATGTTAGTGTTTGAGGACAGAATGTGCCAAACTAAAAAAAGTTACAAAAACTGTACAAATGCTCTTCAACTGCATGTGGTTACTGCGGCGGTATATGCAACGCCGTGTGGTTCCCGGCTAAGAAAAGGGCCATCCCAATCTTCCCGTGGGTGTCTTCAAGGCAACTAAGGCATTGCACCTGTGACAGGCAGCAGCGTTCTCGTGTGAAAACTATGATCACTATTGCGATCACCAATCCGCTTGCCAAGCGTGGTGATTACGGCAAATCCCCCAATGGACAGTCCATCAAAAGTGATATTATATTTGGGAGGCTTATGTTCAGCAGTGGCCGTATTTCGGCTGACATTGATGCAACTGCATGTGACAATGAGTGGGCCCCGATACCTACGATCCCACCATAATATCAAACTACCCTCCTGTCCCGTGCTCCGGCGACCGCCGTCTCATCGCCGCGTGCGCACCGAGCCGCGAGCGAATACGACACGAATACGGACTGCAGTGATTATAACGATTGTGGGTTAAGGATTCCTAGTGATTGACTCTAGCCACCGTTGCACGGTGTGTTAGAAACCCTTTTTTTGTTGCATGTAGTTTTCATGTCATTAATCGATAGTTGTTAACATTCTTAGTGCTGGAGTTCAACTCCTTGATACGACTTGTAGTTTTTTTAAATAACAAAGTTTGGTTATCGGTCGTTACAAAAAAACGGAAAAATTAATTTTCCAAAATTCGAATTACTGATTGCGATTTTGATTAGATCCAACAATGACACATATATTAACATATTTTTTCACCAATTTCTGTCGGTTTATCATGAGTAGAAATGGAAATATGAATTAATTTCTTATTTTTCGTTTTATTCAACATTAACAACGTATTAGGCCGTAATTTCTATACCAGAAATAGTATTTACTGTCTTTTTTATATATTAAAACCATAAAGTAATTCCTTGTTATTCACAAGATTTTGCAAATTTTAGTTTTATCCGCAATATCCGGTCTAAGGGTTGTCACTACCACCAAAATATTTATTTAAACCCTGAATATCTATTTATTTAATTCTGACATTAACATATTCTGTTTATTTTGATATCGTTATGTAAAAAATTACAGTACTTATTTTGTATAAAGATATATATAAATGTTTTTTTTTATTGATTAAGAAAAAACAATAAGATAATCTTAAATTTCTAAGTCTTCTAACAAAACCAAAATTGAGGTTTATCTGTAGAAGACGAGTTCGCAACAATAAGTTATCTACTTTTAAAGATTATAGCATTTACATACAACTAAGGTACATTTCATATTTATAAGATGTAGCCATTATTCTGGCTAGCCAACAGATATTTTTTTAACTGTTTTTTGTATATATATGTTGTGTTAAATAACTATTTTGTATATCATTTGGCAGACCATTTACAAGTTTAGGCAATATATATCTGACATTTTTCATACCATACATATTATTAATTTTTGGTACAATAAATCTATTTCCATATATTAATTTTCTGAGATTGGTTAATGGATATAAGTAGATATGTCGCATCTGTCGCGTCTGTCGCGGGTGAGGTACGGGTGTTTATGGACCACAAACGACGGAAACACTACCCTCACTGCTTTTTTGCTAAACTCGGTACTCATCAGATATTGGCAGAAATTCTTTATATTGAACAGTGAGTGACTTCTAGATGATTTTTTGTGTGATTTTAACGGTTTTCTAAAATAATATGGCAATATGGAGATCGCTACTTTTTGCAAAACTCTGGCATACAACTAATATAATTGACATTCTATGACAGTGGCGCTTCACACAATTTTAATCTATAGATCCATGGCACGTTAATAATATGTGTGTATATAAACGCTTTATTGTACCAAAATTAACAACAACAATAGCAAACAGGAATATTATTAATATCGTCATTAACTTTATCAGTTGGCAGTCGCGGGTTCGAACCCCGCCCAGGGCAAACATTCGTGTGCTGAGCACTTGTGTTTGCCTTGTGACTGGATGTTATTTATATATTATATTATATATTTATGTATCTATATCAGCTGACTGATACCCATATTACAGGCTCTGCCTAGTTTGGGATCAGGTGGCCGTGTGTGAAATGTCCCCACACATTTATTTATTTATTTATATTTATTTATAGCGGCATGTATCTATTTAGGACAGAGTTTCGATCTCGGCCTTAAAAAAATATAAAAACCAAAATTCTAACAAAATTAAGTTAACTTCGCTCCTACTGACTTTTTCGCGAAATTGATAACATAAAAATGTGTAGTCAATATAACCCAACCAAATAACTCTAATAGGAAAATTCTGCCGCGAATAGATATAGAGAAAATTTTTTTTTGGTGCGTTTTACGATCGGGGGGTCTAACTGTTTTTTTTTCTTTAAAACCACTTGGAATTGACACGTGGGAGTTTCACTAGTACATTTAGAATTAAAAGCTTTGTCGGACTATGCAATAAAAGGGCATGTCACTTTTTTAGGGCAAAAACATACTGTGAGGCGCAACACTCCCTCTCGGACTTCCTCCTCCCCTTACCTCGACCATCACCTCAAAATTTCAGTACATATTTTCATATTCATTTTAGTTTTATTTACTAGAAGTTCTCGTTGGATTTAATTGGATACAGGAAGGAAAGTTGGATATCAAAATAATATGTATCGTTGATTGGTTTATTATAAACAGCTACTTAATCGAAATCTACAATACTTTTGTATAAATAGGTGACTTAGTCTACAGCTCAATTTATATTACAAAAAAAAATTCTGGCTTGCAGAATTTTAATCAAACTTGTACGTAATCCAAAAATTATATGCTGAGATTTTCTATTAAATTATATAATGCCTTACACGTACACATACACTTCCGATGCACCTTACCTAGACACACAACAAAGCAGCTGACAGTCGCCATTATATATTTATCGATACTTCATACGTAGTCTCAGGATTAAGACGAATCTAAAGACATTTTATTTATTCAAATCCATCCAGCAAAAAATTATATCACGAAAACTACGAGTATGCCTTTCCCCGCACTTCGGAGGACTTACTAAACTCTCCCGTCTAATAACTTTGAGACTGTCAAAACTAGGATTGGCACATATCAAATTAATACTGTACTTCGTTTGAACCACCACATGTGCACACACGCTGCATTATATAATATCTTTTATTTTCAAACCCAACTACAACAAACCCCCGCTGACTGCCACAATTTATTAAGGCTGTGATACTTTTGTTGTAAAAATCTGACTAAAACTATACGTATATAAAAACCGCTACTAGAAATCTAATATAACTCATCTTCACACCGTTTCCGCATCTGCATTTATGACGAACTTCAGATTGCCAACAAGTCTTCAGCAAGCTTCAGGGTGATATTTAGTCATGTGATAGTTCAAGCTCACTTTCTGCAAGAAATTCTCTCCGCAAATTGTACACATTTTATTCTTCTCTCCTGTATGTATTTTCTCGTGAAGTCTCCATGCATTGTATCTCGGAAACTTTTTGTGACAATAAGAGCATTCGTACTTCTTCTCCGTACCGTGCACTATTAAATGGTACTTCAAATACGCGTTGCTGAAAAATGTCTTGTCGCAGTGTGGACATGGCACGTTCTTCTCATTCAAGTGCACTTTTCTCTGGTGCTCAATTAGGAGACGTTTTATTGGATTCTTGTACCCGCAGACTCCGCAAGTCGGTATAGGGACTCCGTGTTCTTTATTCCTATGTATCATCATTTTCGTTTTATTAACCATCTCTGAACAATCCGGACACTTCACTTGCAAATGAACTTTTGCAATGTGTCCTCTGTAAGTATCTTTACTACAAAAATCTTTCTTACACATATCACAAGAGTATTTAGGAGCGCCGTGTTCTTTATTCCTGTGCACCATCATTTTCGTTTTAAGAACCATTTCTGAACAATCAGGGCATTTCGCTTGCAAATGAACTTTCGCAATGTGTCCTCTACAATTGTCTTTGTTACGAAAATCTTTCTTACACAAATCACAAGTGTATTTGCTGACACGCAATATTATCTCCCTATCTCTCCCTTCCACTTCTTCCATACCATGTTTATTTAACAAATGTTTTCTTTTTTTGTATATTTCGAGATTCTCGTTACAAATCGGACAATAGCAGAAGTGTTGTTTTCGCGACTTGTTTTTCGCAGGACGATCTGGAGCCGTGGTTTTGGTGTTAGGTTGAACTTGAACGGCGGAATTTCCACCTGGAACAATTGGCCTAGTTTAAAAAATCATACTTGGAACAAACACGCAATAATACCTAATGAATTAATGTAATGAAGCACTTAAACTGACTACATTGAAAGAGCGCAGAGAATGCGGAGACCTTGTTGAAACCTACAAGATGCTGAAAGGACATTACGACTTACCCAATTTAGATAACCTGTTTACGCGCAACAAAAATGCTCGATTGCGCGTACACCAGCTAAAACTAACGAAAACATTGTCCAATAACAACCCGCGAAAGAACTTTCTAGTAACCGAGTAACAGAGGCGTGGAACCTGAACAAATTATAATAGCTGAAAATGTAAACCAATTTAAAAACAGACTGGATAAATTCATATGATGTGAAAATAGTGATGAGTGAATAATAACTTGATACAAGCAAAATCAGTTACTCAATTGCCTGCTTATCTATACTAATATTATAAGAGAGGGAGGGGCTGAATATATTCAACTGTTTCCTGACGGAATTCACAGGAGCCGCACTTCGACCCATAGGTGCTAGTAGATGAATAATGTAAAATTTTTATGTTAGAGTGCTTAAGTTGGAAAGGTATATTGTTGTTTGCTGTGCCGAATTAAATTTACTGTTATGGTGCTGTAAGAGCATTATAAATACATAAATCTACATTAATATTATAAAGAGGTAAAGTTTGTGACGTTGTAGCGAGTAATCTCTGGATCTACTGAACCAATTTTGAAAATTATTTTACCAATAGAAAGCTACGTTATTTGTGAGTGTCATAGGCTATATAATTTATAAAGTTACGTGGTCCACGCGGACGAAGTCGCGGGCAGACAGCTAGTGAGCAATAAAAATAATAAATAGTAAATAAATAAAGCGAAACTTTACCAGTGCAGTCAAGTGACTAAGTAAATGTATAAAGTAAATCAATCGGTTATATTGCTTGATATGTTCGTGGTTATGTTGTCAGTGGCATGAAGTACACATGCACGTATTAACTACACAAAGCATGCCAGTAATCATATAATATGCGTCAGTATGAAAACAAGACAGGTCAGTAATAAAGACGGTTATAAGTCATGTTACTGACAAGTCACATTTTAATTACTAAGACATCCTGACATGTAATACTGGATAGAAATCAGTTAGAGGTTTTGGAATGAAATGAACTTTAGTAACTAAGCAGTAAATACATTTTAGTAACAAAACAAGATACGCTGGTTAGAATTTGTTATCGATAAACACGTTTTAAAACAATATTGTTCAATGACAATCCTACTTCCTACTAATATTATAAATGTAAAAGTTTGGATATTTAGATGTTTGGATGTTTGTTACTCAATCACGCTTTACCACTGGATGGATCGGAATATAACTTGGCACACATATAGTTTAGGTCCTGGAATATGCCATAGGATAGTTTTTATCCCGAAAAAACACCTAATTCCTACGGGAAATACATAATAATTTGTGATGTTATGTTGGCCACGCGGACGAAATCGCAGGCAACAGCTGGTTAGTAATATTTTCTCGTCGCCAGTTCAACATTCAGGGTGATTAACAAGAGCATGGAAATGATAAAACCAAGTCATAGCACAACTGATTTATTCACACACCCATCTTATGCTACAATGCCATGAGTAACAGCTTGAAGTCTTGCTTTATCTAATAACACCAAAGACATCTAGATAGTACAGTCGCCGTCTATGTAAATTATACCATCTGTGAAATTTGCACAATCTAAAATAGGTCCATTTGGATTCAGTTCTGACAAATGGTTTAATTTAACTAGACATAGAATGACGGCACGGAAACTTTGTAAAACTTCTTTCAAGTAGCTCCAATCTTCAAACGATGCTGTATAAAAATAATTTATAAGTGATCTTTTATTTCTTCTTCTACTCTTATATTTTATTTGCCTTGTGCCAGGATGTTATTTATATATTATATTATGTATTTATGTATGTATATCAGCTGTCTGATACCCATATTACAAGCTCTGCCTAGTTTGGGATCAGGTGGCCGTGTGTGAAATGTCCCCATATATTTATTTATTTATTTCTACAGTTACAAAAAAAATATTGGCAATTAATTAAATTTGTTATTTCTTATTTATTCATTACATATAACCTTAACACTATCTTAGTACCACTAAACAGCAACTGTTTGTGATGTTACAGGACAATATCATGAGTAAAATCAAACCCTGCGTTATAGTTTGTACTGCAGTCTCAGCCTGGTGTTTTAAAAATCACAAAATTCCGAAAGAAATCAGTATCATATAATAAACATTATGTAAGCATACTTGACATAGGGTTCTGTGTATATCAATCAGACGACCCGAAGCAGAATTCGTTCTATTCAAACAGGCATCAGTGAAACAGTTCACGAGAGTGAGGAAGCACTCAAAATAATAGATGCTGAAACAGCTTGCCGTTGCGGACTATCCGCCACTCCGAGCGGCACGTCCTCGATCGTTCGTTTCAGCGGACGGAGATCCTGCATGTGCATCCTGTGGTTTTAGGTAGTATTTGAAACAGCGCGGACTATCCAATAGGCAACATCGGGCTATTACCTCTAGATTTGTCGTAAATAAGTATTCACGAGTGGGAGAAATTATAGATTTTTTACGGATGACTTAAAGATGTTGTAATGGGCTCGATTCTGAAGGCACAATGTTAAAAAGGCTTTGAATGTTTGTGGCATACATTCTGTCCGCCATTTTGAAAAAATTCAAAATGGCGGCCACGCATGAAACTTATATAAATCGATAGCTGACATCAATGCAAACAGAAAATATAGTGGGACCAAACCCGTAAAGCGTCACGTTTCCGAGATATTAACGCTTAAAGTTGATCACGTGACATCGATATTTTTTGAAGTTGCTTGTATCTTGTTGCATAGATGTTTGAAATAATTACTCTGAATGTTTAAAATAATGACTTTTAAAATGATATTAAGCTAAAATAATAATTACGATTTTTTGTGGCCTAAGGCTCGCACTTTTGATAAGTAATGGTATAACGACGCATTTTTTTAAATTAATGTTTTGTTTTATATATTTTATTTAAAAAAAGTAATAGCTAATTAAACTAGTAAGTCTAGTAGACAAGAAAAATAGGAATTGTTAATTAACATTTTTGCAGACATCTAGTTATAATTGTGACGTAGTCCATAACAGTGCTGGCTAACAATGACGTACCTGAAGAGGCTCCTCAAGATATTCCCGAAGAATCTACCTGAAATACAAGATGTACAAGAAATACCACATCAGTCAAATGTTACCGTATTTCCCGTGCCTGGTTTTAAACGAGTTCCATATCTACATTTTGTATTGTAGCCGGCTGCAATAATCAGAATGACCTAAAACATCTTTATGATGATGTATGATCACCAATTAATACCATACCAATTAAAATATTAACTAGTCAACTTACCACATTAATATTTTAGCTTAATATCATTATTAAAATGATTATTATAAACATTCAGAGTGATTATTTCAAACATCTATGCAACAAAATGCAAGCAAGTTCAAAAAATATCGATGTCATGTGATCAACTTTAAGCGTTAATATCTCGGAAACGTGACGACTTTACGGGTTTGGTCCTATTATATTTTCTGTTTGCATTGATGTCAGCTATCGATTTATATAAGTTTCATGCGTGGCCGCCATTTTGATTTTTTTTCAAAATGGCGGAGTGCAACTATGCCAGGCTTCATACAAAAATCTTCAATGCCCTTTGACAGCACTAAAACTGTTGCTATCCTTGTCACACAGTATTATGAAGATAAAGACGAAACCAATTTTAGCACTGTCAAATTTTAAATGTGTGCCTTCAGAATCGGGCCCAATGTCACATTACTTTTTTTTAAAATAAGTTAGAAACTTAAAAAGTATAATGAAAAGCATTATTTCAAAAACTGAAAGTATTAATCTAATCACTTATAGGAAATTTACTAATAATAACAAAATATAATAATATATATGGAAAACGTATGTTGGAATACCAAAAAAACAAAATACAATACAAAATACATTACACAGTAAGTATTATTATATCTAATTAACATTTTAACTTCATATTTTTCTAGCAGGTAGCCAAATTGAACCATAGGTAACATATTTATTTATACATATACATACATACACTTGACCTACCAATCGTGAAAAAATTAATCATGCTGTATTTACTTAGAGGAATGCTAACATTCACTCCTACAAAGGCGATTCGACGCAAGTATCGCTCGACAGAACAGCACACACACACACACACATGCACACGCACACATGCAACGGATTCGCACTTTTTATATTGCACCCTTCATTTTATTTGTGAATGTTTCGACTCTACCGTTGTCACTAATTATGCAATGTATACAGATGGACAGATGGATAGCTTAGCACGTAATATGATCGTTAAATTATCTTTGTAAGTGGTCGCGGTGCACAGACAAACCAAGTCTGGTTTTTGTTGCACCGGAAACATGTAAATTATGTTCTTACTGGTTAATAAATAAATAAAAAAAAAACTTTGTTGTAATAAAATAATAATTTATAATTAACATAATTGTTATGTCATATTTAACACTAACAGTTTTGCGTCTGGACCACGATCTCCCAAGTGAAAACGCCGTGAAGTTAGGTAAACTTCATTGGCCTGCGGTAACTTTATCCTTCATTCTGATATCGAGACTAATACGGTCTGTCCCGATTAAATTTCGCTATTTATTGAAATACCTAAGATTTATAATTCCCTAACGCTGTGATATATTTCTTCAACTATACTGCTGTAATATACTCAAACTTGGGTAAGTTTCCATATAATATGTTCTCAATGTAAGCTGTTCTGCGTTGCCAATCACCTTCAAGATTAAATTCTGGGAGCCTATCCCGTATAACTGCGATAATCAAAGTCTTCAATTAATTCAAATATGTCAAATGACCCTTTAGAGAACACAAAATGGCTTGCTCGCTGGACTTACCTGCAGTTGCTGGGCACTGCGTCGTAGGATCACATTGAACGATCATTCTAGGATACAAGTCTAAAAAACTACTGTCGACTGATACCACTAAACGTCTAGTTGAGGGTCGGAGTGGCTGATCGGATCTTCCGGCAGCCTTACCGCTGCCAAGACCTATGTCCCAAACTACCTACGAAAGAACATTCGGGTAGTGCAATATGTAAACTTAAGCAAATATAATTTCTAAATTTATTTATTAAATAATTTATATATAATATTTATTTCCACCCGTCTACACAGAATCCCCATTGAATACACACTTAGGTACTTCTGCTGTAAAAATCTAAAATATACATATGTATAAACCGCCACCTAAGGCTCGATTTTTCTCTATACGCATTGTTCGTTTATGACTAGCTTCAGATTGCCAACAATCCTTCAGCAAGCTTCAGGGTGATGTTTAGTCATGTGATAGTTCAAGCTCACTTTCTGCAAGAAATTCTCCCCGCAAATTGTACACATTTTATTCTTCTCTCCTGTATGTATTTTCTCGTGAAGTCTCCATGCATTGTATCTCGGAAACTTTTTGTGACAATAAGAACATTCGTACTTCTTCTCCGTACCGTGCACTATTAAATGGTACTTCAAATACGCGTTGCTGAAAAATGTCTTGTCGCAGTGTGGACATGGCACGTTCTTCTCATTCAAGTGCACCTTTCTCTGGTGCTCAATCAGGAGACGTTTTATTGGATTCTTGTACCCGCAGACTCCGCAAGTCGGTATAGGAACTCCATGTTCTTTATTCCTATGTATCATCATTTTCGTTTTATTAACCATCTCCGAACAATCCGGACATTTCACTTCCAAATGAACTTTTGCAATGTGTCCTCTATAAGTTTTTTTACTACAAAATTCTTTCTCACACAAATCACAAGTGTATTTGGGAGCGCCGTGTTCTTTATTCCTGTGCACCATCATTTTCGCTTTAATGACCATTTCTGAACAATCAGGGCATTTCGCTTGCAAATGAACTTTCGCGATGTGTTTTCTACAGTTTTCTCTACTACTAAAATCTTTTTTACACATATCACAAGTGTATTTGCTGAGACGCAATATGATTTCCTTATCTCTGCCTTCTACTTCCTCCATACCATGTTTAGATAACAAATGTTTCCTTTTTTGATGCATTTCAAGATTCTCATTACAAATCGGACAATAGCAGAAGAGTTCTTTACGCGGCTTAGTTTTCGCGGGACGAGATGCCGTGGGTTTGGTGTTAGGTTGAACTTGAACTGCGGAAACTCCACCTGGAACAATTGGCCTAATTAAAAAAATTTCGTAGTCAAAATATAAACACGCAAATTATAACATTTTGTAATGAATAAATAAAGCGAAACTTTACCAGTGTCGTCAAGTGACTGTAAATATTTAAAGCGACGTATCTGTGACACGAAGTAATCATATAAAGTGCGTCAGTAACCAGGGTGCCTAATAAATGCCTCATTAATGTAACTGGCAAAAAAATCTGTAATCTTCCGTAACACTCAATGTAGTGTAATTCACATAACACTATTTTAATTAGATAATCAAAATATTTGTACACCGCTCAGGTAATCTAGTCATAATTAGTGACAAGTCACATTTGAATTACTAAGACATCCTGACATGTAATACTTGGATTAAATTCAAGTCTAAAGCCTATTTTATCTTTTCATAGGGGCCCAGGTCTACCCGTCGACCCGTGGAATCTTTTGTGTCTACCCCTTTGTCTATACGATGCTTCCATCCCCCAAAGTCTGGAGGAGGTGTCTTACTCTAAAGTGGCCAGTAAACGCTCGTATGATAAGAGCCCTCCTACGTATTTTATGAAACCAAAACACTTTAGTAACAATATAAAACACGCCAGTTATAAAGTTGTTTTCGATAAACACGTTACATAACAGTATGTTTCAATGACTATTGTAATTTTTTTTCTCGTCACCAGTACATATTCAGGTTGATTTGCAAGAGTACCGAAATGATATAACTATCAGAAATATTTCAAATTGTTATATAAATACATTTTGTTGAACCTCACTCCTGTCACAATTGTCATGATAAATGTAAAGATGATGGCACTGATATTTGACGGTAGTAACTCAGCAATTTCCGTTAAAAAGGAACTGTAATTCGCAAAGGGCACAACTGCGATCCAACCACTTCTATTTAAAGGTGACTTTTGGATGGAGTGCAAGTTTCTATGGAGGTTCCAAATTAAAGTTCAACGGTCTAAGGCGACGCCTTCAAAATGACAAAGTCTTCTTCAAAGCGACCTAAGAAATTGGAAATTAGACAAAGACAAAGATGTCGTTAGAGTGCGTGAATATGATTCCTTTTATTTACACATGCAGAACTTTAGTTATTTCCTAAGGAAGATTTTGTTCAGTATTCATTGTCTAGCCGGCTGCCATGTTGGCAGATTCAGATAGGATCATTCGCAGCACGCGTTGCTGAGAAAAAAACGAACTGCAGGTAGATTAGATTTATTTATTATAATAATCATAAAATGCATTATACATGTCGTTTTTATGGTAAATGCGATCGTCATAACGTTAATGTTCAAAAATATATAATAAATAAACTACAATCTTTCAAAAGTACTAAGTCAGTGATTGATATAAGTACAGTTCACTAGCATTTTCCTCTTTAGTGATATGCGCTAAAACCTGTCAAATTAAGAACTACATTGCGTTCATTCGGATACCGGCAGAAGTAATGGAAAATTGCAGTGTGAAATCGTGTACAAATTTTTAGCTTCACTGAGCCTTAATGATGGCTGGTGACTTGCTTTTATTAAACCAATGTACAGGCAGGGCCTTATTATCCATTAGGCAGTATAGGCAACTGCCTATAGGGACCCCGCGCCCAGAGTCTTTTGGAAAATGATTCTTAGAGTGAAAAGAGTAGTAGGCGTGGGCCTGGGCGTGGGCGTTGACGTGGGCTTCGGGGCCGGAGTCGTAGTCGGATTGAAAGTGAGTAGTCCACGCGTGCGGAGCATTGCATTGTGGTAGAAAAACTATATTTCAGTAAGTTACAACACGGTAAAAGGGGCCCGACTCGTGCATTGCCTAGGGGCCCCGACATGGTTAATCCGGCTGTACAGGGACGACCTTTTACTATTTTATTACATGTATATGATTACTATCGGAAGCTAAGGTCCACTCTCTCTCATCAAAAAACCATCGAAAATACCTAGTATGTTATTTATCTATTAGGATGATGGCTTTTTATATGAAATCTCAAACTAGCCCGCTGTATGAAAGCAACAGCGCAAAATTTACAGCTGAAAGGTTTCTCCCCTGTATGAATTCTATAATGCGTCTTATAACACTCCTTCCTTGCGAACGATTTCTCACACACGCTGCACTGAAATGTCTTTATCTGACTATGAGTGATCATATGGTCTTGCAAATTCGACTGCGTGTAAAACCTCTTCTCGCATACATTGCATTTTTTGTCCTTCTCATTCAAATGCACGTTACGTTGGTGGCGAACTAGCGCGCTCTCTTTTAGCTTCCTCAAACCGCATACGCCACAAGTCGGCATAGAAACACCGTGAGCTTCGTTCATGTGGAATAAAATCTTCTTTCTAACGAACTTCAGAGCGCAGTGCTCACACCTTTTCTGTATATGAACATCCATCATATGTTCCGCCAGCGTGTTCTTTCTTTTAAATTGTCTATTGCAATCCCCACAGATAAATTTATCTGGGTCTTGAACAAAGTGTGTTGAGGACATGTGTTGTTTTCTCTGGCTATGATACATAAAGGTTTCAGAGCAAAGGCGGCATTTAATGAATTTTTCCTTTAGATGTGTTCTGGTGATATGGTTTCGGAGGTCCGATATCCGTTTGTACGCGACTTTGCACGCCTTACACGCGAATCTCTTGCGTTGGTCCGTTTCAATGATGAATTCATCGACTAGAAGATTACCTAAAGACAAAGAAAAATATTTTAATTCCACTTTTAGCTACGACTTGATTAAAAAAAAAGAAGTAAAATGATGTAAAATAAAGGAAATCTTAATTACCTTTAACGAAATGTCATTAAACAAATAGTTTTTAAATTTCCCAAGTCTAACGATCGGTGTAGAATCACATAATGTTTGTCCCATCAAAGTTCTTTACAAGTATATCACGATTGTCTGCCTATATTACTACACCAACGATATCGTTACTTTACCAAAATACTCGTATATTTATAACTTATAAATTATAGAGGCACTACTCGCACCAAGTAAATAGAGTATATTGTCATAAGCATAGGAACTGCACACCGTCTGTAAGCGAACTGCAGCCTGTGGGCAGTTCCAATACAGTTGTGCCGACACCGACGATGGCATCGAAACTGTAATATTGCAGCGGGATACCCTAAGTAATTTTTTATAGGTACGTAGTAAGTAATACAGCCGCAGATATGCAAGTGAAGACCTTGCTCACATCCCTCACGCCCCCTCCTCTCTTTTCCTCTCCTTCTCCTTGCCACCATCCCCTTCTCCTTGCCACCACCCCCTTCCCCTTGATGAAATAAAGATTAAATGCTGCTCCAAGTTAAGCCCTGTTTTTTTCTGATAATTCCTTTACAATTGGATTCGTTTTCGATGCACATAGGAGTACAGAAGAACGTCCAAACACAAACATTTCAAAAATGATCTTACTTAATGTATTCTATTACTCATCTTTCATCACCACAATTATTATTAGCTGCGAATGTAAAGAAGCGTAAAAATTAGTTGCATTTATTAGATCACTGCTCCACTTGCTAGTGCATTTGATTTCAGGGTATACTGGTCACACCAAAAAAAAAAAACATTCGAAACGGGCATCAGTTTTTAAATAAAATCATTTCTTTGTAAACATCTCTTTATTATAGTAACATTCGTATTATTCATGAATAACGTGTCTTATATATAATATAAAAGAAGTCGACAGTATACGACATAAAACGTTCGGATTGAGTAATTTTTTATTAGGTTTTATTTAATGTCTCAAAAAATTCACAACTGATTTTTACATAATTTTCCCGTCACGCCGGGAAATTTTTAAATACTCAGGTGTCCATTAAATATACGTCTAAAACGAAACCGGGGGTAAATAAGGTCGAGCCCTAAATTAGAATGTGAAATATCATATTCAGTGAAATCCTCACCGTTTTTTAGACCAATGTAAATGCAGTAAATCAATCGATATTATGAAGCAAATAGATCACACTACATGACGTGTTTGTTCGCGAACCAGCCTGGCCTCGTTCCGGAAGGTGAAACAGGGGAAGAGAGGATTTTTTTCAAAGTAAATCTTATAAAAATGTTTTAAGGTTGTCATATCATTCTAGTAATTTTTGGTGACATCTCGTTTTCAGTAGAGGAACTTTCACTTATGCTACTTTCACCAATGCTGTGGTGCTATTATATTTATCGACATTTATTCATTCACCATTCGCTCTTATCATCAAACATCATTCAACTTAACATTCAAATATTAATAAGATTTATAAAAGATTTTTTTAAATGAATTAAGTACATAATTTTTTTATTATAGAAACTGCTTTTTACTCGGGCATCATTAACAGCTAGCACAAAACTAACACCTGACGACAATTAAATACACACGTACTCGTACATTTATGCTGATAATTGAAAAAAATATAAGTATTAATAGGAACAAGAATTACCAGTAAAACTTATTCGATATAACCTATTATCAGCGGTATCTATGTTTCTGTGAAAAGTCCATCAATATCGGTTCAGTAGTTTTTAAGCGATGCGTGCACAAACAAATATATAGACATAAATTCCAAAAATGATCGAAATGTTACTTAATTACCCCCTATTTTTTCGCAAATATCTTCAATGTTGTAATAAAATACATTGAAGATATTTCGTTCGAAGACGTTTTTATTTAGTAGATTTATAATTATTTCTATCTCCTTCATACAATATTAGGAACATAAAAACATTGGCCACTATTGGCAATTATAATTATAAAATACTAGTGTTTTTGACTCATCTGTGACTTCGTCCAAACATTTGTTATGCCTACTTGTACCGCACAAAGTGCATGTACTTGACTTCAGAGTTGGAATCGCATCTTTTTTTTAAACATCTTCGGCCTTTGGTTTCCACAAAATATCTGTTTTCAAAATGGTCAGAACAGATAGCCGCACTGGTTGTAGGGTACCTGTTTTCGCCCTGACCCGAAGATTTTTTTTATATTTTATTTTTAGAAGACCCTTTAATGAAGGGGTCTTTGGGAAATCTACGAACAGAAAAATAAAACAAAAAACAATTATTTTACTCAGTCATTCATTCTCGATAATGTAGTCACATCACTAATAAATGCCACTTGCCACCTACCGGAATCTTGCAGAACTTGAGCTAATGAAGCAACTTGATTATTGTTTTGTAATAGAAACAGAGATGGCGTTTTGCTTTGTTTCCGTTTAATCATACACATAGAGTTTATAATATGATGTTAATTAAAATCGATGCATCACTGAGGCGACATCTGTTATCAAATAGCGATTCTTTCTTGCAACTAGAGGTGAGCCAATACAAGATGAATCGACAGATGTATGATTCGGAAAATGTGTAAAAAAATGATTTTACAATGAATATTTCATAAAGGTGTAAGGGTTGTTTATGATAAGCAGAACATTTTGTTCACAATGACTCCTCAAATTTATAAATATAACATCAATAAAAGTTACTATTATTTAATATATTTTCGATATTATAGAAACAGCTCTATTTAGAACAACAGGCTCTCATCGGAAAGTATTTTGTAAAAATATTATTTTCTTAATGTTAAAGAGGAATTAATACTTGCATGTGGTACGTAACATTGCTATTGGATTTGTTGTTTTTTTATATAAATCCTGCATTGTTTTATTGCACAATACGATATTTATAGTTATTTTGTTGCTGCGTTGTTTTCGTGTGTACTCGTTGCGAGTCGGCGACCGTATGTATCACGTGATCGGTGCGCTACTCAACATAGTGGAAAAATGTGCACATTAAATTCTCAACATCCAACCTCCCACTTGGGTGGAATGGCTAGGTTGAAAGATAGGAATAAGTCAATTTTGCCGCCCTTCATTTTTGCCGCTCTGGGCAAATGCCCGTCTTGCCCCCCCTTAGATCGGGCTCTGCCTTTAACTATACTCGAGCTAAGAGCCGAGAAAAATTCCACTATAGCCGGCCAGCCTGTACGGGCGAGTTAGACGGATCCAATTGCTTTTCAAACCGATGAGTAAATCCCTTTTTTATTCAATAACCTGATGAATTTTTTTTTACTGCATTTTATGAAAGTTATTTAAAACTGTTTAGCAAAAAACAAAATCATGTTTGTGGCCGTGGCACCCAAAAATCTTGTTAAAAATAAAATTTCAAAAAATACAGAAAAAACCGGTAATATCTCGAGAATAAAAATAAAGTTTCACATTCTGATAGGACGTGGACCCCCTCTCGCCCCAATTTCGTTTTGAAGTTTATTTCCTGGGTACTCCGTATATGCAAACGTTTTAGCTCAATCAATCCGGTAGTTTTCGAGTTATTCAGCGGATAGACTGCCGGACATAAAGCTTCACAGTATGCGACCATACAAAAAATATACATATTTAATATATTGAAAAAATATAATACATTACCATATCCTAATCCTAACTAATATTAAATTATAAATTCGAAAGTAAGTTCGTTTGTTTGTTACGCTTTAACGGCTAGGCTATTCAACCGATATCAATTAAGCATGTGTTATGGAGATAAACATAGGCTATTATATACTAGGCTGCACGCATGTAGTAGGTGATAAAATTGTTCGCTTGTGTGAGTGTCGGGGCGTGGTTTGCCAGTGGTGTTGTAGAATTGCTCACAATACACCCTTTCTGCATACATCATCATCATCATCATCAGGTTATTTTTGTCTCCACTGCAGGAGCACAACCCTCTCTCATCTGCCGGAGACAGACGGAGGATTTGGCCTACACTCCCCGCGCTGGCCAGACGGGTTGGGGAGGCCTGATTGATGTTTTATAATGTATTCCCTTAGTCGCCTTGTACGACATCCACGGGAAGAGTTGGAGTGGTCCTATTCTACTCCTGCATACATGTACCTATGTTAATATACTAAGTATATCATATTTTAACATTATATATTTACTCTGGAAACATAAACTTAAACAGATAGGAGGAACATTATTTAATCAACTAACTAAATCTTAAAAAAATATGTACTTTTTCGCGGCGAATTGGCTAGATGTGGAGGTCCAGGTGTAGAGGTCTGTGGCCAGTAGTGGACGGCGGTAGGCTGATAGTGATGACCTACCTTTACTATTTCTACGATACTGGGCTTTATTTTGTCCCTCTGATTATGAGAATTAAACAAAGACATTAAAATGCACATACACACAATGACTTTTAAGGATTTTTTTCACAATCGATGACCATTACGTGACAGTTGTAGTTACATCTATCATTTTCAATTATTTTGTCTAGGAAATTAAGTTCATACAATAAAATCTTGCCGAGTGGTTTCCGGTAGAGTAGAATAGGACCACTCCAACTCTTCCCGTGGATGTCGTACAAGGCGACTAAGGGAATACATTATAAAACATCAATCAGGCCTCCCCAACCCGTCTGGCCAGCGCGGGGAGTGTAGGCCAAGTCCTCCGTCTGTCTCCGGCAGATGAGAGAGGGTTGTGCTCCTGCAGTGGAGACAAAAATAACCTGATGATGATGAAAATAAAAATCATTGTCACCCTACGCTTTCTCACTAAAACTACTTGATAAAATGTAGGATGACCATACATTTATTTTTCATCATCATCAGGTTCTTTTTGTCTCCACTGCAAGAGCACAACCCTCTCTCATCTGCCGGAGACAGACGGAGGATTTGGCCTACATTCCCCGCGCTGGCCAGACGGGTTGGATTTTTTATTATTATTGATATACACGCTTTAATAACTATCAGGTCTTTTGCTTTTTGACTGATATATCTTCGGATCTTACAACTCCTGATCACCGATTAAAAGTCATCGTGTATAACGCGCAGAACATCTGTACATCAATTTTGCCCACATTGGAAATTGAACCTTCGACATTAAGGCGTAGCATTAGATCTTCTGCTGCCCAACGTATAATAGTTTGAACGCGTACGTCCCGCGTTGTGTTACGTCTCGCTGTACATTACTGCGAGCACCAATTCATCTGCCAAGCGTGGTGATTGTGGCAAATCCCCCAATGAACAGCCCACCAAAAGTGGCATTCTATTGGGGAGGCTTGGCAGTGGACGTATTTGGGCTGATGATGTACGCCCCGCCGCCAGATGGACCGACGACCTGAGGAAGGTCGAAGGGCCGAGTGTGGTGGCGTTCATTGGGGACGGCCTATGTCTAGTAGTGGACGTTTAAAGGCTGACATGATAACAGGTTGGGCCGTCAAACCATTTCCGGATGCCGCCTGGACATATGATACTTGAGACTGCTATACTGAACGAACGCTTCCTGACACACCGAGCACACCTGCCTTTTATCGTTAAGATGCATCATTACGTGCGTTTTTAAATTTTTCTTCCACTTAAACGCTCGTTCACAGTATTCGCACTTGAAAACCCTAACCCCCGTATGTTTCACCGAGTGTAAGCTCAGCTTGTTTTGCGTCGAAAATTTCATATCGCAACACTGGCACTCGTATTTCTTCTCGCCCATGTGTACGATTTTCTGATGACGCAGCATTTGATTTGGGAACGAGAACTTTTTGTTGCAAACTCCGCATATTGGAGCCGGGACGCCGTGCGCTTCCTCCATATGCGCTGCTTTCATATGAGACGCGATTTTTTGTTTGCACAGATAACAGGTCCTCAACTTAGGTCTTAACTTAAGATGTACGTGTTTATAATGCTGCATGAAGCATCGCCTATCTCTATAAACGCGACTACATATGTTACAACTGTAGTTGTTAGTTCCGTCTTCGGCAGTTGTGAGGGTAAACGGTGGTCCCTTTTCGTCTCCTAGAAAAGAAAAAGGTAAGTGAGAGTCTTTTGAAGGTTTTTTATTACCTATTTATTTAACCACTTGACATGATAAATACTTAGCCGTCCATAAAAGGATTCTACTAGATCGATATTCGTATATATCTTTCAGGGTTGACACGATTTAAATCAAGTAGTAGTTTAAATCAACATTTAAAACATTTTATTTTAAATGTGTTTTAACATAAAAAAATCACTAATGATGTTATTTTGATTCCTTAACAAATGTTTAATCGCTATCATTCAGTTGGGAATACACAGACCGGTAATGAGACCGGTATTCCTACAAATGTCAATAGTAAGAAATATCATGCTGTTGCTACACAGCGAAAAGCGAGGGGGATAGAGATGATAACAGTATATTTAACTTAATTAAATCATGTTTTAAACATAAATATGTATAAAATAACGATTCACAAAATTTGTTTTAAAATACGTTTGTTGCTTACTGTTTAAAACCACACGTTCTGTACTCTTTAAACAAGAACAGTTTTTTTGCCAACCCTGATTTCCTCACACTATTTTATGTTTCTGCCTTTTCTTCTTATATAAAATAATTATTTAGTAAAAGCCTCTTCATAACTAGTTCAGCGTTGTTCGGCAGATTCGCGATAACTACTTCAAATTGATTAATGATTCGTTTAATATTAAAACTTAGTTGTTCTAGATTACTGTACTAGATCGATACTTGAATATTTATATTGATTTAGTAATTTTTTCGATTTTTTTAATTCGACTGAGGAGCTTAGTGTTTCGCTTTCACGTGTTCTGGGCCACCAATTCGTCGCTGACGACGCAGACTGGCCTATCTCGTAAAAAATGAGTCGAGTACAGAAATATGACTATAAAATCTAGGCCCTATATTAATGTCACATTTAGTTTTTTGAATAATTAAATCCTAAAGACGAAACGTTTAGTCGACGACTGAAAAACCTTTTGTTGGAAAATTAATATTATTCCATAAATGAATTTTCTAAAAAATGAAATTGGTGGGCCCTCTGACGCTTAATTTAATTTGTGATAATTTAATACCAAGTGTATTTTTAAATTTTTATTTTAATATTATATACTGACATAGATAGTATGTTATACTACAATGACATTATTTGAATTGTTGACATTGTAGTTTATACATTATTTTATGACGATCCCTTTTACCATACTAGAATGACATGTAAAATTGAATTTTTAAGATAAATAAATCTAATCTAAACTTAACAACCGGGAGAAAAATGTTTTTGGTATATCCTGAACTTATCAAAAATGAGGTAGACCAGACAGTCTGCATCGTCAGCGACGAGTCGTAACAAATGTTTGTCTTCCAGACTTTCATGATCGCGTGATTTATCTCTAAAATGGGTCATGTCTGTACTGTGACTTTATACTTTAGAAGAATAAAGATAATGCCGAGTGTGAAACGAGTATACACGACGACTTTTTCACACCGCGAATAAGACAAAGACATCTTATAAATAAAATCGTAAACTTCGCGTGTCTGTACATTGAAGATATTTGCAAAAAAAAAAATTGGGGGGTCTAAGGATAAGCAACAGAACATATTTCGATCATTTTTGAAATTTTTGTCTGTTTGTCTGTTTGTCTGTTTGTCTGTGAGTTTGTGCACGCATCACTTAAAAACGACTGATCGGACTTGGATGGACTTTTCACAGAAACATGGGGCTTAATTTGGTGTAACATATAGGCTTTATTTCATCGCAATCGGCTAACTCAATCAAAAGTTATAGACATTTTTAGTTTTCAAATACATTAGTAGGTAAGGTTAGTATGCAATATATTGCACATAATAGTATTTCCGTTCTATTCAGATTGCGATGAGTTTGGATTACATTTGGAGCTGCGGGTGGGAATTGTAGTGCAAGTATGCGTGGGCGTGGGCTCGGGCGTGGGCGTGGGCGTGGGCGTGGGAAAAGGGTAGTGGGTGTGGGAGCGGGAGCGGGAGCGGAAGCGGGAGGGGAGCGGGACCGGAGCAGGAGCGGAAGCGGGAGCGGAAGCGGGAGCGGAAGCTGAAGCGGGAGCGGGAGTGGGAATGGGAGCGATTCTATAGTTCACGCGAGCCAAGGTCACCTGGACGATACACTGCGAAGAATGCAGGGTGTAAATGTTCGACTGAATTCGTGAGCGGTAGCGGGAGCGGGTATGGTACCAGTGTAATTTGAGTATTTGAAAATTAGCATAACTTTCGACTGAGTTAACCGATTACGATGAATTTGTGGTATACGTATGCAACAAAGTAATGTTGGTCGGAATTTGGATTGCGATGGATTAGTTACGAGGACTACATTTGGAGAGACGAGGGAAAGAGGTTTGAGGGGAGAGTTGAGGGGAGAGCTGAGGGGAGAGTTGAGGGGAGGGTTGAGAGGAGTGTAGAGGGGAGGATTGAGGGGAGGGCTGAGGGGAGAGTTGAGGATCTGGATTTGGACCTGGGTCTGGGCCTGGAATTGGCCCTGGACCTGGACCTGGACCTGGACTGGACTGGACTGGACCGGACCTGGACCTGGACCTCGCCCTGGCCCTGGCCCTGGACCTTGACCTGTACCCGGACCCGGACCCGGACCCGGACCCGGACCCGGACCCGGACCCGGACCCGGACCCGGACCCGGACCCGGACCCGGTCCCGGTCCCGGTCCCGGTCCCGGACCCGGACCAGGACCTGGACCTGGACCTGGACCTGGACCTGGACCTGGACCTGGACCTGGACCTGGACCTGGTCCTGGACCTGGACCTGGACCTGGACCTGGACCTGGACCTGGACCTGGACCTGGACCTGGACCTGGACCTGGACCTGGACCTGGACCTGGACCTGGACCTGGACCTGGACCTGGACCTGGACCTGGACCTGGACCTGGACCTGGACCTGGACCTGGACCTGGACCTGGATCTGGACCTGGTCCTGGTCCTGGTCCTGGTCCTGGTCCTGGACCTGGACCTGAACCTGGGATATGGAGCGGAAGTAGGAATTGGAGCGGATCCTGTAGTCCACGCGAGCGGAGCCGCGGGCACAGCTAGTATATGAATATATTCGTGTTCTAACATTAGAACTAGTCATCCCTGCTCACAGCCCAGACGTCGTACCATAGACTCCTTTCTTTTCCAGAAAATAAAGATTTTTCCAAATCGGTTCAGGCGTCTTCGAGTAATCGGGGAACATACATAAATAATAAAAAAATATATATATTCCGACGAATTGAGAGCCTCCTCCTTTTTTTGAAGTAGGTTAAAAATAAAGATTTGATAAGAGGTTTCTCATTCGGGTTTCTTTTCTCAGGTCGGAAGCGGTTGGATACGGAGGGCTGAGGACCGGGTGTGGTGACGTCCATTAGGGAAGGCTCATGTCCAGCTTATACGATGATGATTAACACAGCATCCGATAAGTAGACGTATAAAAAAAACAGAATACATGAAACATGAATATAGTCATGTTTCATGTATTCTGTTTTTTTTTTCTTTTTGTTACTCCGTTCAGTACACTGAACAATGAATGATGTTACAATGTATGGATAAATATATGCCTATAACAAGCTTCCACATATAGGAAGTTGTATGTATACAACATAGGAAGTTGTATGTATACAACTTCCTATATGTGGAAGCTTGTTATAGGCATATATTTATCCATACATTGTAACATTTTGTGAAAATAGCTGTTAGCTTTCCTAATAAAATAAAATAAATAAAATATCTTCATTCTAAGCAAAATGAAACTCTTAAAAATACATTATTTTTGTTAGACATTAGTTAAATTTTGACTATGGGAAGTTCTAAAACTCAAGGTCGCTCAGCGGGCTATGGAAAGAGCTATGCTCGGAGCTTCTCTAAGGGACAGGAATCGAAATGAGGTGATCTGCCAGAGAACTAAAGTCTTCGACATAGCTCAAAAAGGTACGTTGATGTGGCAGTGAGCTGGTCACATCTGTCGGAGAACCTATAACCGTAAACGAGTTCTCGAGTGGAGATCGCGACACGGCAAGCGAAGGGTGGGACGCCCACTGGTTAACTCCCCGCGTCCCGCGCTCACCCTCGCGTAAAATAGCCGGACATGCTATCGTGAATTGTACGATCTATACCTACTAATTATAATTTTAGGCACACGAGGCATTCTAACTTAGTCCTATGAGTGGCAACAAACTTCCGGCATTTAGCTACGTAGACGATACTTGTAGTAATCACTTATCATCAGATAGCAGCCCGTTTTCCACTTCGTATGTAAAAAAAACTAATATCTTTCCATAGAACAAGCTATTTTCCTTTAATTTCACAATAGTCTACAATAATAAATTGACGTTACACTAAATACGGACGATACTTTTTAGTATTATAACGCAGGCTTCTTGATTGGATGAAAGCGTCATCACATCACAGACTGTGTAGTAATGCCGTCTCTTGTTCAAATATATTAATGTGTGAATAGTCAGATGTTTCTTGCGCCTACACTTTGCCACAATCAAGTATCTATAGACGTTACGCTGAATACGCGACGATACATTTTAGTATGATAACGCAGGCTTCTTGTTTGGATGAAAGCGTCATTACAGACTGCGTAGACACGCCATCTCTTGTTCAAATCTATTAATGTGTGAATGGTCAGATGTTTCTTGGACCTACACTTTGCCACAATCAAGTATCTATGGACGTTACGATAAATTGATAACTCCGCTTTCTTTGGATGGAAGCTTTAGACTGCGTATACATGCCTTCAAATAATACATTAAATGTGTAAATAGATTAATCTTTCACCTACAACTTCGCCATAATAATAAAAACGTTACACCAAATCGGGATGATGCTTCCGGATGTGATAACTCAGGCTACTCCTTTGGATAAAAGTGTCGGTTGTCATTAATTTCATTTAATTTATTTGCCATAAATTGTAAGTACATAAAATATATTGTATTGGAATTTTACTTAAAATTCCTATACAATTTTACCCCTTTAGGAGTGTAGCATATTATGATTATTTGTCTACCTAGAAAATACATTAAAAATTGAATTAAAATTAAATTAATGAATAAAATTATAAATTGAGGATGTCATATTACTTAATTCTACTGCAAAACTCATTGATATCACAGGGACAGAGCTTAAGCAATAGCTCTTTGACTTTTTCAAGAAACTTTTTATCTGTCAGTGAGTTGATATCGTCTGGTAACGCATTATACACCCGGACCGCTTGCACTTAGCAGTTCTCTTGCATTAATGCAGTATGACAGGCGGGGAGCTGCAATTTGCTCTTGTGCAGCTGGTTCAGTCTACTACTTCTGAAATCCGGTCTTTTTGGAAACTTATCAGGATATTATGAACTGCGTAGAAATGCCGCCTCTCGTTCAAATGTATCGATGTGTGTGTGAATAGTTCGATTATTATTGTTACTCCTACACCTCACCATAATAATAAGCATCTATAGACGTTACACCCACCGCCAGATAGACCGACGACCTAAAGAAGGTGGCCGGAAGCGGCTGGATGCGGAGGGCGGAGGACCGGGTGTGGTGGCGTTCATTGGGGAAGGCCTATGCCCAGCAGTGGACGTCTAAAGGCTGACATGATGATGATGATGAGACGTTACACTAAATCGGGATGATGCTTCCGGATGTGATAACTCAAGCTACTCCCTTGGACAAAAGCGTCATTGCAGACCTGACAGACATATCGTCTCACGTTCATATGTATCGACATATGTGTCCTCACGTTACTCTTCCACCTAAACGCTTTACCACAATGACCGCATACGTATTTCCTTATGTCAGTATGCTTTATCATGTGGTCTGCCAGCCTGTGACGCGCCATGAATTTCATGTGACATATCTTGCATTCAAAATCTCTTTCCCCCATATGGTGGGTTTTTTGGTGTTTAATTACTAAGTGTGGGTAGGCGAACTTTTTGTTGCAGGCGAGGCATTCGGGAGCCGGGATGCCGTGCGCGGCTTCCATGTGCGCGGCGCGTAAATACCCAGGCACTTTCACATCGCACCGATGGCAAGCCCTGAGTTTAGGTTTTTTATTAAGATGCACTTGAGTGTAATGCTGATGGAAGTTGTTACGCTTCTTGAACACCCGATCGCATACATCACATACGACATTTTCGCTGCCGTCATCGGCTATTGTGACCGTATACGGAAGTGTCTTCTTCGAGCCTAGAAAAGAAAGAGAACGGTGAGAGCTTTAAGTTGTCGAGAATTTTTAAAGCTCTTTAATTGCGGATCTCGAGTATTTTCTTATTAAAAGTGTCCTAATAAACCGTCCAATATGCCGCCTTCGCCTCGGTCATGCCCGTACACCTGGCAAAGCTCTGGATCACGAACAGCGCCATATGTGAATATGGGCTCGATGAGGGTACCATGGAACATATATTTTTAACTGTCCCTGATCACACGTGACCGCTCAACATGACAGTCAGCAAGTAGCAACGACCTACTGTCCGAAATACCACTCTGCTGACTGCATGCTGGATGTTGCCGTGTGGTTTCCGGGAGAGTAGAATAGGACCACTCCAACTCTTCCCGTGGATGTCGTACAAGGCGACTATGGGAATACATTATAAAACATCAATCAGGCCTCCCCAACCCGTCTGTCTGGCCAGCGCGGGGAGTGTAGGCCAGATCCTCCGTCTGTCTCCGGCAGATGATAGAGGGTTGTGCTCCTGCAGTGGACGCAAAAATAACCTGGTGATGACTGCATGCACGTTTACACCGACGCAGAACAACACATAGAAATAACGTTAGTTGTGTACATTAGGTACATTAGATTAATATAAAAGAAAATTGTAAATAAATAAATTGGCTGTTCATCGTGGTTTCATTTCACGTCGCGTCGACCTCTCACTGTGGTTTAGCTTAGCCCACAGACTTTGTCTGACGGTCGTCTGAGGCTGGGCTACTGGCAGTGAGAAAATCTACTATCCTGTTCCTCCCAATTTCTGTCTGTTGCCTTAGAACTCACGGCCACAAACTTTCCGCATATATTAATATTTTTACAGTTATGTTAGGTTAAGGCTGTAGGCACGATAGGTTGTTGGGTTATTCGTCTAGACTCTAGAAGGATAATATATACAGTACCAAAGTAATTTTCTCTCTATATGATGTGCTCCTTTGAAAGATGTCGACCTAATAATTTTAAAAATAATTTGTTTATTTGTCTCACCATAGTCTTCCTTACATATAACGTGAATGCAATTGTATTTAAAAATACATAAAAAATACAAATAAAGTATATATATATATATATATATTTAAAAAAATATTGTATATTGTATCTCTTAATGTAGTTTGCACTGTCATTTAGCGGATTTATTGCGAAAGGATTCTCGAGGTAAGGAAACACAAATTATCAAAACAATACATAATTATTTATTTAGTTCAAACAACATGTTAATAATTAATTTAATTAAAAGTTCTAAATCTGTATATAAATGACCCTATATAATTACCTATAATTCTAAATCATTCTAAATTCCTAGGCCTATATACACGGTAAAATGACTTTCAAAAAAGTATGCCGGTCTTCCCCGCATTGACCTTACATAGAAAGGTATTCTAGAAGAAATGACTTTTAGCGATAAGACCAAATCCTCCGCCTGTCTCCGGTAGATGAGAAAGGGTTGTGTTCCTGCAGGGGAGACAAAATTAACCTGATTATGACAAAACCACCTAAATGTACTAATATTAGCTACTTTATTATTGTACTAGCTGTGCCCGCGGCTCCGCTCGCGTGGCCAACAGGATCCACCCCCGTTCCCACTTCCGCTCCCGTTCCCACTTACGCTCCCGTTCCCACTTCAGCTCCCGTTCCCACTTCAGCTCCCGTTCCCACTTCAGCTCCCGTTCCCACTTCCGCTCCCGTTCCTACTTCCGCTCCCGTTCCCAATCCCACTCCCACCCCGACCCCACTCACACCCAAACCCCACACCCACTCCCACCCCTTAGATATCGCTAACTTTCAGTATTACTAACAGTTTATCCGGACGCTGACCTTTCCCTGAATTATATATAGTGGGAATTGAATTAGTACATGTATATGACTTCTTATCCGTTTCCTGATAGTTATTTAAGAAGTATACAAGATAAATTGTTTAGAATTCCTATTAAATCAAAGGGTACATTTCTCTCAGTACACTGGACTTTACTATCGCAAAACAATGTGTATAGATAAATGTCCTACGGGTTACTTTTACTTTTTTCCTCCTGAGACTCTCTGCGTATAGGTTCACTGTGTGGCCTGGCCTGTCTCACGACGTATTCTAGAGGCTCCTCCGTCGAAGTCGACGGATGGTTCGGATGGTGTTTCGCCATATGGTACCTCAAACTGGTCCGATGCACAAAAGTCATCCCGCACAGCGTACAAGCATACCTCCTATCGTTCAAATGTATCTTAATATGAGTAAACAAGTTCTTTTTCCATTTAAAAGATTTCCCGCAGTAGTTACAAACGAATGTCTCTATCGGGGAGTGTTTTATTTCGTGACGTTTCAATCTGTCCTTGGTCGGGAAAGTCATATTGCAGGCCAGACATTCGTAGTTCCTTTCCCCCATGTGCTCGATCTTGTGATGGCGCAGCACTTGATTTGGAAACGAAAATTTCTTGTTGCAAATTCCACATGTGGGCGCCGGAATCCCATGGATCTTCTCCAAATGAGCAGCTCTTAAATGAGCCGGTAGTTTAACACCGCATATATAACAGGCTCCTAACTTCAACTTCAGATGAACGTTTTTGTGGTGCTGTTTGAAGTACATACGTTTTTTAAATGCGCGTGAGCATATGTTACAGACAAATGTTCTCTTACCATCATCTTCTTTGATAGTATAATGCTGGATTTCTTCTTTACCTAGAAAAGAAAGGGACAGTGATAGTCTCGTGAAATAGAGGTAGAGATAATAAGAGTATACTTGGCTCAGAAATCAGCTTTTATATTTTCATGGAGTATTTAATAATATTGTAGTGCTATATTCATAGGATTATCATATTTTGATATTTACGTTGCATAAAAAATGTGGATGATAAAGGTCAACTACTTAGCTGAGAATGCCTTGGTACTGAGTCGTAAATCTTTATACAAATAAAGATAATAATAAAAGTATAAAGTATATACTTAAATAAAGTGTTTGCATCACTTATAACATTATTTATTAAAAAAATATAAATAATATAATATTTCATGATCACTTTTCCTTTTTAATTTGTCTCTTCTATTCACTTGCTCTTTACAAATAAATTAATATTAAAATTTGGGGTTCACTCCTCCTTACTAATTAGCAAAGCTCTTATAAATGCCTACATAATTATTTATCCAGAAAAAATAAAACATTTCTGAACAATAATTCCAGTTTTGACGCAACAAACATTCCTAAACACTTCACGAATCGTCAACTCTAGGATATATTAGAGAAGATTTCTGAACGAGCACCGTTCACTACAGAGATTTATAAACCGACTTCAAAAAAGGAGGAGTTTTTCAAATCGACGGTATGTTTTTTTTTCTATTTAGGTACTATTCCCCGTACATATTTTTAGAACAGTCATTGTCACTAACAAAAACTAAACATTTTACGAAACGTCAACTCCAGGATGGTTTCTACCAGCGTGTTGTTTCAGAGTTGATTTCTGAACGAACGCCTTTCCGCAAACCCCACAAACATATCTCCTATCCCCTGTATGTATTTTCACGTGGGACTTCAGGTTGTTCTCCCATTTGAACTCCTTAGCACAGTGGTGACACTTAAATTTCTTCTCATTCGAATGCGTCGCCATATGCAACCTCAACCTTATATCATCGAAGAAACCTTTATCACAAATTCGGCAGACAGCCGTTTTCTCTCCCATATGAACTTTTTTCTGATGCTGCAGAACATGGCACGGGTATCTGAACTTCTTCTGACATACTCCGCAAGTTGGAGCTGGTACTCCGTGCGCTTCTTCCATGTGGTAAGCTCTCATGTATCCAGGGAGTCTCGCATCGCATTTAGGACACTTTCTTTCTCTAGGTCGTCTCTTTAGATGGACGAATCGATAATGCTGGGAGACCAGAGGCTGCGACGAGAAACTTCTGTCGCACGCATTGCAACAGTACTGGCTGCCCTGGACGGTGTAATAGTCGGCCAGTTGCTGGTCCCCTAGAAAAGAAACATGGCGTCATTCTTCGGTTTTCTTCAAATTCTGTAGCCGCTCGACTTCTCAACAACTGGAAATCAGCGATGCAGCTATCATGCTGAGAGGAACCCATTTAGTGGAACTATTTTTATGAGTATATTCATAGATTCATTTACGTCAAATGTAAAGTTTTGTATTGTAGCCTTTGTATATCTTACTGTGCATAAAGATCAAAAGATGTTACGTACAGTCAGTGCGCTATGATAAATGACCAAGTTCGTTCTAACTAATTTTAACCTTATCGTCATTGTATAAGGTGCTAGGGCTAGTCACTTAATTCGGAATGTGACTGTGCATATTAAAATAAAATATTTATTTTTTATTACTGAATTATTTATTAATACATTTCTTCCCTTTTCAAACTGTCTGTTGAAAATTATCGGGATGTAAAAATCAAATTAATTAACAAAAGTTATCAAACGAATTAAATCCTAGCTTAATTCGAAATCACATTTTTTTAAATAATAACAGTTTCAACACACTGCTCTTCATCATCATCATCATAAGGTTATTTTTGTCTCCACTGCAGGAGCACAACCCTTTCTCATCTACCGGAGACAGACGGAGGATTTGGCCTACACCCCCCGCGCTGACCAGACGGGTTGGGGAGACCTGATTGATTTTTTATAATGCATTCCCTTAGTCGCCTTGTACGACATCCACGGGAAGAGTTGGAGTGGTCCTATTCTACTCTACCGGAAAACCACACTGCTTTTATTTATCGCCATAATAAAGATCTAAGAAAATACGAAAGTGGCTTCATATTAAATCAGTCAACTATATAACATACTTTATCCAGAAATAACATACAAAGACCAATTAGTAGATTCCAAGTTCCACGACCACCATCATTCTCACAAACATAATTCCTAACACTTCACGAAACGTCAACTCCAGGATGGTTTCTAGCTACGTGTCGATTCAGAGTAGATCTCCGGATGAATGCTTTCCCACACACCCCACACGCATGTCCCTTATCACCCGTCAGGTGAGCCTGCAGATTGTTGTCCCATCTGAAATCTTTCGCACAGTAGTCACACTTAAAATTCTTATTCGAATGTATCGCCATATGCGCCTTCAACCTTTTTAATCGAAGAAAAGTTTGTCACAAACTTCGCAGACAATAGTTTTCTCTCCCATATGAGTTCTTCTCTGATGCTGCAGAAAAAAACATGCTAATTTGAACTTTTTCTGATATACACCGCAAGTTGGAGCTGGTATCCCGTGGGCCTCTTCCATGTGGTATCCTATCCTACTAATATTATAAACGCGAAAGTTTGTAACTATGGATGGATGTTTGTTACTCTTTCACGTAAAAACTACAGAATGGATTTTAATGAAACTTTACAATAATATAGCTTATACATCAGAATAACACATAGGCTACAATTTATAAAGATATTGTGTGAATTGTCCAAAATATCAAGTAAGTAGGAAAAAATCTACCATCTGCGAGCTATTCTGGCGTGCGCTGCCAAAACCGCTAGAGTTACACATTTGTAATGTATGATGGAAATGTTTATCTTAAATAGTCCTACAAAAAAGCTACTCGAAATACTAATCGTGCGCAGACGAAGTCGCGGGCACCAGCTAGTGCTTTCATATATCCAGTGACTCTCACATCGCACTTCGGACACTTTTTCTCTTTAGGTATCGTCTTTAGATGGACGAATCGGTAATGCTGGGAGACCATCGACTATGACAATAAAACTTTTGCCACAAGTATTGCAACAATACTGGCGGTTATCGATGGTGTATTAATAGTCGGCACGTATTCGCCGTTTCTTCTTCACAGCGCTAACACCTAGGAAGCGGTAGTCGATAAAAAAAGTTACGTGTATAAATGTACCAAGTGTACTCATCATCATCAGGTTATTTTTGTCTCCACTGCAGGAGCACAACCCTCTCACATCTGCCGGAGACAGACGGAGGATTCGGCCTACACTCCCCGCGCTGGCCAGACGGGTTGGGGAGGCCTGATTGACGTTTTATAATGTATTCCCTTAGTCGCCTTGTACGACATCCACGGGAAGAGTTGGAGTGGTCCTATTCTACTCTACCGGAAACCACACGGCAAGTGTACTCATATGCAATAAATGATTTTGACTTTGACTTTGACGTGGCTTGTCCCCTAGAAAAAGAAACAGAGATAATTCTTCTGTTTAAATTATCTAGTTGCTCTAATTTATCCATTCTATGATATATTTTGGTTAGCCCTGAAATCCTGAGAGTTTTACAGGATTTCGATGCCTCCCCTTAGTTTCTTTTTAAAAACATCTAGGTCACAATTGAAAAGATCAGTGCCTCTTTGTTAGATGCAGCATCATGCTAAGTTGGGCTACCTAACTGGTAGTACCCCGGGCAGGCCTGTCTCACTATGCACTTTAGGTATAAAAATATACCGCGCGGCCCCGATTGCCGGGGCACCTAGGCACGTACGACTGTGGCGATATTTAGCGATTCAGCTTGACATTGAATTTCTTGTATACGCGTAGGATTCAATTTGGCTGGCATTGAATTTTGTAGGTACATTTATGAGAAACAGAACAAGCTTTCTTAGAAGTGCGCCTTCTGTTCTTATTCTACGGGCAACAAAGGCATTATCCAGCTAACTTATAGATTCATATACATATGTCAGTTCTATGACCCCATAGGTCAACTAGTTGAGAATGCCAAGTTCACTTTGTAAATCATTCTGGGCTTAAAGATTAAAGTAAAAGAATGTAGGTACTTAAAGAACGTATTTGCAATATTAAAAAAAAAAAAACATAATAATGAGCACTCTTACCTTTCAAATTGTCTAGGATTTTTTCGCGGCCTTTGTAAAAAATAATTAAAATACAATTCAAGTTTTCCAACTACATATTTCATTAAATTGGAGACAGTTCAATATCAACATTAACTTGCAATAACAAAGGTCACATAAAACTGCTTCAACATAACTTAATTAGTAAAATCTTAGAAAATACGTAGTAAATTCCATGTTCAAATTGGTTCATTACAACAGTCACTCGTTCTAAATCCTCGAATCACTTCACGAAACGTCATCTTCAGGATGGTTGTTAGCTGTGTGTTGAAGCAGATTAGATTTCCTGATATACGCCTTCCCACACACCCCACACACATACTTCCTATTCCCTGTATGAATTTTCAAGTGAGCCTGCAGGTTGGTCTCCCATTTGAACTGTTTCGTACAGTAATGACACGTGAACTGTTTCTCACTCGAATGCGTTGCCATATGCACCCTCAACCTTATATTATCGAAAAAGCTTTTGTCACAAACACTGCAGACAACATTCTTCTCTCTCATATGAACTCTTTTCTGATGCTTCAGAACCGCGTACGGATATCTGAACTTCTCCTGACATACTTCGCATGTTGGGGCTGGTATCCCGTGCGCTTCATCCATGTGGAACGCTCTCATATGTCCAGGGAGTCCCACGTGGCATATAGGACACTTTCTCCCTTTAGGTGGTATCTTTAGATGGACGTGTCGGTAATGCTGCGCGACCAGAGGCTGCGACGAGAAACCTTTGTCGCACGCATTGCAACAATATTGGCGGTTCTCGGTGCTATTATCGTCAGCTAGTCGCTTGACTCCTAAAAAAGAAACAGTGGTCTAATTGATTAAATACACAACTTATTTATCGCTCTACGAGTTATGCCTTTAGGAGTTTTTACTTCTGCAACCCTTACTCTCTGATCGGGTCCTTGAAATAATTTAATTATTCTAGCTATAGGCCATTGCAAGGGACCTGTGTTCTCATTTTTTAGCAAAACCAAACTTCCTTCTTGAATATCTGGCAATAGTCTATGCCATTTAGGACGTCTATTTAGTTGTGACAAATACTGTTTGTGCCAGACATTCCAAAAATGCTGTTGTATTTGTGTGCAGTGTCTCCAGAAACGAAGCCTGCTTGTTGGTATTTGAGATATATCTGGTTCAGGGATTGCAGTGATTGCTCTACCTATTAAAAAATGGCCAGGAGAGAGAAACGAAAAATCTGAAGAATCCCTAGACATTTCAGTTATTGGTTAGGATTAGTGCGCTTTCTTTATACCTATATAGTTGTTCTAGTTTCTACTAGGTGTTTTAACGGTCGTATAATCGAATGATGCATTTTTTGGTATCCATTTGTCCTCGAATACTACTGGGACCGCCTGAGCTACAATTTATTTTATTTTAAATGGAAATGCAGCTTATAGCTGTGCTTCCATATCATTAGTCGACTTTATTATTTTCTTTAAAGAAATTGTCTAGTCTGTTCTTAAACATGTTTATTGGGCCTATTCCACATATCCCTACTGGTCTGTCCCTACTAGTAGGGAAGAACGGATTTTTTTTCCACTCTCTTCTAAGTCAAAGTTAAAGTCAAAATCATTTATTGCATATGAGTACACTTGGTACATTTATACACGTCATTTTTTTTTATCGACTACCGCTTCCTAGCTATTAGCGCTGTGAAGAAGAAACTAGGGGGGATACTTTTCCATTTATGTCCACTGTTATAATAATTCAGGAAATCGGTATCATCACATTGAAAATGTATACGGGTTTAGCTCGTGTTTTATTATTATATTCTAAAAGTATATTTATGTGGCAGTTACAACAAGATTCTGGTAATTTGTTCTATCTGGATACAACCCTGTTACTTAAAAAAATTCTTTAAGGGTTCAGGTGAGCATTTGATTTTTGGTAATCTCATATTATGCCTTTTGAGTCGTGCAGTATATTCTTTAACTTGGATGTATTTATTTAGAACATACAATCTAATTTGGCCCACAAAATCGTGGTTGGGTCTGGACTGAAAGGAAAACAAAATGCCCAAATCAGTAAAGTACTAATTTAGTGTAAGGTAAGCTAGGCTACAATGTGATGTAATTGTAAGTTTTCTTAAGTTGCATACTGAAGTTTTCTTAAGTTGCATACTACTAATTATGAATCATTGTTTTCCGAAATAAACTTTCATTTCACTGTAGAAGTAGAAATAAAAACGAATTATTGTGTGTTCAAAGTCATTAGCGAAATTTATGAACCGATTTCGATCATCATTTATAGAGTTCCGTCTATTGACATTCCACATTATTGGTATTCTTATTGGAACACTCGCGAAGCCTTTATCCGTCTGTCTGTCCACCGGATAACTTAAAAAACTACAAGACCAATTGACCTACAATTCGGAAAATGTAGTGGTAGGAATAGCCGCGTGATTCCCGGCTTAGAATAAGGTCACCCCAATCTTCCCGTGGGTGTCGTCAAGGCGACTAAAGGATTGCACCGGGGACGGGCAGCGGTATTCTCCAGTGTATATAAGATCATTACTGCGATCACCAATCCGCCTGCTATGCGTGGTTATTATGGCAAATCACCCAACGGACAGCCCATCAAAAGTTGTCACTTTTATAGAATATTTACTTTTATAGAAATAATAATAGAATGTCTTACATTGGCTTATGTTCAGCAGTGGATGTATTTCGGCTGATGATGATAGCAACGCGCAATATGAATATAATCAATTTGATAATTAAAAATAAAACAATGTTTACTAATAGTAATATTTTAATATCAATTATACCAATAATTGTGAATATGTTACAATATTTATTTTGCAGGGCGTAACAAAAAAATAGGTACCAGTAATTACTAGTACAGGGGCTATCGTCTTTCAGTGGGTCACTTTTGGACAAAATAAATTCAACTTCCCATACAAATTAAGTGCCGAGTTGGGCGTTGTATAAATAGTAATTTTCTAATTCCAATAATTGTTCAGTATTCGATACAGAATGTAAATACCGTTCATTTTACACACTAAAAGATATGTCTGTTTGTAGAATGATGAGCCTTGGGACTAATTAATGGCCTTATTAGTCGATGCCTGCCACTTATTGCTGAATGCCTTATTACTGGTCCTCGATCTTAGAGGCAAGACGTAAGGAAAGGACGTCGGGCTGAGGCGTGGCAGCGCCCTTTACATGCTATTATTATATGGCGAAGAACAGGCAGCCACGTACGGGCACGTCGCTTACCTGATGTTTGCGACATGATAACATGGAAGAGGCAATACGTTGGGTCCGCCCGCCCGCCTGTCTGTGTGTCTTGCGTTTTAGGCTTATTAGTAACACAGGACCTGGATAGCCACCAAAAGATATCATCCAAATCATTCTCAGGGGAAGAACAAAGGCTTTGAAATGACCTCAAATTTGAAATCACTACGAATCGTTTTTCGTTTATTTTATACGATTGTAACCATATTTTTATCAGGGTAATCATTTATTCTGGGTAATGATTCATTACCTACAATACTAATGGAGTATATTTATTAAATAAACACATTTCTTAACTAGTATTTACAATATAATCTTAATTATAAGAACAATCCTACATACGTAGGTTATACATTCAACTTTAATCATTGCATCTTTCAGACTCATAAAAATATAAGGCAATTAAAAAAAAGGTGAGAGTAAATAAATAAAACTCGAATAATAAACACGATATGAGAAGAACTAAAGTTATACTTGTTCTTAAAATAAATGCATTGGTCACATATAGTGATGTTCAAAATACTCATACAATAGAGCAATGTTAATTGCACAAATTATAAATAAATACATACATACAGGTCATACCATGAAGGAAAATAATTTTCGCACCTCATAAGTTTTTTTTCCTTCATGATTGACACTAATTGGTTATTAAATTAGATAACATATGACATCTGTTATCTAATTTAATAACCAATTAGTGTCAATCATGAAGGTAAAAACTTCAAGGTGACTTATGAGGTGCGAAAATCATTGTTCTTCATGGTATGACCTGTAGTTAAAAATAACCAGATCTTATGACTGTAAACAATTATGTAACAATATTGCATTTACGTATAGTAAGGGGGCTATTCTCGAGGTTTCTTTGCAGGATATGATTCGTAATGAAGAGATCCGACGAAGAACGAAGGTGCTCGACATAGACGAAAGGATTAGCAAGCTGAAGTGTCACAGGGCGGGCCACATCTGTCGCAGAACCGACGGCCTTTGGGGCAGACGGCATCTGTAGTGAAGGGTGGGACGTCGCCATGGACCGACGACCTGAAGGTGGCCGGAAGCGGCTGGATGCGGAGGGTGGAGGATCGTATGTGGTGCGTTCATTGGGGAAGGCCTATGTCCAACAGTGGACGTCTAATCACTGATATGATGATGAAAGTAAGGGTCAGTTCACATTGAAGGCTTGTACTCATATTTATAAAAAAAAATTGTACGAGTGAATTTAAATACGCCTGAACAGTTGATCTTCTACCTTCGACAGAGGAGAACGCCTGGATATAGCGACTACCCTCGGTATTGCTTTAGCTTTCGACCCAGATAAAAAAACGGTGATATGTCATATTCGATGATACTTGGGGCAAACGGGCAGACTCCATCTGATGGTACGTGGCCACAGCCACACAAACACTACTACATGAGGGGAGCTGCTAGTATGGTGCCAAATTCGTTAACACATTGCGTCAAATATGATTTGCCCAACAGAAGCAACACGCGACTCTTTTCATATCATAGTTTTCACTTAAAAATCACTTCAAGGTCTAAATAAGTAAACAGGTAACGCGAATATGATTTCACATATCAAATGCCAAATAAAATTTCACAAACATTTCATAGACATTTTTGATTTTTCGTTTTAGATAAGTATTCAAAATTACACGAAAACGGTTCAATATAACTCGAATCTGCTTTTACAGATTGATTCTACCAAAAAATGTTCAATGAAATTATTCATTTCATAAAAATATTTAAGAATAAATGAAAACGGTTCAAGGCAACTCGAATTTGATTATATTTTGCGGCATTTACGCAATGCTGTGTTAGATTGTGAAATGTAACTTCTTTGCTTGGATATTCTAGTGTCAAAATTATATAATCCGGGGCAAAATCAAGCTTAGTGGCTAATTTAACAACAAGCACAACCCTTCTATCCAACGCTCTCTATCGACTACTAGATGGAGCGTTCCAAACAATCGCTCTGTTCCACGCAAGTAGCCACAACTCTTTCACATTCACTTTGAAACTTGTGCAGTTACTACTCAGAACATTTAATAATTTTCTAAATATTGACATTATTTAACCGTAGCGTAAATATTTAGTAATAATTAAATGTTCTGCGTAGTAACTGCACAAGTTTCATTGTGAATGTGAAAGAGTTGTGGCTACTTGCGTGGAACAGAGTGATTGTTTGGAACGCTCCATCTAGTAGTACATAGAGATCGTTGCTTTTATCTAATTCCTCCGCTAAAATTATCTCTGGATGGTACTCATATGATAGTTAAGACTAGCTTTCTACACGAAAGCTAATTGTGACAAGTGATTTCCTTTGCATGCAATTAGATTTTGCGACGGTGGCGTCAAAATTATAAAATCCTAAACAAAATCATGCTTAGTAGCTAATTTAACAACGGAAACAACACTTTCTTTCTACATCCAATTTCTTGGCTAAAAATTCACCTCCGGATGGTACTTAGTCATATGATAGTTGAGGCTAGCCTTCTGCACGAAAGCCTGACCGCACACCTTACAAACCTTCCGCCTATCCCCAGTGTGAATCCTCTCGTGAAGGTCCAAGGTCGCTTTTCTCAGAAACGATTTCCTACAGTACCTGCAGTGGAAATCCTTCACAGTTTTGTGTTTGAACTTGTGTTTGTACATACCTTCAAAGCTAAACGATTCGTAATCACAAAATTCACACTTATATTTCTCCCCTAGCATATGGAAGTTGTTTATGTGTTTGCGCAGCTGGATTTTTGTGTTGAACATTGCATTGCACGCTTTGCATTTGAATCTTTCGTCTATGTTATGTTCTTCTAACTTGTGTACCGTCAAAGGCGCTGGCGTCATGAACTCTTTTTTACAGTACGGGCAGATAAATCTTGGGATCTTGTAATGTTTCGTCTTGATATGGAATCTTAATGAGAAAATCTTGTCGTATTTTTTCTCGCAGTGCGCGCAGGTCAACACGTCGCCGTCTTTTTTGTAATCGGCGTCCTTCATTACGAACTTTGGCCTCTTGACGCCTGAAGACAGAAAAATTTCACAGTTCAGTTTCTTGGGTCTTCTAGCTTGAATGTTCTTGAGTGTTCTAGCACAACCGGCTTCAAAAACTATTGTTAGAAAAACTCCCGACACTTAAGACGTTTGTTTTCGTAGAGGCAACACCACTTTAGCCAATCCGATCCCTCAAATATGTTATTGTATATATGTTACGTCTAGAAGTCGAAGTGCGGCTCCAGTAGCTAGCAGTCTAAGCCTGCTAGAACTAGTCACAGCCAGTCGCGTTGGTCAGAACTATAGCCTTTTTCTTAACAGATGTAGCCGGTCGCAGATCTCTACATGCCGTAGGAGTTTATTTAAATATCCCGTAGGAATTGTCAACGCCAAAAAAATATAACAAAATAGAATAAAAAACGTTTCATGTCCCGAAACCAACCGGAAATCAACACCAAACATAAGTTTGCAGGTAGCAGTACGAGAACAGGTAATTTTGTTACAACTACCCGCCAAGTTAAATAAAAAAAGTATGTATCAATTGAGTTTGGACTTGTGGCCTTTTAGACCCTTTCTGTGTCACGACAAGGACTCATGCTTGATTTGGCTTAAAAATGAAGACGTTAAATAATTTAAAATGATGAGCCTCCTGCAGTTATTATTAGCTTACGATTTTGTACACCTACTGTACGTATGTATTTGATAAATAAAATAGACCCGGTTTGGGATAAGATTATAGATGTGTTCCACTTAACAAGCCAGGAGATTTAAAAGGACAGTACGGCAGTCTTTGTTTCTCTTTCCACCCGGGGGCCACACGTATCGTGGCTCCTACAAACGTGTTGTAGCATCGCTCCTGCTATCTCAGACTTATAAAATCTTCATCGTGGTTCTGCTTATAAATTTTAATAGACTCTAAGTTGATTCACTTCAGCTTAGCTTAATGGATTGCGTAAGTTGCAAAACGATTAATAATAATATTGACTTTCTTTATTCAGGCCTTTGGCCCACAATAAAAATGTAAAAATAATTCAATAAAATACTACAATAAAAATTGTGTAAGAATAATTAAATTAAAAATTAATCTGCAAAATTGACTACAGGTCCATGAAGGAAAATAATATTTCTTACCTCATAAGTCACCTCAAAGTTTTACCTACACGATTGACACTAATTTGTTATAAAACTAGATAACAGATGAGTCATCTGTTATCTAATTTAATAACCAATTAGTGTTAATCATTAATGTAAAAACTTTGAGGTGACTTATGAGGTGCGAAAAATTCCTTTCCTTCATGGTATGACTGTACGTAGGTCATATCAATGAAAGATTACACATAAAAAATAACACATATTCCGTTACTCCGGTTCGTATTCAAGTGAACGTAAAGCCAATGTTTAAATAAATCCTTTCTGATTTTAGAATTTAAGTAAATAATCACATCAATTACGTTATATCGCCGTCATTCATCTGAAATCCGACATATTTCGATCCCTTATCCGTTTATATCCGGCTACCGTATCTCTTCGTTCACGTAATTCGTGTAACTTTATAATTTCAAACGTACCTATTACTAGTATAGATTGACAGTAATTCTTCATAGGGTTTTGGAGTTATAGCTGAAAAAACGTGCGAACTGAACAGCTCAGTAAACACATATCAAAAAGGAAGTATTATGTTTAAGAAATACACCTGTTCACAGTGCTTAATAAAATGTTTTACCAGGCCCTCGGAATATTGTCATGGCGGCTCCAAATTAGTGCCGTGAAGCTCCGTAAACAGGCGTGAACGTGAATGTGGATGGTTTTCGCGGGGTTCACGCGCGTTCACGGCTGTTCCCCGATCAGAGTCGGTATTTTGTCCCGCGACAAAGGGTTCGCGCCCCTTTCGCGCGGCGTTCACGCGTACACATCCACATTCACGGCCCCGTGCTAGTTTACTCCGGACTACAAAGGCGTACGGACGTGTGCAGTCGCTAAATATAGTCGCGCGTGAACGTTTGGAATAACGAAACTGAAATGGTCTTTTTTAGAACATTACCATTATGAAAATGTACTGTCAAAGTAATTGCAGCAGCAACTTCTACGTCCATTTCGCGGCAGGTTTCACGAACGATTGTGAGCATCCCATGAATGTGGAGGGCACGACTTGTGCCGTGAATTCATGGCGTGAATTCGCGCGTGAATTCACGGCACTAATGTGGAGCCGCCATTAAGGTTTCAAACACACGACCGCCAAAAAAAAATTCAGAATCAAATACTTTTAACATTTGGCACAAAACTGCCAACATGAAAAACTCGTATCAAAACTCCTAAATGTAAAATTATATTGGAAAAAACACGAAATTCAACGACAAAGTACAAATAATTTAATTTAATAACATATTGCCTCTATACACATTTAGATGCACTATGCAAATTAATTTTGAATTTTGGTGACGATTTTTGAAGCAAATATACGATTGTTACCGTCTCTTAGCCAATGGGACATTTTGTAGTGATAAATTTTTTCCGACATGACATTTTGCAAACCGGACATTTTACGACCAAACCCTTCCTCAACTGTTGGTTTTTTTTTTAAATAAAAGTAACTAGCGCGTCTTGCCCATCATGACACACGCAGTGCCGTAACTAGAGCGGTGCCCAGGCGCAGACCTTGGAGGGGCGCAAAAATGATCTGGGTGGACATTTTTCAAGGGCGCTGTTATAGAAGCTCGCACCGGGCTAGTACCAGCCCTGGATATAAGACGCTGAAACCTGGACAGGCTTGATCCATAAGTATGAAGTGGCTCAGCGAGCTACAGAGATAGCTATGCTCGAAGTTTCATCGCTGACGAAGAACCGACATAGCTTATAGGATTAGTAATCCGTAGTGGCAGTCGCAGGCCAATTAGTTAAGTGGAGGCATGTAGGCGCACTGTTTGTAGCGGTTGGACGAGGCAGGCGGAGGACTGTGTGTGCTGGCGATCATTATTGAAGGTATTGTCCAACAGTGGACGACAGGCTGATAATTGATATATAAGTAGTTGGTAAATTGATGATGTCACATTACATTAGCACCCACAGACTGACACCAAGGATTGTCCTAAAGTAATTCCATGATTTATAACGAATAATTTAAATATTATTTCAGAGTTAACTTTTTTTTCAAAAATTGCACCTTTGATCTAAAAATGGACTTAGTGCAGCTATTAAATGAGTAATTTATATAAAGTGAATTGAAAAACTAAATGTGTATAGAAACTTCAAAAAAGACAGAACAAGGAAATATAGAGTAAGCATATCATCTCTTAGAGAGCTGGGCACTGCCATCGGCGACGCTGCTTTACTTACGTCAACGATCTAAATGATTGACCTGGAGTGTGTACTAGCATCATTTGCTCCTCTGTCATCATAAGCCACTAGCAGTTTACTGCTAGACTAGCCCTCTTTCGACAGTTGTTGACAGGGCTAGTTTGACCTAGTAGTGTGTTCCGATGGTTGTATCAGGGCATCATCTCATCAGGGTCTCATTGACCTGTCGACGTCCACCTCAGGACAGGCGCGCCACCACACCGAGTCCCCCAACCTTTCTCATTCAAACGCCTGACTGGTCTGATCACGAACTTATTATTTACGGAATCACTTGTAAGTGGTTCTCAAGTTCATTGTCACCCTGAGGACTAAATATGAAGACCTCGTGTGCCTGCAATCAGACTGGCTCACTTACCCTTCAAACCGAGACACAGCAAAGCATGACCTCAGAAATAGTTAAGAGGGAGCAGGAAAACCCATCTAGACATAATATGCACTCTCTCTAAACCTAAACCTATTCCTTTTTTTAATTCCTGATGGATTTACGCTTGAACTCAATCACACCTGATGCTAAGTGACGATGAGGCCTAAGGTGGAGCGCGTTTGCCCAGAAGATGCCTATTCACTCTTCCTTTAAAAAGATCCAAGTTGTACTTGTCCGGAAATACCGCAGGCTTAGTTACTAAAACCTTAAGGCTCAGTTTCCACTGTTAGAAGAGGCGTTATCCAAAATAATTAGTGTTTTTTTTTACCTAGCACGCGATCGCTGGGCAGGACTCGATGGTCGCAGTATATACACTACCGTTCCTAAGTATTTAGACATATAATTTTTAATTTATTTTAAATGGAAAAGCATTCATATTCATATAGCTGGTGCTTCCATATCTGTAGTCGACCTTGTTATTTTCTGTTCTTAAACATGTTTATTGATGTGGCAGATACAACATCATCATCATGTCAGCCTTTAGACGTCCACTGCTGGACATAGGCCTTTCCCAATGAACGCCACCACACCCGGTCCTCAGCCCTCCGCATCCAGCCGCTTCCATCCACCTTCTTTAGGTCGTCGGTCCATCTGGCGGCGGGGCGTCCCACCCTGCGCGTGCCAATCCGTGGTCTCCACTCCAGAACTCGTCTGCCCCAACGTGTGCAGAAACTGGCAGTGGGCCTGATCCACAAGTTTCAAGTCGCTCAGCGAGCTATGGAGAGGGCTATGCTCGGCGTATCTTTGAAGGATTTGATTCGTAATGAAGAGATCCGACGAAGAACGAAGGTGACCGACATAGCCGAAAGGATTAGCAGATACAACAAATTCTGGCAATTTGTTCCAACTGGATACAACCCTGTTATTTACAAAATTTCTTTGAGGGGACCCGGAGTTTCTCTAAGGGACAGGCTTCGAAATGAGGTGATCCGCTAGAAAACTAAAGTCTTCGACATAGCTCAACAATTTAGTACGTTGAAATGGCAGTGGGCTGGTCACATCTGTCGGAGAGCCGATTACCACTACGAGTTCTCGAGTGGAGACCGCGACTGGGCAAGCGTAGTGTGGGACGCCCCCTGGCTAGATGGAGCGATGAACTGCGTAAGGCGGCTGACAGTGACTGGATGAGAAGAACCGAGGATCGGGTTCAGTGGCGCACCTTGGGAGAGGCCTATATCCAACAGTTGTCTCTTTCAGGCCAATGATGATGGTACAATTTAGTAGATTAAGGCCAAAAATCCAGAAAGTTTAGGATAAAATTGAAAATTTTAACAAGAATTAAACATTTTCTGTTGTCATTGTAAAACAGGTATCATTTTTTTTTAATCCAGTAGTTTTTACATTTTACAATTTGTTAATTGCTCCCACAACATCAACTCAAGAGTGGGCTAGGATATCGGACGATACTTTAGATAAACTCATTACAAGAACGCCCAGACTTCGTGAGACAGTTAGTAAAACTAGACGTGGACGCTTTGATTAACCAAAAAATTATTAATTTACATTTATTACTATGAAGTCGTAAGACAATGTGTCTCAACACGGAGGCAGCGACGCTGTTCACCACACATCACGCCGAGTGGTATCACATATCGCAAAGTGGCGATACATTGTCTCTGCCTACCCATCTGGGACCAAGGCGTGAGCATTATGTATATGTTACTATTAATCATTGTTGTCATATTTGATACGATTTTACTATTGTATTTTAATATAATTAACAAGCGAAACAAATATACAGGGCCTAAATACTTAATGAGCGGTAGTGAAGGAAGGTTCTGCCATACACCCTTGGGCTTACCCTTTCGTCGGCTCATACGAAAACCACTGGTAGTGTCAAACACTAAGGCAGCTACTCTAATTCCCTACTAACACCTAAATAATATATCTAAAGAAGTACCGTCCAAAATATCTGTAAACTTTTTATTTATTAGTAATTATTGCAACTCTGTCTACAATCGTGTATGAATTGATTGGTTAATTTTTTACAGGTACCAACATTTAAAATGTTTTCTTCGACAGATATTTAGGGCGATACTAAGGTAAAATTTCCTTGTCCTGTAATTTCTTACACTAATATATAGAAGTAAAAATGTGTAGTACAGACTTGCATTGCGATCATCTAAGAATACTTTGACTGAATGACTGTGTATCACCCCACAGCCTAAAACCGGTGGGTGCCTAGAAAATAGTTTTTTTTTAATTCACGCATTTCCCGAGCTTGAAAGTCTTTATATATAAGGTCATTCAAAGTTAACTACACAAACTTTGAAAGAGTCATATACGTTTACTAAAAATATATATTTTTTTCAGCGGAATAAAAATAATTTCTTTATAGCAACACTTCATATTAAATCACTTTATCGTAAATTAAATAATTCTTGCTGTAATAATGTCCTCTCTTTAATTAATTTGCGTTTATGTTAAATATTGCTATATTTTTTTATGTAATTTAGGGTGTTAGACCTACTAACTACATTTGGAATGCAGCCAACCCCACAAACTGCATGCTACATGCAGTAATAAAATATTAAAACGCAAATAATAGATAATTATATTTAATTTGTATCTTCACTGTGCAGTCGATAGAACTGCACTTTTCTAAATGCAGATAATTATTTATTTCATCATCATCATCAGCCTGAAAGAGCCCACTGCTGGACATAGGTCTCTACCAAGGTACGCCAATGAACCCGAGTTAACCCGCTGGGGTAAACGAGTTCTCGAGTGGAGACAGCGACTGGGCAGGCGTAGTCCTGGCTAGTATAGGTGGGGCGACGTGAGGGGGCTGGCAGTGACTGGATGAGAAGAACCGAGGATTATTTATTTTATTTCAAATGGAAAGGCAGCTTATTATAGCTGGTGCTTCCATATCAATAGTAGACTTGGTTATTTTCTTTTAAGAAATTATCTAGTCTGTTCTTACACATGTATGACAAAGTACAATAAAATTTTATTGCCTGTAGCCTGTTACAAATTAATGTAGTTATTTTCAATGACCTTAAAAGGATACTCTACCAACTGGTATCAAACAGTCAGCTTTCGAAATATAGCATTACGCGTACAGAAGTAAGTAGACAACCCCATTAAAAACGGATTTATTATCAAAACACACACACAGTAAAAACTATGTCGCATTGAAAGTCAGTACTAGGCGCGACAGTCCGATACGCGCAGTCTCCATTTGTTATGTTTGTGAATTGTTCTGTCCTTGTTCAATAATTTCCATAGCACACTCAGGGCAAAGTCAAAATCCTTTTATTGCACACGAGTACACTTGGTACATTTATACACATCATTTTTTATTAATTATTTTTTGGAATGTTTCTGCTCGTATGTCATAATTATTATTATATTGCTTTTTTGCAGCCAATAAATGAGTATTATATTCTACTGCAGGGGAAATGTAACAGTATCCCACAGTGCAGTTTGGCTGGAAGAGATCTCTTATAGTGAGAGATACGTCCATCTTTGTAATTTTTATTTCGTGACCAATTTTTAGGGATTCGTCAAAACGGATACCCTTATTTATAGAGGTTTTGTTTGTCTGTTGTATAACTTTCAATACTACTGAACCAATTGGGCAGAAATTTGGAACATACGTGTAAAAATTGACCGGCAACATTGGGAAAATTATGGAAATTTCAGAAATTCGAGATATTTTAGGAAAACAATAAAAAAAAACTAGTGAACTCGCAGATTTTGTTTGACGTACACTTTCAAATCAAATTAATAATTAAATATGGATTATTATTTATAGTCTTAAAACATCTATAACCTCATAAAGCAAAAGTGCTTCTAATAAGTAACAATTTAAAATTTGTTTGTTTTTTTTTTAATAAAAAAATAACCGCGCACAATTACAAATTCAAAATGGAGTCTACACGCACGAACCGTCGCGCTGTAACCAAAAGCGGGCACCTACCTTTTTTCGGCTTATCTTCGGTCTTGCCAGCAGTCTCGGACTTTTCGGCCTTTCTCTTCGGCCTCACGGTCTTTTTCTCTGGCAACTTCTTGGCCTTCGCCTTCGGCGCCGCCTTCGCTTTGGCTTTTGCCTTCTTGGCGTTGTCCATCTTGACTTGCAGAACTGTTTTGTCGTCGTCATCTGTAAGAGACAAAAGATTGTTAATGTCAGCTTCTACAGCGCGGTGCTGTTTTATGATGTCAGTAAAATACAGGTGATTCATCGAGACGTGTCAGTGTGGGAAGGTCTGAAACTATAAGTGCTTATTCACGTTGACTCGCGGGCGCGGTGGCGGGCGCGGTCACGAAATATCAAACATATACCAAATATATACATATCTGCCTCATCAATAAACATGTTTAAGAACAGACTGGACAATTTCTTAAAAGAAAAAAATCAAGTCGACTAATGATATGGAAGCATCAGCTATAAGCTGCCTTTCCATTTAAAATAAAATAAATATAGCATAGTATCCAAGTGTTCAGGTACAAATCGCGGGCGCGGTGGCGGGCGGGCGCGCTCGCGGCAATACCAAATGTATGAAGTTGCTTGCGTGTGTTTATGTCGAACTAGTCGCTAGCGTCACACCGCGGGGCGCGCCTGGCGGCCCGTGTGATCACGAACTGGCCAAGACCGCCGCGCCCGCCAGTTGTACGTGAACAAGCACTAAGAGAGAGTAATTGGTTCTAAGGAACCATGACCGCCTCGTTGGCGTATTGGATTGGTCATTGTACTCGAGCACCAGAGGTTGTGGTTTCGATTCCCACTTTTTACATAAACGTATAAAACACGTTAATCATATTTTCAACATATTTTATATTCAAATCATCTCAGTTTAAATATTTATTAGTGGCATCTAGCTCTAGAAAGATCTAGCTCAAGACTGAGGGAACGTACCCAAACTACGTGACCCATTTTTTACCCCCCTCTGTGACCACCTGTAGTATATGCCAAGACCCCCTCCCCTCTAGTTTTCACGTAGTAATTCATAAATATGGTTTTAAATTTTTTTTTGCAAACAGAAAGTAAAAAGAAATATAATTTGCGTCATATTTGTCTTTATTAATACGGCGCTTGCCTCGTGACGCCAAGAGTGCGCGCAGTTCTATAATTGTGAACTAAATATTATCAAGAAGAAAAGGATGGATTGTCCGTCAGTGTGTGTTTAAAAAGCGCTAAACGCTACGCGCCACATTTGAAGATAGCTCGAAAAAGCGCGAGATTTCCCTAGACGATATTGACTACGTCGTTTGCCCCTTTGCTGCCACGGCAGACGCATACTATTTTAACTATGTGAAAAATTTTACATTGTTTTCTCTAGTTCTTATAATTTATTTTTTTTGCTTTTTCTTGCTTTGTTGGTTTTTTCTTTGTGTCTGCCAATTGTGGTAGTGAATAAATGTTTTTCTTTCTTTCTTTCTTTCTTTTACGGGACGAAACCGTAAGCCCCCTCCCAACCCTGTGACCAAGCGTGGTATTTTGAAGACCCCCGTCCCCACTTAACGGTCTCACGTAATATGGGTACGTTCCCTAAACTGCAACCGAAACTTTGATAAAGATTGTTCTTCTTTCGAATTCAGAAAATGCTAGTTTACTGGAGACCATATTTTTTAATAATGTTCTGAAACCAAGTAGGACAGCAAGTGCAAAATAAAATATTAAAATTGAATGATCTGTTTGGTTATTGCGAATTAGAATTTAAGAAATGAAACAAAAAAAAAGACCTACCGTCGTCATCCATAGGCACGTCGAACCCGTCGTCATCATCATCGCTCATGTCCAGAAACTCTTCTTTAATTTCTGGAAAAGAATGGAACAATTTTTATACATACATTTTTGTATCGACCAAGAATCAATAGATGCTTCATGAAAAGCACAATACTAGCACAGAATACTTAATATTACAACGTGCCGCGTGGTTTCCGGTAGAGTAGAATAGGACCACTCCAACTCTTCCCGTGGATGTCGTACAAGGCGACTGAGCGAACACATTATAAAACATCAATCAGGCCTCCCCAACCCGTCTGGCCAGCGCGGGGAGTGTAGGCAAAATCCTACCCGTTTTATTTATTTTGTGACCAAATAGATGTTTTATCTACCAATCCACAAGTTATGTTTTTAACTTATACTGTTTAGGAAATATAACTGTGTGACCATAAAAATTTAGTGTCAATGAGAAGTACCCTTATATTATCTGTTCTTGTTATAAGTAGAATAAAATAATTATAGAAAGGGAATGACTGATGATACTGTGATACAATTGTGGCTTCTATTTTTATCGCCACGTTGGCTTGGTTTGGTTATTAGACTCGAGGGTCAGATGTGTCAGATGTCGTAGGTTCAAAGCCCATTTGGGACAAACTGACAGACACACTTATTGATCCTGGTCTCGGCGTGTTAGTCTGTGAAATTTCCTTGTTTAATTCTTTTAGTATGTAAAAAATCTAGTTTGGGATTAGACGTGTATGTATATTTATTTTCACTGGGAACAAACTATTACTATTACTCGAGTTGGGGCTATTTCAAGGTCTCAGTCTAGACCTTGTATCACTGCGACCATGTCTGGTCTATTGTAATCGCCACCATACTACAGTTCGGTGCTAAGCTTTGTGGTAGTTGGAAACTGCACAATGCTTTTAGCACTGAGTTGTTTAACTTCGTCAGCGCGAAACAAGTAGTTATTATTAATTATATATTCTTTATTGCACACATTTTAAAAGTAAATACAGTTACAAATTTTGTGTACAAAGGCGAGCTTATCTCTAAAAGAGATCTCTTCCAGCCAACCTTACAGGGTGTGAGACAAGGCACGAAGAGCGAGGGGGCAAAAAGTGCATAATATACTATATAATAACTAAATACTGGAACTACTTTACACACACACACATATATATATACATACATATTACATATAGTAAATAAATATTTATAGTAAATAATAATAAATATAATTATTATTTATTTCACCTTCATGCAAAGTGGCTGGGGTGGTCTCTTCTAGTTTCACTTCAAAGGTTTGATTTAGTCCCGGGTTCAAGGCTGAAACAATAACAATACATACAGTAACATGTTTGGATTTGGCTGAAACTTGGAACCTGCAGCCCTCTCTGTGACAAACATGGATTTTGCGTTTAGCAAACCGTCCGACTATCCGACTATCGTAGTTAGAGGCCAAACGCTTATGAGAATACTAGCTGTTGCCCGCGACTTCGTCCGCGTGGACAACTTAACATCACAAATTATTATGTATTTCCCATTGGAATGAAGTTTTTTCAGGATAAAAACTATCCTATGTCCTATGTCAGGACCCAACCTATATGTGTGCTATGTTTCATCCCGATCCGTCCAGTGGTTGAAGCGTGAATGAGTAACAAACATCCTTACTTGGTCTAGGCATATGCTGAGTCGTTTACCCTTTTGCTGCCACGGCACACGCATACTATTTTAACTATGTTAAAATTTTTAAATTGTTTTCTCTAGTTCCTATAATTTTTTTTTTTTCCTTTTTCTTGCTTTGTTGGTTTTTTCTTTGTGTGTGCCAATTGTGGTAGTGAATAAATGTTTTTTCTTTCTTTCCTGTCTTTTTCTTTCAAATATCCAAACATCCAAATATCCAAAATGTCGCATTTATAATATTAGTAGTATGTCGCATTACCCGTTAGAAACTGCAAAAAGGCTTTTCAGTCTGGTGAATATTATCTGAAATGCTTACAGAGGCCCCGTGAACATTTAAACCTTAAATGGTATGCCCATAACTCAAATTATAGATGCCCTACACGACCCACTGTTGTGCATGCTTGTCTCCGGTTCACACTGAATAACTTATTACTTTTTTTTAAATAAGTGTATTAATGTCTTATATCTGCCTCACTCCAATGCCGACTGTAAAGGAGTGTTCAGTAAAAAACATAAAAATGTACATAAGTAATGTTTCTTTCATAATCCACTCAACAGTCCCATGTACTACAGGACCCAAAATGCACTGACAGCGCACTCTACTTATGCACCCACAATAGTTGCTAGTCATCAATTGGGAGTACTTCGGTTTAATAATGTGTTTCTAGATTGCGCGCTATTCATTTTGTGGTCTACTGAAGTAAAATTTCAATACTAAATTCATTTAAAAGAATTGAAATATATAATAACAGTTTGACATTTTGTAATTTTTCCATCTATTATTATATATATATCAGTGGGACGCTCCAGGGGTATACAATTTGCTGTAACTTTTGCCATAGTCAGAGACACTGGTCATCCCATGTGCCATTGAACAAAACACTATACAAACTTACAAAACTTGATTCTTTATAATGATTGTGTAGAATAACCAATACCTTTCATTACATTGCTGTACATATCCTTGAAGCGGTCTTCACACATCAGCACTTGTTTCTTGAAGTTGCTAGCTTCCCGCAACCGCTGAACGCAGCTCTCGCAAATTGTGTACGTCATCGAACAAAGGAGACCAGTAACTGGACTTAACTGAAACAATTTTTTTTATATAAATATTACCTACATACATACACTTGTCTAATTCCAAACTAGGATTTTCTCCTGTGCTATGGGAATTAAACAAGGATTGGACAATCCACAAATATAACATCCAGACCAACTTGTACAAATGTACAAACTTGTCTGTCCCCAGTGGCAATCAAACCCACAACCTCGAGTTCAATGACCAATCCATTAGGCCAACAAGGCAGTCAAATTGCACATGCATTACTTTTATGAACACAAGGAATTTCAGAAAATAATATGTATGTTTTTGTTTTAATTTATTATACAGAAAGGAAAAAAAACCTTCTAAAGTACTTCTTTACTACTAGATAGAGTAATACAGAAGTACCATAAATATAGAATATAAAAAATTTAGGCAAAGGAGAATTTTATTTTATTTTAAATACAACAACTCCTCGAGGTCGAGGTCCTCTGGCACAGACATTTTTATGTCTAAAAGAGGGCCCCAACTATCCTCTGTAACCCCCTATGTTTTGGTAATAAACATTTTTTGTATTTTTGTACAACTGCCTTCATAGATTTCGAAATTCACTTTCCAGAACCAGGAAATCTAATCGATACAAATGCAAACAAACAAAAAACCTGTATTTTTATGTCACTAATGGATAGGGTAAATAATACAAATCAATCCTATCCTTTAACAGATTCCCATAAGAAAATCCCGTGTAGTTTGCTTTATCGTATTTGTAAATATAATGGATCCAACGCTGGAGGGGAGTCGCCATTCGGGAGTTCCCTTCTGCCAAAGGTACTAGACCGCCATTCATGCCGTATCGAAATGCGACGGTGTGTACGAGGATATCAATGTATATTTATTACGTGTGATGCGAAACATCCTGTCATGTTTCGCATCGAAAAAAAACGCTGTATCTCCCCCTCCGCCGGGTTGAGAAGGCATGTGTTGTTGTAAGAATGGTTTAGATTAGAGATTTCCGACAGGGGAGGCCACTAAATCACTCGTCACTTTGTGATATCTGGATATTTATTTACGTGAACCTTCATACATTTGCCTGCGCGTGTGCTAAGTGTATGGACCGCAGCTCCGTGTAGTGCTAGGGAGCTTCGTGTTTGGGTCTTATACTATGTTTTAAGCAAGTTTACAATAATTTTACGTATTTGTGTAACGGTGCAAAAGTGCACCTTAGGATAAATTATAGCGTAATACTCACATTAATATCTAAACAGTACCGCAACATCTCTGAATATATTTCTTCCTGGCCCAAATTGTAACGAGGTTCAGCTAAATTGTGGAAGGACCCTTCGGCATGACAACAGCGGCATAAATCTTTCTCAAGTTTCCAAGCTTCCGTCATTTTTAATGTTCGTTAACATTACACTACACTTAAGCTATAAACCAATAAAATTAGCGATTTATATAGAGAATTATCGCTACTTATTAGTAAAATTATCCAACAAACATTTTTACGAAGGACAAGTCCCAACTATTAACGGCCATCTTTAGCTTGGCTTTGGTTTATTTGTGGTTTGGTGTTTTTTTTAATTTTTTCTTTTTCTGGTCGGATCCAAGAAGTTTAGCTTGTATCTAACTTCGTGGTCGGATCACAGAGTTCGTTCAGAAATATAGTTTTAACAGTCACTGCCAGCGGCACAAGCGCTGGCTGTGGATAAAATGACGGTATTATCTACCGCCATCTAATGTTGAGTAGTCAAACTAAATAATACGATTAGTCTATCTACTCAACACTAGATGACGCTAATATACGAATAATAATTAGTGCCTGGTAATTTATGGTAAATGTTACACAAAATAACTTTTTCTAATAATTCTGTTTATATGCGTTGTATTGGAATAAAATCTTTAGTCAGTACAACAATTGGCACCATAAAAAGTGCTTTAAATGCTAACCTCACAAGACGACAAAGACAAGCGATCTGGCGGCCTAACAATGGCGGTACAACCATTTAGGCACCAAATTCCCCAGGCCTGTATTATACAGCAAGCATCACTACCGGAGCGAGATTTAGTACTGCGAAGGCTAACACATCTGCGCAGTGAAACCACTACCTACTTTACTCCCTTTACTTTAAAAATAAGACCCATGTCCAACAGACGTTCGTTGATAAGGAAACAAATACATCGCGCCAAAATTCAAAAACATTCTCTTATGTTGGGTATTTTTAACATTTTACAGTCTTAATGTTCTGAGGTATGTATCTGAGGCAGCCTTTGATGTAATAAAAACAAGATAATTTTAACAAAATATTTAATTATATGATAATAGGTTTTTACAGCAACACATACATATACAATATGTTTTCTTAAATCTGTTCAAACTGAAACGAACACCTTTTATACAAACATTTGTTGATATGAGCCCGAATGACATTCTAAAAGGAACCGTTTGAACAGAACCAAACAGAATTTAAGAATGTATACTGATAAATGACTGATTTAGTTATATTGGATTACATTTAATTATATTTACTTAATTTTCGCTGATAAAGACAGTGTAGTAGGTTTTTAGCCTGACTAAATATTAAGATTTTATAACAGGATATTTTGTATAACTCAATGGCAATTACTCTTCACTTCAATCTCATCAATTCATGGTAAGTGATGACGAAGTCAAGTTCATTGGAAAAATACTTAACAATAAAAAAAATTGAAGACTGGTATAATGCTAGGCATTCCTTTTACCCTCAGACTAAAAACGAAGGTAGGTAGTTATTAATCTATGCTTTTACCATTCATTTATTTATATCTGGTACCCAAAATTTTAATATTATTAGCAAAGATTGGTCTCTACTGTGTCTATGAGGCATCCGAAACGATTTAATTTAAAAAAAAAACACTTGAATTTATAAGAAAATAAACTGTTTTTAATTTGTTTCGTTATTATCCAATGACAGTCGTTATTACCATACATATAAGTCAGGAGAGCAATTTCTGCCAACCAACTGTCTTATGTATTCTTTTGGTGATATGTTTTTTTTGGTTGTAGTATTTCATATTCATAATTTATTTAAATCAATACCCAAATCCGAATGGTGCACTCTTGTATGATTCTTTAAACTACACTTTTGTACAAACGCTGCTTTGCATACGATGCACACAAACCTTTTATCGTTCAAGTGTATTTTCTCGTGCACTTTAAGCGTATACGGCTTCGTGAATTTCTTATTGCAAAACTTGCATTCGAACTTTTTCGTCCCAGAATGTACGTCCAAATGCCTTTGCCATATCCATTTGTAGACGAATATTTTACCGCATATTTGGCAAGGGTACTCTATAGTCTTTAGATGGGAATACCGTACGTGCGCTCTCAAACCCCCGGAACTAGCAAACTCTTTGGAACAAACCTCACATTTGAATTCAGGTTTCTTAATATTGTGAACTTCAATCAAATGCTTCAATCTATGTTGGTATTGATTGAAAACTTCTAAACATTCCGGGCATTTAAATTTTGAATCGTTATGTACTTTTCTTATATGGTAATTCCGTGCAGACACACTGCGAAACTCCTTGCTGCAGTGTTTGCATACAATAATCTTTTGTCTATGCATTATTACGTGGGTCTGTAGTCTATGATCAGATACGAATTTCTTCCCGCAAACATGGCACATAAAATTATCGCTATGCTCGTTCATATGTACAGATAAATTCTTAAAAAATCTAAATTCTAAGTTACAAATATGGCACCTTAGTTTTTCTGAGCCTAGGTCGAAACCCAGAATACCATGAGAAGGTCTCAGTCTAGAAGTATGGTTATATATTTTATTATGTATATTAACTAAATGTTTTATTAACTCTTCTATATTTTTGAAGTGTCCTTTGCAAATTTTACATTTAATCTCACTGACATCAGCTTTGATTAGATCTTTTGGAGTTTTCAAACAATCAGTGATATCTTTTTCGCTAATATTAAAATGTTTGTTAAAAACATGAGTTTTCAATTCTTTAAAAAACAAATATCCTTGGTCACAATACAGACATATATATTTACTGTTATTTATATGTTTAAACGGCAGTATGGTGGAGTTCCTTAATATTAAACTTATGTTTGTGCGCAAGTTTCTGTTGTCTATGTAATTTTGAGCGATCATCTTATCCTTTTTCTGACCTATTTGTTTATGGCAGCGAGTTCCTGAAACACGAATAATTATTCTTTATTAAAATAGCGACCGAACTATGACGGTATAACTATATAACTAATATTTTTTTAAGGATATTATAAGACTTGGCTACAGGACCTTTAAGCCATGAATAGAATATCAACCAATGGCTGCCCCTTCTGAGTTACTAGCTCTCGTGCGTAAGCTACCAGAAACGAATAAAACGTCGTTCAAAATACATAGAAAACTTAATAATTATAACAGTATTTGAATATTTCAGCTTAATTGTAAGCAGGCGCAGATAATGCGCTTAAAAAGGTTGTGTCAAGCCACCTGAAAATTAGCCAAGTGCGAGCCTGACTACGGACTCGCTCACGAACGATACATTGCATTCTTACAAAGGAGACGTTTACAAAATGTACAGTTATAATTTTATCAATTCATTGGATATAACATCACCCTATCGACCTCGATTAGGTGGATCCGCGCTTGACTGGTAGACATTAAATATTTGTAATGATAAGTTTGAAGTCCTATGTTAATACCATACTACAAAAGAGCGTAGTATATAAAAAATTATATTAGTTTATATTTGAAGAGTTTCCCTTCTGTTAAAGACCTGAATCACTCTCCCTAGCGCAGTGAGTCCTAACCTTTGTTACCTCGTTACCCACTTGGTCTTTCGAGATTTGCATTGTTACCCTTCAAAACAGATACATTTTAAGCAAAGAAAACAATTGATTTTATATAAAATTACTTGAATTTACCCGTCGCTAGGTCGTTTGCCTAAAGTGTGCACGCAACACATGTTCCAAGAGTTTTCAATTCATTTTACCCCTAGAGTAATTACCCCCAGGTTCGGAACCACTGCCCTAGCGTGGTGACAGGTGGAAATGTTTATCCTATCTGCCCCTTCATGGCCACTCAGGGGCCTAAAAGGGAAATGCAACTCTTTTTACCTTGATTGTACTTTTTTCTATGTATTTTCCAGCCGTCAAATAAATCTGGCCCACGGGAAAAATAATTCCCATCCCGTAGTCTGACCATCAATCTGACCACTGGGAAAAACCGAAAGCCAGTATCGAAATAATCCTATAGGATGGTGGGTATTTTTGTGTGGACTAACCTGGTACCACCTACTCGTAGCAACCAATAACAATAAGTGGTAGGTAAGACAATAATAAGATGTTATTATTAAAAAGAACAATATATTTACTATCTAACTGAGATTAGCCACCTTAATCAATGCTGTTCTACTTAAAAAGATCTGGCTGGGACCAAAACACCCATCATCCTTTCCTGTAGATATTTCATTCCAACGCAGATGTATTCAACAAAAACCACGTCTATTTGCGTCTCGGAAACAAAATTAACAATAGTTGGTGATCCGAAGTGAACTGCAAAGTTTATATATAGTAATACAAACTCTTTGTTGCTGCTTTGCATTGGAAACACATAAAATTGTTTGCTGCAGTTCGGGTAAAAATGGTAAATAAAGAAAAAAAATTGTACAATGGTCGTGTTATCTCTATACGAGATCTCTCCCAATCCAGCCAATTTTACAGTGAAATAATAAACGCCTGTTCCATCTATTCAGGACACAAAAATCTCCTGTCATTCTCGTGACCTCGCATATGCTCTCTCAGAGTGTAACTTCTAGCATACGATTTGGTGCAAACACTACATGAAAACGGCTTCTCCCCTGTGTGCTTCAACATATGCTTCTTAAGTCCATGGTTGGTTATGAACGCCATTCCACACGTAGTACATTTCTTATTCTTATTTCCGTGAGTCTGCCTCATATGCGTCGCCAAATAATGTTTAATGTTATACTCCCGAGAACATATTGGACATTTAAACTTATGTGTAATGTCATGTTCCTCAGACATGTGTTTAATTCTATCATTGTAATGTTTCATTGGTTTGAAACATATCTGACATTTAATCACGCGTTTGGAGTGAGCACTTTCCATGTGGTTGGATTTCGACGTTTTCGTTTTCAAAACCTTACCGCATTCAGAGCAGGGGAAGTGGCCGCTCTCGTGAGTCCTTTTATGGACTTTGAGGCGTTTCGAGTTAATGAACGAGCGGCCGCAAACGTCGCATATGCAGTTCGCGTAGTGCTCGTTCAAATGCGTCGTTAACGTCCTAAATACATGGAACTCCTGGTCGCATATATGACAAAAATAAGGGCTGCAGTCTACTTTATAATCAGCTATACATTCGTTATATATAACTTTATTATGCACAGTTTCAAAATGGCGCCTTAACAAATCCACATTTGGCATATTCAGACTGCAAATCCGACATTCCAAATTCGATATATCTATTTGCAAGGAACGAGGGTAGCGTTTCATTTTTTTTAACTCCGCATCTATATCTCTATGGTTGGTTAAAGTGTGGTCTCTGAGAGAGCTGATCTCCATGAAGTCTTGGGTACAAAAAAAGCATTGGAACCAGCTCTTGTGATGCCTGAACGGACAGGCGGTGGTGTCTCTTAACACAATGCTGCACGTGAGAACGACGCGTTTGCGTTCCGATATCTGTTTCGCGGCGGTTTCCGGACGCAGTGTGTGTTGCGGGCCTAAAAAATAAAATTTAAAAGGCTGGATGAACATTTCTTTCCATTGCCATTGCTGTTAGTCAATCAAGCTCGTATCAAGTGTTGTTCGACAAGTTAGCACAGAGTGTGGTCTAGGCAGATTAAATATTGCGGTCGCGAAAAAATAGCGACTAGGAAAGAAGATACATAAGTGTTTAAGGAATATATATATATATATATATATATATATATATATATATATATATATATATATATATATATACATATATTATATATATTTTTAAATTTAATTATGTATATAATATGTATAATTATAATATTTTATGTTGTGTATGTAGTAACTTATATGTATTAGTATCTATAGGTACTCATTTATTCTAAGTATGTACTGTACAGTACAATATTTTATCATAAAATTTGAATATGTTATGTCCATAAGTTTTGATCTCCCGCTATTTTTATTTTCTCCCGCTGTAATGGTTAAGTGGAAGAGATCTCTTAAAGAGGTAAGTCCACCGCTGTACACTTTTTTCATGTATGCCTTTGTGTATTTTTTTATATGTGCAATAAAAAATATAAACTTTATCACGATCTAAAAAAATTCTTCAGAAAAAATCTACATGAAAAAATGCGTTTCAGAAAAAGATCTAATAAAGATAAAAAAAAACTAACGCGAGCGCCTCTAGCGTCAAAATGTGGAAGCCTAAGAAGACACGCACGATCGCACGATGCTCAAGAATTGGGCACAGATAGATGACGGCAAGTGATAAATAAATGAGCGCTAGTAACTCGTTAGAGACTTTGACCACCTCATTAGGCCTAGTGGCTTGGTTGTTCGAGCAGAGGAAAGACAACTTTGTACAATCATACAAATTGGTTCCAGTCTGGATGTTATAGTCATGAATTATTCTATCCTTGTCTAATTCCCAACTAATAGGTGAAAATCCTAGATTGTATCAGTTACGAATGACCACTGTCCTTGAAAATAAAAGTCCTTGTACATCCAGTCCAGCATGGTTTATATGGGTATATCTTCCCATCCCACAGAGAGACGCTAGTCTAGCAATATAATAGATAAGCTAACTGTTGTATTTAATTTACTTTAAGAACCAGAGTTGTATGCTCTTTGTATGACAGAGCGAGATTTCCTGCTACAGGTAGACTATTGGCTTTACTCTTACCTTCATTAATAATTTCTTCCACATTTACAATATCACTTGTCATATTGTTCTTCAATTCACATATCTGTTCTAGATTTTCCGCAGTTCCGTCCAGAGCCTTGAGGCTTAGCTCTGAAGGTATCCTTTTCTTTGACAATGCAGCTATAGGAGCGTCTGAATCGCAGTCTGAATCTAGGTTAATCTTTTTTCTCTTTCGTTTCGTTTTACAAGTTGTTTTAGGTTTCTTTCTTTTGCTGCGGTGTTCTTTTGCTGCTGTTGTAAGCGTGTCTGCAACTTCATTTGTTTGAGTTTTCACTAAGTCTTTGATATCATCGACTGAAAAATAAAAAAGCAATGATACTCAAGTTCATGGTTCAAAATCGTAATCTAATAAGGACCTGTTCTTTGAATAAGAGATTCAGTCGTTTACCTCGAACGCAGAGGTCATATATATTCTTTATTGCACATTTTAAAACTAAATACAGTAATAAAAGTTGTGTACAAAGGCGAGCTTATCTCTAAATGAGATCTCTTCCAGCCAACCTTATAGGCTGTGAGAGTGAGGGGGGGGGGGGCAAATAAATGCATAGTAGACTACATAATAACTAAATACCTGAACTACTTATGTATTAAATAAATGTAATAAATAATAATAACTATAATAAACATACATAAATACAATAATATGCTGAGTGAGACAGATTTTAGTTTAGTTAAAAGATGTGACAGAAGTACTATCTCCGACTAGATAACCACCGGCCAAATTATCTTTGTGTCACTCCCATTTAACTTGAGATTGGCAGAATTCTTATAAGAAGATATTATTTATTCATTAGGGAAAAATTGAATTGAAGTACTATCTCGAATGACCATCGGAAGCTTATTCCACATTCCCATCTCATGGAAACGAGAACAGGGGCATTCTGGAGCAGGTTTTTTGAGAATCTTGTAAAGAAGGGAAGAACACTCCTTCCTAATTAATAATAATAACACAGCAAGTAGGATATAACAATCAAATTACCATCACTTCCAGTTCGTAAGTCGTTTGTGAAGTCATCAGGGCAAACAGATTCCAGCTCTTCAGTCTTGACAAATGGTTCTGGAAATCACAGAGTAGGTACTTAAAAAGGTGCCTATTCAAAGGGAGGTTTTGGTATACAACTCATCAATATTGTGGTTATGTATGAAAATACCTGGATTTTAAGATAAATGTCTAAAAATATATTCCCAAATGCCCCACTGGTGGGGCAACACAGTGGGGCACTTGGGAATAACCCATTTCTCAAACCTGTCCTATTAACACAATGTTGTGTGAAACATTCCGCAGCCCTCAGCACCTGCTTCCTGAAACTGCAAGCCTCCCGCAGGTGTCCCACGCACAATCCACATACCAGGCGGCTTGGGCCCCACTCGGATAAATGAGAAAGCTGTAAAATAAAAATGTTTACCAGGTTACCCACGCGAAAATCAATTATAAAGAGCATGCAAAACGAAATGGGTCATTTCTTATTGAGGTGTATGTATGGGTCATCCCTCATCGTATAATATAGCCAGGTATACCCGGCGACACGTCGATCCTGAGGGATCTTTTGTGTCAGCCCCTCTCATCTATACAGTGCTTAGATCCCCTTAGTCTATTGCATAAAATTGATAACCCATGGCTCCCAAGTGAAGAAAAGAAAAAAAAAAGGAAAAAGCTACTGCTATGGCAACATTAGTACTAGGCATCTTTGCCATTAAAATAATCATATATTGTATAATAGGCTTTCAACAAAGTTGTTTTTTAAAGTGTTTCTTATACTTTCTGTCAGTCATAATAAGATTTCCTCTGGTAGTTTGTATGAATGTATGTAAACACTATATTGTACCATAATTAACAGCTAAAATAATAAAAAAATAGAACTCTGAAGAAAACTGAAGTGGAGACCGCGGATCGGCACAAGCAGGGTGGGATGCCCCGCTGCCAGATGGACCGACAACCTGAAGAAGGTGGCCGGAAGGACCGGGTGTGGTGACATTCATTGGGGAAGGCCTATGTCCAACAGTGGATGTCTAAAGGCTGATATGATGATGTGTACAAATGCAGACTTATCCCACTAAGGGATCTCTTCCAGTCAACCTTAGAGTAACTGTTGTAGAAGCGTATCATCATCATGTCAGCCCCTGAATGTCCACTAGTGGACATGGCCCAATGAAGGTAGAAGTGTATACATTGACAATATTTTTATAAAAGGTGGCATTATGATTTTTTTTTCTTTCTGCGAGAAAATGTGTCTGGGGCGTTGTTAGCGTTAGAGTGTAAAGGGGCTAAATATATTTTTTATTAGTTCGAAAATTGTTCCTCTGCCAGAGAAAAGCGTAAAAAACAATTTCTTAGACATTTAAAAAAATCAGTGCCGCCTTTTGTACACCCTAACCGGAACCCTAAAATAGGGTTGAATTCCAGAAGAGGACATTTGCAGAAGTGACCCTATATTTATTATATTTTAAATTCTTATACGTACTGAAATACCGTAGCATTCCAATAACATCTCGGAGAACACTTCCTTGATTCCGGCGTCTGTAATGTACGAAGCAGTGAGATCCCAGATGCCGCTGGTGGACAGGCAGCACCTGCAGACGTCCGGCTGCACTATCCAACTCCTTAGATTCTCCTCATCCATTATTTTAATTCAATAAGAAAGAAAAATAGAACCTCAGCACTGCTGACTGCACTACTCTTTTACTTTTTTTGTGCCGTTTACCTCGCTCGGTTTGAACAAAGATAATATAAAAGTTTGAAACGTCAAGGGGGTCGTGTGGCCGTGATGAAAGAGATGCAAACTATACTTTCTCACTATCGATTTGAAAACCAATCCCATTATCGATGTTTCTCACACATGTATAGTCAAGTCAGGTCAAAATCGTAAACCATAGAACAACAATTCGTAGACAGAGGAGAGGTTTCTCCACGGAGTTTCTCTTTCTACGGGCAAGATTTATTTATTCCACTCGATGATTTCAATGTTTTCTGTTAACACGCAAAATAATTGCATTTTAACTTGCTTTTTAAATTTATAGTCTTTAGGGTGGGCAAAAGAAATCGTACCGGACAGCGCAGAACATGACAAAAACAGACTAAAAACCAAATAATCTAAGGCCAAAAATGACTGCTTTGGCTTTCGGTTGCGCAACAACGGCTGCGTACGTGCGGAATGCATATGCGGGATTGATCAGCCATTTTGTTTATGGGGCGGACGGACGCAAGTCGCAACGCGAACTGTGTAAAATTTTGGGTTGCATATTATTCGACTGCATATTATTTAACTTCACCGTCGTTATTAAAAGTTTGTTTTGGCAAAATTGTTTTGGAAGCATGCAATATTTGGATAAGTGCAAATGTTGTCTCGAAGGGGGGCGTTTGAGAAGCATGTGGGATGAATATGTTTGGGACGGCAAACGAGAAATCTATGGCGAAATGTTGACGAATTGTTTTGCTCTGCACGTAAGTTAACAGTCTTTCTAACATGTGCGGTCAAAATGTATGAAAAACCGACAGCTGCTTTAAGTTGTTCCTCTACAGCAGAGGTTCCCAGACTTTTTTTCTCATAGATCACTTTCAAAATTTAGCTGGTTCCGGTGGCAGCTACATTTCTACCATATTCCCAAAACTCGACAAAAAAATTTGAAGATTATATACCGACGTAGACCCTCGTCGAGTCTCCCGTGGACCCCTAGGGGTCCACCTGGACCACTTTGGGTACTGCTGCTCTACAGCAACTAAAATTGTCGCTAGCTACGTAAAGGGCGTGATCTAGAGACGCCACTACTGTCTTGTCCTATTCATACTCATAATCTTTATTGTTTATTCTACGATTCTTACATCATCTCGTCGCGGTGCCGTATGCGTATGGTGCACATACAGATTTGATATTCCCACTGAGAGATACGTCTCTTGCGGTAATAGATAGCCCTCGTTTTTGTCCACATATCGGCAGTAACCATGCCACAGTCAAGTTCCTTTTATTTTCCCCACTGAGGTAACCTACTGTTTTCCTGTCTTACATAGTATGACAAACAGTAGCGACCACCCCTTACTGTGACAGTTACCATTATATGCACATTTGTTTTATAGATTTTTTTTAGGTCACCTTGATTCATAAAAATACTATCAGCATGATATCACCCTCTGAATATATATAGCACTGTTGTACAAGCAATGCTGTATATAATATATACTGCAGTGACTGCTTGTATAATCCTTTCTGGTCACAACGGACCTGGGGTCTTCCTCAAGTCATCATCCTTCCATCGTTGGTTCCTTTTTAATTATTCCTCTGTTTAATCCTAAAAAAAATTGAGATTTCAATTATCATTTATTCAATACATGGTTTTCCAAACTTTAAAATAATAGAAGAATATGTACTAATGTAAGCTTTATGTAGCTTTATGTATGTATCTGTATTTTTTTTTGTGCTATAAAGAGTAATTGAATTTAATAAAGACGAGACATAGACGAGAAGAGCAGGAGATAGAGACTAATGGACTTAGAGACTTAGTGTTATATTATATTATATATGTACATATGTATTGCAAATTCACATATCATATTATTACTTCTTTGTTTGGCACTCGTAGACAAACAAGTCTGCATTGGGTGCGACTGAAAATCAGCGCCTAGCACCTTACTTGGTCTAGGCATATGCTGAGTCGTTTGCCCTTTTGCTGCCACGGCACACGCATACAAGGTTTTTTTTTTTAATTATAAATTGTATTCTGTATTTATTATTTTTTTTCCCTTTTTCTTGTGTTGGTTTTTTCTTTTGTGTGTGCCAATTATGGCAGTAAATAAATGTTTTTCTTTCTTTCTAATGGGGCAGACTGAAAGAGGCCTTTTTCGAAAGAGATGCTAGAAAGAAGGAAAGAATGTGAATACCAGATAAATTAAGGATTGTATATAATAAAACAAAGTAGGCAATAAGAAATTAATTTAAGGCATATTGTTACTTCTTTCAGCATTAAAGGCTTATTTAATAAGAATCATATGACAATGTTCACAGTGGCAGCAACGCAACAATGAGGAGCGAATCTGTGAGCTGTGTGTGGGAAGACTTCGGAATGCAATGGCATTCAAGGAACAAGTGCTGGCCACTGAGTTAATGATGTTCGACCTAATGGAAGGTATTGCTAATGTAGATATAGAGATTATAGTAAATTCAAAGAAAAATATAATAAAAAGAATGATTAGATATAGCTAGAATTTTTAAAAGAGCCATCATCATCATTAGCCTGAAAGAGTCCACTGTTGGACTTAGGCCTCTTTCAAGGTGCGCCATTCCATCCTTCGTATTTATTATTATTATCAGCTTTTATACTTTTTGAGGCAGAGGATTGGGTGTGGTGGCATTCATTGGGGAAGGCCTAAGTTCAGAAGTGGGTGTCTAGGGGCTGACATGATGATGATGATGATTCTTTTTTGGCAGCTACATTATAGGCTGTAACAACCATATTTTATTTATGGCTTTTTGTATCGTGTTTAAGGCACAATAATTCTGCCAATTTCACATAATGGAAAATACAGTGGGATAATATTGATCGGTTTGTTTGTATTAAAAAACACTCTGAAAGATAAATGTCCAATATGTCAAGTCCGGAAGTTATTAAGTTTATTTTGGTCATACATATATCCAACAGAAAAATATGGGAATTTTTGGCCTCCACAGAAATGACTGCTTTTTTTATATGTATAACTTTTAAACTCGATCGACTTTTAAGAGCATCTGACTTTTCATATTTCAGATCAGGATGAAAAAAAAATTGAGACAGAAGAAAATACAGGATTATCTGATGATTACGAAGACATAGAATATCTAGAGTCAGAGGACTTAGATGAGGCACTACAGAAGAGCATTATTGAAATAAACATGCACAAAGATAATCAAAAGAAAAAGAAATTGAATGCCATACAAAGTAACACACATAACACGAGGAGAACCCGTAAAAGAAAACTCGCTACTGATAATGTTATTAGTACTCAAAAGAAGATATCATTATATGATGTTGCTAAGAAGATTAAGAGCGAGACACGTAAGTTTTATTTTGTTTAAAACATTTTGTTCACTGCTGAGGATAGATGTTGTTCGCCACACATCACACCAAGTGATCACGGAGCGAAAAAGTGGACGATGGAAAGTCTTGCGACGTTGGATCGTGCTAAGTGGCAATGGATCGTCTCAGTCTGACCCTCTGAGAGCGGGGCGTGAGCATTATGCAAGGGATGTATCAAACGGTATCGATATTTGTTAAGCGGTCACGCGTTCGAGCTTTCGGCGTTCGCGTTCAGCGTTCGACCGTACAGTTGCTCACGAGACACGGTCAGAATACGGCGTGCTGTGTGAGTATGTATATGCAACGTAATACAATACAACGAACGCGTGAACGCCAAATGCTCGAACGCGTGAACGCTTTCTGTCCTAAGTGGAGTCTCGGTCGAGGCGCGGTCATGGGATATGAGTCGAGGCGCAGGCGACTATGCTTTCTTTAGTAATTTAAGACGCAAAATACGTAATTGTTTCTATATCGTCAAATCTGCTTACCACGCGTCTAAACGACTGTAGGTATGTACATCCGAAACGAAATGGCTTCCGACCCGACTGTATCACACAGATACACCCGAGATATATCACATAGATATATCATTAAGAATCATATGAAGGTATATGATTCTTAATGATATATCTAGAGGCGCGCCACTGCGACAGACATTTATACATTGACACAGCAGAAATTAACAAACAAAAAACCCCCAAAAAGTTTCTTAGACAAAACATTGCCTCGCGAGCACCCAACGTAACACAATAGGACTTTTACTGTTGTCTTGTCTACGTTGGGAGCCGCGAGAGCGCAGCCTGGAGCCCTGTGTGTGCCCGTGTGTCGCGCCAGTGGAAAAGCCCCGACTCAGCAACGTGACCCGTTTAGGGGGGGAGGGGGTTTTCAAAATACCACGCTTGGTCACCGGGGGGGTGGGGGGGGGGGGGGGGGTTAGTCACGTAGTCAATATCCTTTAGGGAAATCTCGCGCTTTTTCGAGCTATATTAAAATATAGCGCGCAGTTTTTAGCGCTTTTTAAACTCCGGTGGCAACACGAAAATCAGCTGACAGGAAAAAACCGACAGTTTTTTCTTCTTGATAATATTTTTTTTCACTTGTAACTATAGGATTTTTTTTTTATTTATTTTATTTTATTTATTAATTCTGAAACCTACAGCTAATTTACAAAAATATATAATACAGTATAATATAAATTAAACATTAGCCATTAACAGATTTCTAATATATAAACATAAACATTATTGTATAGGGTAATAAAAAAAGTAGACAAAAGTAGGAGGGTACAGAAGAGAAAAAAAATTAGATAGAAATTTACAATCAAATAGGTATAAATAAATTATCTACAATCTACGTCGTCGTCGCAATGAGAGTTGAGTGCGTGTGCGTGAGGAGTGTGTGTGTGGGGGTGCGTGTGCGCATGTGTGTGTGACTGGGCGAGCGATGCGAGGCGAGGAGAGGCGAGGTGGGGTGGGGGTGGGGGGGGGGGGGCTGCTCTGCAGGTGCTCGTTTGAATGCATGCACCTTTGGCGTCACGCGGCAAGCGCCGTATTAATAAAGATAAATATGAGCAAAGCAAACATAATTTAGTCTTGTTCCTGTAGTGATGGGACTAAAGTGGTCGCTCGGATTGTGTAACACTAGATGGCGCCAGTTAAGAAAATATTCTTATTTTTCTAATTTTTTTTGGCCGCAATTTTCGATATCAATTAATTTCACCGGCTAGACTACCAATCAATGTATTCAATCAATTGTGACAAGATTTATAGTTGTTAAAAATAGCAGAAAAAATTGCAGCAGTACAAGGCACGCGCAAGTAGGTCGCGAAACTGATTTTTGTCTAAAAATGTTTAAACAACATGTACTGTACAGCTTATTCCAGTTTATCGGTTATTGAACAACTCATTAATATATAATAGACTAGCTGTGCCCGCGGCTCCGCTCGCGTGGTCTACAGAATGAAATAAAGTTGAAATTCCCCTTTCAAAAAATTCCCCCAAATATTTTCAATGTACAGACACGCGAAGGTTCTATCACCTTGGGTTACACTATTGAAGTTTTAGTAGGGATCCCTAATTTTTTATGGTAATCAATATAGCCTATGTTACTCAGGCATAATGTAGCATTCTAATGGTGAAAGAATTTTTAAATCGGTCCAGAAGTTTTCGAGTTATTCGTTACAAACATACAAATCTTTCCTCTTTATAATATTGTGAAGAAGTGGAGACTATAAGCATTAAAGCTCGTATGTTGAACTAGCTGTGCCCGCGGCTCAGCTCGCGTGGACCACTAGATTAATTTTAATCTCACTCTCAGACGCTTACACCCGCGCCCACACCCAATCCGACTCCCACGAAAAAAAACCTTCTTTGTTATATTGCATACCTAAATCATCAAAAATGACAATGAATAATTGTATTTTTAACTTCATTGCAGCGGACCTGCTGATAGGCGATTTAAGGATCAGCAAAATTAAAACCGAGATTGAAGACACTGATGTGGAAGACAAAGAAATACCAACGAAAATAACAATAAACAACAAACACACAAGCGACCACTCTTACGTAGAAGAATTCCTGACTGACAACGAAGAAATAGACAGTACAGAAATCTTAGCAGAAAACGAAGAGGAAGTTGAAACTACTGAGCTGGAAACAACAATTAAGAAAATTAAAATACGGAAACCAATATTACGTCAGCTGTTTGAAAAGAATCCAGAAAGGGAGAAGCATCAGGACAATCTGAGAACGGTACTGATTTGCACCAACGCTACACCGATTAGGAAACGAACTGACGGTGGCTACATGTGTGCCTTTTGCAACTATCTATTCCCAGAGGCAGAGAACCTCAAACAGCACACTATAAAAGAACACGACAACTTAACCAAAGCTAAATACATGAAGGAAATGGTTATGTCCTCGTTCTCTGTCAAATTAGACATAACGTCTTTGCAATGCAAACTGTGTAGTGCAAACATCGACACTCTGGAAGAAATATTGGACCATCTTAAAAATGTACACGACAAAAAAGTCCATACAGATATAAAAAACCATATGATACCTTTGAAATTTGAAAGTGATGTCTTGAGCTGTTTCATGTGTGGTGCGGAGTTTAAGTTCTTCAAATTATTGACGCAGCATATGAGCAGCTTTCACTACAGGAATTTTGAATGCGAATCGTGCCACATATACTTTATAAACAATCGTGGTTTGTTGAACCATAATCGGAGACATGCATCCGGAGAATTCCCCTGTTCGTTCTGCTCGAAAATCTTCGATGCGAAAATTAAAACGACTCATCATGAAAGGACGGTCCATCAACTCGCTAGATACGTCATCCCATGCGGCTTCTGCCACGAGAAATTTAAAGATAATGTCAAGAAACTGAAACATTTAGAAGACGCTCATGGTGTCGAATGTCCTGTGTACAAATGTGATGCTTGCGAAAGGACATTTTACAGGAAAAAATCTTTGAAACGACACGTTGAATCGTACCATTTGTTTATGAAAAAGTATAAATGTACAGAGTGCGAGAGGGAGTTCTATGAAAGGAGGTCTTACGAAGCGCATATAGTTTCACACAGCAAGGTGAAGGCGCATGAATGTGAGGTGTGCCACAGGAGATATGGTGTGAAATGGAGTTTAGACCAACACCGGAAGATACATTATGACGAGCCGAAGTTTAAATGTGAACATTGTGGGCATGCATTCATGCAAAAGAACAGCTGGCGTTTGCATATGCGGAAAAGGCACGATGAAATTGTTTAGTGTGTAATGTATAAGTGCGACAGGGGCGTATCGGACAGTTTAGGAAAAAACAAACGATTACTGGTTGTATGTATGTAAACGCTTTATTGTACCAAAATTAACAATAAAAAATAAAAATAAAAAGTTGCGTACAAAGGTTGTTCTTCTGTACCGTAGTATTATTCCGCGCTAGAAGGAACTAAACCTCATACCATGAAGCAAAATAATTTTTCGTAGCTCATAGTTTCACCTCAAAGTTTTTCCTTCAGGATTGACACTAATTGGTTATTAAATTAGATAACAGATGATTTTAAAATGTCATCTGTTATCTAATTTAATAGCCAATTAGTGTCAATCATGAAGGTAAAAACTTTGAGGTGAAACTATGAGCTACCTACGAAAATTATGTTGCTTCATGGTATGAGATATAGAAGTTGTTCGGTATCCGATACGCATCTGCATAACTTTTCATCTGTAAATATAGTTTAGTGCACGAGCTGAATTGGTCTTAATTCTAATAAATATAGTAATAATGAATCGTTTTTTTTTGATAATTTTTCCTACGTCAGCAACCTTTGCAAGATTTCTAGACCCAGCAGTTTGAGTTGTGCGTATCACTGATGAGATCATCAAGGAGGAGAAAATGAGTTTTAACAGATGGAGTGGATTTATATAAAAAAAATCGATATTTAACTAAATTGAAGGTGACAATCTTATCTTCTTAGGATTCCAGGAAGACCTGGCGACACTTCAGCCCTTCTGGATCTTTTGTGCCGAACCCGTCCACCGACGGTGCCCCAAGCCAATTAGGTGAACACACCAGGTTTCCTCACGATGTTTCCCTTCACCGAAATAGTTGTTACCATCTGTAAAGCATATATTTTTTATGTACGTAGAAAAACCCATTGGTACGGGCGGGGTTTAAATGGGGTTCTCATGCAATATCACTGTAGAGCGGCTAGACGCTGGGACGCGCGCACGCATATAATTCGAGCCTTGTGGAAAGTGATAAAAAAACATCACATATACTTTTTATTTCAATTAAGCATGCAAACTATACTCAACATGATGTGTTTTTATATGTCCCTTGAGACTACACTTCTGCACAAACGCCTGACCACACACTGCACAAGTAAACCTCCTATCATTATTGTGTATCCGCATATGTTCTTTCAAAGTCTTCTTCCTTGCATATGACTTTTTACACACTGAACACTCATGAATCCTTTCACCATTATGCTTAACCATATGAACCCTTAACTCGTTGTTAGTAAAACACTTGTACGAACACAGTTCACACTGATAATCTCTTTCTTCCAAATGGTCTCTCTTCATATGCCTGGATAGAGTGTATCTTCTGTCGAAGGCCTTGTCACATACGTTACATTTGTACTGTAATGGGGCCACTCCGTGGACGATGACTAAATGTTTCTGTCTTCGGAAGTATTCAGTGAAGCGCTCAGGACATTTTGGACATTTGAATCGCTTTACCATCTTGTGTACTGTGTCAAAGTGATTCTTGTGTTTCTGCTGGGATGTGTAGACCTTCTTACATAATTCACAAGGGAAACTCCCTTCAGTATGATTGCTTTTCACGTGAACTTTCAAACGGTATTTCGTTATAAATCCTGTCCCACATTCTTTACATACAAAATTCCTGTAATGAACGTTCATATGACGTTCTATAGACCCGAAAGTCTCGAAGCTGAACCCACAAATTTGACATTCGTGAATATTACTTTCTGACAATTTGAAAGGTATGACTCTGTCAGAAAGTTCTAGGTGCATTTTCTTGTCGTGGGTTTTTGTTAGATGATTTTTTAGTTCAACCATAGTTTGAAGTTTTTCTTTGCATATGGAGCATTTTAGATCTGTTATATCGACATAGACTACTAGGCATTCCGCTCCGTAAGTTGCTAAGACTTTCCTCGCTTCGCTTCTCTTGTGGCTTTTCTCCTGGTGTTCACGTAACTTCTGTACATTTTCGAAACTGTTTCGGCAGTAGAAGCAAGGAAAGCCGGTCCGGTTTTTGCTCTTGAAAGGAGTGACGTTCGAAAACTCAATTATAATTGCTGCGTTAGTAATCTGAGCCAATTTTTCAGTTACAAAGACATTCCTCGAGCTGTTCAACTTTTTCTTGTAATCATTCTGTTGTAGAAGCTTTTCTATCATCTTCGCTGTGATGATTTTACCTGGAAATGAATTGTTATGTGGTTTACATTCCGGTTATAACTTAAAACTTTTTTTAACCAATGCAGATACATAAATATATATGTATATATATAATATAAAAATATACGATAGATTATTTAAACAGTGTTTTTGTGTTTTCCTTTAATTAAAAATCTTATAGTGTTCGAATCGGTGCGAAGATCTGCGGACGGCGGCTGGCAGTGACTGGATGAGAAGAGCCGAGAATCGGGTTCAGTGGCGCACCTTAGGTAAGGCCTATGTCCAGCAGTAGACTCTTTCAGGCTGAATATGATGATGTTGTTCTAAAGTCTTTTCGTCAGCGCCCACCATATTTTATATACCTTTAAGGGAATCCAAATGCTTGACGTAGCCTGGACATAAAGAGTACAGGCTTGCCCGGGTGGGCAGTCGCGAAACCTTCGCCGGAGGGAACCTGGCCAGGAACTCTGCTTCGCCAGGAACAAGGTCATCGTTTGTTAACTTCGTATTTAAATCGTAATCTGGAACTGAAAAATACACATTCTTGAATTATAACAATAACTTACTTGATTGATGTAGCAGACTGTAATGTAACATTCAACAAAAACGATTTACTTTTATAAATTTTATTTTTCTACTTTCGAGCATAGTTAAAAAATGCGAAAGGTATTGTCGTAGAAACGATATTTATTTTACTTAAAATGTGTTATCTCTTCTCCGTCGTTCCCTCACTGCTGAGGACCGCGACCGTATAAAATGCGCCTCCACGCATTGGCCAGCTGTACTGCTTCATATAAAATGTGTTAATATCACCATTACATCTCAAAACCCAGCTTCCTTAAAACGTCTGTCCGTCAGGCTTTGCAAAGCGGCTAGACCATTAGTCAAGTTGACATTAAATTTTGAACTCAAGAGTTGGATTTCAAATTGAGGGCAGCTGATACATAAACAACTTATATAAATAATTGCTATTTTGACTAAAATGTCTTGCTATAATATACATCTTTACATTCAAAACCCCAAAAACTGGACTCACCACAAAGATCATCATCCGGTTCCCAGTCAGAGTCATCGTTGTTCTCTTTGTCACCAGGTTCCAGCTTCACCTCTTCTGCCATTTCCATTTTGATGTCGAGCTCATCCATACTGTTTCCATCAGGCACTGAAAGAAGCATATTGCAAAATTGTAGAATGGAATAGAATACTTATTTGCATAGATAGGGTACATATGTCAGATCTTACAACTAACAACTGGTAGATCATGCCTATTTAGCCATTAATATAGCAATCCAGTAGCAATTTTCTTTTATTTTTACTCTCTGTATAAGACTTTTAAAGTACAATAGCCAAAATTGTATGGAAGTTGAGCTCAACTCTGGACCACATTGTCGCCAAAAGACAGGGAACATACTAAGGATTATTATAAAAAAAAATCGTTAACTAATTTCCCGTTAAATTTGAATCATCTAACTTAGAATGAAATCTTTGTTGGCGCACAGCACCATAGGTACGTGGCCACGATTAACCGTATCCAGATAATGGGCCCAATTCCAAAGGCCCACATAAAAAATTTGACAGCACTAAAATTAGTTTCGTCTTTATCTTCATAATACCTTTTGACAGGGATAGGAACAATTTTAATGCTGTCAAATTTTAACGTTGTGACTTCAGAATCGGGCCCCTTGGCGTCATAGTGTGGTTATTGCATTTGACACTATAATTAAATAGATTTTTTCACCCAAAATACACAATGTAAACAAACAGAATCAACACTATAGATCTCTATGTACTACTAGATGGAACGTTCCAAACAATCGCTCTGTTCCACGCAACTGCGGCTCCGGGAGTCGCAATTCAGTTACATTCACAATGAAACTTGTGCAGTTACTTACTGATTTACTAAATATTTGTGCTATTCGTGAGTGATTTAACCCGTGTATAATACTTTTATGATAAGTATTAGCAACAATGCATAATCCGTTTAATGTTAGATTGCAGTTATATATTGCACAACTACGAGTAAATTAAATTATTAAGAAGTAATACACACAGGACAAGTCGATTGCCCAAGCTCTCTCTCACTTTTATTAAGTTTCATGGCAGGGCTTTTTTTTTATAGTTGATGGGTTTGCGCCTGATAAAGTTATGTTTAGATACAAGCTGCTTACCGTTAACAAAGATAGTCTCCTGCCCAGCGAGCCCATCAAGCATCTGCCTCTCTGCCTCCACCACCATTGCCTTAAACTTGCTGGCCTCGCGCAGGCGCCGCACGCACGCCGTGCATATCAGAGAGCTCGTTGTGTTGATCATTAGCTGAAATGTATACAGTTTTTCTTAGCTACCAGTATTTTAACTACTGTTAGCATTTATCCAAATTATATGCAAGGTGGAACAGAAAAATGTTACCAGCCGATTATTTCTTAACTAATAAAGATAAATTCAAAGTGATATAGCTACTAGGTGGCCTGATGCTAGGGGTAATTTTTTTAAAGTATAAGGTAGGCCTGGTTTTTAAATCAATTTATCATACTGGCAGGTTATTTTTAATTCTTTTTTTTTTTCAAATATAAAACTACTTGTGACGAATAATATGAAACTCCTAGAATTTTGAAGTACAATATATAAACACTTTACTTCTGATAAGAACACTATATTTATTAGTTAACACACTACAATGAACACTATTTAACCCGACATAGTTTCGGCTTAACTAACGGTCCTGGACGACACTTTACTTTCGAATGAGCTCTCGGCTGACTATTTCCACCACGAAGGCTTTCTTCGCTCCCACCATTATTGTTCCGCGCCATCAACCGTGCTACCAACCGAACAAATATAGCGGAAATACTCATAGTCGCCGGAAGTTATGTTACCGCAGTGCTGCCATCCGGTAAAAGCGACAACATCCGGCCGTCCTGCACACGCATTCGTCCTCGGATGCGTTATAGTCTGGTGCAATTGCTGAGAACAGACAATATAAATAAATTAAAGAGTCACGAATTGTATACTTTTCGCTACCCAGTATATACACAAACAACTATGCTGTTCCATCACCGGTCAGCCGTTGACTTGCATATATAACTGTTAATGCAAAGAAAGTGCTTCAGAGACTGCTATTCCTTCAACGGCCAGCATACTCTAAAACATTTCTTTATCCTATTATTATGAACTTACTATATAGAGTACATCTGAGTTGCTATTCCTTCGACGGCCAGCTTTCTCAGCTGTACTCGTACATAGGCGCATCCCCGGACATGGAAAACATTTATGTTATTTCGACTATACTGTCCCATCGACGGTCAGCTTACTTAACCTGTTAGGCTTTCACTAAAGAGTTCCCTTGGGCTAACCCCTTTCACCCTAGGTTAAGTTCGGTGTCTCATAAATGCCTTCCAACCGTTCGAAGCATATGTACTAGACGAATCATTCAATAATAAATGTAAAAAAATTTCATTTTACATAATAAATACACATATACTATGTTTATATACCTAAGAACATCATTAAATACCTGACAACATCCTTGTGCCACGAGCAAGTGTCATCAGGCTTCCATATCTGCAAGCCTGATCCATGGTTTCATATTTTCCACACAAGTTACACCTTCATAACGTTTACTGGTTCTTTCTGCACCTCTCATGTCTGCAACTTTATATCTATCATTTCCTAGAAATTCTGTTATCTGAAAGGGACCTTTAAAGAGTGGCATTAGTTTGGTGCTCTGTCCATCATTCGATTGACTCGGAATTTTGATTACTATTAAATCACCAACTGTATAAACATGAGCATCTTTTCGTTTAGCATCAAAAACTTGTTTTTGTTGTCTCGCACTTTTTTGGATGTTTTGATCCACCTTTGTACGTAGAGACGTGACGTCAATGATCTCCTCTTCCTTATCTGCAACTAACTTGTCAGAATCCATCTGTAGCCTATACCCGAAAAACACTTCGCTTGGGACAGCAGAAGTGGTTTTGTTGATAGTGGTGTTAATGCCTTGCTGAATGCTGGTAATATGTAAATCCCATTTATTATATTCAGTATCCGCACCCATACTGCGCAGGGCTTCTAAAATTGTCTGGTTATATCGCTCCACTTGTCCGTTCGCGCGTGGCATGGCGGTAGCAATCACATGTCGTCTAATATTCTTATCCTTGCAATAGGTAACAAATAACTTTGATGTAAATGCACTCCCTGCGTCACATATTAATCTTCTGGGGTTTCCGAAAACTTGAAATATTTTGTTTAATTCCTTAATTACAACCTTGCTTTTCGTATTTGGAACTGGTGCAATAAATACAAATTTTGTAAAAGAATCTACAATGACAAGCAAATATGTATTTTTCCGTGTTGTTTTGACAAACGGTCCCAAATGATCCAAATGCAATGTGTGAAATGGTTTAGCATACTTTGGTATCGGAAACAATTTACCTGGCTTTTTTCCATGAATGTTTTTGAAATAAATACAATTTAAACAGTTTTTCACGTATTTTGAAATTACTTTTTTCATGTGTCGAAACCAATATTTATCTTTTATTCTCTCTAATGTTTTATCGACTGCAAAGTGGCCTACGTCATCGTGGTTAGATTTTACAATTTGCCATACACATTCTTTCGGTACAACCCAGCGCCTGCCATATTCTGTCCTGCGGTAAACTTTGTTACCTAAAAGCTCATAAGTATTAAATATCTGCTTATGCGCATCGGCGTCTCCTGACTCCAATATATCTTTAATGGAACAAATACTAGGATCTTGTAATTGAACAGACAATAGCCAATCCGATTCTGAAATAGACATCACGCTTTCACTACATATAGAAGGAGGATCACGCACAGGATTTCTGCTCAATGCATCTACATGCTGCATCTGTGACCCAGGCCTATGCAGGATGTCAAAAGTAAATTCTTGGGTCTGTAGCACCCATCTGCTGATACGAGGATTAATATCTTGTTTGTTCATACTATACCTGACCGCATTACAGTCGGTGACTATTTGGAATGTAATTCCTAAAAGATAATGTCTAAATTTTTGCAACCCAACAGTGATAGCCAGAAATTCCAATTCAAATGAATGGTAACGTTTTTCCTCGTCTGAAGTTTGCCTACTATAATAATGTATAGGTTTCTCCCCGTGCTCTGTAGCTTGAATTAATATACATCCCAATCCATCTCTACTAGCATCTGTATATAAAATGACAGGTAACTTCGGGTCAAAAATCGCGAGTGTTGCATTGATAAGTAATTCGTCTTTTAAACAAGTAAACGCATGATTTTGTTCTTCTCCCCATGTCCATGTTGAATCTTTTTTTAATAATTTTGTCAAGGGTTTTGACAATACAGCACAGTTTCTGATGAACTTTCTAAAATAATTAATCAAACCCAAGAACTGTCTTATTTGATGAACATTCTCAGGTTTAGGGTAATCCTTAATTGCCTCTAATTTTTTTTTACTAGGTCGGATGCCCTCAGCTGAAATGTCATAGCCTAAGAAATTGACAGCCATTGAAAAAAAAACACATTTGTCTAAATTAATAGTCAAACCGTTTTTCATCAATATTTCTAAAACAGCCTCCAAACAACTAATATTTTCTTCTAATGTCTCAGTTGCAATTAATAAATCATCCATATAGCAAATTACCCGGTCAAAACGCAGATTACCCAATACCGTATTCATTAATCTTTGAAAAACGGACGGCCCATTACACAAACCGAATGGCATTCTAACAAACTCAAAATGGCCGTCCGGAGTTATAAAAGCTGTTTTGGGGATGGACGCATCTTTAATTTTAATCTGATAGTATCCGCTTTTTAAATCCAAAGAAGTAAAATATTTACACCCCCGTAGTCTATCAATCAAATCTTCAACAATGGGCATGGGGTATTTTTCTTTTACTGTAATTTTATTTAAAGAACGATAATCGACACATAGTCGTTTTTGTCCATTAGGCTTGTCCACTAAAATCACGGGACTGGCATAAGGCGAATTACTTTCACGTATGATACCGTTTTTTAACAGATCTTCTACAATATCTCGAGTGATGACTTTCTCTGATTCCGATATTCGATATGGACGTTGAGATACGGGCTTACTAGTAGTTAATTCAATATCTAGCTCGACACAAGAAGCTTGACCCAACGTGCTTAAGTCTTCAGATACACAATTAGAATATTTAGAAAATATATTTTCCAATACTGAGATATGTTCAGCAGAACTGGTTTTAAACATAGACGATTCTATCAAAAAGACTTGTTCTTTACTGACCGATTGAAATATTAAATTATCCCCTACCCTCGTATACATAATATTCGGGTTTTCCGTGAAATTCCTACCAATCAACATATTACAACCAGCGAGGCCCTCAATAATGTAAAATGTCACTGTGAGTCGTACATTATCGACCTTCAACTCACCAGTTACTGCTTTTGTAACCTGTGTGCAAGACTCACTTGTGAAACCGGTCAATTTAACTGGTGTATCCAAAGAAAATGATATCAAATTAAGTTCATTTACCAAACTCGCCGTAATCAGTGAGCAATCACTCCCCATATCAATGAAAGCCTGACATTTACAATTATTAATTGTAACATCTTTATAAAATTTTTGTTTGGCACTGGGTGTACTTATCAGTTTCACCTCGGCATCCTTCTCGACCTTTGCTTTAGGTTTGGAACGGCATACAGCTTCCAAATGACCTATTTTATTACAAAAATTACACTTTGCATTATCTTTTTGTTTGCAATTGAACTTTTTATGACCGCTCTCTCCACAAAGAAAACACGTTATTTTGTAATTATTTGACTCGCTGGATGTTGCATCAGAATTTGACACCTCGTTTTTCTTTTCTAAATTATTATAAGTACTAGCCGGTCGAGAAGCGTTTTGTCTTGGCAAATAATTAGAGTAACTTTTATAAGGTACTTTTGAAATCACATCAGTTGTTGTATACATTTTACTATGCAAAAAAGAAGCCAGTTCATCACAATAACGAAAGCTACCCGCATCTGCAGCAGTGCTAATGTTTTTGTCACCAATAGACCCTACAATAATTGATATTATATCTTGGTCCGAAAATGACAACCTCAATCTGTCAATCCTACTTTTTTGCTGAAAATAAAATTCATATAAAGACTGCCCTTCGGTGGGTTTTATTTGCATTAATTCTTTCAACATACTATACATATTACGTTTCGTTTCAAACGTATCAATTAACGTGCGACGCCAATCTTTCCACTTCCACGTGGTCCACTTGATTTCATTTTTTTGCAAGGAATCATACCACATCTTAGCTGTATTACGTAATTTTTGCAAAGCCTGATATTTAGTTTCACGATCTGTCCAGCCAAACGCACGTGCATTAGCTTCAACCACATTTATCCACATAGATATATCGTCGACTAATGGATCAAACTCCGGTATAACTGACGATAAAATCACATTTTGACTTACTGTTGCCGATCTCCTACGACTGCGCTTGGTCTTCCTGCGCCGTCTATCCACACTGCTACTGCTCGATGAGGATGAGGATCTGCTGCTCGAGATGCTCGATGACGAAGAAGATCGCGTTTTGCGACCCCCCTTGCTTGGCCTAGCGCGCTTACCCCTTCGTGGCATGGCGTGAATTCGTCACACTTCTGATATAAACACTTTACTTCTGATAAGAACACTATATTTATTAGTTAACACACTACAATGAACACTATTTAACCCGACATAGTTTCGGCTTAACTAACGGTCCTGGACGACACTTTACTTTCGAATGAGCTCTCGGCTGACTATTTCCACCACGAAGGCTTTCTTCGCTCCCACCATTATTGTTCCGCGCCATCAACCGTGCTACCAACCGAACAAATATAGCGGAAATACTCATAGTCGCCGGAAGTTATGTTACCGCAGTGCTGCCATCCGGTAAAAGCGACAACAAATAGCTTTTACATAGATAATAAAGTAATTATTTTTTTAACGGCAATCAATAATGTTATAAGAAATAAGATAATGATATAAGAAATCCGACGAATAACGAAGATGACTGACGTAGCCCAATTATTAAGCTGAAGTGGCAGTGGGCGAGTCACATCTGTCACAGAACTGAAGGCCCAGGGCAGACGAATTATAGTGTGAAGACCACAGATCGGCAATAGCAGGGTTGGATGACCAGCAGCCAGGTGTACTGATGACCTGAAGAAGATGGCTGGATGTGGAGAGCAGCACAAGGTGTGGTGGCATAGATGGAGAGGGCCTATGTCCAGCAGTGGAAGGAGTGATATGATGAAAAACGCTAATTATATCCATATTAACATAAACATTTCGTCGCTTCTTATAAGGATTAGAGACTTCATGCAACATAATTATTAAGGCATTTAATAGCACTAATATAACAAAACAGCTTTCCACTATCTGCAATGAAAAGACTCTAAGCTCCTTCAGTCACATTGTGCGATCTCCCAAGCACGACCTGGAGAAGCCCATCATCCTGGGACAAGCGGAGGGCAGGCATGCCAGAGGACGAGCTTCAACGAGGTGGTCGGACCCAGTGAGGAGGGTGGCTGGCGGATCCTTATATGAAGCAGTGCGGCTGGCCAATGACCGCTATGCGTGGAGGCGCATTTTATAAGGTCGATCCTCAGCAGTGAGGGAACGACAGAGAAGAGAGAAATAGCACTAAGCTAGATTAGTGGTCAGCACTTACAAACAAATTGTAGCATTCTATAAACATCTCGTAGTAAACTTCGCGGTCACCGTTCGAGAGGTATTCCTTCGTAATATTCCTGTGGTAGCCACTCGAGGAACAACATCGACATGGGCCGTAGTTTCTTCGAGGTTCCATGGTTAAAAGGACAGTTGTTCGTAAACCACAGGTCAATAACAGCCGTAATTAATGTCAATATACTTTACGAAAAAATATATCCAGTCCGATTAGTTCTAATCACAGGCTAACTCTAATTAGAAATACTTTTAATGAGAATCTGTAAAAACACAAGCACAACACCACAGAACACAAAATACATAAACACGATTTTTTTAATGTGTTTTACGGCTCTGGAAACTTAATCTTTTTTTTAATGGCAATCACACTTTTATTTGCCAGCGTGACATCTAGAAGGCATTTTTTTTAATTTAAAGCCGACATCTATAAAAAATATCCTTAGATTATATACAGTAATACTATAATAATATATATTTGCCGTGTGGTTCCCGGCTTATAATAGGGCCACCCGTATCTTTCCCATAGGTGCCGTCAAGGCGATTAGTCGATTGGGACGGGCAGCAGAGTTCTCCTGGGTGTGTGTTAAGATCATTACTGCGATCACCAATCCGCCTGCCAAGCGTAGTGATTATGGCAAATCCCCCAATGGACTCCAAGTGGTATTCTATTGGGGAGGCCTATATCCAGCAGTGGACGTATTTAGGCTGGTGATGAATACTATAAACATCATGCACTAGTCTTATGTTATTTTTGATGATGAATGAGGATAACATATCAAAATCCAATAAATAAGACAATAATGAATTTATATGTAAGGGGAATAAATGCAATGAATCATAAATACATATAATAATCATATAATGGATAAGAGAAAAACATGTGGTTAAGGTTTCCTTACTCCAAACTCAGAGTTAAGCCCTATGTTACTGTGAAAAGGCCAGCAAAATTGGTTCAGTAGTTTTTATGTAATTAATGCACAATCAGACAAAAATTCCAAAAATTATTGAACTGAATGTGTTCAGTTACTTCCTTCGAACCCCCGATTTTATTAATAGATTAATCCACATGTTTTTATCTTTTATCCATACTTTTTGTGGGGTGTTCTTGTGCGAATGAATGAGTGCAAATCAGAAATCTGCCTTTTTTAATTAATATATCACAATATCTCTCTTATAATAATATTGGCTTAAATTAATTTACTTATTCCTATCTAACAAGTCCATATAAGCAAACTCAATTAGATCTGTATCTTTGACCCCCAGTTTGGTCTGCAAATCCTTGGCTATGGCCTGGCCTTCTTCCACAGTCTGTTCTGGCCGGAGAACCACTTCCAGCTCCATGAAATGGCCAAGGTTCAGAACTGTGTCAATATGAACACGGGTTTGGCCTACCATGTACAGCTTGCTGGAAAAAATATCAACTTTTAAATCATATAAGCTTTAATGAAACCAATATTTGGTTTCATCTGAAGCAGTAAATCATGAAAAGACTATCACCTGGGGACCGATGACATGGCTCACTCAGTAAGCATTTGGGATAATATCCAATGAACTACAATCTTATACTCTCTAATCATTTGGCATCTAATTATCATAGTTAGACACTTAACGCTTATCAAAATATGTCACATGACCCATTAGTGAGTATGAAATGCCTTTGTAGTAGGACAGAGCTACTCCATAAACATTAGGAGACTAATGTTTATGGAGTAGCTCCAATGATGGTAAACATAAATAGGGATGTCGCATTCTACATTTAAAAAATAAACAAACATTGCTATCCTGCATGTCCATATATTAGCAGAAACAACACTTGTCCACTAAACTAGGGTCAGAGTGTACAAAAGGGGCGCTATGGAGAAAAACACTGATTGGCGTGAAAAAATGTCGCAGCGCCTCCTTTTCGCACATCCTAACCTAAACTAGAATTTTGTACTGTAGAAATTATTCCTATTCACAAGTATAACCAACGATACCAGATCCAGTAACATTAAGTGTGAATCAAATCCCCTTTAAAACTTTCCAATATCACTATTTCTAACTCACCGCTCTTTTACCACCCGCCCGCGGACACCCAAGCACTTTTTCAACATCTCATCCAATAACTTGGCCTTATCTGCCTCGGCTGGTGAATATCTCAAAAGATCGTAGTCACTTAACTTCGGTCCGCTCTCGTCACTTCTGTCGTAACGGACGAGAGTCGCTGAGGAATCCTGTTCCAACCTCAGCTTGAGTCGTCCCTTGTTCACTCGGTAAAATGTATCATCCTGCTTCAGTACTTTTGCAGTCGAACCGCTCAGCTTTTCGGCGACTTTGCAGATGTTTTCAAGGTTTGTCACCTTAGCTTTGATTTCGATGTTACGCATCTTTCTCGTGGATAGTTTAGCTGAATAATAGTATACTGATTTGCGCTGAATACAGTAAATATTACACAAGAATTCAAAAAATAATGTAGACTTTGAAACAGATTTTCCCACCATTCGTACAATTTGAAATTTTGACTTTATTTTTTTTATTCTTTGTGTGATAGGAGGAGCAAAGCTATCTGTGATCATACAGCCTTATCTACTAAATGATAAAATTATAAAACAAAAGTTACACTATAAATATGTATCATACATGGCAATGAACGGAATCTTCGATTATTTATTGTAATAAGTCAGAGTCAAATTTGCTGCTTTTAAATTGTGTTGTACGTTCATATTCATATCATTTATGTATTTTCGTCACCGTATTGAGATTTTAGAAGGATTAATTAATCAGCACTCATTCGACAAATTCGTTCGAAACCCAGACACAATAAACTAGGTACCTACTATATCTAATTCATATTTGCATACATCCTCTTCGGGTATATGTTGGGTATGCATACAGAGGCATGAAAGAATGTTGTTATCAAGAATCTAGCATTATACCATGCTAGATCCTTGGTTGTTATAAATAATATTTTTACTAAGCTCATATGGTAATCCAACAAATAAAAAGATTTTAGGGATAGATAGAGATAGTACCTAGGAGCTTCGATCTTAGTTATATTCTCTTTGAGCTTTCGGGTTGGTCTCAATTCTCAAACAAGGTTTTTGCTTCCACCTACAATAATCTCTTAAAATCTAAATTAATATAATGTAATAATGCAGGGTGCAGAATAGGACATTTTTGGTTGACGTCAGAATCCCATATGATGAGAATCTCGTGAAGGCCGAAACAAACAAAAAACCAAGTATCTGGACCTGACGCACGAGAATACCGACATGTGGGGTGTGACGTCGACAATCGTCGAAATCGTCCCTATAGTCCTGTTTGCGAACGGGTCAATACCAACCAGCCTCGTTGACCACCTGAGTCGGTTGGAACTCTGCGTGGGCTCGCTTCCGGCGGTGATGCAGAAGGCGGTGCTGCTGGACACCGCCCGGATTGTCCGTCGGTTTCTCTCACTGTCTCTCACAGGTGTGGTGACCTGAAAAACAGGCTATGTCTCCACCCCACGGCAATTATAAACAGCAATTATAAATCTATACTAACAGAAACTTTATTCACTATTATTAATTATGCGATTTTCAGTTTGTGATGTGTGGAGGTGTATGGGGTGTGATTTTATGTGTGTGGTGGTGTATGGGGGTGTATGTGTGTGTGTTGGTGGGTGGGGGTATGTGTATGTGTGTGTGAGTGTGGTGTGGATATGGTTGGGTCATTTTTTTATTCATATATATTTAAAGGTTAAACTAAGAGATTTTCCGTTTCGTCATAATTCAGTGATAGAAGCCAACGGGTTAATTTAAATTTACAAAACCTATGAAAGTTGCTACAAAATGTGTAAAATTAAATACGGAATATAAAAATCATGCAAGATAACGAAATGGACCACAGTGATCTAAACAATCCAACCCATAACAACCCAAATTTAGGTTATCAAACACAACACACAAAAAAACTTGTCCAAACAACTTTCCATCCCTCTATGTTCAATCATAAACCAAATATGGATGATAACAACTCCCAAAACCAAACCCCAAATCCTATAAGTGATAATCTCCAATCTCACAATCAAAACATTACAAATCAAATAAACAATGAAAATTCCTATATAACCCCACCTCCTTGGCAAAGAGTCCCTCAAATGAACTCAGCGAAGAGAAAACTCTCTCCACAATATCCAGCATCAAAAAACAGTTTCTACATCGAACAGATTTGCGCTCCTACCTGTAGAGTTGGACCCAATAGGAAACAAATCAGATGCAGATAAAACCATCACAACTGAAAAGAAACCAAACAAACCGCCGCCGATTATCCTCTATGGCATTGAGGACGTCAATAAACTCAGTGAATCACTGCTGAATGTTGTTGATAGAACCCAATTTACAATGAAAATAATAAGCAAAAATCAACTACGGCTGTCCACTGCAGACTCGAAAACCTATAAGACCGTAATGGACCACATTAGATCTCAAGGCCTCATTGGACATACCTTCACTAAAAAGGAGGATAAGCGCCACAGAATAGTGATCAGAAACTTGCACCACACTACACCACATGATGCAATTAGGGAGGAAATTGAGAAAACGGGCAACAAAGTTCGAGGAGAAATAATCAATTCAAGGTATGGGAAAGATAAAAATCCAACTTCAACCTTCTTTGTTAATGTTGAACCAGACCAAAATAACAAGGCCCTGAAGGATATTAAATATATTTTTTACCAATCAGTCATCATTGAAGACCCGAAAAAGAAAAAAGTTTTAGTACAATGCCAGCGATGTCAACAGTATGGCCACAGTAAGAACAACTGTATGCGTCCATTTCGGTGTGTGAAATGCTCACAAAACCATAGAACAGCAGACTGTACCAAGCAAAGAGACTCACCTGCCACATGTGCCTTGTGTTCCCTGGATCATCCTGCCAATTACAAAGGTTGCCAAGTGTATCGGGAAATACTTGCTCGAAAGACAAATAAACGGACCACCAGTCTACACCCCTCAACTAACATAGCACAGACTGCCCTGACCCAAATACGACAAATTTACATTCAAAACCACTTGGAACAACAACAGCAGAAAAAGAAGCCAACTTATGCCAATGTTGCAATGGGAAACATGTACACTAAATTAACTACAGAACTATCAACTGCTAGTGAAGAAACACAACACAATTATTCTATAGAAACACTTTTCCTAAAGCAGTCTGAGAAAATTGATATCCTAATCCAGCAAATAAGTGCTCTTGTAAGCCTTATCACCACACTTGTCACCCGTACCCAGAAATGACTACACTCAGGCTAGCAACCTGGAATATCAATGGCCTCTCTTCAAGTAAGGAGGACCTAGAGACTCTAATAAAATGCCACAAACTGGACATAGTCCTAATCTCAGAGGCTCACCTTACTGAAAGAAACAAATGTGTGATTGAGGGCTACAACATTTACTCTACTCATCATCCCGATGGCACAGCTCATGCAGGCACTGCAATTGTTATCAAAAACTCCATCAAGCATCATATGATGCCTGAGTACAAAACAAATTTATTTCAGTCTACTTCCATAAGCCTTAGTGACAGATTAGGAAACATCATAATATCTTCTGTATACTGCGGACCTAACAGAAAAAGACAAAAAATCAGTGGTGACATGTTCAACCACTTCCTTCAGACACTGGGTGATAGATACATACGTTCTGGGGCTCCAGACTAACACTCACCAGAGGCAGAGAACTGAAACGATGCATTGACAGTATGAAGCTCACTGTACTGTCAACTGGAGAACCAACCAACTGGCCATCAGACCCAAAAAAGAAACCAGATGTCCTTGACTTTTTTCTGGCTAAGGGTATCTCAAAACTTTACTTAACTGTGGAACTTGACTGTGGCCTAGACACTTGCTCAGACCATACGCCGGTGCTACTGAATTTAAGTGAAATAATATGCTGCTAGTATGAGACTATAAAACTCTTACGAACAAGAAGACTGATTGGAATTCTTTTCAAGAACACTTAATTGATAACATCAATCTTAAAACTAGCCTTAAAGATCAGGAAGAAATAGAAAATGCAAGCATCCACCTAACCATGGAAATACAAAGGGCCGCCTGGAAATCAGCCCCAGTCCTGGAAAATACACAACTGCATAATACTGTCTCACCCCACTTAAGACAAAAAGTATGGGATAAAAGAAAACTACGTCGTATCTGGCAAACATCCAGACACCCAGCAGACAAACGAGCTTTTAACAAAGCATCCAAAGAGTTAAAGAATTTAATTCAACAACTTAAAAACGAAACTCTTCAACACCAGTTGCTCAACATATCTGCTTATGACAAAGGAGAACACTCACTCTGGAAATTCACCAAAAATTACAACAGGCCCCAGGAAGCTTATCCGCCAATCAAGAAATCTGAAAATACCTGGGCACGAAGTGACACTGATAAGGCGGAAATGTTTGCTAGCCACCTATCTAATATCTTCAAACCAAATCCTGTAAATGGTATTGATATTGAAGACAGCATAGATTCCAATCTACAACAGGACCTCCAGCTATGCCTGCCTCTCAAGCCTACTTCTCCTAGAGAGATTTATAAAGAAATAATGGACCTAAACATACGAAAGGCTCCTGGTTTTGACCTTATAAATTCAGAAACTCTAAAGATGCTACCAAAAAAAGGGGTGATGTTTTTAACATACATAATTAATGGTATCCTACGTATAGGCTACTTCCCAAGAATATGGAAGGTCTCCCAAATTATAATGATCCACAAACCAGGAAAACCACCTACTGAAGTAACTAGTTACAGACCTATAAGTCTTTTGCCAATTATGTCAAAGATCTGTGAAAAAATCATCCTCAAACGACTTGCACCAATTTTAAATGAACAAAGAGTCATCCCAGATCACCAATTTGGCTTCAGAAAGAAACATTCGACACTGGAACAGGTACATAGGGTCTGTGACACGGTCAGACAAACCCTTGAGAGGAAAGAGTACTGTTCTGGGGCCTTCCTTGACATACAACAGGCCTTTGATCGAGTTTGGCACAAGGGCTTATTATATAAAATAAAGACTCTACTGCCACATTCCCTATTCCCTCTGCTGAGATCCTACCTTTCTGAGAGAATATTCCAAGTCAAAATGAAGGACTCCTACTCAAGTCTCTATGACTGTAAGGCTGGAATCCCTCAAGGATCTGTCCTCGGCCCTGTGCTGTACTGCATCTATACTGCTGATCTGCCGGAAACTGGAGGAGTGGTTACTGCCACCTATGCTGATGACACAGCCATGCTATCTACCAGTAATGATAGAGTTACAGCTTCAACCAACCTTCAACTTCATCTTAACAAAACAGAGGCCTGGCTACAGACATGGAGAATAAAAGCAAGCGCAAGCAAGTCCACTCATATCACTTTCACTCTAAGGAAGGGTGACTGCCCTTTCGTCAAACTAGGAGGTGAAGTTCTCCCTCACACACAGACTGTCAAGTATCTTGGATTTCATCTTGATCGGAGACTGACTTGGAAAAATCATATAATGGCAAAACGACATGAAGTCAATATGAAGTTTAGGAACTTACTTTGGCTTCTTGGTAGAAACTCCTCACTCACACTGGAAAACAAGACTCTCATATATAAAATGGTGATCAAGCCAGTTTGGACATACGGCATTGAACTATGGGGCACTGCAAGCACGTCAAACGTAGAGATCCTACAGAGATCTCAAAATTCTATCCTGTGAACCCTAGTATGTGCCCCGTGGCTTACAAGGAACACCGAGATTCATGAATATCTCAAGATACCAACAATTAAAGAAGAAATCGAGGTTCGGAACAATCGCTACAAGGAGCGACTTGCAGCTCACCCAAACCAGCTGGCTGCTGAACTGCTGGACCCAACCAGCAGCCTCCACAGGCTCAAGCGCAATCCCCTCCTCAAACAATAGTGAACCCATGAAGGGAGCTGCGTTACTGAATGCAGCACCTACACACCCACTTCCTTACCACCCATCTAATAAAAGTCTCAAGACTGATTGTAGATCATAAACCAGGAAACGAGGAAAAACAATCAGTTTTGATAAGGGGGTATATATTTAAAAACTGGTTACAAAAGTTATATAAATAATAACCAAGAAAACCGGAAAAATGATGGCTAAAAGATTCTTTAATATAGGGCAGCAACATACATTATTCCGTCGTCTCTTTGATATTACTTTCGATGCATCATACTTTTTTTGTGCATCTTACGTTGTGAGTGCTTTTTGAGTACTGTATGAAGTATAAATACAGAAATAAATGTATAATATAAATAAACATGAGTCACCTTTAGTTGTTCGATAAGACTACGTACAATTATTAGTTATATCACAAAATAAAAAATATAGTTATATTCTCTTTGCGTGCAATGACAGAACACTTAAACGCATTCTTAGAAGGTTTCTACTGAAGGTAATATAATGGGGCACTCAACAGATGTCACTGGCACCATAATCGATCCTATTTTTTTTATCATTGTCATTCTTCCCAAAGTAATAAATTTATTCTATGTTCCAATCGTTATTTTTCTGTAATGTAAACAAAACTTATTTTGTTTTTCAAAGAAAATGAGCGCAAAAGATCAAAATAACAACAAATGTAGGTGTTGTCTCAAAACTGGACGGTTCAAAAGTATGTGGAATGCATTTATTCACGATGGTAAACGAGAAACATATGGTGACATGTTAGCAGAGTGCTTTGCCTTATCCGTAAGTCATGCATGCCTGAATATATAGATGGTAATGTAATCTAGTCCCTATTCTAAGCCGTGTGCTACCCGGCTTTAACCCTTAATCTTCCCGTAGGTGTCGTCAAGACGACTAAGGGATTGCACCAGGGACGGGTCGCGTCGTTCTCCTGTGTATATTAAGATCATTACTGCAATCACCAATCCGCCTGCCGAGCGTAGTGATTATGGCAAACCCCCAATGGACACCCCACCAAAAGTCCTGTCATAGAATTGATGGTAGTTAAGACAGACATTTTCACTATAAAATTTTAGGTTGTTACATTGCAGTAGACCACAGCTCTAGCCGAGAGAGCGAAGTGAGCATACCTCAGCAGCTACCAGTCATACCATTTTTCTAAGTATTATCCATACTGTGAGAATGAGGGAGTGAATGTTTTACACAGCCGGCCAGTATTCCTTGGCCTGTGTCCCCATATTGTAGGAAGTTTCTTAGTCATACCTTTAGATCTCTAAAGTAGACCTGGTACATGTAATTCTAACACCCTCGTCGGCCCCAACACACTCAACAACATGGTTGCAAGCACATGGAACAAGTTACTGCAGGACATTATTGATGCCCCACCAGTGAATACTTTTAAAAATAGGCTAGATAAGTTCTTCAAAGACCAGTGTTACAAGAGACAATTCAAAGACAAAAATAGACAATTCCAATACAAAAATAGAAAAAAAAATAGTTCAGATATAGGCATACCAGAAATTTGCTACTCGCCTGTTATCCCCATAATAATAATAAAAAATTGTTAACCACCACTTCCTGCATGTTAGCATCAGAAGAAACAATGCAACAACATGAATACCACACATCTTAATTTTATAATACATAGGCTTTGTTATTTTGTGATAGAAGTTTTTCTTTCTTGTAATAGTGCATCAAAAAGAGAGATATATGTTTTTGCTTCCATTATCTAAAATCAATTGACTATATTATATATCTAGATTTAACATTTCTTACCAGCTACAGCAGTCCTCTGACCAATTGGAGCAGATCTGTAGTACATGTGTCAAGCGACTTCTGGATGCCTTTAGCTTCAAGAATCTGGTCTTGGCTTCGGAGAAACTACTACTGCAGTATTCGAATGGTATAATGAAATCCCTTAACATTTTCTGATTTGGTTGGTTAAAAAAGTTTTTTTTTCAATTGTTATATATACTCTGATGATCTAGAAACACTGGATGAATTGGTAAAGCAACCAATTACAATAAGTAATATGCCAAGCCAACAATAGTAAAAGGTTCATAATGCCAAAAATATGGCTGAGATTAGCCACCATACTATTATTCTACTTAATAAAATCTGTTCATTGGTGTATCACTTATTGTCAACATCATCATCATCAGCCTGAAAGAGTCCCTTGTTGGACATAGGCCTCTCCCAAGGTGCGCCACTGAACCAGATCCTCGACTCTTCTCATCCATTCACTGCCAGCCGCCCTGCGCAGATCGCCGCTCCATCTAGCCAGGGGGCGTCCCACACTACGTGAGAACTCGATTACCCCAGCGGTAATCGGTACTCCGACAGAGACCAGCCCACTGCCACTTCAACGTAATAAATTTTTGAACTATGGCCGAAGACTATAGTTCTCTGGCGGATCACCTCATTTCGGATCCTGTCCCTTAGAGAAACTCCGATCATAACTCTTTCCATAGCCCGCTAAGTGACTTTAAGTTTTGCACTAGTCCCACTGTCAGTGTCCACGTTTCGGCGCCGTAGGTCATTACGGTTCGGACGCACTGGTTGAAGACTTCTATCTTCAGGCACAGTGGTATACGCGACGAAATGTGACGCAGCTTCCCAAATTATACAATTTCAAGATCTCTTTACGTTATCTGCGTGACCCAAAGGCATTAAGTTCGCCTTTGTGCATTTGTGTGCGTAAAGAATAAATAAATAAAATGAAATATCTACTCAACTCCAACGATCTCTATGTATGTATTACCAGATGGAGCGTTCCAAACAATCGCTCTGTTCCACGCAAGTAGCCACAACTCTTTCACAGTCACAATGAAACTTGTGCAGTTACTACTCAGAACATTTAATTATTTACTAAATATTCACATTATTTAACCGTAGCGTCAATATTTAGTAACAATTAAATGTTCTGCGTAGTAACTGCACAAGTTTCATTGCGAATGTGAAAGAGTTGTGGCTACTTGCGTGGAACAGAGCGATTGTTTGGAACGCTCCATCTAGTACTACATAGAGATCGGTGCTCAACTCTTAAAGATTACAGAGAAAGAGGAGATATAGCTCTATCCATAGCCCGCTCAGCGACCTTGGGTTTCCGGACAATCCCATTGACAGTGTCAACGTTTTTGGCGTCGTAGGCACATATTGTAATTGGTTGGTATTAAAATGGGACTACTAAGAGGCCCATAACGCCGAAAATACAGCTAACTAAGATTAGCCATAAAACATCAATTAGATTATAAAACATCAATCAGGCCTCCCCAACCCGTCTGGCCAGCGCGGGGAGCGTAGGCCAAATCCTCCGTCTGTCTCCGGCAGATAAGAGAGGGTTGTGCTCCTGCAGTGGAGACAAAAATAACCTGATGATGAAGATTAGCCGCCATAGTAACTGTTGTTCTACTTAATAAGACCTTGTCATTGGCGTATTGTTTCCGATTGCCGTGTGGTTTCCGGTAGAGTAGTATAGGACCACTCCAACTCTTCCCGTGGATGTCGTACAAGGCCACTAAGGGAATACATTATAAAACATCAATCAGGCCTCCCCAACCCGTCTGGCCAGCGCGGGGAGCGTAGGCCAAATCCTCCGTCTGTCTCCGGCAGATAAGAGAGGGTTGTGCTCCTGCAGTGGAGACAAAAATAACCTGATGATGAAGATTAGCCGCCATAGTAACTGTTGTTCTACTTAATAAGACCTTGTCATTGGCGTATTGTTTCCGATTGCCGTGTGGTTTCCGGTAGAGTAGTATAGGACCACTCCAACTCTTCCCGTGGATGTCGTACAAGGCCACTAAGGGAATACATTATAAAACATCAATCAGGCCTCCCCAACCCGTCTGGCCAGCGCGGGGAGCGTAGGCCAAATCCTCCGTCTGTCTCCGGCAGATGAGAGAGGGTTGTGCTCCTGCAGTGGAGACAAAAATAACCTGATGATGAAGATTAGCCGCCATAGTAACTGTTGTTCTACTTAATAAGACCTTGTCATTGGCATATTGTTTCCGATTGCCGTGTGGTTTCCGGTAGAGTAGTATAGGACCACTCCAACTCTTCCCGTAGATGTCGTACAAGGCCACTAAGGGAATACATTATAAAACATCAATCAGGCCTCCCCAACCCGTCTGGCCAGCGAGGGGAGTGTAGGCCAAATCCTCCGTCTGTCTCCGGCAGATGAGAGAGGGTTGTGCTCCTGCAGTGGAGACAAAAATAACCTGATGATTGGCGTATCAAACTTAGTGTATTGACATATTTTATAATAGAAAGATATTTTATTTTATTGCAAGACCTCAAGAGTGAAGTAATTAAAGGAGAGTTCGAACAAAAAAGTCTTGAAGAAAACGAATGTATAGAAGAAAATGTGAAGCATATGTTGAGTCCCAAAGGTGAAATGATGAAGGAAGTCGTTTCAGAGGTGGAGAAACAATGCCTAGACGAATATAACAACTCCACGGAACATGATTCTATTGATGGAACACGGTACCTAGAAGTGGAGTTCTTGGAGGTTGAAAATGCTGGGGCTGCTGGAAAGGAAGGTAATATAGAATACAATATTATATCATTTATTAATTTCTGACCAAATATTATTAAAATGTATAATACTACCTGGTTGTTTGTCAATTTGATAGTGACCACCTTCACTGCCTAGCGTCTTCTGAAATACGTCCACTGCTGAACAAAGCCTCCACAATAGAATGCCACTGTTGATGGGCTGTCCAATGGGGGATTAATAATCTCCACGCTTGGCAAGCGGATTGGTGATCGCAGTAATGATGTTAGTATACCCAGAAGAGCACTGCTGCTCTTCCCTGGTGCAATCCCTTAGTCGCCTATTCAAAGGTGGGAGCAACAAGGCTTTGAAGGCTATGCGTATGGAGATGAAAGGTGATTCCGATGATGCATCAGAGAGGCCGCTCACCTCTGCTCATGTTTTGTCCTTAGAGCCCTCGTCACCAGGAAAATGGCCACGGAAAAAGAAAAACTGCGGACGACTGAAGAAACTCATGTACACAGACGAGGATCTGCGCGAAGCCATGGAGGCCGTTAGAAACAAGACCATGACTCGCGCGCAGGCCTCCGTCTACTACAACATATCGCTGAAGAATCTACGCTGGAAGATGAGGGAGGCAAACAAAACTGATAATTTAGGTAAACCATTTTTTTCCCCTCAGCATGCCTGGTAGTCCGGTGAGGGAAGGAATGAATTTCAGTCTAAATACCCTTACAGCAAAACTTTAGACTTTAGAAGACTCGAATCCTAGTGGGGTGGAGGTTCGATTATCGCTTTTATGAGACAACTTTGTACAATTCGTATAAGTTGGTCCCTGTCTGGATGTTATATTTGTGAATTGTCTTATGTTTAATTCCCATAGCACAGGGGAAAACTTGTTTGGGATTAGTAAACTGTATGTATGTATATGTAATGTATGTTTAACTGTCCACCAGATAACCCAAAAGCTACCGAGCCGATTGCAATACAGAACATCCTCGTATTGTCTGGCGATGATGGCAAATTCTTTAATCTAACTTATTTTAAACTAGCTATGCCCGCGGCTCCGCTCGCGTGAACTACAGAATCCGCTCCCATTCCCGCTCCTGCTCCCGCTGCCGCTCCCGCCCCTGCTTGCCTCCGCCTCCGCCTCCACCCACGCCCACGTCCACTCCCACTCCCATTCCCATTCCCACTACCAGTTTCAAAAAGTAGTCCAAACTCATCGCAATCTGAATAGTACGGAAATATATGCAATATATTGCATACTACTAATGTATTTGAAAATTAAAAATGTCCATAACTTTTGATTGAGTAAATCGATTGCGATGAAATAAAGACTAAATGTTAAGTTGAGTTAAGCCCCATGTATCTGTGAAAAGTCCATCAAAATCCGTTCAGTAGTTTTTAAGTGATGCGTGCACAAACTCACAGACAGACAAAAAAAAATCCTTAGACCCCTCAATTTTTTTTGGCAAATATTTTCAATGTACAGTCTCGCGATGTTTACGATTTTATTTATTAGATAGCTACGTCTCCGTAACAGGCTTCAAAGCTTTTTAAATGACACGATTCATTTGGTTGTAGGTAGCCGAACAACTTGCAACACCAGGGCCCAATCTAACACAGAAGCAACAAGTACAACTAAACCAGAAACTACAGAAGACAAGCCAAAAGCAAAACCGGTCAAAAAAGATCTAAGTGAAAAAGAGACTTTGAACAGAAAGAATTACAACAACATTCGAGTGATATTGTTAAGTTCTAATGCATCGCCTGTCCAAGGATATCATGGCAAAGGATACACTTGCTGCTTCTGTCCTGAACAGTACAGGAAGCCAGCGCAGCTTAAAACCCACACTCTACAAGCACATAAAGATGCGAGAAGCGATTACATGAAGACTAAAGACGCTTGGGAATTCTGTGTTAAACTCGACATCACGGGATTGCGCTGTGAATTATGTGATAAGGAAATCGACTCTCTAGATATATTGATAGAACATTTGGTCACTGAGCACGAGTTAAATATATATTTAGATGCTGTAAAGCAGATAATACCTTACAAATTTGACAGTGATGTGCTGTGTTGTGCGCTGTGTGGTGAGGAGTTCCAGTATTTCAAACTGTTATCCCAGCATATGAACGAGCACTACATGAATTTTATGTGCAAAATTTGTGATCGTGGATTTATTAATAGAAGCAGTTTAAGGACGCATGAATATAGACACCAGTATGGTGAATTTCGTTGTACATACTGCCGCAAGGAGTTCACGACTGCCATAAGGAAGCGAGACCATGAAAGAGTGGTCCACCGCATGAATTGTAGGACACATAAGTGTGGGTACTGCGATGAAAAATTCGCAGATGCAGCTGGCAGGTATAAACATGAGACCGTGGCCCATGGAGTTGAACCAAAACTCTTTAAATGCAAAGCCTGCGACCACTCCTTCGCCAGGCAAACCTCCCTAACAGACCATGTCAACGCATACCATCTGTTGATAAAACAACACGAATGTCCTATCTGCAACAAAACTTTTCTTCGCAAGAAGACGCTTAAAAGACATGTGTTGACCCACTCGGGAGTCAAAGATTTTAAATGTAACATATGCCTTAAGGACTTCTCGAGGAAGTCAGGGTTGATACAACATATGAGAATACATGCCAACGATAGAAAGTACAAATGTGACCACTGTGGGAGTGGATTCGTTCAGCGGGTCACTCTCAAACACCATTTGAGGTCCAAGCATGGTGTGTTGCTGGGAGCAGCTGCACCGTCTGCCTCGGAGGAGCAAACACAGCAGGCCTTCAACGCGACGATGCCTGAAAATACTGGATTTGCATGTGTCGTGAGCTATGACACAGTTAAATTAAGTTAGTTGCTCTTAACTATGGGTTATTAACATTTGCCCATTGAATTGGCAGTGGTCACGTCTCTCGGAGAACCTATTACCGTTGGGGTAAAGAGTTCTCGAGTAGAGACTGGGCAGACGTAGTATGGGATGGCGTCTGGCTAGATGGAGCAATGTGAGGCAGTGACTGGAGAAGAGCCGAGGATCGGGTTCAGTGGCGCGCCTTGGGAGAAGCCTATGTCCAGCAGTGGACTCTTGCAGACTGATGATGATGAAAAAGAATAGGGTACAGGTCGACTAGAAAAATAAGGCGTGTCGTCAATCCTCGTTCAGACCGAACAGACAGCCCCCGATAATACACGAAACGTTGAGTAAAATATACAATCCTATGCTTAATAGTAAAAAGGTGCAAAACTAATTGCCGCGTTGTCTCTCTCTATCTCGTTCGTGCACTGCGTGGCATTTGTTGTAGCTTCACTCACACGTCGGCACGCGCATTAGGCGCCAAATCAATCAACCAATAGCAGCACACCATTTTTACATCGTTATCGTGGAATGTGCTGATTGGTCAATAATGTTTCAAACTGGCATAAACTCAGCGTCTATGGATTATCATGTCAATTCGACCCAGTAAAACTCGGCTAGGGCCAGATAACTCTGTATAGTATATTTTTGTAGTCTTTTCGGCTCGCTAGATTTTATTTATTTTATTTGCATTATAAATTACTACGTCATAAGTTTTTTTTGTTAAATAATGTTTGCACATAAACTAAATTTTCAAAAGAAAAATGTTATATTATATATAAATGCAATTTATTAATCGAATTGTTACCATCATCGAGGTCGCGGACATAATGTCAATATTTAGTAAATAATTACATTTAATTCTTAATAATAAATCTGCGTAGTAACTGCACAAGTTTCAAAGTGAATGTGAAAGAGTTGTGGCTACTAGCGTCGAACAGAGCGATTGTTTGGAACATTCCATCTAGTAGTACATAGAGATCGTTGATGATTGTACAGATTCTTAGAATATGTAAGTAATATCCAGACGGCATAATTTAATTTTATTCTAAAATATTAGCGCTTTTTATTTAGACCGGTCTACTTATTTGTCAGATTGCACCTACCATGCGCGAGAGACGGCGCTGCAAATTCAGAGCTATTTAGATACTTGTGACACTAATACTTGTTAAAAAGTTATATGATGTATGTAAATACCCTTGCACATTATCTATGATATTGTACCCCTCTCTTTCACACATGCTCTCTCTCCTTCTTCTTAAAAATCCGACATGGCTGATCGGTTCTGTTTTGTGTGTGCTCCCGCTATAAAAGTTGTCATATAATTAAATCTGTTTTAATCGTCATTATAATTTATACAAATCAATAATATTTGAGTGTAAATTTATTAAGTAAATTTCACACATCAAGTTTGGATTTTATTTCTCACCACACCAGCTTCGCATCCACGGCATCCTCGACAACAATACTACCAAGTAAAAAGAGATAAAAAAGAGACTGCGCCTGGCTTGTCAAGCAGGCATTTTATCGCTTTGATGAGTTCTTTCAGAACTCATTAACTTGATTTATTTAATTTTAAGAATTTTATTTGACATTTTTATTAATTAGTTATTTATGTTAGTTATGTTTAATTTGCCTGTCTTTAATTTGATTTTATTTAATTTGTGTAAAAATTCTATTTGACCTGTAACGGAAGATATCAATAAAGTATGTCTATGTCTAAGTTATATAATGATTTAATGACAATACATTTAATTTGTATTCTGTATTTAGTTTTAAAATTGTGCAATAAAGAATATATGGGTACATTTATGGCTGGATGTTGAATTGAAGGCACATAACGCCAAAAATACAGCTAACTGAGATAATACGCCATAGTATTTAGTGTTGTATGTACTTAAGACCTTTCCATCGGCGTACGTTATTTGTGGCTAGTAGGATTGTATTCTCTTTGGTGGCTATTATTGGTTGGGTCGTACCTATATAGAAGTGGTTGTAGCAGATTCCTAAAACGCTCACTATATTACTGGGAACAAATGATTGGATACTTTGAACGGAGTCTAAAAGGCCCAAATACCTAAATTCAGCAAAATTTTAAAACTTCTTTTTTCGACTACCGTGAAACGTGCCAACATTGCCTCCAAAGAGAAGAACATATACCCATCTTTGCCCGAAGATAAAATTTATAAGCATATCTTTGATTTGCAACTATATCTTAATAATATGGCAACATTTATTGACTTTGGTGGAAAATAGTTTATATGTCTGCAACACTGACTATCGGTTGCTAATTTCACTTAGTAACTTGTTGCAACTCGTCGAGTGAGGTCTATGTTTTTGTGGGCAAATTTTAGTGCAAATTTGTAAGTGAATTGTGCGTGATGGCGAAAACACAGGTTAGTTTATTTTATAACATGCTATAGAAAACGATATGTAGAATATTTTAATATTAATGTTCAGGATCTTTTAAATCTAAAGTTATGATGATGGGCAAAGTTATCTAATAATGTTCGGACCTACGATTGACAATATTGCCCGTCATCAAAAAAGGCTTAGGGTTGGCACATACAATAATAAAAAATAAAACTTTGTTTTTATTTCAGACTACTGTCCATTTTTGCTAGTAAACCACACAACTTGTAATCTATTGTTAGTATGTTTTACAAAAATAAATTGAGGACATAAAAAGACAAATAACATAAATAAAAAATAAAAAACAACTGGACGCGGTTGTCGGAGTAGAGAGAATAATAGTAAGAAACTTCTACATTTCACCAATTTTCTATAAATCTCTATATTGTTAAGTTTAGTGTGTTTAAATTTTGAAAAAATAGACTTAAATATAAACGATTATCATTATAATTTAGTTTCGTCTTCTCCTGTTAAACAACTTCAGACTTTCATTTGTGAATCAGTGAAACGCTAAAAAGATAATTAAAACATAATTCGGAAATTATATATCTACCTCAACAGTTATATTATATGCCACTTATAATAAAAAAAAAATTCCAAATAATATAAAAAAAAATATTTCACTATTTTTTAGCCTTTTACTGATAAAAATAACAAAATGAAAAAACTTTCATAACTAAACAAAACGTCTGCTTAAACCTTTGTTAGTAATGTATGTATACATTACTTGATCTCAATTGATACTGTATCAAAAAAAAATAGAAATTACAAATTTTATTAGAATATAATTCAAATAAACATGAAACATTTTACTTCAGTTTTTTTTTATTTACCCAAACACGTATTCTTTGTAGAATGTTAAAAAAATCAAGACCATTTTACCACGTCCCAAATTCGAAATGCGGATTGTATGAAAAGGAGAAAAAATTTCAGGGTAAAACTACCCAGTCATATTAGTAGGAAACTTTTCATGGTATCGCTTACATTTCTAAAGTAAAGGCCATATTTACCAAAATGCTTGTACTGGATTTTATATTATCTCCATAAAGGCCATATTTTCGTCAAAAATCGGCAATGTTGGCTAAAAGTCCTGATAACTTAGCCCGCCAACAAAATCAATCAACTATTGAATTAAATGTTGAATAATAATATATTTAGCTACACTAACACATGCACACGATTTTACACTTGTAGCTGATGAAAGAAAATGCTTACGTCCCCATAGAAAAACTTACTACAATTGTAATTATTCGAAAAAAATGGGCAAAGTTGGCATGTTTCACGGTACATACTAGCGCCATCTGCGTTACTCAACCCGTTTGTGTGAAAGAATTTTGTGATTATGCCCATCGAAATAGACATATAGAATACTATTTCAAAATATCAGTCATGTCACTCATGTCCCACACGCGGACTGAGCGGGGCTCATTCGGGTGTTATCTTTATTATAGAAAAAATATCAGATCCGTCATTCTCATGACGCTACCATTTTTACCTATTGGGCGCTATTTGATTAAATATTATTTTGTTTGTTAAAATATCTTTAATGTATTATTCAATTTAAATAAGGTAGGTATTAATAGAATGTAGACATATATTTTACAAGTAGGCGCCCGCAGCTCACAAAAGTAGTGAGGCTGGTCTGTGGCTCGGACGATGGTAAGCAGAACAAGTAGGCGCCCGCAGCTCACAAAAGTAGTGAGGCTGGTCTGTGGCTCGGACGATGGTAAGCAGAACAAGTAGACGCCCGCAGCTCACAAAAGTAGTGAGGCTGGTCTGTGGCTCGGACGATGGTAAGCAGAACAAGTAGGCGCCCGCAGCTTACAAAAGTAGTGAGGCTGGTCTGTGGCTTGGACGATGGTAAGCAGAACAAGTAGACGCCCGCAGCTCACAAAAGAGAGTGAGGCTGGTCTGTGGCTTGGACGATGGTAAGCAGAACAAGTAGACGCCCGCAGCTCACAAAAGTAGTGAGGCTGGTCTGTGGCTCGGACGATGGTAAGCAGAACAAGTAGGCGCCCGCAGCTTACAAAAGTAGTGAGGCTGGTCTGTGGCTTGGACGATGGTAAGCAGAACAAGTAGACGCCCGCAGCTCACAAAAGAGAGTGAGGCTGGTCTGTGGCTTGGACGATGGTAAGCAGAACAAGTAGGCGCCCGCAGATCACAAAAGTAGTGAGGCTGGTCTGTGGCTCGGACGATGGTAAGCAGAACAAGTAGACGCCCGCAGCTCACAAAAGTAGTGAGGCTGGTCTGTGGCTTGGACGATGGTAAGCAGAACAAGTAGGCACCCGCAGCTCATAAAAAAGAGTGAGGCTGGTCTGTGGCCTCACCAAACTGTAAACAGAATCTACCCTCTTAGTATAATATAAGTAATACACTTTAGTATAATATAAGTAATACACTTGAGACAACCCTCATTTAGCTTATTAAATAGAGAACATTCTCCATTAATATCAGAGCAGATCTCAAAAAGATAAATAATTAGCAAGTCATAATAAACGCCGTACAGTAAAGATTTAACGAATATTCTGTAGCTTTACTGATCCTTATTAGAGACTAGCTGTGCCCGCGGCTCCGCTCGCGTGGACTACAGGATCCGCTCCCATTCCCACTTCCGCTCCCTATCCCACTTCCACTCAGACTTTTAATCCGTCCAGGTCCAGGTCCAGGCCCAGGCCCAGGCCCAGGCCCAGTTCCAGGTCCAGATCCAGATCCAGGTCCAGGTCCAGATCCACATCCACATACAGTACCAGATCCATATCCAGATCCAGCTCCAGATCCAGTTACAGTTCCAGTTCCAGCTCCAGATCCAGATCCAGTTACAGTTCCAGTTCCAGCTCCAGATCCAGGTCTAGCTAAAGGTCCGGCTCCAGATCCAGCTTCAGCTCCAGATACAGCTCCAGATCCAGCTCCAGATTTTTCATCGTAATCGACTAACTCAATCAAAAGTTATGCGAATTTATAGTTTTCAAAATCTCACATTACATTGGTACGATACCCGCTCCCGCTACCGTTCACGAATTCAATCGAGCATTTACACCCTACACTCCTCGCAGTGTATGCGAGTTTTCGGAAACTATAAATTCGCATAACTTTTGATTGACTGCACCGATTGCAATGAAATAAAGCCTATATGTTACACCAAATTAAGCCTCATGTTTCTGTGAAAAGTCCATCAAAGTCCGATCAGTAGTTTTTAAGTGATGCGTGCACAAACTCACAGACAAACAGACAAACCGACAAACAGATCAACAGACAAAAATTCCAAAAATGATTGAAATGTGTTCCATTACTTATCCTTAGACCCCTCAATTTTTTTTTTGCAAATATCTTCAATGTACAGACACGCGATGTTTACGATTTTATTTATTAGATGATTTGGGTAGAAATGTAGAAATATACTAATCTACAACGATCTCTATGTACTACTAGATGGAACGTTCCAAACAATCGCTCTGTTCCACGCAAGTAGCAGCAACTCGGTCACATTAACTTTGAAACTTGTGCAGTTACTACGCAGAGCATTTAATTATTTACTAAATATTGACGCTATTTACTCGTAGCCGCGGAGCCGCAGTTGCGTGGAACAGAGCGATTGTTTGGAACGCTCCATCTAGTAGTACATAGAGGTCGTTGCTAACATCTTTGGTTGCTAATCTGTGGATTTGGGTAAAGAGTTTTGGAACGCACCCTTTACGGCGAAAGCGAAACGAGACATTGGATTGTTGTTATTTGTTATTATTTTATATTTCCTGCTGTTTTCTGTTACGGAAAGGTGAAAACCACACTTTAACGTGCTTTTATTAATATGCTCGAAGAAAAGTAGTTGTTTCGGTTTAAAGCTGTATAGAACAACATATTTTGATCAACAATGGCGTGGTGCGTAGCCGTCGGATGCAAGAGTCGTTCAGGAATTTTAGGCGATAACAATGAGCTGATTTATTTCCACTAGTAAGTAATATTCATATTTTCAAATTGATAAATGATAAATAGATTTAAGGCGGGACCGATGTCGGTTGGAGTGTGATAGAGGGCTCTGAAAAAAAAAACTAAATATTTCACCAATACAATTGCGAGGATGAGCTTGTTAGTTTGCCAAAGCCAAAGTACTTACCTAATTTTTCTAAGTCCTTTTTCCCCTGCCTCTTTTCGTAGACTCCTGGCCCCGGCACCTGTAACCTAACCTAGAAAAATTGGCACTATTCGGATACTTTCTTTCACCCTTCCCTGTTTTTAATCTGGTCTGAAGGTAGCGCTACACTGGGGCGGTGGCGTGTAGCAAGTAGCAGCCTTGATACCATAAAAAAATTTACCGCTCGCTGCCTGACCGCGCCTTTCTGTGGAGTACTCCATACAATAGACAGTTGACAACTGAAAAATGAATTGATATTTGATCAAACATATTTCGAAATGACATGGAATCCCTCTAAACTACTTACCTTCAGATGGACGGACTGCCCATTTGCTACTTAAGCTCTTAAAAAATTTGTAATTCTGAATTTTCAGCTTCCCAAAAGATATTAAACTTAGAAATCAATGGATAAAGAATGTTAGAAGAGGCGATGCTTGGAAGCCCAATAAATACTCCCGCCTGTGCAGTCTTCACTTTGAGAAGTCATGTTTTCAAAACGGTGTTGTTGATAAATCACTACTTGGCCATGCCGTGCCAACAATATTCAACGAACTTCCACAACTAGCTAAAGTAAGTGACATTCATACATATTTTTAAACTGTATATTGAGGGAGATGGAGGATGAGCGATAGATTGAATATACATATGGTCAGTGGAAAGGTAAAAATGCTAAAGCGACACATTGGTCGTAAATGAGTATATTATACCATTCAACTTTTTTTTTCTGTGTTGATCTGTCTATGTATGTATATGTTTAACCTTTGATACCTGAGTAAGATTTTTTATATTTTCAGGTGATTTTCACTAAAGCGACATCTATCTCGTAAAATAAAAGACCTATAATGATTCTTTGTTTTACATAATTAAGCAGTTATTATACAATTGTAGAAAACGATATATTAAATACATATCTGTAAGTAGATAATGCATGTCACACTCTTACCATGGTGTATACTAGGAAACCTGTAATTGGCTTTGTTAATTAAGATAAATGCACAAATTGTTTAAATAAGCATAAGAATAAGCTGTTGGTTTCGTCAAATAAATAAAATAATAATAATTAATTTTTTTCCATAAAAAAAAGAATATTAAACCTCTCTCCTGTAAAATTGTCAAACTGGCGCATTTGCGTTTTTATCTTTTCACTGACAATATATATTTTTTCTTTTTTGACTATGACTTTCTTGTTTTACATAACATATGAATTACTGAGCCATTCATATTCTTCTCATGTCCATTATATGATCATTCCTGTATTTACGATTCATTGCATCTATTCCCTGTACATATAAATTCATTATTATCTAATTTATTGTATTTTGATATATTATCCTCATTCATCAACAAAAATAAGATAAGACTGTAGTGCATTATGTTTTCTTACTTATATTATTACTTACTTTGTTTTTTAGATTTAGGGGCTTCTTTGTTTATTTTTTATTTTTTTATTTTATTGCATTCTAGACGTGACGCTCGCAAAGGGAAGTGCGATTGCCTTAAAAAAAAATTGGAATTTTGAGACATATGACTGAACTTGGAGGTCCAATTATTCTTTGCTTCGTCTCAATCATCTAAGCACATAAATTACACTACTTTGATTATAAAAGTGAATGGTTGGATATGTGTTATTCACCTATTATTCATAAAGGCTTATTTCCTATGAAAATTGGTACAGTGGTGGCTTATTAACAACATGCAATAATGTTTACTCTTTCCTTAATTTTCAGAATAAGAAGTTGCCTATAACGGACAAGCCTTTATCTCCTAAGAAGACTAAACCAACAGAACAAACTTTGAATTCACCATGTAGAACGGAATTTAAAAAATATGAAAAGTTACTGATGATGGTGCCTTACTACGAAAGGTAATATAAAATAAAACATACATACACTTGTCCATAAATAAAAAAGATTAAAGTTTTCAAAATAGCCAAAATTAATAGAAGGCTTTTGGGTTCCGTCTGCCAAATTAGATGGTCATTACAGTGAATCTTTTTTTGTCCAACTCGAAATCTACTGGCTGAAAAAACGGAGCATATTATGCATAAACGAAACCCACACTACTGCCTGTCTGTGGTGCAATTTATTAATCGCCTTATTGAGACTCGTCACGGGAAATGGGTGGCCTTATTCTAAACCGGGAATCACTTGACCTGAAGGTGTAATCGGGGACTCTTTCTTATTTCGCGGCAACAGCAGGAGATGGCTTGTGTTCTACCAGGCGCCGCGACAGTGCCGGGGTAGGGGCGGCCCTGGGGCGGTGCAGCCTCACCGGGCGCCGGCAGAAAATGCAACAATAGATCGCTTGCATAACGCCCGAAACACAAAGAAGGCGACTGCGTGGCGTAGGCGTCGCGATAGCGGTATACTTCATGCAAATCCCGCTTCCCGCGGCGGTACTGTGTTTGAAGTGTCTCATACTAAATCGAACAATACAATAACCAGAAAATGCCTCCGCCACGCATTCGCTTTCTGTGTGTTTCGTGCTTTAAAAATAAAACCCAAGCACCAAGGCACGACGCGCTACTTTTCGCGGGACGCGGGCAGATGGTCCTAACACACAATGAATGAATAAATGAATGAATGAATATAGCCATTTATTTCAGACTGCTTTAGTAACAAATAAATCTTAAACTAATCTTAATCTAATGACGTCAGCAATCTGTGTGCCTCCCTTGCAACGGCCTCCCCCCATCTCCTTCCATTTTTCTCTGTCGGTGGCTAATCAAGTCCAAGTTTTGCCTGCCATTTTTACCATGTCGTCATGCCACCGTCTGAATACACAATGAATAGCACATAATAACTAGCATAAGGTTTCCTGGAAGAAATCGCTAAATCGATAAGGGCCCCACTTGGACATTTGCTGTATATTTCGCCTACATATTTCTGTAATTTGTGTTCAATAAAGTATATTCAATCAAATGTGATTTAGAGAAGACGTGCTGTCATGAACTGTACGGTATATCATCATCATCATCATCATCATCATGTCAGCCCCTAGAAGTCCACTGCTAGACATAGGCCTTCCCCAATGAACGTCACCACACCCGGTCTTCTGCCCTCCGCATCCAGCCGCTTCCGGCCACCTTCTTCAGGTCGTCGGTCCACCTGGCGGCGGGGCGTCCCACCCTGCGCGTGCCGATCCGCGGTCTCCACTCCAGAACTCGTCTGCTCCAACGGCCGTCGGTTCTGCGGCATATGTGGCCCGCCCACTGCCACTTCAGCTTGCTAATCCTTTCGGCTATATCAGTGACTTTCGTTCTTCGTCGTACGGTATATACTCTTTTACTATACTGGGTGACGGTGGCGTTTGAATTCATAATGCTCACGCCTTGGTCCCAGAGGGGTAGGCAGAGGCGATGTATCGCCACTTTGCGGAATCTAATGTCGCAAAGCGGCTTTCCTTCGCCCGCTTGTGATATCCCTTGACGTGATTTATTGTGAACAACATCGCCGCCTTGTTTAGGTACCACGATTAGCTTTGTAAATAATAGTCCACCTCATCAGAGCCCCGCGTGACTCGGTAAGGCTAATCTTATCTTATCTTATCTTAGGGGGCCAGGAAGACCTGGCGACACTTCGACCCTTCAGGATCTTTTGTGCCAAACCTCTGACCACCGACGGTGCCCCAAGCCGATTTGGTGGACTTCACATACGCCTCAGAATTTCTTTTTCGGCATATGCAGGTTTCCTTACGATGTTTTCCTTCACCGAAAAGCCTGTGGTATTATAAATAAACCGTGCTAAGGCTAATACAGCCAGGAGTTCGCCCAGCTCCGGGATAGCCCCTGGACAAGCATCCATCGGCACGGCAGACCTTGGATTGGCAGCCGGGACAAAGGGGCGAGACCGACAGGAGTGAATCTGGCTAATATTTTCTTTTACAGGTGCAGATGTTGTCTCAAGTTGAAGAATTTGCAGAACATGTGGCAGGAGCACGTGTACGTTGGGAATAGAGAGGTGTACGGCGAGATGTTGGTCGAGTGCTTTGCTGTTAACGTAAGTTAATTGAAAATATTCTTTACTAGCTGTTGCCAGCGACTTCGTCCGCGTGGACAACTTAACATCACAAATTATTATGTACTTCCCGTAGGAATGGGATGTATTTTCGGGATGAAAACTATCCTATGTCCTATCACAGGAGCTAACCTATATGTGTGCCAAGTTTCATCCCGATCCGTCCAGTGGTTGAAGCGTGATTGAGTAACAAACATCCAAACTTTCGCATTTATAATATTAGTAGGATACAGTTGCTAGGGGGAGTGGGCTTGGGAGCGACAGCTGAAGCGGGCGTGGGAGCAGGAGCTGGAGCGGATTCTGTAGTCCACGCGAGCTGAGCCGCGGGCACAGCTAGTTTCATAATAAATCTAATAAATAAAAACGTAAACTTCGCGTGTATGTACATTGAATATATTTGTAAAAAAATATTTGGGGAGTTGGTTGGGGGTGCACGCATCACGTAAAAACTACCGAACCGATTTTGATAGACTTTCCACAGAAACATAGGGCTTAACTCGGGAGTAACATTTAGTCTAAATTTCATCGCAATCGACTTAATCAATCAAAAGTAATGTTTTTTTTGTTTTCAAATGCATAGTAGGTATGCAGTATAACAAAGAAGTATAATTATTATGTTCGGTGCAATTCGGATTGCACCTATTTACCTGTAACATTAATATTTAGTAATAATTAAATGTTCTACGTAGTAACTGTACAAGTTTCATTGTGAATGTAACCGAGTTGCGGCTCGCGGAGCCGCAGTTGCGTGGAACAGAGCGATTGTTTGGAACGCTCCATTTAGTAGTACATAGAGATCGTTGAGCCTCCCCAGTAGAATGCCACTTTTGGTGGGCTGTCCATTGGGGGATTTGCCATAATCACCACTCTTCGCATGCGGATTGGTCATTGCAGTAACGATCTTGATATACACAGGAGAACGAGAACCTAATAAATAAAAATAAATGCTGCTGCCTGTCCCTGGTGCTACCCCTTAGAGTCCCCGCAGACTGCAAACTTTATATCGGCCGATAATTTAGTCGGGCTCTTAAACAGTATAAAGATGTATGCAAGTGCGCACACTATGACGATTTGTTGGCCCAGTGTGCGCACTAGCAGCTCAATCCGACTAAATTATCGGCCGATATAAAGTTTGCAGTCTGCGGGGACTCTTAGTCGCCTTGACGACACCCCGGGAAGATTGGGGGTTGTCACGCTTGTGCTGTGTAGCTAATAAAACCCAAGACATGAACAAAGAATAAGATAGTTTTATTAAAGATTTAGATGGGTCGTGATCGACCGCCCTGATGGCAGTTTCTAGGTTTGGTCGAGCTTCAGAGGTGTTCCGCTACTGGCCTGGCTGTCCCTGCTGTAGTGTGGACGGTGACTGCAGGAGTCTCCGATGAGGGCTAGGTGCTGGCTCTGCAATGAGTGTCCGCAGCTCGTCCAAGGGGTCCAAGGCCAAACGGTGTAGCGGAGAGTGTAGGTCAACGATGTGAAGAGAGCTTCAACGTTAACTTCGACGTTAACTTAGACGTTAACTTAGAACCCTGGAAGATTTAGCGGGATTAGATCCTCTTCCAGTGAGTCTCCATGCATCCACCTTTCCACACCATTGCAAGTAAGCTGGGCCATGATGGGTGGTTTGATTGTGGCGATACATGGAGATTAGAAACGGAATAGCACAGTGGTAGGAAGGTGAAAATAGAACATGACATAAAGAACCAAAGAAAACAAGTGGAAAACATACACAGATCAGAACAGAATTTATGAAAAGAGTTTTACAAGGCCAAATTAACAAATAGGTAAATATCAGTTCACACTTACCCAACAGCGGGGGTCTAAATTAACTGAATTTAGTGTTTAATATAGGGAACACTATTTATTGAGTAATTAAGGCTTTTTAGGTGGTTTTAGGGCACCAAGGAATAAATTAAAATCTGACAGTACGAAACAGCTGTTCGTTTTTTCTCTCGAGATTTGAAATGACCGAGTGAAGTCAGTGACGTTTCGCGTCGCCGCGTAGGGGTTGCCGCTTCTACGGTTGATACCGATTATCGATTAAAAGTGAATCGAGAATCGATTGTGTTGAAATCGCGATTAACGTAAATTAAAAGAGATTCACGTTACAGATTCGCCTCTCCCCTCCAGGATTTTACTTCCTATGAAGAAAAATCCGAAACTAACTAAATAAAGGAAAAATTCAACCTAATAATCACGCCGTTCTTGTTGTACTTTACCTAGGTTATAAGTAAATTCCAACGATAATGTAAATAAGAAGAACTACTCTTACCATTCATACATCAACAAAACATTCTTCAACTTTCAAAATTCATCTTTCTAACTAACCTCAATATTTATTGATTAATACGAGGCACCAAATCATAAATAAAGGCAACTGACATATTGATCTGTTGACTTAAAGTAAATCTTCCGTTTTTCAAAAACAAAAATAGGTGACAATCATCGACGCGACTATCGGTGAGGAAAAAAAATTACAAAATTTTGATAAAAAAATCTGTTCTGTGTATTGCAAGTAATTTATTGATAACTACTAACTAATTTCAAATCTTTGATATGCCAAGTACCAATGTCTTTACCGTTCATGTCATGTAACTCATATACTAAAGGTGAGTTTTTACTTACCACCCTGCATTTGATAAATTTGGGTGCTAACTTTTTACTAAAGTATTGGTCTTTATCGCTCTGGAAATACGTTCTTTTCCAGACGATGTCACCAATTTGAAATTCTGCCGATTTTCGGCGTAAATTATACCTAGACGTATTCTTTACGTGAGCGTGCCAAAGAGAAGCCTGTACATTATTAAATATGCCTGCTAAATTACCTATATTATCGCAGTAAATGTCGCGAGGTAAGAAAATAACTTCGTCCTCGATATTCGGATCAATGTAGTGGGATCCGCATGTGACGAGTTCTCTCCCATGAATGAGAAGTGTGGGTGTATAGCCTGTTGCCTCACTTACAGAATTATTCATGGCAAATTGTATTTTTGGCAAATTAACATCCCATGATCTGTGATCGTTCTCTATGAAACATGAAATGCAGGTTACAATAGTTTTGTTGTACCTTTCAACTGTGTTTATCTGTGGAGTGTACTTTGGTGTGAAGAATACATTTGGTATTTTATACTTTTTAAAGAAATTTTCTAAATTTTTGGAAATAAACTGGCTACCATTATCTAAGAAAATTGTTTGTGGAACACCATGAACAAGGAACACAGAGTCCTCTAAATGTTTCACCACTGCATCAGCTGTTGCTCTGCGCAGTGGAAACATAACGCAATATTTAGAAAAACAACAGACTACTACAAGTAAGTAACAGTTCTGTTTTCGACTAGTGGGAAGTGGACCAATGAAGTCAATTGAAATCATCTGAAATGGACGGGAACATTGTTTTGGTCTTCCCATTTCACCCAGGGTAGCATGGTTAGGTGATTTGATGGAAAGACAAGTTGGGCAATTTGAAACAAATTTTACAACGTCTGAGTGCATACCCGGCCAGAAGTAGCGTAGAGCCAAGCGAAGGTAAGTTTTGTGAATTCCCAAATGACCTGCAGTAGGTTCATCGTGGTTTTCAGAAATCACTTTCTCACGTAGTTCGCTAGGAACTACCTCTTTCCATGCAAACTCAGCAGTAAGAGGAGACTTGTTTTTTGAAAGACGGTAAAGGGAATTGTTATTAATTTTAAAATTTTCGAGACTACTGGGATTGTTTAAACAAGTGTTGTATATTGTTTTGTACCAAGAATCGGTTGTAGTTGTAATTGAGTTAGATGTGGAAATTGCTGATACGGGGACCGCACGAGATAGAGCGTCGGGTATAACGTTATCTACTCCACGACGATGCTTGATGACAAAATTAAATGAAGATAGACGTACCCCCCACCTAGCTAGTCTACCGGTTGGATTGCTAAGGGATAAAAACCATTGAAGAGCGGAATGGTCCGTGTAGACGGTGAAGGTTTGTCCATTCTCCAGGTAGCAACGCCAATGCTCCAACGCAATGAGAACAGCGAGTGTTTCCCTCTCTGTTATGCTATAGTTTTTCTCTGCACCAGTTAAAGACTTGCTCATATAAGCTACGGGCCTCTCTTTTCCGTCAATTAATTGCGTCAACATTGCGCCAGTGCCGTAATTACTTGCATCGGCATGGACCTCAAAAGGTTGGCTATAATCTGGGCAGGCCAGGACTGGGGCAGAAACTAAACATTTTTTGAGATTATTGAAGGCGGCATCTGCTTCAGTGCTCCAAGAGAAGGGTGGAGATGTCTTTTTGTTAGTAGTCAACTTGTTTAGAGGGCCCGCTAACGTGCTAAAGTTAGGAACAAAACGGCGATACCAAGTAGCAGTTCCTAAGAAACGTTTAACGTCCTTTTTACAAGTTGGGGTTGGGTAATTTACAATAGCTTGTACTTTTTCTGGGTCAGTGCGTAAACCTTGAGCATCTACGACGTATCCTAAATACTTTAACTGACTCCTAAAAAATTGGCACTTATCGATGTTGATAGTGAGATTTGCCTGTTTCAGTTTATCAAGCACTCGTAACAATAGTGAGACGTGCTCCTCGAAAGTGTTGCTTACAAGCACAATATCATCTAAGTACGCAAATACTCTTAACTCAAATTCGGGGCCGAACATCATGTCAACTAGACGTTGCTGAGTCGCAGGTGCGTTTGTCAGACCAAAGGCTGTGGTCTTAAAACGTAAAGTGCCGCGACCTGGGACGTAAAATGCGGTTTTATTCCTATCTTCTTCAGCAATAGGTATCTGCCAAAATGCCTTGGACAGATCAATACTAGAAAGAAATTTGGCATCGCGAAGATTGTCCAGTATCTCTGATATATATGGAAGATTATACGCATCGCGTTTGGTAACAGAATTTAACTTCCTACTATCTAAACAGAATCTAGGTTGACCATTCTTTTTGGATACTATTAGTACTGGTGATGACCATGCACTCTCGCAAGGCTCCACAACATCTAGACCTAGCATTTCATCAACCTGCTCTTTCAAAATTTTCTGTTTTTCGGGAGACATACGGTAGTATCTCTGTTTTAACGGAGGGGAATCACCTGTATCAATGTGATGAGTAATCAGATGAGTTCTGCCTAGACCCTTACGTTCTGTAGAGATTTCGTTGAATTGTTCAATTAAATTGTTTGCAATATGGCGCTGTGAATCTACTAGATTATCCATAGAAGTAATATGCTTGTCGAAATCCGTAGTTAAAATCGCTAACGAAGCTAATCTGTTTTGAGTTATGTCAATAGAGCCAATATACTTGGGGCACAACTCAAATTTCCTCCAGAAATCTACTCCTAGTAGTAAGGGAGTTTCAATTTGTGGAACTATATAGCACTTGATAATGTTAAAAGCGTTTTCAAAGTGTATCGGTAGATTCATGTAACCTATGCTTTTTAAATTTTGACCACCAGCAGCAATAACACTAATTTCATCGCCATTGTTAATGGTTAGACCTACGTTTAATAATTCCTGATGGGAATTATTGCCAAGAATCGATACCGCAGCACCAGAATCTAATAAACCGCAAGCATTTAAATCATTAATTTTCATTTTAATATAAGGTCTATTATCATTTTCAGGTTTATCTAGCAGGATTGAAGTAACTTTGTAAATTGTAGAGAAGTTTTTAATAAATTGTAACCATTTTTGCCATTCAGAAGCATCAAAATGGTTAATATTAGATGTACTACAATCCTGGTTTTCTAGTTTTTTGAATTATTTGGAGTATTCTTTTGACAATCAGGGCAGTCATTTGAACGAACGTCAGGACGACCGCAACGAAAGCAAACTATCTTTCGTTCAGCTGTACAGTTCCTAAGACAATGACTGTCCACTCGACAACGTGGGCAGAACTTGTTATTCTTTGTGATGGTGTTCACAGGTTTCGCATTAGTATTTGCGTTGTTGTAATTTGAGTAGTTAGTATTAGTATTACCCTGACTACGATTGTAATTGTACGAGTAATGTTGTTTCGTCTGTGCGTTTGTGTTGTTTGGGGTATTGTACTGTGTATAGTTACCATGCCCTTTATTGAACTTAGTGTAGTTAGCAGAGTAATGAAACTTTTGGTTATTACTCGGAAGATCTTTAAAGTTTTTATTAGTACTCGTAGACTGATACGCAAACTCAGGGGCTAGTGTTTCAGTAGAAACTCTTGGCGGCTCTCGAAATTGAGACATACGGGCTTGTATGTTTTCAAAATTTTTACATAATGAACGCAATGTTTCAATGTTATTAATACCAGACGAAGAAGTTAGTACGTTGGCATAGCAAGGACGAATATTATGCATAATAATTTCTAGTTTCTCCTCCTCCGATATTTTCCTATCCAGCTGTGAGAACATGCCTGACATAATAGAAAGGTAAATAGTAATGTTTTCGCGTTCACCTTGTGTGCGTGCTCTTATCTCTTCAAGAAGACGATAGTCATAATCAGCGTGACCAAAATCGTCTTTAAGTCTCTCGCAGACATCACTCCAAGAGGATGCGGTATGTTTAATGCTTCTAAACCAATGTAGTGCCTCATCGGTAAAAATTTCAGTAGCAAAAGTAAGTAGTTTATGAGAAGGTATGCTTCTTGCTGTTGAAAATTCGTTTACGCGTTGAATAAAAGCACGTGCACACGTTTTGCCGTTGAATTTTAGTTTTGACAAATCAGACAGTCCTTTATCACAACTTGACGTTGTACATGCCATAACATTAGGGGTCATAGTCCCAGCAGCATCTGTGTCATCATCTTTGTCTAGTGCGTCACCAGGCGGTTTTATATTTTTAAGTTTGTATTTAAGCGATTCGAATCGATTTACACAATCCGACAATATCTGAAGTCCTTCCGCGCAAGTAGAGCAATCAATTCTGCTAATTCTGTATTTTAAATGCAGTGTTAAATTTTGAGCTCTCAATAAAATATTCCTATCAAAACATAAACTTAATTGTGCTACTAAATCGTCAAGTTTCAGCAATGTTTCCTTAACTGCTTCCAGATCAGTAACAGGACCGAATGGTGAAACAAGAATATCCTCCGAAGGATGTAACGCAGCTATTTTCACAATCTGTTTTCGCAATTGTTCAACCGTAGATGCGGGAGTTTCCCCACGGATTGCAACTTCATACGCCAACTCTGCTTTTTGCAAAGACAGAAACTTAATATCGCCCATGTCGACAAAAGCAAGGAATAAACAAAAATATCAGATATCAAACTCGTTTGGGCAAATGTGAACGATACAAATAAATAAAGCACTATTACTACTCCGCTCTGTAACAATGTAGTGATAACAGAGTTGTTTTTTTTAAATGAAAATATAAATAAGAATGAAAATGAATGAAATAAAGCAAAGCCAAAACAAAAATAAAAATTGCAACTAAAAATTAAATATGCAAAATAAAAATAACCGATAACCAAAATGTAGAATGTTTACAATAATAGATTCGATTAATTTAAAGAGAATCGATTACAAAACATAAAAATATATCGATTAACAATCGTTATAAAGAATCGATTATAAATTATCGAAAGGGTAGGAACGTCACTAGTGTTCACTTTTTTTACATTTGAAGGTAATTTCAATTTAAAACAAAAAAATTTTTACAACAGTTACAAAACAATTTACACTCTAAAACTTGGTTATCAAGCACACAAATAAAGAAAGCAAAAATAAAAGTAAAAAAACAAAACTTTACAATGTGTATGCGCACAATGCAAACTACTCAAAAAGCTCAACAAAACTCAAAAACTGACCATCAAAACCACGTTGTAGGCGCCACTGTCACGCTTGTGCTGTGTAGCTAATAAAACCCAAGACATGAACAAAGAATAAGATAGTTTTATTAAAGATTTAGATGGGTCGTGATCGACCGCCCTGATGGCAGTTTCTAGGTTTGGTCGAGCTTCAGAGGTGTTCCGCTACTGGCCTGGCTGTCCCTGCTGTAGTGTGGACGGTGACTGCAGGAGTCTCCGATGAGGGCTAGGTGCTGGCTCTGCAATGAGTGTCCGCAGCTCGTCCAAGGGGTCCAAGGCCAAACGGTGTAGCGGAGAGTGTAGGTCAACGATGTGAAGAGAGCTTCAACGTTAACTTCGACGTTAACTTAGACGTTAACTTAGAACCCTGGAAGATTTAGCGGGATTAGATCCTCTTCCAGTGAGTCTCCATGCATCCACCTTTCCACACCATTGCAAGTAAGCTGGGCCATGATGGGTGGTTTGATTGTGGCGATACATGGAGATTAGAAACGGAATAGCACAGTGGTAGGAAGGTGAAAATAGAACATGACATAAAGAACCAAAGAAAACAAGTGGAAAACATACACAGATCAGAACAGAATTTATGAAAAGAGTTTTACAAGGCCAAATTAACAAATAGGTAAATATCAGTTCACACTTACCCAACAGCGGGGGTCTAAATTAACTGAATTTAGTGTTTAATATAGGGAACACTATTTATTGAGTAATTAAGGCTTTTTAGGTGGTTTTAGGGCACCAAGGAATAAATTAAAATCTGACAGTACGAAACAGCTGTTCGTTTTTTCTCTCGAGATTTGAAATGACCGAGTGAAGTCAGTGACGTTTCGCGTCGCCGCGTAGGGGTTGCCGCTTCTACGGTTGATACCGATTATCGATTAAAAGTGAATCGAGAATCGATTGTGTTGAAATCGCGATTAACGTAATTTAAAAGAGATTCACGTTACAGATGGCGCCCAACGTGGGGCGCCATCATATCATTTTCAGGTTTATCTAGCAGGATTGAAGTAACTTTGTAAATTGTAGAGAAGTTTTTAATAAATTGTAACCATTTTTGCCATTCAGAAGCATCAAAATGGTTAATATTAGATGTACTACAATCCTGGTTTTCTAGTTTTTTGAATTATTTGGAGTATTCTTTTGACAATCAGGGCAGTCATTTGAACGAACGTCAGGACGACCGCAACGAAAGCAAACTATCTTTCGTTCAGCTGTACAGTTCCTAAGACAATGACTGTCCACTCGACAACGTGGGCAGAACTTGTTATTCTTTGTGATGGTGTTCACAGGTTTCGCATTAGTATTTGCGTTGTTGTAATTTGAGTAGTTAGTATTAGTATTACCCTGACTACGATTGTAATTGTACGAGTAATGTTGTTTCGTCTGTGCGTTTGTGTTGTTTGGGGTATTGTACTGTGTATAGTTACCATGCCCTTTATTGAACTTAGTGTAGTTAGCAGAGTAATGAAACTTTTGGTTATTACTCGGAAGATCTTTAAAGTTTTTATTAGTACTCGTAGACTGATACGCAAACTCAGGGGCTAGTGTTTCAGTAGAAACTCTTGGCGGCTCTCGAAATTGAGACATACGGGCTTGTATGTTTTCAAAATTTTTACATAATGAACGCAATGTTTCAATGTTATTAATACCAGACGAAGAAGTTAGTACGTTGGCATAGCAAGGACGAATATTATGCATAATAATTTCTAGTTTCTCCTCCTCCGATATTTTCCTATCCAGCTGTGAGAACATGCCTGACATAATAGAAAGGTAAATAGTAATGTTTTCGCGTTCACCTTGTGTGCGTGCTCTTATCTCTTCAAGAAGACGATAGTCATAATCAGCGTGACCAAAATCGTCTTTAAGTCTCTCGCAGACATCACTCCAAGAGGATGCGGTATGTTTAATGCTTCTAAACCAATGTAGTGCCTCATCGGTAAAAATTTCAGTAGCAAAAGTAAGTAGTTTATGAGAAGGTATGCTTCTTGCTGTTGAAAATTCGTTTACGCGTTGAATAAAAGCACGTGCACACGTTTTGCCGTTGAATTTTAGTTTTGACAAATCAGACAGTCCTTTATCACAACTTGACGTTGTACATGCCATAACATTAGGGGTCATAGTCCCAGCAGCATCTGTGTCATCATCTTTGTCTAGTGCGTCACCAGGCGGTTTTATATTTTTAAGTTTGTATTTAAGCGATTCGAATCGATTTACACAATCCGACAATATCTGAAGTCCTTCCGCGCAAGTAGAGCAATCAATTCTGCTAATTCTGTATTTTAAATGCAGTGTTAAATTTTGAGCTCTCAATAAAATATTCCTATCAAAACATAAACTTAATTGTGCTACTAAATCGTCAAGTTTCAGCAATGTTTCCTTAACTGCTTCCAGATCAGTAACAGGACCGAATGGTGAAACGAGAATATCCTCCGAAGGATGTAACGCAGCTATTTTCACAATCTGTTTTCGCAATTGTTCAACCGTAGATGCGGGAGGCCTGTTTGAGGCAGGGAACCACACAGCTTATGTGCACTTATATGTTTATCAAATGCCCATATACACACACTCTCACTTTCTCTCTGTGTGTCTCTCGCTCTCTCTCTCTCTCTCACACACACACACACACAGAGATACACAGACACACACACACACACAATAGACACGAGCATGCACCCTAATTCTTAGTTTTAATATTTAGGTTACTTAAGATTCTAAAACAAACATACTTACACATTTAATTAAATTTAGTTAAGCAGTATTTTATGTACAACCCTCCGCCTTGGTAGAGCGGGAACCCCTGACACAGATATCAATTTACTTAAAACGGGTTTCTTACATTCAAAAACTATTAACTGTAACGGCGATGTTGTTCGCAACACATCACGTCAAGGGGTATCACGGAGCGAAAAGCGGGCGAAGGAAAGCAACATCTTTGCAACATTGAATTGCGCGAAGTGGCGATACATCGCCTCTGTCTACCCCTCTGGGACCAAGGCGTGAGCATTATGTATGTATGTATGTATGTATGTATGTATGTATGTATGTATGTATGTATGTATGTATGTATGTATGTATGCATGTATGTATGTATGTATGTATGTATGTATGTTGCAATTAATCATTTGTTTCATTTCATTTCATCAAATGTACATTCATTATAATTATTTGGCCATCAGCTGCAGCAACCCGCAGAGCACATAGAGCAGATCTGCGTGTCGTGCATCGCGCGGCTCCGCGCCGCCTACACCTTCAGGAACAGAGTGCTGGAGACGGACCGACTGATCAACCGGCAACTTTCTAACAGTAATTATTTTTTACTAGCTGTTGCCCGCGACTTCTTCCGCGTGGACAACTTAACATCACAAATTATTATGTATTTCCCGTAGGAATGCGATGTTTTTTCGGGATAAAAACTATTCTATTCCAGGACCTAACCTCTATGTGTGCCAAGTTTCATCCCGATTCGTCCCGTGGTTGAATAGTGATTGAGTAACAAACATCCAAACTTTCGCATTTATAATATTAGTGGTATAGTTCAAGAATTTAGTTAGTGGAAGAAATCGCTGAAAGCTATAAGGCCGCCGTTGTACACAATAATGACCATCCCAACAAATATATTCATCATCATCATGTCAGCCCCTAGAAGTCCACTGCTGGACAAAGGCCTTCCCCAAAAAACGCCACCACACCCGGTCCTCCGCCCTCCGCATCCAGCCGCTGCCGGCCACCTTCTAGGTCGTCGGTCCACCTGGCGGCGGGGCGTCCCACCCTGCGAGTGCCGATCCGCGGTCTCCACTCCAGAACTCGTCTGCCCCAACGGCCGCCGGTTCTGCGGCATATGTGGCCCGCCCACTGCCACTTCAGCTTACTAATCCTTTCGGCTATGTCGGTGAGTTTCGTTCTTCGTCGGATCTCCTCATTACGAATCATATCTTTCAAAGAAACTCCGAGCATAGCCCTCTCCACAGCTCGCTGAGCGACTTGGAACTTGTGGATCAAGCCCACCGTCAGTGTCCACGTTTCTGCACCGTAGGTCATGACAGGCAGGACGCACTGATTAAAGACTTTTGTCTTTAAGCATTGTGGAATAGGCGACGTGAAGACTTGACGCGGTTTCCAAATGCTACCCAGCCCAACTGGATTCTTCTGTCAGCTTCCTTGAAAAATTCTTCTTTAAAAATTGATTTACTGTTATAAATGTATTAATCTCTGTACAAACATGGCCTATATAATTTGGAACTCCACTCAATCCACTCACAACATGCATGTTTCCTTTACAGGCCTCATAAACGTTAATTCGCAAACAAATGTGGAAGACAATATTAACGAAACAGAGATAATAAAGGTACAAGAAGATAAAGATCAGTACAATACTGAAACTGAAATACAAGAAGATTACATCCAAGAAAGTACTGAAAGTGAACAAGAAGATCACATTCAAGAAAGTACTCAAAATGAACAAGAAGATTGCATTCAAGAAAATACAGAAAGTCTCCAAGAAGATTGCTTCCAAGAAAACACTGAGACACAAGAACGCAACAAATTCACTATAAAAATTAAAGCGCATAACAGTGAAGGTAATATTGAGAATGAAGTGAATTTTAATCAAAACAATGGTGACAATGAAGAAAGTACTGCAAGTAGAGAAGAGAATTTGGAACAGATAGTCTCTCCGAGAAGCAAAGACGATGATGGTGCAGAGTATTTGGACCTGGAGTTCTTGGAGGACGACGAGAGTGGAGTAGTTGGGAATGAAGGTAGGATTCTTTTTAATCTACATATATTATATTGGTGGTGTGTGGGAGAAACCTGATTTGTCTAAGGCAACATTTCCAAAAGCTGTGGTAGCCGGGTTGGTGGTTGTGCTCTCGTCTCACCTTCTTGAGGTCGTGAGTTCAAACCCCGCCCGTACCAATGGGTTTTTCAAAAACTTAAGTACAGTTTATTTATAATACCACAGGCTTTTCGGTGAAGGAAAACATCGTGAAGAAACCTGCATATGCCAAAGAAGAAATTCTAAGGCGTGTGTGAAATCCACTAAATCGGCTTGGAGCACCGTTGGTGGATAGGGGTTTGGCACAAAAGATCTTGAAGGGTTGAAATGTCGCCAGATCGTCCTGGCCCTCTAAGAAGATAAGAAGGCAACATTTCAGTATACGCATTTTAAGTTTTTACATTACTTCTAATGAAAAAATCTTACAAAATCATCAGCCGGCAAGACGCCACTGCTGTACATAGGCCTCTCTCAAGGCGCGTCATTGAATCCGATCCTCGGTTCTTTTCTCATACAGTCACTGCCAGCCGCCTTACGTCGATCGACATATACTAGCCAGGGGGCGTCCCACACTACGCTTGCCCAGTCGCGGTCTCCACGCGATAACTCGTTTACCCCAGCGGTAATCGGTTTTCCTACAGATGTGATCTGACCAACCCACTGCCACTTTAATGTATTAACTTCTTGAGCTATATGGAAGACTAATGTTCTCTGGCGGATCACCTTACTTCGGATCCTGTCCCTTAGAGAAACTCTGAGCATAGCTCTCTCCAAGCCCGCTGCTCGACCTTGAGTTGTCGGACTAGTCCCGCTGTCAGTGTCCAGGTTTCGGCGCCGTAGGTCATTACGGGTAGGACGCACTGGTTAAAGACTTGTCGCATATATCACAGTGGTATACGCGACGAGAAGATATGACGTAATTTATACATAATGCTCACGCCTTGGTCCCAGAGGGTTAGGCAGAGGCGAGGTATCGCCACTTTGCTGTGTGGCGAACAACATCGCCGCCTCCGTGTTGAGACACATTGTGGTACTACTACTAGCTAGGGAAATACTTGTCCAACTCATCATCTCATGATTGGTAAAATGAAATATTTAATTTTTTTATTAATTCTTCCCCAATACATCCAGAACCGGCCAAGAAACCGCTTAGAAAGAAGAAACTCAAACAAATAGCAGTGACCAGGACGTATGCGAGGGAGAACTTAAATAAATGCGTACAAGCCGTTAAGAAGAAAATGATGACCCGAGACCTCACGTCCGCTAGGTTCACCGCGCCGCTTAAACTGGGAGAGAAACGAAGTAAGTACTATTATTCGTGGTTTTTTTTTATTTGCATATTTGCATCATGATTTTTTCAAAAAACTCTTTAAATTATGTATTTTTCCAAAAAAATCGTAATTCATCACGATTTTTTTGATTTAGTTTAGATAGCTAGATTTTTCCCCCTATAGTGAGGCAACTATTTTGGGCGACAGCCTCTTCAGCGTCAGTTGATAGAGTTTTTCTACATTTGTCATTGTTCACACTAAATTACGGAATAGATTGGGAACAGAAAAAGCAGGAAAATTTGTGATTTTTGTATAAATATTATAATAATGATATTGATTCAGCATGTGCAGATTTAGAAAGTTAGGTGCATGTGATTTACTTATTCTACGACTCTTAATTTTTAAGTTTTAACTCGAAGACGTAAATTGTCAAATTTTTAAATACATACATAATGCTCACGCCTTGGTCCCAGAGGGGTAGGCAGAGACGACGTATCGCTACTTTGCGCGATCCAATGTCGCAAAACTACTTTCTTTCGCCTACTTCTCGCTCCGTTAATTTTTAAATAAATCTCGGAAAAACTTTAATGTGTAGAAATGTATATTTTTTATTTCATTTTGCGATAAATACGTTTAACATTTTCAATATTTTTTCAGAATTAACGGTCGAAGAGAAAGATGCCAGAGAACAGGCCCGAATGACCAGGATCAAACTAATTCGAGAAATAAAAACAATTTTAACGTACACCAACGCGACTCCGTACAAAACTAAAGTCGGTAAATATTTCTGCGCCTATTGCACCACAGTGGGTCCCAGTTTCGAAGACCCTAATGTACTGAGGGAGCACACAACGTCAAAACACACTAAAGAGAGAACTTTAGCCGTATACGAGTTCATGAAACCTGCTCCTCATAACGAAGTCCTGAAACTTGACATAGAAGCTCTGACATGTGTTGTTTGCGGAGTTCCAATCAGCTCATGGAACGATATGTTCAATCATTTGAACGAGAAACATGGTATTGAACTAGATGAAGCCTATATTAAGGTTATACCTTACAAATTGGATGAACTCAAATGCGTTTTATGCAACGAGAAGTTTCAATCTTACCACATTCTAAATAATCATATGAATGTACATTATAACAGTTATAAGTGTAAAGAATGCGGTCTGACGTTTCTCAGCGAGAGGCGTTTGAAAACTCACACAGGAAAACATTCCAATAGAACGTTTCAATGCGAGTATTGCCCAAAAGTCTTCCTTCAAGACGAATACAGACAAAAACATGTCGCATTCGTTCATAATAAAAAGGCAAAGTATAAATGCAGATTCTGCCCTGACAGCTTTTACAGGGAATACCCGAGACATTTGCATATGTTAAAGAATCATCGCATTAAATCTGATAATTATTCTTGTGAGCTTTGCGGGAAAGGTTTCAACTGGAGGCCGTATTATCTAACGCATATGAGATTACAGCATAGGAAGAGAGAGAAAGAGCATAAATGCAAGTTGTGTGACAAGAAATTCAAAATGGCGTACCAGTTGAAGAACCACGAGAATTGGCATAAAGGCACGCGTGATTGTGTGTGCAGTGTTTGTGGTCGGAAGTTTGTGTCGAAACAGTATCTGAAGAAACATTATAAGAGTCATTCGGCAGACAAGGTTTTGAGTTAGGTTGGGACAGACATGAGCTGGAGTTGAGACCGCACAGCGTGGAGCGCAGATATGTGTGCTTAGTTTAACGCTGAATAAATTATATATTGAATTGAAGGGTCAGAATGAGAAAGGTCTATCTTTAGTTTATTTGTTATTATGTATATTTGGTTTTCGTGTAAAAATAATTTTTAATTTTAAGATATAAAAAAATTCATGTTATTTTCTCAAAACGGACTTATAAGGCATATAAGAAAAAAATAAAAAAATTACTGATATTTCGACATTGGAGTCGAAATCGAGAATACGGCTTTTGATTGGAGTAAAATAAAAATTACCCCTTATGGGGAAAAATATCACTTGTGTTCTGTTACTTTATAATTTACGTTATATTTTTAGTTACATGCTGTTTATCATTAGGCCACCTAGTACACATATCAGTTTGAATTTGTAGGATATCTTTATTAGTTACGAAATAATCGGCTGGTGACATTTTTCTGTTTCACCCTGTATACAATATTTCAACTTATATAAATTTACATTTTGAATCTAAATATACTCAAAACCGGGACGATTCGCTAGTTACATACAATTCCATATACCCGTGTCAACTTGTTTTTTTCTCATAACCTTATTTTTCATCCACATATTTGACTACAATAAATCACAGCAATAATCAGAAGTCTATAATAATTTATTAAATTGATTTTATTAACTCGATCAAAGTAATAATAAATATTAATCGTAATTCAGTCCTGTTCTTTTTTGTCAACTGTACCTTTAGTATGAAATATAAACAATCGTCTATATCTTCTAAACGGTAAAAGTACATATTCTGAGTTTTGGATATGTGGAGCACAAATTCAGGTACAAATTTTGTATGTTTACAGAATTCTGATATCTTTTGAAGTTATCGAGATATAGCCGTGGCTCTGCTGTAGTGACGTCACTTTGGCAGAGCCACAAACAAACCCGAATATCTCGGAAACGTAAAGATCTGAATTTTGGATATGTGGAGCACAAATTCGAGTACATATTTTGTACTATTACAGAATTTTGATATCTTTGTAGTTTCCGAGATATAGCGTGGCCTGCTGTAGTGACGTCATTTTGGCAGAGCCACCAACATACCCCTATAACTTTTAAACGGCTGAACTACAAATTCTAATTTTCGAGTACAAAATAGTACATTTCCAGGATAAATTTTCTGCATAATCAGATTTCAAATCAGAAACTGTGGCTCTGCCAAAATGACGCAATCTACCAATTTTGGTAGGTTGTCCATTGGGGGATTTGCCATAATAACCACGCTTGGCAGGCGGATTGGTGATCGCAGTATGATCTTAACATACACAGGAGAATGCTGCTGCCCGTCCCTGGTGCAATACCTTAGTCGCATACACACCCACACCTACCTACATCCCCGGGAGACATAGGGGAAAATCAAGTATAAATTTCATATAACAGTACAATTTGTAATTTTCAGGCAATATGGGAACATTTGGACTCATTTTCCTAAGATTACGAGCCAGTATTTCTGGCTTAGCCACAGCGTGTCTCTTATTTTGGCTTAGCCACAGCGTTAGATTTGAAATCTGGTGAATCGACTACAAATAAATCAATTCAGAAAAGTATATAAAATAAACATTGACATTTTATTGCCCAATAACTCAGACCAAAAATATAATCTAAGCCCAATAACGAGATTTCATCTCAGACTAAAAACCCGATTTAAGGATTTCATGATTTTTTGTACAGCGCCATCTATTGTCGAGTAGCTATCTCGAGTTTGGAAAATAGTGTTGTACTCGCATGACGATTAGTCGATCGATTCGTTCGCCTAATAAAATACAAGAAACTAACGAACAAAACGCAATAGTAACAACTTGCGTTGACATTACGTTCATTTTTTATTGACATTTTTTTGTAGAGCCGCAGGAAGCTTTCATTTATCGGCTTTATTAATTAGAAAATAGAGCGATAATAAAGTGCTTTCATTAAAGAAATAATGTTTTGCTCGAGAGCGTGAATGAAACTCTCCTGTATTTGTTAAAATCTTCAAAGATGAGCGCCCCGAAAAGTAACGGACCCATTATAGACCCAGCGTTGTGTAGATGTTGCAGAGCTATTAAAAAATGCAGGATGCTAACAGCAGAATATACTTGGATGGACAAAAAAGAGATTTACGCTGACATGGTTATGGACTGTTTTGGAATACTGGTTAGTACTTGGAACAATATTTACAAGATCTTTGATTTCGTCTTTGTTTTCATGGAATATCCACAGATTTGAAGAAAAGGTACAGCATTGAGAGGCCTATTGTGTTGGAGTAGGTAAGGTTAGGCTGTGGGAGGCTGAATCAACCTTTCCAGAAATATTTGCCCCAAAGATTATCTATTTTCTAATAAGCTTTCTTACAAAGTTTCGGCTCTATATAGACATATGCATATGCTTTCCAAATTTTCTGGTGGTATCTGATTTAATTTATTAATCAAAACAAAATTTATATCTTTCCCATGCAACAAAATACGAGTTGGTTTGTCTGTGCACTGCGACAACTTACTAACAAAGTAAACAGTTATTTAATCTGGTAGTTTTAAGCATATACAATGCACAATAAGTGATTGCTAACTTAATCTCAATGGAAATCCAGAAGTCAAACTAAAGCTATACATGAAAACTTTTATTTGGTGATCAAGAACTTTCTTCATTGAGTAATCGATGGCCATTACAAGACAATAGTAGTTATGTATATACCATAATAGTACAGATATTTGTATTATTGTTTAGGTAATTTGTGTATGGTCTATTTATATTATATTTTGATTTGTAAGACGATGGCCCCTCAGAATGAGACCTGGTGACTTGTACCACAGGTCGCAACTCACGACATATTATAGGCATCAGTCTCACACAATCTCTATTATTTTTTGAATACAAAAAAAACTAGTGCACCTACTGGCAAAGCTCGGGGTCATGGGTTCAAAACCAGCTTAGGGCAAACATTTGTGTGATGAGCATTTAACATAAACATAACATAAAACCTTTTATTATTCCTTACATATAGGTATTGAGTACATCTTAAACTGAAATCTATAAAATTATATAATAAATACATTGCTTATTTATAAGACAGTTTTAATATTATTTATGTAGGGACCCCTTTTGGGTAAAGGCCTCCTCCAACCTTTTCCATATTTCCCTGTCCTTCGCTTCAGTTGCCCAAGTGGGTCCTATGATTGCAGTGATATCATCAACCCATCGTTTCCTTGGTCTCCCTATTCTTCTTTTACCAGCAGGGCCCACCCACTCAGTGACTCTACTTGTCCAACGGGGTTCTGATAATCGGGCGAGCTGATGAGCATTTGTTTGGATGTAATTCATCTGTGTATTCAGCTGTCTGATACCCATAGTACAGGCTCTGTCTAGTTTAGGATCCGAAGGCCCTGTGTGGGATATCCACACATATGTTATTATAATATTTATACATACTTTATCAAAATTTAAACTAGTACTTTCACTTACTCTACTGGAAGAGATAAATCTGCTTTTGTACTATTTTTATTCCTATTTATTGTTGTTGTCAATTTATTGTACTGGCAAAAGAAAGGCAAACTATAACTATCACAAAGATTTCTAGCATATGCCAACTGAATTCTTAAAAAAATTAAGGATAAATAGAATTAAAAATGTATGTCCTTGACCTTAAGACCTTGTCTTTTTAATTAGCACTGGCCAAACTATATTTGCGTCACCACCCATGACATTGGGCATATTCTTCACCTTTAGGGAAAAAGAATTGATAATACATGTCCTTGACCTTAAGACCTTGCCTTTACTAACATTGCAGCTGTCGCACGTGGACGACAGCGAGCGCGACGCGGGCGTGTGCGCCACGTGCGTGGTGCGCCTGCGCGACGCCGTCGCCTTCCGCTACCAGGTGCTGCAGTGCGAGGAGCTGTTCCTCAGCGCCAAGCTGGGAGACAAGGACGTCAATGGTAGGTCTTATGCTCTCAATGCCATTAAAACAGTGGGGTGTTATAATGACATCACGGCAATAAAAAAAATAGCCGTTTTGTACACCCTAACGCTGCTGACAACACCCCGGGCTAATTTTGACGCAAAAAAGAGTTATTTCATGTTGTATACTGACCTGTCTTATTTCTCCTTTATCGAAATGGTGTTAACAAGAACCAGATATGGGTAACCACCTGGTAAAAACCCAGTTATCATCCATTTCATTCCATGGTTTGTGAGTAAGAAAACCAATTCCTTTTTAGGTATTATAAGTCATATAATATAATCTAAAAGAATATTTCATCTGCACACAACATCCAGTAGGCAGAATAAAAGAGTGAATATTGCACACAAATAACTGTATAATAACACAAAGTATACAAAAATTCAGTAAGTGTACAAGTAGCGGCCTTATCGTTTTAAGCGATTTCAGGCAACCTTTATAGCTTGAGAAAAATGAAATGGGTTAAAACCCTTACCCATATCTACATATAACCGTCAACTGTTGGGGTAGACAAGGTATTGGTGTAAACAGTGACTGAGCAGTGTGTCGGACGACTACCGGCTAGATAGAGGCGTTGGTCATGCCATATAACAATGGGTACTTTCGAAACCCAGTGCTCAAGACATTCGTCGAATATGTAATGAATGATAGTTCGTGTCAGTATTCGTGACTTGACACATTCGTCGAATATGTAATGAATGGTAGTTCGTGTCAGCATTCGTGCTCAAGACATTCGTCGAATATGTAATGAATGATAGTTCGTGTCAGTATTCGTGACTTGACACATTCGTCGAATATGTAATGAATGGTAGTTCGTGTCAGCATTCGTGCTCAAGACATACGTCGAATATGTAATGAATGATAGTTCGTGTCAGCATTCGTGACTGAGACATTTGTCGAATATGTAATGAATGGTAGTTTGTGTCAACATTCGTGACTGGGACATTCGTCGAATATGTAATGAATGGATAGTTCGTGTCAGCATTCGTGACTGAGACATTTGTCGAATATGTAATGAATGGTAGTTTGTGTCAGCATTCGTGACTGGGACATTCGTCAAATATGTAATGAATGGATAGTTCGTGTCAGCATTCGTGACTGAGACATTTGTCGAATATGTAATGAATGGTAGTTTGTGTCAGCATTCGTGACTGGGACATTCGTCGAATATGTAATGAATGGTAGTTTGTGTCAGCATTCGTGACTGGGACATTCGTCGAATATGTAATCGGCGAATGTATGTAATGTATTTCGTGTCACCATTGGTCGGTCGAATATCTATCAACAGCCCATTTTATGTTTTACAGAACCCAATAAAAAGGACATTGAAATCGAGCTGAAGACTGAACCAAAAGATGACGTCAGCGAACATAATTCTATCGGAGACCGAGATAACGACGACGGCATGTCTGTTGGAGACTACTCTGGTATCGATGAAGGTATATATATATTTCCAGCCTATAATATGAACAGTATTTTAATTTATATAACCATCTCGTAATCAGGTTGGTACAGTACGTGTTTATATTGCTTACCGATGTAACTACCTGCGCAGTCGACTCAGGAAATATTATCGACCAATCAGGACATTCCAAATTTTAATTTTTTTTTGACGATCACTTTAACTTCTGACCTTTTACGTAAGTTATTCTATGTATTAAAATTTGTAATGTGAAATAAAGAAATCTAATCTAATCTGATCATAGTAAAATGTTACTGACAACACTAACATTGTTGCTGTCCTGGTCACACAGTATTATTTAAATAAAGAAGAAGCTAATTTAAATAATTTAATTTAAACCAGTGTTACAAGTGACAATCAAAGATTTAAATACACCAGTTCAGATATAGGCATATCAGCAAATTGCTGCTCGCCTATTATCCCTATAATAATAATTTTGGTGCTGTCCAATTTTAACTTCAAAACCTAGTAGGTCCAAAACTATCTTGTGTTCATCTTCATGATTTATACTACACGTGTGCAAAATTTCCTGAAGATTTTGAGCCATATGAGCATAGTTATAATTTAAACGCACATCAAATAAATACTGCATTTACACCAAATATATCGATAGATAGTGTCGTGTGGTTTCCGGTAGAGCAGAATAGGACCTCTCCAACTCTGTACCTGTATATTATCTTGTAAGTATAGATGAAAATGGAAAGTGGAGGGTCTGTTCGTGCTCTCAAACGTAACGTCATGTATCTGCCAGAGCCAGACCATTTATAGAGTCCAGAGACAATCGGGAAATAACATGTGGGCATGCTTTTTGGTATAAAGTAACTTTGTTGTCCTTTACTAGCACTTGTTCTGTATTTTAGTTGCCGTGTGGTTTCCGGTAGAGTAGAATAGGACCACTCCAACTCTTCCCATGGATGTCGTACAAGGCGACTGAGGGAATACATTATAAAACATCAATCAGGCCTCCCTAACCCGTCTGGCCAGCGCGGGAAGTGTAGGCCAAATCCTCCGTCTGTCTCCGGCAGACGAGAGAGGGTTGTGCTCCTGCAGTGGAGACAAAAATAACCTGATGATGATACCGATAGCACATCAAAGTGCGCATTTGGCGCTCGAATCAATATTATTTGTTGTGGGTCAGGTTAAGTTAGGTGTCATTTAAATATATGCCCAATTATAACAGAATTGGTCATTTATTCATGAGAAGCAAACATACAAAACAGTTTACAAACTACATTTTAAAACTTAATCTAGATATCATCACCATCATGTCAGCCCTTAGATGTCCACTACTGGACATAGGCGTTCCCCAATGAACGCCACCACACCCTGTCCTCCGCCCTCCGCATCCAGCCGCTTCCGGCCACCTTCTTCAGGTCTTCGGTCCACCTGGCGGCGGGGCGTCCCACCCTGCGAGTGCCGATCCGCGGTCTCCACTCCAGAACTCGTCTGCCCCAACGGCCGTCGGTTCTGCGACAGATGTGACCCGCCCACTGCCACTTCAGCTTGATAATCCTTTATGTCAGTTACCTTCCTTCAGCGTCGGATCTCTTAATTACGAATCATATCCTTCAAAGAAATCTAGGCATGTCTCGCAGCAACAAAATATCGCTGACTCAGCATAATGCTGCAGCACGCTACGCGAACTGCGGCGCTGGTATTCTGTGATATTGGGTCATACTGTGTTTATTAAATCCACTTGTTTCTAGATTACAAACCTCCCAAGAAGGAAGAGCCTAAACTAGAAGTGGAACCCAAAAAACGCGAGTCTGATGTCTTGGATCCTGGCAGCGACTACTCAGACTCTTCTTCCAACTCGGACAAACCACTTAAAAAGAGAAGAAAGACTGTCGCGAAGAAGACTAAAGCTGCAAAGGCTAGCAATGGAGCGCAGAAAAAAAAGGTGAAAGCTGTGGTGTCTTCTAAAAAACAAAAACCAGGTAAGGAACCCTCTTCATTATGCCTGCACTGCACCTGATGACCTGAAATATAACTAATTAGAATTAATATCCTTGGACATAGCTAAAAAAGTTAGCACGTTGAAGTAGCAGTGGGCTGGTCACATCTGTCGGAGAACCGATTACCGCTGGGGTAAACGAGTTGTCGAGTGGATACAACGATTGGGAAAGCGTAGTGTGGGACGGGCGTCCTGGCTAGATGGAGCGACGATCTGCGTAAGGCGGCTGGCAGTGACTGGATGAGAAGAGCCGAGAGTCGGGTTCAGTGGCGCACCTTGGGAGAGGCCTATGTCCAATAGTGGACTCTTTCAGGCTGATGATAATGATGATGTAAGAATCGGTAGTGTGAGCGTGTGGAAAGCAAATGGTACTCTTCTCACTATACTATCAATTGGTCATATGCTACAAAAATAATGCAAGCCAAATTGAATCCTATTCCCATGGAAGAAAGTCAATATTACGCTGAACCGCTAAATCACGCAACATTAACAGTCCTATGCGATCCACATAGGTGCCCTAAGTGCCCGACAATCGTGGCCGCGCCGCGTATGATATATTTTTATACCTAAAGTAGGGAGTGAGATATTCCATTTCAAAAATTATGATATTTTAAAATTAATTACAAAAATTTTGTGATTTATACTTCATTCTTGACTTTTAAACTAAGTAGATACTTGTTGCTTTGAAGTCAGCATTAAAGGTGAAAGTGTGTATGTGCGGAAGTGTGTGTGTGAGTGTGTGTGTGTGTGTGTGTGTGTGTGTGTGTGTGTGTGTGTGATACAGGTCTGCCCTAACCATTAACCGAAACACTTTTTCCAGGCACATCAAAAAAGAAATCTGCCCCAAAGGTTGTGAAAAAACCTCCAGTTGAGAAAAAAAACACATACGACAGAGATCTTGACTGCATGTCTGAAGAGAATCTCCTTACAATCATCCAGTATTCATATGTCTGCCCGTTTAAGAACAGAAGAAACAATTACTACTGCTTCTACTGCAAGGATTACTACCCGAAGCCTGAGGATCTGAGAGAGCATACACTATCTCATGATACCAAGCCGTTCCAGCTTCTAATGGGGTACAAGAAGATGCCAAAATTGGATATAACGAGGATCGATTGTAAGCTGTGTCCAGCGAAGATTGAAGATTTGGGAGTTTTTAAACAACATGTTGATGAGGTAAGTTTTTTGAGACTAGTTCCGCCCCGCGGTGGGACACACGTTATTTTCTTTAATTAAATCTAATATTTAGGGTGCAAGGGAGCTCAAAATGGGAACAACAAGCAGACCGATAGTGGGGGTATAATCATTCGAAAATTCACTAGGCCAGACCGATGGCGGGCAGCAGTGTTACTGGGGCGAGGTTATGCGATAGTCAACACGTCTGCTCAGCGTGGCCATTACGGGCAAAACTCCTCCGTGACCTGCAACCAAAAACTATGGCCTCTAGTTCTGGGCAGCCCGACTATTCCTGACTGAAGACGGTGGCCGGAAGTGGCTGATGCGGAGGGCAGTGGGCCGGGTGTGGTGGCGTTCATTGGGGAAGGCCTATGTCCAACATTAAACGTCATAAGGCACATATGATAAACTAAATTTTTAAAAATATTTCAAATACAGACTGTCATAGGCGATATTCAGTTTATTCCGTGAATCTACGGGCTAAATCATTTATTATCAACCAATCATATGACATTATCTATCTCTGTCTAACTATTGCTCTCTTTCTTACCGAGTTCCCAATTACACTTTTTACAACAAAATCGACTAGTTGGGAACTTACAAACTAGTTGGGAACTTAACGAACTAACAGAGAGCTTAACTTATATGGGAATAAAACACACACAAAATAAAACATTTATAAACCTTACGACTACCTATACAAAAATGAGCTACTTAATTACTATTTACTGTCATTGTCACGAACAACAGGTAACAATTAAATTTTAGTCTAAAATATCTGTTCCCTGATAATAAGGTAAAAAATTTGGGCAGTGAGTAATATTTCGTAATATACCAAGTCATCATAAAACCTTATAGTGAAGAAATAAAAAAACTTATTATTAATAAAAGCTACTAATTCTTTCTGTTACATCTATGCTCATATTGCCGTCCCTCCAGGTACACGAAAAGAAGATATACTTCGAGGCGCCCGACAAAATGCTTCTCTACCGCCTCACGTGGAACGACCTCGTGTGCGTCATATGCAGCGACGTGTTCGAGGACTTCAACACGCTGCACACACACATGGTCGACACGCACTTCAGCAACTACACCTGCGACATCTGCGGAGTCTGCTTCTTAGAAAAACCACGCCTTGACGCCCACCTGAAGAGGCACAAGGACGACGAGAGACATACCTGTGAAATTTGCGGTAAAGTATTCAAATCCAATCATTACAAAGACATGCACGTAGATATAGTTCATAAGAAGAAGGCGATTATCCGTTGCCCTAGGTGCGACGAGTGCTTCATGTCCTACGCCGCCAAAAACAAGCACCTGACAGAGGCTCATGGACAAAAACGTACGTACCCGTGCAACTTGTGCGACAAAGTCTATAACAGACAGAAGACTTTAACCGAACATCAAAGAAGAAACCATCAGAAAGTCCTCAAACATCAATGCGAATACTGCGACCAGAGATTCTACCTACCGTCACGTCTTAAAGAACATATGGCGACGCATACGGGGGAAAGGAACTTCCGCTGCGAGTACTGTGATAAGAGCTATCCGAGGTTGAAGTCTTTGCAATACCACATACGTACGCACACGAACGATAGGAGGTACAGATGTCATATATGTGGGCAGGCGTTCATACAGAATGCGAGTTTGAAGTCTCACATAAAAAGTCATCATCCCGAGTGTGATATCGAGGGATGCTACTTCTGAGATGAGTGAAGAATTCCTTGGTGTCATTGCTAGGGATGAATACACACTTTATTAGCGTTTAGTAAACAAATTGATTGTCTGACAACTCCAAAATTGGAAAGTTTTATTTAGAGCAATGAGGAATTAAATTGAGAAACTGAAGATTCTCATTTCATTCGCCGCGAGCTATGGTTGTGCGAGCTCAGTATGTAAGAGCAGGGGCCTACTCCGTAAGCTTATATAACAAAAAATTTCATTTTGTACTTTATCTGGTCATGTGATATATTCCAAGATGGCTGCCGGCATAAAATCGCGGAGAGAAAAAGTAGAGATATGCTACTATGTTGTGAATCCACGTCATCACCCTGAATGTGATACAGAGGCTGATTGTTTTGAGCTGCGTGAAGAATTCTGTACTTACAGTAATAAATACATAATAAAGATCATTTATATAATGATGGATCATTGATCATGATCAGATGATCAGGTTATAAATATAATCTTCATATTTTTGTAAATGTGTAACAAAATACTCAGAATTTTTTTGAGTTACGTTAAAGGTTTACTAGCAAAGATTTTTTATTTATTTATCTCATATATTACAATTGTTTGTATTACAAACGAAAAAAATATGTAAAGATTTTTCTGTTAGTATTTCTGTTCAACTCAATAATCTCGATCCAGTAAAACCGATTGAGCATAACTTTGGAACATCTACTCGTAAATAAAATGACTCGATAATTGCGTAAAACTGTAAAATCATTATTTTCCGAGACATTGGAGGAAATTTAACAATGATATAGCTGACATTCAGTGTTGAATACTAATATTTTTTAGCAATGAGGATCATTGCCATATTAAAAAAAATTGTCTGATTTTTTTTGCGTATGTGCTGCTATAAATATCATAACATTTTATTTTGAATTTTTTTAAATCCAGACAGAATTGACGAAGTTATTAATGTTTATTTAACGCAACTTTTTAAATCGCGCGCGCTTTTTATATCGACGTCACCTGTTCCAACTCGTTCGCGATGTTCTCGCCCTCTCGCTCGGATTTCCTTCACCAGAGCGGCGTCGCGTGTGTTTTGTTTACGGCAGACTGCGCTAGTGTGCTGCGCACAATTCTTCCCGCGACGCGTCGGATGACGTCACTTCCATTTTTGGAACTATTGCACTGAAATTACTGTATTTTCGTCATTTTTGATCCGATTTAAAGATTTTTTTCATAGAATTTATTGAGGTTTTTAGTGATAAATATTTTAGTGATTTTAGTGATATATATTTATCACTAAAAACCTCAATAAATTTTACCTATACTTTTTCTCATACAAAATGCATTTGTAAATTTCTAAAAGTTTTTGGTAATAAATAGTAATAAATATTACTTGAGTACTTGGCCACTACAGGTATTTTGTTACAAAATGTATAAGGCTCTGCGCACATCTAGCTGACGAGCCGCAGCGGATTGTCCGCTCTGTTTTAATGTTATGATGTTATGATGACTAGGTATCGATGGATATACAACAGCGGGATGTTCGCCGAAACGAGCTACCGTTGCGGGCAGAGGAAGAAGCTATTTTACCTTATATATATATATATATATATATATATATATATGTGTGTGCTTTACGAATAGGTCCAAGACTTTACGGCTCTGGAAGCGAAGTCCTTTCGAGGCATAGCTCATATTTAATTTTTTATATTGATACCGCGCTCTCGCGAGCGGTACCTATCACTATTTGAACGGCATTCCCGCTGCGCCAATACCGTTTTAAATAGAACTGATTCCGCCGCGGATCATCCGCTGGATGTGCACAGGGCCTAAATGTGTGAAGTTAAAAATAGATCTATTATTATAGGTGTATGTATGTAAATTAGTAAAAATCTGTGACGCATGATATCACATTAGTTAAATTATTTATTTATTTCGTATGTGTGATTTAAAATAATGATCCAAATTAAACACTCTTTTATTCAATTTTTTTTAAAAATATCACATCACATAATCTGTATGCATTTATTCTTATAAAAACCTGTTTTATTTATAACTACATTATATGTAATACATCACTGCAACTTATTTTATTAATAGACTATTTTGATCTGTTCTTACCTAATAGTATTTTTTGTGTAAGATTTTAAATGAAATTATTTAGTGTAATTAAAATTTAAGAATAAATTGTAAAAGTATTATTTATAGTTTATTTAATTTAAGATTTGTAATAAATAGTAGATAGTATAAAAAACCTTTTGTTTTTATTTTCTTTCCTGATATAAATGTTCTTTATAACGAAACATTAAGTATACCGGTATAGATAATAAATAAAAAGTCACTGGGGCCTCAGACTATGTACCTAATATAAGCTAAGACTGGGGCGGACTTGGGATTGAATATTCTTTCTATGATTCCGTCAAAACTTGCCCGACAATGATGGGCAAAGGAAACTTCAGAAAACATTTTTTTCGAGATATGAAAACAAACAAGACAATACAATTAGAGCGCACATTGCGGCCGAAAGTCGTCAGTTAGGTAAGTTGTAATTGAATTACTGTGTTTAGAAATTATTTTAATAATAGTTCTAACTAAATCGTTCCTAAATTCCCTGTCTGACTTGTGTTGTACCACAGCTCGCAACTCACGCCCATGCACCAGTCTCCCGCAATCTCGTATTATTTATTAGATATTGTAACTAGGTAATTAATTAAATTAATAGGATTTACGGCTCTATAAACAACGATTTTCTATAAACGATATCCTTTTGAGGCAGTCCTGGCAACGCGTTTTCAAAGAGCGCAGCCGCTAGGGGCGCGCGCGTAACTGCATTGCCAATGAAATACAAAAATACCTCTTGGTAAAGGAAGGGAAATAGCAGTTCAGCAGAATTGTGTTGAATTCGCGTATAATCGATGGATTAAGATCATTGGATTTAGCAATGGTCGTGTCTAGTACATTATTATATGTGTTGAATATTTGCTAATTATAACCTTTATTCGAAGGTGTGTTTTATTTTAATGACAACACCGCCTCCCTCTACATTTCAAATATTAGTATTTCATTTTGTTGGTGTGTTGTAGTGAAACTTTTAAAAATTTATCTTTTAAAATATGCTTAGTAAAAAGCAATACCGAAACGCAACAACTGTCAAAATTTGACTATGTAGGCGTCGAATTTGTAACCGATTTCGTTGTAATCTAGTTTCACAATGAAATCCTAATATTTCCGAGAATATGGCGGTGCCATCGTCTTCTGGGAAAATTAAAGGTCCTATTGTGGACCCAGCGTTGTGTCGGTGTTGTCGCTCCATCAAGAAATGTAGACTTCTAACAGCGGAGTACGAATGGTCTGGGTCCAAGGAAATGTATTCCGATATGATTATGGATTGTTTTGGATTGTTGGTACGTATTTTCTGTGTTTTTTGAGTCCTTTATGAATTTAAACCTAAACACCAAGTTATTTGTAGGTAAATTTGGTCGATGGTGATTTGTAGATTATATTTATAGTGAGGAATCAAATTCAAATAGCTGTACATTTTTATTGGGGTATCACGAAGCGAAAAGCGGGCGAAGGAAATATGTATGCATGCTAATAGCGGTGAAACTGCCCTGCTACTAAAGACTGCTAAATGTTTTGGAAATTGTTAAAAAAAAGAGTCGAACTGGGTTTCTTGAAAATAACTAGATTTTATTCTAATTCCTCAGTTATAGTATTCTAGAATACAAGTTGGACCCCTTTTTACCATTTTCAAAAGGTCCCAGAACACTTGAGCACTAACTGCAGAACAGTGGAGCACTCAGCCTAATATATTGTCACGAACATGTTCGCAGCTCTCCCACCTAGACAGCGACAGCAAGAACTCTGGGATCTGCGCAACTTGCGTGGTGCGTCTGCGCGACGCGTGCGCTTTCCGCCGCCAGGTGCTGCAGTGTGAGCAAGCCTTGCTAAGTACTCAACTCGAAAGCAAGGAAGGTAAATATCTAATAGTGATAATTGTTTTTACATCACTTAAGTGACCGGCACGGTTCGTGTGACCAGAGAACCTATGCAAAATCAACATAAACCTGCACATCACCAGCTGGAGACAAGATCAATGGTGAAGGTCCTGCTGTAGAGGATAGGGTGATCACAATTCTCAGAACTGAAAGAGATTTGTTGGTTTGGAAGTGACAAAGTGCCAAAGGTAGGTAGTGAACACGTTGCTTGGGAAACTGCCTAACCAGATCGAATTCTATCCAGCAAATACAGTGTACAAGCAAATAAGGCATTCCAGATCATGCTGGCAACACACATATAGCCTTGGGAATAAAGGATGTTAACTGTTTGATACTGAACAAAAAATTTGAATTTCAGATGGTGAGATGAAACTGGAGGTGGAGGTGAAAACTGAGCCTATGTTTGGGAGCGATTCTGACACACAAATGGACAGAGATGATGTTGATTACAAAGGTAGTAATAATAACTCATTCCATTTATTTTTAAAGATTTCCTCACACTGATCCTAGGTGTTATATTTATTTACTATAATTTTATTTTGTATAATTATCCTGGTTCGGAATTAGACAAGTAGGTATATAAAAAAATACAGTAGTGACAGGTAACAGGCTACGATTCCAACCCATTTCGTACCTGAGGGAGCCTGCATGAAACATGAAACGTAAGTTACAATAAAGGATTTACATTTCCCATTTTGAAGCAGGTTAACAATCTCAGTAACTAATTGATACCCAAAGGCCGGCTACATGGTCATTCATTATCGAAAACTGAAATAGTAGATCATATTATCAGCCGAAATATGTCCACTGCTGGCATAAGCCTCCCCATAGAATACCACTTTTGGTGGGCTGTCCATTATCACAATGCCTGCTGCCCATCCCTTAAGCAATCCCTTAACCGCCGTGATGACACCCACGGGAAGATTGGAGGTGGAATTTTTGTAAAACATATAAGTATCTTTTTCAGAACCAGACCACAAAATCGAAACTATGCTAAAAGACATTAAAGAAGGCGACCAGAAATTGGACACGGAACCGGAACACCGGGTGACAAGGAGCGCGACCAGAGGGAAGCGGAGAGGAAAAGTGCCGAAGCGAGAACTACTCAGCAAGATGGAGAAACTTAGAGCCAAACTTGATCGGATGTTGGACGAACCAGGTATATAAAATTATTTAATTTAAAACTTGTTTTTCTCCTGTATAGATCTTACATCTCACGACGGGTGCGCCCCACTCTTACTCTAATCTCTTAGATTTCATTGTATATATCATACTGTTACTATGTATTTTAGTTCTGTTGTTACGCACTAATGATCAACTTGATTACGCACTAATAATAAGTACACTACGATTATTATTATTCGAGTGACAAGAGCTCTATAGTAGTCGTCCTTAGCACCCTAAAGTAGAGTAAGGTAATAAGATGTGAGCACTAACTCTAAGAGTAATACAAGGGTGTTTTTTCACTAGTTATTGCTTGCAACTTCGTCCACATGTAATTTCATCTAATTAAAGGTGGAATTAAAAAAATCTTTAGTCACCTACATCATTCCAAGAACCTATAGGATATCAGGTTTCTAGTTGTTTGATATTTTTTATAATTAAACATTTCATATTGTGATTTTTCAGTAAAACCACCACAAAAGAAAACAATAAAGAAAGTTGCTAAAACAAAAAAGAAGAAACAAGAACTGGACCATGACAACATGGTCTACAACAACGCTGTGACCATAGTCCACCACTCATATGTCTGTCCGTTCCATAACCGTATCAGTAACTACTACTGCTACTATTGTAAAGACCAGTTTACTAATCCAACAGAATTAAGAGAGCATACGTTATCCCACGATCCTAAAGAAATGTTCGAGTCGATGATGGAAAATAAAAAAATACCAAAAATCGATATAACGAGAATCGATTGCAGACTGTGTGATGAGAAAATCAACGATTTGAACAGCTTTAAAAGTCATATTGTCGATATCCATGGAAAGTCTTTGCATCCCGTCTCCAACGAGTTCCTAACTTTTAAGCTATCGTTAGATAATGTCACTTGTACTGAATGCAATAGTTCCTTTCCATATTTCGACATGTTAAAGAAACACATGATAGACCACTTCGGTACTTTCATTTGCGACCAATGTGGAGCATGTTTCTTAGAACAAAACTCACTGCGAACTCATATTAAGAGTCACAGTAAAGTCGAAGCGAATTTTCCGTGTGAAATTTGCGGTAAGAACCTAAAATCGAAATACAGTCGCTATTTGCACATAGCTACAGTACACGAGAAGAAGCCTACTGTGAACTGCTACAAATGCGAAGCGAGTTTTCTGTCTTACGCTCTTAGAAATAGGCATTTAATTGAAGTGCATGGCGATAAGAGAACTTTTCCTTGTAAGTTATGCGATAAGGTATACAATAGACGGAAGACGCTCATGGAGCATAATAGGAGGAATCATTTGAAGATATACAGGCACCAGTGTGATCTTTGTGATCAAAGGTTCTACTTGCCGTCCCGGCTTAAAGAACACATGGCAACTCATACTGGTGAGAGGAATTTCCGCTGTGAATACTGCGAGAAAAGCTATCCCAGACTCCAATCGTTACAAGAGCACATTCGTTCTCATAGCAACGAGAGGAGGTACAAATGTGAGTTATGCAATTCGGCGTTCACTCAGAATGGTAGTCTTAAAAATCATATGAAAAGTCACCATCAGGGCTTTGAATTGGAGAGTGGATTTAATTGAATTTTTATTGGTAATTTATTTATGGCATGTTTGCTGCTAATTTATTTTATTAATGAGTTATGTTGTACATATTATATGTGTGATGCAGTGTCGATGAGGACCTGTATTCTTTGGATCTATGAAGATTCTTATGTATATATAGAACATTATAATAGCGATGTGTATAATAAGTTATGCAAAAGTTGAATTAAATTATTTATTAAAAAAGTTTTTTTTTTGTGAAAAGTTGATCATTTCGTTTATTTAATGTTTCTGTGGGAATTTCGAAAAACCCAGTCATTTGAACAAACCCTATACAAAATTACAAGTTTCTAGACTTAGCAATTTCAACTGCAGAGCAATGCGTTGCTAGTCCAGGCTATCGTCCTTTTACATAAAACGCAAAATGCTGTTTGGGAAACAGTTTCTTTCTAAACAACTTTAAATGTATCCTTTGTATAAAATAAAGTAAGATAGATTTCGTATGCATTTGATCACTTAGTCTGAGGATTTATCATTTTTCCAAGATGAATTCGGTGATATTCCAGTTTGGCATTTATATATAAATAAATATTATATTTAAAAATATATATAAGTATAAAAGTATATCTAAAAATCAAAATTCATAATAATATCCTAAAAAATTATAAATTTGTAAAAAAAATGTTTTAAATTTTTAAACCATGCAGAAAGGTTTTAGCTTAAGCGCCATCTAGTGTTGAGTAGATCAATGATTATTTCAAATTGCACATTGTACCACTAAATATAAAGCAAGTATAGACGTAATTTAAAAATAAGATAAATCATAGACTACGAGTTGCAGAGTTGCTGTCAAAGTCAAAAAGATGAATGTCAAAAATATGAATTCCGATTCGATGTTTTGCTCGTATTTTATCAGAAATTTTACATAAAATGAGTGTAAGTAACCGCAAGGGGCCTATAGTAGATCCCGGACTGTGTCGCTGTTGCGGTTCCACAAAGAAATGCCGCTTGCTAAACGTCGAATACGACTGGCTTGGTCAAAAGGAGGTGTACTCCGATATGTTTGTGGATACCTTCGGTTTGCTGGTGAGTTTCAATGTAAAACATTTATTCTGTGCTTTAATACATCTGGGCTATAAGGGCTTCAAAGTACTACCAAGCGATGCGGGCAAGTAGAAGTGAAAAATTGTGAACGTGATTAAATACATTGGAGGGTTCCTTCGATTGTGCAGTTGGGTAAACATTTAATCGCAAACTACATGTAACTGAATAATAACTTGTCTGTTGCTACTGAAAATCGAACCTATGACCTCTATCTATCCAGGCAAATACTTCACTAAGGCCAACTCAACTGTCCATGTAAATAGGCTTAATGCTTTGTAGGTTGTTATTTTATATGTACTGTATTAGTCTGAGGCATCAAAAAAGCCAAAATATTGATAATTTAGGGGATATGGTTGTATGTAAACCTAGAAACTGCATATTCTTTTAGCAAAATCATTTAATAACATAGTTTAATTAAACATTGTATTGGACAGCTAAACTCAGCTGCCAAAAGGTCTTGCAAAATCTATATAATACTTTCCTCATTACTTAACATCCTACTTACTGAACAATGTTATTATTATTATAGGGATAATAGGCAAGCAGCAATTTGCTGGTATGCCTATTTGGGATGTATGTAGTTGGTAGGCTCAGCTCGTCGTTCCCTGAAGAGCTGAGCAGCTTGATTTTGGCGTGAATAATAAACTGGTTATTGGCAAAAGGAATATACTATTTATTGGATGAATGAATGAATGAATGAATGAATGAATGAATGAATGAATGAATGAATGAATGAATGAATAGCCTTTATTACTAACTAAATAATAGTACATAGTTTAACTTATTAATAAATGTGCACATCAGCCCGGTATCTGTTTAGTTAGTGTGTCCTTTAGACACATAGGCCTCCTCTAACTTTTTCCAACTTTCTCTATCCCTGGCCAACCTTAACCACAATGGTCCGGCCACTTTCTTCATATCGTCGGACCAACGTTTACGTGGTCTTCCTCTTTTCCTTTTGTTGTTACTTCTTGGGACCCATTCTGTCAGGATTTTACTCCACTTCTCCATTGTTTCTCGTAGCATATGACCTGTCCATCTCCATTTCAGCTGCTTCGATTTTATTGTTACGTCTTCCCATTTTGTTATGTTTCTAAGTTCTGTGGCTCGTTTCTTATCTTTCCTTCTGAACCCCAGAATACTCCTTTCCATGCTTCTCTGACAGGTCCTCAATTTTAGGTGCATTTTTTGTGTCATTGCCCATGTTTGGCAGCCGTACGTCAATATTGGCAGAATGCATGCATTGAAAAGTTTCCTTTTGACTGTTGTGGTGTAATGGTTGCCTTTCATAATGTCTTTTAAGGACCAAAATCTCTTCCATGCGTTTGTGACTCTTCGGTCAATTTCTTGTTCTAATTGATCTTCCATTGAGATGACCTGTCCTAGGTAAATATACGATTTGACATATTCTATGTGTTCACCATCTATATACATGTCAGATTCTATTCTGTTTGTCATCAGTTTGGTTTTCGTTTTGTTCATTGACAGGCCCACTTCTTTGCTCTTCATATCCAGTTCGTGTATCATGTGTTGTAGTACATTTGGGTTGTCTGCTATCAACACCAGATCATCAGCAAACCTTATATGGTTAAGTCTCGAGCCGTCTATGTTTATTCCAAGATTGTCCCAGTTCATTGCCCTAAAAATGTCTTCTAGCACCGCCGAGAATAACTTCGGAGAGAGAGGATCTCCCTGCCTCACTCCTCTTTGGATTAGGAAGCTTTCCCCCTGCGATTCCAGTTTAATCTGTGCAGAACTGTTCTGGTAGATATTCCTTATTAACCTTATATATTTTGGTGCTACACCTTGGTTTTTAAGGCTTTCCAGATATGGTAGTGTTTCAAGGAGTCGAAGGCTTTGTTATAATCGATGAATGCCAAATAAAGCGGACATTCATATACCTGGTATTTTTCAATTATTTGTTTAATCGCGTGCATATGGTCTGTTGTTGCATATCTCGACCTAAATCCTGCTTGTTCTTTAGGTTGTTGGTAATCTAGTGTTTTTGTGATACGGTTCAAGATTATCTTTGAGAAAACTTTGTAGACATTTGACATGAGGATGATTTATTGGATATCGTAAGTAAATGCAAAATATATCTTGCTTGACACAATCGAAATCTCTATCTGTCTAAAACAAAACACTCTCTCTAGTATTGTCTAAATTGGAAGAAATACTAAATGGCCAGCACTAAAGAGAGTACATATAGTTTACCCTAAAAGAGTATACAAGGCGAACTAATCGCCACATCACCCACCTACGGAGAGAGAAAACCCGGCTGAAGCCGGACCGTACAAATCCAGGACACGTCGGAAACGGACCCTGCGACCGGACCTGGTGACTGTAGGAGCGGGAGCAGGTTCCACGACTGGGAGCGATGGTCGAGAGCGGACTGGCGCAGGCGGAAGCGTAGCTACAAGGGGCACAGGCTCAGGGATACCCCTGAGTGGATTGAGCACCTGGAGAAAAAGATGAACGTGAGTGATGATCGAGATAAGCTGGCTTAAGTCGATCAACACACTGACCACTAGTTCCTTGCGTCCAATGTCCAAAGTAAAAGTTTTAACGTTATTACTAATAACGCGGTACGGGCCAACATACAGCGGCTGTAACGACCGCCGGACAGTATCATCACGTAGAAACACATGAGAAGCTGAACGACAAATCCTTAAAAATAAAAGAGGTCGACTCTCCGTGTCTCGATGCTGGTAATGGCCTCAGTGAGGACATGAAATGTTTTAACTGGACCACATAATCAGAAGCATCTTCAAAACTGCTGGAAGTTCCTGATGGAATTAAAAAATCACCAGGTAATCGCAGGGGCTCACCGTACAGGAGTTCAGCTACCGAACACTTGAGATCCCTCTTTAAAGCAGAACGCATGCCAAGAAGGACAAGAGGAAGCGCTCTAGACCACGATCCATCATGACACATTAGAGCTGCCTTTAACTGACGGTGAAGTCTTTCGACCATACCGTTAGCCTGAGGGTGATAACTCGTTGTGCGAATTCTGGTCGTACCACCGAGGCTATTGAACCTTTGAAATAAAGCTGATTCAAACTGGCGTCCCTGGTCAGTGGTAATAAAAATGGGAACGCCGAACCGGGATATCCAACCGCTAACAAACGTGTGAGAAACCTCCTCAGCTGTAATTGAAGTCATAGGCCAGACCTCAGGCCATCGCGAATATCGGTCAATAGCAGTTAAACAGTAACTGAAACCGTTCGAGGAAGGCATAGGCCCAATAATATCCAGATGGACGTAACGAAAACGTCCAGAAGGACTGGAAAAATCTCCAAGTGGGGCAGAGACGTGTCGCGAAACCTTGCTACGCTGACACGCAACATAAGATCGAGCCCAAGTTCGACAATCTTTTTTCATATTAGGCCAAACATACCGGCGAGAAACTAACTCAGTGGTTGCTTTAGCGCCGGGATGGCTTAAATTATGTAGCCTATCGAAAACAACTCGACGATGAGCTGCAGGAAGATAAGGACGGGGCTTACCCATTGACGTGTCACATATAATATAAATATTAGTGTCCGGTATGTTAATCTTCTCTAACTTCAGAGAAGAGTTGGAAGGTAAATTCCGAACCTCATCGTCCTCATCCTGCAACTGAGCGAGGGATTCGTAGTCTTCATCAAGAGTAATGAGCTCGATGCGCGACATTGTATCAGCTACAACGTTATCAGCCCCCTTAATATATTGAATATCTGTCGTAAACTGGCTGATAAAAGAAAGCTGGTTTAACTGAGCTGGAGGAAGTCGCTCACGACGCTGAGTAAAAGCGTAAAGAAGGGGTTTATGATCAGTAAACACAGTAGTATGCTTAACTTGCAGTATATGCCTGAAATGTTGTACACTCTCGTAGACAGCAAGCAGTTCTCTGTAATAAGCAGGGAGAATACTCTGAGTAGCGGTTAGCTTCCTGCTGAAGAAAGAGAGAGGCTGCCACAGGTCTCCAACCTTCTGTTGAAGACAAGCTCCAACATGTGACGAAGAAGCATCAGTAAACAGGCCTAATTGAGCTTCACTATTTGGATGAGCCAAGATGGTAACTGAGGAAAGGTGATCCTTACAAGTCTCGAAACAGGCTAGAAGTTCGGGTGTCCAAGGGAAAGGCTTAGGACCCTTACTTTTGGTTGTAGCTACGGCATCAATAAGTGGGGCTTGGAATTTAGCAGAGTTGGGAAGGCAACGTCGATAGTAATTCATCATGCCTAGGAAACGACGCATGCCTTGCACAGTTTTGGGTGGAGGGAAATCAACAAGAGCATCAATGCGATCCTTAGGAGGCTGAATGCCAGACGCATTGATGCGGTATCCAAGAAAAGTCACCTCTTCGACACCAAAAACACATTTTGAAAGATTTATGATTACGCCGTAATCCTTGAACCTCTGGAAAAGAATTCTCAGATGCTCCTTATGCTCGTCAGGATCTCGAGAGTGGACTAAAATATCATCAACGTAAGAAAAACAGAAGTCAAGATCCCGCACCACTTCATCAATGAAGCGTTGAAAAGTTTGACCAGCGTTCCTTAAACCAAACGTCATGAACGGAAACTCAAACAAGCCAAAAGGCGTAATGATCGCTGTTTTGCAGATATCATCAGAGTTCACAGGAATCTGCTGATATGCCTTGACCAGGTCAATGGTAGAGTACACTGAGGTACCAGCCAGGTTGTGGCTGAAGTCCCCTGTGTCTGACCGGGTAACAATCAGGAATGGTACGAGCATTAAGGGCGCGAAAATCTCCACAAGGACGCCAGGAAGCATCCTTCTTGGGCACCATGTGCAGAGGTGAAGACCAGCAGCTTTCAGATGGCCTTGCCGTGCCAGCATGAACCATGTCCGCAAATACCTTTTGCGCAACTCGCAGCCTTTCTGGTGCGAGCCGACGCGGACGGCAGACGACAGGAGGGCAATCAGTTGTCCTGATATGATGAACCGTCGCATGCTTCATCACGCGCTCGATCCCTGGAGGACGAGTTATCTCTGGAAAATCTGAAAGGATTAAGGAATACGGGGAGTCGCTATCAAAGCCAACTGTCTTAACGCTCGACTGCTCTTTGGAACAAAGCATACCATTAGATTTCAGGCCTGTAAGGCCGTCCACCAAAACTTTATTGGCGCAATCTGGTAACAAATTGTAATAGGAGAGGAAGTCAGCGCCAATAATAGGCGAGTCGACATTCGCCACTATAAAATTCCATGGATAGTCGCGCAGGAGACCTAAGTTAAGTTTCAACCTAATTGTGCCAAAAGTTGCTATGCTTGATCCGTTTGCAGCAGTTAAATCAAAATTGACCTGAGTAGTACCACGGCTACGCACTAGCTTCCGTGGATAACAACAAACATCAGATCCGGTATCAATTAAAAAACGTATTTTTGTATCGCGGTCATGAACAAAAAGATTTAGACAATGGACAATGGACAGTCCGTAGCCGTCACTTCGGACTGCCGAGTTCGTTTTCCGCGGACTGCCAAGCGCAAGGGGAAATACACTGAGTTGCTAGTTTTCCAAATTTGAAATGATACGAGCAAAGCTTGCCATCACGAGTTGAATGGCTCGACGAGCTACGCTCGGATCGGGAGCGAAACGGACGCCGCCGTGAACGGAACTGCCCACGAGAGCGGCTATTGTTAACCACTTTAGCAAGTTCGCTCACCTGCTGCGTCAACCTCCCTAGTTGGGCTTCGAACTGAGCACCCATACCGGATCCTGAAGGCTGAGGTGCAGTAACAAGCTGCACCGAGGTTGCGGGTAAAGAGACCTCAACAATTTTATCAGCTATGGCTGCTACCTTTTCCAGGCTAACGTCGTCCTGCGCTGCAAGGATGGCCTGCAGAGGCGAGGGGAGACGCCGCATCCACAACTGGCGAAGCAGGCTCTCGTCAATGGGCACCGTGCCCACTAGCGAACGCAGGTGACGAAGAAACTGCGAAGGACGACGGTCTCCCAGCTCTTCATCAGTCAGCAACTGACGCACTCTTTGCGCCTCGGACGTGGACAAACGATTAACTAATTCCGTCTTAAGCTTAAGAAAACGCTCTGTCGCCGGCGGGTTGGTAATAATATCGTCTACCTCACCGATAACCCGCGAGTCTAAATTTGCAACAATGTGATCGAACTTGGTACTATCAACAGTTATGCCTAAGATCGCAAACTGCGCTTCCGCCTGCGCGAACCATAACGCTGGACGCTCAATCCAAAAAGGCAGCAGTTTGGCCGCGAGCTTACAAACACGGGGAAATGAGGGAATCTCTCCGGAGGCGTGATCTGTAGGCGGGACAACATTGGGAACAGAATCGGCGCCTGCCCTAGTTAATTTTAACTTCTCGATTTCTTGCCGTAACATCTCGTTATCGGCCCTTAACTCCGCGAACTCTTTTTTGGTAACTGACATTCTAAATAATAGTACTTATACAGAAACCAAATATTAATAAACGAATAATTAAAATTAAAAGCAATCACTATGCAACTGCACATGCAGGTTAGTAATAAAAACAAGTATTAAATAAAAAATAAAAAATAAAAATAAAACATAAATCATTCACCCTGCGCTTGTAAAACAATTCGCAAAAAAATAATTAATCAACAAAGAAAGAGAAGAAATTATCATGCAGCATAGCAATAGCAATAAAACGATAAAAAAAAACAATAAAGTAAGCTAACTACTAAATTAAATAGTTAAACAATAAAAATTTTAATCCTTTATGACGTCCATTGTCAAATTGTCATCCGTTGAATTTCAAAGTCCGTTGCGTAGATACGTCGTCAACGGGTGCGCGCCTGAGGTGCGTGCGCCACAGGCCGATTCGTCACCGAAAACTTCCGAAGGATACCGAAATTCTTGCCTCGATGAAAACAAAACGAAAAACCAATTTCTCTTTACGGATTGTTATTATACCACTGCTAATTCACTTCCATAGAGCGACGGGGGAAAATAGTGCCACGTCCCTCGGAGACCGCTCGCTCTGTCGGATCACCAATTTGAGATGTCGGTCGGGGTATCTATATCTGAACTGGTGTATTTAATTAAGTCTTAGAATTGTCACTTGTAACACTGGTTTTTGAAGAACTTGTCTAGTCTGTTTTTAAAAGTGTTCACTGAGGGGGGGCATCAATAACATCCTTTGGTAACTTGTTCCATGTGCTCACAACCCTGTTGTTGAGTGTGTACTATTCATTGTTTTACTTTTTACTCATTCTCTATAACTAATGGCTCTCCACTTTCCATGCAACTCATTTCTTTTTCTAGTTATTTTTTTTTAAGCAGACACTCTTGTCGTTTTAGTTATCCCACCTCGATGGAGAGCAAGAAGAACGCCTGATATGCGCGACATGTGTGACGCGGCTACGAGACGCGGGCGCCTTCCGCCGGCAGGTGCTTTCCTGCGAGGAGAGGCTACTGCAGACCAGCATTCGAGTCCATGGAGCAGGTATCATACTAACACCCTGTTCTGCTGTAGGATCCTCACGAAATAAAATAAATATTAAATTAAAGACGTCGCGTAAATTAAACTTGTTAAAAAAAGCATGTTAAATAAACCGAAGTATTAAAATAAAAAATAAATGTAGTAAAAAAAATTTAAGTTTTGAATAATAACTGTTTAAAATTTAAGTCTTTTTATATCTCTTATAAATTTTTATAAAACTTACATACATTTAGGTTAATAAAAACTTATTAAATTTTTCAGAAAAAATTCATTATTTTCCTTTTTTTCACGTTTTTATTTATTAGCCTAATTAGCTGACATGGGTATTTCTCCACTAATTGGAAAGTCGCTCCTACAAAAGTGTCCTGCAACTTTTTTAGCTTAATTCAAGAAAAAATACAGATGGGGGGACGTATAAGTAAAATTTGGAACTAATAAACTGAAAGGCCTGATTTCCTAAATGCTATTTACAGAGTTGTTCATGATTTTCTATAAAATTGTGTCAGGGGACGTTTAAATTGATCAAAATGATGAATATTTTTAATATCACATATATAAATATAAAATAAATAAATATCTCAGACATTCACACCAACTATCCAGTCCCAAACTAGGCAGAGCCTGTGGTATGGTTACTAGATAACGGATAGACATACTTAAATAAATATATAAACATCAAAGACTTGGGTACAAACATTCATATTCATCATACGAACATTTGCCCCTGGCGGGATTCGAACCCGCAACCTCCGGCGTGGCAGTCCGAGAGCTACCCGTTCCGCCACGGAGGTCGTCAATATATTAGAGATACATTATAGTTTTCTTTAATTCTAGGCATACAACAGTTATATTTCTATCTATACTTATAATAAAACTGTAACTGGTCTATGTCTGTACATTAGAGATATTTAAAAAAAAATTGTGAGGGGTCTTTATAGGGCCAATAGAAGCTAAACAATTTTTCTGAATTTTTGTCTGTCTGTATGTATGTAAGTTTGTTACCGCATCACGCAAAAACTATTGAATGAAATTTGATGCAGTTTTCACAGTTGTCTTACTGGTGGTCTAACTTAAAACCTGGTGCAAGTTTCATCTTGATACGCCACTTAGAACCTGAGATATTAATAAAGTAAATATTTCTAGAAGCCATTATATCGGATGATAATAAAATGACTGTTAATATTTCTTCCAGTAACTCAGTATCACATTTAGAAATCATTCTTGAAAAAAATATCTCTTTTTTTTCTCTGACCATTCGGTGGTTGGTATTAAAATTAGCTGGTTTATTACACCTACGTCTTGAAATACTTTTTGTTGGTTGCTTGCTATATGATCTATTTCATTGCGATAGGTTCCATCTGGTGATATCCAGGCCCATTTCTTACGAGGGTTCTTCTTAAAAAAGCTGTTCATGAATGCTAGATTGTTTTCCAGTGCCAAGTTTAACATTCTTTTTCCATTTTCACTCCTTTTACCTATCCCATATTTGCCTATTATGGGTTCTTCACCTTGTTTTTGTTTCCCTATTTGGCCGTTGAAATCTCCCATGACGATTATGTTCTTATGAGCTGTTTCTAGTGCTTTAGACAGTTCGTTATAAAAAGTATCTTAACTATTTCATCTGATTTTTCTGTAGGAGCAAACACTTACAATTTTAGATTTAGTATTGCTACTCTTTCAGAGACTCCCTTAAATTCTATTATATATTTCTCCATTTCCCGTTTAATCATGAATCCCACCCCATACCGTCTCCCCTTTGTAACATAGGATATAATTGTCATGTTCTTCAATTTGGTCCCCTACTCTTCTCACTTCACTCAAGCCGAGAATATCCCAATTAATACTTTCTAGTGCCATTTCTAATTCACTACACGTTTGGAGGGATTTTTTTTATTGTTTTTCAGAAGTTCTATTTTTCGCCAAATTAAGGTGAGTGTTATTAATATTGGTCTTTTCTTCTCCTTTTTCAGATAATGAAATAAATAATGTAGTCAAAGAAGAGACGGAGCCTAAAGAGGAAACAGATGCTGTGACCAATTTGATGCAGCATGATGAAAATGACACTATGGATACTGAAGAACTTGTGGACATTGAGAATGGTAAAAATAAGTTTCATCTGATTCAATCATCATCATGAGGAAGAGATCCGACACAGCCGAAAGTATTAACAAGCTGAAGTGTCAGTGAGCAGGCCACATCTGTCTCAAAACCGACGGCCGTTGGGGCAGACGAGTTCTATAGCGAAGACTGCGGGCCGGTACGCGTAGGGTGGGACCGACGGCCTGAGGAAGGTGGCCGGAAGCGGCTGGATGCGGAGGTGTCATCATACGGACCGAGTGTGGTGGCGTTCATTGGGGAAGGCCTATGTCCAGCAGTGGAAGTCCAAGGGCTGAAATGATGATGATGTGGAACAGGCGACGTGAAGACTAAGTTAAGAACGGCTAAGTAGATCATTAAATTAATTATAGTTGTGATTTCAGAATCCATCGAAAATATGGCAATAGACAACGAATCGTTAAGAAAGCCGACTAAGAAATCAGTTAAGAAGAAGAAATCCCCAAAAGCCAAGAGAAAAACTTCAACCAAAACTAAAGGTTTAAAAGTCAAAATAAGGAAAGAGATGGTCAAAATCAAAAGGATGTCGGAACGGCTAGAGAAGATGCCGAGAACTGGTAACATATGTTTCATGTCGTTTTAATTATTGCCATAAATTATTGGGGTTTAAAAGTTTTTGCAGTATCATTATAATATATGTTATTTTTAACAGCCACTTGACGTGGTCATACCACTTTAACTTAATAAGCAAAAAGATGAACTACTCTTTCCAATCTCTCAAGCGACTGCAAAAATTCTTACCCTTTGATACAAAGGTCACCCTAGCCCAAGCTCTCCTTCTTCCTCATTTAGACTATGCCGATGTCTGTTTGCTGGACGTCACGGAGGACTCTTTCACCTAAAGGTTTAGTGGAAGAAAACTCTTACAGAGTTAAGTGCGCCTTTGTACATCTTTCATGCGTTGTGTGACTTGTATTTGTGTACAATGAAGTATAAATAAAAAATAAATATATGGGGACATCTCACGGCGGCCATCCACGTCCCATGTCTCTAAGGCTAATGGAAGAGACATGGAACCCAAACCATTCGCCGTAGATTCCTTCTCTGATTCCGAATGTGTAATAACATGCTCGGAATTCAGATTACGATGACATTTGGATTACATTTGGGTGTGTGAGTGGGATTGGGTTTGGAGTTGGGAAATTGAGAGTCTGAGTGGGAGTGTATCGCCGCGGGCACAGCTAGTTTAAAATAAAATAAATAAAGAATATATATAATAACATTATACATTTTTACATTATAAAACATCACTCAGGCCTCCCCAACCCGTCTGGCCAGCGCGGGGAGTGTAGGCCAAATCCTCCGTCTGTCTCCGGCAGATGAGAGAGGGTTGTGCTCCTGCAGTGGAGACAAAAGTAACCTGATGATGAATATATAATAACAAAACTGTTCGGATTTCAGAACTATCACCAGAGAAGCCCAAGCGCCGAGTCTTGGACAACGAGCACAAAGCATTCCGTAACACAGTTACAATAGTCGAAAACTCATATGTGTGCCCTTTCGACACATCCTTCAGCGACTACTTCTGCCTTTACTGCCGACAAGTTTACACAGATCCTAATAAACTAAGAGAACATACTTTAACCCACGACCCTACAGCTTTCAAAGAATCGATAACAAACAAAAAGTTGCCACAAGTCGACATACTGAGGATTGATTGTAGGCTGTGCACTGAATCAATCGAAGACTTAGACTCATTCAAAAATCACATTTCCACAATACACGGTAAAGTTCTATATGCTGTAACCAACGAGTTCCTAAAATTCAAACTGACACCGAACAATCTCACTTGCATGGAATGCAATTGTACTTTTAGTTTTTTCCACGCATTGAAGAAGCATATGGCTGAACACTTTGGTACATGCATTTGTGACGTCTGCGGGGCCCACTATTTCGAAGAAAGAATGTTAATATTGCATCAGAAAACTCATCAGCGAATAGAAGAGAACTTCCCATGCAAAGACTGTGGGAAAACTTTTAAATCTAAGCACAGCAGATATTTGCACGAAGCTAGGATGCATAAGAAAGAACCAGCGTATCAGTGTCCGAAGTGCGATGAAGTTTTATTCTCGTACTCTTTAAGATATAGGCATATGATTGACGTTCATGGGGAGGAGAGGATGTTCCAGTGCGACCACTGCGACCGAGCGTATGATAGCAGGAAATCTCTTCGAGAGCACAACAGGCGGTTCCATTTGAAAATATTCAAACACCAATGCGATTTGTGTGAGAAGAGATTTTATTTGCCTTCCCGTCTGAAGGAGCATATGGCAACACATACTGGGGAGAGGAATTATCGATGTGAGTACTGTGGGAAGTCCTATCCAAGACTGAGGGGGCTAAAAGTGCATATGCAGTCGCATAGCAGTGAGAAAAAGTATAGATGCATTATGTGCAATGCCTCGTTTACGCAGAATGTGAATTTGAAGAATCATGTAAAAAGACAGCATCAGAGTTTGGAGTTGGAGGAAGGTTTCCATGAATAATAATAAAAACAAATATATTTTGTTTTTAACACAGCGTAGTTTCAATTCTACTCACAAGATGGCGCCGTAGTCTGATACTGCTGAACATAGGCCGCTCTCAAGACGCGTCACTGAACCCGATCCTCGGTTCTTCTCATCCAGTCACTGCCAACCGCCTCACGCCTCACCTATACTAGCCAGGACGCCCGTCCCACACTACAGTCTGCCCAGTGGTGGTTTCCATGTCACCAGCCCATTGCCACTTCAACGTACTAACTCTGAGCTATGTGGAAGACTTTAGTTCTCTGGCGGATCACCTCATTTCGATCCTGTGCCTCAGAGAAACTCCGAGCATAGCTCTCTGCAAGCCTGCTGAGCGACCTTGAGTTGTCGGACTAGTCCCACTGTCAGTGTCCACGTTTCGGCGCCGTAGGTCATTACGGGTAGGAGGCACTGGTTTGGCGACAATTTGTGTTACAATCAATCAATTTCGCGCGGCCCACTACCACTAGACTACCACTCAAATAAAATCATTTGTGACGAGTTTTAATGATTAGTTAATGAACTGTGTGCAACAACTTTCTGTATTAACCCTATCAAAAAAAAAATCTGGCCGTATGTATTTTTTCGTACTTTAAATCCATGACATTCCGTAAAATCATATAAACAGGACGGTTTGTCCATCTATTGTCAGACGACCTCCGTGGCGGAACGGGTAGCTCTCGGCCTGCCACGCCGGAGGTTGCGGGTTCGGATCGCGCTAGGGGCAAACTGTTCGTATGATGAATATAAATGTTTGTACCCAAGTCTTGGATGTTTAAATGTTTATTTAAGTATGTGTATCCGTTATCTAGCAACCATACCACAGGCTCTGCCTAGTTTGGTACTGGATAATTGGTGTGAATGTCTGAGATATTTATTTATTTGTATTGCTACTACAACTACATTATAAAGCGTGTTGGATTGTACTAGTAGTAATCCTACTAATATTATAAACGCGAAAGTTTGTAAGTATGGATGGATGTTTGTTACTCTTTCACGAAAAAACTACTGAATGGATTTTAATGAAACTTTACAATAATAAAGCTTATACATCAGAATAACACATAGGCTACAATTTATAAAAATACTGTGTGAATTGTCCAAAATATCAAGTAAGTAGGAAAAAATCTACCATTTGCGAGCTATTCTGGCGTGCGCTACCAAAACCACTAGAGTTACACAAATGTAATGTATGATGGAAATGTTTATCTTAAATAGTCCTACAAAAACGCCCGCCACAGTGTAAGCCTTATAGCCAAAATAGTGAACCCTAATATAAGCTACTCGAAATACTAATCCTGCGCAGACGAAGTCGCGGGCACCAGCTAGTAAATTTATATTTATATTGCTCCTGGGGGAAATACTTTAGGAGCAATACATAGACTAACCGAAAGAAGTGATATTGTTTGTCTTTTTCTAGTTTGTGAGGCATTTCAACTTTTCCTTTTCGAATTGAATTTACAATATGAAGTATATTGTGCATATAAGTTAATATATTAAATTATAATTAATTTTAACTATTTATTTGTATATAGCAATTGTATAAATGTACGTGTGTTGAATAAACTTTTTTTACATCAAAAATATTTTCTGTATATTATTTCCATCTCCGGACTACCATTGAGGAGGGACTAAAAGCCATAAAAAAAAACCATGTACTGTGTTTCCGGAGATATGAGGTGGCCATGCCAGAATAAGCCTTATTTCGGCATGGCCACAAACAAACCCCTGTAACTTTTAAACGGCGGACCGACTGTGGATGTAGGGCTTCGCAATTACTCCGCCTTCATCATCTCACTGCTTTATCACAAACTTATACTGACTTTTCATTTAAAACAAATATTTCATTCTACATAATATATTGATTTCTAATAAACGTTATAAATAATCATATTACAATAAAACGTTATATACAAAAAGGAATGATTACTATAATAATTTGCTTAAAATATTACATCCATCGACTAGTAAGCCCATAGACGTCACATGCAAGACGAAAACTTACTGGCAACATATTATAGGCTACGGCAAAGACCTTATAAGTATTAATGTGTAGTGACGAGGTGAAATTGACATTATTCAATGCATATTGTCAATGCCTCTACACTTGCCAACTCTGGGCTGATTTCAGTAGGAAATCATATAGCACCATGAGGGTGCAATACAATGACGCGTTTCGCACCCTCATGCGACTGCCGCGCTATTGTAGTGCCTCGAGCATGTTCGCCGAGGCGCGAGTGCCCGACTTCTATGCAGTTATGAGAGCGCGCGTGGCTTCCTTTTGGGAAAGGCTACGTCGCTCTCATAACAGCATACTTAAAGCCATCTGCTGGGATATGGACAGCCCGATTTATAGGTACTGGATAAAAGTTCATCGGAGCGTGAACCAGAAATAGAAATAAGTATGTAATAATGATGTAATGACCACCTACCGCTTTTGGTAGGCATTTTATTTTATTTCATAGTTTAATTTTTTATTTTTATTTTTTTAATTATTTAACTTTTGTATTTTGTGTTTTATGGGTTTTTTATGCCTTTAATAAAAATCATTATTATTATTATTATTATATTATTAAAGGCTACAGAGTAGGCCCCTAGAAGTTGTCTTATACATTCGCCGCGCACCAACCGCGCACAAGGTCATCTTAGGTCTGACCAATCAATGACATGCCGCGATCTTGGCCGGGCCAATCAGCGTACAGTTCCCCCTCACTTTGACAGAATTATTTGTTTGTAGAAATAGTCTATTGGGCTTATTAGTCTATGGTTACACACTGTACAAAAAAAAATACATTTATTTAATTATTACCCATACTCAGGGTGCTGACTTTTCATGTGCCCCTTCAGACTGCAATTTTGTATGAACGCCAGTCCACAGATATGGCATCGGTACCTGTGAATCAAAGTAAAATTATTTTACATCTCTCATATTCGGTAAGTAGGTCCTTATTACCCCCAAATGGGGCTTGTAGGTGACCAATTAGCGCTCTAGGGTAATAATGTAGCTAGAAAAGCCTTAGGGCGGTAAGTAATTAAAAAAAAACTCTTCACTCTTTCAAAAAGTTCGCGTACATCTAACCATCATACTGGCAATAGACATCATGCATTCAGCCCAATGACAAAAGAGGTCGCTTCGCTATTCAGCCTTGTCTTCGTATGAGTATAATAGTCATCAATTTTAAATATCGAACGGCGAAGCTCAATTTCGTTCTTGAAAAAAATAATTAAAAAAAAAAGATGAAAAAAGGCGGGAATAGAAATCTTTTACTTTAAATATTGTTTGTTTTTGGGATTTTTTTATAATTACCTCACAATTGAGATGTAAAGCAGAGTAGTTAGCTCGGGTGTAAGCATCAATTGCACCCTCGAACTATAAGCTCGGGCTGCAATTGATGCCTCACAGCCCTTGGCTACTAATCTACTATAACTACCTGTTATCTGAGACATCATTTGCTTGGAATTCAAACATACTATTCGTGAAAAAATCGAATTAAAAGAAAATTGGAAAATAAAATCCTTGTTTGGTGATCGGTTCGGTACAAACTAACAACAGATCAAACGACAAACATACAAAAATTTCAAAAATGTTCTTTATGTGTTCTATTCTATTACTTAGACCCCCCAATTCATCCCCCAAAATATATGCAAATATTTTCAACTAGCTGTGCCCGTGGCTCCGCTCGCGTGAACTACAGAATCCGCTCCCATCCCCACTCCCGCTCCCGCTCCCTCTCCCGCTCTGGCTCCCGCTCCCTTCCCGCTCTCGCTCCCGCTTCCACTCCCACACCCACTCGACTTTTCCCACGCCCACGCCCACTCCCACTCCCACTCGCAGCTCCAAATGTAATCCAAACTCATCGCAATCTGAATAGTACGGAAATACTATTATATGCAATATATTGCATACTAACCTTACCTACTAATGTATTTGAAAACTAAAAATGTCTATAACTTTTGATTGAGTTAGCCGATTGCGATGAAATAAAGACTAAATGTTAAGTGAAGTTAAGCCCCATGTTTTTGTGAAAAGTCCATCAAAATCCGTTCAGTAGTTTTTAAGTGATGCGTGCACAAACTCACAGACAAACAGACAAAAAATTCAAAAATGATTGAAATGAGTTCTATTACTTATCCTTAGACCCCTCAATTTTTTTTTGCAAATATCTCTAATGTACAGACACGCGAAGTGTACGTTTTTATTTATTAGACGAAATATATGTCCGTCCAACTGACCTTCTGTCGTTGGTGTGTATCCTCATGTGGTCCTTGAGCGTCTTGAGCCTCGGGTAGCACTTCTCGCAGACCTTGCACTTAAAGTTCCGCTCGCCCGTGTGTGTGGGCATGTGGTTGTTGAGTGCGAAACGGGTGAAGAACTTCTGCCCGCAACACTGGCACTCATACCTGGGCATTCATAAATATACATACATATTCGTGACTGGAGAATATTACGGTCATTCCTGGGAGAAGCGTTCTTCGCGTCAGATTCCCGTCAGATGACGACCTCCGCGGCGGAACGGGTAGCTCTCGGACTGCCACGCCGGAGGTTGCGGGTTCGAATCCCGCTAGGGGCAAATGTTCGTATGATGAATATGAATGTTTGTACCCAAGTCTTGGATGTTTATATATTTATTTAAGTATGTCTATCCGTTATCTAGTAACCATACCACAGGCTTTGCCTAGTTTGGGACTGGATAATTGGTGTGAATGTCTGATATAATTTTTTTTTATTTTTTTTTTCTCATGACGTGAGGAGATGCTAGATTCATTAGATAGAGCGCAGGCGGGACCAGTTTACTTCGCTGATCTCGTGAGTTCAGAGGCGAACTTCGCGCGACTAAGAGAATTCGCGAGGGCGTGGCATAAGCGGAGAAAACTAATTGAGCTGCCCGATGACGACGAAGTAAATGTGGTGTGACGTCACGCCCCAGAAGGGAGAAACGTCAAAAATATGAAATACGAATATATTTGTATATAACGACGTAATAGATATCATGACGTTGTCTATAACGTTTACGCGAGTCGATAGCTTGTCTTTAAGCTTTCTTTTGCCATGTAGTTTTAGTTTTCACAAGTAATGAGAAAAAATAAAAGCCACGAATCTGACGCGAAGAACGCTTCTCCCAGGAGCGAACCATTAAACATTCGTTTTGGGCTCGCTAACGTTTGCCACTTGACTTAAAAGCAACCACGTAAGCAAACAACCCGCTGACATATTAGTGCACCGAGTTAAATAAATATTGGGCCCGATTCTGAAGCCACACCGTTAAAATTTGACAGCATTAAAATTGTTGCTATCCCTGTCAAAAGGTATTATGAGATAAAGACGAAACAAATTTTAGTGCTGTCAAATTTTATATGTGTGCTTTGGAATTGGACCCATTATTATACATATACTGACATATGACGTGACATACAAACATATATACACACTTGTCTAATCCCGAATTAGGATTGTCTCCTGTGCTATGGGAATTAAACAAGGATAGAACAATATCCACAAATATAACATTCAGACCGGGTTCCCCAGTGGGAATCGAACCTACGACCTATTACTATTACAGGGTCACGAGCCAGTCTGTACATACTTGTGCGTGCGTAAATAATAGTTCGGCTGGCTGGTGCACCCAGCGCAATCGAGAGAGGGACAATGTTGTACAGACACCTGCATTAATGGGGTCAGTCAAGAAGGGTTCTAATCGCATACAGATTTTTTACTTACAAACTCCCACATTCAAGACTGTCTTTTTGTTTAGGAAATGTCTAAGATATTCTTTATTGCACAAATTTTAAAAGTAAATACAGTTAGAAATATTGTGTACAAAGGCGTGCTTATCTCTAAAAGAGATCTCTTCCAGCCAACCTTACAGGGTGTGAGACAAGGCACTAAGAGCGAGGGGGCAAAAAGTGCATAATATACTACATAATAACTAAATACTGAAACTACTTTACACACATATATATATATATACATACATATTTATAGTAAATAATAATAAATATAATAAACATACATAAATACATACATATCATATTATACTGAGTGAGACAGATAGTGCTCTTTTAGTTTTTTAGTCTACCTTATTACAAGCGATTTAACCACATTGTCTAATATATAATACGGGTAAGCGACCTCTCTGAAACATAAAAGAACTTCTTAGAACCATCTTATACATCTCACTTCACAAATAATCTATAACTACCCACTTATGATTCGTATGAGTTAGTATAACACCGGTCATTTTTGCGGTATTGCTCAGGACGATTGCCTTGCCTTATTTGAACAGAAATGTTGGGAGCTTGGTCGAGTGGTTAAGTCTAGACAAGCAGTGTCAATAACTCTTGGGTTCGATCCAAACGCACAGACCAAACGCGATTCAAGTTAGTGCCGCGCGAAATACGCGAAACTTAAAAGTACGCTGCGCCGTACTGTCGCTAGTTGCGAACTTAGTTTTTAGTACAAGTCAATTATCACAATAAAGTTAGTTGTTGACTCCGCTGACCCATGAGACCTACGCTTAGCCGGCTCTGCTGCTGCTCGTTCGCTGGGCTTCCCCCTCGGGGGTTCCACCTGGTGCGCTGAGCACGCGAGCCGGCGAGAAGAAAAGGTCTCAAGTTTATCACAGCGGAGTCTCTCCGCGCTCTAAGGACCTGCCCGTATTAACGGGCAGCGCACGAAGCCCCTGGTAAGAGGCCATTGCCTCGGTACAGGTTCCCCGCCCCCTCCAAGGGGTGAGAAGATATCCAACGGCGAGTTAGTTGTTAACGAGATCGATCGTTTCATTTTCTATACAGTCCACTATAGTTTAGTCTATTACAGTATCCATTTATAAATGTACTGGCTGCGCGCGCGTGGACAACAAAATCCGCTCCCGCTCTCGCTCCCACACCTACCGCCACTCCCACTCCCGCATGCGATGAAAGTCATTTTATGGCAAATTTTTTGGGCTGGTTACATTATTGCAGTTTTAGTAGGGATCCCTATTTTTTATAGTAGTAAATATAGCCTATGTTACTCAGGGATAATGTAGCATTCTAATGGTAAAAGAATTTTTGAAATCGCTCCAGCAGTTTTTGAGTTTACTCGTTACAAACATACAAATCTTTCCTCTTTACAATATTAGCGTAGGTAAGACTACCTGTAGTCTTTCAGATGGTCCTTCCTCCTATGTATGGTGAGTGTTCGGCGAGTATCGAATATCCTCTCGCACATGTTGCACGGGAAGCTGAGGGGCTCCTCCCCATGCACTTCGACTAAATGCTTCAGCTTCTGGTGGTACGACATCAGCTTCACGTCGCACTTGGGGCAGTACACGCGGCCTCGCTTCTTGTGTACGCGGTCTATATGAAGATCTCTGGAAGTTTTGATATTATATACTGACATAGATAGTATGTTATATACTATGACATTATTTGAATTGTTGACATTGTAATTTATACATTATTTTATTTTATGACGATCCCTTTTACCATACTAGAATGACATGTAAAATTGAATTTTTAAGATGTAAAAGTGAAATAAATAAATCTAATCTAATCTGGAAGTTTTAAACACAGCTAAACCGCTTGTCTTGCGTTTGCATACATTTATATAATTCCAGGAACTACAGCTAGAGGTCGTCCTAGGAGGACGTTCAGGGATCAATTTGGTGATGTCCTCAAAATGGAGTCCGCAGTGAGAAGAATAAAAGGAGGTGCATGAGAAGGTTGATAAATGTGAGTGAGGCTAGTGAGGTGTGTCAGGATCGCGTAAAGTGGTGTTCCATCGTCCCTATGGGACCAGGGCTTGAACATTTATATTTAAGATATGACCGATAAAAGATTTTAAAGATTGACTTAAAACGGTAAAAATTTATTATCAGGTGACCAAATTAAACCTGAAACCAACGATGACTAAAACTCGACGATACACCACTCCAGAAGCTCGCGAAGAGACGTGCCGTTACTGTGAAGAGGATGTCCAGTCCTCCCAGGAAGCCTGCGCCGCAGGCGAAGCCCCAGAATGGGTTGAAGACTCTGCCTACCCCTCTGGGACCAAGGCGTGAGCATCATGTATGTATGTTTTATAATCAAACAACTAACCTGTTATACTGTGCCTTAAACACCTTCCCGCAAGTCTGACAAGGGAAATCCGCCTCCTCATGCCTCTGCTGATGCATCACAAACCTCCCCCGATCCACAAACCCGAGTCCACAAGTCTCGCACACATAGTTACTGAAGTGCTCGTTCATATGTTTGTTCAGAGCGTGGAAATAGGGAAAGATGACGTCACACAATGCACATTTCAGCTCATCCTTCGTCAACTTGAAAGGTAACACAGAATCTTTGTAGTCGAAGTAGTATTTCTTGTTGTGGTCCGTTGAAATGTGTCGTTTGAAATCGTCCAGGCTGTCGATTTTGATCGGACACAAGCGGCAGTCGATACGATTCAAATCGATTTTGATCATGTTCTTGTGCTCGGTTACTTTGAATCTCTTCGGATGGTGGGTTACTTCTGTAAATAAATTCTCCATTTTATATACATCAATAGGTTTAAATTGGTGACTTCCTCAAAAAGGCTGGGGTCCGCAGTGAGATGAATAAAAGGAGGTGCATGAAAAGGTTGTTGGATGTGATTGAGGCTAGTGAGGTGTGTCAGTATCTCGCAAGATGGCGATCCATCATCTCTGCCTACCCATCTGGGACCAAGTCGTAAGCATTATTTATTTTATTTTATTTATTTGACGAAACCAACAGCTTATTCTTATGCTTATTTAAACAATTTGTGCAGTTATCTTAATTAACAAAGCCAATTACAGGTTTCCTAGTATACACCATGGTAAGAGCGAGACATGCATTATCTACTTACAGATATGTATTTAAGAAAGAGAAAAAGTGTGTGTTGGTGTGTGTTGTGTGGGTGTGTATGGGATTTGTGTGTGTGTGTATGTATGGTGTGCAGGCGTAATAAAACATTACCGATTATTAAGTTTTTTTATAATTTTAGTTTTAAAGGATGATTTGGACTCTGCAAAAGGATCAATGTTTGATTATGCATTATTATTACACACATATAGGGTATATTTCGTTCAATTCACGTGGCACGCCCCGTTACTTATGGCGAGCTGCAAGCTAAACGGAACATCAGTATCTTAGTGTAAATACAAAAAATAGAATAAGCTTTTAAAAAATACCTAAACTAACTTGATCAACGATCTCTATGTACTTACTAGATGGAGCGAACAAAACCATCGTTCTGTTCCACGCACCTGCGGCTCCGGGAACCGCACCCCGTTCACATTCTCTGACAGTTGTTCAATTACTACGCAGAACATTCAACTATTTACTAAATAAATATTTAGTAAATAATTAAATGTTCTGCGTAGTAACTCCCACCAGTGTCAAAGTGAATGTGAATCATATATTTTTATACCTAAAGTGCGGAGTGAGACAGGCCTGGTATAGGTCCAACAGTGGACGTAGGCTGATGAAGACATACCTGTGTGTTCCCTAAGTAGTATTGGGTCCGAGAAGTTCTGTCCGCAGTAGTAACAGAGCAGGTGGTTGTGGCGACATTTGAACGGACACACGTAGGAGAACTCCACTATGGTTAGTATGTTCGTCTCGGTCATGTATGTGGGGTCTCGCTCCCGCATCATCTGTTGCACTTTCGACATTGGCAGTTCTGAAATGGGAAACTAAATAATTATAGTGATATTTTTGTTTCAAATTTAGCTTATGTGCAGGGATCGGAATTAGGTAGTACCATCTATGTACTTGCGATGAAATGTTTATGTTTCATCATAAACGCACATCAAATAAATACTGGATTTACACCAAATATATCGATAGATAGTGCCGTGTGGTTTCCGGTAGAGTAGAATAGGACCACTCCAACTCTTCCCGTGGATGTCGTACAAGGCGACTGAGGGAATACATTATAAAACATCAATCAGGTCTCCCCAAGTCTGGCCAGCGCGGGGAATGTAGGCCAAATCCTCCGTCTGTCTCCGGCAGACGAGAGAGGGTTGTGCTCCTGCAGTGGAGACAAAAATAACCTGATGATGATGATGTTTATGTTCATATGGATATTCCGGGATTTGTTCCGTGATCTATCGTTTGTTTGTTTTTCATTCATTTATGTATAAACTCATACAGTAGTAAATGTGGTATGTATGTATGTAAACGCTTTATTGTACCAAAAATAACAACAACAACGATAATAAAATAGAAATAAAACTGTGTACAAAGGCGGACTTATCCCACTTAGGGATCTCTTCTGTGGTCATTTTCCACATCGCTAATTTAATAATCTATATTTTATTTCCCACAGTATAATAAAACATAAGTACTTATGTAGTATTTTTTTCTTAATTGGATATTTTATACTTATTCATTATTACTACTGTACTCGTGGGAAACTTAAATAACCAAAGAAACACAATGAGGCAGAAGGTACTCGTAGTATCTATTAAAAATTATAAAGTCCGTCAGTTAGTTCCTCGTTGACACCGCTTTAAAGGACGAGAAGCTTCTATCGCGGGAAAATACCGACACTCGAATTACAATTACAGTGGAGTATCTGGATTAGCAAGCTGAAGTGGCAGAGGGCGAGCCATATCTATCGTAGAACCGACGGCCGTCGGGGTAGACGAGTTCTGGAGTGGAGACCGCGGGCCGGCACGCGCAGGGTGGGACGGCAGGGGGACTGACGACCTGAGGAAGATGGCCGGAAGCGGCTGGATGCCGAGGGCGGAGGTCCGTTCATTGGAGAAGGCCTATGTACAGCAGTGGACGTTTAAGGGCTGACATGATGATGATGATGAGGGGCAAGTATGGTTTATGGTTTAAGATTATTTATTCTCATAAGAAATAACATTTCACTTATAAGAGATAGTAAACTAAAATTATATTATGTTCTATTCTAATCTAATCCGAATTGAGCTTATATAAAGCAAAATACTTTTAAAATGAAGCGGGTAGTTACAAACTATTTTTATAATATACAGAAAACAACAATATTCGATTGCCGCGAAGCGAAAACACAGGCACTGCATCACTACTGGCAAAGGAATGTGACAAAGATATAGAGCGCAATCTACAAAACTAGAAATGGCTCGACTTTAACGAAACATGTTCAAATACGTAGTTTTTATTTTTAAATATTTTATATAATATATGGATTTATGTGTATGTATGTATGTATTTAATGGGATTTAGCTTGTATTATTCATTATATAATATTTAAGTAGTTTTTTAAAACTGAGCATAGTTTTGGCGTCTTTAATATCTTTAGGTAGATGATTGTATAGTTTTGCGCCCTCGTACAATATGCATTTTGATCCGTAGTTCGTTCTCGGTTTACGCAGTGTTAGGTCATTTTCGTTTCTCAATTTCATTTTGTGTATCTGTTGTTTTTTTGTGAAGCTAATTTGTGTATGTGTGTCTTTGTTAATTATTTTGCGTACTAATATACAATTATAATATAAATAACTTTGTGCTATTGTAAATAATTTTGTTTCTTTATATATTTTGTTTGTTGATGTTAGGAAGTCATAATGAAATAGAACCTTTATTAATTTGTTTTGTGATACTTGTATTAGATTTATGTTTGTCTTGCCTGCTGAGCCCCAGACTTCTATCAGATAGCCTAAATGTGGTTTGACTAAGGAGTTATATAATGTGTAGCGTACCTGAAGAGTTAGAGATTTAATTTTAGATTTTATATTTTCAATATGTGGGTTCCATGTCAAGTGTCTATCCAGAGTTAGACCGAGATATTTTTCTTGGTCTGTTCTATGTATTACTTGATTATTTATTTTTAGAGGTCAAAATCATATCAATATCAAAATCAACTTACTCTGTCGCTTTACAATCAACTGCTTGATCTGTCCTGTCTTCAACCCATTCTGGGGCTTCGCCTGCGGCGCAGGCTTCCTGGGAGGACTGGACAGCCTCTTCACAGTAACGGCACGTCTCTTCGCGAGCTTCTGGAGCGGTATATCGTCGTTGGAGTTGGAGTCCTCGTTGGTTTCAGGTTTAATTTGGTCACCTTGTAATAAAATTTTTACTGTTTTAAGAAAATCTTTTATCAGTAATATCTTACCTAAATGTTCAAGCCCTGATCCCATAGGGACGATGGATCACCACTTTACGCGATCCTGACACACCTCTCTAGTCTCACTCAAATTCATCAAACTTTTCATGCACCTTCTTTTATTCATCTCACTGCGGTCCCCAGCCTTTTTGAGTACATTACAAATTTGATCCTTAAACATCCTCCTAGGACAACCTCTAGCTGTAGTTCATTCCGCATTCGCGCTGTAATTCTCTTTTGTCTCTCTTCTTTCACTCAGACGCTATAAATGTCCAAACCAACACAAACCCTTCTCTACCTTCATTACTACATCTTCTTTCAAACCACATTTCTCATGTATCACTGTATATTACCATAAAACTTAATATTTATGACTTATAGTTACTATAGTCATCAATTCATTATAAGCACCTATATATTCTGAATGCAACCAGATATAACAAGATTACTTAAGTAAAGTTTTCATTATTATCCAGAAGGGTCGAAGTCATCGCCAGGCCTTCCTAGCCCTCTAAGAAGGTACTTACAGTCAGGTGTGACGTCATCGGCTAGTGCGTCACGGCACGGCGAGTCAGGGTCGCTCTCCATGGGTTCAGTCTTCACTATCTCGACTTCCACCTTTGGAGCACCGTCCACTAGCGCTTGCTCCATTTTCGTTTGCCGTTCTGTGAGCAACATATTATTTAGCACTTCCCTTGACAAACAAGTATTATACATACATACATTATGCTCACGCCTTGGTCCCAGAGTGGTTGGCAGAGACAAAGCGACTTGCCTTCACCCGCTTTTCGCCCCGTGATACCACTTGGCGTGATTTGTGGCGAACAACATCGCCGCCTCCGTGTTGAGACACAATATTATTTACAAGTATTCTACCAGGGTAAAAAGTACCCTATGAAAATTAAAAATGTACCTAGTGGCTTGGTCTTTAGACTCGAGTGCCAGAGATCGTGGGTTTGATGTCCACAATGGACAGACCACTTTTTACTTGCACAAGGTGGTCCCAGTCTAGATGTTATATTTGTCCGTATCTAGTACAAGAGAAAATCCTAGTTTAGGATTAGATAATGAGGATCAGTAAAGGTACAGAATATTCGTTAACTGTACTGTACGGCGTTTATTATGACTTACTACAAATTTTTTTTATTATTTAATTCGGACCAGTAGTTACAAAGTTATTGAGTATTAAACATAAGTGCATTCATTTGATTGCTGTGAGCTCCTAAAAATCGTAATTGAATTTCATTGTAGTGTTAAACAGAGGCACATCTCACCTTCACTCCTTGCATCATATACTTTCATTTGCAGGAAGGCCTCCTCGCACTGGAGTACTTGCTTCTTAAAGGTTACAGCTTCCCGCAGCCGTTTCACGCATGTGGCACATATTAACCGCTCAGTTGGCTTGCCATCTAGGTATGATATCTGGCAATAAATATGTAGAGAACTTGAATTAAATTCGGTAGTATTTTGTGAGGAAAAGATGGCGGAGTACATTAATATGTACATTTCTTTTCATGGGATTTTATGTTATGGAAGATTCAGCTATATACTGCCTTTCTATATTAAATAAAATGTTTGTAATGAAAAGCCCAGTAATCCACAAATCAGTAGTCATACTTAAATAATATTTATAAACCATTTTTAAGTCCAGACTGCTTTTTCAACAATTCAAATTAAAAAAGAGACCTCAGTGCCCCCTTTTCTCCACCATAACCCACAACTTGCATTTAGAAAATAGATTCTGATATCTCAAGCCAGACATTTGTATGGTTAGATAAGAATAGACTTGATGATACACACTGTATGGATGATAGACTAGAAGTTTCAGTAAAAATATAATACAATTTTAATTGACGAACCTACACATTGTCAAAGATATATATTGCAGACTTTTTAAATGTATAATAAGGTCAATAGAGCTCTTAGGGGAACTCAATAGACCTATTATAATAATTATAAGTAACTATTAGAACATGGGCAAAGGCAATGAATGAGACTTATTAAGAAGTTTTAATTCACGCTGGAAGCTATGGTATGGAGGCCGCATACCGCCAGCGGTGGACCCCCCCCCCCCATTATGATCTTAAACTGGTACAGGCTGGTTGAAGAGGGCGGTGGGCCAGATGTGTGGTGGCAGACATTAATTAGTAAAGGCCTATGATCTGCAGAGGACAGCGAAAGTCTACGATTATTGGTAGAACTTACCAGCAATCCGAAACAGTCCATTATCATGTCAGAGTACACTTCTTTTTGGCCAATACCGTCGTATTCTACGTTTAGAAGACGACATCTCTTCATGGTACCACAACACCGGCACAGCCCCGGGTCGAACACGGGGCCCTTGATTTTCATTTCACTCATATTGCATTTCTTTCAGATCTAATATAAATCTTATCTGACCAAATACAATACAAACAAAACAACCAAATCGACCGACACTGAACAATGCCGAACGAACATCAAAATCAAATGACATTGATTGATAATTAGCCATAGACAACACATTTTCTTTTATATAAGGGTGAATTTAAAGCACGCGTTCATAAATGAAAATTTTGATTAAAAGATTTACAGCGCCTCCTAGCGTCAAGTAGCTAAATGATTTAATAGATGACAAACTGATAAGTGGGGCTCGAATTATTGTAGCTACCACTCTCCAGAAGGCTATCAATAAAGTTGTGCTAAATAACAACAAAGACAGCTGGCAACAACTTCTAACCTTCTCGTATAACACGCTTCACGTTTCAAACCATGATGGCATTCCTCTCTCCCTCACACAAAAAATTAAAAATAACTGCTCTTCATCACCGCCACAATTTGATCATCCCAGGACAGGACGATCTAATCATGTTATTAAATCCATCAATAAAATAGAATCCAAAGTTGGTGACGGTGATATCAGGGGGGCAGCACAATTACTTTTCTCGTGTGATACAGTGGCTGCAGATGACATCAACACACTGCAGGCGCTTGAGGCCAAACACCCGCCTCCTTCTGCATCGCTCCGCCTGCCCGAACCTCCCGCTATGGCTGGTATGACTCCGCAAGCCACAATCGACGATGTCCTACGTGCGTTAATGTCATTCAAAAGCGGTTCGGCTAGTGGCCTCGATGGACTTTCCCCTCAACACTTAAAGGATCTTGTGTATGGGAACACCGGTGACACCAGCAGGGCTCTTTTGGAGAGCATTGCATCGTTAGTAAATTTAATGTTGTCGGGAAAAGTACTACCCGAAGTCACAGACATCTTGTACGGTGCTAATCTGTGCGCTTTGAATAAGAAGGGCGGCGGAATCAGACCGATAGCTGTCGGCACAACCCTTCGGCGCCTGGTCTCTAAGATCTGTTGTAGACATATTATGCCGCATCTTTCCACTAAGCTCCAGCCGTTACAATTAGGCTTTGGCTCGAAGGGTGGGTGCGAGGCTGCTGTGCATGCAACGCGGTCCTTCTTACAAAGCAAGGAAGCTGAAGTTCTTTTAAAAGTAGATGTCCAAAATGCATTCAATTCAGTCGACCGTGGCATTCTATTGGGTCAAGCCAAGGAGTACCTCCCGTCGATATACCCTTATCTCTGGCAGTGCTATAATAGTTCCACTAAATTAGTCTATAAAGACCACCTTCTTAACTCATCTGTAGGCTGCCAGCAGGGGGACCCACTTGGACCTGCCATTTTTAGCTTGGCTATCCATCCCACTATTTCGGCTCTAAAATCAAAATTTAACATCTGGTACCTCGACGACGGCACTTTTGGGGGTGACGCATCCGTGGTTTTCGAAGATTTGAACAGCCTAATTAAAGCTTTTGGGGCCATTGGCCTTGACCTGAATTTTTCGAAATGTGAAATCTATGTACCTCCATCGACACCGTTAGAAACTGCCCGCGAACTAATTAAACGATTTAGTGATCTGGCCCCTAGTATAAACATTTTGGATAACGGGTCGCTTCGCATCCTCGGTGCACCGGTATTTGATGAGTCCTTTCCCACTTACATCCAGGAACAAATAAACAATTTCCGCCAGTCATCTGACCGTCTGTTCAAAATAAACGCCCATATGGCTCTGGTCATAATGAAGTTTTGTCTTTTCGTACCAAAATTTATTTATGTGTTGCGTTGCTCGCATTTTTGGAAGAACCTCGACCAACTCACCATTCTGGACGATGAAATTAGGAACGTTCTATCCAAAATTTTAAATTGCACTCTTAGTGACCGGGCTTGGACTCAAGCCTCACTTCCGGTCCGTTTCGGGGGCCTGGGTATAAGGAAGGCGAGCCACGTCTCGTTGCCCGCATATCTGTCTTCTTTACCGAAGAGACCACAAGAACCATGTTCTTGTGGTCTCTTCGGTAATATCACCAGCCCATCTCTGGGTTCCGTAGAGATTACACACCTGTCAGAAGCTAGGGATGCGTGGTTGCTGGCCTGTCCCAGTGCATTGCCCACCCTACTGCACTCACAGAGACAGTGGGACGACCCTCTGTGTAAACAATTACAACAAGAACTGTTAACATCGAGCGCGGATGCGGTAGAGCATGCTCGCCTCCTCGCTGTATCTACGAGAGAGTCAGGTTTGTGGCTTCATGCAATTCCTTCTGCACACATAGGAACCCTGCTGGATAATTGTACTCTTACCTTGGCGGTAAGTTTGCGCCTAGGAGTAAATATTAATCAGCCGCACCGCTGTCACTGTGGCGAGCTGGTTAATGAGCTGGGGCACCATGGACTTTCCTGCCGAAGGAGCGCGGGCCGTCTGTCGCGCCACGCTTCGTTAAATGACACCATTCGCAGGGCTCTTTCCTCCGCGAACGTCCCTTCAGTGTTGGAGCCAAATGGTATTTTACGTTCCGACGGAAAGAGACCTGATGGGTTGTCGCTTATACCTTGGAGGCAAGGTAGATGCCTGGTGTGGGACGCTACCTGCGTAGATACGCTGGCTCCATCTCACATTCGGGCAACTGCCTGTTCTGCGGGCGCGGCAGCGGCCTCAGCGGAGGACAAAAAAAAAAGTAAATATGCCGATCTTGGGCAAGGGTATGTATTTGTGCCGTTCGGCGTCGAGACTCTGGGCCCCTGGGGGCCAGATGCCCTATTACTAGCTAAAGACCTTTCAACGCGCCTCATCGAAGCTTCGGGAGACCGTAGAGCTGGCAGCTTCTTCGCCCAAAGAATCAGCTTGGCGATTCAGAGGGGGAACGCTGCCAGCATATTGGGAACCCTGCCCCGGTGCGGTGCGTTGGAAGATATTTTCTATTTATAATTGTTCCTTGTTATTGTTTATTTATAATTATGTACAACTATCTTTATTAAAATAAATACTAGTTAAAGTTAAATTAAATTAGAATATAATATTGATTGTTATTATAATTAAAATGTGAACTTTGTGTTATTGATACATAAGTTAAATTAATATAAATTAATATTTAATTTTTTTTTTATTGAATAATATAAGGAAGTACACTTAAAAAATGAAAAATGGAAATTAAACATTGAATGTCAGATAAATAAAACCGATAAGTCAATTTTTATAGATACTTGTATATTTCATTCCAGATTAATAGTCCTATGAAAACAAACGCATTTGCGTCTCGAAAACAAAATACACAATAGATGGTGTTCCTAAGTGGACCGCAAAGTTTACTTGGTAATACAAACCTATTTTTGCTGCTGGTGACCCTTTCATGTATATGTTACCGAGACGTAAATAGCGTTGGTTTTCATAGGACTATTAATCTGGAATGAAATATAATGTTTTAACGATATGATAAAAACTACACCTCTTTGGATCATTGAATGCTTAGAGCTTAGGGAACGTACCCAAACTACGTGACCCGTTTAGGGGGGAGGGGGTCTTCAAAATACTACGCTTGATGACGCCCTGTAGGGTTAGGGTTAGATTTTCGTCACGTAGTCTATCCTCTAGGGAGATATCGCGCTTTTTCGAGCTATATTCAAATATGGCGCGAAGTTTTTAGCGCTTTTTAAACTCACAGAACTCACACATACATAAGCTGATTGAAAAACGAAAGTTTTTTTGTTCATGATAAAAAATGTTTCACTTTTAATTATAGGAATGCACGCACTTGCGCTTGCCGCAAGCGCCGTATTAATAAAGACAAATATGAGCAATTTTTTTTCTTTTAACTTTCTTATGCATTACTACAAAAAAACTAGTGAGGAAGGGGGGGGGGTCTTCGCATATACTAAAGGGTGTTCTCCCACTCAGACTCGAGACTCTCAATATCCCAATCCCAACCCCAACCTCAACCCCATCCCTATCCCCAAAAACTAAATTTCACTCAATCCCATACGCGCCGCGCCGTTTGCCCGCCGCGGCCGTTGACCTCGCCCATATAATGAACATATTCGTACGTTAGACAACTGTGAAAACTGCATCAAGTTTTTGCGTGATGCGGTAACAAACATACATACAGACAGACAGATAGACAAAAATTCTAAAAAAAAAATGTTTTTGCTTCTATTGGCCCTATAAAGACCCCTCATACATTTTTTTTTAAATATCTCTCATGTACAGACATAGACCAGTTACAGTTTTATTATAAGTATAGATGTATTATGAATGACATAGAAATAACTAATTTTGAGTTAGTTGCCAAGGTCATTTCATCATCTGATAATTTTTCTAGTTCGTAATTTTCGCCAATTTCGGGTGACAGTCAAAACGCCCTACAAACGTAATGTTTTGTAAGCCTGACTAACAGACGTACGGCCACAATGCCACAGTTTTATCGAACCAACAAAAAGTTGCGTATGTTATTGCTTGCTGTCTAAGTAGCATCTTTATTGTTATAAGATTTATGGGATTTAATTATGTTTGCAACACATCACTTCAAGGGGAGCGAAAAGCGGACGAAGGAAAGTCGTTTTGCGACATTGGATTGCGCAAAGTGGCGATACATACATCGCCTCTGCCTACTTCTCTGGGACCAAGGTACAAGGTACTCGTACTCTGTGACCAAGGCCAAGGCATTAGTATTATGTATGTATGTATTTATTTGTAGGATATTATACATATACCTACATGACAGTTACTCTGATCTGACCAGATCATGTCGTCAGTAGGGCGTTTTAATGATTGTCTAGTATAAACTTGTATTAAAGTAATATTAATATAGTGTGCAGAAAGTAAATTTTTCTGTGGTGGTCAATAATGTATATAAAAATATTTTTGTCGGTTGTTATTGCAGTGTGAATTTATTGATTCGTTCTACAATTTTACATCAAAATACATCACTATCCCGTTCCCACTAGCGAGACGCTTGCTCCCTCCCCTCCTCCCGCCCCTCTTACTTCATTACACGAGCCGCTTGCGATGGCGTCGTCGGTCTGTGATTTTGTAATGCACAAACTAACAATAATTAGTCCAAGTCTTTAGTTTTTACTCGTAAAATAAGTTAGTTATTAGAAAAATAGTGTTACAATTATATTTTCCGTGAAAATATATGTATATTTGTGAGAATGGCCGCGAAAAGTTCGGATTGGAGGCCCGGTCCTGCGGTCTGCCGCTGTTGTTTCGCAGAGGGTTGTTATAAAGACATCTCTACTGAATATTTTTGGATGGGAAAACGAGAAGTTTACTCTGAAATGCTTTCTACAACATTTGACGTCAGTGTAAGTAGGTTTTTATCATTATTTTTCTGTTTTATTTTTCGGAGACTTTGGCGTCCATTTTGGTGTCGTACAAGTTTTCAGGGTATAATCCGATCGATTGAAATGTGCGCACTGTTCGCTTCTTGCACTGCGGTGGTGATGGCGTATTTTCTTTGTATGTGTTTTAAAAATGTATGCAGAGAAATGTTTGATGTGTTGAGGATAGTCACAGTACGAGATTCAAAGGTTGAGTGTAAGAAAAGGGGCATTATGTAAAAAGTCTAATAAATATCAGCATTAAAGTTATAGGTTGTTAGTAACCAAGCGACGAGCTTATTAGGATTATTAGCACCACCAATTACAGACCCTACGCTTCACTTAAAATCTTATTGGTCCATTACACACATCTCTGTTATCCAAAATTTACAAGAGTAGCCCAGCCTATGTTATCTGCAGCAGTTTATCTTAGCTTTTATTATTTACATTTTTTTTTACTCGTTTTATAAAGACAGTCAAATTATTTAATTATTGAAAACACAATACCATAACTACTACAGTACTGAGGAATTAAAAAGCATATAGGCAATTAAAAAAATCTTTTTAATTCATCTTTAACTTCAGTTGCATCCACAGAGCAAGGCACAAAAATGACATGAAGTTGTTGACAACTTAATCTAACACCCTCGTCGGCCACAACACGCTCAACAACGGGGGAGGATGTTGCGAACTCTTTGATAGTTTTTATTATTTCTATGATTTTGTAAAAAGAACCTTGTCAGTGTTAGTTAGTCTCAAATAAAAATCACCGTTTTTTAACCAGGACACGGTTGGGGGTTTTTTTTCCTTTCGTCTGCTGCAGCCTTAGTCATTCACATTTTGGTCTGCAGGGAACAAATTACCGCAGGATGTTATTGATGCCCCCTCAGTGAACACTTTTAAAAACAGATTAGACAAGTTCTTCATAAACCAGTGTTACAAGTGACAATTAAAAGACTTAAATACACCAGTTCAGATATAGGCATATCAGCAAATTGCTGCTCGTCTATTATCCCTATAATAATAATAATAATTCATCAATCATTTAGCTAACAGTTTAAAAGTTTTAAAGATAATTTACTGGCATGAAAGTTATCCACTGATTAGCTCGTAATCATTTGTCTCATAGGATCGTTGGTTTAGTCAACAAAGTCCTGTCATTTTGTTACCTTATAATCTCTTGATCAAGTTCATTGCCAGAACATTATAAAATAAATTTGTTTAATTTCTTACCAAGACATCTCTCAGCTTGAAAGTAATGGAATAAAACAACATCATATTGTAGTGATGAGGTTGGGGTGTATAAAAGTGGGCTTTGAGGAAATAAAATATTTATTTCAACAATCTAAAGACTTGTCTAGAAACTTGTTAAGACATATTAAGTGTATGTAATACTGATTTAACACTGCTGGGATTTTCATTACAACAATTAATAACATACCGTGAAAAGGAATGTCCAAATTAATCTACCACACCATATTTTTTTTAAAAATACATAAATGACACTACCTGACTCTGAATCCTGCTAATTACTAATAATATGAGAAACAGGTGAACCCGGTCTTACAGAGCTGCCTAACAACCTAATAATAATGATTTATATCTCATCCCCAGATATCATATTCTCAGTCCACGGGCCCGAACAGCAATAGTCGTCTGATCTGCGAGCCATGCATATCCAGGCTCCGCGATGCTTCAGACTTCAAGCGCCAGGTGGTGGAGTGCGAGAAGACCTTTATGCAGCACCTTGACCCTGGCAGCTCGAATTCTGTGGACTTGGAACGTGTGTCTGAATGTAAATACGTTCACACTTCATATATTTAGCTACAAAAGACGGGTTTAAGAGTTCCATCAAACAAAAACAAAAATATTAAACTAGGCTTTTGGTTCAATCAGTTTTTTTACTTTCATACATTATTATGTACAATTTAGTATCAACTTTTAACCAAAACATATCTAAAATTAATCATAAGATTAAAGAATTTTCGCATTATAATCAATATTGGTAACACCAGGGGGCCAATTCTAATATTTTCAACATTTATCATTCGTTTAAACAAAAGTTACGTTTAAGTTAAAGTTTTTAACAGACGCTATTTTCACAGCAATGCGTTTCGTTTTTATTTGACACAACTGTCAAAATGTAGAAAAACTTTCGTTCCATCTACGTCTGACGTTTGTTTAAACATTAGCTACGGCTGAAACGCAGCTGAAGCACAAACGTGCGCAGCGGAGTACGAATAGTGCTAAAACTTGCGTTTCAGCTACAGTTGAATTCCGTTTTTTGCGAAAATGCGTTAGTAGAATTGGCTCCCTGTATTGTATTCTTTTAACCTTTATCACAGTTTCCTTAATAGTTACTGCATGACAGATACATCACTACATAGTTAAACTAAATTGCCTATGCTTTTAATCACTTACTGTCAGAGAATATGCTCGACTTAGCGTTGTTATTACTTCGTGTGCGCTGCGTATGATGTGCTACACAGCGCGCAAAAATGCGTTTTAAGGCGCTCCAACTAGCGTTGTTATTATTACTACGTACTGGTGGGTCGAGAACCACGCCGGGGCGGCGCGTAAGTGTAGGTAATTATCGCGGTAGGTTCGTTCGAGTGATTGAGGCCTGATTTTACTGCAACTTATGCAATAACTGTTTTGTATAGGAGAGGCTCATTTTATACCAAATAAACTATCACAGTCTCTTCCATAGGTTTTACTGTTCTATTTGGTTCTAATGAGCTGTGATAGATGGCGCTATACCGTACACTAGGTAGCTTAGTAGTCTTAGGTGAAGTCGTAAATGAGTTTTAGTTCTTTAGGTGTTTGAAATAAACCTTATTCATATTGCCCTTCAGTTCAAATGGATCCAGTAGAAAAGGAGGAGGTGAAACTGGAACGAGTCAAGGTCGAGACGAAGCTCAGCGACGACGACTTCGACGACGGCCCCGGCTTCCCTGACGACGACGACGATGACGATCGTAAGTTCATCTTTACCATCATCAGCCTGCATCAGTGCACTGCTGGACATAGGCCTCTCCCAAGGCGCGCCACTGAATTCGGTCTCCTCGTCCAGTCACTGCCAGTCCAGGTCATTCCTAAATACCACAGGCCGGTGACTGCGTTCGTAAACCCGCCTGCTCAGCGTTGCGATTTGGGTATTTACCCCCATGGATAGTCCAGTCGTCTTATCGGTCACTCCATTGACACCTGGCTGCATACTCTGTCGCCCAGTCAAACCAGGCGCTGGCAGCTTACACCGTCGTCCCGTCGACAATTGGCGCCGTACTTTATCGTCTGTGTGATATCTGACGGTCTTGATGACACCAGGGTTTTGACATCGACTCTCTCATCGGCTCTGTCGGCACCTAGCTGAGAACACAGTCACTCCGTCGATACCTAGCTAGGAACATGGTCGCCTCTTTGAAACCTGGCTTACGCTGTTAACTCTATCGTCTCCCCGACATTTAAGCTGCGTACTCGGATCGCCTCATCGCCTGGGGCGGTGAACTCAGTGCCCGTCTACACCTGGCGGCAAATTGACACTTATGCAAACTGGGAGCGACTGTGCAAATGGTCTGTTGAATGGAAATCGAACCCATAACCTCTTGACGTTCGAGACAATCGTCCGAATCATTAGAGCAACGAAGCCATGGCGTTAATGGCGCGAAGCTAAGCCAAATATGGCACAGGATTTTTTTCTGAAATAGTGTTATTATTGAATATTGTATGGCATTTATTTACAAGCCTTAAGGTTCGGAAAGACTGGTACGGCTGTTAAAGGAGAATGACCAAATGGCCTAAGATGCGTCTTCACCATTCATGTACCAAAAATATTGGTCTGAATTATGAATTCCTTCAAAATTAATTAAAATCGATATATAGTTATAATCGATATTTGTCAACAATATTTGATACTACCTTTCAGTTACTAGCGCGATAATACACCCATCATATTTTTCATTTACTGACTGGAAATACACTATTTGTACTGATTTAAAGTGATACACACGTTCTTAAAAGATATTTATGAAAGTATTGTTACGTAACCGAAATATCGATTATTCAATTTGTTAAATCGATGTAGTTGAACCGCACTATTGATATGCACTATGGTTTCGTACTGTGACGTCATATCCGATATGATTTCAACACTTGTTTTGGTCCGTTTGTTTACATTGTGTATTTGGGTGACAAAATCTATTTTAACGAGCCTAATGTAGTGTCGAATGCAATATACCGTCGTCGACTAATAACAACACTATGACATCAATATCTGGAGCGGTTAATCGTGGCTATATACCCACGGTTTTGTGAAAACTGCATGCCAACGAAGATTTTATTCAAAGTAAGATTATTGAATTTTCCCACTAAATATTTAAACGATATTCTTTTTATAATGATCCTGAGTATTTTGCCTGTATTGTGACGACAATTTGATCCAGACGCAAGGTTAAAAGTTCAAGGGCAAACTCCCATACAATTTTGGTCATTCTCCTTTGTTAATCTTCTGCCGCGGGCCACGCGAAGGGTAGGTTTGGAACCTATGCACCTAGTACATGATAATAGTACATAGTTATGACATGGTAATGAACTCCGACCTCGACATGATGGGCTGAGCCGATCCTAATGCACCACCGATGCTCATGACTGACTGGGAGTAGTGGCGCGCATTGATAAACGCCTTAGTTCAACAGTGGACATCACATGTTGATGATTAATGAGGGCGACTGATTATCATCACCAGCTGGCCATACTGCCAGGGTTGAAAATTGGAATCTGGGAAAGATGGCTACCGTTCTACCCCGAGGTTTAATTTTCCCACAGTCAAATTTATTTTCTTCGTATGGTACAGTATAGTAATAAGAAATGGGTACTCCCTGCCCCCGGCCGATTCAGCTTCCCCTGCACCACACCTCCGGCACTCAAAACAATCGAACTGATTTAATTACCTACTATTACTACAGGAGCACTAGCCTGTCCGGACACGTTTATGTGTGTGCGTAATTAATTGGATAAACATCCATTCTGAAAAATGTCCAACCCCAAAAACGTCCAATCCGAAAAACGTCCTAATTAAAAAACATCTGTTCTGAAAGGTGTCCAGCCTGAAAAAGGTTCACTCTAAAAAACGTCCGTTGTGAAAGATGTCAAATCCAGTCCGAAAAAGGGTTTCCTATCTAATTTTCTCATTATTCAGTTCAAGCATGGTTATGGATGTTTTTCATATTAGACATTATTATCGTAATACTTAATATTGTATGCAGCAATCCAAAGACCAGTCCAAGGTCCACCACTGCAGTTGGACCAAGTCCACCAACAAACCTTTTAATTTCGACGACCTAATTCAGGCTGTCGTCGATCTATGTGGCACTCTAGAACTCGCTTGCCGCAACAGCCATCGGTTTTATGACAGATGTCATCATCAGGTTATTTTTGTCTCCACTGCACAGCCCTCTCTCATCTGCCGGAGACAGACGGAGGATTTGGTCTACACTCCCAAGCTGGCCAGACGGGTTGGGAAGGCCTGATTGATGTTTTATAATGTATTGCCCTAGTCGCCTTGTACGAGATGCGCGGGAAGAGTTGGAGTGGTCCTATTCTACTCTACCGGAAACCACACGGCAATGTATAATAAAAAACCTATATTAAGCAGAGCCTGGGCTATTGGTACTGGACAGCTGATATATTCATACATACATACATGCATAGATAAATTACATCCAAACACAAGGTACATACCCTGGGAGGGATTCGAACTCGACTATTCTGCAGGGCCAGGGCTGGTCTGCAGAGTCGTTGTGGCCTGACAACTGTTACTCTAGCTTTCTAATTGGAATATGTGACCCAAGTCCTTCATCGGCTCTCCTCATTTTGTCATCTACAGGGAAACTCAACTAATACATACCTTTCTTTTCTAGTTGACGACGAACCGCTAACAAAGTTGGCCAGCAAGGTTCCCAAAAAGGAGTCTGTCGATTTCCTGGACTTGCTGGACAATTCCAAGCCAGAAAAGAGGAAGTCGACCACCAAGACGAAGGCGCCTCCGGCTAAAAAGCCCAAAAAGAAGGAAGCACCGAAAGCTTCAGCGAGCAAGGCGCCACCTAAGACCGAGAAAAAGAAGAAAGGTAGGCATCATAATTTTTTTATTAAAATCGGTAAAAAGAATTGCTGTGAACGTAGTAAGCTCTCGAGTAAAGTTTGTGATAAGACTATTGCCGGTGCAACTAAGGGGATCTTACTAAGAAAAGCTCTTAAAAGATTGCCTAAGCTGTCCTAACCTCATAATTCCTCCACATCCTCAAAATAATTACTAAATAATAAGATTGTTTTGTTCACGACGACACGCTCCATACTTTCTCTAAATCGTTTACACTTCACTGTATGCGTTATATTGTTACTGTATTACTCATTATTTATCAGTGTTCTCGCATACATACACTAATATACATTCGGATTAACCCCCCGCGTCCCGCGCTCACCCCTAGCGAAACTACCGGGGCGTGCTATCTTGAATTGAGTATCTTTATCTTGAACCTTAATCTAGTCTGTTTGAGAATACTAAACTTGCTGAATTATTACCAAATAATCCAAATTAACAGTGATTATTTTTGAATTATTTGGTTTTTCAGTTTCAGTTTATTTACCTTAACAAATTGCATTGTGTCGGAATTACATAAAATTATAGATAAACAATAACAATGTCAAAATTATACATGATTAAAATTGAATTAAAATCAATTAAAAAATTAATTAAATTATGCATGGAGTAATAGTTCTTTTCCAACAAGTAGCGCTTCAAAGATAAGTGGATTATCTATGATTTTAAATTCGAGTGGGCAGGCAGTTATATAACCCAACTGCTTTATGTCGCACACTATGCTCAACAATTCTCAGTCGTGGTACTATTGTGTATTGAATGTCTTTTCTCCTTGTCATTTAGCGTAGGCACCTCTGTTCTACAGTCTCGTACCTTCCTGGATGCTTGACCAGATCACCTTATAGTACTAAAATATATAGGCTGGGTAGTGTTACGATATTGAGTCTTTGAAAGTGTATTCTACATGATTTCCATGGGGCAATTCTTACCATAGCTCTTATGGCCCGTTTTTGGATCACAAACACCTTTTTAATATTATAATCGTAACCGTTTCCCCACAACTAAATACTATACCGAAGATGTGACTCCACCAGGGCGTGATAAACGACTTTAAGTTGTTCAATTGTTGCCTCCTCTCGTAAACTTCTTAGCGCATAGTAAGCGGAACTAATCATATTCTCAATTTTATTCAGCTCCTCTTTCCAATTCAAATCCGAATCTATATATATTCCTAGGAACTTAACAGTGTCTACCAGTGAAATCCTATTTTGATTTAATCTTATAAATAAGGTTTTACTACTTGCAGTTGCAGTTCTGAAAAGAACTGCATTAGTTTTGCTACTATTGATATTTAAATTATTAATGTTAAACCACTCATTGAAGGCTGACAGAGCTCTGTTAGCTTTAATTTCAAGCTCTTCTAGATTTTTGGCTGAAACTATTGCATTAGTATCGTCTGCAAAGACTACTACTTTCATATTTGGGATGATATTGCTGACGTAATGTATTAAATCATTCATGAAAATTATAAAAATGTTGGTCCCAATATTGATCCCTTTGGGACACCTGTGCAATTTTTTTGTAATGCAGACATGTAACTTCTTTTAGTACTACCCTCAGTAAATTTTGACTCTATCGTACTACTATGTAGATTCAAAGCATGGATACCAGTCTTCAAATTGTTTGACGTCAGCCTGTGCTGTATGCCTGTAATATTCTTTGCTCTGAATTGGCTGTAATACCTTGCTTTCTACACACTTCCGAACGCAATCAGTGCCGTCATCGCTTTTGACGTCTCGCTTGTCATATGTCAATAATGACAAGTCAACTTCACTGAGCAACTTTCAAAACAGTGAGTGCGTGAACCATGTGTGAACCGATCAAGCGATTTTAGATCTTATAAATGTTGTGCGTTATAAATTCAAAAATTCTAGGACTGTTTACGAGGGGTATGAAGGGTCTTTATAGGGCCAATAGAAGCTAAAACAAGTTTTTTTAAATTTTTTGTCTGTCTGTCTCTCTGTCTGTCTGTATGTATGTTTCTTACCGCATCACGCAAAAACTACTGAATGAAATTTAATGCAGTTTTCACAGTTGTCTTGCTGGTCGTCTAACTTAAAATCTGGTGCATGTTTCATCTTGATACGCCACTTAGAATCTGAGATATTAATAAAGTAAATTTTTCTAGAAGCCATTATATCGGATGATAATAAAACGACTGTTAATATTTCTTCCAGTAACTCAATATCACATTTAGAAAAAAATCATGAAAAAAAAATCTGTTTTTTACGAAAATTTTGATAAAAAAATATACTAGGATAGGACAATTCGCAATATTTCTCGTTCGTACGAGTATGTTCACGATAGGGATGGGGTTGACGTTGGGGTTGGGATTGGGAATATTGACTCTCGAGTCTGAGTGGGAGTGGAAGTAGAAGTGGGAAGAGAACGGGAGCAGATGTGGGAATGGGGGCGGATTCTGTAGTTCACACGAGCGGAGCCGCAGGCACAGCTAGTAAATAAATAAAATAAAATAAATTCTTAGATGGATGTCACTGCACCTACTCTACGAAAGTAAGAGATTTGTACAATCCCCCCTCCCTCCCTTCATTATTAGGTACGAATTTAATATCTTTGCAAAGGAGACCATGTTTTTGCTATCATCAGCAGAAATACGTTCACTGCTGAACATAATCCCCCCCCCCTTCCCACCATATAATGCCACTTTTATAATTGTATGGAAACTCAATGTATAGTGTTGATATATGGTTTGCATGTGAACTGTAAGCTAACTGCAAAGTTGCAGTTTAACAAAAACAGCTTGAGACAACTGCATCGGAACTGCCTACCAACTGCACCTACAGACTTCAGGGCGATTTTTGTCGCGAGAAATGGCAAACAGTTGCCGCATAGTGGATATGGATGAAAAAATCGCTAGCTCGCAGCTGACATGTCCGTTTAGTATGAAAAACTAAAAATTCCTAAGTATCAGTTCTGTTAATCAAATTTTCTATACTCGTATACGTTCACAGCAATATTGTTTAGCGATACAAAGATTGATAGATTTCTTGCTGGCGATGCATTTACACACACAACACACACACTATAGCTGAGTGCAGTAAGTAATTAGCAGTCTGTCAGTGTCCAACATTGGATATAGGCCTTTTAGGCAACATAATAAATTCCCCAAGATCTGTGGAAGAGTGCACTTTGTTGCCAGAGAGTTTGTGTAATGATTTAACTTTGCAGTTTTTTTGTATTTTTTTTTGTTTTCTGAAAATAATCTTGCTTACTTGGGATTCCTATTTAGTGTGTAAATGTACATATAGGAATGAGGTAGCATATTTTGTCTGATGTCAAGTGTTGTAGTAGTGTAGAGATAATGAATGAATGAAATAATTTAATGAAAAAATGAGTAATTGAATGAAATAATGAATAATTGAATGAAATAATGAATAGTTGAATGAAAGAATGAATAGTTGAATGAAAGAATGAGTAATTGATTGAATGAACGAAAATACTTTATTGCACACCAATCCCAGAAATATATTGGAGAAGTATACAGTAAATATACAATTGGCGGTCTTATCGCTTTTAGCGATTTATTATAGCTACTGAGGATCGTATTAAAATTCACTAAAGATAAGAGATACATTTAAGCAAACTGAATCAATTCATATACAACTTATTTGTCTTGTTGATAATATAAAATAGATTATTTTTCATGTCACAATGAAACAAAATTCCCAGCAGGAAATCTATCAGTCAATACACTCGTATTATAAAGCATGTTAGATTTTAATTAAATATATATAAATCATATCGATATGTCTCACAGAGCTAATTAAATAGACGTAGATATATTTTGTAGATCTTACTTTAGCCATTTCGTGTTTAGACTTAAGTTTTTTACAGATTTATTGTTACATTGGGCCCTATGTTGAAGTCACTGTAAGACAATAAGGGATATGATTTTAGACATGTCAAATTTCAAGTGCGTGCCTTCAGAATAGGGTTCTTTGAGCGACGTCTTCAGATTTAAATTTTGTGTCTTTTCAGCAGTAGCTCGTATTTAATAATAATAATAATATGTCAGACATTCACACCAATTATCCAGTCCCAAATTAGGCACAGCCTACCTTTGATACCATTTTACGATGTCTAGGCATCCACTCGTCTATGGGTGGTTGGGTCGTTGGTACGATAATATAGTGGTCTCTCGGAAATATATTCCCGTGGTAAAAATTAGCCTGTGTTCATGTCCATGTCACCTACAGTCTGTCTATATACAATTTCATCATATATTATATCATCATCATCATTATATCATCATCATCATCAGCCAAGCGTCCACTGCTGGACATACTCCTCTCCTAAGAGGCGCCACTGAACCCGATCATCATGGGGATCGGTTGAATAATATACTCTCACTTTCGGATTTATGATATTAGTTACGATAGGATATTATTATAATTATATTAACGGTCTTGCAGAATAGTCGGTAGTGCACCTACTTGCAAAGCTCGGGGTGGCGGGTTCGAATCCCGTTTCGGGCAATTATTTGTGTTATTTGCCGTGTGGTTTCCGGTAGAGTAGAATAGGACCACTCCAACTCTTCCCATGGATGTCATACAAGGCGACTAAGGGAATACATTATAAAACATCAATCAGGCCTCCCCAACCCGTCAGGCCAGCGCGGGGAGTGTAGGCCAAATCCACCGTCTGTCTCTGGCAGATGAGAGAGGGTTGTGCTCCTGCAGTGGAGACAAAAATAACCTGATGATGATGATGGTTTGTGTTATGAGCATTTGTGTTTGACTATGTGTACCAGTATGTACGGGTATATCAGCTGTCCGATACCCATTGTACAGCCTGTGCCTAGTTCGGGAGCAGACGGCCGTGAGTGAGATGTCCACACATTATTAGGATATAATACAAATACCACTATACATAACCCGCCTGCTTAGGCGTGCTGATGCGAGGATAAAACTCCCATTGTTTTGGGAGAGGACCCGTCCAACAGTGGACATTGAATACATTACGGTTTCCAAATTAGTTCCGCCGTTACGGTCTTATTGTGTAACAAGTATGTAAACAGGCGCCATGTCCAAACGGGCTAAAATCGAGTTAAATCGGTTTTTTTTGTCCTATACGCCTTTAATATGTAGATAGATGATATATGACCAACGATCTCTATGTACTACTAGATGGAGCGTTCCAAACAATCGCTCTATTCCACGCAAGTAGCCACAACTCTTTCACATTCACTTTAAAACTTGTGCAGTTACTACTCAGAACATTTAATTATTTACTAAATATTGACATTATTTAACCGTAGCGTCAATATTTAGTAATAATTAAATGTTCTGCGTAGTAACTGCACTAGTTTCATTGTGAATGTGAAAGAGTTGTGGCTGCTTGCGTGGAACAGAGCGATTGTTTGGAACGCTCCATCTAGTAGTACATAGGGATCGTTGTATATGACTTGACATACACTTGTCTAATCCCAAGCTAGGATTTTCTCCTGTGCTATGGGAATTAAAACTAGGATAGGACAATTCACAGATATAACATCCAGACCGAGGTCAACTTGTACAAATTGTACGAAGTGGTCTGTCCCCAGTGGAAATTGAACAAACAACCTCTGGTGCTCGAGTCCAATGACCAAGCCACTAGGCCAACTATAGTAATTGTAATCCGTACTTCAATTCCAAAATAGTCATTGGTTTCAATACACAATGCGAATTTTTATAAAAAATATAATGATAAGTGGATAAGAGAGCTGCAGCCCCTTACGACCTGTCGACGTACAACTCCACTCCAGGCGTTGCGGCGAGATTCAGGTTCGAATCCTGATAGTTACAAATGTTCTGCTCTTCACATCTTGTGGTTTCAGGTTAGTGGATGCTTTTGCTGTGTAGTCGTTACTGTGAGCTCTGATACTTAAAAATTTGGTTCTATTGAGTCAAATTGTTGTCTTTTATTGACATAGTAAAATATGTTTGAGACTTATCGATATGAAGGTTCAGTGAACGCTGATAATGCATTGAAAAAATATATGAACAAAATTCTCCTTTACTAAAATAAGTTATTAGAATTTATTACCTAAACGTTAGAATTTAGTATTCTAAATTCCTGGAAATTATTTCCGTTTGCTCATATATTTTTGGCAATGCTTGTGCAAGTCGCAAAAGTATATTGTGAACGTTTAAAAACTAAATATTCAGATTTGCGTAAAAAGTGTACATATAGTTTCGCAATATAGCTTTGTGATTTGCCAAAAAATGTAGGTAGAAATATTAACACAATTTTCAGATTTATGATTCCGATGTACTTATAACCTAACCAATGTAACTTACATTGACATCTATCTAATATAAGGCATGTGCGCCTTTAAGCACATTTAACTATACTTTTAATATACTATTTCTGTGTATAAACACACGATCTGTTGGCACTTAAAAACTGCACCTAAGAAAGTGCTAACATACCTAGATATGTTTTGAGCAAAGTTAAGATTTATTTAGTTTCAAATTTAACTACAAAACGACAACTCTTGGATGCGAAAACAATTTTTAATGGAACACTTCATTTCCGACTCCTGCGTCAAATACACCGATGTGGTCATCTTTAGAACGCGAGTAACTTCAAAACATAGCACCACAGAAAACAGAATTATTGGTGTTGCCAATTACAAACGTCAAAATTTTTCTGCAAGTGCCATTTCTACTGAAGATGGCTATTTTAAAAGGATTGTTTCTTCGGCGCAGCAGCTCTGAACATCGAATGGCTGATTTATTGTACCCAATGGTACACAGATTATAAGTCAAGATCTTCTCGGTACCGATTTTCTTCATCCTTGTATCTTGCCTTGAATAAAACGTCTACCTTATTTTCTGTAATAGAGCGCGAACTGCTTAAAAACGACAATGTTTTCTTTTTTAGCCGATCATAATGATCCGGCGAGAAGAAACGCGGAAATCATCATCCGTTGCGCGACCGCCTACCCCTTCCGTGTGAACGACAAATGTATACTATGCGTCTACTGCCAGGAGTTGTGCAACGACGCTGACATGTTTCACACACACATGAACGAAGAACACAAAACTTTCAGCGCAAAAATAGCCTTCCACAATCTGCCGAAAGCAGAATTTATTAAGGCAGACATCTCGAACCTTCGATGCAGACTCTGCGGCGAAGTCCACAAAGATCTGGGCGGAATCGCTAACCATTTAAAGCTGGTACACAATCAAGGGATGCTTTTAAACGAGAAGTTGGGTGTGATGCCGTATGTACTGCAGAAAGACGCTTTCAACTGCGCCGTTTGCTCGAAGAACTTCCCATCTTTATTCCATTTGAACAGGCACACTATAAGTCATTTTCTCTCATACGTGTGTCACGTCTGCGGGAACAGTTACATAGCTACCACTGGTTTGTTGCGACACGTCAGATTAAAGCATCAAGTGTATGAGGTCTCCTGCAAGAAATGCAGAAAGGTGTTCCCATCGATGGAGGCGAAGGAGAAACATCGTCGTACGGAGAAATCGTGCATGCCGTACTGCTGTCCGAAATGTCTGGAGAGATTTTTGGACTGGAAGTCTAGGAAAAGGCATATGGAGACTCAACACGGGCACGAGAAGAAGGTGTTGCGTTGCGCGGACTGCGATATAACCTTCGCTGTTGAAAACACTTATTACGAGCACTTTAGATTGCAGCATTCCGAAGACTGCTCGTCTTGCAAGCACTGTGGAATGAAATTCGTGTCACTGTATCGTTTGAAACGACATTTGAAAAGGCATAGCTTGTAATTTTATGTTTAGGGGAAGGAGTGATCTAGTCATCCGATATCATCGATCTCTATGTTCTACTAGATGGAGCGTTCCAAACAGTCGCTCTGTTCCACGCATGGAGCCGCAACTAGTTCACATTCGCTTTGAAACTTGTGAAGTTACTACGCAAAATATTTAACTACTAGCTGTGCCCGCGGCTCCGCTCGCGTGGACTACAGGATCCACTCCCATTCCCACTTCCGCTTCCTATCCCACTTCCACTCAGACTTCAAATCCAGGTCCAGTTCCAGGTCCAGGTCCAGGTCCAGGCCCAGGCCCAGGCCCCGGCCTAGTTCCAGGTCCAGGTCCAGATCCAGATCCTCAACTCTCCCCTCAACCCTCCCCTCAAACCTCTTTCCCTCGTCTCTCCAAATGTAGTCCTCGTAACTAATCCATCGCAGTCCAAATTCCGACCAACATTACTTTTTTGCATACGTTACCACAAATTCATCGTAATCGGGTAACTCAGTCAAAAGTTATGCGAATTTTCACACACTCAAATTACACTGGTACCATACCCGCTCCCGCTCCTGCTCCGGTCGGGCTCCGGTTCCGCTCCCGCTCTCGCTCCCGCTCACCTCCCGCTTTCGCTCCCCTCCCGCTTCCGCTACCGCTTTCGCTTTCGCTTTCGCTCTCATACCCACTCCCCCCGCCCACCCCCACCCCCACGCCTACGCCCACGCCCACGCCCACGCCCACTCCCACTCCCACTCCCACGCCCACTCCCACTCCAATTCCTACTCGCAGCTCCAAATGTAATCAAAACTCATCGCAATCTGAATAGTACAGAAATACTATTATTTGCAATATATTGCATAATAACCTTACCTACTAATGTATTTGAAAACTAAAAATGTCTATAACTTTTGATTGAGTTAGCCGATTGCAATGAAATAAAGACTAAATGTTGAGTTAAGTTAAGCCCCATATTTTTGTGAAAAGTCCATCAAAATCCGTTCAGTAGTTTTTAAGTGATGTGTGCACAAACTCACAGATAAACAGACAAACAGACAAAATTTTCAAAAATGGTCGAAATGTGTTCTGTTGCTTATCCTTAGACCCCCCAATTTTTTTTTTGCAAATATCTTCAATGTACAGACAGGCGAAGTTTACGATTTTATTTATAAGATTACTAAATATTGACGCTACGGGTAAATAGCGTCAATATTTAGTAAATAATTAAATGTTCTGCGTAGTAATTGCACAAGTGCAGTTGCGTGGAACAGAGCGATTGTTTGGAACGCTCCATCTAGTAGTACATAGAGATCGTTGTCTTTAACCATCGAAACTTTAATTTGATTACCGAAATGATATAATCATCCACTTGATAATATAACAGATCACGTCAAGGTGTATCACGGGGCGACAAGCGGGCGAAGGAAAGCCGCTTTGCGACATTAGATTGCGCAAAGTGGCGATACATTGTTTCTGCCTACCCCTCTGGGACCAAGGCGTAAGCATTATGTATGTATGTATAATCATCCAAATGTACACAGTGACCAACGGGACTACTCCGTATGCTTCATAATATCTTAAAAACCAACTCTGGTTTCACAGACAAAGCTTACCATTTACGAAAGTCTTTAGGGGTAGTTTTTAAGGTACATTATATGGTGCCATATTTATATGATAAATATCGTTTACAAGGCTATAAATCTCTTGATGAATCATTTCCTTAGGACTGGTACGTTAGAGTCAGCGTAGACAATGCAGCACGGCTAGGGTTGCCAGGTCTTAATATGGCGAAGCCGGACTGGGCAGGCAGTTTACCCGGACTTTTCGATATCAAGGCCGGACACTCTAAAAGCCAACGATTTTAGAACTCCATCCGACTCGGTTGACTCGTGCATGAGCCGTGAGATGGCGACTCGATTGACTCGTGCTCGTGCACGAGCCGCGAGATGGCCCAAGATGTAAAAACCTAACAAAAACCGGACGGACCGGACACTGGCGAATTTGGCCGGACAAACATGCAAAAAACCTGACCCTGTCCGGCTTTATCCGGACGTCTGGCAACCCTAAGCACGGCGGATTTTTATCTGTCCACTGCTGAGCATAAGCCTCCCCAATATAATGTCGATTTTGGTGGGCTGTCCATTTTGGGATTTGCCATATTGCCAATTGCTTGGCAGGGGGTTTGATGATCGCAGTAATGATCTTAATGTATACAGGTGTTCGCTGCTGCCTATTCCTGATGCAAATCAACAAAAAAGAAAAGTGTCGAAAGCCAGTGTCTAAAATTAAAATGTCCGATGACAGTTGTGAAACGTGTCCACAGTCTAAACAACAAAAAGGAACCACAGTATAAATAAAACATGCAGTCTTGTAACACTCATTATGTTAGGAATGTTTATATTCTTATTAAGTACTATTGATTCCAACTTTACATATAATCTAGGTAGGTACTTAAGTATTTGATACAAGTTAGAGTAGGTTGATATGTATTTATTTTATCGATGTCTGTGAATGAATAAATCTTTGATTGATCGCTTACTCTTTTCTTAAATGACTCGTTTCAAGTTAATACCGTTTCTATTTTACATTATGCGTGAAGAAGACCGTTTGAATAAGGAATTCAGGACTGAAATCTTGATTATCGACTTCATTGGTAACTTCCAAGTCTGCAATCGAATTTCCTAATCAAGACAAGAAGACGAAAGATTTTTTCTTTTAGTTCTTTTAATAATTAATTTGGCCAGTAACGCCAAGTTCATTATGATGATGCGTACAACAAAGTACTTGTTCAGAGTAATTGGTACATAGACTTTTTATAATGCGTAGATTTAGATGAAAACACCCGTAAGTTTAGCAAATAAATGAACAAAGGTCATCGGAGGTTGAAACTCATAATATTGTCAGGAATACTCAATATTATTACGTAAAGAACTAAAGGCTCTGAGACGAGGTAGACAATTATTTCCCTAGATAATCGTGGTACCTTAACACGGAGTCGGTCACGTCAAGGGGTATCACAAAGCGAGAAGCGGGCGATGGAATGTCGCTTTGCGACATTGGATTGCGCAAAGTGGCGATACATCGTATCTGGGACCAAGGCGTTAGCAGTATGTATGTAAAGAAATGACTCCTCCCCTCGCCAGCTTAACGTTGCCCACAAAATGAGCACCGCTGGCAGTATGCTCTAATGGGCTGTCGCAGTTCGGAGCCGCCCCATCGTACAATTTTATGACGTGATTTCATTATTGCGTCCACATGCCAAACTAAATGATATTAATTTTATTTTTGCATGCACATGCCAAATTGACTGCCGTATATGCCAAATTAAACATATGCATTTCTATTACAATTTATTTAAAATATTATAGTGCCTACCTTTCTCATAAATAACAAACTGCGTTATTGTCACAAAAAAGGTTTACAGCGAAACTTTTTCTTTTTTAGAGGATACAAGTGATCCTGTGAGAAGCAATGCGGAGTTAATCATACAGTATACTACCGCGTACCCATTCCGAGTGAACGTGAACTCTATACTGTGCTTGTACTGTCGAGGACTATATGAGGATCCTGACAAATTCCGAGAGCACATGGAAGAGAGCCATCAGAGCTTCTCAGTCAATAAAGCGTTCGCGGGACTACCAAAAGTAGAATTCATCAAAACAGATCTGTGTAACCTACAATGCAGACTCTGTTCGAAACATTTCGAAAATTTAAAACTCATCGCGACTCATTTGAAAGATGAACACAACAAAGCTGTCGACTTGAACTCTCAGCTCGGAGTGATGCCGTATCGTCTCAACAAAGACGGCTGGAACTGCGTTGTTTGCTCAAAAACTCTATCGTCATTAGGAAATTTAAACAAACACACCATAACACACTTTCTGCTTTACGTCTGCGACACTTGTGGGAAAAGTTACATATCTGCTACAGGATTAGCTCAGCACGTGAGGTTAAAACACGAGAGCGATTACAAGGCGTTCTGCAAACGATGTCAGAAATCTTTTCCATCGCTGGAAGCGAGAGTTCAACATCACAGAACAGAGAAGAAGTGCATGCCTCACTGTTGCACTCAGTGTCCCGAGCGATTTCCTATATGGGAATTAAAACAGCGACACATGATTGACGCTCACGGCATGACGAAAAAGTCCCACCAGTGTCCAAAATGTGATCAGAGCTTTACAGTTCGCAGGACATTCTCTGACCATTTTAAGAAATTCCACTCCCTGGAATATTTGATTTGCATGCACTGTGGGCTAAAATTCGCTACTACATCGCGGCTTAATCGTCACTTATCGAAGCATAACTTATAAGTAATTAATGACCTAGTCTTTCCATTAGAATCGACATATTTTATGTTAACATATTTAAGTTTAAATGATGTGGAATTATATCGCGATGTTGTCTCCAGATCATTTTCCTTTTTCCTTTTAGCCTTGAAATATTGGTCTCTCTTATTCGTTATGGCAGCATCGTTTTGCCAAGCAGTGTTTTGTAACAAAGGAAGCTAAGAAACAACACATGAGAACAAGTAGTGTCTCAGTTATAGTAGATATGGTGTACATTTTGCAGACCATATTTCCGTACTTCGCAATTTTCAGAAAATCATATTATGGTCGTGTTCACGGAAAGCCGAAGATCCTTTTTTCATGCTCGGAGTGCGTTAACGTTTACTTACTGAGGAATGAGCTTTACTTTTATTTCAAAGTGACATACATATGATCTGAAATGCTAGTTCAATGAAATGACATTTCGCGTGAGTCAGGAGTTGCAAGAGCATACGTCACGGTCACATACTGTCGAGCATCCCTTTCAATGCGATGTATGAGTAAGCTCGTTTATATCCGCGAAAACATTTAAGAAACACTACGTACTTACGATGGCAGCAAGAAGCATGCTTGTCCAGTTTACGATCGATTATTTGTTCTTAAATCAGGATGAAGAAATCTATAGAGAAACATGATACATAAAACTTAATCAGATTTGTATTCCTAAGCATCACGTTATTAGTTTGGTGTTACAGCACCACTGGGTCTAATGACGTAAAACTCAAGTTTATTACTGCGTTTTTTAATTTGTCAATAAGCTTAGATGTAAAAAAATAACTACTGCGTTTCAGATTTTTAGGTAAAGTTTTTGTCTCAATATTGATTGAACCAGATTTTAAATATATGCGTCTGATAAGCGTGTCTGGTATACCTGCGTGAGCACATGTTACGAGAACGCCTTAAAACTTCCTTCCATTATCTATTACAATTGTTTTGACTAGTTTATTTATAAAATATTTTACTTTAAAAACTTTTTTACAACCATTAAATCGATAACCATATTTCAAACGGTTAGTTTTGCTTTTAGGAATTGAACTATTCTTTTTTCTAGACGTAGAAGAGGATTTGGATCCAGCTAAGCAGAATGCACTGATAATACTGAACAACTCAACGGCGTACCCGTTTCATCAAGGTCACAACTCCATACGCTGTCCGTTCTGCTCCATTCGTTACGACGACCCCGGACTGTTTAGAACTCACATGGATGCAATCCACGTAGGGCACGATAGATCAACAACTCTTAAGCCCTTTGAGCATTATTTAACACGCGTGGACATAACCGACCTCCGTTGTAAATCTTGCACCAAGATTTTCCCATCACTAGAAGTTTTGGCAAAACATATGAACGACGAGCATGATTTAGGTATCAACTTGAGTCAAAGTCTTGGTCTAGTGCCGTTTAAGCTCGAAACAGATCGATTTGAATGTCTCGTGTGCTCTGAGAAATTCATAAGCCTGTTCCATCTTTACAGGCACACCGGTAAGCACTATTGTAACTACATTTGTGAGATTTGTGGTAAGAAATTTGAAACCGCCTGCGGGCATAGAGTTCACGTCGATGGCCATGATCTGAAAACAAAATATTCCTGCAAACGTTGCAAAATGTACTTTACGTCTTCCGCGGCGAAGAGGGAGCACCTTCTGAAAAGCAAGGCTTGTATGCCGCTGAGATGTAAACTGTGTAAAGAGAGGTTTACTCATACTGAGAAAAGGAATAATCATCTTGCGGAAGTTCACGGTAAACCGAAAATCGTGTATCGGTGTTCGAAGTGCGATAAGGTATTTGACTACCGTGCAGTATTACATACACATTTCAGAGCAACACACACTGAACTGAATAAATGCGAGTACTGTGACAAAACGTTCCCGACGTCGCAGACCTTGAAAGAGCACATATACAAGCACCACACCAATGAGAGACCTTATAAATGCACAATTTGTGAAGCAAGTTTCTTTAGTAAGATAAGTCAGAAAAGACATGTAGCTCTTCATGATGACGATAAAAAGATGCCGTGTGCGTTTTGTTGTAGAAAATTTAATCGTAAAGACAGACTTAAACAGCATATTGAAAAATGTCACCCAGACGTCGATTCTGATGTTGTAAAATTATAAACGATCATAGTAGATATATACTGTATATGAAATTTTAATTTAGTCGTTTAAGTGTTATTTGTATTTGGTTTAATGGGATTTAATAAAATACATGTCTAGTTTCCAGTTTTGTTTAGTAACATTTATCCTTCCGGTCTTTGTTTACCAATTCCTCCATCCATCGGATTTTGATATGATTGAGCTCGGTAAAAGTTTAAACCATAAAAGAAGACTACCACAAAGTTTATCCCCAAATCAAGTATTTTATACTACAGGGTTTTCGGTGAAGGAAAAGATCCTTTTGTATACAGAATGCATTTGCTGACGCGTGGAGTCCGCGCTGAGACCTAACAAGTAGTGACGAGGCCCCAAATCCCTCTAAAGATAGGGCATGTGTCGAAAATTACATAGAATGAAACAAAAGCGATCGGGAAAACGTTGCAAAACGTAAAAGATAATATTAAATACCTTCAAGAACACGATGCTATATAACGAAACAAAATTTAAAGTACATGTTAAAATTATGCATTGGTATCAATGTTGTTCTCTTTAACTAGATTTTCTAATTCGCAATGAAAAAACGGCAACGTAAATAAGCTCATGTGCATTCATTCGAGAGAGCACCGACGATGACTTGAAAATGCCAAAATTGGGAAGGATACCAATGGAAACAAAAAAAAAACTAAACAAAACATTGCTAGTGAATATACAGATTCAGAAGTCAAGACCTATCCATTTGCCACGAGAAACGGTAAAAATTCTAACATCTGGAAAGAGTATGTAATTACAAAATACTACGAAACTTTAAAATACTGTGTTCTTGATAGCTCTTGCGTACAAGTTGATCCTTGACGCGACATAACTTGATGCTGTCGCCTTGTTTAGGTTTCGATCATCTTGGTTCTAAAAATAAAAAGTACATAATAATAAGAGTAATGAGATATTTTCACTGAACTTAAAAGATTGAACCGTCATTACTTCTCAACAAATGTGAAACGAATAAATAAATATACAGACCAAATGATGTGTCAATGGGCAAAATATAGGGACGTCAAAACACACGCATATCATTGCGTATTTCGGTTAAGTTTTAAAAGCAATTTTAATGAGTCTCGTAAACAGTTTTTTATTATACAGTTAATTCGGAGTCCTGAGAAGTTAAATGGGCAAATTCTTTCTTTTCTAGACAAGAGGAGGGTGCGCATAAAGCGAGAGGATGCCCAGAATGCTGAGGAACAGAATGCCATTGCTATACTGACACATACGACGGCGTACCCGTTCCGTCAGGGCCAAGAATTGATTTGCTGCTTGTTGTGCTCCGAGCGCTATGACGACCCTGCCTTGTTTAGGGTCCACATGGAGTCTGTCCACGAAAGTGTTGATAAGTCACATGCATGGAAACCTTTAAATTCACTCATACGCGTCGACATCACAAACCTGCAATGTAAATGTTGCCTCGCGAGTTTCTCATCTCTTGAACGTGTAGCGAACCATTTAAACGACGAACACGATCTCAATATTGACATGACTTATGGTCTGGGTTTGGTGCCGTTGAAATTCGAAAGTAATCTTTGTGTTTGCGTCGTGTGTTCGAAGAAATTTACTGGATACCTTCAGCTGTCCAGGCACACAGGACGACACTTCGGCAGATACATCTGTGAGATCTGTGGAAAAAATTACGAGAGTCAATCTGGATTAAAAAATCACGTTGGTTTCCACAATAAAATCAGCAATAGATACAAATGCGAACGGTGTAAAATGACGTTTCTAACTATGGCGGAAAGAAAGGAGCACATGAAGAAAAACAAGATTTGTCTTCCTTTAAAATGTACAATGTGCGATATGCGATTTGGAAATGCAAAGAAGAAGAATGATCATTTAGCGGAAGTCCATGATAGGGGCAAGGTGTTTAATTGCACAGAATGTGGTGAGCCTTTTACTTATCGATCGGCATTGTACGCGCATTATCATACATTTCATTCGAAGGATTACAAGTGTCAATATTGTGGGGACGCATTACCAAATCCGGTGCGTCTTGAGGGTCATATCAGGCGCTATCATACCGGTGAACGTCCGTTTCAGTGTTCTGATTGTGATGAAGCATTTTTTGAGAAATGTCTACTTAAGAGACATATGGTTAGGCACGACGACAGTAAAAAATTCCCGTGTGAACTGTGCGGTCAGTTATTTTTACGAAACTATAGACTTAAGGCACACATGGTTAAACAGCACACAAAGTGATATCTTTGTCACAGTTTTAATAAAATGTTTACACTAAAATTATAATTGTCTTAATTCACCAATACATAGATTTTTGGTTAATTCACCAATACAAGGTTTCCGCCGCTTCTACCCGTATCTTACACAGTATTATATTATTTGCCCTTAAAAACGGTCACTCCCTTTTTATTTGGTTACTCGGTAGATTTAATAATTTCAAAAACGAACTCCCAATATTTTCTAATCATTCGCTAATTTCATTGTAGTATTCATATCCTCAGATATATTTGATTTGTCCAGCCACTCAAAGATTCTGCAGTAATTGAAAAAAATAATTTTTTAGATAAATAAAACCTGTATCCAGATATTTCCAGGAAAACGGAAGAAAATGATTGACTTTTATTCCACGCGAACTATACGCTATTAGTATACGCTAGTATTGAATGTCTTTAGTTCTTGGAGATCAAATACAAATAATATCTGTCAACGAGCAAGCATTTAAGTAAAATAATTAAAATAAAACTGAGCAACTAAAGTCAATAAACTTATTGCACTTGAGTACACATGATACATTACTATAAATATAACGTAGAACTAACTGATCGTCCTGATGTTTTGCGTACCTATTAAACATTATGCATCGAGAAGATACGTAATCAAATACTAATAGGGCGTGAATAGCCTCGATATTTATGAACTTAAATTTGTATTGTTAATTACCGCGATAATTATCATTGGTAATTATCTTATCGAACCCTGAATATACTCTTCTCTTTTCTAGACATGGAGGAAAAAAGCGCCATGATTTTACTGAATCACTCTACGGCGTATCCGTTCCGGCTGATTGGCAAGATGATCGGCTGCTGGTTCTGCTCTAACAGTTACGACGAACCGAGCTTGTTTAGGTCACATATGGACGCTCAGCACAATGATGTCAAGCGGTCGACATCGTCATTACAGACTCGCAACAGAAGTCATTTAATACGAGTGGACATCACGAATCTACGTTGCAAATATTGCAATAAACATTTCCCGCAACTTGAAAATCTCTCAAGTCATTTGAATGATGAACACAACTTCAATATCAATATGGATCAAAGCGTAGATCTGGTGCCACTAAAACTTAAAAGTGATCGCTTTGAATGTCTTATGTGTCCGAAGAAATATACTACTTTGATTCAATTATACAAACACGCTGGTACTCACTTCATAGGACATATTTGCGATATTTGCGGGAAAAATTTCGAGAATCGTTTATCGGTAGAATATCACCAGCATCAGGTTCATGCTGTTAATCAGTTTCCTTGTAGAACATGTAAGAAGTCATTCCCGTCCATTCAAGCCAGAAAAGAGCATAGACAGGCTAATATTACTTGTCTGCCATTTAAATGTGAAATTTGCGCAGAGCGGTTTAGGTTTTGGGAGCGGAAAGAGGAGCACCTCACCAAAGTGCATGGTAAACCTAAAAAAGAGTTTTCATGCATAGAGTGCGAAAAGGTGTTCAAGAAACGCACGTTGCTGTACTTCCATTTCAAAGCTACACATACTGATGATTTCATGTGTCAGTATTGCAAAAAGAGATTTCCAACTCGGTCTAGACTTAGGGAACACACATTACGACTACATACGGATGAGAGACCCTTCAAATGTACTGAGTGCGATAAAGGCTTTGCGCGTAAGAGCACGTTAGTAACTCACAAAATTATTCATGACGATAGTAAAAAATCTGCTTGTCCGACTTGTGACCGCTTATTTGTCGGGCAATCGAAACTGAAAGAGCATATACGAAAACATCATCCCGATGTATACAGTAAGAAATATCCTGCTATGGCTACTTAAGCAATCTACTATGTTATTATAGGGGCCAAGTATACTCGGGGACACTTCGCCCCTATGGAATCTTTTCTCATAACCCTGCGGACATAGGTGCGACAGCGGCCCCATGAATAGTTACCTAACACTGCTTATTATCGGATGTGTTAGTTTCCTCATTTACTTCACCGTTTGAGGGCAATTAATAATGCATGCCATGAAAAAAAAAACATTTGTTCATGGCATGACTCACGATTGAAATTGGATCTTTCGACATGATAGACCGAATCTTCTCTGCGCGATCGTTCTCTCGCTTACGGTTACTTTCAGAGCTCGTCTACATTTAAGGATCTTGCTCAACAACTGGAGGTTTAAACGTGTTCTTGTAAATAACATTGTTTGCTTGTTTGACTTTAATGTTGTCTTATCCCATAAATACGGTTTAATTATTGTCCACTGTAATTTAATCTATCAATTTTTCATCATTCATCCAGGCCTGACCCAATCGCTCCTGGTTATATTCCGTCTTCCTTATTTATACTTTGCCGTCTACATTTTTTTTGGTTCGTCATATAACATTGGGGCGTTGTGCCTACCGTTAGACGGTCCTCACTCTAATACTGGTCTGCGCCAATAATCATCGTCAGCTACAGATGACTGTCCATAACCAATTTCGTTTATTCTTCTGCTAGGTTTGTGAACTTTATCGGATCTCTACATTCCTTTAAATAAGCTTCGTGCTTGGTTCTCTCCATAGGTAGCTCAGACTTTAAACTTGTTGAGACTGTAGTTGGTAGAAAATAGATTTTCCGTCTCGAGCAGTAACGTCCAAATTGGAATATACTCTTCTTTTTTCTAGACGTGGCGGAGAACAACGCCATGATTATACTGAGCCACTCTACGGCGTACCCGTTCCGGCAAGGTGGCGAGATGATTTGCTGCTATTTCTGCTCCAACCGTTACGACGAACCTAGCATGTTTAGGACGCACATGGACAACCAACATGCACATATTAAGCGGTCGACACTACCTTTACCGAGGCGTAACAGAAGTCCTCTCATTCGTGTTGACATCACGAACCTACGCTGCAAATATTGTATAAAGATTTTCCCGAAACTAGATAATCTCGCTAGGCATTTGAACGATGAGCACGACCTTAAAATCAGAATTGACGAAGGTCTTGGTCTAGTTCCATTGAAACTCCAGATTCGTCGCTTCGACTGTCTAATGTGTCAAAAGAAATTCTCTGGTTTAACTCAGTTATATAAACATGCTGGCACTCACTTCATGAATCATATTTGCGACATTTGCGGGAAGAATTTAGAGAATCGTGTGTCGATAGAAAATCACAAGCGTCAGGTTCATTCGACTGGTCAGTTCTCTTGTAGTAACTGCAAAAAGTCATTTCCATCCATTCAGGCAAGGAGAGAGCATAGACAGATAGACAAGACATGTCTACCATTTAAATGTAATGTTTGTGAAGAGCGGTTTCGGTTTTGGGAGCGCAGAGAGGAGCACCTCACTCAAGTACATGGTAAACCTAACAAGGTCTTCCCATGCACTGAGTGCGAAACTGTATTCAAGAAACGCAATTTATTGTATTTTCATTTTAAGGCGACACATACAGATGACCACAAGTGTCAATACTGTGAAATGAGGTTTCCAACTAAAGTATGTCTTCAGGAGCACACATTTCGGGTGCACACTGGCGAACGCCCGTTTAAATGCAGTGTGTGCGATAAAGCATTCATAAGCAAGAGGTCGCTGACTAGTCATAAAATTACTCACGACAAAAGTAAAAAGTTTGCTTGCCGGACTTGCGAACGCTTGTTTGACAAAAAATCCAGAGTAAAACTTCACATGCAGAAAAAACACCCTGACATATACAATCAGGAATATCCCGATACCATATCGTAATGCCTAGACGCGTCGATATTGGCAGAATAAGTTTCTAATCGGTTAGCAGTACTTAGAAAAATGTTTTTTTTTTTCATATTTATATTGCAATCTATGTTATTTAAAAATTCCTGTATATAGTTCATTTATATTACATAGTTATCAAGGCAAATGTTTCTGTTTGTTCTAGTGTACAGTACCTTTAACAGCGTCAAAATAATTGTGAAATACTCGACGACATATCCGTTCAAAGTGCCAAACATGGTTTGTGTGTACTGCTCCGAATCTTTTGAAGACCCTTAGGTATACAGGACTCACATGCAAGAGAAACATGAAACCTTTTCCCTCAAAACTGCCTGCGGACATTTAGAGAGATCTAACACAGATTTACTTAAAGTGGACTGACAGATTTAAAGCGAAGAATTTGTTTAAAGGCGTTCGATAGCGTGGCTGATGTGGTCAAGCACTTAATGGAAGAGCATGACAAAAAAATTAAATCTAAGACTTGGGATACAAATATTCAAGTTTGGTCACGTGAGATGGGTTTGCGCAATTTGTAATAATAAATCTCCGACGCTCAGGTCTCTCTGCCGGCACACGATCCGCCATTATCACATTCACTTCTATGATACTTGCGGCAAATCTTACAACACTAAACGATGTTTAAACAAACACAAAACCCTAGATACAGGGTTCACAACAATTTAAACAAACTACTTGTAAAATGTCATTTCCAGATACAGGAATATAAACGCAAACATCCTGGCCACAGAAAAGTGTTGCCAGTCTGTTGTATTATATGTGGTCGCCGATTCCTGTCGCAAAAATTGAGACGGGATCATTTAACCACAGACCACGGTAAACCAGCAAAACAGTATACCTGTCCCGATTGTGGTAAAATTTTCGAAAATTACGCATTTTGCAAGTCACATTTTATCAAAACTCAGAACACAACTACGAATGTCCGTATTGTAAACGTATATTCGGAACCAAATACGAATGCGAGAAGCATGAATTTGTGCATACTAATGAGAAGACGTTCGAGTGCACTCATTGTTCCAAGAGTTTCAGTAGAAGGAAGAATCTGGTTCAGCATTCATGGATACACAATTAACACAAGCGGTTTGAGTGTACTCTGTGCGACAAGAAGTTCATTCAGAGAGTCAGTTGGAAGATTCACATTAAGTCTCACCATCCTGAGTTAGTCAACTTCTAAAGTGCACCACGGCACTAAGTACTAATTCTCGTCACTTTCCGCCAAGTCAAGACGGCTAACCGTGTGTGATATTGTATATGCCACTGAAACTTATTGGCATTATAAAATTGTTCTCATACTGCATGTTGACAATGATGTATCACCATTATCATAATAAAATATAATTGTCATGTTTAAACTATAATCTAAATTATTATATTATTATTAGTCACATGGCATTTATTTACGAGCCATAAGGCCACGTTTAGGGTATATTAGTATCCCATATTATAAGTATCCCAAAGCCCCACCGATGCTCCAAAAGTTTCCTATCTCCTCAGGTTATTATACTAAAGACTATAAGTTCGGAACTAGTGATAACCCTATATTTAAATCCATAGTGTATGCTGTTATAGTTATTACTACCACTCATGTTTAGAAATTATGTATGTTGTTGCCATCTGCTTGAATAGGGCACACAAACCACCTCGTCCATGACCCTGTCGAAGTTATTAATATTTTCTTTTTTAAATTTAACACTTTATAAACAAAAACTTATGTCACAAAATGTATATATATTTCATTCCAGATTAATAGTCCTATGAAAACAAACGCATTTGCGTCTCGAAAACAAAATACACAATAGATGGTGTTCCTAAGTGGACCGCAAAGTTTACTTGGTAATACAAACCTATTTTTGCTGCTGGTGACCTTTTCATGTATATGTTACCGAGACGTAAATAGCGTTGGTTTTCATAGGACTATTAATCTGGAATGAAATATAGTCATCAAGGCCATTGTTTCTCTTTGTTCTAGAACACGATTCATTAATGGAAGAAAGAAACAACGCAAAGTTAATCTTAAGATACTCTACAGCGTATCCTTTCAGAGTACCACGAAACAGCATGGTTTGCGTGTACTGCTGTGATTCCTACGAAGACCCATCTACATTCAGGACGCATATGCATGAGGAACATAGCACTTTTTCCGTTAAATCAGCTTGCGTTCACCTTTACAGAAACACGGAGTATGTTAAACTGGATTGCACAGATTTGAATTGCCGCATTTGTTTAGAGGCGTTTGAAAACATTGACGATGTAGCCAAGCACTTGAAGGAAGATCACGATAAGAAATTGAATTTAGACGTGGGTCTCGGAATACAAATATTCAAATTAGGCCAAGAGAGGTGGATCTGTGCTACGTGCGATGTGAAATTCCCGACTTTGAGCGCACTTAGCCGTCACGCGAACAGTCACTATCACAGATACTCCTGTGAAACATGCGGGAAATCGTATTATAACAAATATGCTCTTAATCTTCATGTCATTTACAGTCACAACAACGATTCGAAGGTCTGCATTAAATGCAAAACTTCATTCCCTGATATCGAGTCGCGACGTAAACATGTTCTGGCTTCGGAATATTGCTGGCAGTATTCGTGTAGTTTATGCGGCCAGCGATTTTTGACAAAGAGATTGAGACAAGATCACTTAACTAAGGTTCACGGCGAGCAACCAAAACTATACACCTGCCCCGATTGTGGAAGCACTTACATCTCCTTTAGATCGTACCAGGCACATTTTATGACATCCCATACGGACCGCAACCACGAATGTCCTTACTGTGGACTTAAATTCGTCACTAAAAGATTGTACAATAAACATGTAGTTGTGCATACTAATGAGAAAGCATTTATGTGTTCTCATTGTTCCATGTCTTTTAGTAGAAAGAAGTATTTGATGCAGCATGTTCTGATACACAGTGAACATAAACGTTTTGAGTGTAATCTTTGTGACAAGAAGTTCAATCATAAAATTTCCTTGAAAGCCCACACGAGGGCTAATCATCCTGAGGTAGTTGATTTTTGAATTCGTTATTATCGTTTTCTTGCAGTGGCTTTGCGGTTTAAAAGTATATGTGCAATAAATTGCTTTTATTTCATTTATTTATTTAATTAGCCCTTAGCTCAGGATTATTTGTGTGGTATCTTGCCAAACTTCGAAGGAAATGTATAAAAGACAGTTAATAGAAAAAAGAAGCGCACTGAAAAAACGGTAGTAAACATTTTAGGCTAATACCCAAACCTTAATTTTTATTCAGTTTGATCGAGGTAGATCCTGTTGCTACGTTTGGTTATGTTGACATTATCAAAAAAATTCAGTTAAATAACTCCACTTTTCAACGTATAAATCGTTGATGAAACTTTTCTGAATTGTATTTATGAATCAAAAACCTGTGGTATTCATAGTCACCAAGGCAATTGTTTTCTTTGTTCTAGAGCGCGGTCCTTTAATCGAAGAAAGAAATAATGCCAAATTAATTGTAAAATACTTCACGGCGTATCCGTTTAAAGTCCCACATAATAGCATGGTTTGTGTGTACTGCTGTGATTCGTTTGAAGACCCGTCAACGTTCAGGACTCATATGCAAGAGGAACATGAAAACTTCTCGGTTAAAACAGCATTTGGGCATTTGGAGCATAAAAATAAGGAATTTCTTAAAGTGGATTGCACAGTTTTGAATTGCCGAATTTGTTTAGAGACATTTGAAAGTGTCGACGATATGACCAAGCATTTGAACGAGACCCACGAGAAGGGATTAAACCTAAACGTGGGTCTTGGAATACAAATATTCAAATTGGGCCAAGAGAGGTGGATCTGTGCTACTTGCGATGTGAAATTTCCGACTTTGAGTGCACTTAGTCGACATGTGAACAGTCATTATCACAGATACTCCTGTGAGACTTGCGGGAAATCTTATACTAATAAACAAAATCTTGATCAACACGTCATCAACAATCACAGTGACAACTCAAAGAACTGCATTAGGTGTAAAATGTCTTTTCCAGATCTCGAGTCAAGGCGCAAACATGTTCTGGCCACGGAAAATTGTTGGCCCTTGTCTTGTAACTTATGTTGTCGCCGATTTCTGTCGAAGAAATTGAGAAGAGATCATTTAATTACAGTTCATGGCGAGCAACCAAAACAATACACCTGCCCTGATTGTGGGCAAATCTACGATAACTTCGAGTTGTACCGGTCACATTTTATTAAAACTCACACGGAACGTAACCTTGAATGCTCTTATTGTGGACTTAAATTCGAATATAAAAAGAAATATACTGATCATTTAGCTCTGCATACTGATGAAAAAACATTTCAGTGTACCGTCTGTTCTAAAACTTTTCATAGAAAACAATACCTGATTCAACATTCATGGACACATAATGACAACAAGCGGTTTGAGTGTAGACTATGCGACAGGAAGTTTAATCAGAGAGTCAGTTGGAAGTCTCACATGAAATCTTACCATCCTGAGCTAGTCGACTTCTAAATTTGTGATGTTATCTTCTTGCAATGCAACTGGTAGACGAAGTGGTTCAAGAATTTTTTTCTTATATAACTTAAAGCCACAGAATCTAATGCTGGGATATCTATACACTGTGACGTGTTCGTGGACGGTATAGGACGGCTGATGACGGAATGTAAGGGAACGCTAGAGAGAGGAATGCCTGTTTCGTCTATAGCATAAAAATTATTGTAACGCAATGGAATAATAATCTGTAATGTTTCAATATTTTAAATAAATAAATAAATGTCTAAATGTCTATAATTTGCCATAGCTGGGTACCTATTTGCATCCGGCATGGTGGACACAAGTTCCCTCTTATTCAGTAACAAAACGTTGGATGCTACGTATATGTTCAGATTAAGTGACGTTAATATTGATAAGATATTTATACGGTTTGTTGAATTCACTGTCTTCGCTGAAATATAAACAATCGCCTTTTCCAACCCACCAGTTAAAAAATATGATTTATATTCCACTGTTATCCTCAACTAAAATGTGTAGGGGAATAATAATAAAGTTCACTGGGATTCACTAAGCACAACGAACTCGATGCCGTAAGAGTTTTTGTGTTATAGACAAGATACGAGAGTGATGACGAAAACTTGTTGTTTAACGTTGTCATCAATGCCAATATTTCTTTGTTCTAGTGCGCGTTCCATTGCTCGAAGAAATAAATAACGCCAAATTGGTTGTACAATACTCAAGAGTTCAGAGTTCCACATAATAACATGGTTTGCGTCTACTGCTGTGATTCTTATGAAGACCCGTCTATGTACAGAGCTCATATGAATGTGGAACATAAAACCGCATCTGTAGAAACAGCCTACGCCCATTTAAATGAATACAATGATTTTTGAAAATTAGATTGCACAGATTTGTAGTGTCGAATTTGTTTAAAGACGTTTGAAAGCGTAGACGATGTGGCCACTCATTTGAATACAGCACACGACATGAAATTGAATTTAAACGTGGACCTTGGGGTACAAGTATTCAAATTTGGTGTAGAGAAATGGGTCTGTGCTACTTGTCATGTGAAATTCCTGACTTTGTGTTCACTTAGTCGTCATGTGAACAGTCACTATCACAATTACTCCTGCGAGAGATGCGGAAAAACTTATCGTACATCTCGATCTCTTAATAGCCATACCATGAACATGTACACGAATTTGAAGCTTTGTGTTCGTTGTAAAATGTCTTTCCCAGATATCGAGTCGAGACACAAGCATTGTCCTGGTTACGGAAAAGTGTTGGCCGATATCCTGCGGTTTATGCCTTCGACGATTCACGTCTAAACGAGCAAAACAAAAACATGTAACTGAAGATCATGGTAAACCGATATCATATACATGTCCTGAATGTAATAGAATCTTCAATAATTATGAGAGGTACATGATACATTATAAAACGCATGGAAACCCTATTGTGTTAGCTGCACGCGACGCTTTGGAAAGTAAGTAAGAAGTATAATTCGGTTATGCAGAACGTTCCTTGTAAATGTAATGCGGTGATGATTAAACAGTTAGATAGATAGCCTTTATTAAGATTAGTTGTTAATTGGCATTGCCTTAGCAATTTTTTGAATCCAGTCATCCGAAATGTACATTCAAAACCAAAGCTTAATAGATTTATTTCAGTCTGAATCAGTCCTTTTTATTTTTCATAAAATGCCCACAAACAAACAGACAAAAAATTTAACATCCTATTCAAAATTGCTGTGTGGACTAACAAACGATTAGCATAATTAGTTATCAAAGTTAGTTTCTTTTTTTTAGAGCGCGCTTCATTAAGCGACGACAGAAAGAACGCCAAATTAATTGTAAAGTACTCCACTGCCTATCCGTTCAGAGTTCCAAGTAATGGCATTGTTTGCGTCTACTACACCAGTTCGTATGAAGACCCGACTACATTCAGAATTCAAATGCAAGAGGAACATCAGACTTACTCCTTTGATTCGGCCTTCACTCACTTAATATACGAACTTAGATAAATTTCTTAAAGTCGATTGTCCTGATTTGAAGTGTCGAATTTGTTTAGAGGCATTTGACAGCGTCGACAACATAGCAAAGCATCAGAAGGAAACGCATGGCAAAAAAATTTACTTAAACGTCAGCCTTGGAGTACAAGTATACAAATTTGGTAAAGAGTTGTGGATATGTGCTACTTGCCATTTGAAATTTCCAACTTTGACATCACTCACTCGGCATGTAAACGGTCACTACACAAATACTCACACACACAAATCACAATTTTGCTCTACTCAACCTAGGCGTTAGATATGACGGGTCAGTTTGTTTTGATATTACACAACACATTTAGGATCAGTCTTAACACAGGTATACTTTAAGTAAATGTTCAACAACAGATTGTACGTTTTATGACGTTGCTGGAGAGTTTTTCTGTGATGGCTGGATATTTTATACTTAAGATGGACGAAAATGACGTTGTTTTACTTAGTCACCAATGCTATTGTTTCTTTGTTCTAGAGCGCGTTCCATTGCTCGACGACAGAAACAACGCCAAGTTAATTGTAAGATACTCCACGGCGTATCCTTTCAGAGTTCCACATAATAGCATGGTTTGCGTCTACTGCTGTGATTCTTTTGAAGACCCGTATGTATACAGGACTCATATGCAATACGAACATAACACATTTTCCATTGAATCAGCCTTCGTTCACTTAGGAAACAACTATAATGAATTTCTGAAAGCTGATTGCACAGATTTGCAGTGCCGTATTTGTTCAGAGGCGTTCGACAGCGTTGACGATGTTGCCAAACATTTGAATGAAAAGCACGGCAAGAGATTAAATTTGGATGTGAGCCTTGGACTACAGATATTTAAATTGGGTCAAGAGAAGTGGATCTGTGCTACTTGCCATGTGAAATTCCCGACTTTGAGTGCACTTAGTCGACATGTAAACCGTCACTATCACAGATACTCCTGTGAGACATGCGGGAAATCGTATAATAACAAACAAATACTGGATCGTCACATCTTTACTGTTCACAAAAGCAACTCTAAAATGTGTGTTCGTTGTAAAATGTCTTTCCCAGATCTAGAATCGAGACGCAAACATATCTTAGACACAGAAAAGTGTTGGCCATTGTCTTGTAGTTTATGTGGTCGTCGGTTTGTAAATCGGAAACTGAGGGAAGAACATTTGATTAAAGATCATAAGAAGCCACCAAAGCAGTATAACTGTCCTGAATGTGGAAATATCTACAGTAATTTTCCATCGTATCGGTCACATTTTATCAAATCCCATACGGAACGTAACCACAAGTGCACCTATTGTGGACTTATATTGGAAACTAAAAGAGAATATAGAGATCATGTTGTGATTCATACTAATGAGAAAGCGTTTGAGTGTACAGATTGTTCCAAGACTTTTAGTAGAAAGAAGAATTTGATTCAGCATTCATGGATACATAGTGAACACAAGCGGTTTGAGTGTGCTCTGTGTAACAAGAAGTTCAACCAGAGAGTTAGCTGGAAGACTCACATGAAGTCTTACCACCCTGAGCTAGTTGACTTCTGATTTTATCAAAATATTTTAAGCGCTACTTGTATGTATATAATTAATTGCATCTAGAAATTCTCAATGTACCTATACGAGGACAATTACTAAATTCAAAGTTTATTGGAAATGACGTGTTGGCAGTGCTGCAGTGCAATTCAAGGGATAATTATAGTTTTGCCATTGAAAAGTAATTACGTCAATTACATTATTATTTAGCGACTGTAGCTAATTTAATTTCTAAATATAGTCTTTTCAAACATTCCTTATTGACAGGATCTCTTGAATGACCAACGACATTTCTTTTTGTTTTAGTGAATGATGCATATATCGCCGAGAGAAGTAACGCCAAGATTGTCGTGAAATTTTCGACAGCGTACCCGTTCAGACTACCAGACGAGTTCATGGTTTGTGTGTATTGTGGCGAGAGTTATGATGATCCATCCAAGTACAGAGAGCATATGGACGATGAACACCAAAGTTTTCAAATTAAAACGGCTTTCTTGCATTGCAGTGATAGTTACCTAAAAGTCGACTGCACAAACCTTCGCTGTAGAATGTGTTCAGAAGCTTTTGATGATCTAGAATCTATTGCTAACCATTTATATCTCGACCACAAAAAAGAGCTGGATTTAAACCACGATTTAGGGCTACATCCGTTTAAGATTGATAAAGACAAGTATTTCTGCGCGATATGTAATTGGAAATCTTTGTGCCTGCGTCAACTGAGTAGACATACTCAATCTCATTTCGCCAAGTACACATGTGAATCTTGTGGGAAGTCTTATTCCACTGCTACTACATTGTTTCATCACATCAGATTCTCACACTCCGGGAAAGACAGAATTTGCAGGAAATGTAAAACCACATTTGATTCACTAAAGGCTAAACAGTCTCATATGACTGAGTCACCCAAATGTTGGTCTCATTTGTGTCATATTTGTGGTAAAAGATTCATGACGTGGACTTTAAAACAGGTACACATGAGCGACGCTCATTGCGTTCCAAAGAAAACCTACGACTGCCCTGAATGCCCAGATGTGTTTATGACTAGGAAAAAATACCGTACTCATTTCAAAATTACGCATACGGATGATAATTTCAAGTGCTCGTGTTGCGGTTTAAAATTTGAAAATAAACGTGGACTTGAAGAACACAGAGTTGTTCATACGAAGGAAAAATTGTTTGTATGCACTGTTTGTACGAAAACGTTTGCAAGGAAGAAGAATTTGGCGCAACACATGTGGATTCACAGTGAGCACAAAAGGTTTAGCTGTTCAACATGCAATAAGGTGTTCAATCAGAGAGTCAGTTGGAAAACGCATATGCGGTCCTACCATCCGGAGCTGGTTGATTTTGATAGTAACCTTAAATTTTTATACACCTTTTCAAAAAAGATCTCGTGAGTAGAAAGATTATGATTAGTTTTACTCGCAACCTTATGTTGCGAATTTTAAGAGTTTATAGCTTTATTAGACGTTATATTATTTTTGAATCGCAATGGGACGGACAACATAATTTTCGTTTACTGCCGCAAAAACGTATCCCTAGAAGATATATTTTAGCCTATAATTAAGTATACCAATCCTTGACTTCAAATTTCCTTAGCAAAATCACATGACTTTTGTTAACATTTTACTGTCACAATAACGTATTCCTAGAAGATATATTTTAGTCGTTAACTAAGTAAACCAATCCATGACTTCAAATGTCTTCTTTCGATGCTTCTCTCGTCTCGAGAAGGAACGCCAAGATTATCATGAATTATTCGACAGCTTACCCGTTAAGGATTCCAGATGATAACATGGTTTGTGTGTATTGTGAGAAACCTTCTGATGGTCTGTCACAGTATAGAAGACATATGGCCGATGCACACAACACTTTGCCACCAAATGTTCCATCATGTCTTATATATAGATTAAAAAAAAATATATCCAAAGATCTACTGCACAAATGTCCGTTGTCGGATCTGTTCAGATTCTTTTGATGAATTACAAGCTGTAGCTATTATATCTGGATCACAAAAAGGGGAGTGAAGTTAAACCACAAGGTGGGGTTACAACCGTTTAAAATTTACAAAGATAAATATGATCGCGCAATTTGCGATTGGAAATCGTTGTCCCTGCCTCAACTTTGCAATTGCAAGATTTTCAAGAAAGATTCATGTACTGGAATTTGAAACACGAGCATATGAGTGAAGTTCACCAGGTTCCAAGTAAAAAGTACTCTTGTCCTGAATGTGCGCAAGTTTTAACGGATAGAGAAACAGAGTTCAGAGTATATAAAAAAAAAGAATTCATTTCATAATAACGCACATGGATGATAATTTCAAGTGAGGTGGTCGCGGCTTGAAGTTCGATAATAAACGTAGTTTAAAAGAACATAGAGTGTTGCATTCAAAGGAAAAAGTTTCTTGCACTGTTTACTTGAAAACATTCGCTAGGAAGAAAAACTTAGTTCGGCACATGTGAATACATCGCGAGCAGAAAAGATTTAATTGACGTGTAATAAATTCTTCAATCCAGAGACTTGGTTGGCAAACGCTTATGCGGTCCTACCATCCCGAGCTGGTCGATTCGAATAAAGGAAGATAATAAATTGTTTCAAAAGATGAATATAGTAACTTCTTGACATAGAGTTGCGTTGTCTGATATGGAAAATGCGAGGACAAATGAATGACCAAGGCCATTTCTTTTTGTTTTAGACTGCTATGCGATGACCATGGCCCGAAACAACGCCCGGATCATAATCCAAAATGCGACGGCGTACCCGTTCAGGCTACCGGAAGGTTCGGCAGTTTGTGTTTATTGCTACGAGGCTTTTGACGACCCCTCGCTATTCAGAAAGCACATGGACGATGATCATGAGAATTTTAAAGTGCAAATGGCATTCGCTCATCTTCATGAGGGGTACGTAAAAGCGGACTGTACTCATCTCCGCTGTCGAATATGTTCAGATGACTTCAAATCCCTAGAAGATGTCGCTATGCATTTAAAGAACATTCACCATAGTGACTTGAATTTGAACTGCGATTTGGGAATACAGCCATTTACAATAGAAAAGGACAGGTGGCTGTGCTCGATTTGCAACTTAAAGTTCAGTAACCTTCGTTCGCTAAGTAGACACACTCAAACTCATTACGTTAAGTTCACCTGCGATACTTGTGGAAAATCTTACTCCACATCCACGACTCTAAATCACCACATCGCGTACTCTCACATTACAACTGAGCGTATATGTAGGAAATGTAAAAAGGGTTTTGGTTCACGAGCCGAGTTAAATGATCATCTTATAAACTCGAATAAATGCTGTCAACATGTATGCAATGTTTGTGGACAACGGTTCTTCACTTGGGCATTGAAGCAGAGTCATATGAGAGATGCGCATGCGACGCCGTACAAGAAGTATCCGTGTCCAGAATGTACTCAGGTTTTCGACAAGCCCGACTCATGGAGAGTTCATTTTAAAATCACTCACACAGACAACCACGTTCAATGTTCGTGCTGCAATCGGAGATTCGACACGGAATACAAATTAAAAAGACACATGGTCACTCACACTGGGGAGAAACATTTTGAGTGTTCCGTGTGTGCAAAAGCATTCCCTAGGAAGTCAACCTTAGAACAGCATATGTGGATACATAGGGCTGTAAAGAGGTGGAAATGTGCTCCATGCGACAAACAGTTTAACCAGAGAGTCAGTTGGAAGACTCATATGAAAGCCCATCATCCAGAGCTTTGTAACTTTTAGTCTCATTATAGCATTTACTTGACCTATTTGATGTTCCTTTTGGTATGATTTAAATTAGTATGTTGGTCGTCGTTTCTCTTTTCGTTTTGATGTTAAAAAGTTTTTATCAAACTTCATAATTTTGTTAGGTGTTTGTTTTTTTTTATATCTCAACAAAAGGCTGTTGTTGTTATTATAGCTTTCGTTTTTGTTTTGGGATTTTCGTTTTGTAGCCTGTAAACAAATAGAATAGACGCTCACAGCTTCCCGTCACAACAATTACCGTTTAATAATCTCGAGTCGAGATCTGAGACACTGCGTAATTCGTTTGGACGTGTCATGGCGAAGAAGGCTGACATAGACGGTAGACTTGTCGGCGATCTCGGCTATTTTTGACTGTGTTTGTTACTGCCACCGACTGTCTTGTCATCGTTTGGCCTTTGATTGTTTCGAGCAGCTAATAGGCGTCCATGACAAACGTCTGTTTTAGTTTCCTTTTGATATCGAGATAATGTAACAAGAATTTTGCATTAATAATAATTATTTATTTAAAGAACAGTTTATAAATTGTACATGATTACTTAAATATAAACTTAATTGATGAATGATTAATTGTTTACAATTTTTAAAGCACTTAATAGTACTTAACCTGACTTCGAACTAGGATTTCCTCTGTTTTATTATCTAGTGTTCTCTTGGTTGTTATTTTGTCAAAATTCTTAAATATTATATTATTTAGTGCAACTTTTTATAATTAATCTTTTAAATTGTCCAACTTCTATAATTTATCTTTTAAATTGTCATACAATTGTTCAGTTGATTAGTTAAGATTTGATTTGTATAAGTTGGAATTATTTCAGTAGCTGATGTCCAAATTTATATTTTTGTTAATCTTGTATGTTTCACAGACGGTTGAGAAAGTATAAGATATTGATTAATTATTTAGGATACCTTGTACAATACTTTGTTAGAGAATATTATAGTAATATGTGATTGTTTCTCAAGGTCTTGATTGGTTGATTTTTGATGTTGTATAATTATAGAGAACATATTGTGTGATTTTTTTTTTAAGAATGATTGTATTAAGATAGAAGTTACTTTCAGTTTGAAATAAATAGTCATGGGTATTGAATTAGTTTTATTTAGTTATTTTACTTTGGGAATGCCCAGCAGTGCTGATGATTACTACCTCCTCGGGGTCGTAATTTTGAGATCGGACCTACGCATAGAGAGTCGTAACCTAAATTTTTGTCACGCATTAAAATCGGGGTAGGTACGTGTTGTGAAGATCTAGGAAAAAATAAACTTGACCTATTAAAAATAATACTGTGTTAAAATAGTAAAGATAATAGTTTTCTGTTGATCACTTTAAAAAAAAAGGTTTATTTTCTGTTTAGTAGACATAATTGTACAGACGTTCTAAAGCGGAAATAAATGCCGGAAACTTACACCCTTTTTACTCACGGAGACTAGTGTGGAATTGAAAAAAAAAAACAAGGCTAAATTAGCACAAACCACGATAATGAGGATACGAGTTTATTTTATGTCTTGATCTGATTCAAGAATATTATTGGTTTTATGAATCCTATTTCAGGTTTTTTTGGATGCATATTGTCTGTAAACAACATTTTTAATTTGACCTTTTCAAAACTCTTTTCATAATGTGAAATGGGGAATCGATCAGTCATCAACAGATTTCTTTTCTTTTTTCTAGAAACGGGTGGAGTCAGCCATATGCAAAGGGTGAAACAGAACGCTGAAATTGTAGTGCGGTGCTCGTCAGTGTATCCGTTCAGACTACAAAGACAGTTGGTAATGTGTGTTTTCTGTCACGATGAATTCGAAGATCCCGCTGAATTCAGACGCCACATGGATGAGGCACATAAAACTTATAGCTTGCGGGTTGCCTTCGCTCACCTCTCTAAAGGCAAAGACTATCTCAAAGTCGACTGCACCGATTTAAAATGCAAAATTTGCCAAAAACCGTTCGAAACTCTTGAAGAGATAACACACCACATACTATTGGATCACGATTGCAAGAAACTAAATTTGAAATACGACGTGGGTCTTCAGCCTTATAAATTGAACAAGGATAAATGGAACTGCTACGTTTGCAACCAGAAACTAGCGTCTCTGAAAAATCTGTGCAGACATACGACCTCTCATTACCAAAAATTCACTTGTGACACTTGTGGAAGATGTTATATGACGAACGATGCACTGAAGTACCATATTAAATGCAGCCATACCTCTGGGAAAAACGTATGTAGAAAATGTTGGAAAACCTTTCCAACAGCCGACGATAAAAAGGAACACATTAGAACTTCTAAGCCATGCAGACCTTTTTGCTGTCTCATATGTGGTGACCGTTTTACGTCTTGGGAGATGAAGCAGAAGCATATGATGGGAATTCATGATAAACCGCGGGTTACTTACGACTGTCCCGATTGTGGGGAGAAATTTTTAGCGAGAAAGATTTTCTACAGACACTTCAAGTTGACTCATACTGATGAAAGTTTCGTATGCTCGTGTTGCGGCCAGAAGTTCGGAACTAAAACACATTTGGAAGACCACAGACTGAAACATACAGGAGAGAAACTCTTTAGTTGTACTGTCTGTATGAAGATGTTTTCTAGAAACAAAAGTCTTAAGCAGCATATGTGGATACATTCCGAGACAAAACGTTTCATTTGCGTGATTTGCGATAGACAATTTGCACAAAAAATCAGTCTGGAAGGTCATATGAAGAGCCAACACAAAGGAGTTGAAATAATATTTGAATAAATTTTTTTTCATAATTAGGAACATATTTGAATGGTAGAATTATAATTTCCAATTTCATTTGAATACATGAACTAATTCGAATAAAAATGCATGCGTTTATCACTCAGTGTTTGTTTTAGACATCCCATTTATTCTAATTAATGGATTAAGGTAGAGTTAGGTTTCGTTCGACTGGTGTGACACTCACTGACCAATGTCTTTTTGTTTTTAGGGTCCAGATTGGAAATTCATGGACGTAGTGACAGTGAAAGTGAACCAAAAAAGAAAATTGTTCTTGTCCACCAGACTCCACAGCGGCGTAACACCGAAATAATACTGAACTTTTCCTCCGCCTACCCTTTTAAAACTAGGTTTAGTCAAATACTCTGTGCATATTGTCACGATGAATTCGATACACTTAATAATTTAAGAGACCACATGAAAACAGAACACTTGAATTCAGATTTCAAAAACGTATTTTATAGAACAAAAGATAATTTGATAAAAGTGGACATAACGGGGTTGAAATGCAAAATTTGTTCACAATTAATTCCAGACATAGATTCATTGATGACACATTTAGCACACGAGCATGACAAAGCTGTTAAATTCAATGCACGCTTTGGAGTATTACCGTATAAACAAAATTCTGAAGATAATTGGTTGTGTGTATATTGCCAGAAAGTTTTAACTGAATTCGTACAGTTCAAGCGTCATATTTCGAATCATTTTATGAATTTCTGCTGCGACAAATGTGGCACCACTTTTGTTTCTGACCACGCGTTGCGCGATCACCATCGTCAGGTAAAATGTTTCAGAACAGCTTATAAACCACGTAACGGAAGGGTCTTGAAGCCTCGTAGTAACGCTGAGATAATACTGCAATGTTCCACTGCTACGCCTTTTAGAACTTGGAAAAGTAATTTTAACTGCGTCTTCTGTCGGGTACAATCTAGCGACCCTGGTGGTCTTCGAAGTCACATGACAGCTCGACATGCTAACTATGATGTACAGGCTGCGTTCTACAAAAAACTAGGCAAAGAGTTCCTAAAAATAGATATTACAGATCTTCAGTGCAAAATTTGCTTCATGCCCATCGAATCTTTTGAAGTATTGACGTTTCATTTGAAAGATCATCATCAGCAACCTATTTCCGATGGTCAATTAGGCGTGTTACCGTTTAGACTGAACGATGGATCTATTTGGAAATGTACGATTTGTCCGAACGAGTTCAAGGATTTCGTATCTCTGAAGAAGCATACTGCTGAGCATTTCCAAAATTATGTATGTGATACATGCGGCGAGGGATTTATAACTGAGTCAGCAATGGTAGCTCATACGAAAGTGCCTCATGAGAACAAGTATAACTGTAGTCGATGTGTTGCAACTTTTGCTTCGTTAGATGAAAGAAATCACCACGTTAAGACCCAACATACAAGTACACCTTATATGTGCGTTTATTGTAAAGAGAAGCCGCGATTTGCCAACTGGGAATTAAGAAAGAAACATTTAATGGAAGTTCATAACTACAAAACGGGCGCAGATAAGTACGAGTGTTCAACTTGTCAGAAATCCTTCAAAACTAGATCAGGGAAGTACAATCATATGGCAAGGACACATAGATTGATAAAGGCCACGGAACTAAATTATCTATGCAATATATGCCCAAAGGCGTTTACAACTAAATTGTTTTTAGACAAACATATTGCCAAGAAACATTTTGATGTTTGATGCTATTCACACCGACTATATTTTATAAATTTTCTGTTCGCGAAGAGATAATTCTCTTAATGTTAAGAGTAATAAGCTTGTAAACAATTTTGTAGTGTGATCGGATTGTAAGTAAACATTAATGTAAACGCAGAATGTACTGGAATATAATAATGATGAAGTTCTTTTTCTTTTTTAGGGTCCACAAGGAAAATTGACGGACTCAAAGAAAAAGAGATTAAACCAAAAAAGAAACTGTTCGAAAGATCAGTTAACCAGAACCCACAGCGGCAAAACGCTGTGCTGATGTTGAAACACTCAACAGCAATACCTTTTAAGACGCGTTTTAACAGAATTGTATGTTCGTATTGCCACGATGAATTGGAACTGATGTCTGCGCTCCGAAATCACATCAAGGAAATGCATTCCAACGCTGACCACAACAGTGCTTTCTATAAAGTTGTGGACGATTTGAAAATTGACATAACAGAATTGAAATGCAGCATATGTTCTCAGGACATCCAAGACATAAACACGCTTATGACACATTTGTCGAGGGATCATGCCAAACCGGTCAATTTCGATGTACCTTTCGGAGTTCTGCCGTATCGGCAAGGTCCAACTGGACTTTGGATGTGTCTTGACTGTGATAAATCATTCTCCGAATTCTCGCAAATCAACGGCCATTTGAGAAGTCACGTGAAAATATTCACATGCGAAAAATGTAGCGCGACGTTTCTGTCTGAACATGGATTGCGTCAGCACGAGCGTAACTTCAAATGCTACAAGTCAACTTATAAACCCCGCTTCGGTAAATCGTTGAAGCACCGAAGCAACACTGAGATCATTCTCCAATGTTCCACTGCCCGGCCATTTAGGACATGGGGACAAAACTTTAACTGTGTATTCTGTCGGGTTCAGTCCAACGATCCGAATGGGCTACGAACTCACATGGCGACCCGCCATGCGAATTATAACATCCAGCACGTATTCAGTAGAAAACTAAGAAAGGAGTTTCTGAAAGTCGACATAACAGATCTTCAATGTAAACTGTGCTTTATGGCAATTGATTCCCTTGATGAGTTAATAACACATTTAAAGAATGATCACAAGCAGCCTATCAACGCTGATGTCCAACCTGGTGTTATACCTTTTAAATTAAACGATGGCTCATGTTGGCAGTGCGCCATATGTAAAATTCAGTTCTCCGATTTTATATCTTTAAAAAAGCATACTTCAGAGCACTTCCAGAATTACGTATGCGATACTTGCGGTGAAGGTTTTATAACGGAATCAGCACTCATAGCTCACACTAAAGTGCCGCACGATAACAAATACACTTGCAGTCGGTGCATAGCTACCTTCTCCACTCTTGAGGAGAGAAACGTTCACGTCAAAACCCAGCACACGACTCTACCGTACATGTGTAACTACTGCAAAGAGAAACCAAGATTCGCGACCTGGGAGCTCAGGAAGCGGCATCTCATGGAGTTTCATAACTACAAACCTGGTGCTGAGATGTACGAATGTACCACATGTCACATGAGTTTCAAATCTCGATCACAGAAGTATCACCACAACGTAAAGGCTCATCGAACTAAGAAGGAAGCTGAGTATAGTTTCCCTTGCATGCATTGTTCTAGAGCGTTCGCTACTAAGTTGTCGTTGGATAAACATATCGCGAAGAAGCATTTTCACGTTTGATATTATATTCAGTGAAGTGGCATTAAAATTGCTAGTACGTCTGGTGCATAGCGTTATTAACTCTACAGGTGGTAGGTGGGAATTGGGCTCTGTCTGGTACAGGGTACGTCTTGCCTATTTCTGCCGCTAATCTTATAAAGGCAGTGTAATTATAGGAACACGAGACATTCCAAACTAGTTTGCAGAGCGTTTGTGGCCTTTGGGCTGTTGCACGTAGCAATCTTAAGATTGCTGGTTAATGAAATGAAATGAAAGTTTTTACTTCGGAAAACAATGATAAATTGTAGAAAAATAAAATAAAGTAAAATTGGTAAAAGTAAAACATGGTTTATGTTAGTATCAATACAATTAAGATAAAAAAACTAAAACTTATACTATTACATTATATTTTTGACAAGCACCTCCACCCAGTGCCGTGTGAAGGGGCTGTCGAATCTTTCGGCTATACATTTCACATTTAATAGGCGACAGTGTGTGTATGTACCATCAGATGAGCTTTCATCTCGTTTTCACTTTGTTCTGTAAAATAAACCAATAGGAATAATCAATAAGAAATAACTCCCGCAAAAGGAAGTCCTGTGTACAAACGTTGACAGCTGAAGAAAAAAGCGTAGTCTAGCGGATGATATGTACTGTACTTTGTAATGCGTCTACAGCTGTTGTACGACTGCGAAATTAGTAGTGTAGACGAAAAAATTAAACAGCAGCGTCAAGGAACTGAATAGTACAAAAACAGTTCTGAATTGCTACTGATCTACAATTCTATTCAGACTAATACAAATACAGCAATTATTATAACAAGCAATAATATTCCTAGTCCAGATATATTTATTGCATAGTTTTTTTAAATCGCCATGATATCCACTATAGGTACTTGTTTTGCAAGGTCATACAGTGTATGTGCTTTATATTAAATGTAACTTCATCATCAGGTTATTTTTGTCTCCACTGCAGGAGCACAACCCTCTCTCATCTGCTGGAGACAGACGGAGCATTTGGCCTATACTTCCCGCGCTGGCCAGACGGGTTGGGGAGGCCTGATTGATGGTTTATAATGTATTCCCTTAGTCGCATTGTTCGACATCCACGGGAAGAGTTGGAGTGGTCTCTACCGGAAAACCACATGGCATCATGCAAATGTAACATCAATATGTGTTAATTCATTAGATCTGGGTAAAAAGTGTATCTGAAATGAAAATGTTAGTATAACATTTAACACAGATTTTTAAGAACATAGATACGTTATTTACTAGTATGATACGGAAGATCTCGCTGTAATCACAGTAATAACGATTACACTTTGAATGTGACGATTACACTTTCGTTTTGTTCCACTTATAGTCAGACATTACAAAGTATTACTCACTGGAGTTCAAATAAATCATAATACATTTGTTTAATTTAATCCTTTAATTATGTCATCTATAAAATGACTGCAATGTTTATAACAAAGTCTTGCTTGAATATTCAATTTCATAGGTACATGCGATACGTAGGTGATCCCTTAGCGGACGTACCCAAACTACGTGACCCATTTTTTTAAATTTTTACCCCCCACCCCTCTAGTTTTCACGTAATAATGCATAAATATGGGTTTTAACCAATTTTTGCAAAAAGAAAGTTAAAAGAAAAAAAAATTGCTCATATTTGTCTTTATTAATACGGCGCTTGCCGCTTGACGCCAAGAGTGCGTGCATTCTTATAATTACAAGTGAAAAAATATCATCAAGAAGAAAAAACTGTCAGTTTCAATCACCTGACGTCCATGTTGCCACCTGTGAGTTTAAAAAGCGCGCCATATTTGAATATAGCTCGAAAAAGCGTTAGATTTCCCTAGAGAATATTGACTACGTGAAACCTAACCCCTCCCTCCACCCCTGTGACCAAGCGTAGTATTTTGAAGCCCCCCCCCCCCTCCCCAAATGGGTCATGTAGTTTGGGTACGTTTCCTTAGACTCTTAGTTAATTTAGATCTTGAAATATACGCTGAATCTCATACATAATACACTATTTTGCTAAGTAGTACATTTAAGTACATTGCGTTATGTATGCAACAAGCGTACTTAACTCTGTAATAAGCTCTAGCTAGTTAAATTTAAAGGAAATGATTGCTTAAATATATGCATTTATATATTAGTAATGTACATTTTATGAGTAGGTGTGCAATTATTTGGATGTTGTAATAGATCTCGTATGTAACGAATGTATAAAATAAGTTATATCTTTTAAAATATTCCTTCTATCTCTAGTACGTTATTAAGCAAAAATACACTAGCGGCTTGTTTTTATTGATTACACCTTACGCCTTATTTAAGACAAGTTGAATTAGGTACCGAATGAAATTTTCAGGAAGACTAAGGATTTAGTAAATTTTGCCTACTTCGTTATCATTGCAAGAAACTGAAACCTGGATTCAATAAGATGAAATAAGACTGAGGAAATCTGACACTAAACTTTTCTATTTTTAGGACGGCGTGGGCAAGAAAATGTGATAAAAGTAGAGGCTGAAGAAATCGCTATAGAGGAGTTAGGCGTGGAGAAGCGTCGGTACCAGAGAAGCGCCCGAGCCGAGGCTAGATTTAACACCAAGAAAAACGCCAGTGTAATACTGGAATGCTGGACAGTCTGTCCTTTTAGATGGAAGAGAAACAGATTCAAATGCGCCTACTGTGAAGCTAACTTCACTGAATGTACATTGTTGAGGGACCATGTTAGGGTATGTTCTTCTCAACACAGCATGAAAGACATCTACAGTAAATTTAAAGAAATGGCACTTATAAACGTTGATTTGACTGAAGCCTCGTGTCGTATCTGCGATGTTCCACTAGTCAGCGTCGATCAAATGCGTGATCATGTCATTGAACATGGCCACACTTTCGATTCGAACCACCCAGACGGTGTCATACCATTTTGTCTGGACAAAGAATCGTGGTGCTGCCTGATATGCCAAGAGAAGTTCAACAATTTCTTGAAGCTGTACGAGCACATGAACGTGCATTATCAGCATTACATATGCGCTATTTGTGGCAAAGGCTACATGACTGCGCCAAGACTGAGGAAGCATTCGGAAGTCCATGTGTCAGGTTCGTTTCCGTGCAAAGACTGCGGTAGGATATTTACTATGCGCGCTGCTAGGGACTATCACAAAGCTCACGCTCACGCCAAAGCTCCTCGATATGAATGTCCACAGTGCAACATGCGTTTCGACGGGTACTACGACCGAATGAACCATTTGAACGAAGCTCACAGGGAAAAAGAGGTCGCGTACAACTGCTCTCATTGCGAATTATCGTTCAAAACGAGCGGGAAGCGCGCTATACACGTCCGATCCGTCCACTTTCCACCACGACGAGAGTTCCAGTGTCGATATTGCGAATGGCAGTTCCGGACTGGATATGAACTGAAACGGCATATGGTGAAGCATACAGGGGAACGGAACTTTCATTGTACAGTGTGTGGTAAATCTTACCCAAGGAATAGAGCTTTGAAGACTCATTTAAAGACGCATGAAGATCTGAAGCAGCGACAGATCTTTTCGCAACTGCGGGTGAGCCTACCAGATTTGACTGATCTGCTGCCTACAGGATCGGACAAGGTTCAGTAAAGGCTTGCATTCAATCAATTTTTTTAACAAATACTTACAGTTTTCTATGTACTGCACGTACATCTTAAGCAAACATCACAGTGTTGGCATTTTATACTACTAAAAAATAAAATTAATTAACATAGAACCATTTCTTTTTTTGGTAACCTATTAAATATCGCTAAACATGGCCCATATTCTGATAACCCAAAATATATATTTTTTCCTTACTTCAATAATAAGAGAGTAAGGAATTTAGATGCTGTTAAGGTTCTGAAGAATATTAGTGAATGGCGGTGAGAAAATAAAAAAAAAAATATGTAAGAAACTCCAGTTATTTCTACTGCTCGGTTTACATACTAATAAATTTTATAAGTATTTTATAGTTTTAAAAGTTCATAACAAAATGAAAATAAATAAATTAGTGTGGACACGCCCTTTCAAGCAATTTCGTTGTTGTTAATTATTAATGTTAGAGGCGTATGTACAGTATTAATAGCCTAAATTATTTGTTTTCATTATTGCTATGAACTGACTGGTTGGGTAGTTCCAACTACACTGTAAATAAACTAATTAAAACCTTCGAATTCTCCACTTTTAGATTCGTGGTTGGTAAAACGGTACGTGAGAAGAAAAAAAACAGAGAATAAATAAAAAAAATATTTCCGCTGGACGTCTACTGAATGAATTACAATAGGTTATATTATAAGGATAATTATATATACCTTTGAAAGCGTACGCTGTCGTTCATGTCAGCCTTTAAACGTCCACTGCTGGACATAGGCCTTCCCTAATTAACGCCACCACACCCGGTCCTCCGCCCTCTGCATCCAGCCGCTTCCGGCCACCTTCTTTAGGTCGTCGGTCTATCTGGGTCGTCATCCACGCTGTCGTTGTTGAAATCTAATAAATAAAAAAGGTAAAATTGCGTTTCTTTACATTGAATATATTTCTGATACAAAAGTTTTGGCGTAAAAGGATGAGTCATAGAATACATTAATGTGATTAGTTAAAGAACTAATTAACAATCATAGTACTTTAATTTTTTATACCTATTCTAATTAGTGAGAAAAAAAATGAAACGTCACTTAAAAAGACTTCTGGCGTTCATATAACTTTGAGTATCATACGGAATTAAATATAAAAAGGATTGGTTAATTCCGGAGTGAAAGAGTCCTAGAACACTGCGATCCTTTAAAAAATACAAACTAAATTATATTTTGATTTCTGAATGACAAAAATCATTTATGGCACCTTAGGTACCTATACCTAAGAAATAAATGTTGTAGAATGTTTAATTAAATTCCTTTCGTCCCATTTGGTAACCAAATTTCTTAACTGTCTACGAAATGTAATTTCTCAGTTCAAAGCTGGGTACAGAACGGGACTCTCTCATCCCATTTAGTGACTACCTGTCATGGTTAAAACGACCATATCTCAGAACTACTAACCACCCTAGACTAGTGGTGTCTCACCAAAAAGAAAGATCTTGATGAGTTGTTCATTTCGGATGACAGCTGTCAAAATTAAAACGATCATATCTTAGAAACTACTAACCCTGACAAAAAAATTTTTTTTATGGGTTTGCGCTTGACCTCAATCTCACCTGATGGTAAGATGAGGCCTAAGGTGGAGCGTTCTTGCCCAGAAGATTATCTTACTCTTCCTTTAAAAAGATCCAAATTGTACTTATCCGGAAATACCCAAGCTGGCTGGTTATTAAATTAGATAACAGATGCACATTTTAAAATGATCTGTTATCTAATTTAATAACCAATTAGTGTCAATCATGAAGGAAAAATTATTTTGGTTCATGGTATGAGGTGTAGAGTATCATTATGTCACTAGACTCGTCATTTTACTAATTCGTCATTTTCGCTATTTGTCAATTTCGCAAATTCTCCAGTTTCTGTTTATAATTTTAATCGTATTATGTGGTGGAAAAAGTGGGAAATGCCGAAAAAATGGCCGTAGGTATAAAAGTTAATCACATATAGAGTATGGCTTTAGTATAAAACTCATGTCCACAAAGTGTTGCATGTCTAAGCTATAGAACGCATGCTTCTCAGGGTCTGGTAATTGGTCGTTTTAGTTTGTAATTTAGTATTATTTTGTTTTTAGGTTCCGCTATAGCGGACGCGGAGGGAAATGTAGGAGTTAGACGCGTTAGGAAGTTAAAGGATAACGTTAGCGCCCGACAGATGCGCAGGCGACGCCGCGCGAACAACGAACTGCCCGAGGAGTCCGAGAAACGCATATCAAAAACTATGATGCGAAGGAACGCTATGACCATTCTAGAATGCTCCACAGCTTGGGCGTTCAGATGGTTTCACAGTGCCTTTTACTGCTCCTACTGTGATACTAAATTCGTCGATGTTGCCCCTCTTCGTGAACATGTCAGATCCAATCACTTGAATGAAACCCCAACCAAAAAAATATTTGCTAAGCTTACTGAAAATAATATGGTCAAAATAGACATAGCTGAACTGAAATGTAGAATTTGCAATTTGCTTCTAGATGGTATAGATAATTTGAAATCGCATCTAGTAATGGTGCACGGTAAAGTTTTGTACCAAGACTACAGCGACGGAGTTCTTTCTTTTAAATTGGATCAGACCGGATTCTTTTGTCAAAAGTGCTTTGCAAATTTCTCGACTTTCTCCAAAATGAACGAGCACATGAACACTCATTACCAGAACTATATTTGTGACTCGTGCGGAAAGGCATTCGTGTCTAAATCTCGGTTTCGGACTCACGTGCAGTCTCATGAGATAGGTAGTTTTCCTTGCGGTGAGTGTGAGGAGATTCTGGAGACTCGAGCGGCTCGCATGTGTCACAGGTTGCGAGTACATAGGAAAGGTATTCGATACACCTGTCCGCGATGTCCGGAAGTGTTCACTACTTACTATGCGAGAGCCAAGCACTTAGTAGATGGCCATGCACAACAAAAGCGAGACTACAATTGCTCCGCATGTGGCAAATCTTTCGAGACAAGTTGCAGGCGTGCAGCACACATAAGAATAGCACACAAATCTGTTGAAAAACGATACGACTGTCCTCAGTGTTCCTGGTATTTTGTTAGTAAGACGAAATTAAGAAGACATTTGATGACGCACGGTACAAATTTTGAGCAGTCAGAACCATTTTATTCTTCAAAGAACTGAGGGTCGAGCGATCAGAGATGCAAAATGAGACTTTTCTTTGTTTTTATAGGACGGGCGATCAAAGAAAACGAAGATACCTCTGTGAAATCGATTCGAGTAATGTGGCAGCGGGGACTTGTGGAAGACAAAGCCAAAGCAGTGTTTTTATTGAAAAATTCGAATGCAGTGGCGTTTAGGTGGTTTCGTGGTAAATTTATGTGCGCTTACTGCCCTGCGGTCTGCCCGAACGTCATCGAAGTACGTAACCATTCAATTGTACATGAAGATCGTAATGTTTTCAAAAATCAAGGTGCCCGCAACACGCTTCCACTCAGAGCAGACATAACAGATCTAGCTTGCAGTATTTGCAATAAGAGAGTTAATACTTTGAAGAATTTGAAGAGACACCTATCGAACTATCATTCCAAGCGTATAGATCCGGATGATAACTGCAGCGATGGAATAATACCTTACATTTTAACAGGAAAGGAAATAAAATGTGTACTTTGCGGGATACTGTTTGAAAGTTTAATGTCACTTAATTGCCATATGAACAGTCATTATAGAGATTTTGTGTGTCCCACGTGCGGGAAAGGCTTTTCTGGGAAGCACAAGCTTCGTAGGCATTGCATGAGCCACGAGTCCGGTCGGTTCTCTTGTCCAAAATGCGAGTTAATATTTCCAAATCGCATAGCTAGGAATAGTCACGCGAGTACAACTCATGGACCAAAAGGAAGACACCGTTGTCCAATTTGCGATAACCGTTTCGATTCCCATCACGCGAGATTAAGACATCTCGAGAGAGTGCATGGTCAGATAACCGAGTACAAATGTAATTTGTGTCCGGCTGTGTTCGCTACCGGCTCGTTAAGATATTCTCATTTAAGTAGAGTGCATAAGCGGGTAAGCGGAAAATTGGCTCTTGAACAGGACATTTCTTCAGTGTGACTTTAACTTGAATAATCTAAAGTTTTTTTTTACCCATATGAAGATTACCTATAACTTGTTGAAATATTGAACTCAGCAGCACCATTTTTTTTGTTTAACTTAGTAGTACCCTACATTTTGGTTGTAATTTCAAATAAAGTATTCTATTTTGAAATTAAAATATATATTTTTTTTTTCATTCTGAAACGAACCACCACCATCTTAAAATAAATATTTTATGCTAACTTAGAATAATGTCATCAAAACATTGAGCTACTATTTAAACTTATAGAACATCATCATTGCATCAAAATAGACAGCTTATGCTAGCATCATGCTAGTATTGTGAGGATATAGTAGCCACTTTTCTTGCGGTGAGTCGCAACATTCTTCTAGAGATGAGAGAGGCTTGCATGTGTCATATGATGTGAATCGGCTATGCACAGCAAAGAAACTATAACGGTTGTTTCTATGCCAAACCTTTGAGGCAATTTGCAGGCGTGTAACATATGTAAAAGTCAGCAAAGTGTACGTCGCACACTATGTAACTGATTTTGAACTGTATGGTTTCAGTACCTAGGTCTAATTGAATTAAAACTTGCTAATTGTAAAATATCTTAGTTTTCTGGCATTTTTCACCCAATAACGAGGACAGACATGATCCATCGTGAGCGTATCGTGAGCCTAATAACACAGTGGATTATAGTGGCGCTAAGCGCGGTGCTAACTAAATGTGAGAGCCAGACGACAGGTAATTATCGTGAGAGAGTAAGGTGAATAGATACGCTATCGGCCAACCGGTGAGCGTCGAAATCGTGGCAGCGGCGCTTCGAGTAGCAGGAATGTATCAAAATGGTATACGCAGACCCTGGCTAAATAGCCAGCACCTCTTTCCAAGCAGTTGGGCCTGGTGCTGAGGCCCTGCCCGGACTGCTCCATGCCAAACAATAGGATGTCGACTTTTCCCTGTTGAACCTAGTATCACGCTTCAGTCACGGTGGACCCGGGGCTGCTAATGTTCATATGTAAACTAATCGCTCGTGGAAGCTATTCCGCGCAGTGTCGTAAATTACGACACGTAATCCTTGACTTGGTGGTGACAGCTTGTAACTCAAAATTTGAATATACGATTATGCTTATATAATGCTTGAGATTCTCATGTGTTCTCTAGTCATGCTTTGGAGCTGCCGAATCGACCCAAGCCCTCAGGATTTTCAGTTTTTATTTCCTGACATATATCAGAACCTTGCATTCCATCATTGCAGGCAAATATGTGTTCAAAATATCAGCTCCGTTTGTCTAGTAGTTAATGAGTTATGGCAGACATACAGTAGGACCAATAAGCTAAAACTACCTTTAAAGTAAACACTTGTCCTAAAGAGAGTACCTACTTACATAAATCTCTAGGAAAACCAATATTTTATTGATATATCGTTACCAAGATATAATTGAGAAAATCCTTGATGATTTAAAACAGATATTTTATCCAAAGAAAATCAATCGGCGATATCATTGAGATTCTTTTTTGTTTTTATAGAACCGGAGGTCACAGAGAGCGAAGATACCACAGGGAAATCAGTTCGAATAAAGTGGAAGCGGCTTCGCAGACTTGTGGAAGATAAAGCCAATGCGGCGTTTATATTAGAACATTCGAACGCAGTAGCATTTAGATGGTTCCGTGGTAAATTTATGTGCGCTTACTGTCCTACGGTCTGCCCGAACGTCACTGAAGTTCGCAACCACACAACTGTACATGATGATCGGAACGTTTTCAAAAACCCAGATATTCGCAACTCGTTTCCACTCAGAGTAGATATAACAGATCTGTCTTGTAGTCTCTGCAAAGAAAGAGTTGACACTCTGAAGAATTTGAAGGGCCATCTATCGAAAAATCATTCAAAGTGCATCGATCCAGAAGAGAATTACGGCGATGGAATAGTACCTTACGTTTTAACAGGAAACGAATTGAAGTGTGTACTTTGCGGAGCACAATTTGAAAGTTTCATGTCGATGATTTTGCATATGAACAGTCATTACCAAGATTATGTGTGTTACACATGCGGGAAAGGCTTTTCTGGGAAGCACAAGCTTCGCACACATCGTATGAGTCATGAGACAGGGCAATTTACGTGTCCAAAATGCGAATTAGTCTTCACCAATCGCATGGCGAGGAGTAGGCATGTAAATGAGAGTCATGGACCAAAAGAGAGACACCGTTGTCCAATCTGTGAAGATCGTTTTGATTCGTACCACGCTAGATTGAGACACCTTGAGAGAGTGCATGGTCAGAAGTCTGAGTACAAATGTAGTTTGTGCCCAGCGGTGTTCGGAACCGGGTCGTTGAGATATTCACATTTGAGAACTGTGCATAAGCGGAAAAGGGTATCAAATTTATCATAGAACGTTTAATTATGGAATGTTTAATAGTTATATATGCAGCTGTCTCTTAACGACAGGTACAGTGACAATAGCACAGTACGATTATATGAACACCTAATTATGTGCCTTTTTCTACGACCATACAATAGTTTAAATAAAGGACAGGAAAATAAAGGTTAACATTTTGTTTAGTGTAATTATTGAGTTGGTCACTTGTGTCAAGTGGCGTCAAAATATACGAAACAGAAGGAGTGTGAGGAAGTAAAGAGATGAGGTCACCAAAGAGGCGAGGTGTGCTGAGGGGAGGAGCATATAATCTAAGGGAGGAGCACTGGCCATTTGACATGGACATGGAGTCTGTTTTTTGTTTATGATTTTTATTAAGAAAAGAGGTTTGTTAGAATTACCAATTTAGAAAAGCAGAGATTAAAAAGCGAATATAATTGTTTTTATTTGCCAAAGCTTCTGTTTCTATCACTCGTATATATTAACAATTCGAAGTGGACTGAGAACAATAAATTACTGAGAAATTTTCACACTTTCACAATTCTCGCGCATAATGGCTACCGCCTGCCAATAGACAATAAGACAACAATTTTTATTTGCGAATATGGGTACACATTTCAATGTCAGCGTACGCGCGTTTCACGGAAAATTTGCGTAATAATAATCCATTATGCAACACCCTGGTATAAATATGCTGTTATGCTGTTTGGGGTTTGCAAATAATTAGCAAATTACAGTACGGGGTATATTTTTTTTATTGAATAAAAAATGAGAAAGTCAATGGTACTTTATAATGAACGATATATAAGCATCTAGTTATTTGTTAAAATGGTTATTGCCTCCTTCACTGTAACTGTAGTCTCATTTTGTTTAAAATCAATAAATATATAAATAATCTTCTCAATGCATAACCAGTTTGTTTTATTTTTAGAATTTAGCATCACAAATGATTAATTAATGTTGTTTTATAAGTTTATCATAATAATTTTTCATATTAAGTTGTCCACGCGGACAAAGTCAGTCAACAGCTTGTTAAAACTAATATAATATTAAATCTTTAATTTAATCTTTAGTCGCACTCATTAATTTCATTCATTCATGAATAGAAGTGCCCCTAGAAGTCTACTGCTGGACATAGACCTTCCCCAATGAACGCCACCACACCCGGTCCTCCGGGTTTACTTTAATTTACTCTTAGTTAAACTTAGATCTGAATTACTTGTGCGTCACCTGTATTAGGTAACTTTAAACAATGACAAATGTACTTTAGATCTGGTGAGGAATATGAAAGAATGGGATATTTATGTGGACTGAACTCAAAAGGTAGAAAAGTACAAACCTACTTGATACTCAGTTTTCCAGAGATCTACCAGGCAACTGAACGAATTTAGAATTGTTAGCGGAATTGTATTCTTCAAAAAACATGAGCAATCGACGTTTTCAACTGAGATTCTTTTCTGTTTTTATAGGACTGAAAGTCACGGAGTGCGAAGATATCGCAGAGAAATCGATTCAGATAAAGTGGAAGCGACAGCTATTGGAAGATTCCGCTGAGAAATCTATTCAAATAAAATGGAAGCGACGACTTGTTGAAGATAAAGCTAACGCAGCTTTTATACTAGAGCATTCGAATGCAGTAGCGTTTAGATGGTTCCGTGGTAGATTTATGTGCGCATACTGCCCTGCAGTCTGCGCAAGCGTCATTGAAGTACGCGAACATACAACGGAACACGTAGAGCGTAACGTTTTCAAATATCCAGATGCCCGCAACACGCTTCCACTGCGAGTAGACATAACAGACTTGGCTTGTACTGTCTGCAGTAAGAGAGTTTACACTGTAAAGGATTTGAAAAGCCATCTATCTGACGAACATGCCAGAAGCATAGATCCTGATGACAACTACGGTGATGGGATAGTACCTTACGTTTTAACAGGAAAAGAATTAAAATGTGTACTTTGCGGGATACTGTTTGAAAGTTTCATGTCGCTAATTTTGCATATGAACAGTCATTATCAAGGGTTTATCTGTCACACATGCGGGAAAGGCTTTTCTGGGAAGCACAAGCTTCGTATACACCGCTTGAGTCATGAGACTGGTGAATTTTCGTGTCCAAAATGCGAATTAGTATTTCCAAATCGCAAGGCGAGGATTAGGCACGTCACTCTCACCCATGAACCAAAAGGGAGAAACCGTTGTCCTATCTGCGCTGATCGTTTCGACTCATACCACGCGAGATTGAGACATCTAGAGAGAGTGCATGGTCAGAAAACTGAGTACAAATGTAGTTTGTGTACAGCGGTGTTCGCCACCGGATCGTTGAGGTATTCTCATTTGAGAAGAGTGCATAAGCGGATAAAGCAAAAATTGGCTCAAGAACGGAACTTTTATTTGAAAATATAATTGTAGGATTCTGTGTATTACCCACTTGTTATTTTATATCGATTTTGTTGCGGTAAGTGATTACCGTCATTTTCTTCGTAAATAAAAGTTACAAGTAATCTAATTACTTTTTATTCATAATGATATTTGTTTAAAATTGCTTTACGTTCTCCATATGTTCAACCATCAATCATACATCACTAGCAGTCTACAGACTATTCTCTTTTCCTATATGATCACAGAACGCTCTTTTTATTATCATCAAATCCTTTCAATCCAACCTTTGCAATGTTGGCAAACATTCCTACTTCATATCTTCCTCTCACCACTACTTCAGGCTCGACAGTAAAGTTTCTTTTATTATAAATAATTTTACTGACAAAAAATTAGTACTGTACATACTGTATACCTACTCAAAAAAACAGAGAGTTTTTAACTAAGAAGAAATATACAGTAAAAATTTGACGGAATCTGTTGTATCTGCTACATCAATAAACGTGTTTAAGGTCAGACTAGACCATTTAAGAAAACATAGTCGACTACTGACTGATATGGAAGTATCAGCTAAAAACTGTCTTTAAGTTTAAAATAATATACCTTAAGTACCTATGTAAAAATATAAACTAGATAGTACTCGTATAAAACACAAATTGTGAAAGTGTATGCAGATGGTGAAATGTTACTATGAAAGTAGACGACAAACGACCCCGAGAATTAACTGTTCCAACCACAGACCAGACAATTTATAAAGAATCAGAATTTGAGTTGACAATGAATTTTCTTTTGTTTTTAGGGCCCGTCTTTGTCACGAAATGGGTACCAAGGCGCAAGTACGGCGATCAACGGGACAATGCGGTTATTATTTTTCAGTGCTCCAACGTGTGTCCGTTCAGATGGAAACACGGGGCTTACACGTGCGCGCACTGTCCCAAGAAGTTTGGTGATTTCGCACAACTCAAAGAGCATATGGTGGAACACCCTAACAAAGTCGAAGTGATGCGCAACGCCCGCCCTCTTTACACAATCAAAGTGGACATATCTGACCTTAGATGCAATATTTGTCGTAAATCTCTAGATGACATAGACGCTCTCGCAAACCATTTGATTACTGTGCATAATAAACCGATCATCAAAGACTATGAAATGGGCGTTACGCCTTTTCTATTGGACTCAAATAAGTTTGTCTGCGTACAGTGCAAAAAGCGATTCGAGCTTTTCACTAATTTAAACAGTCATATGAACGAACATAACCCTAACAACATATGCTTCCAGTGCGGCAAATCTTTTACAGTAGTATCGAGGCTCAAGGCTCACCTGAAAATCCACGAAGCTGCCAGCAACGGAGAGTACAATTGCAGCAAATGCTACAAGAATTTTGCCTCAAAAATCCTAAGACAAGAGCACTTAATGACACATTCTTCACAACGGAGAGAATTAAAATACAAGTGTCCTTTCTGTAACGAATACTTCAAAGCTTATCACGAGAGAATGAAACATTTGGAGACTTCGCATGGCAAGAAAGTGGAATACGCTTGCCACATATGTCCGGCGAAGTTCGCCTTGTTTCATCATAGGACTAGACATATCAGGCACGTCCATATCCAAAATAAGGAATTTGCCTGTGAACTTTGTCCTTATCAATTTGTGACGGCAGTACAGTTGAAACGGCATATGGTGAGACATGGGGGAGAAAGAAAATTTCAGTGTGAAGTCTGTAAAAAGGCTTACGCGAGACCAAAAACTTTAAAAGAACATATGCGTATTCATAATAATGATAAACGTTTCGCTTGCGAGTATTGTAATTATGCGTGCGTACAGAAATGCAGTCTGAAGAGTCATGTCAAAAGTCATCATCCAAATGCTGAACCTTTGAACAATGTTTTATAAACGGATGAGATGTCGAAGTGGATCAGTGATGACAAAATATACTAAAATATTCAATTGAATTATACTGGATATCGGAATTGACACAATCTAATAATATTGTTAACTACTTGTCTATTTTTTTGAAATATTCCATGCCGTTCATAATTAGATATTTAACTTATTCAATACCTGCTTTGATTACGAATAAAAGCTGATCTTTCGCGGTAAGAATAACTTTTTTCCGCCTACGAGTATATCCGAATATACAGCTGTCTGTATTCATATACACCTTACCATTTTCGTGATATTACCGGCTTCTGTAGGTTTTTGACCTTCTTCATAAATCAAAAACCGGGTAAGTGTTAACTGTAAGGGTTTCACGACCTTCATTTCACATTATGGCTGGACCCGATCTACCCCAAGATTTATGTTGTATTTTTTTCTGGACATCCTGTTATACCTTTCAAGTTTACAGATTGACTTACAGACTGATCAAGGATCTCAAGAGTATAGTTAGAAAACTCTATCGTATTTAGTATAGTCACCTGCGCTGGGATGTTTTTTTAAGGATGTTTTGGCTTGATTACAAGACCTTTAAGCCATCGCTGGGATGGTAGATCTGTCCCCAGCAGTGGAGACGTATGTTTATTTTGATACATGTAGAATAAAAAAAAAGATTTACTTTGTAAATAAATTTTGAGGGGACAGCAGAATTCATAAATCTGTCAAAATGTCAGCTGCTTAGCTGTCATAAACTTACGTCTAATTTGTATATATTCGTTTCATTGATGTACCTACCTATATTGTATTTCTATATAAAAAAATAAGCTTAACATAATTTATAAATTATAATAAATTAATAACACAAATTATAATGAAAATTAGGTATTTTGTTATAATCCTAAATAGTCCTAAATAAATTGACCATGTAATTACATTAAAATAAGTTGTTCATCATCGGATCTCGTCTACAATATTCTTAAGATATGTTGAATTTTGTTTCAATACTACATTTTTATAAATGAAATGCCGCTTCTGGTGGATTGAACTTTTACTATAATCACCATGCTTGGCAGGTGATCGCAGTTATGATCTTAGTATACAAAGAAAACGCTTCCTCAACATAATTCTTATAATAATATTTGAGTATCTAACGCCTAATAGTAGTAGTTTTATAGTGATGCCTGATTTATTATAATGATATCAAAACTGTTACTGCAAGTCGAAGAAAATATATTGGAACTTTTTCTATTTTTAGGACGAAAATCTGAAGAAATACAAATAAAGAGCGAGATGGAATATGACATCGAGATCAGAAACGAAGCAAGAGACATTGGGAACGAGAGACGAGCCACATTCAGAAATAACATATCCATAATCCTGGAATCGTGTACCGCGTATCCGTTTAAATACCGGAAAGGGACTTATTTGTGCTTTTTTTGTAAAAACACATTCTTAGAGCCTGAGAAACTTCGGGAACATACTGTTTCTCAACATCCCGATATAAAACAAGTGCTCAAACCAAGGAAATACGAGCCTCTAAAAATGGACTTTGCAGCAACTATTTGCAAGTTATGCGGTATAAGTGTTTCTGATTACGCTATGCTCAAGATTCACCTAACCGTTGAGCATGGAAAGGTCATCGACTCCACGTACGGCGAAAGCGTATTACCCTACAGTTTATGCAAAGATGAACACTACTGTCAGATATGCGGAAAACGATACGAAATGTTCCTTAGTCTTCACAAGCATATGAACGATCATTACGAGCATTTTATCTGCGAGACTTGTGGGAAACGATTCGCGACATCTCAACGGATGGTCAATCACGCTCGCACTCACGAACGTGGAGACTTCCCTTGTAAGAAATGCGAGGATACTTTCCCGTCTTACGCGTCTTTATATGCTCACGTAGCCAAAGTTCATAAATCCAATAAGAGGTACAAGTGTCCGATTTGTGATGAGAAATTTGTGTCATACAAACACAGACTGAAGCATTTGAATACGATTCACAATCAGAAAACCGCAGTGTTCCCATGTCCGTCTTGTCCAAGAGTTTTTGACTTGTGCAGTCGTCGCACTGCTCATGTTAGGTTTCAGCATTTACAGGAGCGTAACCACGTGTGCGCTGTATGCGGTATGAAGTTTTTCACAAACTACGAGCTTCAGGAGCATTCTATAAAGCATGGCGGCGAAAGGATTTACCAGTGTGACGTGTGCAAAAAGTCTTACGCCAGGTTAAAGACTCTCCGTGAACACATGAGGATACATAATAATGATAGGAGATTTATATGTACGGTTTGCGGACAATCTTTTATACAAAACTGTAGTTTGAAACAACATGTTCGGGTTCATCACCCTACACATTTGAAAGCGGATATGTTTTAGTATTTTTTATTTATTGATCACTACACAACAATAATAGTATTATAACCGAAAACCAATAAAAAGGTTTATTTCTAGAAGACGAGTTAGCAATAAAATAAAAATCAAAAAGAAATCTGAAGTCTCCAATAAATTATCTTCAGTATCGAACAGATGTTTTTACGATGTGATGAGTGTACAATTGCAGGTACACCATTTGGTAAACTATTCATGAAATTAAGACAATGAAACCAACGAGTACATGCTTTTTTTATAATTCATGGGTGAATCGACCAAATACTTAGATTTCTTTAAAACCTGAATTGTTTCTTATGTATTTTATGTAGACATTTGGTATCTTCATTTCTGTAGCATCTCTCCGCTATTTTGGCGATGCACGATAATTTACTGTTGTAATATAAACGTAAACGTCGTGTATCGGAACGCAACTGAAACTGTCACTTCGCTGTCAGAGTCACTACTGTATGGTTCCTTGTTCGCGCTCTATCTGTACATTTATTGTTTGAATATAAGTAAAATACTTGCTAATTACTCCGTTTGTTTTTGTTATTTACATCATTTACGATCTATAATGGGCTACCATTTTTATACATTGGGTGCACTTTTAATTCATCAGGATATCTAGACGTAGCACATGTTTATCAATGAAGTTTGTTTACACATTTTAATTATATTGTTATTTTTCCATTTACACTCGGTTCTAGTCCTATGTTTACAATTTGCAATATACTATTGTGTATAGATCTGCTTTAATTTTAATGTTTATAAAATTATACACCTCATGACCTCAATGTTGGCGAGTGTGGTATTTATGAATCATGAATCGTGTATTGGCTTATTCCACATTCTAATCCTGATTCGTATAGCGTGTTTAAGTTACTGTTGAACGGTTTTTTTAAAATGAATATTCATATGTATATATAAGAAGTCGGATTTCGGAAGTACGTACTATGTTTTTTAAAGATGAACGATCAAAACCGGTTATTTATTTACCCTTACATTTATTTTCTCTCTAGATTTATTTCAACATAACCTATAATCGATTTGAAATGAAATGTACAGGATGGAATTCTAGTAAATTTTGTTTTAGTTCCTACGTAAGTACTTACATTATAATTCCTTACGATATTTACGTAGGTTATTTATTTAATTAATTAAATAAAAAAATGTTGATTGCAGACACGAGGCATAAAATAACCATTTGAATATACAATATGATTGTTTAAAAGTTGGATTAATATGTATTTTAATTTAATTAATTCATGAATGAAATGAATTAGGTAAAACGTAAGTTGAGGAGTAACTTTTCTAAGGGGTGATTTCCATTAAGCAATAAGGGTTACTTTCATTTATGCAATATATTAAATTGCTATATAAAGTCCATGTTAAAGTAACCATTGTTGCATATTGGAAATATTTTAAAGTCACTACTCATTTCATATAATATGAAAATAATTTATACATTGCCTAGAAATATAAATATGGAGCTGGAAAATTTAAATTGTGAACTTAAAAGTGTAATTAAATTAGTGCAATAATTTAAAATTGTAAATATATTATACAAATATAAATTATAAAACATTCTTGTTGTTATTTTATATCATAGATAGATAGATAAACCATTTATTCTGAAACACATCACAAATACAATGTTACAAATAGGTCACATATTGGTATACTTACAGCAAACAAACATAACAATGAAACAGTAATAGTGTGCTGTGCTATAGAAAGGGCCCGCGCTCAGCATAATGTCGCAGCCCAGGGGCGCGTCTATGCTATTCCGTCGTCAGGTATAAGTAGCGTACAATATTATTAGAGCGAAACGATATAGTTATTCATGAAAATTAGGATATTCCGGGATTTTTTCTGAGATTAATTAAAACATTTGTTTCCGAATCCCGCGATATCGTATTCATTCATTTATGCACTAAACTCATCTATACATATAATAAAAGAGTAGAAAAAACAAAAGAAAAGCGAATCTGTACATTGAAGTTAAAAAAAAAATTTCACTGCCCGGACATTACTGAAGACCAGTAGAGTCCAAAAATATAATTAAAAAAATTCTTATCTGTCTGTATGTATGTATGTATGTACGGGCTAATCTTGGAAACTGCTGAACAGAATTTGACGGCATTTTCACTGTTTAATAGCTTTGAGTTCGGGCCTCATACTGGTATAAATCATATCTCAATAAAATGTCAGGATGATGATATACAAGTTGACCTCTCATTTCATATCATTTGTATGAAAGTGTAGTTCAACATTACTGGTCGATCCAAGAACTTAACAGAAAGTGACAGAGATGTTTTAAAGCTCATTTATAGATTTATTTTAGCTGATGTATTTCCACAAGTCTCTATACAAAAAGTTCGCTATTCGATAATTAGTGGCCCTGTATTAGACCGGTGATCGTCGACAATGTCAATATCGAAGCTGTTCAGGAGTACGTCTGCCTAGGACAGACAATATAGTTGGGTAGGATCAATTTCAAAAGCTGACAGAAGAATCCAGTTAGGGTGGGCAATCTGCTGCAATCATTAATCAGTGCGTCCTGCCTGTCATGATTACAGGAGACGTGGACACTGATGGTGGGCCTGATCCACAAGATTCAAGTGGCTCTGCGAGCTATAGAGAGGGCAATGCTCGGGGTCTCTATGAGGGATATGATTCGTAATGAGGAGATCCTATGAATAACGAAGGTGACCGACATAGCCGAAAGAATTAGTAAGCTGAAATGGCAGGTCACATCTATCGTAGTACCGAACGGACGTTGGGGCAGACGGGTTCTAGAGTGGGACGCGAGACGTCGCACGCACCATCCACCACGCGCAGGATGGGACGCCCTGCCGCCAGGTGGATGGACGACCTGAAGATGGTGGCCGGAAGCGTCTGGATCTGTAGAGCGTTGTGGCATTCATTGGGGAAGGCCTGAAGGGGGAGAGGTAGGAGTAGGGAGAGGGAAGGGGTGGGGGAAAGGGTTTTCAACGTTGTGGGAAGGGGATGAAGAAGGAAAGAAAGAAAGGGTATGGAAAGGACAAATTGGAGGGGGGTGGGGAAGGAAATATCACCTAATTTGCACAATATTAAAATGTATATTTTTTTATTGATTATATGATAATCTTTTAATTCATGATAAATGTAAATGTCAACTTTATTTTAAAAAAAAGCGGCCAAGTGCGAGTCGGACTCGCCTATGAAGGGTTCCGTAGCAGCAAGTAACATAATATAAAAGTTATTGTAGTTCGTTGTAACTTTGATCGATGTTTTAATAATAGTATTGTGGTTTACGATTTATGACTTATAAAAAAAAAACTAAAAAAACTAAACTCTTTCAAACCAATTTTCGGTGGAAGTTTGCATGGCAATGTACATCATATTTTTTTTTTAGTTTTATCATTCTCTTATTTTAGAAGTTACAGGGGGGGGGGGGGACACATTTTACCACTTTGGAAGTGTCTCTCTCGCAAACTATTCAATATAATTTTTTAAGACCTATCCACAAGTATGGGTTTGATGAAAAAAAAAATTTTGAGTTTCAGTGCTAAGTATGGGGAACCCCCAAAATTTAATGTTTTTTATTTCTATTTTTGTGTGAAAATCTTAATGCGGTTCACAGAATACATCTACTTACCAAGTTTCAATAGTAAGTTCTTATAGTTTCGGAATAAAGTGGCTGTGACATACGGACGGACAGACAGACATGACGAATCCATAAGGGTTCCGTTTTTTGCCAATTAGCTACAGAAACCTAAAAAACTGTGGTCCAACGGGCGAAACCGCCGCCGGAACGCAAATTTTTACCCGACTTCAAAAAAGGAGGTTCTCAATTGGATAGTATGTTTTTTTATGTATATAAATATTTTTAATGCATAACCAGATTAATAGATTTCTTTGAGGATTTAGTAATACACGTAATACGAATGTGTAATGTTAAGTTGTCCACGCGGACGAAGTCGCGGGCAACAGCTAGTCTAATAATTAAAATCGTCAACTTCGCGTGTCTGTATATTGAATAAATTAAAAAAAAAAAATTGGGCGTCTAAGGATAAGCACATAATAACTCTTTACTCAATCTAAAGTTTTGGACATTTTTAGTTTTCAAATACATTTTTAGTAGGCAAGGTTAGTATGCAATATATTGCACATAATAGTATTTCCGTACTATTCAGATTGCGCTGAGTTTGGACTACATTTGGAGCTGGTAGTGGGAATGGGAGTGGGCGTGGGAAAAGGGGAGTGGGAGCAGGAGCGGGAGCGGGATTGAGAGTGAGATTGAGAGTCTGAGTGGAAGTGAAAGTGGGATAGGGAGCGAAAGTGGGAATGGGAGCGGAACCTGTAGTCCACGCGAGCGGAGCCGCGGGCACAGCTAGTACAGGAATATAAATATGGCCATTCCACATTGCTGACTCAATGTACAATCCGGGATTCAAATTACTTTAAAAGTATCTGACCTGATAATGGTAACTACAGAAACAAGCAAGAAAATTTCCGGTCCCCGTTTCACTTATTTATTTATAGCTAGCTGTTACCCGCGACTTCGTCCGAGTGGACAACTTAACATTACATATTATTATGTATTACTAAATCGTAAAATAAATCTATTAATCTGGTTATGCATAGAAAATATTCATATACATAAAATAGCCTGCCGACGGGGGTTCCGCCCGTTGGCCTACAGAATTAATGTTTTTTTTTTAAAATAAAGTTGACATTTACTTCATATTTATCATGAATTAAAAGATTATCATATAATTATTTATATTTTTTATCTTTTAATATTGTGCAAGAAGCTAGATTTATTTATTTATTTTATTATTATTTTATTTTTATTATAAATTTCCCCTTTCCCCTCTCCCATTATCTTTCCTCCCTCATGCCCTTCCCACCACGTTGAAAATCCCTTCCCCACCCCTTTCCGCTCTCTACCCCTACCTTCCCTTGGCCCTTGGCCCTTAGCCCTTGGCCCTTAGCCCTTAGCCCTTAGCCCTTAGCCCTTAGCCCTTAGCCCTTAGCCCTTAGCCCTTAGCCCTTAGCCCTTAGCCCTTAGCCCTTAGCCCTTAGCCCTTAGCCCTTAGCCCTTAGCCCTTAGCCCTTAGCCCTTAGCCCTTAGCCCTTAGCCCTTAGCCCTTAGCCCTTAGCCCTTAGCCCTTAGCCCTTAGCCCTTAGCCCTTAGCCCTTAGCCCTTAGCCCTTAGCCCTTAGCCCTTCCCAAACCCGCCTTATTTTCCACTGCCATTTTCATTTTCCTCTGTCCTACCACCTCCCATTCCCGCTAGCCGCGCCCTAATCTTTCTTCTCCTTCTCTTCTCCTCGAACTCCTTCCTACTATCCCTCCTCCTCACAACTTGCCCCTCCCCTTCCCTCTCTTCTTTCCTATCCGACTTCCTTCCCCTCCTATACACCTCCTTTATTGACACCTATTTCGCATATCCAATTAACTGTACAACAAAATGTCTGTCAAACTGTTGCACGACATCCAGCCGCTTCCGGTCACCTTCCTTAGCTCGCTCAGGGACTTGAAACTATGGAATGGGCGACGTGAAGGTTTGACGCAGTTTTCCGAATACTGCCCAGCCGAACTAGATTCTTCTGTCAGCTTCCCTATCGAAATTAATTCTACTCAACTGTATTATCTGTCCTAGGTACTCCTTAACAACTTCGATATTGACATTGTTGACGATGACCGATCTAATACAGGGCCACTAATTATCGAATAACGAACTTTTTGTATCGAGCTTATGGAAATACCTTGAAATAGAACAGCTAAAATAAATAAATAAAACTATTAATGAGCTTTAAAACATTTCCCTATCTTTCTGTCAAGTTTTTGCATCTACCAGTAATGTTGTACTATACTGTCATACAAATGATATGAAATGAGAGGTCATCTTGTAGATCAGCCTCCTGACATTTTGTTGAGATATGTCTTACACACACCTAGGAAGCGGTAGTCGATAAAAAAATAACGTGTATAAATGTACCAAGTGTACTCATATGCAATAAATGATTTTAACTTTTGTTTTTTTTTAAATGTCACACCCACTTTTCTTGCTGGCTGATCTCTTCTAATGCTAGAATAGTGATAATTCTTGTGCATTTCTCGGTTGTGAGAGGCATAATTATCTGAAGTCAGGTAGGTTTGGTAAAATCCAATTATGTGGCAATTTTATTTCACAAATGTGAAAACAAGGGAAATTCAATGTACAAAAAACAATAACTTTGTTATTTAACTTTTTTAAAGCCATCTGTCGAAAAAAAAATTAAGAAAGTTTTTCATACTTAGTATATACAGGGTTACAGGAAAAGTCGTGCTAGATCCCTTAAGGGTGTGGAGCACCCATCATTTCTGACTTATTTCACTATGAAACACCCTACCCTAAACTTAACCCTTTTCGAGATATTCGACTTTTAATTTTTTTATTGAAAATTGCTGATTTTTAGGCTACTACATTTATTTTTGTTTATTTTGTGTATCTTATTATTATTATTATTGCATTTTTACATGTGTAGTAAGATGCTTTAGGACGTCAATCATTAAAATAGTGCACAAGTTATTTGAATAGACTGTAGTAGACAAGTGAAAGAAAAGAAATAAAAAACATATTAGAAAGTTTATTTTTCTCTAAGGGATATCTAAAAAAAATATTATGGTAATTGTTCGGCAGATGTTTTTTAAAATATCTACGGTTCATCAGCTATCTAACGAGGTATAATAATGTAGGGTTTTATTCAAATGCATTCAAAAAAATTTAGTTTCATAGGCGACAGTGGAGAAGAAAATGTATACTTAGCCCTAAAAAGTAAAATAAAACAATAGGTAAGCATGAAATGCCATTTATTAAAGGTTTTCTCACAACTTTTTCTTTTTCTACAGTTCATGTTCAACATGGCCGCCTCTATTTCTAATACATTGTCGCATCCTTCTACGGAGACCGGTCTTCACTACGCCAGTGGTCAATGTGGTCCTCATTTTATTTGCTGCATCCACAATCCTTTCTCTTAAGTCTTCCACAGACGAAACTGGATTCGGCTCGCTGTACACAAGACTTTTCATGCAGCCCCACACATGAAAATCCATGGGGGTTAGGTCCGGACTTCTTGCTGGCCATGGCAATGGCCCACCTCGTCCAATCCATTTGTTTGGATAATTTGTGTCCAGCCAGTCTCTGACACTTCTCCTGAAATGGGCAGGGCAGCCATCGTGTTGGAACCACATGTCCCTGATCAGGTTGAGTGGCAGATCATCCAGCAAATCACTCAAGTCTGCTCTCAGGAATTTTTCGTAGCTTTCCCCGTTTAGATTATCCGGGAGAAAGTAAGGTCCAATCAAATGATTGGAGATAATGCCCATCCACACATTCACGCTGAATCTTCGTTGGGACCCCTTCACTCTTTTCTTATTGGGATTCCTTAGTTCTTTTAGGGCCCAGTAATGGGCGTTGTGATAGTTAGTTATGCCATCTTTATCAAATTTGGACTCATCCGTCCACAAGATATTTCTTAAAAAATCTGGGTCTTCTACATCAGCATTTAGCATAAATCTGCAAAAGTCCAATCTTCTCGCGGGGTCCCCTTCTTCAATAACGTGTACTGGCGTGTAATGGTACGGGTATAGGCCAGCAGTATGCACTGTAAACCACACTCTCCATTGCGAAAGCCCCAGATCACGGGCAACAATATTAGTGGAAGTAGTCGGATCCGCTCGAAAGCGTTGCACTATCTCATTGTCCTGGTCTTCGTCGTCAATTCGTGGTCTTCCCATGTCTGTACTTCGTCTCAAAACAGAGCCAGTTTCTCGAAGTCTTCGATAAACTCTGTCAAAAACGGCCACATCCGGCACTCGACGACCGGGGTAGCGAGTTATGTATTAGAACTGCTACCTGGAGCGTCCCAACTACTTTTTTTCCACGAAATGTAATACAAATCCTAGATTGTTACACCTCGTTAGATAGCTGATGAAACGTAAATATTTTAAAAAACATCTGCCGAACAATTACCATAACATTTTTTTTAGATATCCCTTAGAGAAAAATAAACTTTCTAATATGTTTTTTATTTCTTTTCTTTCACTTGTCTACTACAGTCTATTCAATTAACTTGTGCACTATTTTAATGATTGACGTCCTAAAGCATCTTACTACACATGTAAAAATGCAATAATAATAATAATAAGATACACAAAATAAACAAAAATAAATGTAGTAGCCTAAAAATCAGCAATTTTCAATAAAAAAATTAAAAGTCGAATATCTCGAAAAGGGTTAAGTTTAGGGTAGGGTGTTTCATAGTGAAATAAGTCAGAAATGATGGGTGCTCCACACCCTTAAGGGATCTAGCACGACTTTTCCTGTAACCCTGTATATAACTGTTGTTAATATACCTTCTTTTTATTGCACGAAGTATCTTGGGTAGTTAGCGAGTTTTGTAACCGAACCTTAATCTACATTGGTGTACGAGTAAAGCATATAAGACAACGTAACGTGCATGAGCAATTTGAATTGTTTTTTTTAACTAAATTATGTTTTATGAGTAATTATAAATTTAAAAATGCATGTCGACAGTTACGAATAAAGGAAACAAGTTGTTCATGCACACGTTTTCTTATTTTTAGGTCAAGATGAACTACCAGCGGATAATAATGAAGAATCAAAACGTGCAGAAATAAAGCCGAGAAAGAAAAAAACCGTACCGGATATTGAAGAACGAATGATTAGGATTAGAAACGCAGAAATTTTACTGGAGAATTCAAAAATATGCCCATTTCGATGGATGAATAATTTATATCTTTGCTTCTATTGTGATCTACAGTTTTCTGATCCTGCTGAGTTAAGACAACATTACTCTTCTGATCATGAAGAAATACTTCTAGCACAAATCAAATATTCCATGTCTAAGCTGAAAAAGTACGAATTAGTCAAAGTAGATATCACAGATGTTGAATGCAAGTTATGTGATAATCAAATAACTGAATTTGGTACTTTGAAGAAGCATCTCATAGAGTACCATGAGAAAAATTTGAATCCAAAGTCATGCAGTGTTCTACCTTTTAAAGTGACGAAATATGACTTCAAATGCGCGTTATGCGAAGAGAAATATGACGAATTCAAAACACTGAATCAACATATGAATGTACATTTTCAGAATTTTATTTGTGAGCAATGCGGGGCTGGGTTTATTACTCCTGACCGTTTGCGAACTCATGCGTTTTCGCACGAGAATGGATCATTTCCGTGCGAGAGTTGCAATAAGGTTTTCCGATCTTCAAATGCGAAAAACGAACACCACGCTAACGTTCACAAACAAGTTAAGAGACACAGGTGTCCGCACTGCACAGAAACTTTCAGAAACTACTTTCAACGCAACAAACATGTGTCTTCCGTTCACGGCCTCAAACTGAAAGAATTTAAATGCAATTTATGTCCAAAAGTCTTCACTCTAAGTGGAAAATTAGGAGTTCATATTAGATCTGTACATTTGAAACTTAAACGTCACTCGTGTGATGTCTGTGAGTGGAAATTCTATTCGAAGTTCGAATTAAAGGAACACATGATCCGTCATGGCGGAGAAAGAAAGTACCAATGTAATATTTGTCAGAAATCTTACGCTAGAAAATACACTTTGCGAGAGCATATGAGAATACATCAAAATGATAGAAGATATGTTTGTACTATCTGCGGTAGAACATTTGTACATAATTATAGTTTAAAACACCATACAAAAGAACATCATGATATTGTATCATTGGGTCCAACGATTAAAGTGTCTAATAGTTTGTTTCAAAAAACGTCTTGAGACTTTGTAGTCGAAAACAACTGGCCCTATTCAGCTGAAATTGGAAATTATTAAGAGTTATTAAAGGAAAATTGAAACTTTTTGTGCTAGATAAATTAACAGTTATTGAAGCGATTGACTTGAAATTTTCAGCCGACATCTAGAATTAGCGTGGCAATAATGGAAAATTATGATAATCTCAGTTTTTTTATTTTACCGTGATTTTTAAATAAAACTAAAAAGAATTATTGACGTAACCCTTTATGTGTGGTTACGCTTTGTTGACCTGTATTTTCAACCGACTTCAAAAAAGGAGGAGGTTCTCAATTCGACGGTATATATTTTTTTGTATGTTTGTTATTCCGAATGGATTTTGATGGTTCGTTTTTTGTATGGTAGGTCATACTTCAGAGGTGATCCCATATAAATTCATTCAGCGCTTTTTGAAAAATCAACAAAGACACAAATATAGACTTAGTACATAGACGACATGCTAGTTTGAGGTTCCCTTCAGCAAAAGTTGTGATGAGGATTTCAATCTCTTTTTAACTGTCTTTAGCCAAGAACAAAGAAGATTGTATGTATTTGTAAGGAGCCTTCATAATAATTATACATTAATACCTATTCTTAAAGAAAACTACCTAGCTGTTGAAAAGATTACCCAACAGTGTCATTTCTGTTAAAGCTTTCTGATCGTGGGGTCGAATTAAAAGCTTGCCGCATAGCAACTAACCGAGTCGATCTGGATTCATTTGATAAATGCTCGTGTTGCAAGCCAAGACGATGAAAACGTTGCTCTTCGATTTCGATTGATAAACTTCGTGAATCAAACTAAGTCGTTGAGCATGACTTTCTGGACTTTCATTAAGTCATGATAAGTTCGTGTATCTGAAAAAGTCTATAGGCCCGCTGTTCAAAACTCATTTGATATATTTATCGCATTTCTTTCCCTACTTTTCTTTAAACAATCTTTCTTCTCGTCACGACTCTCTTCCAAACGGCGCTGTCTTATTTGAACAGCGCGTATTAGTAGGCCTACCCATATAAATAAATAAACAAAATACACTTACTTCCCACTAAAAATTAAAAAAAAAAATATAATAACCGACTACAATACACTTATATGTACAAACTTGAACTAATAAGTACAAAATAATATTTTAATTACTTCAAAGCAAGGAGCATTAAAGACAAATAAGCTTAATAGATACCTCACTTCACTCAGGCACTTCCTCCCGTGTTGCTTAAATTGTTATTTAAACTGTCCTTCTTGGCTGGCACCGACTCCAAAAATAACTTATTATAAATTGTAAATAGGTATATAAGTATCAATAATTTCGTTGATTGTACTTTAATGCTCTTTGCTTTGAAGTAATTAAAATATTATTTTCTACTTTTTAGTTTAAGTTTGTACATGCAGTCTTGAAGTCGGTTTTTGTTTTTTCTAACAAATATTTTGTTATAAGATTGTTTTTCTGAACAACTTCAAATACTTATAGTAACTTTTAAATGATTTAATTTATGAATATAAATCGTAATGTGCTTGCTCTTGATCGTGTACAACATAAATATATATATCTGAATTTAATTAATTAGTAAGTGCCAATTACTATTTTGTAAATAACTTTGCATTGAATAATTTATTTATTTATGTTTACATTAGGTCATGATAAATATTGGAATACATTCAAGTCTTCAGGCTATAATGCCTTGCGTGATAGACAGGAACATAATAATGCAATTAAAATTTGACGAAAATTAGAAAACCATGCCATAAAAACATTACTTAACATAAAGATCGAATGCAGTTTATTGGGAGATGGAATATAACACGCACCGTAGCATCTGTGAGCCACTTAACAATAACAATAGTGCATGTCATAAAAATATCGTCGATGGACATAAAGTACATACAATTTCTTTCTGTTTTCTAGGATCCGACCCAACAATATTACCTTCGGCAAAACAGCAGCTGAGAAAAAGGATCGTGCCGTTGTTCCAAGTAGAATACGATCGCAGCTTGTGTAAACCTCTGGGGACCTTGATAGACTTCAGCAAACTACGATTATCATCAGCTGTTGTCAGAAACAGAACTAGATCTGCAGTAAAATCTAAGTGTTTTACTCCATCACGTAGCGTCTCACCTATATCTGTTAGAAGAACACCGTCACCGGTTAAAACAGATTTGACTCCGCCAGTACAGGTCTTAAGACCAAAACAAGTGAAAAAACAAGCTGATACAAGACAAAACGCTTTGACAGTTTTCGAATTTTCAACGGTATACCCTTTTATTTATGGCAACAATAAATTTAAGTGCTTCATTTGCTCACAACCGTTTTTGGAAACGTCTTTGTTGAGACAACACATGAACGAAGCTCATACTTTCGCGCCGTTGAAAAGATTGGTTAACAATCGAAGGGAAAATATTTTAAAAGTTGATGTGACAGAAATTGTATGTAAATTATGTTCGATTAGACCTAAAAACTTAATAGAACTGAAATCTCATTTAAAAGACGACCATGGTAAACCTATAGATCCAGAACTACAAGACAATATGATTCCTTTCAAAATCGATGGAGGAGAAGGTTCATACCAATGCGTTATGTGCCACGAAAGCTTTATAAAAGTACGAATTCTTGTTATTCACATGAGCGTACACTTTAACAACTATAGCTGCGAAATCTGTGGATCAGGGTTCATGACACTACGCCTTTTGAAAAAGCATTTAGAAGTACACGAAAATGGGAACTTCCCCTGTGATAAATGTAATAAAGTCTTCACTACTCCGCATAAAAGATCTTTACATATCCGAGGAGTTCATTTGAAACAATATCCGCGACGCTGTCCGATATGCCCGGAAAGATTCAACTCTAACTACCGAAGGACGATTCATCTACAAGATGTGCATAATCAGTCAACGAGAGTTCATAAATGTGAGACTTGCGGCCGAGCTTTCAACTTGAAGTACCATCTGATATGTCATACGCGATCTGTGCACCTGCAGGAGAGGAATCAGCAATGCGACGTTTGCCACCAAAGGTTTTGCAACAAGGAGACATTAAAAAGGCATATGGTGATACATACTGGAGAGAAAAATTATAAGTGTGAAGTCTGTGGCATGGCGTTTTTGCGTAGAAAGAACTTGAAGGATCATTTGCGGTTGCATGATATTACTTAAATGACGTCAGTTACCAGGTCAAGAAAATATTTTTTGATTTAATAGCAAATTTGTACAGTAAAATTATACTATCACTGCGTCTTGAATTTGTAACAACGAAACAATGTTTACGCATTTTAAAAATTCTTGAATAAAATAACTGGATTTGGTTTACAAATGCCAATACCAATTTTTTTTCAAATTGTAAAAGCCTTGGGTTCAAAAAATAGTTCGACTTTTTTAAACAAAATTATTTGAAACTTTTTGTCAGACAGCGACCACTGTTAACTATAATGTTTTGGTTTTGTTGACCAATGTTATTTATTGCTTGTGTAAGAATCTATATTTCCTTAAGAATAGGAACAGGTTCATATTAATGCTTAAATATAAGTACATCGAAGGAATTTTAAATGCCGGGCTTGATTCTGACACATAAAAAATATGACGGCTCTAAAAGATATAGTTTGTTTTTACTCTTTACTGTTGAAATAGGGCTTAAAAAACTGATGCAGTCAAATTCGCGTGATTTCATAATCAGGCCCATTGTGTTAGTAATAAATAATGAATAAAATAAAATAATTTATAATAATAAGAGTGTAAATAAGTATATATGTAGCTATAAGGTGTAATTGTATATTTATATTATAATCATATTTTTTAACAATTTCAATGCACTAAATAAAAAAATACCTGTAACTAAGTACCAGTCTTTCTCTTCACAAACTTCTACAAGCCAAAGAGTAACATCCTTAATGATAGCTTTCTTATTTTTTGTTTCTAGGAGTCCTTCAAGAAACCAATTCTTCAATAATACTCAAAGACGACAATGGCAGCGAAATAAAGTTAACAGTCCTAAAGGAACCTATATGTTTAGACGATCTCAAATGTGAATACGAGGATAGTAGCAGAAGAAAGAAAATTAAACTGCGTAAAAGAGACTCGAATTTGACCATGAGAAGATTGGATAAACCGATAAAGAAACTCAAAAATAATGTAAAAACGAAGTTATCCAATATAACACTGTTAAAAGAACCAATATCTCTTGATAATATAGAATGGGGGAATGATGTAGCCGAGGAATCTTCAGTAACATTTAACGTGAAAACCGTTGAAGGGACTTATTTATGCGGTCCGCCTAGAAAAAAGTCCAATACTGTAGAATATCAAACTTGGAAGCAAAATGCTTTAACCATTTTTGAATACTCAAAAGTTTATCCTTTCATACATGCCAGTAATAAGTATAAATGTTTTATTTGTGCTAAACATTTTCTTGAAGCTCATTATCTAAAGGAGCACACATTCAGTGATCATAACATCAAGGAGTTTAAGCAAGAATTAACAAACAGAGTTCGTGATAGAAACTTAAAAGTCGATGTTAGTTACTTACAATGTAAGCTATGCCTACAAACTCTTCCGAATTTGCAGTCTTTGAAAGTACACTTAAAAGATCATGGAAAGAAAATAGACCCATACTTTCAAGATAATATTATACCATTCAAATTAGAAGGCGATAGTTTCGAATGTCAAGTCTGTTTTGAAAGTTATCTTAAATTGCGACTCCTTATTATTCATATGAGCAAACACTTTAATAACTTCAGCTGTGAAGTCTGCGGATCCGTGTTTGTTTCCCTCAATTTACTTAAAAGACACCTTCAGACTCACGAATCGGGAACGTTCCCTTGCGAGAAATGCGATAAAGTGTTCAGCAACACTGCCAAAAGGACGCTACATATGAGAGGAGTGCATCTAAAACAGTTCCCTAGAAGATGCCCGATATGCCCAGAAAGATTCAACTCAAACTATCAGCGAACTAAGCATTTGAGGATAGTTCATAATCAAACTACAGGTTTATATCGTTGCGAGACTTGTGGTCGAGAGTATGACTTGAAATATCATCTTCTGATACACATTAGATCAGTACACTTGCAGGAGAGAAATCAGGAATGCCCTGTCTGTCATTCTAGGTTTTTCTCCAAATATTGTTTGTCAAGGCACATGGTTATACATACTGGGGAAAAGAATTTCAAATGTGACGTGTGTGGCAAAGCGTATGCTAGAAGGAAGAACTTGAGAGAACATTCAAGATCTCATGATGTCGGTCAAGTGTCTTGCACAGTATGTGGAAGAAATTGTGGTGATCATGCAACTCTTATTGACCATTTAAATAGTATTCATGGAGTTCTGTAAAAGTAAAGTAATGCTAAAGCTGACTTTTAAGAAAATAATGATCTAAAAGTTACTTATAGTCTTGCATTTTTTTATAATTTTATTTTTTTCTTACTGACTGACATAGGGGCTGGTTTGAAATATTTAGATAATATTATATTTATGAGTATGTTTAATTTTTATTATGAAATAAATAATTACATCGAATTAAAAACCTTCGAATATTTTCATCCTACATCTGACTTACGATTATGAATAAGAGCAGCATATAGGTTGGTATTATTTATTACTGTTATCTGCAAGACCTTGTTTTAGAAGATTAAAGTTGGAGAGATAAGGAATAAAAGGCAAAATTTTGTTTTCCCCAGGACTACCAGCAAGACAGCGGCCAGGCCCCAGGACGAGTATATGGCAAATGACAATATCAGAACGTCAAAATGCCGCGACATTTCTAGAATTCACTACAATCAAGCCGTTCTTTTACCAACAGGCGAATTTCAAGTGCTTCTATTGCAACGACGTGTTCCCTGAAGTCCATTCGGTTTTACAACATACAGCTTTCCATGTCACCCCTGAAAGACCGTCATTGTTAAAACAGCATTTAAGAAAAGGAAAGAGAGTCATCAAAGTTGACATATCAGGTCTTGCTTGCAAACTTTGCGAACAGAAATATTCAGATTTAGATGACATAAGAAAGCATTTGACCGCAGCACATAAGAAGGAGTTCAATTCAGCTGGTAACGGTTTAATGGCCTACAATTTAAGCACAAACAATGGCATGCTTTCCTGTCATAAATGTGAAAAGACATTTAATTCATTCTTCTTACTTAACCGACATATGAATGTTCATTTTAGTGTAGTTTGTGAAACTTGTGGTTTAGGATTCATGTCGCACCAACGCCTTATAAATCATAAAATCGTCCATCAAAACGGTGCACACAAATGCGATAAATGCCAAGAAGTGTTCCAAACCAAACTTAAGCTCCGCTACCACTTGTTCAAAAGGCATGAAGTCAATAATGCTAAAAAAATAAGACCCTTAAAGTGCCCTCACTGTTTAGAACGTTTCGCAGAGCACTATAGAAAAATGACTCACTTAAAAGAGGCACATGGGATTACCTTTACTTTCGAATGCCAAGTTTGCAAAGCTGTCTTCCCTACGCGAAGAGCTCTAACTGAACATACAACGAAACTCCACACGCAAAAAATCCAGTGCAAAGTTTGTGGTAAATGTTTTGGGACTCGATCGTTGTTGAAGATGCATATGAGGGGGCATACTGGAGAGAGAAATTTCTATTGTACAATTTGCCAAAAATCATACATGCACGAGAGGACATTGAGGCAGCATATGCGGGTCCATGGCCCAGTTTGGAAGTTCACATGTTCGGAGTGTGGAAGTGGGTTTCACAGCCGCAATGATTACAATAAACACATGAAACAGTGGCACCCGCAATGGCAGTTCAAAGCTATAGTTAAGAATTTTGGAACGGAACTCGTGAATTGAATCCTTTTCATTCCTTGAATCATGAATGAGACTATATTCTATACCACGAACGAAAATAATAATTACTAGCAAACTATTTGACAGAAGCTATAGGGTTAGCAATATTTCCAAGCTCGATTACAAAACTAACGCATTTACTTCACCAATAATCCACATTACACTATTATAACAACGTTATACACTGATATTGTGGTATTCGTAATGCTATTTGTTGGTAAAGAATATTTTCGTTTCTGAAACGGAATATAGATGGAAGTAAAGTCCGTTTACTCAAATAGTGTCGGTACACCCAAACAGAATGTAGGAATTTAATGAAATACCTAGGCAATTTATTAATACATTTAAACAAAAATGTAAACAGGCTTTATTCTTCATCACTGGAAGTATCCTCGGAATTACCACCCGTGTAAATAGTAAAAGATTCACCCCTGTCTCTTTCTCTAACCATGCGAACGTATCTATCTTCTTCTTTAATAGCATGAGCTACTTCTCCATGTGGAGATATGTATCTGGAGTAACATTTTGTAAGACTTCTCTTATGGGTTGACACAGGCTGGACCATCTGTGGTTTTGCTTGTCTTTAGTCATGCTTCAACTTCGACCAGACTTGTTCTATTGGGCTGAAGATACAATGAGTGGATATGGAATGACAAATTCGAGTTATCTTCGCCTAAGCTAGTGCGTCGATATCGGCGGCCTTTGTTTTCGAGGCGGCGTCATTTGATTAGCGGCGACGTACTCTGTTCTGATATTTATAAACGGCAACACTGTTTGAGTAAATGGGCATTACCCTCGCGTTTTCATGAGGTTAAGGGTTCAAGCTATAATACCTTACCGCGCTTGGTAAAGGAAAACGTCGCCAGGAAACCTGCGTAGTCACTCCTGATGGCGCAGCAATCTGAAGTAGATCTTGTGAAGTGCACCAAATTACATCGTGCCAACGTAATGATGTATGAAACGTGTGAATCAAGGATTTCAGAGGGTGGCCCTAAATGACCCAGAATCTGTTCTAGCTAGACCTGTATCCAAGAATACTATTAAACAGTAACTTAAATAGGCTGATCATTTTAAAATACAAAACCATTTTGATGTAGGCTACATTGTTGTAGCTATTTTACTACTGTCAGTGTTGTGGACATGTGGTTATCCGCTGTAATTAGTTTATTCGTTGCTTCCGCCACAAGTGCTTAATTGCTTTACCAAATGTTGATTTTAATTATATGATAATAGGTCAGTATTAAACCACAATAAAAGATAACAGTTTAGGTTGTGAATTTTACGAATATTGACGTATTTTTAATTTTGTGCCATTTGTATTAGTACAAAACCGCCTATTTTATACACGTTTAGGATTTGTATATATTATTAATAAGGTGATTTTACCTGATTATTTCTGCAAGTACCTACCTATGCAATAATGTAAGTATAGTAACAGAATGTAAGATTAAATTGGTGCAAATTTTATTAATTTGCTGGCTGATGTGAATTTTCATATCAGGGAAATAAATACAAATTAAAATATTTTAAAAACTTGTAGTATTATTTTTAAAATGGAAAATTGTCTGGAAGACTGATGTGACACCTTTCATTCCCCAACCGCTCTTGCGTTTAGATAGACAACCCACTTACAGTATAATAAAACATTTTCATAACATATAAGTAAGAGAACATAAGATAAATATCAGTAAAGATAACTGTGAATTCAAACTTATGATCAGAATGAAGAAACAAATTATAAAAATCAACATTTTGCATTCTCAGGACCACAGTCGGAAGAAATGAAGCGGAGACAGGGCGCCCTCAGCAGTATTTGGGAGATGACGCTGTCAGAAAGGAAGAACGTGGCGTACTTCCTCGAACACACAACCGCCCGACCTTTCATTTATTGCAGATACTTCTATAAATGCTTCTTCTGCAACGAACATTATTCTGACGTAAATGCGCTACTGCAACACAGCCTGAACCATCAGATGCCAGAACACGAAATAATTCTAAAAGCGTTACTCCCAAAAGGAAAAAGGACTATAAAAGTAGATATATCAACTCTCAAATGTAAGATTTGCGATCGAAACTTTGCTGATTTAGATGACATGCGAAATCATCTAGTAACTGATCACAGTGTCCCATTCACAGAATCAGGAAACGGTATTGTAGCATACAATCTGACTATGAAAGGTGGCCAGTATGAATGTCATATTTGTAACAAAATTTGTCAAACATTCATCCTTCTGAATCGACATATGAATGTGCATTTTAGTAATGCTGTGTGCGAGACTTGCGGCGCGGGATTCATGACATACCAACGTTTGATACAGCATAAAGAGATACACGTGCCCGGAGGCCATGCGTGCAACAGATGTGAAAAAGTCTACACAACAAGTTCTAACTTAAAATTCCACAAAGAAAAAGCGCACGAAGGCTTAGAGAAGACGAGGATGCTGCGCTGTCCACACTGTCTCGAAAGATTCTCGGAGCACTTCAGAAAGCTGAAGCATTTGAAGGAAGTTCACGGAATAACGTTCACTTTCGAATGCGACTTCTGCAAATCGATTTTCCCTAGCCGCAGGGCGTTGACGATGCACACGAATAAGTTCCATTCGCAAAAGACGCAGTGCAAAGTTTGTCATAAGAGTTTTAGTTGTATAAGTACCTTGAAGAAACATTTGGTGTGCCATACAGGAGAGAGAAACTTCGTCTGCTCTTTATGTCAGAAGAGTTACAGACACCAGAAGAGTTTGAAACAACATATGACCACTCACGTTTACAACGTGGCCCCAATGGAATACAATATCACGTGTTCTGTATGTGGCAATGGATTTTCCAATAGAAATGACTATAACAAACACGTTAAGGAATGGCATCCGCTATTTTGACTTTGCTTTAAACTGATGTGCGATAGCATTTAAATCCTCTGTTGCCCGTGGGTACTATCAATCCTACTACTAGTATTTTTTCCTATTTAATACCCGGGTATATTCCCCCCCTTACCCCTCTTACTACTGCGCCTCGGTAGTATGTTGTTTTGTTTCCTGTTTTACAACTGCCGAAAGTTAATACTACCTATTCATCATCAGCCGAAATGCGTCCACTGCTGAACGCAAGCATCCCTAATATTATGCTACTTGTGGTGGGCTGTCCATTGGGGGATTTGCTATAAACACCATGCTTGGCAGGCGGGTTGTAGATCGCAGTAATTATTTTAATGAGAACGCTGCTGGTGAAATCCCTTAGTCGTCTTAACGCCACCCACGGGAAGATTCGGGGTGGCCCTATTCTAAGCCGGGAAGTATCTGTATTATTAGATAATAGCTAATATGAAAAAGTATCCGCTAAGATTATAGTTAGAAACTTTTTTGAGAGTAAAGTTCTTATATAAACAATCAAAGCAAAAAAGCCCGCATCTTACTACTGAGGTGATCAGTAGGGATAAGAAAAAATACCCTGGTTACTACTATTAGTAGAACCGGGCAACAAAGGATTTATTTAACGATAGAATAGAACGTTTGAAATAAGTTTTGCTTGAATTAATTCGAAACATTTTTGATCTCGTAAGTTTGGAATTTATATGAGTAAGTAATTGGATTATGAAGATAAAACAATTCGTGAGCCAGTGTTTTAAATAATTTTAAGTGCTAGGTACTTAATTTTGATCTCATTTGATGATTTTCGCGTAAGTTTGTCTGAAGAATTGTGCCAGTGAATATATATTAGTACTTTTTACAAATATTGTTTTTCTTTTTACTTTACCAATTTTTTTTCAATTTATTAGAACGCCAACCCAACATTTTATTTTTTTAAATGTGGAATTTGAATACCTATACATACACTAAAACTAGGATTTTCTCCTGTGCCATGGGGATTAAACAAGGATTGGACAATTCACAAATATAACATCCAGACCGGGGCCAACTTGTAAATTTTTTACAAAGTGGTCTGACCCTGGTGGGAATCGAACCCACGACCTCGACACTTTACGCGATCCTGACAACCGTCGCAAAGCAACTTCGTCTAGTCAATGTGTTACCTAAGGAAAATATATATGTATATTATTATTACATACGATAAATTAGTAAAAAACTATTTTGGGATCTGCGGCCGGTTTAGTATTGCGTCTATCAGGCAGACAAAGAAATACTAATTCAGTCGCAAATCCCAAAATAGTGTTTTATCTAATTTAATGTATAGTGGAAATTACGAGTAGGGAAAGTATAAAAAAAACAAGAACTTACTGTAGTATTGTATCATCATCATCAGCCTGAAAGAGTCCACTGTTGGACATAGGCCTCTCCCAAGGTGCGCCACAGAGCCTGATTTTCTGCTCCTCTCATCCATAGACGACCTCCGTGGCGGAACGGGTAGCTCTCAGACTGCCACGCCGGAAGTTGCGGGTTCGAATCCCGCTAGGGGCAAATGTTCGTATGATGAATATGAATGTTTGTACCCAAGTCTTGGATGTTTATATATTTATTTAAGTATGTGTATCCGTTATTTAGTAACCATACAACAGGCTCTACCTTGTTTGGGACTGGATAATTGGTGTGAATGTCTGACATATTTATTATTATAGTTATCCACCCACATCAACCCACATTACGCTATAGTATATACATATATATACACAGTTGTATAGAATCTACTAAAGTAGGTACGAGTGTGTATTGTTACTAGTACTTTATTAAAAGGACTTGTATATTATTAAATGTTTTTATTTCTCACTATAAGGTTATAACAAAATCGTGTCTAGAGCAAAAGCAAAGAGAATGACAGGTTCTCTATGAGATGCGTTTATGAAGCTAACTAACCACACATAGTTTATAGAGAACATTACAACATCTCCTTTGTTCTGATTTAAGATATAAGATCTTTCTTCAAAATTGCTTTACCAAATTCAAATATACGTACTAGCATTAAGACAGTTGATAATCAGCAAACCTAGCTGGCATATTCCTGGTCCTTGAAGGCCTAGCTGTACACTCAGGAGTTTGGTGAATCACAGATGATGAAGTTGGCTCTACTGTATCACTAATCACTATTTCATACCCGTAATCTGGGTTCTTTGTGTGTGACCATGTAGATGTAGGACTTCTTGCCTTTGCTTGGTGAGAGTCTATGTAGTGCTTGACAGGGGTTTCTGCTTCTGGTTGAAGTGAGCCTTTAAACGGTTTGATGTGTACTCTGTTTCTTCGATATATAACACCATTTACATTAATCCTATATGATCTTTCGTTTAGTCTTTCTGTCACTACTCCAACTCTCCATGTTTTGTCAATTTCCGGCTGTAATTGTACTGCTACTGATTGCCCAACTTTCAGATCTGTATATTTTTTACATCTTCTATCATAGTGAGCTTTATGTTTTTCCTTCCTCTCCTTGAGAAGATGGGGCAGATTTTCAACCACTTTATGCTTTAATTGTTCTTCCTTACAAGGTATACCCGTTCTTGTCATTTTACATAGAAACTTCTGTACTGGACTGGTGTTGCTGGTATCTGTGGGCGTATTCCTCTGAAGAAGTAGACTGTACCAAACGTCCTCGTTCGCTGCACTAGCTTTGAGAATCAGTTTCTTTGCGATCTTCACCGTCACTTCCGCCCTGCCGTTGGACTGAGGGTAGTGCGGAGAGGAGGTGACATGTTCAAAATTCCACTGTTGCGAGAAAGCAGCAAAGTCTCTGTTTACAAAATTTGTAGCGCCATCAGTACATACTCGCTGGGGAATACCATATCTTGCAAAGTTTTTCTTGCAAATCTGTATCATTTCTTTTGCCGTAAAATCCTTGAGTTTATCTAGCTCATAAAAGTTTGAGTAATGGTCTATTGTTATTAGGTAATTTTCAGATTTTCCTCTATTTTTAACATTAAAAACATCCATGGACACATATTGAAAGGGGTAGACAGGGACATCATGGCTCAGCATTGGAAACCTTTCTTGAGAAGCTGAGTATTTTATACAAATGTCGCACTTCTCTACATGGTTCTTAATTTCAGATGACATGCCCGGCCAGAATATATTTTGTCGGGCTAGGCGTACAGTACTAGCTATACCATTGTGACTCTTATGGATTTTAGAAAGCATAAGTTTTCTCATAGTCAACGGAATTAATATCTGATCATTTCTGAATATCAAGCCCTCTGATGTGGACAATTCATGAGCAAATTTTCTTGACCATCTTAGGCTTTCAGGCATGTCTGAGGCATATTCAGGAAATCCAGTTGTGATAAAAGAAATCAGTTGCTGTAAGGTCATATCTTTAGAGGTTTCTTCTCTAATTTGTTCTATTAGCTTGTCAGTAACTTTTAAATATCGTATGTTTGATACTTCACTTATCAATTCAAATATTTGATTTTCTACAGACATTTGATCAATATTATCTTTGTTGTGCAGGTTTTGGCTTTCAGGAGTTCTTGATAGTGTGTCAGCTACATGATTAGATTTCCCTGTTATAAATTCTACTTGTAAGTTATATTTCTGCAGTATCATCAGCATCAGCTGCAGTCTCTTTGGGGCCTCTACCAGCGGTTTCCTGAAAATATTGACCAGGGGTTTATGATCTGTCTTAATAGTTACATCTGCATTAGCCACAACATATTGGTTAAATCTTGAGCAGGCAAACACCACAGCCAGCATCTCTTTTTCTATTTGGGCATATCGCTTCTCAGTTGCAGATAGAGTTCTAGATGCAAAAGCTACAACCTCACCATCCTGATATAGGGCAGCTCCAAGCCCAAATCCACTGGCATCACATTCAATAGTAATGGCTTTGTTTAAATCATAATATTTCAGAGTAGGTAAGTTACTTATGCTGTTGACTATATTGTCGAATTCTGTCTGCTCCTTATCCGTCCATTTCCATGATGCTTCTTTTCTAGTTAATTTTCTCAGATTATCTACCTGATTACTTAAATTTCTTATAAATTTGCTGAGATACGTTACCATTCCCAGAAGTCTTGCTACATCTTTGGCACATGTAGGTACAGGCAGGTTCCTTATAGCTGAGACTTTCTCTTCATCGACTTTTAGACCTTCAGTTGTGAGTACATGTCCATAAAACTTCACTTCCGTCTGTAAAAGTTTTAATTTCTCTTTATTAAGTTTGCAATTATTTTGTCGTAGTCGTATCAACAGGTTCTGTAAGTTACTATTATGATTCTGAATAGCTTCCTCCATTGTGTCACCTACTCCGTAGATTAAGATATCATCAGCCATGACTTCTATGCCTTTCAGACCGTGTAGTACAGACAGTAGTCTCTGTTGGAAAATTTCAGGCGCTGAGCTGATACCAAATGGCATACGAAGCCACCGGTACCTGCCAAAAGGAGTCCAGAACGTGGTGAGCTTACTAGCTTCTTCAGATAATAACAGATGCCAGAATCCCTTTTTTGCATCAACTGTACTAAATACTTTGGCCTTTCCTAGCTCTGGGAGGATTTCATCCAAAGTTGTAAATTGGAAATTAGGTCTTTTTATGGCCTTATTTAATGGGATGGGGTCAAGACATATTCTAAACTTTTCTTTTCTTCGTACAATCAAAATATTATTTACCCATTGAGTGTGAGCCATTTCTTTCTTGATAATACCATCTTTTTCCATTTGGTCGAGCTCCCTCTTTAGTGGTTGTCGTAAAGCTAGTGGTACCCTTCGTGCGGGCTGAATGCGTGGGGGGACGCTGCTGTCTATCTCTAGATCCACTTCACCTGGAAGCAAACCATAGCCCTCGAAGACATCTGAGTATTTTTCAATTATTTCCTTTGTTGCAGCACAACTGGTTGGGTTAGTAATTTGCACGGCATTGCAGTATTTAACTAGGCCTAGTTGTAAACAAGCTTTCTCAGAAAGCAATGGCTCATGTTCTACATCCACAATGTGAAAATTTATATGATATGTCTTTTTGTTATGAAGGCATTTTATCTCTGTCTCCCCCATAGATACTATTTCTGAGCCATTAAAGCATTTCAATTTCAGGTTTGAAGATCGCAGCAGTGGAATAGAGCCATTGACAAGTTTCTTAAATTGGTTGCAGCCGATGACACACACATGGGCACCTGTGTCCAAAGCACAGAAAACTTTTTTCCATTTGTTACCCAACCACATGCTAAGCTCTGCTTCGGTGTGACCTGATGATCGGTTTGTCCTGATTTTAGATATGTAAATACTATTGTCACTTTCATTGTCCTCTGACTCTTCACAGAGCAACTCTTTAACTTTTCCTGACTTTCTGCAGACCTTCAGCAAGTGATTACGGCCATTACAACCTTCGCACCTCATTCCGTATGCTGGGCATTTACGTTTATCAAATACATGCTTATTCCCGCAGAATTTACATATTCCTTCTTTTTTGATACCACTTGCTCTTTTATGTTTGTCTGCTTTGTTCGCTTTAGCTATTTTGTTCACCTCAAGTTGATTTGAGGATGTCTCCAGCTGTTTTACCTGCTCATTTGCAGCTTCCGCTGATCGACACATATTAATGGCCAAATCTAGATCAAGTTTGTCCAGGCGGAGCAACTCTTTTTTCAAATCATTATTGAAGATGCCTGTAACTATTCTGTCTCTAAGAAGATCATCCTCAAATTGGGCATACTTACATGACTTAATTAACTTGCGCAGCTCCAACAGATATGCATCAAAGGTTTCATTAACAGCTTGGTTTCTTGAATTGAATAAGAATCTGCAATAAATGATATTTCTTTTTTTTGACAACTTTGCTTCTAGTTTCTGGAATATAATAACCTCACTTTTCTTGTCTTTTGCAGTCAGATCAAATGCATTATATTTCTTTAGGGCTGCCTGGCCTATGGCACTTATGAGTAGACTGGCCCTTTGCTCTTCCTTTTCTGGTCCCCAGGAGGCAATGCCTGTGGCTGATACGTAGTTAAGCCACGAATTTTTGAAACTCTCGTAGGCTTCTGCTACATCTGATGATTCGATGTCTAAAGGTGGTGGCCAGGGTACACTCACACGGCTTTTCTCCGTTGGCTGCGAAGGAGGATTTTCATTACGTTGCATGTTTTGCAACTGTTGCTGTATTGCTGCGAGGATCTCATTTTGCGTTGACAAAATTGCAGTCAGCTCCGGATTTGCCATTGTTGAGCTTTACATAACAAGCGGGTATTACTTCTGACACCATGTATTGTTACTAGTACTTTATTAAAAGGACTTGTATATTATTAAATGTTTTTATTTCTCACTATAAGGTTATAACAAAATCGTGTCTAGAGCAAAAGCAAAGAGAATGACAGGTTCTCTATGAGATGCGTTTATGAAGCTAACTAACCACACATAGTTTATAGAGAACATTACAACAGAGTGTATCAGACTACCTGAACTAGTAAAGTAAAATTTTAGAAGAACTGCAGAAAATATTACTTTTTAATATGGAATGAAAATGTTGACTACCAAGAATTGTTGTTTTTCGTTGACAAAATTGTCTAACTCAGTTGTCTACGTGGAATAAGGTGTTTTGTTTCTAAATTTTTCAGTTAATCGCACATAATAATAATATAATAATAATTGTTGAAACATTCAATGTTTTTCTTCCACAGGGTATAGAACAGAATCGGAGACGAGTATATGGCAAATGACAGTGCCGGAGAGAAAGAACGCGGCGACTTTCATACAACACACAACTGTTAGACCGTTCACGTTCATGGGATCCAGTTTCAAATGTTTTTTCTGCATGGAATATTACTCAGACCTAACCTTGCTGCTTGAACATACTACAACTCACGATGTTGGTGATAAAAAAATGATTCTAGAAAAACACGTCCCAAAAGGCAAAAGAACTCTTCAAGTAGACATATCTGAGTTGAAATGCAGGTTATGCGACCAGAGATTCCCTAACCTAGACTCTATAAGAGATCATTTGCAGACTGCCCACGATACTAAGTTTAATCCAGCTGGAAATGGAATGACTGAATACAATATGGAGCTTAAAAACGATGTTTTTCTCTGTCATATTTGTAATAAAGATTTCCATACATTCACACATCTGAACTCTCATATGAATTTCCATGTGGGAAAGGTCGTTTGCGAGAGCTGTGGAGCTGGGTTCCTGAACCAACATCTGCTAATGAAACACAAAGAATCACATTTGACAAATAATTTCAATTGCAAACACTGCGAGAAAGTATTTTATAAGAAGAGTCAGCTGAAGTATCACACTGAAATAGTTCACAAAGGCAAGGATAGGGTAAAACCGAAGAAATGTCCGCAGTGTTCTGAAACGTTTAAGGAACATTATGGAAAAATGGTTCATTTGAAAGAAGTGCACGGAGTAACCAAAACATTTCACTGTCATATATGTAAAAATACATTTAGTACGCGACGAGCACTCACAGAACACACAACAAGATTCCACACGGAGAAGTTCAAATGTGATATTTGTTCGAAGTGTTTTGGGATCGAGTCAAAGTTGAAACAGCACATGAGAGGACATTCCGGGGAGCGAAATTTCATATGCCATATATGCAAGAACGCATATATGCATAAGATGACGCTCCGTAAACATATGCGGACTCATAGTTCTGTATTTAAATTTATATGTTCTGAATGTGGCACTGGATTTCATTGTAAAAGTGATTTTGATAAACATTCGAAGCAGTGGCATCCGTCGTATGGAGAATAGACAATATACTTAATTTTAAAGTTATTATTGGTGTTTTTTTTTAATTTTAGTCCATTTCACAATTAGTTAGACAGTGTGAGGAATACAGTGATATGCGAGAAGTGTGGTCTGAAAGAAGATGTAGTAACGAAGGTAGAGAAGGTTATGTTGCGTTGGTTTGGACATTTAAATCGTATCAGTGAAAGAAGAGATTTACAGCGCGAATGCAGAAGGGACTTCAGCTAGAGGTCGTCCTAGGAGGAAGTTATAGGAGCAAATTGGTGACGTCCTCAAAAAGGCTGAGGTACGCAATGAGAAGAATAAAAGGAGGTGCATGAAAATGTTGATGGATGTGAGTAAGGCTGGTGAGGTGTGTCAGGGTCACGCAAAGTGGCTATACATCGTCTCTGCGTACCCCTCTGGGAAAGTCGTGAGCATTATGTATGGAGAACAGTTTGTTGTCTATTTATTTGTATATGTACATTCTGACCCTTTTGCTGTTGTTTTTCTGTAATTTGTGTTTTTTTCAGTTTGTATTTCTGCACAGAAGTTAGTAATTTCTATGGGCATGAACAGAGAAAAAGGAAGGCGAAGTTGCAGAGGTGCCGCAGCTGTAAGTGTACTTAATTTTATTGGGGTTTACTGCATTAACATATTTTAATTCATCATCATCAGGCTATTTTTGTCTCTACTGCAGGAGCACAACCCTCTCTCATCTGCCGGAGACAGACGGAGGATTTGGCCTATACTCCCCGCGCTGGCCAGACGGGTTGGGGAGGCCTGATTGATGTTTTATAATGTACTCCCTTAGTCGCCTTGTACGACATTCACGGGAAGAGTTGGAGTGGTCCTATTCTACTCTACCGAAAACCACACGGCAATTTTAATTATTGCAGTGAAATACTATTTCTTATTTCAGCTCTACAAGAAGAAGAGGGAGTGGAGGGCGAGGTCGCAGGGGCATGCATCAGAGGAGCCGTGGCAATAAGAATACATACTCTTACTTTTTGAGGGTTTACAGCCATTGTTACATCTCTAAAATCTGCCGACAATGACAAGAAGCATGAAAACTCTGAATTTTGTAGCTTACAACCCAGACATGTCAACAGAGTTTTATTTAAGTTAGTCAGTAAAATAAAAAATAGTTTTATCTAATTGTTATAAATATACTTTATTTATTGAAAACTTTAAAACCTTTTCAAATGCCTTTTTGTAGTCCACAAATGAAACCCCGCCAGGACGCTCCCCGAACGCCCCGTAAACTAGGACAAATCCGGGGAAACCCGGATGGATGGCAACGCTATTTACAGCATTAAAAGATTTTAATTATTGCAGTGAAGTACTATTTTTATTTCAGCACTACGAGTCGAAGCACTGCTGATTCAATTCCATAGTAAAGTTGCTACCTCGCCCCTCGCACACTGCACTTCTCCCCCGCGGTGCTACCCATAACCCGCCCTCCACATTGTAAAGCTGAAAACATACTATCAGACGTGTCCGTCAGCCGCGGCTTAATGGTATCTGGATAGTAAAATATACACACTATCGGACGTAAATCGCGGACGCGACCTTGAGCGCTCGGACGTCCAAGTAAAATCGGGGCGACCTAACGGTATATTAAATTGTAAGTCGATGGGGCGACCGGATACCAAACAACCGTAACCATCCATGCACACTACTCGGACGCGTTCGGCTGACGACACGCGTCCGATAATGTGTTTGCATCTTAATGTGTTGTCATTCCATCTTATCTGTCAAGTTGGGGTTGGTTCCCGCGTTTTTTGGAGAACAGTCTGTTTTGTATTTGTTTTTTTCAAAATAATGTATACTTCGGGCTTTGGTGTTTAGTAGTGATAGGTGGTATAGTATGCAACAGATGTCTGTCTGTGCGTGTGTACACTGTGAAGGAAACATAAATAACCGTGACTAAGCTGATCATCTTAAAACTGAGAACTTGCTAACCTCAAACCTTGCTAAAGCTTACTATCAACGTTAGTAAGGGAAGTTATGTCACTATATTAGGACCAGTATAGGTCTGAAGCACTCTTGATACTGAACAGAAAATAAAAAGATCGTGGTTAGACTGATGGCATTGTTGCCAATGTCTTATAACAAACAAACAAAAAGTCTCTATTATCTGTCAAGTTGTGGTTAGTTCCCGCGTTTTTTGGAGAACCGTTTGTTGTGTATTCCCTTGGACATACTCTATCTAATTTGTGGTGTATTCTGTAATTATTGTTGCCTCGTGGATCAATGGTCTTTACCAATGTCAAATAACAAAATAACCACGTTTAGATTATTTCGTTTTTAGTCTGAGCCACCTCTTAGATTAAGCCACCTGCTGAGTATTGGGCTGGTTGTTTTGGTTACAAACAAACAAAAACATTGTTACTGTCATGTTACTGTCAAGTTCAGTTAAGTCATTCAAAGACTTCGGAAAGGTTGTGTTCATGTTTATATTGAACTTTTTTAATGTTCGGTGGCTTTTATTAGGTAATAATCAAATCATAGTATATTTTTGGTTCATACCTTAAGTGTTGTATTGCAATAATAAGTGAGGAGATGCATTTTTGCGTTATTTGACCGTAAACGATGGAAAGCAACTTAGTGGCTGGACTGTATAACCTCGTTGGTATTACCTCTCAAGTTCATCAAACAAAATTTTCGTTTTGTCGCGTTCACTTCGAGAAAAAGTTGAACAGGCCAAATTGTCGTTGGATATATGGTGCCTTTCTATGTTTACACCCGAGGAAATTTCCAGATGCTATCTATTCAAGATAATAAATTCGTATAAGGGTCTACCAATGAAGTGTACTTTCATTGTAAATATTTTTTATACTTTGTGAGTCAACAATGCCGTGTGGTTACCGGTAGAGTAGAATAGGACCACTCCAACTCTTCCCGTGGATATTGTACAAGGCGACTAAGGGAATACATTATAAAACATCAGTCAGGCCTCCTCAACCTGTCCGGCCAGCGCGGGGAGTGTAGGCCAAATCCTCCGTCTGTCTCCGGCAGATGAGAGAGGGTTGTGCTCCTGCAGTAGAGACAAAAATAACCTGATGATGAGTCAACAATGTTTAAAGACAATATTTTTATTATTTCAGCAAATAAATATGAGCATCAAACCAAGTAATTGCACTCAGATTACTCCTATGTCAAAGACGAAGTTAAAGAAGAAGAATTTATGATCCTTTATTAAATTTTCAAGCAGACTTGACTATTAACTACAAATTTTAGTACAATTTGGATATTAATAAAGGAATAGTGCATCTTCTGGGTAATCGTGCCCCACCTTAGGCCTCATCGTCACTTACCATCGGGTGAAATTGAGGTCAAGCAACCATCATGAATATTAAAAAAATCTGAAAAACAACATTCTTGTGAACTTTATTCCAATATTACATTTCATTTATGATTAAAATTTAGTATTATAATAATTAAGTTCATAAAATTTATAAAAAATAATTCGTTGATAATAATGGTTTGTTCGTGTCTCTTGACATAGGCCTCCTCCAGCAATATCCCATCTTCCTCTAGTCAGTCGTATCCACAGTGGTCCCACACAGTCTTCTTTAGGTAATCATGCCATCTTTTATATGGTCTTCAAGTTGTACTAATATAGGTCAAATTTTTTTTGTTAAGCAGAACTACTACATGTTAAAGCGGAGACTAAGCTGACGTAGCAGTCGCATTGTACTGAAGTTCAAAAAGGGTACGTGGAGCAGAAACGTCAAGTTGAGTTCAGGGAGTGCTCCCCGACATGCCCCCACGTAAGAGACGTGCAAAGTAATTCTTTTTCTGTTATTATTTCGATGCATACCTACGTATGCTATCTGTCTCTCTTGGTATGATATGTTATTAGTCCTGATTCAGAAGGCAGAACATTAAAATTTTACATCATTAAAGTTGTTGCTATCCCAGTCACACAGCATTATGAAGGTAAAAACACTAATTTGGGTGCTGGATTTTAAATGTGTGCTTCAGAATCAGACCTATTACATATATATTTATGTATGTTTAATATAGGCTTATTCCAATAATCCCCTATTATTATTATTATAGGGATAACAGGCGAGCAGCAATTTGCTGGTATGCCTACATCTGAACTGGTGTATTTAAGTCTTTGAATTGTCGCTTGTAACACTGGTTTTTAAAGAACTTGTCTAGTCTGTTTTTGCTGATATGATGATGTTATGATACTAAGTTACAATAACTATTGTTTTAGTATTATGCGTAAATTGATAGAGAATGTCCTAAGTGTGACATATCAGGGGAATTACATTTTTACACTTCAGTGACAATTTGTGGAAAATATATAAAGATCTGTATAGATATATTGATTGACGTAATACTACGATGGATTATACATATTCTAGATTATTTCAAGTTATAACTGTAGCATACTATAAATTATAAACATATGGTGACAGGCCTGGACCCCATTATCAAATATTCACCCATGTAGTTTATTGCACTTATTTTGCTCACCTCGCTTTTACTGCCTTGTTTCACACTGGCTGGAAGAGATCTCTTTTAGAAATAAGCTCGCCTTTGTACATAACATTTAATCATTGTATCTAGTTTAAGTATGTGCAATAAATTATGCTGTGTGGTGCCCGACTTAGAACAGGGCCACTCCCATCTTCCCGTGGGTGTCGTCAAGGCGACTAAGGGATGGGCAGGAGAGTTCTCCTGTGTCTATTAAGATCATTACTGCGATCACCAATCCGCCTGCCCGCCTGTGGTTCGGAGCGGGAAATGATAGTGTAGTCCACACGCCTAATATTGTAGTGTGACGTACATTTTAATTTTCAGAAGGCCATCTCCACAACGCATAATTTGTGAAATGGTGGAGGAGCTGGCAGAGCCTGACGCTGTGGCAGAGGCTGGGTCTGACGCTGTGACAGAGGAAGAGCTTGACAGTGTAGCAGATGCAGAACCTGACTATATTTTTATTTATTTAATTAACGAAATTTCGAGTATTTTTGAGAAGAAAGATAGCGGTTGGAGTCTAATAGAAATTCTTCATATTGACTTGAATGTTAATAAATTCGACCCCCTGCTTGGATCAATATGCGATGACTCAAACGTGAACTGTAACCAATTGTATCGATCGTTATATATTGATCTACCAGTGGATATTAAAAACAAAAAGGCTGTGATTAATGTTCATAATAAAGATCATGAGTGTTTCAAATGGGCAGTGCTCTCTGGTTTATATCCTGTTATAAAGAATGCTGTGAGAGTTGCATCATACACTAACAATAAAGATACGTTAACATTTGATAACATTCCATTTCCTGTAAAAATAAAAGATTGTCAAATTCGAATTTTTAATAATATAAGTATTAACGTTTTCGGATTGGAATATGACTCCAAAACAAAAAAGAATCAGTTATCGGTCCATTACACTTCACAAAATGCCGTAAACCGAAACACATCAATTTGCTGTACATTACTAATGGCAGCAATGGGCATTATTGTTATATTAAAGACAGGTTATGTCTAGGTTAGTTTCTTCTCAGTTGACATCTCACTTATTTGTGATGGTTGTTTATTATATTTTTCTTCTACTGAGAAACAAAACAGTCATACTCAAGCTGATTGTACACATATAACTGTTAACATGCCATCAACATCATTAATAAAAGATAAATTTGGTGAAGAGGCACCTGCTAATATTATAAATTCAAAGGTCACAACAAACAAATGGAAGTACCTTTTGTTGTATACGCCGACTTCGAAGTGTTTTTATCTCCATTTAATGATGTTGATGAGCATGATGATTTAAATCGAGAAAGATCATCGTATACAAAAAATGTTCTACAACACAATGTTTATAGCTTTGGCTATTACATCAAATGCTCGTATGATGATGGTCTTTCTCGGTATAGAACATATAGAGGGTCTGATTGTACTAAAATGTTTGTTGAGACACTAGTTTCAGTCGTAACTGAAATATGCGATGCATTGTATTCTGATACACCGATGAACGAACTTTCGGTTGATGAGCATCATAGTTTCATAAATTCAGTAAACTGCCATATCTGTGCTGCTCCCTTGAATGGTTATTCAGTCAGAGACCATGATCACATAACGGGGAAATTCAGGGGGGCTGCATATAGTAATAGTAACTGTCATTTAAATTATAAAGTGGGCGCGATTCTAGAGGTACACACTTAAATTTAAAATGCATTAAAATGAGTTAATTTTAGTTTAACGTGACTTGGCATTCTCAAGGCGCCAATTTTAACTTGACGTTTTTAAATTTAGGCGTTTTTTTTTTAATATTATTTTAGATACAACTTTTGTTAATCTGCATTCTGGAGTCACCAAAACCTATGTAAATTTATAAACGTCAAACTAAAATAACTTAAATTTAACCGTCACCTAAAGAGGTCACACTTAACCTCAAAACTACAGGGATATTTCGACTTTTTACTCTAAATATCGCAAATTTTTTTTTTCGGTTCGAGAAGGACTCGAACTCTTCATGTAGAAAATTGTGGGAATCTAAGGCTAGGTAGTTAAATCTAGCACTTTTCAATGAAACCAGTGTCGGTGATTGAATAAATGTGTTGGAGTACCTACCATGATATAAATGTATAAATTCCTCATAAACTGTCAATTGATTAGCACTACGTGCAAATAAAACGCCACGGGAGAGGCGAAATTCGGCGAAACGTCATCGCTAACGTGAACTGGCTAAAAGTATATACCTATTGAGTTCAAACATAGATGTGAAATTAATTGTGTGTCCACCGTATCATTTACTGCCCCTGCCTGGCTGAGAGAATTATCTTTAATATTCTAAACCTTAGACGGAAATTTTAACAAACGTGTTGTCAGGTACTCAACCCGGGAATTAGTCTGCTACGCACGGCCAAGACCTGAAGACCAGTTAAATGCATAGAAATCACTACCTACCTGTGTACTGTTTGTATAAGTAGGTACATGCATTTCATTCATAACAAGGTTTATGCAAGTGAGTTTCTTCATTAAAAAAAACCTATAACAACAGCAACCTCTAGTAGTATGCATAACTAATGACGACTGCAAAACGTGGTATGGGCACTCACTAAAATGCACAGAATCAAACTCGAGTCCTGCCGCAGGATCAGCGATAGAAGCATGATGGCAAGAAACTTAAGATTGTATAAAAGCTTCCCAAAATTCGACAAACACCAAAATCATCGACACAAAAGAACTAATCAACACTCATGGCGTTGGACAGGACATATGCTCACTGAGAACCAAAATCACGCAAGTCAATCTAAGGAGCAGTAGCCAATATGGGAGAATGAATTCAGTGATACAGCAGAAGGCAGCGGCCTGGAATAGACTGAAATCAAAGGGGTTAGATAGATACTTAGATATCCCCTTTACGAAGAGGTACACTGAAATCAAAGAATGACTGAGTTATAAATGAATACCATTTTTAAATCAATTAAGTATTAATTTTAATATAAACATACACTCAGAAATTAATATTTTATTTATTTTGTGTTTTTATTTTCCACTGCTGGAGAAGCCTCTCCCAAAGTAATTGCAGGTTAATGCCCTAATTAATATGTTGGGTAGAAGGTTGGTTAGTGATCAGTTCACATTAGGGTAGGTACCTAATGTGATGTAGAAGTTTATAGAGCAAGAATAGAGGATCACATGGTGTCGCTGAGCTATGAAGGTTAACCTGCTTGGCATTCTAGGAATCTAGTTTTTCCACAATACTTTATCCGGTAGTAGCTTTGTTCAACATCCACTGGAAGGCAGCCTTTCTATCCCTACATATTATGAAACGCAACGACTCTCTGTTTGTCTGCTTCTAACTCGAGAAAGCTGTTCAATTTATGTGATATTTTTAAAATTCATGGACATTTTCTCTGGACTGGTTTTAATTGGTAGGTACATATTTTGTTACATTAGGTAAGATCAAAGATGAATCTTTGGGTAAGATAATAAGAAATAAGGTGTAAAATAATCCTGTAGTCCACGCGAGCAGTGACATCTAGTATGTATGGAAATTCTATTTTATCTTTTACATACCATTCAACTCTAAATTCTAATTTATCTTTTACATACCATTCAACTCTAAACACTAAAGAAACCTTTTTTTAAGTTCATATCAAGCTTCAACAAAATCAGTTTAGAAGTTATAATTAGCAACAAACATCCAGTCCTCACAAAAATTAAATCATCAGCCTATCAACCACTGCTCGACATAGGTCTTATTCTTACATGGTCTGTTCACCTACTGGACACAGATCTGTGACCGATAAATAATTATCAATAACAGGCGCTGTAGGTCATCATCGGTCAGCAGCATCTAGTTCGAATGATTCAAGGAAGTAACACTTTCTATTCAATATTATGTAATAATGGAAGCTTGCTACGAATTGTCATGAACACAGATCTTGAATACATTTTATCTGAACCACTGGCTGAGAGTTCAATCGAGACCTGGATTATATGGTTATATAAGTGGATTTTTAGTTACTTTTTCCACCAGACTTTTACACAGGCACATGGCCTCATAATTCCGTTATCATATAGTGTAAGATCAAAATAATTAAAACAAATCAAGCACTAAGGTTTACTTTATTTAGAAATAGAAACGCTTTATTTTTCATGAACTTGAAGGCACAAAATGATATATTGTCTTTAAAAAAGCAAGATTTATGTCCCAGGAGTTTAGTCCATCACATATAGTCATCAATCATCAGTCCCAGGAGTAGTCCATCACATATAGTCATCAATCATCATTCTCTCTGGATTGTTTTCTCTAACTTTTCTTGTTATATATGACCTGAAAGTGCACAAATTCAATGAATTCTAATTAGTTACAATTAATGTCTACTAATTTAACTAGTATAAGTTATGATTTTGATTATAAGAAGTTATTGAAATGCCATTACAACTGAATAACACATAAAATGTGGTACCCTTATACATGGCACTTGATTCTAACGACAAAGCCTCCTGACAAACAGTACAGGCTACATTATAAAACATCAATCAGGCCTCCCCTACCCGTCTGGCCAGCGCGGGGAGTGTAGGCCAAATCCTCAGTCTGTCTCCGGCAGATAAGAGAGGGTTGTGCTCCTGCAGTGGAGACAAAAGTAACCTGATGATGATGATACCAATTATTTTAGGGATAGTAATCAAAATATGAAATTAACCACTAACATTTTATTTATTTTGAAATAGACAAGTCAGTTTTTCTTGTAGTTGATGGCAGTACATTCATTTAAACTTCAAATTCTGAGTCTTGTTATCCTATACTTTCAGTTATGTAGTTCTAGGTTATCATGCTCTCAGGAAACTATCCCAATAAAGAAAATTTCATAATTATCTGAAAGTAAACAAAGTAAAATGTATTATTCTTGCTATGGATGAACAAATTTCTTAATATGAAAAGGTTATTTGCAACTGAATAACATATTATGTGTAACTTATATATAAATCTAATCTGTGTGCCTGCCTGCCTTATTTCAAGTGTACCTACCCATGTAACAACCTCAAATTAAAGTAATAAGACATGAATAGCTTTGTACAAAGTTTCCTAAATACGGCTCAACTGACATTGGTTGGAATGCTCACCTCTTGATGCGTTTTGGAGTGGTAGAACGTATATAGGTATAATGGTCAAATGTACATTATTTCTCCAGTTAAGCACTATTGAGGTGACGAGCTGCGAAAGTATTATAAAATTGATAAAAACCACAAATAACAACAAACTTTATGTTTTTGTTTCGATACGAACACAATCACGAACAATAATGGCGGGCCGGCCGGACATTTCCACAGCTAGTGTTGCCAGGAGAGAAAAGTGTCATGTCTGAATTTATAAAGTTAATCCAAAATATTTAACTAGTATTACGCAAATATCTTTTAAAATAATATTGATGATGTCTTGAATGTAATTCAATCAAAACAGCATAAGAATCGTTGACAAATTAAGCATAGGACTCGAAATGTTCTATAAAATCATTCATTTCGTTCGTTCCATCGTTCATTCCTTTTTTATAATATTGCAACAACTTTTTTAGCGACAAGTTAAATTTAAATAGGTTTTAAACTTAGTTAAGTGCGCCCTTCAGAATGCCAAAATTTTTAACAGCCACTTAAAATTAGACAATTTTAATTTTAGAAAAATTAAATGTGTGCCCTTCAGAATCGCGCCCATTATTGATTTTAACAGTTTTTGATATGGTATTTCTCCTTATTCAATGAATGAGCTCTATTATCTCCATTATCAAAATTTTAGGCATGTACAAGAAAATGAGCATCATAGTTTGACAAATTGTGAAAGAAAATGGGAATGTAATGTGACACTGGGCGCGATTCTGAAGGGCACACATTTAATTTTTCTAAAATTAAAATTGTCTAATTTTAAGTGGCTGTTAAAAATTTTGGCATTCTGAAGGGCGCACTTAACTAAGTTTAAAACCTATTTAAATTTAACTTGTCGCTAAAAAAGTTGTTGCAATATTATAAAAAAGGAATGAACGATGGAACGAACGAAATGAATGATTTTATAGAACATTTCGAGTCCTATGCTTAATTTGTCAACGATTCTTATGCTGTTTTGATTGAATTACATTCAAGACATCATCAATATTATTTTAAAAGATATTTGCGTAATACTAGTTAAATATTTTGGATTAACTTTATAAATTCAGACATGACACTTTTCTCTCCTGGCAACACTAGCTGTGGAAATGTCCGGCCGGCCCGCCATTATTGTTCGTGATTGTGTTCGTATCGAAACAAAAACATAAAGTTTGTTGTTATTTGTGGTTTTTATCAATTTTATAATACTTTCGCAGCTCGTCACCTCAATAGTGCTTAACTGGAGAAATAATGTACATTTGACCATTATACCTATATACGTTCTACCACTCCAAAACGCATCAAGAGGTGAGCATTCCAACCAATGTCAGTTGAGCCGTATTTAGGAAACTTTGTACAAAGCTATTCATGTCTTATTACTTTAATTTGAGGTTGTTACATGGGTAGGTACACTTGAAATAAGGCAGGCAGGCACACAGATTAGATTTATATATAAGTTACACATAATATGTTATTCAGTTGCAAATAACCTTTTCATATTAAGAAATTTGTTCATCCATAGCAAGAATAATACATTTTACTTTGTTTACTTTCAGATAATTATGAAATTTTCTTTATTGGGATAGTTTCCTGAGAGCATGATAACCTAGAACTACATAACTGAAAGTATAGGATAACAAGACTCAGAATTTGAAGTTTAAATGAATGTACTGCCATCAACTACAAGAAAAACTGACTTGTCTATTTCAAAATAAATAAAATGTTAGTGGTTAATTTCATATTTTGATTACTATCCCTAAAATAATTGGTATCATCATCATCAGGTTACTTTTGTCTCCACTGCAGGAGCACAACCCTCTCTTATCTGCCGGAGACAGACTGAGGATTTGGCCTACACTCCCCGCGCTGGCCAGACGGGTAGGGGAGGCCTGATTGATGTTTTATAATGTAGCCTGTACTGTTTGTCAGGAGGCTTTGTCGTTAGAATCAAGTGCCATGTATAAGGGTACCACATTTTATGTGTTATTCAGTTGTAATGGCATTTCAATAACTTCTTATAATCAAAATCATAACTTATACTAGTTAAATTAGTAGACATTAATTGTAACTAATTAGAATTCATTGAATTTGTGCACTTTCAGGTCATATATAACAAGAAAAGTTAGAGAAAACAATCCAGAGAGAATGATGATTGATGACTATATGTGATGGACTACTCCTGGGACTGATGATTGATGACTATATGTGATGGACTAAACTCCTGGGACATAAATCTTGCTTTTTTAAAGACAATATATCATTTTGTGCCTTCAGGTTCATGAAAAATAAAGCGTTTCTATTTCTAAATAAAGTAAACCTTAGTGCTTGATTTGTTTTAATTATTTTGATCTTACACTATATGATAACGGAATTATGAGGCCATGTGCCTGTGTAAAAGTCTGGTGGAAAAAGTAACTAAAAATCCACTTATATAACCATATAATCCAGGTCTCGATTGAACTCTCAGCCAGTGGTTCAGATAAAATGTATTCAAAATCTGTGTTCATGACAATTCGTAGCAAGCTTCCATTATTACATAATATTGAATAGAAAGTTTTACTTCCTTGAATCATTCGAACTAGATGCTGCTGACCGATGATGACCTACAGCGCCTGTTATTGATAATTATTTATCGGTCACAGATCTGTGTCCAGTAGGTGAACAGACCATGTAAGAATAAGACCTATGTCCAGCAGTGGTTGATAGGCTGATGATTTAATTTTTGTGAGGACTGGATGTTTGTTGCTAATTATAACTTCTAAACTGATTTTGTTGAAGCTTGATATGAACTTAAAAAAAGGTTTCTTTAGTGTTTAGAGTTGAATGGTATGTAAAAGATAAATTAGAATTTAGAGTTGAATGGTATGTAAAAGATAAAATAGAATTTCCATACATACTAGATGTCACTGCTCGCGTGGACTACAGGATTATTTTACACCTTATTTCTTATTATCTTACCCAAAGATTCATCTTTGATCTTACCTAATGTAACAAAATATGTACCTACCAATTAAAACCAGTCCAGAGAAAATGTCCATGAATTTTAAAAATATCACATAAATTGAACAGCTTTCTCGAGTTAGAAGCAGACAAACAGAGAGTCGTTGCGTTTCATAATATGTAGGGATAGAAAGGCTGCCTTCCAGTGGATGTTGAACAAAGCTACTACCGGATAAAGTATTGTGGAAAAACTAGATTCTTAGAATGCCAAGCAGGTTAACCTTCATAGCTCAGCGACACCATGTGATCCTCTATTCTTGCTCTATAAACTTCTACATCACATTAGGTACCTACCCTAATGTGAACTGATCACTAACCAACCTTCTACCCAACATATTAATTAGGGCATTAACCTGCAATTACTTTGGGAGAGGCTTCTCCAGCAGTGGAAAATAAAAACACAAAATAAATAAAATATTAATTTCTGAGTGTATGTTTATATTAAAATTAATACTTAATTGATTTAAAAATGGTATTCATTTATAACTCAGTCATTCTTTGATTTCAGTGTACCTCTTCGTAAAGGGGATATCTAAGTATCTATCTAACCCCTTTGATTTCAGTCTATTCCAGGCCGCTGCCTTCTGCTGTATCACTGAATTCATTCTCCCATATTGGCTACTGCTCCTTAGATTGACTTGCGTGATTTTGGTTCTCAGTGAGCATATGTCCTGTCCAACGCCATGACTGTTGATTAGTTCTTTTGTGTCGATGATTTTGGTGTTTGTCGAATTTTGGGAAGCTTTTATACAATCTTAAGTTTCTTGCCATCATGCTTCTATCGCTGATCCTGCGGCAGGACTCGAGTTTGATTCTGTGCATTTTAGTGAGTGCCCATACCACGTTTTGCAGTCGTCATTAGTTATGCATACTACTAGAGGTTGCTGTTGTTATAGGTTTTTTTTAATGAAGAAACTCACTTGCATAAACCTTGTTATGAATGAAATGCATGTACCTACTTATACAAACAGTACACAGGTAGGTTGTGATTTCTATGCATTTAACTGGTCTTCAGGTCTTGGCCGTGCGTAGCAGACTAATTCCCGGGTTGAGTACCTGACAACACGTTTGTTAAAATTTCCGTCTAAGGTTTAGAATATTAAAGATAATTCTCTCAGCCAGGCAGGGGCAGTAAATGATACGGTGGACACACAATTAATTTCACATCTATGTTTGAACTCAATAGGTATATACTTTTAGCCAGTTCACGTTAGCGATGACGTTTCGCCGAATTTCGCCTCTCCCGTGGCGTTTTATTTGCACGTAGTGCTAATCAATTGACAGTTTATGAGGAATTTATACATTTATATCATGGTAGGTACTCCAACACATTTATTCAATCACCGACACTGGTTTCATTGAAAAGTGCTAGATTTAACTACCTAGCCTTAGATTCCCACAATTTTCTACATGAAGAGTTCGAGTCCTTCTCGAACCGAAAAAAAAAATTTGCGATATTTAGAGTAAAAAGTCGAAATATCCCTGTAGTTTTGAGGTTAAGTGTGACCTCTTTAGGTGACGGTTAAATTTAAGTTATTTTAGTTTGACGTTTATAAATTTACATAGGTTTTGGTGACTCCAGAATGCAGATTAACAAAAGTTGTATCTAAAATAATATTAAAAAAAAAAACGCCTAAATTTAAAAACGTCAAGTTAAAATTGGCGCCTTGAGAATGCCAAGTCACGTTAAACTAAAATTAACTCATTTTAATGCATTTTAATGCATTTTAAATTTAAGTGTGTACCTCTAGAATCGCGCCCAATAGATTTGTAAAGTTACGTTTCTTAGACTCTTTTAGATTCATGAGTTCATCATTGGATATTTTAACTAAAAATCTAGAAGTCGAAAAGTTCATTGAGCTACGTAGGTTGTTTCCTCGAGACAATGACTTCAATTTAGTAATTCGCAAAGGCATTTACCCGTACGAATTAATAAAGTCTGTAGTCTGACCTAACACACATAACGGCTTTGCCAGAATGAAAAGAATTTTACAGTCATTTAGTCGTAGACATAGACTCGGCAATTACAGGTCATACAATTTTAATAACTATAACGTAACATAGTAATAAATAAATATTATATAAAATGATTACGTCTCATAAAACAATATAAAAGAATAAACAAACATTAAACACTACTAATTACATTTACAATTTTCACTGAATTCATCAAAGCTGTAGAAAGTTTGCTCGATGAGCCACTTCTTCAGCCTCAGTTTAAATAATGCTACTGTATCCAATGATGACTATGAACATGCTATTAAAGTCTGGAATCATTTTAATTGTCACGACATGAGTGAGTACTCCGATTTATATTTAAAAACAGACGTATTACTTCTTACCGATGTTTTTGAGAATTTTAGATCACTTTGCATTAGGACCTATAGCCTAGATCCAGCTCACTATTTTACATTGCCAGGCTTAAGCTAGGACGCAATGCTCAAACTTACTAAAATAGAGTTGGAGCTACTGACGGACTTTGAAATGCTTTCTTTCATAAAGAAAGGGATAACAAGTATTTACCAACATTTGATCCAACATAAACATAGACATACTTTACTGATAACTTCCGTTACAGGACAAATAAATTTTTTACACAAGTTAAATAAAATCAAATTATAGACAGGCAAATTAAACACAATCAAATTAAACATCAATAACTAACATAAATATAAAAATGTCAAATAAAATTCTTAAAATTAAATAAATCAAGTTCATGCGTTCTGAAAGAACTCTTTAAAGCAATAAAATGCCTGCTTGACAAGCCAGACGCACAGTCTCTTTTTAAAAATAGGTAGGCTCGGAGAGCTGGTGACCTCAGTGGGAAGCCGGTTGTACACCGCGGGACCCATTACTCGTATCGTTTTCGCGCACTTCACTAGGGTGTGGGTGATGGGGCGAAGCCTTTTCGCGTGCCGGGTGCAGTATGCGTGACAGTCACCAAGTTCCTCATAATCGTCCAAGTTTTCCCTGACATAGGGTAGCGACTTGGAGGATTAGCAGACTTGGCAACGTCATTATTCCTAGGGCAATAAAATGCCCTTTAGCCGGCTCGTCATGCGGAACTCGTGCAATCGCTCTTATGGCGCGTTTACTATACAAGAGTCATACATTCTGTATTTAGACGCAAACAACTTGTATAGTTGGGCTATACTATTACCGTTTGCCGTGTGGGATCCGGTAGAGTAGAATAGGACCACTCCAGCTCTTCCCGTGGATGTCGTACAAGGCGACTAAGGGAATACATTATACAGCATCAATCAGGCCTCCTCAACCCGTCTGGCCAGCGCGGGGAGTGTAGGCCAAATCCTCCGTCTGACTCCGGCAGATGAGAGAGGGTTGTGCTCCTGCAGTGGAGACAAAAATAACCTGATGATGATTACCATATGGAGAGTTTGAATGGGTAGATGTAGACACAAACTTTAAAGTTTCAGACACATCAGATGTTGGGTATATACTTGAGGTTGACCTTACATACCCCACCGATCTCCATGACAAACACTCAGATGTGCCTTTTTGTCCGGAAGTAGTTAAAACTCCTACGAGCACGGAAAATAGGCTACTTACTAATTTACATCACAAGGAAACATATATGAATGAATGAAATATTTATTTACTAGAATATGGTAAAAATTATATGGTATACAATGAAAATAGTTTGACATATTCTGCCATTCATGGCGTGCAAATTTTAGTTTTACATTATTAATAACTTTAAATATAGAAATAACATTTAATTTTAATACTATAAAGTCATGCATGATCTAAATAAATAAAAACCTAATGTCAAAAATAATAATTATGTAATTAAAATTAAGAATAACAATATACTAATTACAAAAAAGGAAATAAGGGCCCTACAGATAAAATATATCCTCCAGTTCTGCAGAGTTTTTAACAGTGCCGAGGATACTCGCTGCGTTACCTCTTTGAATTTCCAGGCTGATGCGGCTGATAAAAAAGGATCTGGCTCGACGGTCAGACTTTTCTTTCAGAAGTTTGCCAATGGTCGATGCAAACTTCTTAGCTTCCGGAGCCCAAGCGCCAAGTGTCTCTACCGCAGAAGGAAGGAACTCAAAGTGATCACGCAGGGAGAAATATTTTTGAATTTTGAGATGGGCCGCTCGAGACGCGGCCGCTCTGGCAGACCTGGAGATGGAAATATAGCTCGGCGCCAGCGTGTCGACGCACGTAGCGTCCCATACGAGCGCGCGGTCACGGGTCCATGGTGTGATCGTCATGCCGTCTGGGCGTTTGCCATCCGAGCGGATTATGCCCGGCGGCTCAAGTAGACTAGGAGTGCCTGCTGACATCAATGATCTTTTTATAAAATAGTTAATTGAAGCATGGCGGGTATTTCGGCCGGCGCTCATTATACATGATAAACCATGTTGACCTGTTGGATCTACGCTGGCGCCGCAGAGGCACACATGCGGCTGACATGACTGGGCACCAATACGAAGGCCGACACACGCAGCGTATGTTTGTCCAGAAGGGTGCCGATGTTTTTGCATGGGAAAGCTTTGAGCCAAGCTGTAGACTCATCTTCGCAGGAAGACAGAATCCTGGCTCTATCCACCGCTGAACCTTCTAAGAGTATTCTGTCTAGAGTACGCTTGGATAAAGGTTTATCCCAGCCGTATTGAGAGATGGGAGAAGTGGGCAAGTCTAGGGTGGGACACAGAGTCTTCCAGCGATGCAAGGCTTCCTCCAGGCAGTCAGGCTCAACATCACCGATAGATTAAGTAATTTGTCTACTCTTGTTTATCATTGAATAATTCTAACACTGAATAGTAACTCCTCTTTAAAAAGTATTTAAAAACCTGCTTTTTAAATAAATTAATATTAGCGCCTTTATAACTGTTTGGCAAATGGTTGTAGATCCTAATCGCCATGCAATATGCGTTTTATACTGAATACGGCTAATTTTTGTACAGGCACATAGTTTATGTTTGTAGCCGTCTCTACCCCCCTTATGTATGCCGCTTTGTTTTTTAAATAAATTATTGTTTTTGTGTACAATCTCGTACATGTACAGGCTATGTCCATATTATAAAAATTATATATCATCCATTATAAAAATGTAATGCAATGTCTGGAACATGGATGAGTGAGTATTGACTAAAGTGCATCGCATACTTAAATTTAAACAAGCAGCATGGTTAAAGGAATGCATTGATTTAAATACATCTTTACGCGCGAAGGCTGTGTCATCATTCGATAAAGACTTTTATAAATTAATGAATAATTCGGTTTATGGTAAAACAATGGAAAATATTGAGAAACGTGTAAATGTTAAGCTTGTTACACACTGGGAAGCTATTGGAAAGCGTTTAGCTGCATCAAGTTCGATTTGTAAACCTGAATTTCACAGTTTGGCAATATTTTCCCAAAATTTAGTCGCTGTTCAACTGAATAAAACTAAATTGTTTTACAATAAACCGATTTATTTAGGATTCTGTATTTTAGATTTGTCCAAGACTTTAATGTACAGTTTTCATTATGCCTTCATGAGGAAGAAGTATAATGATGACATAAAATTAATGTACATGGATAATGATTCTTTCACTTATCCGGTTTTCACGCATGATTTCTATTCAGACATTAAAATTGATCTCACATCCCACTTCGACACCTCGGGCTATGACTCGAACAATAAATTTGGTTATCCTTTAGTTAACAAAAAGAAAATGGGATTCTTCAAAGACGAATTCAACGGATCAATCGTCAAAGAGTTTGTGGGATTGAGATCGAAAATGTATGCAATAGATGTTCATGATGAAAATTTGATAACAAAAGGTGTAAATAAGTGCATCACAAAAAAACTTGATATGACTGAATATAAGGACTGTTTATTCAATAAAACAAGGATTTCTAAGGAATGTACCGGTTTAGGTCTGTCTATTAAGCATGTTATTTATATCCAAAAGTTAAAGAAAAATGCTTTATGTCTGAGGACACAAAATGTTTACTAATACCTAACTCAACAGATACTTTAGCTTGGGGTCACTATAATATCAATTCGTTTACCTAGTTTATATATTTCTTATCATTTAGCTTTTATTTATTAATTAATTTAATTTTTTACTAATTTACATACTCATAAAAATATGTTCGTAAATTTTTTTTAGTTGTAATGTTAAATAAATTATGTAAAATATCTTGTATTTTGTAAGTTTTTGTAAAATATTTTATATTCTTTCTGTCTTAAAGTTTTTTCTGTTTAAAAGTTTTTTGTGTGTTCAAAATATATTTTTTTTGGCTTGTAAATATTTTTTTAAGTTTTTTTAAAATATTTTGTATTTTTTTCAGTTAAAAAGTTATTTGTGTGTTCAATTATAAAAAAATTTCATGCTTGTAAATATTATTTAAATTTTTTTTATATATTTTGTATTTTTTTCAGTTTAAAAGTTTTTTTGTGTGTTCAATTATAAATTTATTTTTGTTAATAATTTGTTGTGTAGATATTTTTTATAAATGTATGGTAACTTAAATTCAACACATTTAATTATTACCTCTCATACAGTAGGTAGTATAGATATTATTGCAATGTTCACTTCATTCATCCATTCGCAGCGATAGTCGCAGGACCTAGTGGATGTGGAAAATCGAATTTTGTAACGAATTTTTTAAAACATACGATAGAAATATGTAATAAAGAATTTAATCGAATAATGGGCCCGATTCTGAAGGCACACATTTAAAATTTGACAGAGCTAAAATTGGTTTCGTCTTTATCTTCATAATACTGTGTGACAAGGATAGCAACAGTTTTAGTGCTGTCAAATTTTAACGTTGTGCCTTCAGAATCGAGCCCAATATGGTGCTATGATGAAATACAATCTCTATATAATTTAAATAATGTGAATTACCAAATACAAGTGCATACAACACTCTATTTTCTTTTTTCTTATTTTCTGGTACAGGTATATCATGAATGAGGGTAATTACATAGGTAAATATGATTACTCAGGTGGTTTCTTTCTTATGGCTTTTGATCTAACCCCTGATTTATGTGCTAATGCACAATTACATTGGAATTTAATAAAACATGGTAGTCAGGGTTGGTATTCATATAAACGAACATGGTGAGGCGGAATATTTTGATTCCTTTGGACAAAACCTAGAGGTAGTCATGCATCGTTTTTGAGGGCAAATTTTAAGAAATTGAGCTGTAACACGAAAGTTGTGCAAAATTGTTTTGGACCTGGTGGAGCCACTACTTCACCGTGGACATACGGTAATAATGGATAACTTTTACAACAGTCCGTTATTACTGCGATGGCTGAAAAGACAAAAAACCGACTGCTACGGGACACTACGACTGAGCCGAGAATTCGTTCCCGATTCAGTAAAGACTATGACTAAGACTGACCTCAGAAAAGGTGAAGTAGTGGTTTCTTATTGTTCTGATTTGATGGTGATGGTATGGCGAGATGCTAGGCTAGTTAGTATGATCTCGACTTACCATCATCTTCAAATTGGGACTCGGGAGAAAGACAATCGAGTGGCGTACATACCTAAAATTGTACTAGACTACAACAAGACTACGGGAGGAGTCGACAGGAAAGATCAATTCCTGTCTGCTCAGCCCGTTGAACGACTGAAGACTAAGGTCTGGTACAAGAAGGTCTTCCGCCGAATGTTTAACACGGCGGTTTTCAACTGCTTTGTGATTTTCGGGAGTCAGAACCCGAAAATTTCACATAGGCAGTTCCGAACAACACTGGCGGAAGACTTGCTTAAAATACACAAAGACATTGACTTGACTAAGGAATCACGACTTTTAACTGTCAAGTCACGGACTAGTGACGGTGAGCTGAGGACGAGTATGCGACGTAACACCACTTGCTCGACACACAACAGAACAATGATTGACCACGACCATTTCCCCATACGGTCCGATAGAAACAAAAGCCGTTGCTGGATGTGCTCTCGGCGGAAAGTTGTATCGAGAACGATTTGGAAGTGTATGGAGTGCGACATCCATCTTTGTATTGACCAATGCTTCAAAGCGTACCATAAACCGCGAGACAGTGAAAGGCAGAGACCGGAGACAGTGACGGGCAGAGACCGGAGACAGTGACGGGCAGAGACCTGAGACAGTGACTGACAGAGACCGGAGACAGTGACGGGCAGAAACATGAGACAGTAAAAGGCAGAGACCGGAGATAGTAACGTGCAGAGACTGAGATAGATAAAGCGCCACCCACATGACTCAATCGAAGTCTAGAAAACCAGTTGGACCCTTTTCTGGCAATTTCCATAAGGATGCCCATTACTTTACGGTCTTCTTAGCTGGCAGCCCAGAGTTATTCTGTTTGTTTAGTTTTAATGGTGTTCGTTTAGTGTAATTATAACAGTATCATAGACACACTGTAATCTCTTCCAATAAAGATTATAAAAGGAATACGTAGTAAGTGTTTATTTAAGACTAGTATCTTCATTTATATTTTACTAGCTTTTTCCCGCGCCTTCGTCTGCGTAAGTTTCGATATTTACACACTGCTTTTAACGATTAATTTGGTTCCCGTAGAAATGTTTTTCCGGGATAAAAAACTATCCTATGTCCTATTCCAGGCCCTAACCTTCTCGTATAAGTGTGCCAAGTTCATGCCGATCCGTCCAGTGGTTGAAGCATGATTGAGTAACAAACATCCAAAATTTCCGACATCCGTAAAATGCACAATACTTTCTGCCACCGATTCTTTCTCACTAATTAGAAATAATATAACCGACCTTAGTACTGGTTTTTTACGCAAGCGACAACCCTACTGGTGGGCGGGGCAAGTGAACCGTCAAAATCAAAAATCAAAATCAAAATATTTATTTTCAAAATTGGAATACATTATTCTCTTTTTGACGTCAAATTCTGCCTAAAACTACTCCACTTCCACCTGTATAACCGAGGGGAAGAAGTGGCAACAAACCCAACGGCACAGGGCCCTACCGCCCTGCCGTACAGGGTCGACGGCGCGTGAAAGAGTAGGTATTTATTTTATCACGTTAGGGACGTAGAAGTGACGGGGGCCTGATACGGGCGGGAGTACCTATTCGGGAGAACATTGCGTAGCGTGCGACTTCTTCGAAACGCCATGAAGAATTATTTCAAATGACCTAAGAAATTCGAAATTAAACAGACGGACATTATTCATGTGTGTGAATATAATTACTATTATATTTACACGTCATGCAGAACTTTGGACATTTACGAACGGAGGTTTTGATAAGAATTCGTTGTCTAATTTAAATAGGCTGTTAGATTATTCTATTTTTGTTCTGTGTACCTAGAAGTTTAAAGAAAAACGATAAAAGGAGTAAAAATTACTAAGTAACTAAGAGTAAATAACTAGCAGGGGTCGGAGTTAGGTAGTGTCATTTATTAACATGGACGAAATGTTTATATGGATATTTCGGGTTTTCTTTCGATTTTTATTTTTCCACTAGCTGTTGCCCGCGACTCTGTTCGCGTGGACAACTTAACATCACAAATTTCTGTCTGTATGTATGTATGTTTGTTACCTCATCCATCACGCAAAAACCACTGAATGAAATTTGATGCAGTTTTCACAGTTGTCTTGCTGGAGGTCTAACTTAAAACCTGGTGGATGTTTCATCTTGATACGCCACTTAGAACCTGAGATATTAATAAAGTAAGTTTTTGTAGAAGCGATTATAACAAAGAAATATAATTATGTTTGATACAATTCGTATTGCGATTGGTTTGTACTACAGTTGGAGCGGGAGTGGGAGTGGGATTGCGGTTGGGTTCGGGATTTGGAGTCTGAGTGGAAGTGGGATAGGGAGCGAGAGTGGGAACGGGAGCGAATTCTGTAGGCGGAGCCGCGGGCACAGCTAGTAATCTATAATTCTTCTGCCTCCAAATACAAATTTATCATTTTTTAACTATACCTATAATAAAACTGTAACTGGTCTGTGTCTGTACATGGGAGATATTGTAAAAAATGTGTATGAGGGGTCTTTATAGGGCCAATAGAAACCAAAATAATTGTTTTTAGTTTTGTATGTATGTATGTTTGTTTGTTACCTCATCATGCAAAAACGACTGAATGAAATTTAATGCAGGTTTCACAAAAACATAGGGCTTAACTCGGAGTAAGACATAGGCTTTATTTCATCGCAATCTTTTTTAGTTTTTAAATACATTAGTAGGTAAGGTTGCAAATATAACAAAGAAGTATAAATTATAATGTTCAGAATTGCGATGAGTTGGGACTACATTTGGCGCTGGAGTGGCAGCGGGAGCGGGAACGGAGGCGGGAGCAGGTGCGGGAGTGGGAAGGGGAGCGGGAGCGGAAGTGGGAAGGGGAGGGGATTCTGTAGTCCACGCGAGCGGAGCCGCGGGCACAGCTAGTCCTGTATAATATCGAATTAAAAAATGATAAATAGATTAAATAGATAAAAAAATGGAACAGAAAAGTGTTACCAGTCGATTATTTCTTAATCAATCAAGATATCCTACAAAATTCAATTGCAGATGATAAATAGGACTCTAGATTTAAAAAATATTGTCAATTATGGGGATAAAAAAGTTGACTTTTATTCTAGTGTTTAGCTTTTTAGCTCCAGGCCACCTAGTAGCTATTTGAATTTTTAGGATATCTTTATTGGTTAAGAAATAAATAATCGGCCAGTGCACTTTTCTACTAAGAGTCCCGCGATTTTCATTACAATCTAATAAATAAAATCGTAAACTTCGCGTGTCTGTACATTGAAGATATTTGCAAAAAAATATTTAGGGTCTAAGGATAAGTAATAGAAGACATTTCCATCATTTTTGAAATTTTTGTCTGTTTATCTGTTTGTTTGTGCGCGCATCACTTAAAAACGACTGAACAGATGTTGGTGGACTTTTCACAGAAACACAGTGCTTAATTCGGTGTAACATATAGGCTTTATTTCATTGCAATTGGTGCAGCCAATGAAAAGTTATACCGAATTTATAGTTTTCGAAAACACATACACTGCATTCGTATGACTGCACTGTATTCGACGGAATTCGTGAGCGGGAGCGGGAGCGGGTATGGTACAATGTAATATATGTGTTATTGAAAACTATAAATTCGCATAACTTTTGAGTTAGCCGATTACGATAAATTTGTTGCATACGTATGAGGGAGGGTTGAGGAAAGGGACCTGGACCTGGAGCGGGAGCGGAATAGGGAGCGGAAGTGGGAATGAGAGTGGATCCTGTAGTCCACACGAGAGAAACCTCGGGCACAGCTAGTAGTTAATAAAATCCCGTTAAAAATTTATTTCTGTATGTTATATTCCGTGTATGCCACCAACATACCTACCCCTATAACTTTTAAACGGCGGACCGACTAAATCTAGACTTTTGCGACTAAATTCGATAATTACCGACATTAGTTCTATTTAATCAGAATTGCAATCCGCAATGGCGGCTTGCCAGAATAAGGCATACTATTTTTTTGTATACACATTAAATTAACACATGAAATACTTAGAGATAGTTCGCTCCACTGATTCGCTCTTTAAATAACAGCGAACTATCGCAGCTACTATATTTCGTTTGTTTAACACTTAATGTGGTCATTCTAAACAATGTTGCGCAACCAACTACACGTGTACGGGGACGAACACAGCCTGCGCGTGCCCGCCGACCTCAACTACGGCAGGCACATGCTGCACAGGTTTACGGAGTACGGAGACAATGTAGCATTGGTAAGTAAAAATACCCGAAGTGCGGTGCGAGGGTATCGTACACACAGGAATACTACTAAATGAATATAGATCTGTAATGAACACTTAAATTGTGTTTTTTTTATTTATTCTTGACTAGCTGTTGCCCGCGACTTCGTCCGCGTGTAATACTTTACATCACAAATTATGTATTTCCCGTAGGAATGGGATGTTTTTCGGGGTAAAAACTATCCTATGTCCTATTCCAGGACCTAACCTATATGTGTGCTAAGTTTCATCACGATCCGTCGAGTGGTTGAAGCGTGATTGAGTAACAAACATCCGAATATCCAAACTTTCACATTTATAATATTATTAGTTGGATGGGTTAACGCTTGGGTACAGTCCCGCTATATAAGCGCGGGCCTAAGGTGGAGCGCGCTTACCCAGAAGATGCCTGTCCAAACTGAACTTGTCCGGAAATACCGAAGCTGTCAGGGAGTTCCATACCTTAGCAGTTGTGAGTGCGTGCGAGACCGTGGTATGTGTACTACATACTTAAGATTGAAGTAGTCCGGTGATGGAACGAAGATGGGGGAATCGGGCACGACACACAGGCACACACGCGCAGGGCTCCAGGCTGCGCATCGCGGGCTCCCAACGTAGACGTGTAAACAGTAGAAGTTCTATTGTGTCTCGTTGGGTGCCCGCGAAGCGATATTGTCCAAGAAATTTATGTTTTCTACTTGTTTGTGAACTTGTGTTGTGTCAGTGAATAAATATCTATCTATCTATCTAATCGTGCAATGCCTGGACACTCCCTAAAATGTTGCCTATAGACAATGTGTTTCAATTTATATATGTCGGATGGTCACAAGTCAATCAGCATGGGTACCTACTACGAAACGCGAGCGATACCTGCAGCTAGCTTCATGGCGCTTTGGCTGAGTCTCGGTGCAGCGGCTAGGTGGAAACAGGAGACAAAAGTGTTGAGAGCGATTTTGGATAGTCGCGTCGTACCTTGGAACTGTCCCTACGTTTCGAAAGTGTCCATGAACTATCTATACTATACTAACGGCGCGGCGCGTATGGGATTGAGTGAAATTTAGTCTTTGGGGATAGGGATGGGGTTGAGGTTGGGGTTGGGAGTGGAAGTAGAAGTGGGAAGAGAACGGGAGCGGAAGTGGGAACCGGAGCGGATTCTGTAGTTCACGCGAGCGGAGCCGTGGGCACTGCTAGTTTTAAATAAATTTAATTAGTAATCTGATAACAAAGAACGACAATTTAGATACTACTTAATTTAGTGATAAGATATTGTGAAGAACATAAATTGATGTTATAAATAAAGTATAAGTAAATATGTAAAACTTTAAGTGGTAAAATAAACTATTATTTTGAAGTTCTGGTACTGAAGATGACGGACAGTGATGATTATCGGCGTCCTGTACCGTCATATATATATATATATTTTAAATGATTGTTACGGGTCTACCCGGTTAAAATGTCCTAAAGATCAATCATCGCTTTTAACAGAATTTGAAGCTTTTTACGGAATACCGGTGTGTACTGCTAGCACTATAAAGCGTTACACAGACCTTTCGTCCCATTTGGTAGTTAACTGAACTGGCTACAAAATGGGAAATCTAAATTCCATATATTTAACCAGTTACAGAATATGACACCTCCATCGCATTCTGTAGCTAATTTATACCTATTTTATTTACAACAGGGGTTCATTTGTGTTAGTAGAGACTTAAACTAAGTTAGTATTCAATAACTAAAAGTGATTTATCCCTCTGGGTTACTAATCCACACCATAGGACTATTCAGTCTGTCAGTTATCAATTTCAAGATGCTGTTGCTGCTCTTGTGAGGCAGTTTTCTTGCGCCAGACAGCGTGAAGCCTTCTGTGCGCGCCTCGGCGAACATTGCCGATGCACTGCAGAAGCCGCCATAGCGCCCTGTAGTGCTATTCTCTAAAATACAAACTCATGTGCGAGTCTCACTCAAGTGACTTCACTCACTTTGAAACCTAATCCATTGGCATTCTGTAAACATTCCAGAGCATTATCAAAGTGAAGTGAGTTACATTGTTTATATTACGTACCTATGTAACTAGGGCGGTGCCAGAAGTGCCCAGGCACAGGGCGCAGACCTTGAAGGGGCGCAAATATTATTTGGGTGGACATTTTTCAAGGGCGCAATTATAGAAGCTTGCACCGGGCGCATAAAAGACTAGTTTACTGCTCTCTTTGAAGGATATGATTCGTAATGTAGAAATCCGACGAAGAACGAAGGTTACCGACATAGCCGAAAGGATTAGTAAGCTGAAGTGGCAATGAGCGGGTCACATATGTCACAGAACCGACGGCCATTGGGGCAATGAGGTATGGAGTGGAGACCACGGATCGGCACGCTCAGGGTAGAACGCCCCGCCGCCAGATGGACCGACGACCTAAAGAAGGTGGCCAGAAGCGGCTGTATGCGGAGGGCGGAGCACCGGGTGTGGTGGCGTTCATTGGGGAAGGCCTTTGTCCAGAAGAAGGCCTATGTAGGCAGGTTACGACTCTGCATACACTTTCTAAATTATTTTACAGATCGACGCTGCAACCGGTAAGAGCTTGACGTATGCTGAACTGTCACAAATGATAGTCGATGTAGCTCTCTCCCTCGCTCGTATAGGCGTGAGAAAGGGAGACGTTGTAAGCATAAGCAGTGAGGAAAGGACTGAGTACATGGCGACGGTCCTTGGGATCATGTGTGCAGGAGCTATTTACACGTCTACTGATATTTCTGGACAAGGTACAAATCTTAACAGCTTTTTAATTCGTCCCAATGTCTTTTGTCTTTTAACTTTGACTGACCTTCTATACATAAACGTGTCTAAACCCAAACTAGCAGTTTCTTCTGTAACTCTGGGTATTAGACATTAATGAGATAATTTACAAATAAGTATGACACTGAGACGGTTGGCCTGATCCACAAGTTTCAAGTCGCTTAGCAAGCTATGGAGAGGGCTATGCTCGGGGATTGTTTGAAGGATATGATTTAGTAATGAAGAGATCCGACGAAGAATGAAGGTGACCGACATAGCCGAAAGGGTTAGCAAGCTGAAGTGGCAGTGGGCAGTCCACAGGCCAGATGAGTTCTGGAGTGGAGACCGCAGATTGGCACGCGCAGGGGGGTCTCCCCGCCACCAGGGGGACTTACGACCTGAAGAAGGTGGCTGGAAGCGATTATCCAACCGCATCCGCGGAGGGCGGAGGACCCGGTATGGTGGCGTTAATTGGGGAATGCCTATGTTCAGCAGTGGACGTCTAAGGGCTGACATGATGATGATGAAGTATGATATCCCCACCCGGGGAGCCTAATATGCGTCGAGCTAAAACTTTTTAGAAGGATATCCTAAATGCTTATGTAGGCCTTCAGGACTAACCTATACAAAATTCGCTGTTCCTAGCGGGAATCGATCCCACGTAAACACACGTCTTAGTGTCTTTGTCCTTAAGAAACCTTAAAATTTCGAGTTTCTAGACCCATAAGTTCGAGAGCTATGCGTTCAGTCAATCAGGGCTAGATAATGAGGATCTGTCACGTTTTTTTAAGTATGGAAATATATGGCGCTAAAAACCCCAATAAATACTATTAAAAATTATTTTAATTGGATCAAAAATGACGAAGATACAGGAATTTCAGTGCAATAGTTCCAAAAACGGAAGTGACCGTCATATGACGGGTCGCGGGAAGAAGTGTGCGCAGCACACAAGCGCAGTCTGCCGTTATCAAAACACGCGCGACACAAAGCGGCGAATGAACTTCGAGCGAGGTGGAGAACGTCGAGCGCGGGTTGTAACATGCTGCGTCGACATAAAAAACGTGCGCGTTTTGAAAAGTTGCTTTAAATAAACTTTAATAACTTCGTCATTTCTTAATGGATTTTAATCATTTAAAAAATAAAATGCTTTGCAATTTATAGCGCATACGCCATATACGCCATGTTAATAAAAAATAATAAATCTTATGTGGTTGATCTTCATTATTTAAATTACGTACGTAAGTACGTTAAGTTTGTCTTTTTCACTGTAAATACGTGAATTTTCAGCGACAATATTACATAGACTTCGATTAGTAAAACCAAAGGTGGTATTCTGCTCTACGCAAGCGTATGACGAGCACAAAGCCACGTTCAGTTCCGTCGGCAGCGTCGACACGTTTGTTCTGTTTGGCGACGAGCCGCGCGATGGGGCGGTGCTGTTCAAACACTTCCTGACCGAGCACGCCCCGGTGGAACACTTCATCGCCGCGCCAGTCAAAGGCTGGGCTGATCAATGTATAATATTTTACTCCTCGGGAACCACAGGAGTGTCTAAGGCTGTTCCAATGACTCATCTAAATCTTCTAGTGAGAACCAAAAACATTATTGACTCAGAGTAAGTTTATATCTCATATGGTACCTAAATCAATTTGTAATTGCACGATGGACGTGCTACATTATAATAGAGTATAAAAAAAACTCTATTTTTTCATGAATATTTCTAAATGTGATACTAAATTACTGGCAATATTACAGTCATTTTATTATTACCTTTTTTTTTTTTCGAAAGGACATTGCTATTGGCCCTGAAGGCCTTCACAGCTTCACCGGAGGGAGAGCGAGCGCAGGTGCGCTCGGCTCAGTTAGCTGGCGCGGAGGGCGCTCAGCGCTAATTTTAGGGGGGTGCAACTGGCCTAAGGGCGCCCATGGGGCACGGACCTCGGCTTAGGACGTTGCTGTGAGTCTGTATAGTCGGGGAGAAGCGACCGGAGGTGTGACGGTAGCGTGTGTATCTGTGTGAGGTGGAGGTGGGGCGCCGTCCTCGCCGGCGAGGGCGGTATGTCGGTGCAGTGTTCCTATCGGGCGCCTGGCGGCGGATTGCCAGTGTGATCTCGTCGTCAGGATCGTCTAGTACATGTCTAGGTCGACGCTTTCGGTCGCTTGCGTCTGTGCGAGGGTGGTAAGTGGTGGCACTCACCAAACGCTGGTTAGGATGTTCAGCAGCGGCATCGAAGAAATCCCTAGATCTTAATTTTAAGTATTGAGCTATGGTAGGAAGTTGGAGGTCAATATGGAGATTTTCATTGCGCACGAACCATGGTGCACCCGTGGCTATGCGCATGAAACGGTTTTGGAGGGTCTGGAGTCTGTGGATGTGTGTGGGAGCGGCATGGGCGAAGACAGGACTGGCGTAGGTAAGGATTGGACGTATGCAAGTTTTGTATAAAGTCAGCTTATTTCTAAGTGACATTTTGCTATTTTTACCTATGAAGCAACCGAGACGGCCGAGAATGAGGGCCGCTCTGTTGCGTACGCGTTTGATGTGTGGCTGAAAAGTAAGACCTGCGTCTAGAGTGACGCCTAGATACTTGACCGTCTTTTCCCATGGGATCGGTCGGTCGTATAGTGAGATCTGGTCGACACCGTTCCTGGGTCGATTGGGGCCTCTGTAAAAGTACATTGCTGCACTCTTTTCAGGGTTCACTTCGATCCTCCATTTCCGGAACCACTCGCCTAGGGCGTTGGCTGCGGACTGGAGCAGTCGAATGACTCTGGAACGGTTTCGGCCCGGCGTGTAGAGGGCAGTGTCATCTGCAAAGAGAGCGAGCTTTACACCAGGGGTACGGGGGATATCGTTAGTGTATAGCGAATAGAGAATGGGGGAGAGAACGGAGCCCTGAGGGACTCCTGCTCTGATGTGACGGGGTTGGGAGAGCGTTCCTTCGACGCGATAGCGGAAGGTTCGACCACTGAGATAGTCTCGTATGATTAGTACGAGTCTGTCTGGCAGACCGAGTTGATATAGCTTGTATATCAGCCCGTTGTGCCAGACTTTGTCGAACGCTTTTGCTACGTCAAAGAAGAGCGCTCCCGTACCCGTGGTGCGTCTCCTGGTGACTAAGTCGTGGAGGATGTGCTCTGTGAGGCAGAGGACTTGTTGGACGCATGAGTGTTTGGCTCGAAAACCAAATTGCTCGTCTATGAGGATCCTACGGGGCTCGATGAAGTCTTTGAGACGTGTGAGCAGGAGGCGCTCGTAGACTTTCCCCATTGCCTTGAGGAGGCTGATAGGGCGATAACTAGAGGGGTCTGACGCATGTTTGTTGGGCTTTCGAATGCCTATTACGGTGGCTTCTTTCCACGTTTGTGGAAAGGAGCAGTTTGCGATGGCAGCATTGAAGATGCTGACTAGCAAGATGATGAGTTGTTGTGAGAAAAGCTTGAGTACTCTGTTGGAGATGCCATCAGAGCCTGGAGACTTACGTTGGTGTAAATTTTTAATTATAGAGTGAACCTCGTCGGAGGTGACTGTCGTGAGTGATTCTACTGGGGGGAGGGCAGCTTTGCGTTCGACTTCGCTGTCCACCATATGAAGATGGTCAGGGTCTACCGGCAGTGAGCTGGGTGAGCATTGGGCCTCGAGACTGTCGGCTAGACATTCGGCTTTGTCCTCGTCAAGGAAGGCAGGCGGTTGATTTGATCTAACTAGGGGGGGCATAGTTGAGACTGTGTCTGATTTGAGAGCTCTCGCCAGTTTCCAGTAAGACAGGTGGGATGGCGAGATCTCGCTCATCAGATTTTCCCAGCGAGTCTGACGGAAATCTGTGATGGCTCGCTTTACGTCCCTCTGTAAGGCTCGCAATCTGATTCGATTAGGCTCGCTGGGAAAGTAGTCGTACGCTCTGGTAGCCGCGTTCTTGGCTCTCAGCAGTTCCCTCACCTCGTCTGGCAGGTCCCAGCGACGTTCGTTCGTTGCTGGGACCTGTCTCGAGCAGTCGGCGACTACGGTTTGGGTGTGTCTGCTGAGGGCGTCGATTGCGACGTTAATGTCCTCTACGGTCGAGATGTTGTCCGGTATTCGGTCGAGTTGTTCGGAGCTGGTTGACTTGAGGGATTCCTCAAGTTTGTGCCAATCCACTATCGTCACCCTACGTGGGGGGGCATCTAAGGGGGGGCCGAGCTGGAGGAGCACAGGACGGTGGTCGGATTGTAGTTCGTGCAGCACTTCTATAGAGTGCAACCGGAGGTTGACATTCTTAAGCAGTGCTATGTCCAATATGTCAGGGTTATGATTTACATTGTGGGGGAAGTGTGTGGGGGTCATAGGGGCTATGATGTCGAAGTCAAGTGTGTCAACTATTACGTTAAGATCCCTGCCTTTGCCGTTAGTAGAGGAGGAATTCCATCTAGGATGTTTACAGTTGAGGTCGCCAGCCAGAATGACTGCTCCTCCTAGATCAAATAGTGCTTCTAAGTCAGACCTAAGAATGTTTTTCTGCTGCGTGCATGAGAGGTAGACTGATGCTATGGTTAAGGGTTGGTGTCCTGTCATGGCTAGCCGGCAGACTGATGCCTCAATGTCTCTGAGAGATGCAGGGGGGTCGAGGGGGACGCAGTGTAAAGACTTTTTATAGTAAATGATAGTACCTCCCTTTGCAGCGCAGGTCCTGTCGTTGCGAATGATGTTGTAGTTTGCTATTTTGGGGTCGCGGACCCCTGGTTTGAGTAGAGTCTCTTGCACTAGGAGGATGTCGATGTGATGGATGCGGAGGAAGTTGCAGATTTCATCGCGTTGGTTTTTGAGGCCGTCCGCGTTGAAATAGGCAAGGGAGAGGGATCGGGGCTTGATTCTGCTGGTATTGGGGTTTAAATCCATTAACGAGCCTGGGAGTTAAATTGCCAAATGGCCGCAACCACGTGCGAGAACCTTTGAGAGATTGCTAGTCTCTCGGCTGGATTGGAGTCTGAGGCCCTGAGGGCCTGCGCCATCTCCCGGACTTCGTTAGGGTCGAAGACACTAGCGAAGCGGCAGATTAGCGCAAAGTCGCTTCCAGGCCCGTCAATGGGGGACATGGAGGGTTGGGGTTTTTTAGGAGGATTAGGCTTGAGGGGAGGAACTGCAGTGTTGGAGGACGGTGCTTGGGAGTTGGTGGTGGATGGGGGGGACCTGGGAGCGAATGCCAGTGGCTTCGTCCAGGCGTTGGGCCGGTGCGGCCGCAGGTCCCCAGTGGTAGGTGGTCTGAGGGGGGGGAAGGAGGTTTGTGGGGGGGATGTGCGTGCAGAGACTGTAGAACGTGGGGGCGCGCGCTTGGGCTGCCCCCGAGACTTACGTGGTGCTTTAGGACAGCCGCCGTAATTGGCGGTGTGTCCTTCAGCGTTACATAACACACAAGCTGGCGGGTCGGTGCATCCCTTTTTTCTAGGGCAGTCGGCGGTGCCGTGGTCGCCCAGGCATTTGACGCATCTCGGCTTTGCGAAGCAGAAGCGCGAGCTGTGGCCATAGAGTTGGCATCTGTGACACTGACCGGGGGGTCCCGTCTTATTTGGTGCTTCTATCTGGATGGCAAGATTGAAACACACTTTCATGTTAAATATAGCTTTACCCTCTGGGGTACGATCTAAAATTATCAGAAGGAGGTCGTAAGGCGCTTTGGTGCGTCCGTTGTACATCCTGTGTACCTCTTTGACGGGGAGGCCGCTAGCCATCAGGTCCTCCTTTATGAGCTCAGCCGAGAGCTCTTTGGGCACCCCTTTCATGACTACCCTGAGAAGGCGTTCGTCCTCCAGGGCGTAGGTGTGGTGCGCTATATTTTCTGCGCGAAGGGCACGAGTCAGACGACGATGGTCGTCTGAGGTGGACGGCTGTACCTTTATGCCATTGCTGGTGTTGGTGTTGGCAGCGTTTGGCGCACAGATCTTTAAATCTGTGATGAGCTTAGAAACACGGTTCCACTTATCTTTGTCCCTTATGAATAGGGGCGGCGGGCGGGTGTTGCGCATGAATCCCGGGAGTCGGTGTTCGCCCTCTACTGACGTGCGTGGACCGGGCGTTGCGGGTGCGGCGGCGGTGGCGGGCGTGGCAGCGGCGGGCGCGGCGGCAGGTGCGGCGGCGTCCGTGTCGGGGACTGCTGGGGAGAGGGGCGAGTCACGGTCGTAGGGACCGGACTTAACCAATTTGGCCTTACCTGGCTTGTTCTTCCTCTTACGCTTTTTTGAGACGACTACCGTGTAGTCGTCTACGGCCATGTGCTCTGCGTCGGACGGAGCGTAGTCGGACGTCCCGGAGGAGGACTCTGAAGAAGACTCAGGAACGCACGTGACGGGTGACTCATCTGTGGACGGAGAGAAGACATCATTGTCTAACAGACACGGATAGTCCTTCCGGAAGGACTCTAGTGCGGAGGGCGCGGCTTTTGCCAGATGAGCAAGCAGCGCTTTGAGAACCTCCATAGCTGAAGGCTCCATACTTGAGGCCCTCCCTGCCTGAGGGGCAGGGGGGGATGTGTGCCTAAGGTGTTATCCCTACAGTGCGTCCTCCGCCGCGTAGTGCAATGCGTGGAGGGTGAGTGCCTATCGGCCCTAGCTGCCCGAAGTGCCGAGGGTAGCCCGAGCCTAAGCTCTGAGCGCCCAAACAACACAACGAGAATAGGATGGCGGGATAGGTGGGGTGGGAGGGAGACAACTGGTGTCGGCGAGGGGGCTTCCCCAAACCCGGTGGTACCAGTCCCGTCCGGGTTTGCGTTTCTCAAAAGGAGAAACGCAGGCGTCCCGGGGCCACGCCCACCTAGTTTCGTTGGCACCGTTAAGTATCCACTAGATGACCACTAAACCGTGGATTTTTACAAAAGATGCGTTGGCTCGACGATCAAGCGGCGCACCGAACAGGCAGTGAAACTAGCTGCCTGGACGGTACGACGCTACGAGGTGGAGTCTCGGCGGTGGTGCGGCGCGATGACGCACGGAGTTCTCAACTCGAGGTTGAGGGGCGGAGTCAGCCGGCGAGCGGCCAATGACAGCGCAGCGCAGGTGGCACAGCGGAGAGGCGAAGTGTGGCAGGCGAACGTGACCGTCTGGGACGGCTGTTGGATGCACACTGTTGAACGCTGCACACTGTTGAACGATGTATTATTACCTGTAGGGCTATTCTCTTAAATACTAGTACAAACTCTATGCGAGTCTCACTCAAGTGACTTCACTCACTTTGAAACCTAATCCATTGGCATTCTGTAAACATTCCAGAGCACTATCGAAGTGAAGTTGACGAAGGTGAAGAAGCACCGCACTTCGATAGTGCTCTGGAATGTTTACAGAATGCCAATGGATTAGGTTTCAAAGTGAGTGAAGTCACTTGTGTGAGACTCGCACATGAGTTTGTGTTTTAGAGAATAGCACTACTGGTATGCGGTAGCTGTTAATTGCCTTTTAGTGGCTACTTAATGGTATATTGTAAATGTAGACGTAAGCTTCACTAACTAATAAATAAAATATATTTTGAGCAGCTTCTACACTGGCCAGATTGTGCTGAGTGCCCCTGACTTCTACATTTTCACTCTCGGGTTCCTGCACGCCGGCGCAACTATTATATTTATCGTAAAAGATCAGCCCCTGGACATCCTTGAAGCTATTCAGAAATACAAGGTTAATAAGTTTACATTCATAAATAATTCAAATTGAAATAGTTTATTTTATAAATTACTAGATAATTAATTACAGACATTCTTAAAATTAAATAATTACATGAATAGTGCCCAGGACAATACATATTGGAGCTCCTGCACTAGACCATGCAGTCTGTACCTGGGAGCCTGAGATTACAGGTTACATTACAATTATATAATACCAGCTGTGCCCGCGGCTCCGCTCGCGTGGACTATAGAATAGGTCCAAGACTATAGAATCCGCTCTCCTTCCCACTGCCACTTAACAAATAATAAAATAAAATGAAAAGCCTTTGGCCGTGTGGTTCCCGGCTTAGAATAGGGCCACCCCTATCCTTCCCGTGGGAGTTGTTAAGGCGACTAATGGATTGCACTAGGGACAGGCAGCAGCGTTCTCCTGTGTATATTAAGATCATTACTGCGATCACCAATACGCCTGCCAAGCGTGATGATTGTGGAGCGTGGGCGGGAGCGGGAGCGGGAGCGGGAGCGTCGGCGGAGGGGGGGGGGGAGCGGGAATGGGAGCTGATTCTGTAGTTCACGCGAGCGGAGCCGCGGGCACAGCTAGTTATATATAAACTATATAATATAAGTAAGACAGAATAGAAAAAGATGATAATATTATAGGGATCGCGAGAGCTAGATGGGAGTGCGATTGTGGGTGTGATGTACGAGTATGAAATAGGTATATGTGTGTGGACACTGACAGTGGGACTAGTCCGAAAATTCAAGGTCGCTCAGCGGGCTATGGAAAGAGCTGTGCTCGGAGTTTCTCTAAGGGACAGGATCCGCAATTAGGTGATCTGCCAGATACATAGCTCAAAAAGTTAGTACGTTAAAGTGGCAGTGGGCTGGTCACATCTGTCGGAGAACCGATTACTAGGGTAAACGAGTTCTCGAGTGGAGACTGCGACTGGGCAGGCGTAGTGTGGGACGCCCCCTGGCTAGAACGATGGAGCGACGCGAGCGACGCTTTGTAAAGGCGGCTGGCAGTGACTGGATGAAAAGATCAGAGGATTGTGTTCAATGGTGTACCTTGGGAGAGGTCTATGTTTAGCAGTGGATTCTTTAAGGTTGATGAATTCCTCTCAAAGGACCTAGGACCTCTGATAGGATGCAGTAGAGAGGGACCTGCATGCGCCACTCTTAGTCGCTGAGCCAGACATCAGCTTCCACTTACTGGAAGGTCAATGGTTAATCGTGATAAACGGTTTCAGGTAAAGATAACTCAGCAGATGCCCTCTACGATGTTTGAGGTTGTCAACAGTCCACTTTTGGCCATGTACGATGTCAGCTCACTGGAACGCATTTTGACTACAGCCGCACCGCTTAATGAAGATTTGGTAAAGGCTTTTAAAAAGAGGTATCTACCTAAAAAAATTAAAATCTAAAGGAGAAAGACCAAAATATACTGTTCCAATCATAATCGATTGGAACAAAATGTATACCTACTAGTTAACTAATACCATGGAGTATAGAGTTATAGACTATTAAATAAATATTCATACATAGGAAAATCCACAGAAATTCTATCAAAATAGAATGGTGAAGTAGGCGTGACACCAGTGTGGGCCAACAATCTGCAATATATTGCAATAACTATCAAACGCTTACCCGTTTCGCGCCGAGTCAAGGTCGGGTAAATCGACAAAAAATCTGCAAAAGTGCCATATTGAACGGTTACTAACTGCATAATTTTATCTCCTCACTAGAAACGTGACCGCGGGGCATAAAGGGTGTGCGGGAGTGGCGCCCTGTGTCCGAAAATCGGCACGCTCGAGATTGAAGTAAACGGTGGTAACCGCTCTATCTTGATAGGATTTCTGTACGAAAATCATACAAAGGATTTATTTTATTTTAATTTGTACGGAAAAGCAGCTTATAGAAATTAGTCTGTTCTTAAACATGTTTACTGATGCAGCAGATACAACAGATTCTGGTAAATTGTTAGATACATCTGGATACAACCCTATTGCTAAAAAATATTTCTTTGAGGGTTCAGGTGAGCATTTGATCTTTGTAATTGCATATTATGTCCTCTGAGTCGTTCATTGGGGTTTGAGTTGAATATATATTCTTCAACTTGCATGTACTGTAATGATTGTTTAAAACCTTAAACGTCTCAATCATATCCTCTTTCTCTGCGTTCTTTAAAAGTAGTAAGATTCAGGTGCAATAATCTAATTTCGTATTGCAATCTTTAGAAAGCATGCGGTAGTTTTGTAGCTTTCCTTCATTCTACAGGAGAGTGATATGTTTCTCTTAATAGGAGCTCCATACTTGAAACCCACATTCTAGGTTTGGTCGTATGTAGGTCTTATAGATAATGAAGAATAGAGCACGAGTTTTTTTTATTCCTGATGGGTTTACGCTTGATCTCAATTTCACCTGATGGTAAATGACGATGAGAGACGATGACCTTAGAAGGTGGAGCGCGCTTACCCATAAGATGCCTATTCACTCTTCGTTTAAAAATATCCAAATGGTACTTGTCCAGAAATACCGGAGCTAGCAGTGAATTCCGTTAATTAGTATTTCGCATTAAAGATACTGGAGTGTTTTCCTTATGCAAAATACGATTTGCTGATGTAGCATCTTATGTGATGCTCTCACTATAGATTGTCCGACACTATGACCACATTGAGCCGTTTTACTATTTCAGTCGGATAAAAATCAGTATTATTTTAAATTAACTCTCATATATTATAACACATCATGCACTCCCCAACCCGTCTGGCCAGCGCAGGGAGTGTAGTCCAAATCCTCCGTCTGTCTCCAGCAGATGAGAGAGGGTTGTGCTCCTGCAGTAGAGACAAAAATAACCTGATGACGAACTGAAAAACTCATTTATATCAACGTTTTGGGACATTGAGAACTCTAGGCTACCTCGACATTGTGCTGTTTACATATTTTTTTGTATTTATTTTACACATGGCTGGCGTTAAGCTTTCTTTTGGAAGTACATGGCAAAGAGCGATCAGTTTCTGCATAATAAAATTACACACAAACACTCATACACACTTTATTTATTCAGTTTCCGGAACCTTCGTGAAGCTATTCAATGTTACGGAGCTACGGAGGTAGGAGTAATGTGCAGCAGTGTGAGCGCCCCCAAGGGAGCCAAGCCGGGAAGTGTCGGCTACCCGACTGCAGGATGTGTTATAAAGGTAAAATACATTTTAAAAAATCATAAAAATACACTAAACGGGTCGAAATTGCATGCGAATGAACGAAGTCATTGGCGACCGCAGCTAAGCGACGGCTTAACTCATAAAAAAAGGTATCGAAGTAAGAAAAATAATATAATAATAATATAATCTCTCGGGGTGCGTAGTACAAATGGAGGAATGTAGTGGCGGCTTGATGCCCTTTCTAACCCCTTTTAAGGTTATGTAGTGCTATTCTCCAAAATACAAACTGGTAATTCTGGTAACAAGTAATTCTGTAAACATTCCAGAGCACTATCTTAAGTGAATAAAAAACTCACTTCACTTCGACAGTGCTCTAGAATGTTTACAGAATGCCAATGGATTAGGTTTCGAAGTGAGTAAAGTCACTTGAGTGAGACTCGCACGTGAGTCTGTGGATTTAGATTTATTTATTTCTTTCGCTAATATACCATAAAACAATATATAATATTATATACTATCTTAGTCATAAAAGGGATCGTCAAGATAATACAAAATAACATAATATCAGTATACAATAATGTATATATCTTAAGAGAATTTTAGTTTTAGAAATTCATCAACAGAATAAAATTCATTATCTAACAATAGATTTTTCAGTCGGCGACTAAACGTTTCGTCGTTTGTTTCGTTACGTAGGTCTGTGTAGATTTTAGAGAATAGCACTACTGTAACGATAACAATGGAGATGGCTATGCTCGGGGTTTCTTTGAAAGATATGATTTGTAATGAGGAGATCCGACGGAGAAACTCACCGACATAGCCGAAAGGATTAGTAAGTTGAAGTGGCAGTGGGGGCCACATATGCCGCAGAACCGACGTCCGTTGGGGCAGACGAGTTCTTGAGTAGAGACCGCGGATCGGCACTCGCAGGGTGGGACGCCCCGCCGCCAGGTGGACCGACGACCTCAAGAAGGTGGCCGGTAGTGGCTGGAAGTGGAGGGCGGAAGACCGGGTGTGGTGGCGTTCATTGGGGAAGGCCTATGTCCAGCAGTGGACTTCTAGGGGCTGACATGATGATGATGATGAATGATAACAATACACGATATAATAGTTTTCATTGCACAATTTTTTTTATTACAACTTTAGAGTCTTTTGAGAGTGTGCGAGATCTAGGCGATCTTTGAATTCTTCCAGATAGTTTAGTTTTTTTTATCATGCAGGTGGTAGATCTGACTACTCGCGAACCACTCGGGGTCAACCAGCGTGGAGAGATTTGCGCCAAGGTCGTTTCACTTTACCCTGGTGAGTTCTCATCACTATATCAGCTCAGTTACAAAAATACGCCACGTGTTTCGATACTCCTGGCGCGGAACTATGTATTCATCCAGTACCGAAACTAGCCCTTTATGCGCCCGGCGCGAGCTTATGTAAGTGCGCCCTTGAAAAATGGCCTCGGACCATTTTTGCGCCCTTCCAAGGTCTGCGCCCTGTGCCTGGGCACCGCTGGAACCGCCCTAGTTACGGCACTGTACCCAGCGTTATTGTTAAGAAGAGACACTCACCAGTCAGTGAGTCGCCAGTCTACCATCGCCCTTAAAACAGAAGCCCTTTTTTTTGCTGATAGGTTTTATGCGCTTGACCTCAATCTCACCTGATATATCAGCGCTGAACCAGAAGATGATTATTCACTCTTTCTTTATAACTAGCTTTTCTTTAAAAACTGTCAGGGAGTTTAACAGTTTGCAAAATTGTTTAGTCTGCAAATGAAAGAGGAAGCAAAGCGCTTCGTGCTAGAGCGTGGTATGTCTACGCCATAAGGATGAAGTCCCTCTCCCCGCTTGGTAGTCCGGTGATGGGGGAATCAAATCGTTCAATTCCTGGGCATACTTCTCGCTACTAGGCTGTCGTAGATGCGTACGCACACAGACACTTGTACGGACAGGCTTGTGCGCCTGTAGTAATAGTAGTGATTAAATCTGTTGGCTTGTATGGAGTGTTTGCTGAAACGGCCACTTTAAAATTCAGAAATACTACTCCCTGTGTGAACTTCTTTTTGCGATAAAGTCACTTGGCCCAGAAGAATGTATCGAATATTAGTAAACTTCTGAATGTAAAGACCGTCGAGCAAAATCTTTCGGCCACATCAGCCTGGAGATTCAAAGAGTAACGAAATGCCTGGAGAGTAACGCAGCGAGCGTCCTCGGCACCTTCAAAATCTCTACAGAGCTGTAGTGCTATTCTCTAAAATATAAACTTATGTGCTAGTCTCACTCAAGTGACTTCACTCACTTCGAAACCTAATCCATTGGTAATTCTGTAAACATTCCTGAGCACTATTGAAGTGAAGCGAGTTATTTGTTCACTTCACTTCAATAGTGCTCAGAAATGTTTACAGAATGCCAATGGATAATGTTTCGAACTGATTGAAGTCACTTGAGTGAGACTCGCTCGTGAGTTTGTATGTTAGAGAATAGCACTACTAGAGCAGAACTTTTATCTGTAGTTTTTCCCTTCCCATTTTTTTCCTAATTTTATATTCAGGGTATCTGGGTGACACCACATTCTCACACTTGGACGAGGAAGGGTTCTACAAGACCGGCGACGTGGGCTACTACGACGAGGACCGCAACTTCTTCATCGTGGACAGGATCAAGGATATCATAAAATATCATGGATATTCCGTATGTATCATCATCAGTGATGTCGTCATCAACTTTTGTAAATGCTTGCAACTATTTCGTACTTAGCCCTGGATTTGCTTAGGCCTAGGGACGGCAGCACAATGCGATGCACTATGCGATTTAGCATACCTAGACTGTTGGGGTAAACGAGTTCTCTAGCGGTATCAACTCAGAAAAACGAATATAAGCGGGGTTTGTACCAGGACCTCATGAACTTGAGAAGAGAAGCACCGTATAACGTGTACGGACTGGTTAGTGCGGCTGTAACATTCGCTTGTATGGAGATCCGGGGGTATGCTGGGTAGATTGAGAGTGGCCATATTCTAAGCCGGGAATCCCACCGCAAGGTGCTTTATCATGAAATTCTGATTCCCGTCCGCCAATTACAAGGTCTGCCGTGCTGATGGATGCGTGTCCAGGAGCTAGTCTGGTCATAAACATGCTGACTTCCCAGAGCTGGGTGAACTCCGGGCACTTATTAAGTAATGCGGGGCTCTGATGAGGTGGACAAGTATTTCACTAGTTAACCGTGGTACCTCAACACGGAGGCGGCGATGTTATTCGCAACACATCACGCCAAGTGGTATCACGGGGCGAAAAGCGGGCAAAGGAAAGTAGCTTTGCGACGTTTGTCAGGATCGCGCAAAGTGGCGATACATCGTCTCTGCCTATCCCTCTGGGACCAAGACGTGAGCATTATGCATCTATGTACATGTTACGATGTGAAACCTTCCATTTCTGGCTACTGGGTATCGTATTCATGTTCCTGTTTGGGTTCTAGTTTAAAAATTATTATCTGACACGTAGGTCTCGCCTAAAGAACTAGAGACAGTGCTGCGGCAGCATCCAGCTGTGTACGAAGCAGGAGTAGTGGGTGCGCCGGACGAGCAGTACTTCGAGCTGGCCACAGCGTTCGTGGTGCTGCGGCCAGGAGCTGAGATCACTGGGGAGGAGCTCACTGCGTATGTTAATGATAAGGTTGGTGTGATAGAAACATGTATCCTCTCGTCGCGTATACAACAGTGCCTGAAGACAAAAGTCTTCAACCAGTGCGTCCTACCTGTAATGACTTACGACGCCGAAACGTCGATTACCGCTGGGGTAAACGAGTTCTCGAATGGAGACCGCGACTGGGCAAGCGTAGTGTGGGACACCCCTTGGCTAGATGGTGCTACGTGAGGCGTAGGGCGGCTAGCAGTAACTGGATGAGAAGAGCCGAGGATCGGGTTCAGTGGCGCACTATAGGAGAGCATGTGATATTCGCAAATTTAATCAGCCCGCATCCACTGGCTATGGAGACTTGGCATTTGAAGAGGATCGTGCTGCGAAGAGAGCATATGTGCAAGGATCGAGTAGTCGTCCTTATGTTTGAAATGTGGACACTGACAGTGGGACTAGTTCGAATACTCAAGGTCGCTCAGCGGGCTATGGAAAGAGCTATGCTCGGAATTTCTCTAAGGGACAGGATCCGAAATGAGGTGATCCGCCAGAGAACTAAAGTTTTCGACATAGGTTAGATAATTAGCGCTTAGTACGTTTTAGTGGCAGTGGGCTGGTTACATCTCTCTGGAGAACCGATTATCGCTGGGGCAAACGAGTTCTCGAGTGGAGACCGCGACTGGGCGGGTGTAATGTGGGACTGGCGTCCAGGTTAGATGGAGAGACGTGAGGCGTAAGGCGGCTGGCAGTGACTGGATGAGAAGAGTCGAGGATCGGGGTTCAGTGGCGCGCCTTGAAGAGGCCTATGCCCAACAGTGGACTCTTTCAGGCGGATGATGATGACAGAAACATGATAGTATTAATCAATGGACGCAAAATGTTACCTTACTCGCTTGTACCCCCTCTGCCACGAACCAGGAATATTTAGCCCTGGTTTTTTTGTCAGTCTGACGGACACGCTTAGCGCGATATGTATACGAATAAATGGGTAAATGCACTAGTATCATATATTAGTTTCTTTAATCACAGAAGGTAAAAGAAATAAGGAATCACATTGGATACAGCCCCTGGCATTGTCTGCTATTCGTTAATTAAGCCGCTGTAGGGAGGGTACAACATTAAGAGAAAAATCGATCTCCGAACCTACCTCTCTGGGACCAAGGCGTGAGCAGTATATACATACTTAAAGAATAAATAAACTTGAAACTATCCTAATACGTGGGTCTTTGTTTGGCAGGTGGCTGAATGGATGCCGCTTGCAGGCGGCGTGCGGTTCATAGCGACGTTGCCGCGCGGCGTTCGAGGCAAACTGGACAGAAAAGCACTCAGGCGCATGCTGTGATTATTGATAATGTTGCCTAGTGGCTTCGTTAGACTCGAGCTCTAGAACAGAGGTCATAGGTTTGATTCCCACTAGAAACATAACTTTGTCCAAATTATATTTAAAGCAAAGATAATGTTTTACTAGATTTAAAGTAACAGTGAGAGTCCCCGCAGACTGCAAACTTTATATCGGCCGATAATTTAGTCAGGCTCTTAAACAGTATAAAGATGTATGCAAGTGTGCACCCTATGACGATTTGTTGGCCCAGTGTTTGCACTAGCAGCTCAATCCGATTAAATTATCGGCCGATATAAAGTTTGCAGTCTGCAGGGACTCTGAGATAGTCGAGTTTGAGTTGTATCACTGTCTCGAAGCGAACAACACGGCCCAAACTGGAATATAATAAAGATTGTTTTGCCATTTATTTATTGTTTAATATAAATTCCGAACGTACCATCAACACTGTGAAGTGACAGTGAGATAATCGATTTAGGGTTATCTCACTGTTACTTCAAGGTACCTATAGAATGTGAATTTCTGTCCTTGTTTCATCATCAGATTATTTTTGTCTCCACTGCAGGAGCTTAACCCTCTCTCATCTGCCGGAGACAGACGGAGGATTTGGCCTACATTCCCCGCGTTGGCCAGACGGGTTGGGGAGGACCGATTGATGTTTTATAATGTATTCCCTTAGTCGCCTTGTACGACATCCACGGGAAGAGTTGGAGTGGTCCTATTCTACTCTACCGGAAACCACACGGCATGTCCTTGTTTAATCCCATTGTACCTACATGAGGAAATCGCTTTTAGCGATAAGACCGCCTAGAGGTACACGTGCAAGCTACTTTATATCTTTGTTCTTTATATACTTGTATCTTTGTTTCTAAAGTGCAAAAAAGAGTAATTGAATTGAAGTGAAATCCTAGTTTGGGTATACACAAGTGTAACTGTGACTTAATGATTTTTTGAGATGAGAGAAAACTGATAAGTCAACGATCTCTATGTACTACCAGATGGAGCGGACCAAACAACCGCCCTGTTACACGCACTTGCGGCTACGTTAGCCGCAACTCGTTCGCATTCACTTTGACACTCGTGCAGTTACTACGCAGAACATTTAATTATTTACTAAACATTTACGCTATTCGTGAGTGATTTTACCCGTCTATAATACTTTTATGATAAGTATTAGCAACAATGCATAATCAGTTAATGTTGAACTAGCTGTTTGCCCGCGACTTCGTCCGCGTTTACCACGGAACGTTACAATTAATTATTATGTAAATCCATGATGATGACTTCCGTGGCGGAACGGGTAGTTCTCGGATTGCCACGCCGGAGGTTGCGGGTTCAAATCCCGCTAGGGGCAAATGTTCGTATGATGAATATGAATGTTTGTACCCAAGTCTTGGATGTTTATATATTTATTTAAGTATTTGTATCCGTTATCTAGTAACCATACCACAGGCTCTGCCTAGTTTGGGACTGGATAATTGGTGTGAATGTCTGAGATATTTATTTATTTATTATTTTATTAATAACTGAATCCTAAAAGAAATCTATTAATCTGGTTATGCATTCATCATATCAGCCCTTAGACGTCCACTGCTGGAGATAGTCCTTCCCCAATTAACGTCACTACACCCGGTCCTTTGCCCTCCGCATCCAGCTGCTTCCGGCCACCTTCTTCAGGTCTTCGATCCACCTGGCGGCGGACGTTTCACCCTGCGCGTGGCGATCCGTGGTCTTCTCTAAAACTTATCTGCCCCAATGGCCATCGGTTCTGGGCCCATAACCTATTAGTATTATACCATACCTAACATTGCAGAGCTATATTAGCAACTAGTACAATGGAACAAACATATTTTAGTTCATAAATTATATATTTAAAATGAATCACATGAGAACACAATCAATCTGTCATAGAAGATTGGGCAGACATAAGAATAAGAGACAAGTCAATTTCAAATTTAGAAATACTAGGCCCATAGAGAATAACTGCCAGTATGCAGTACATTTTTCTCAACAGTGACCCGCCCACTACCACTTCATTATGCTATGTCGATCACCTTCGTTCTTCGTCGGATTTCTTCATTACAAATCATATCATCATTAGGTTATTTTTTGTCTTCACTGCAGGAGCACAACATTCCCGCCTCCTCACCATTCTAATATTCTAAAGGAATCTCTTAAAATCATATAATTCTAAGAAACTACTATGCATTGAAAAACAATTATTTATCATCACTCATTGTTTTTTTTTTAAAGTTGAAATTTACCTCACAGTTATTTATATTGTTTATGTTTTATTATTGTGCACGAAGTTACGTATTTTTTAACTAATCTACTCTTCGCAACAGTCCATGCAGCGTATCGCCGCCGATCTAAATGACAATACCGTAGAGCATGCAGGTTAGTGGTTTAGTACCCTCTCATCAGATACGTCCACGTCCAGTAGTGCGATTCTGTAAAATACAAACTCACGTGCTAGTCTCAATCGAGTGATTTCACTCACTTTGAAACCCAACCATTGGTGATTCTGTAAACATTCTAGAGCACTGTCGACGTAAAGTGAACAAAGAACTTACTTCAGGTCTATAGTGCTCTAGAATATTTACAGAATGCCAATGGATTAGGTTTGGAAGTAAGTAAAATCACTTGAGTGAGATTCGCACGTGAGTTTGTATTTTACAGAATAGCACTACAGTTCAGCGTTCCTCAGAGCACGCAGGTCATCGTCGGTGAGACGCAGACGATACTTTCTCCCACAGTTGCACTGGGTTCGAGAGCCCAAACAACTTAGCTAACAAATGGCGCAGACGTCTTGGGCTATCACTTACGATTCCATCACCGAGGGTCTCGTCCCAATATCGGTCACCTGGAATGAACATGCACATCCTGCCTAAAGTACGACGACAATATAAGACTTTAGGCAAACTCATCATCTTTACACAGTCTGAAGAACGCTAGAATTGTGCTCTGCAAAGAGTTTTCAACATATTCAGATTTCTCAATTATAATCTTCTTTTTATTTCATTTTTGTTGTTTTTGAAAATGTACTGCATCAAATACTCAGAAGAACGAATATATCCAATAGAAACCGCCATAATACTAATCAAGCGTACATAGCCACTTGTCAAAACTGTAGCCCTTGTATCCACTTTACCCTGCTGATTAAAATGTTCCCTAATATAGTCGCTGTTGTATTCTCTTTGGTCGCTGCTGTCTAGTGACAAATGCATCTTGAATTTAGTTGCATTAATGATTGATGCAACGGTTTGCGTGCTAGTCGAGTTTGAAATACTATTTTAATTTAAAATCCTTTCAGATTTGTGATAAGAGTGCAGGATAATATTTTGTGAAGGTGTAAGCTACGGTATGTGTGATAAGGCGCTGCAGATTTTAAATTAAAATAGTTTGAAATACTATTTTAATTTAAAATCCTTTCAGATTTGTGATAAGAGTGCAGGATAATATTTTGTGAAGGTGTAAGCTATGGTATGTGTGATAAGGCGCTGCAGATTTCGCATGGGGAGAAAAGAAAATCAATCCGAAACTATAAACTTTCACAGGTAAACATTCTTTTTGTGTTTACCTATCCATTTTCCATGTTAAAGAGATAAATTTATGCTTAAAAGTAAGGGAAATTAATGTCTTTTTATTATATATATATTAATTGAGCATGTATAAGTGTACTTTCATATATTTTGTTAGTTTTGTAATTTTACAGAAATGTTTAAATAGAGCTGGACAAAAATTTATCGATAACAGTATAAAAAGTGTTTTTTGTGTTTTGGATGTGTTGTGCACATGAGTATACACGTATTTTTTACGTGCACACACGTATTTTTTCAATTTAGATTTCCTAATGAAAAAAAATTTAATGTGAAAAGTGGATTAATGCGGTGTTCACCGAAGCTGATTGGACGGCAAAAAAACACCATAGAGTGTGCTCCAGACATTTTAAATTATCGTGTTTTATTATTACCGATGATAAATATCGAATACTGAAGGATAATGCTGTGCCTACATTATTTATGTCGCCAGGAAGAGTAAGTAGTTTTTAAAAGTAAACGTTTTTAATAGGGGCAAGCCTATTCAGTTGTCTTCGAATTTGTCAATTCTCCTCAGGCTAGCAGGTTTTATCTTGATTTTCTTCACCGTCGTGAGCGAAAAGTAAATATACAATAATAAAAACTTATTAGTACATAAAATAGTTCTTAGCTGGGATTACTGACACCCAATTTTTTTTATATATAATTAATCGTAATTTAAAAATGTTTAATGCCAGATTCATTTTCCACTCTTTTTGTTATTCTTGACCAATAAATATTAATTTTCTTTTCAGTGCATTTCTACAACATCAGCTCTATTAACTTCGGGCACGGCAGTGTTCTCCGTCTCAGGCCTTTAAATTTTGGGGCCTCAGACGTTCTCGTACCCAATGTAATCATTAGGCTCTGCAGCTTTGGCATCGGTAAACGGCGCGCTCTATGTCATCATCATCAGGCCCGGTAGCTTTGGATCCGTCAGTAACATCGCGTACCACGTCATTATCAGGCCCTGCAGCTTTTGGAATGCAAACGTTATCATCTCCAGACTTACACATATCCTTGGATATCGATTTCTAATCGACCGATACATATACCATCGACATCAGGCAATGACTAATGATAAAAATATGAAATTTAAATTTTTTATTGTTTTATAATCTTTTATGATTATATTTATTGATTGATTAACACTAAGTACATTTAAATTTTATTTAAAAAAAAATGTAGTTTTATAAAATAGTTGTAAGTAAATATACTGATTAATTTTTTACATAGAATACTGTTTCACTTTCCACTGGCAACTGTTAGATATAATAACGCAATTAGTTGCCACAGATTTAAATTTGACAGCTCTAAAATGAAATAAAATTATGTCACTATAAGATGACAATATTAGCTAGTTTAGTGCTGTCAAATTAAGTACGTGCCTTCAGAATTAAATTAAATTTTCATGTTAACATATTTCAAATTTTTACTAAATAATATAATGATAATTTTTAGACTACGTAATATATTTTTATTGATTATCGATATCCGATAATTATCGATATCCATGTTTTGCACGTCCGCCTCATCTCTAGATTTCTGAAACAGTGTACGGACATGGTATCTGACGTCCTGTTAAAAGTAGCATTCTCTCACTTTAGCAACAGCAAAATTACCATAAGAGTGAAAAGGGTTGGTTTCCTTCACGTTCTTGGACCCTTATAAATCCTTCTATTGGATATATTCGTTCTTCTGAGATCAAATATCAAATCATCTGGTTTTAGTAGACGTCTGAAATATAATATCTTTGTACTGTACTAAAGTTTTTTTATTGCTGGTTAATATTTCTTGGATAATTTTTGAGTTTTTTATTTATATTTTATGTTATTCCTGGATATACACTGTAACTTTACAAAATTTCGTCAAAATCCGTTCAGCAGTTTTTGCGTGATGCCCGTACAAACAAACAAATAAACAAACAAAAAAATTTAAAACGGTTCTAACATGTTCAATTACTTATTTTAAGTCGCCCTGGTTGGTTTTTTTCCGAATATATTCAATGTACAAACTTTTTCCTTTTACGATTTTATTATATGTATAGAAGATAGATAGATTCTCTGCTCAGAGGTGGTTGACATAGGACTTAATTCGGAGTAACATTTCGTCTTTAATTCATCGCAATCGGCTTACTCAATCAAAAGTTATGTACATTTTATAGTTTTCAAATATTTACAATGCGTTTGATATCCAACATTATCAATAGATGGCGCTACGTCTCGCATCACGTGAAAACTACTGAACCAATTCTAAGTTTCAGAAGAACATGCCTTAATTCGAAGTAACATTAGGCTATATTTTATCGCAATCGGCTTACTTAATCAAAAGTTATTCGAATTTATAGTTTTTAAAAACTCACATATGTAACAAAGAAGTGCAATGCTCGGCGGAATTCAGATCGCGAGTATTTGGAGTAAGATAAGACGTGGCGGTGGCAAGCGGGAGCAAGAGTGGAAACAGGAAATCAAAAATACATTAATTCTAAGTCTACGAGACAGGTATGAAATTTTTTTAATTGGAAAGAAAGCGCGAAATAAAAGTGATACTTGTTTTTTTAATTGTTTTTAATATTTTTATGAAATACTTATTTATATTTAAGTTTGAATATAAATGTCCTTTCCTTATAATATTAAAGTTATTTTACAATTTTGTACGTGATCAAGTATTCCGGGTATATCTGTAACAAAATACTTAAACTTAGATTTTGTTTTGGCACTTTTTTTTATTATAAACAAAATTTTACAATACATATATAAATTACAGCAATGTCCACAGAAATGGAAGCCCATTTGTATGTGAACAGAGCGCTCACGTGATCCACCCATCGACAAGAAGTGCTTGTGCAGTTCTTGCTTTAGTAATCCACCTGATGCAATGTCGGATGGCAGAGAATTCCAAATTTTAGCCATAACATAACCGCTGGTACTCTCACCGTAATAGTTGACACATCTTGTAACATTTATTCTCTTGTTTGCCTTAGAATATTGTCTTTTAGTTACATTAATATTATTTTTGCTATAGTATTTATAATAGTTTTCTAAAAGTAGCAAGTTTTTAGTTTTGTGTTGGATCGGGAGAACCTTGCAAAACCTAAATACTTCTTAAAGGCGTTATTTGAAAAATAATTATAATAATAATAACGTGTACGCAGCCAATGCCCGTGAGCTTCGAGGACTGCTCCATAGCACTGAATAGTTCTCCAATGACATTAAAATGTCATTTGGGCTAGACAAGTGCAAGATCCTCAGCGTCTGTCGAGGGAGGGTTGTGCCTTGCGAGGGAATTGACCTCCAGGAAGGCGGAACGATAGACGCTATGAGTGAAGGCGACACCTATAAATATCTTGGTCTGCTCCAGTCACATCGGGTCGAGCACACGGTTATTAGGAGCCGAGTGACCGATATATATCACCAAATGCTCAAGGAAATTCTCAAGTCCGGTCTTAATGGTCGGAACCTCATAAAGGCAATTAACACCCTTGCCATATCTGTTCTGACTTACAAATTTTTGGTTAGTCAGATGGCCAAAGACCGAACTTGAGAAAATAGAGAGGTGCACTCGTGTGACGCTGACCAAGTACCGGGCTCACCACCCCAAATCAGCTGTCGAACGCTTGACCATCCCTAGAGCCAATGGTGGCAGGGGCATGATAGATATCTCTAGGCTCTGTACCAAGCAAATAGAGGGTCTTAAAACTTACTTTACAAACCAAAATGCTTTTCCCCTGCATGAGATTGTCGTAAAGGCCGACAACAAGTACACCTCGCTGGACCTCCTCCATGCCGATGACACCGCACCTCAGGAGTGCGATTATGTAAAAAGTAACTTTGCAACTCGACTTCGAAATTGCTTAGTAATTCAAATTCGTATGCCGTAAAGTTTACGGTCGTTCGATTTCTATACCAGCGCCACACTTTCGGGCGCGGCGGCGGGTTGTAACTACTGTTAAATGGACATGTTGACGTTTGTTTGTATGAGATGACGTTTAGAATCGTATCCTGAAGCAACATTATGCACGTCGTTCAATTCGAAGCTCGTGTCTGCATTCGACGAAGATTTAGTACTTTGTGCGTGAAAATTGGCACGAATATTGTGGAATTGCTGTAGAAAAATTTTGTAAAGCTTAACTTAGCAACTATAATCTAAATCCGCCGTGAGATTTCACATTTGCATTAATTAAAGTTCACAGTCGTTCGATTTCTATGCTAGCGCTACACTTTCGAGTGCGACTTCGTGTTGTAACTACTGTTAGTGGACATGTCGACTTTTGTTTGTATGAGATAACTTTAGAATGGTATTTTATAGCAACATTACGAACGCTATTTCTATCTACAACTCGTACTTGTATTCGACTAGCAAAAAGTTACTATTTTGTGCGTGAAAACTTGATCGAATGTAGTGGAACTGGAAAATAAAAGTTATTCTATCGCAGAATAGTGGTTACTTGTGTTTAGTGACGTATTTTAAAGATGGCTCGTTCATTTCAATTCATAAGTTCAGTAGAAGAAGCTCACTATTATGATATCCAGCATCAAGCTAATATTATACGTAAAATCAGCGAAAACGACTATGTGGAGGTTTATAGGTTGTCGGAAGAATTAATTAATCAATTTGGACCTAATAAGAACAAAGGTACGTTTTTATAGCTTTCTTAATTATTATGCGACTTACCGTGTATTTTAAATGATATCACAAACAAATCATAACACTTATCTACTTGCAGATACTATGTCCACTATCATTCCTGGGTAATGATAGCTACCAAAAATGGTGAAAATAGTGCCTACATATTTGTCCCAATCTTTAACTTCACCTGTATAAAGGAAGTAGTGAAAGCCTTAACCATCCTATTACAGTGAAAAAATATACCTTTTCAGTTTCCACAAAATCGACAAGGCAGGTGTTAAATTAGAGCAAGCAGTAAAAGATATACTTTGTCGGAGCTGGAGCGTCAGTCAGCACACGGCAAATCCCTAATGTGTAATTTTATTGAGGCTTACCTATATTTAGCAGTGGACATATTTCGGCTGATGGTGATATACAAGGTGAGCCATTGCGGTGGGTCAGTATGAAGAAAAATCACCAGTGATACACTACTTGTATTAACAAGAAAAAAATCTAAGTTAGAAAAAATGCATGCAATGTTTTGACAAAGATTTCCTAAAATTCTCATACACAACTAGGAATCATTAAGAAACAGTGCACTAAAAACACCAGCGCCGTGCGGATTTTAGATAATACTTTTAGAATTGGATAGCAAATGCGCCATCTAAGTTTATGCTACCAATTTTTGATTTACACTTTTTGTTCGGGGATTGCTTATCTTACTCTAGTATATATTATCTTTGTTGTGGCGAAGGTAAAAAGTGGTAACACTACCCGTCGCTAGATGTCATTACATGTAATCACCTAATGAGTTCATGAACGTGTTACGTAACAGATGGCGCTAATACGAAACTAGTTACAATCTGTCGCAACTTTCATAGTAACAACAGTTATATGAAACGAACTAATGGCAGATATACCTGTCTTGCTTTAACATAGATAATTCTCATTCACACCCCTAGCCGCCATGCCCGCCATGTTTCTTATTGCATTGTTGTTCTTTGAATTTCTTTTTAACCGACTTCAAAAAAGGAGGAAGTTCTCAGCTCGACAGTATGTTTTTTTAGTATGTTACGCGATTACTTCGCCAATTCTGAATGGATTTTGATGTTTCTTTTTTTGTTTGGTAGGTTATACTTCAGCGGTGTTCCCATATAAATTTTATCGAAATGGAGGAAATGGGCTGGCGGGATTTTATCTCAAATAACCAAATGTATTTTTTTCAGTACTTTCTGATCCTATTTCTTTCAAATCCGAACCATAAATTCCTTTAATGAGTCATTAATATTACATGTAGGTATATACATCTCTGTGTTATGGAAACAAAGTACCTAAGGAAAGGACAATTCAATATAACATCCAGACTCGAACCAACTTGTACAAATTATATAAAGTTCCCTGCCCCCAGTGAGAATCACGAGTCCTGACTTACTCACTCTAGTACATAAATAATATTATCTTTACTACAACGATCTCTATGTACTACTAGATGGAGCGTTCCAAACAATCGCTCTGTTCCACGCAAGTAGCCACAACTTTTTCACATTCACAATGAAACTTGTGCAGTTGCTACGCAGAACTTTTAATTATTTACTAAATATTGACATAATTTAACCGTAGAGTCAATATTTAGTAATAATTAAATGTCTGCGTAGTAACTGCACTAGTTTCATTGTGAATGTAAAAGAGTTGTGGCTACTTGCGTGGAACAGAGCGATTGTTTGGAACGCTCCACCTAGTAGTACCTACATAGAGATCGTTGCTTTATTATGACCTGTAAACTTGTTTTTCTTATCTTCTAGGTAACTAAAATTGGAATACAAGCCGAGGTAGATATCTAGATATTCAAACAGGTCACTGACCTGAGGTCAGCTGTTCTTTCTCGTTCCATTTGTTTTTCACAGTTGCGAAATATGTTATGTTTGGTAGCGATTACTACTAGTAGTGCAGTCAAATTCCGAATTGTGACCATCCCTAGCACCTTATTATTATAGCGACAAAGTAAAAATTAGAATGAACATGGTTATTTATCGTATCAACCGAAAGTACCAAATAGGCATGACGAAAGATTTTGAAATCCTCTTCCGTAATGTAGGTACACATTTACTATTTACGAAAAAACCTTTATTTCGGTATAAAACTTAAGTTTAACGGAGTTTAAAGCCATTTTGATAATATTTTTTCAATATTGCGCGCAAACAGCTCGCAGCTGTCATGGCGTCGGCTCTGACGTCACGGTTAGGTAAACATGTCATTGTGTCTATGCGTACGAAGAAAGTCAACAAAATATTCAATTAATTCGTGTGATAAAAATGAATTCCAAAGTTTATATGTGGTGTGCAGTACTGCAGTGTAAAAACACATCAATAAAAACACCCAACAAAGTGTTTGTACATGTTCCAAACAAGTTATGAACAAGAGATAAATGGTTTGGTTAAAGCTCGCACGGCGAAACAACGTAGTCACGAATTCGCCACTTTATTTCTGTGAAGACCACTTTGATGTGAGTATGTTATCATATATTGATAGATCTTATACTTAAAATGTTTGTTTGATATGAAATAGTTGAAATATTGAGGCTATGGAATAACTAATTTATTGAGGTTATGTTTGTTTTGGTCTTGGCCATCATTCCTAATAACAATTTTAATCGTTAACTTTTCTTTTTCCAGTTGCCAAATGATATGGAAATTATATGGAGTATCATGTGATGGGGTCAGTATCACAAGTACGTATGAAACCAGGATGTATGCCCCATAAATTTATATGCCAACCAGACAGGAAAACACGAACATCTGACACAACAGAGCGACCCTATATAGCTAAGAAACGAAGAATTATGATTCTTGAAGAGTGTAAAAAGGAATTCGAAGAAAAATGTATAGTTACAAAACAATCAAGTTTTGAAGAAATTGCATCGGGTAGTTCAGGTATTTAATATTAACTTATTTATTAGAATATAGCATTGAAAAAGTTAATTTTATTCTCAGTGTTATTACATAGGTACATTGTTGGTACACACAAAACTACATAGATTTTTCTGTGACCTAGTAATCTCCTATTTGTGTTCATAATTATAACATTGCACTTAAATAATAAAATATTTGTTTTACAGTTCAGCAGAATGTAGAAGTGCCCCAAGTAACACCAAGAGTGTTGGATAAATCAATTCAAGTACACACATGGAAAACATTCAGAAGTAAAGCTAACCAAACAATAGTCAGTTCAGTAAATCAGATGACATCACCATTGAAGCCGTTTCTACATTCTGTCTCTACATCACCATTTAAAATCAAGCATCAAGGTGTTAATAGTAACATGCCTATCTTAAGTTTGGTTAAAGTTCTTGATGATGTGATAACTATAGCTTGTGGTTTGATTAATATACAAGATTCTCTTATTAAATAAAACACAAATGAAATTACTGCATTTTTATTTCCTATTCTATACTTTTATATAACAATGGATACACATAAGTTTTTTCAAAATTTAATAACACTTTCATGCCTGACATATATTGCTCATCAAAAGTTATACATATAATTTCTATATTTTTATTAGTAGTAAAATTTGGGTCTGCGATGCTGAAGTAACACTTATTTAGACCACTTAGGTACATTTGCATTTGAACCTGGGCAAAGCATTTCTTGCTGTGTTTCCCATTTTTTATATAATTGAGATACGTTTTGTTGCTTATGGGACATTTTATCTCCACAATGCTATCTTGACATATTCCATCAGGGGAACCTGCTATCATTGGATATTTTTGGGATATGAACAGTCCAGTATTCTTGATTTTTTTTCCCTAGTTTCTTGCTTATTATTTCCCGTTTCATTGCTGGTGTGTCTTATTTCAATCTTGTTAATAAGATCAAGAGTCAAATTAATTTTACTTAAAAATAAGTCACAACACTCTTCCTTATATGTAAGCACAAGTTGGTGCATTGAGACGCTAAGTAGTTTATTACAATTATAATCTTGTTGATACTTTAGTAGCTCGCAGTTGTCATATTTTCTATTTTGTCCTTCTTCTAAAAAATTTTTCAAGAACTGTGGAGTTAGAAGGCAATATAGGGCTACCTTTAGATAGATCTTTTGCAGATATAAATTTCAAGGTAGTGCCAACTCTTGATAACTTTGATTTCCGCCAGTAACATTGAACTTCTGTGCATGAAGGTTCTTCGCTTCGTCTATGGATCCACATAAGCAGCGCTATGGCATGCTTACATCCGCCCTGGGGAGCAACACAATCATGGCATTCGATTAATATTACTTTTTCTTCATCTTCATCAACCATCAATGTAACAGCATATAGTTTTGCATGGACTTTATGCTCTGGGCAAATTTTGCACTTTACTGTACAAATGTTTCCTTCCCGTTTTAGTTGCACATAACTGATTGCATCATCCCCATATGATGGTCTTGAAGACCTAAAATAATTGAAATTAATTAGAACAAATACATATACACTGACTTGGTGATTTAGGTGTTTACTATGAGGAGTGTTTTTTAGTTACAGAAATGTACTAGTTTTATCGGGTATTAACATGGTATTAACTCTAAAATAGCAACATACAAGCTGTAAGGGAGCTCACCTCAAAAATAAACAATGACAAGTTTATTGTGCAAATAACCTATGAAAGTAAAATAAACTCGCACGAGTTCAAAAAGTTTGATTATATCTAGGTTGGTTGTATCTAGGGTAAAGATAAATACAAAATTTACTTACAAGGAAGTTTTCACGTTTCTCGTAACTCAGCGAGCAAAATTCTTTATTTGTTGCGAGGAAATCGCCCAACATTAATACATCAATCCTGGGCAAATTTGAGCTATTTGCCTTAACAAAGCTTGGTTCCATTGTTATAGTACAGTGGAGTCGATAAATCACACGTAAAAGAAAAAAAATCAATCCAAATGCGTAATCAGTAGTATTCACAACAACTAGGGATCCGCAAAAAGTATTGATACCTGAGTAGTATCGATACTTTCGTTACGATACCAAGTATTTTCGTACTCGATACTTTTGTTACGATACTTTACTAGGTATCGATACTTCGTCACATACTCGATACTTTCTGGTGTACCTCATATTCATATACCTCATATTCATCTTGAGGATCTTGCCGATCTTGAGGAGTAACAACTCCAAATAACAATAATCTCTTCTTCCTTTAAGTTTTGTTTAAAACAAACTATAGTGTGCTACGCATTAGACATCTATATAGTGTACAATTGAATGAACCATCAGTAGGTTGAAACCATGTTGGCCAAGAATGAGTATGAAATTCTTTTTTTTTAAAGCAATGACAATATTTGATTGCATTATGTATTTTTTACTATGTAACTTTATGCTGTATGCAAAAAAAATCTAGACTTAGAAACTGTAGTTAAAGGAAAGCACTTAAACAATTTTTTATTAGTAAATTTCTTTAAATAAGTTAAACGATAAAAAAAACTCGATTATATTGACTAGGATATTTTTCAGAGCGTCAAGCACTAGTCCAATGAATGCGAGCAACGAAGCTCACACAACTTCGAAAGTGGCTTGTTCTTGTTTACAAAATACCTATTCAGAGTCGTTCGTGATCTAATTCGCAGTAAGCGTCGGTATTCGTTTCGATTTTCGAGTTATTGTTTCAATTTTACAGAATCGACACCCTGGAATCGGATGCCGCATACACTGAGGCCAAACGCCTACAATGGGCCTCTAAGCCCCTCCATGGCCGCTTCGCCAATGAGATATGCCATCCGCATGTCGACAAAGAAGCGTCGAACAACTGGCTTAGGCGAGGCGACATTTTTACGGAAACGGAGGGCTTTATGCTGGCGATCCAGGACCAGGTGGTTGCGACAAGAAACTATCTCAAATATATCATCAAGACAGATGTTGAGGATGAGTTATGCCCTTGGACCTAGGTTAATAGGTCCAAGGTTATGCCGTAGATGTCGGCAGAGCTCTGATAATATCCAGCACATCACAGGTGCCTGTCAAGCCCACGCTGGGACGGCGTATACCCAGCGTCACAATAATGTGGCAAAGATCATCCACCAAGCGTTCGCAGAGAAACATGGCTTGCTGCAGGGGAGAGATCCATATTGGAAGTGTAGTCCGAGTTCGGTGCTGGAAAATGACACCGTCCAGCTCTACTGGGACAGATCGGTTCTCACGGACCGAACAGTGACGCACAACGGGCCGGACATCATATTGGTTGAGAAGGAGATGAAGCGGACGTGGCTGTTGGATATTGGTGTCCCAAATTCCCACAATGTCCAACAATATACCAGTGAAAAGATAACCAAATACCAACTGCTTGCCGAGGAGATACGTCAAGTTTGGCGGCAGCACGAGGTTTTGAACGAACTTCAGATGAGAAGCTGGAACGTCCAGTTTAATAGAGGCATAGTCTCCTCTGGTTGTCAACTTCTCACATTGGACATGATCGAAACGCAGGCGAGACTTCAGATGTTCAGTGATGTCTTTGGCACTGGTGTCATTACTAAAGTTGAAGAGATGGAGACTAACGCAAAGCACGCAAACACCTCTCTCCGGCTATCGCCGTTTTACCTGGTTTAGCGAAGATAGTATCCTGGACTGAGTATTTGTTAGAAGCTGGAGTGCTTCCTTTTGTTTCCCAGCGGCGACCTTTGCCGTAACCCACAACAGGCGTAGGCGGAGATTGTGCAGTGGCACGCTGTGATATTGGCTGCCTTCTGGAGTGTCTCTTATGCCGTAATCATTAGTGTGGTGTAGTGAAATAAGGCATATTGGCCCGGAGTCATTCAGTGCGGTGTTCTGTACACGGAGCATGCTTGGGATGGGACTGTAATAGCAGCAATATCATGGTTGGTGTCAATCAGGTGTTGGATTTTAGGTGAGTACAGTGGTGCAGTCTTTTTACCCTTATGATTATTTGTGGCAGTTTTAGGGAACTTCTTTTGTTGATCGTTAATGGATGTTGTTAATGTCAATCAATTTTTCAGTTAGGATTAGAGATCTGAATGTTGGATATGTGGAACACAAATTCGAGTATAAATTTTGTACTATTACAGAATTTTAATATCTTTTGTAGTTTACGAGGTATGGCCGTGGCTGTAGTGACGTCATTTTGGCAGAGTCACCAATATACCCCTATAACTTTTAAACGGCTGAGCACAAATTCTAATTTACGAGTACAAAATATTACATTTTCAGGACATATTTTCTGCAAAGTCAGATTTCAAATCAGAGACTATCTGTGGCTTTGCCAAAATGACGCAGGTTGAAAAAATACGAAAATAAAGCACTTTGATTCACTTTTTGCTGTCGGCTGTTGACACTTTTCTGTTCCACCCAGAACTGATATGATAGATATGTGTTATCAATCACCTGATCCCCACTATATACGACATACTCTGGATACTTCAGCCCCTTCCCTGGCACTGCACACACAGAATTGAAGCCAGGAGGTGGTCTAGTCATCCTTTCTGACGTCATTACTGTATACATTCTTCCTAGAGTTACTCGACAGAGCAGCATTTTCCTGAAACGAGAATAAGTTACTTATTGCCAGAAGTCACTAAGGTCGAAAGTCAAAATCCTACATGAGCACACTTAGTACATTTTATACACGTCAATTCTAGGTGTTGGCGCTGTGAAGAAGAAACGGCGCAACAAACTTGGAAGTTTGTTGGACCAACACATCTTTTATCCTCAAGTTTGTCTACAATAATATAAAGATAATGCGAAGCTGAAGCAACGTTAATACCAGGCATCTTTGTCATTCATTATTTGCTATAGAGCCGTGGCAGCCGGTTGGTTGTGCACTTGCCTCACGTTCATGAGGTCGTGGGTTCAAACCCCGCCCGTACCAATGAGTTTTACGAAACTTAAGTACGGTTTATTAATAATACTTACCACAGGCTTTTCGGTGAAGGAAAACATCGTAAGGAAACCTGCATATGCCGAAGAATAATTTCTGAGGCGTATGTGTTTGGCACAAAAGATCCTGAAGGGTCGAAGTGTCGCCAGGTCTTCCTGGCCAGGAAGACCTTAAGAAGATAAGGTAACATAAGATTATTTGTTATGGCAGTTCCTATGATCATACCCCACTTCAGGATATTCGGATCTCCGCATCTAGTCACTGCCAATCACCATACGCAGAGCGTCGCTCTATCTAGTTTGAGAGCGTACCAATAGGCCACTATTGGTACTTGCCCAATCATGTTCTCCACTAAAAAACTTGACTGGGGTAGTCAACGAGATAGAAGGCATAGGACGGCTGAGCACGGAATGCAGGGGAATGCTAGAGAGAGGAATGCCTGTTTCGTCTATACTATAGCATAAAAGTTATTGTAACGCAATGGAATAATCTATAATGTTGCAATGTTTTAAGTAAATAAATGTCTAAATTACCTCGGGCATACGTAACAGCTTTTATCTTTATGTGCTGGACAACCATTCCCACCCAGGAGTCCGTATGTGTATTGGTTGCTTTTCGAGGAGTGCTCCGCAAAATAAATACCAGTTCCGAACATACCATCTGCAAACAAGGGTCATTTACATTTTTCACTAGCTGTGCCCACGGCTCCGTTCGCATGGACTGCAGAATTAAATAAAGTTGAAAATCATTTATTATTACCCCTTCCGCCGCCCCTTCCTGCTATCGCTCCTACCCTACTCCCCTCAACCCTTCCCTCACCCTCACCTCACATCTCTCTTATACTTGTCGCTCCAAACTCCTAACTCATCCATCGCAATCCAAATTCCGCCGAGCATAACTTTGTTGCGTACCAATAATAACAGGTAAACAATAGAACTCCCTTCACTTCGATAGTGATCTGTAATGTTTACAGAATGCCAATGGATTATGCTTCAAAGTGAGTGAAGTCAGTTGAGTGGGACTCGCACAGGAGTTTGTACGGTGAAGATATTGTCCCCGGTGAAAATATTTCGAGACACGACAATATGGTAGATAAATGTCACCAATACAGCATGAATACAGACGGAGGATTTGGCCTACACTCCTCGCGCTGGCCAGACGGGTTGGGGAGGCCTTATTGATATTTTATAATGTAAGTGAGTTCTTTGTTCTGGCCTTATTGTGGTTTCCGGTAGAGTAGAATAGGACCACTCCAACTCTTCCCGTGGATGTCGTACAAGGCGACTAAGGGAATACATTATAAAACATCAATCAGGCCTCCCCAACCCGTCTGGCCAGCGCGGGGAGTGTAGGCCAAATCCTCCGTCTGTCTCCGGCAGATGAGAGAGGGTTGTGCTCCTGCAGTGGAGACAAAAATAACCTGATTATGAATTTAATTACTAACTTGGCTTGGAAAACTTGGTATCAAACCCTGTCTTCACAATGGTGTCAGCAGCAGTAGTGCCGTGGAACAGCATACGTTGGTTGCAGTCCCCAGTTGATGCAATCAGCCGACTCTGCTCATTGCTGAACCGCTTCCATAGACATGGATTCTGTACCTTATCATCCTGAAAATAGTGGTGATTATAAATGATAACGAGAGAACCAAGCTGATCTGATACCATAAAGAAGAATTTGCTCTAACTGGTTTTCGATTATCGTTAAGTTAACTTAGCTGAGAGAATGAGTACATCTGGTCAATCTGTCGCAATACAGATCTACAGCTGTTGAGACAGACGAGTTGAGTGTCTACTCTCTAAGCATTTTGGATAATATCCGTCGAGCTAGAAAGACATTTTGTACTCTTTTACGGGTACATACTACCATAATTATCACGCCTTAGTCCCAGACGGGTAGTCAGATACGATGAATCGCTACTTTGCGCGATCCTGACACACCGCACTAGCCTCGCTCACATTCGTCAATCTTTTCACGCACCTCCTTTTATTCTTCTCAATGCAGACCTCTTTTTATTGACATCCTCAGCCTTTCTGAGGACGTCACTAATTTGATCCTTGAACGTCCTCCTAGGCCGACGTTTAGCTGTAGTGCCTTCCACATTCGCGCTGTACATTTCTTTTGTCAGTCTTCTGTCACCCTGAATACGATGTAAATGTCCAAACCAATGGTTTCTGGTAATGTGTCCCATTTAGATTATCCGAATACCTTATTCTGGTCAGCGGGGGGCAGCGTGTTATTTCGTGAGTTTCATGCTGTATTTGTGATCATAAAATTATACCATAAGCCCCGTGATTACCCACACTGAATATCTCAGATAGGGCCATTCAAGAATGCGATTCTTAATGCGATAAGACCGCCTAAATTGTACTATTTGTAACTTCTATAACGTGTAACTGTATTTGTTTGTGCAATAAAGTGTATTGTATTGTAAAGAAAGAAAGAAATAAGAATTATAAAGCATTACAGGAGGGCAGGGGGTCTTTGCTTTGCTTATTTTCGTTGACATGGGGAATGGGGGGTCAGGATTGTGATTACGTCAGTAGTAGGTATGTATTTATTTTTGTAGGATGTCATACCGTCATAATGTCATACGTTGAGAAGCGACCTCCACCCCGTTCCTGAAGATCATGATGCTTGATAGTGTCTTTCATTGAGTTCACAACCATCTTCCGTTCTCTACGTCTTTGTTGTACAATCTCCCAGTCCAACGAAAGAGGGATACAGAAAGGCACCTCGTCCTTAGTTATCAACCGGACGAGGCTCAACTGGAAGTCACACTGTCCTTTACACTTGCAGTCTGACCCCTGCAGAATTAAAGTAAACAATACTTAATTATTATACCACACTCACTCTGTAACTCATGCCATTCAACTCAATTCCCCCCCTTTCCCCTCCCCACACACACACGCGCATGTCACTCGCATGTTTTGTTTTGTTTTGTATTGTAACTTTTATTTATCTAATAAATAAAATCGTAAACTTCGCGTGTCTGTACATTAAAGATATTTACAAAAAAAAAAATTGAGGGGTCTATGGATAAGTAATAGAACACATTTCAATCATTTTTGGAATTTTTGTCTGTTTGTCTGTGAGTTTGTGCACGCATCACTTAAAAACTACTGAACGGATTTTGATGGACTTTTCACAAAAACATGGGGCTTGACTTAACTTAATATTTAGTCTTTATTTCATCGCAATCGGCTAACTCAATCAAAAGTTATAGACATTTTTAGTTTTCAAATACATTAGTAGGTAAGGTTAGTATGCAATAGTATTTCCGTACTATTCAGATTGCGATGAGTTTGGATTAAATTTTTAGCTGCGAGTGGGAATTGGAGTGGGAGTGGGCGTGGGAGTGGAAGCGGAAGCGGGAGCGGGAGGGGAGAGGGAGCATGAGTGGGAATGGGAGCGGATTCTGTAGTTCACGCGAGCGGAGCCGCGGGCACAGCTAGTATTTAATAGTATTGTTCGTGTATATCGGTTTTGTATACATAAATTTTTTATGTATTAATTTCGTAATTGTCACTAGGTACCAACTTTTTCTTGTATTTTGTGTACGTAAAATGTCTTGTGCTGTGAAATTAAATATATAAATAAGTACGTATTTACCATTAAAATGGAATATTTACTTTCACAATCTGGCACATAAGCAATTAAAAAAAAACAGACAAATATATTTTTATAATGCAATGCAAAAGCGCGACAAAACACTTGGAAGGGTCGGAATTTAAATTTGGCGCCCGTACTGTCTCATCCTAGGCCTTCCCCAACGAACACCACCACACCCGGTCTCCTGCCATCCGCATCCAGCCGCTTCCGGCCACCTCCTTCAGTTCGTCGGTCCACCTGGCGGCGGGTCACATCTGCCGCAGAACCGACGGCCGTTGGGGCAGATGAGTTCTGGAGTGGAGACCACGGATCGGCGCGCGCGGGGTGGGACGCCCCGTACATGTCTACTAAATTAAAAATATTATCTACAGGTATGGAAATAGGAGCTCGATGTCCCGTTGGTATGAGGATGTCTTGTCGTATACCCCATCTTCTTCTACCACCACTGGGTGATACAGCCGAGAGCCACATCTTGCCGCTCTACCACTGTAATGTAAAGAATTAAATATCGTCAGTGGAAAGGTAAAAACGCTAAAGCGAAGCATTGGTCGAAAATAAGTTATAAATACCATTCGACTGTATTTTTGTTCTGCGTCGATCTGTCTATGTATATGTATATGTATATGTTTAGACTTTTATTAGGTACCTAACATTTATTATATTTTCAGGTGATTTTAACAAGAATTTAAATAAATAAATAAATATGTCAGACATTCACACCAATTATCCAGTCCCAAACTAGGCAGAGCCTGTGGTATGGTTACTAGATAACGGATACACATACTTAAATAAATATATAAACATCCAAGACTTGGGTACAAACATTCATATTCATCATACGAACATTTGCCCCTAGCGGGATTCGAACCCGCAACCTCCGGCGTGGCAGTCCGAGGGCTACCCGTTCCGCCACGGAGGTCGTCAAAATCGTCAAATTTTCGATCAAAGTTACAACGAACTACAATAACTTTTATATTATGTTACTTGCTGCTACGAAACCCTTCATGGGCGAGTCCAACTCGCACTTGGCCGCTTTTCTTCTGCGTCGATCTGTCTATTTATATGTTTAGCGTTTTTCACCTAACATTTTTTAAATGTTCAGGTGATTTTCGCTAAAGCGACATCCATCTCGTAAAATAGAAGACCTATAATGATTCTTTGTTTTACATAATTAAGCAGTTATTATACAATCGTATTTTTTTCAAGTTACATAAAAATACTCCTCGAAGAAAACGAGAAAATTACTTATTAAATTACCTAGAGAGGGTAAAATCGCTAAAGCGCCAGTTTGACAACTTTACAGGAGAGCCTGTAAAGTTGTCAAACTGGCGCTTTAGCGATATTACCTTTCCACTGACGATGTGCTTACTTTATTTATTACATACAGACAGAACGTTGCGTTGATTCGGACATTTAAAGCGTATGAGTGAAAGAAGATTGACAAAAGAAATGTACAGACCTATCCCAAATCCAACATCAAATTCCTTTTCAATTCCTTCACTGTGTGAGCGGCGCAGACGTGGAATAAACTGCCGACGGCCATTCGAGATAGTACGTCGGTGACATCCTTTAAAACTAAACTAAAAGAGCACTATCTGTCTCACTCAGTTATAATATGATATGTATGTATATATATATATTTATATATATATATATATATGTGTAAAGTAGTTTCAGTATTTAGTTATTATGTAGTATATTATGCACTTTTTGCCCCCTCGCTCTTCGTGCCTTGTCTCACACCCTGTAAGGTTGGCTGGAAGAGATCTCTTTTAGAGATAAGCTCGCCTTTGTAGGTATACAAAATTTGTAACTGTATTTACTTTTAAAATGTGTGCAATAAAGAGTTTAAACAGTGTAAATGTGGAAGGAACTACAGCTAGAGGTCGTCCTAGGAGGACATTCAAGGATCAAATTAGTGACGTCCTTAAAAAGGCTGGGGTCCGCAGTGAGAAGAATAAAAGGAGGTGCATGAAAAGGTTGATGAATGTGAGTGATTGATGCAGACGAGTTCTGGAGTGGAGACCACGGATCGGCGCGCGCGGGGTGGGACGCCCCGTACATGTCTACTAAATTAAAAATATTATCTACAGGTATGGAAATAGGAGCTCGATGTCCCGTTGGTATGAGGATGTCTTGTCGTATACCCCATCTTCTTCTACCACCACTGGGTGATACAGCCGAGAGCCACATCTTGCCGCTCTACCACTGTAATGTAAAGAATTAAATATCGTCAGTGGAAAGGTAAAAACGCTAAAGCGAAGCATTGGTCGAAAATAAGTTATAAATACCATTCGACTGTATTTTTGTTCTGCGTCGATCTGTCACGGAACGGTCAGCAGCGTTCTCCTGTGTATATTAAGATAATTACTGCGATCACCAATCCGCCTGCCAAGCGTGGTGATTACGGCAAATCGTCCAATGGACAGCCCACCAAAAGTGGCTTTCTGTCTTATGTTCAGCAGTGGATGTATACACAGGAGAACGCTGCTGCCCGTCCCTTGTACAATCTCTTAGTCGCCATGGGTAGATTTGGGGTGGAGTACCGGGGTTTTCATTAAAACATTAATAAAATCGAAAATAAATGTCTTAAAAATCAATAAATGAAAAAATAATCTTCCCTGACACATTTTCATCGCAAGTAAGGCAATGATACTACCTAATTCCGAACCCTGCAGATGAGAAAGTACCTAACAGAGCTTAAACAGGACTAATCACACATTCTTACCTTAAATTTAATCCCAAAAAAATCACAAACAAATAACTTCAACTAGTTTTAATGTGACGTATTTGTCACTATTTTTTAAATATTAATAATTATTATATACCTTCTGAACAGAATTGTGAAACTGTAACTAAATGTGAATTGTTCTGAATGCCCTTCCTTTGTGACCAGTCTGTGCCTTCTGTTTATGTGACACTAGGGTCCCGCGAACATTTAATTAAATCTAGTAAATAAAAACGTAAACTTCGCGTGTCTGTACATTGAAGATATATACATAAAAATTACAGGGGTCTTAGGATAAGTAATAGAACACATTTCAATCATTTTTGAAAATTTTCTGTTTGTTTGTTTGTTTATCTATTAGTTTGTGCACGCATCACATAAAAACTACTGAACCGATCTTAATGGTTTTTTCATAGAAACATAGGGCTTAACTCGAAGTAACGTTTAGTCTTTATTTCATCGCAATCGGCTCACTCAATCAAAAGTTAAGTACATTTTATAGTTTTCAAATTAGTTAGTAGCTATGCAATATAACAAAGAAGTAATACCTAATTATAATCTTCGGTGCAATTCAGATTGCAATGAATTAGGACTTTAGGACTACATTTGGAGCTATAGGGGGCGTGGGCGTGGGCGTGGGGGACTAGGACTGGATGTGGGAGTGGGTGTAGGCATGGGGTCGTAGTCTGTAAATAATTACGTGGTCCACGCGTTTGCTAGTTCATAATAAATATATATATAAATAAATATGTTGGGACATTTCACACACGGCCACTTGATCCCAAACTAGGCAGAGCCTGTAATATGACAGGTATCAGACAGCTGATATACATACATAAATACATAATATATATAAATAACATCCAGTCACAAGGCAAACACAAGTGCTCATGACACGAATGTTTGCCCTGGGCGGGATTCGAACCCGCGACCCCGAGCTTCGCAGGCAGGTGTACTACTGACTAGGCTACGGGGCCGACCAATAATATTAGAGAAGTAAAAACTAAAATGTTTCTACTGAAAATATGATGGGTGTTTTGGTCCCAGCCGCCAGCACCAATACAAATAATTGATAAGCTAATGAAAAGGTTTTATCAAGTAGAACAATAGACATGGTAGCTAATCTCAGTTAGCTGTATTTGTGACGTTATGGGCCTAAAAAACAATGGCGGAACCCTCTCGTTGTAAACAACGTACGCTTTGCTAACTTATGTTACTGAGAACTTAATTCAAATATTCTAAACACAAACCACCAAACTTACCAATGCAGTCGACGAGGGCGCCACTTTTAACGAAGTTCTTTCAACACATAGCGATTTTTAGTCATGAAGTGTAGTAAAAAATTTCGCCGCAAGTACCACAGCGCAAAGAGTTAAATAATATATAACAACAGCTCCTATTAAAAAGCGACAAGGTTTAAATTACAATAAGCCTCACTCGTCCAAAACCTCCCTTCCCTCTTCGACTTCTTCCCGCCTGCGTGCCAGTAACAAAAAACCATAGCACATTTGATAAGCTTGATGATTCATCCGCATGTACAGAGAACTGAGTCGGGTATATCCCGGTACCAAATGACAATCCATCGCATGACAATCTGGCCTTGTTTAGCCAGGACCTTCTGTATGTTTGTTTGTTCGAGGAATAAGCCTGATGAACATAGGCCTCTCCCAAGGCGCGCAACTGAACCCGATCTTCGGTTCTTCTCATCCAGTCACTGCCAGCCGCCTTACGCAGATCGTCGCTCCATCTAGCCAGGGGGCGTCCCACACTACGCTTGCCCAGTCGGGGTCTCCTAACGAGAACTCGTTTACCCCAGCGGTGATCGGTTCTCCGACAGATCTGACCAGCCCACTGACACTTCAGCGTACTAACTTTTTGAGTTATGTCGAATATTGTCAAAAAAAAACTATCCTATGTCCTATTCCAGGACCTAACCTATATGTGTGCCAAGTTTCATCACGATCCGTCCAGTGGTTGAAGCGTGATTGAGTAACACACATCTACACATCCAAACTTTCGCATTTATAATATTAGTAGAAAGTAAGGTAGGATAATTTCGCTGTTCACATGCATCGTTTATACAATACAAATTCAAGGTTTAGCCTTTAAACAATAATGATTTCGCAGACGCATGACCATATCATTATCATATCATCATCAGGTTATTTGTCTCCACTGCAGGAGCACAACCCTCTCTCATCTGCCGGAGACAGACGGAGGATTTGGCCTGCACTCCCCGCGCTGGCCAGACGGGTTGGGGAGGCCTGATTGATGTTTTATAATGTATTCCCTTAGTCGCCTTGTACGACATCCACGGGAAGAGTTGGAGTGGTCCTATTCTACTCTACCGGAAACCACATTGTAATTATCATATAGGTAGGTATTATACCACAAGTCATGCCGGCTAATGTATTCTTGTGACATTTGATTGGGGAATTCCCCTACTCGATTAAAATAGCCATTCACTAGCGAACATTCCGTATGTCCGTGTGTTGGATTCCATATCATAACCAACGATCTATATGTATCACTAGATGGAGCGAACCAAACAATCGCTCTACTCCCTACTCCCTATTTATATATGTATTTACTAAATACTGACACTTATTAAAAAAAAAAATCTCAGACATTCACACCAATTATCCAGTCCCTAACTAGGCAGAGAGCCTGTGGTATGGTTACTAGATAACGGATAGACATACTTAAATAAATATATAAACATCGAGGACTTGGGTACAAAGATTCATATTCATCATACGAACATTTGCCTAGCGGGATTCGAACCCGCAACCTCCGGCGTGGCAGTCCGAGAGCTATCCCGTTCCGCCACGGAGGTCGTCACGTAGCGTAAAAATATTGAAGCCACAGTTGCGTGGAACAAAGCGATGGTTTGGTTGGCTCCATCTAGTAAGTACATAGATATCGTTGATTATAACTAGGGTCGCCATTCTTCCTGGTTTCCCCGGATTGGTCCTAGTTTACGGGACGTCCGGGGAGCGTCCGGGCGGAGTTTTATTTTGTAGTCCGGGTTTTAAAGTTCTCAAGTCACCGCCCGCCGCCGGAGCAGCGCCGCGGGACGAAGATTCTGTTCGTTCCTTTACAGTACCTACATATTTAGTAATAGCAAACGTTAAGTCGAGCGCTTTAGAAACATTTTTGCGTGTATAGTGTTTATAATAAATACATATATGTTATTGTTTTTGTATATATACATATCATCATCAGGTTATTTTTGTATCCACTGCCGGAGCACAACCCTCTCTCATCTGCCGGAGACAGACGGAGGATTTGGCCTACACTCCCCGCGCTGGCCAGACGGGTTGGGGAGGCCTGGTTGATGTTCTATAATGTATTCCCTTAGTCGCCTTGTACGACATCCACGGGAGGAGTTGGAGTGGTCCTATTCTACTCTACCGGAAACCACATGGCACTTTTGTATTTATTAGTAAAAATATTTTCTTATATGCGCCTTGTCGAGTTGTTATCAAGATGTAGAGAGAGTCGTGACCACATATTAAAATATCAGTCGTGATCGTGAGTCAGAGAAATTATATATTTATTATATTATATCTTTTAATCTAATAAATAAAATCGTAGACTTCGCGTGTCTGTACATTGAAGATATTTGCAAAAAAAAAAATTGAGGAGTCTAAGGATAAGCAACAGAACACATTTCGATCATTTTTGAAATTTTTGTCTGTTTATCTGTTTGTCTGTTTGTCTGTGAGTTTGTGCACGCATCACTTAAAAACTACTGAACAGATTTTGATGGACTTTTCACAAAAACTTGGGGCTTAACTTAACTTAACATTTAGTCTTTATTTCATCGCAATCGGCTAACTCAATCAAAAGTTATAGACATTTTAGTTTTTAAATACATTAGTAGGTAAGGTTAGTATGCAATATATTGCCTAAAGTAGTATTTCCGTACTATTCAGATTGCGATGAGTTTGGATTACATTTGGAGCTGCGAGTAGGAATTGGAGTGGGCGTGGGCGTGGGCGTGGGCGTGGGCGTGGGCGTGGGCGTGGGCGTGGGCGTGGGCGTGGGCGTGGAAAAAGGGGAGTGGGTGTGGGAGCGGGAGCGGGAGCGGAAGCGAGAACGGGAGGGGAGCGGGAGCGGGACCGGAGCGGAAGCGGAAGCGGGAGCGGGAGTGGAAATGGGAGCGATTCTGTAGTTCACGCGAGCGGAGCCGCGGGCACAGCTAGTAATAAGTATAAGTACTGATGTAACTGTAAGAAATGTGGTCATTCTAAACAATGTTGCGCAACCAACTACACGTGTACGGGGACGAACACAGCCTGCGCGTGCCCGCCGACCTCAACTACGGCAGGCACATGCTGCACAGGCTTACGGAGTACGGAGACAACGTAGCATTGGTAAGTATCTATAATAAATAATTCTAATAAATAAAATCGTAAACTTCGCGTGTCTGTACATTGAAGATATTTGCAAAAAAAAATGGGGGGTCTAAGGATTAGTAACAGAACACATTTCGCCATATTTTTGGAATTTTTGTCTGTTTATCTGTTTGTTTGTGTGCTCATCATTTAAAAACTATTGAGCCGATTTTGATGTTTTTCACAGATACATAATGCGTAATTCGGTGTAACATATAGGCTTTATTTTATTGCAATCGGCCCAGTCAAACAAAAGTTATGTGCATTTATAGTTTTCAAAGCGGGAGCATGAAGTGAGTTCTTTGTTCACTTCACATCGATAGTGCTCTGGAATGTTTACAGAATTACAATGGATTAGGTTTCGAAGAGAGTGACTTGAGTGAGACTCGCACGTCAGTTTGTATTTTAGAGAATAGCACTACAGAGTCAAAGTCGGATTGAGAGTGTAGTGCACGCGAGCGGAGCCGTGGGCACAGCTATAATACAGAAATAAATAAAACCATTTTTAAAAGTGTTCAAAGGCCATCTTTCTGTTCTGGTATACCTACTGTCGGCCATTTTGAAAGGTACTTATCTTGGAAAGTCAGTACTTTAGGATACTTGATTATTATTACATTTTTGTTTATTATTTTCATCTAATTTTCTTTAAGAATTCCTTTTTTATTACTATTCAAGTAAAACTTAAATTATTTGACAAAGTGACAAAGGTCAATAAAATCAAATCAACTAATAAAATGCATGCAAGGATCAAAATCGTTCTTGAGTAAGCTAGTATGACGCAAGCAATTTTACCCACACAGGCGCACGACGGACACGAATTTACTCAAGGTTGCGATAGCCCTCTTAATCAAACCTAAAACAATAAATTAAGCTTTTACACTTTAAAATACAAAAACAAACAAAGCATGAATAGAATACGATGATCGAATCACCTCCGTTTTTATCAAGTTAAAATGTTGTATTCATTTGTTAGTATTCTACCTACTTATAGTTCTGCAAAACATTTAATCTACCATCGACCTCAGCACGCGTCAAAGGGAGACAGAGCACAGCGCTGTCTCCTTTTGACGCGTGCGCTTGGCCGCTTGTAAAAGCGAGAGAGAGCTTGGGCAATTGACTTGTCCATTACTTCTTAATTATTTAATTTACTCGTAGTTTTGCAATATATAACTGCAATGTAACATTAAACGAATTATTCATTGTTGCTAATACTTATAAAAGTATTATACACGGGTAAAATCACTTACGAATAGCGTAAATATTTAGTAAATAATTAAATGTTCTACGTAGTACCTGCAAAAGTGTCAAAGTGAATGCGAACGAGTTGCGGCTAACGTAGCCTCAAGTGCTTGTAACAGAGCGGTTGTTTTGGAACTTTCCGTCTAGTAGTACATAGAGGTCGTTGGTAGTAGTTTTACGTGATGCTTGCACAAGTATAAAATAATAATAATTTTAATAATTTTATTTATTTCATTAGAAAAAGTTACATAAAAATTCGGAGGCAGGTGTGTCCTTTTAGGCTCGCAGAGCCTGTGTTAGGAGGCACCGCTCTTCTTTACAAATATTGTTTCGTATTGTAAATATAAATATAGCATCGTTTCTTCTTATATTAACAGGTAATACTTATTTCTACATATTATATATATTATATTATAATGGAGTGAAAACTTAGAAATTTAACAAAAATAACTGAATCAAATCTCGCGTGTACAGTATGTGTGTGCGTGTATGTGTGTGTGTGTGTGTGTGTGTGTGTGTGTGTGCGTGTGGGTGCGTGTGGGTGCGTGTGTGTGGGTGAGTGGTGGGGTGTGTGTGTTTAGGTATGAGAGTAAATGTGTGTGTATTTTATTAAGGTGGTGAAACCATACCAGCAATGCAATACCAACTCGCCAATTTAAATTGTACTATGAAAACTAATTAATAGTGTATATATTATGTAGCCTTATGAAGTATAGTTATGGTAGTTAGCCTACGATTTAATTTAATATCATGGCATCAGTGACTGCAGGAACAGCCACTGCTAACTCCTTATAATTTATACATTTTATTTTATTTAAGTAATAATTTTAAGTAGGTTTTCGGTATCGTTGTAATCGAGCGGTTTTAGCTAATTTATGAGTAGCTTTTTTAAATCATAAAATTTTAATGTATATACATTTAGTTTAGTGTTTAGTAGGTTATATAAATAAGTAGCTTGTGTTTTGTACTGCCGACTAGCAAAAGTAGTCTTAACTGGGTTTGAATGAGCAACCTTTCCTACACGCCTTTTACTTAAAAGACTTTCATCCACTATGACAGTCTTATGTATTTTTAATACAACAGATATTACAATAGATAATAGAAAAATAAATATACTTTGTTTATCGCTGAAATTGATTTAATATACTGTATACTGTAATATACTGGGGGGTCAAGGGGGTCGAGGCTTGCTTACGTCACATTAAAAACTGCCAGAATTAGGAAAAAATTTGCGTGTTTAGGCTCTGAAAAAGCAGATGCAGGAGTCACTTGAAATCATCATCAGCCGTAATAAACCATTTAAATATGTTAAATGACAACAAGCGCATCGACATATTTTTCAACAAATTTAGGTATTAAAGCAGCTCTAACCAATTTATTATTAACTGATCGATCGCACATTTAGCCATTTTTGGTTTAATATCTAAGCACTCTATAGTTGTAGTTTTCATGTTTTTTGTTTTTTACATGTATTCTGTTTTTTTTTCTCTTTCTGTTACTCCGTTCAGTGTATACAACTTCCTATATGTGGAAGCTTGTTATTGGCATATATTTATCCATACATTGTAACATTTTGTGAAAATAGCTGTTAGCTTTCCTAATAAAATAAATAAATAAATAAGTCCAGCCAAAGATAATATGTACTAGAGTCCAGCTGAACCTTATCCTCCTTGGGGTATGTAGATGATGATTAAATGTCTAGCCTAAATACGTCCACTGCTGGACATAGGCCTCCCCAATAGAATACCACTTTTGGTAAGTTTTCCATTGGAGGGTTTGCTATAATTACCTCGCTTGGCAGGCGGATTGGTGATCACAGTAATGATCTTAATATACACAGGAGAACGCTGCTGCCCGTCCCTGGTGCAATGCCTTAGTCGCCTTGACGACACCCACGGGAAGATTGGGGTGCTCCTATTCTAAGCCGGGAACCACACTGCGGAAACTCTATATTCGAAACCAAGAGTTACGGAATCTTGGAGAATTTTGCGTAACATAATTTATGTACTACTCTATATGCATTGACAGCTTCAGACAGCGGCTGGCAGCTTTTGAGCCCTTTTGCCTAAGGGCTTAAATAAAAATAAATACATTTATTTCAGCCGTTGCGAATAGAGTGTTACTAACAATGATACCTTATAACTATTTATTTATTTAATAGTTTATTGTACACACAAATATACAAAGAACAACACAAAATAAAAGAAAATTATACAAAAGGATAAACTTATTTCTAAAGAAATTTCTTCCAGCTAACCTGCGGTGAAGACAAGGGATTATGGAGGGGCAGTAGTCGCGTGTACCTAATATATATTAAATAATCATAGAACATATAATACAATAAGCATAAACTAATAAACTATAAATATCAATACAGATACATAAATATATATATACTATGGTAGTAACTTGATAATATAAGATTTTTTGTTACTTTGGCGAGGTGGATGTGCTGCATAACAGCACTGACCACGTCCAGCCTCGCCGCCACAGGCTGCAGGAGGCTGTCGGAGCTGCCCCTCACCCGCTGGATCAGGGAAGCGATACGCTTTCTAATAATGTCTAAGAAGCTATCTACTCCAGATAGATAGATAAACTATTTATTGCACACAAATTAAGGATAACAATAGAATAGGTACAGATTTTTGGAAAGTGTGCAAAGGCGGCCTTATCGCTTAAAGCGATCTCTTCCAGGCAACCTTTCTGAAGGAAAATAAGAAAGACATAGCGACAGAGTATTGCAGGTGAAAGAAGAGAGATTTATAATTTTAGAACATGGTAAATACTTAGTAATAATATGACACGATTGAATTTACATACGAATATACTTAAATACATACCTATGCATACATATATAGTTTATAATACAATACATATACCGTACGTAATATACTATATTAAATTCTTCCAGCTTCTGCCAGCATCCCCGACACTCTACAGTGACGTCGCAGCCCCATAACGCATGGCATAGTCTAATAAAAAATTAAAAACTCTGTTATAGACAATATAGTACTCCACTTTTCTTTAGATCGAAGCCTCTACAGGAAAGAGCCTAACATACGCAGAACTGGTACAGTTGGCTGTGGATATCGCCCTCTCGCTCATACGTATGGGCGTAAGAAAAGGACAAGTGATAGCCATGTGCAGTACCCAAAGACTGGCCTATCTGCCGACTATGTTGGGGATCATTTGCGCAGGAGCTACTTATACCCCCATCGAATCATCTAGCAAAGGTATTTATATAAATCTAATAAATAAAATCGTAAACATCGCGTGTCTGTACATTAAAGATATTTGCAAAAAAAATTGAGTGGTCTAAGGATAAGTAATAGAACACATTTCAATCATTTTTGGAATTTTGGTCTGTTTGTCTCTATCTGTTTGTCTGTGAGTGTCACGCATCACTTCAAAACTACTGAACGGATTTTGATGGACTTTTCACAAAAACATGGGGCTTAACGTAGCTTAACATTTAATCTTTATTTCATCTCAATCGGCTAGCTCAATCAGAAGTTATAGACATTTTTAGTTTTCAAATGCATTAATAGGTAAGGTTAGTATGCAATATGTTGCATAGTAGTTGTATTTCCGTACTATTCAGATTGCGATGAGTTTGGACTACATTTGGAGCTGCGAGTGGGAATTGGAGTGGGAGTGGGAGTGGGAGTGGGAGTGGGAGCGGAAGCGGAAGCGGAAGCGGAAGCGGAAGCGGAAGCGGAAGCGGAAGCGGGAGTGGGAAGGAAGCGGCAGCGGGAGCGGGAGTGGAAATGGGAGCGGATTCTGTAGTTCACGCGAGCGGAGCCGCGGGCGCAGCTAGTTTAAAATATATTTTCAGTAGCTTCGTATTCATAATTATATTACTTACATTATTATTATTTAATAGTTTATTGTACACAAAAACATTCAAAGAACAACACAAAGAAACGAAATTCTATTAAGTTTATATTAAGTTCTGATCTTTTAGGTTTCTAAGGTCTAGAGGTCAGACAGCATTTGTTAATCATTTGCTTAAACTTCATTTCTCAGCGCTGTTACTACACAAATTACAATTGGTAAAACCAAAGGTGGTATTCTGCTCTCTGCAAGAGTATGACGCGCACAGAGCCACGTTGAGGTCCGTCGGCAGCGTGGAGACGTTTGTTCTGTTCGGCGACGAGCCGCGCGATGGGGCGGTGCTGTTCAAACACTTCCTGACCGAGCATGCCCCGGTGGAACACTTCATCGCCGCGCCAGCCCACGGCGGGGCCGATCATGCCATTATTTTTTATTCATCTGGAACCACAGGGCTGCCCAAGGCTGTACCGGTGACACATTATGATATTCTGAGACGTATTTTCAGTTTTGGTGATGAAAGGTAAGTACAATAATATCAGAAATTTAATTATTGATATTAAGTTTGACTACTACCTTACATCAACTTCAGAATGAACATTAAATTAAAAAAAAAAGGTTTTACAGCTTTTTTAAAAAAACTATTTCATCTTTAACTTCTAACCTAATTCTACTTTACCTTAGACTTCTTCTACTTCTGCATTGACTTTTACTTCGAAACCTTCGAGTTCTAGTTAGACTTTGACTGCCATTTTTAGGGTACCGTACCAAAATAATGCAAACGGAACCTTTATGGTGCGACTCTGTATATGCTACCGACTTCAAATTTGGAATAGTTTAAAACAATGCCCACCCAACTTTATTGCGAATAATAGAATCAAATAAATATTTTTATTTTCATTGAAAAAGGGGCCCTAACGGGGCACAATTTTAAAGTGTGGTTACTCTAACTAGCAAAGTTTATAGAAATCAGCAAAAATCCTTTACAAACAAACTTAGTTATGCAGTACTAAAAATAAACTCTATTGCGTGGAAACTTGAATAATTTTTTCAACGTTTCCTTTCTAGGTACGGGACCCTCGGTGCGCGAACCCGACTCGCACTTGACCATTTTTTTATTATACTTTCTCTACGGTTGAACCAAGTTATTAGATTTTTTTTTACTTTTCAGCTACTGCTCTGGTAAAACAGTTTTATCAAATGGTACATTTCTGTGTTTTTTCCTTTTCTGCATCCACTCTGGAGCTGTGTTTGTCCTAAACCCCACAATGAAAGTGAAGCTCATTCTTGAATATATTCAAAGACACAAGGTAAGTTAAGTTTTCCCTGCCTTTATATTATTTTGGGCGTGGACGAAATTCGGGTTTGTTTTTGCTGAAACTGGACGACAAAGCCCTTTGCCTACTTCTGCTTCCCATCGATATTATGCCTTCTATTTGCCGCTAAAATCGGTCAAATGATTACAGGTAAAGATTGTCCAGCTGTTTCCGCCTTTAATCTTCGAACTCCTCAATAGTAAGCTACTGGACGAGTACGACGTGAGTTCTTTAGAACTTATGTTGTCTGCCGGCGCTAATATACGAGCTCAGCTAGTACTGGACACCAAGAAGAGGTAAAATTAGTGTTGGGGAGAGTTAGACAGCATATACAACACCAACTACGCCTCCCACACACCCCTGAACCGGAGCATTGACTTTCAGGAACACCACCTCCAGACTGCACATATATTTTTCCTTAAACGCACAGAATACATTAAGGAGATTAAGAAAGTGTTGATAGACCTGTAACCACTAAATTTATACTCTAACACATCACCCTTACACCACTCCTCTCACTATACACACATATCTCACATCACTTACTTCACTCATCATCATCATCAACAAATATATCAATATCAAACAACAGAGCTAATAATTTTGTCTATATGAATGTGTTTGTTTTTTCTCCTTGTTAAATCTTATATTTTAATTATACAGAATTTTAATTATTTTAATTTCGTAATTGGCATATTTTGAATTTTATAATAACTTGTATTGTATATAAAATAAAATAAATAAGTACCCCAAGTGGTCCTCAGGGGTCGGTTGGATGCTCCTGCTGAGGGACTGGTGTTCCAGTCCTCTAGTTATGTTTAAAACTAGCCGTGCCCGCGGCTCTGCTCGCGTGGACTACTGAATGCCTTCCCACTTCCGCTCCCATTCCCGCTCCAAATGTAGTCCAAACTCATTGCAGTCTGAATAGAAACGGAAAATTATAATTTTAACTATTCTATTCTTCTTTGATAAGTTGCATACTAACCTTACCTACTAATGTATTAGAAAACTAAAAATGTCCATAACTTTTGATTGAGTAAACCGATTGCGATGAAATAAAGCATATATGTTACGCCGATTTAAGCCCTATGTAAGTACATCAAAATCGGTTCAGTAGTTTTTACGTGATGCGTGCATAAACTGACAAACAGACAAAAATTCCAAAAATGATCATGTGTTCCGTTACTTATCTTACACCCCCCAAATATTTTTATGCACATATTTTCAATGTATAGACACACGAATTTTACGTTTTTATTTGTACCTGTTTGTCTAATAAATAAAATCGTAAACTTGGCGTGTCTGTACATTGAAGATATTTGCAAAAAAAAATTGGGGGGTCTAAGGATAAGCAACAGAACACATTTCGATCATTTTTGAAATTTTTGTCTGTTTTTCTGTTTGTCTGTTTGTCTGTGATTGTGCACGCGTCACTTAAAAACTACTGATCGGACTTTGATGGACTTTTCACAGAAACATGGGGCTTAATTTGGTGTAACATATAGGCTTTATTTTAATTGCAATCGGTGCAGTCAATCAAAAGTTATGCGAATTTATAGTTTCCGAAAACTCGCATACACTGCGAGGAGTGTAGGGTGTAAATGGTCGATTGAATTCGTGAGCGGTAGCGGGAGCGGGTATCGTACCAATGTAATGTGAGACCTGGACCTGGACCTGGACCTGGACCTGGACCTGGACCTGGACCTGGACCTGGAGAGTCTGAGTGGAAGTGGGATAGGGAGCGGAAGTGGGAATGGGAGCGGATCCTGTAGTCCACGCGAGCGGAGCCGCGGGCACAGCTAGTTATTGAATAAAAAACTTTTTATTTATTATTTACTGCGCTTACAGGTTTCCTTACTTACGCAACATTTGTCAATACTATGGTACAACAGAGACCGGTTTGCTATGCAGCGACCATGCAGTACCTGTGAAGCCCGGCAGTGTTGGAACTGCCTCACCGGGTGTAATTTTAAAGGTGCCTCGTTATTATAAGATAAGATAAGATTTTATTTGCTATAGAATAGGGTACAGTACATTAGATGGTCATTATGAGGCTACGATCTCCTAATTCTGTTATTTACAAGAGCATGCAAATATTTACATTAATAATAACAATAATACTTAATGAAACTGAGACTAAAACTTTTCAACTACTTAAACTAAACCTATTTTTTTTTCTTTGGGCGACAAAAATTCTGCAACGGAATAAAAAGCAGGAACGCGGAATAGTCTCAGAAGCAAACGAAACTTTCTTCTTGTTGTCTTTGATTTATTAGGGAATGCACCCAAACTACGGAAGTTGAAAATAAATTATAATTTGGCTCATATTTGTCATTATCAAGTTTATTAATAAATAAATATTACGTGATACATATATACGTAGTTTCCGGTAGAGTAGAATAGGACCACTCCAACTCTTCCCGTGGATGTCGTACAAGGCGACTAAGGGAATACATTATAATGCACCAGTCAGGCCTCCCCAACCCGTCTGGCCAGCGTGGGGAGTGTAGGTCAAATCCTCTGTCTGTCTCCGGCAGATGAGAGAGGGTTGTGCTCCTGCAGTGGAGACAAAAATATCCTGGTGATGATGATTATGATGATTGTCTTTATTAATACGGCGCTTGCCGAGTGACGCCAAGAGTGCGCGCATACCTATAATTAGATACAAGCAAAGATAATATATGTTAGAGTATACAAGTAAAAAAATATTATCAAGGAGAAAAACTGATAGTTTTCAATCAGCTGACGATCAGTGTTGCCACCTGTGAGTTTAAAAAGCGCTAAGCGCTGCGCGCCTATTTGAATATAGCTCGAAAAGCGCAAGATTTTCCTAGAGGATATTGACTACGTGACGAAAACCTAAGCCCCTGTGACCAAGCGTGGTATTTTGAAGACCCCCCTCCCCCCTGAACGGGTCACGTAGTATGGATATGTTCCCTGACCAGTCCGCATCATCAGTGCTGCAAATAGGGCGGTGCCAGCAGTGCCCAGGCACAGGGCGCACGCGCAGGTGGCCTTGGAGGGGCGCAAAACAGATCTGGGTGGGCATTTTTAAAGGGCGCAGTTCGCATCGGGCGGGTAAATGGCTAGAACTAAGTAGAAGTTGAGCGTAAGTTGTGTGAAATAAGGAACAAGGACAGACGACCGGAAAGACTTCCTATCAAGTACTTGTGGTACGTGTGGTTCCCGGCGTAGAACAGGGCCACCCCCAAATCTTTCCGTGGGTGTCGTCACGGCGACTAAGGTATTGCACCAGGGATAGAGAGCAGCGTTCTCCTGTGTATATTAAGATCAATAAAATTCAATTACTCTTTACTACTGGATGAGAAGAATCGAGGATCGGGTTCAGTGGCGCACCTTGGGAGAGGCCTATGTCCAACAGTGGACTCTTTCGGACTGATGATGATGATGATGACTCTTTATTGCACGTAAAAATTTATAAAAAGATACAATAATAAAGTAACTTATATTTCATTCCAGATTAATAGTCCTATGAAAACAAACGCATTTGCGTCTCGAAAACAAAATACACAATAGATGGTGTTCCTAAGTGGACCGCAAAGTTTACTTGGTAATACAAACCTATTTTTGCTGCTGGTGACCCTTTCATGTATATGTTACCGAGACGTAAATAGCGTTGGTTTTCATAGGACTATTAATCTGGAATGAAATATACATTTGTACATCTAGGCGGTCTCGGTCTTAAGCGATAAAAGCGATCACCAAATGCGTCTGCCAATCGTGGTGGTTAAGACAAATCTCACGACAGTACAAAATATGCCTCTACTCAACGCATTGCGGTCACTGGCCAGCCGCATCGCTTCATGCAAACTTCCACTACCCTGCGCACCGGGTCTGACCAGGACAACATAATGTGACCGGGGAGGGTTTACGTGATGTACAGTGCATCAATAAAGTTATGTTCCAAATGTATATGAGAATTTATGTTTCCACATGACTGACAGGTGTATGTGGGTGTCGTAATTAATAGATGTTCACCATACGTCCACTACTGAACATTAGCCTCCACAAATGAATGCCACTCATGATGGGCTGTCCATTGGGGGATTTGCCATAATCACCACGCTTGGCAGGTGGATTGGTGATTGCAGTAATGATCATGCTGCCGATCCCCTTAGTCGCCTTTACGACACCCACGGGAAGATCGGAGGTGGCCCTATTCTAACCCGGGAACCCTATTTGATTAGAGCCGTTCGTTTAAGTTTTTATTTATTAGATTATTGAAAAAAAAAGGATAAATATATGTCACACACAAACAGAGTTACAGATTTTTGACACCAGAGTCTTGATGCGTCCACTCGATGCAGTATATCGATCGTTGGTACATTTTAACAGCTGATCAATATGTCTTCTAACACATTGTGAATTATTAGATATTTGAATTGAGTTGGCATAAAATCCTTACAATTGAACCCCTTGTCCAAACTAATTTTCTAGCAGCGTACTGCCGAAGCCACACTGCCTCGCCAATGTTAAATGAACGATTATGTGTTTTATCTGTGCGCCTCATTGCTATACAATACAAAATTTATTTATTATCTCAACACAAAGATTAAGTACAATTATAATGTATAACATTAAAATGAGTACAATATATCTTTTGTGAGAGACTGGTGCCAAAAATAGGATAAACCTGTGAGATCAGGTCACCAGGCTCCCACCCCATGGAATTTTTGCGCATCACCCTGCCATACCAAGCAATTAGATTATTATATTGCTGTTTAATAAAATGTTCATGTCGTAATTATTATGGAAACGGTATTATATTTCTAAACCCCCTGCGTGCTAAAAATATTTTTAATCATTACAGGTGGTAGACCTAGACACCAGGGAGCTTCTTGGTCCAAACCAGGACGGGGAAATATGCATCAAAACCATAAGGACTTTTGCAGGTAGAACTTTTATAATACGAGTAGAAACGAATCAAGGATCAAATTAGTAACCTTCTCGAAAAGGCTGGGGTCCGCAGTGAGAAGAATAAAAGTAGGTGCATGAAAAGGTTGACGAATTTGCGTGAGGCTAGTGAGGTGTGTCAGGATCGCGCAAAGTGGCGATACATCGTCTCTGCCTACCCTCTGGGACCAAGGCGTGAGCATTATGTAGAAAACGAACAACAGTTTTTAGACAAAATACGATAAGCAGACAAGGGTGCAACCACCGAAATTCTATAAAGATAGAACAGTTATAGCCATTTGTTTACTTCAGTTCCGCGCGTGCCAATTTGCGACACTACGCGCCCTTCCCGTGCACTCTTCGTTTTATAAGTAAAAAAAAGTCTCATTGTAATAAGACTTCCTATTACAGAACTTCATTTTCTTTTGTTTCATTTATCTATGGACCTCCCAACTAGCACATTGGCGAAATATACAACCATAAGCTATAAAAGTAGCATGTAAACTATACCGTCATTCATTTAATCAACATAAAAAAATTGTTTATTGTTTCATCAACTTATATAAACATCATGTATATATGCAAAGGTTCTCCTTTTAAGTAAAAATGTATCTGTGTTAGGAGGACCCCGCTCTTCCCTGAGTGGATTGGTTAACATAATTTATTACAATATAAAGTATACCTATATCTTTACAATTTAACACTTTCCAATTTGCAAGGATGTAGGTGATATTTATAAGTACCTATCAACCACCAAACCATTCAAGCATTCTATTGCGAGCTGTTGCGAATGAGGATCATCTTCTAATAAATTAAATTCGTAAACATCGCGTGTCTGTACATTGAAGATATTTGCAAAAAAAAATTGAGGGGTCTAAGGATAAGTTTGTCTGTGAGTTTGTGCACGCATCACTTAAAAACGACTGATCGAACTTTGGTGGACTTTTCACAGAAACATGGGGCTTAATTTGGTGTAACATATAGGCTTAATTTCATTGCAATTGATGCAGTCAATCAAAAGTTAAATGAGAAATTTATAGTTTCCGAAAACTCGCATACACTGCGAAGAATGTATGGTGTAAATGTTGGACTGAATTCGTGAGCGGTAGCGGGAGCGGCTATGGTACCAGTGTAATTTGAGTGTTTGAAAATGCGTAACTTTTGACTGAGTTACCCGTATAAGTAATGTTGGTCGGAATTTGGATTCCGATGGATTAGTTACGAGGACTATATTTGGAGAGACGAGGGAAAGAGGTTTGAGGGGAGGGTTGAGGGGAGAGCTGAGGGGAGGGTTGAGGGGAGAGTTGAGGACCTGGACCGAGGCTTGGGACTGGGCCTGGGCCTGGGCCTGGGCCTGGGCCTGGGCCTGGGCCTGGGCCTGGGCCTGGGCCTGGGCCTGGGCCTGGGCCTGGGCCTGGGCCTGGAACTGGAACTGGACCTGGGCCTGGACATGGACATGGATTTAAAGTCTGAGTGGAAGTGGGATAGGGAGCGGAAGTGGGAATGGGAGCGGATCCTGAAGTCCACGCGAGTGGAGCCGCGGGCACAGCTAGTTCACATAATAAGATTTTTAATTTTTAATTAGGTAGTATGGCGTCATCATCATCATCAGCCCGAAAGAGTCCACACATAGGCCTCTCCCAAGGTGCGCACTGAACCCGATCCTCGGTTTTTCTCATCCAGTCACTGCCAGCCGGCTTACGCAGATCGTCGCTCCATCTAGCCAGGGGGCGTCCCACACTACGCTTGCCCAGTCGCGGTCTCCACTCGAGAACTCGTTTACCACAGCGGTAATGGTTCTCCGACAAATGTTACCAACCCACTCCCACTTCAGCTCACTACCTTTTTGAGCTATGTCGAAGACTTTAGTTCTCTGGCAGATCACCTCATTTCGGATCCTGTCCCATAGAGAAACTCCGTGCATAGCTCTTTCCATAGCCCACTGAGCGACCTTGAGTTTTCAAACTAGTCCCACTGTCAGTGTCCACGTTTCAGCGCCGTAGGACATTACGGGTAGGATGTACTGGTTGAAGACTTTTGTCTTCAGGCACTGTGGTATACGCGACGAGAAGATATACACAACTTCCAAAATGCTGCCCAGCCTAGCGTATTCCTCCTGTCGGCTTCCTTCTCGAAGTTGTTTTTGCCTAATTGCAGAGTTTGCCCGAGGTAGACATACTCGTGGACAACTTCGAGTACCTTACCATCGACTATGATCGGTCCCGGAGTAACGTGAGCATTGAACATGACCTTAGTCTTGTCCAAGTTAATTTCGAGACCGACACGTCGAGAGACAGCGTTGAGGCTGTCTAGCATTTCCTGAAGGTCCTGCAGTGATTCTGCCATGATGACGATATCATCGGCAAAGCGTAAATGAGAGATGTACTAGCCGTTTATATTTATGTCCTGTCCGTTCCGTCCAGAATCTTGAACACATCTTCCAATGCATTTGTGAACAAATTTGGGGATAAGACGTCACCCTGTCTCACTCCTCTGTGCAATTGGATAGGTTGTGTTTGCTGGTTTTGTAAGTACAAAACCAGCAAGTCCTTCTGTCATTGACATTGACGCGGCGTCATACGGACATCTAAATACTTCGATGTACCGCCAGTCTACTTGGCATCGCTGCAAGGACTCTAGAACAGCCCAGGTCTCGACGGAGTCAAACGCTTTCTCATAATCCACGAATGCGAGACATAGGGGCTGATTTCTTCAGTCTTCTGTATAATCTGCCTCACCGTGTGTATGTGGTCTATGGTGCCATATGCTCTTAACCCGCGCGTGTTGTTCTCGCCCTCTCGCTCGGATTTCATTCACCAGAGCAGGGTCGTGTGTGTTTTGTTTACGGCAGACTGCGCTTGTGTGCTGCGCACATTTCTCACGACGCGCTGTATGACATCACTTCCGTTTTTGGAACTATTGCACTGAAATTGCTGCATTTTGATCCGATTTAAATCTGCATACTTATCAAAAAAACGTAACTGATCCTGATTACAGGGTATTTGGATGATACCACATCCTCAGATCTGGACGAGGAGGGATTCTACAAGACGGGCGACGTGGGCTATTACGACGAAGACCGGTACTTCTTCATCGTGGACAGGATCAAGGACATGATCAAGTACTGCGGTGGTACGGTTGGTAACAATGACAGTACATACAAACTAGGTTATTTGACAAATTAAGTATAAGACGACGGTAACATTGGTGTATTCAATGAAAATTCAAAAAAATTAGAATCGATGAAAATCAAATAGAGAGAGGATCTGATCAAGCTAACTGGAGGCATCCGATAGGTCGATGAAAGAGCCTCAATTTGGCTTATAACCAGCATATGTATTAGGAATAGCAAGCAGAATTAGCAGTCGCCAAGTCACATCTACGAGAGAACCGTAGGCGATGGGGCTAACGAGTTTTGGAGTGGAGACTTTGGTAGCCTATAATATACAACATTGCATGACGAAAGTTAGTTGTAAAACTAATAAACTCATACATTTTTTAAACTAGATACTGTGACAATAGAAAATCCCTCAAATGATAGCTTATCCTTATTAAATAAGAGGCAGGGATCTTCTAGCACACTTATGACAAAAGAAAAGCCCAATTTTGTTCACATAATGCACCAAAACATGCGGGGCTTTTCTAGCAGCAAGGAATTAGAATTAGAATTATATTTGGAAAAAACCCAATTAGATATTGTCTGCCTAACTGAACATTGGCAATTACACCAATCCTTTGTAAGTTACGATAATTATAACATTGTAAGTTCTTACAACCGAGAGTCTGCTATTCACGGCGGTTCTTTGATACTAATTAGGAACACCATCAAATGCAAGGAACGCAAAGATGTGGTTGGGCTCTCGGTTGAGAGACATATTGAGTTATCTTGTGTTGAGCTGGACAAGTACATTGTGGTATGCGCGTATTGCCCTGATAGGAGTAAGTTTGAAACAATAGAATTAGTATTGGAAGATGTCTTGAGAATAATTTCCAAAACGGGAAAGTCTATCATTGTTTGTGGCGACTTTAACATAGACATTTTAGTGAAAGATAAAACCAGTACAAGGTTTCTAAATGTATTTAAATCTTTTAATCTAAATTGTGTGTTTTTCGAGCCTACCAGAGTAACGGCAACGACCACTACGTGTATAGATAACATCTTTTGCGATTGTGAATACAATGACAAGTCAACGATAAAATCTTTTAACTCAGATCACTGGGGACAGTTGGTGTCTTTTCCGTACGCTCGTCAACAACAGAGCATCACAGTTACAAAAAGGTCTACCGATGCTGGTCGACTTGAAGAATACATTGATGTGTTGGTTCAAAAACTGCCTCAATTTAATTATGATATCAGTGATCCAAATAATTTTTTTTCAATGTTTTTTGATACATTGGAAACTGAATACAATAATATTTTCAAAGTAGTTACAATAAAAAAAATACTAAGTTTAAATTCAGTGATTGGGCAACAATAGGTATTAGGAAAAGTAGGGACGTACTATTTCAATTATATGCAGATAGATCTTCAAGACCCCAAGATTACAACTTTAAAGAACATGTAAAAAATTATTCTAACATTTTTAAATCTGTCTGTATTGCTGCCAAATCTAATCTAATTAGTAAAAAAATAAAAAACGCGGAAAATAAAATGAAAGTAGTATGGACAATAATTAATAGCGAATCGGGAAGAACCAAACCTCGCGACAACGATATTATCCTAAATACTGACCGCGGCACGTTAACATCGAATGCCGAGGTGGCTCAAGAGTTTGAAGTTTTCTTTACTAATATACCACTAAAGACCACAGAAAACTTAAATTCATCGGCTGCTCTTTCAGCGGAATTTCTACGAAAGAACGTTCCCTCTTGCATCACTGAATTTGAATTTAGGCACGTGAACCCACAGGATATTATAACGTCCTTTAAACAAATAAAAATAAAAACCACTGAAGACCTGTGGGGTATGTCTGTTAAAGTATGTAATTCCATCATTGATATTTTAGCACCATATCTTGCCTTCGCGTTTAATCTTTCTATAGATCATGGCACTTTTCCCGATCTAATGAAGCTAAGTAAAACTATACCATTGTACAAATCAGGAGACAAAAGAGATTCTGGCAACTTTAGACCCAATTCGATCTTACCGGTATTTAGCAAGGTTTTCGAAAAGGTCATGCTCAGTCAAATGCTTGTACATTTCAACTGTAACAAACTTCTACATGACCAACAGTTTGGTTTCACTAAAGGCCGCTCGACGACGGACGCTGGTGCTGCTCTTCTGCAAAATATTTTTGATGCTTTTGAGCGGCACCACGATGCTATCGGGGTTTTTTGTGATTTATCTAAGGCGTTTGATTGCGTAGATCATAAAACGTTGCTCTTCAAATTAGAACATTACGGTATCAAAAATAAAAACCTTAGTTTATTGAACTCCTACCTAACAAACAGGATTCAAAAGGTTCAGATAAACGGTAAAAAGTCGCAGGGATCTCTTATTAAAATAGGAGTCCCACAGGGCTCAATATTGGGACCTTTCCTTTTTTTGGTTTATATAAACGATCTTCCGTACATGGTGCAGAATATGTCGAAGATTGTGTTGTTTGCAGATGATACTTCTCTGATTTTTGAAGTTAATAGACATGCCCAAAACTATGACGATGTGAACGACACCCTTCGGCAAGTTCATGAATGGTTTATTGCTAACAACCTTGTTTTAAACTCAAAAAAAACTAAATGCATAAAATTCACACTTCCAGGTGTTAAACCATGTGATAATGACATAATATTAAATAACGAGAAGTTAGCATTTGTGGATAATACAGTTTTCTTGGGGCTAACCCTTGACAAGAAGCTGCAATGGGGTCCACATATAGAATTGTTATCAGGTCGGCTAAGCTCCGCAGCATATGCCGTTAAAATGATTAGAGAGTTGACAGATATAGCTACAGCAAGACTTGTATATTTTAGCTACTTTCACAGTCTTATGTCTTATGGCTTCTTGTTCTGGGGTCGTGCCGCTGATATCGATTCTATGTTCATTTTACAAAAAAGAGTAATAAGATCTATTTATGGGCTTCGTAGTCGTGATTCTCTAAGAGAATTATTTAAGGAAATAAATATAATGACGGTGCCATGTCAATACATATTCGCTAACATTATGTTCGTTAGACAGAACCTTTCTTTACTCAGCTTAAATAATGAGAGGCATAATTTAAATCTTAGAAATGATAATAAAATTCAAATACATCATTCTAGATTGTCTAAGATCAATAATTCTTTTGTGGGGCTGTGCGTGCGTTACTACAATAAGGTTCCGAATGAAATTATTAACTTGTCTGAACAAAAATTCAAATCTTCTATAAAAGTTAATCTGTGCAAGAAAGCCTACTATAAGTTAGATGACTACTTAAATGATAAAAGTCCATGGAGTGCTTGATGGCTCAGCTTAGGTAGACTTAATTATTGTAATGAATAAGATAAATCAAAGGTAGCGCCCTGTGCCGTTGGGTTTGTTGCCACTTCTTCCCCTCGGTTATACAGGTGGAAGTGGAGTAGTTTTAGGCAGAATTTGACGTCAAAAAGAGAATAATGTATTTCAATTTTGAAAATAAATATTTTGATTTTGATTTTGAGACCGCATACCGGTGGACGCAGTAGACTCTGTCAGATGGTCCGATGACCTGAAAATGCTAGCCGGAAGAGACTGGAGGATACCAATCGATAAGCGCAAATGCTTATGATTGTAGAGATACAGTAGATGGCGATGGGCTGATGACTGATTATAGGTATAATCCTATCAGCAGTAAAGAACGATACGCAAGGTAAAATCAGGACTTTTAATTTATGCAGGTATTTCCAGCAATTCTGGAGGCAGTGCTGCAGCGGCATCCAGCAGTCCTGGAAACTGCAGTTGTGGGCGCTCCGAACGAGGAGTGCAATGAGCTCCCTACAGCGTTCGTAGTGCTGCGAGAGGGAGCGGAGGTTACTGCGCAGGAGCTGAGTGCATACGTCAGTACTGAGGTAACTTCGACATTCAACTCCAACTAGCACAATGGTGAAATATGCAGCCATAAGCTATTAAATAGCTCCATCATGGGAATATATGTATGTATGTACAAACACGTTACTATACTATGATTTCAGGTGGCTGATAAGATGCAGCTTGCAGGAGGCGTGAGATTTGTGAAAAACTTGCCGCGCGGTGAAGGCTGTAAACTGGACAGGAAGGCGCTGCGTCTCATGCTGTGAAATAACATTTTAATTTGTCAGATTCAAGGGGACTAATTTTCTCTCAACAATGTAATAAATAATACTGTAAACTTTACGCGTCTGTTCATTTAACCATAGGTTTAGGCTAGTGTTGTGGATCCGGTTAGTTCTGAAGCTCAGTGGACTGTATTTGGTTCAGGGTAGACAAACGAAGAGTAGGTTCTTCAGGTTACAAATGACTACATTTATTCACGAGATGTCTTCTCACCCCTTGGGGGGGGGGGGGGGAACCTGTACCGAGGCAATGGCCTCTTACCAGGGGCTTCGTGCGCTGCCCGTTAATACGGGCAGGTCCTTGGAGCGCGGAGAACTCTCAAATTTGAGACCTTTTCTTCTCGCCGGCTCGCGTGCTCAGCGCACCAGGTGGAACCCCCGAGGGGGAAGCCCAGCGAACGAGCAGCAGCAGAGCCGGCTAAGCGTAGGTCTCATGGGTCAGCGGAGTCGTCGTCCACGAGGTCTCTAGGTAATTTTTTGGCGTCTGGAGGCCGCGCGTACTACAAATTTATTTCCGTAAAGTTCCTGCTTATGTACAATTTCTAAGTTCGCTACTAGTCAGGGTACACAACAGCGCGTGAGGGGGCGTGGCTTACGGAGCGCTGGTGTGCGACGCCATGGATTTAGCATTACCATGGATTACTCGTTATAAGTTGAAACCTGAAATAAATACTCCATACTTGTCATTTATATGGCAGCATTTACTGAGAAAAAAAGAGATAACAATTTTCATGCGCGTCATCTTGAAAGCCGGCGGGCCACCAGTTTTGACGGTTGAAAAAATTTTCGGCTGAAAAAAAAGCAGTTCCGCGGTCTCCAGTCCAGAACACGTCTGCCTTAACCGTTCCTACCCACCTTTTTTACCACCGAATTGATTTTAAATTTAAAAATAACCTCGACCTAAAAAAATTCTTAAAATATCCCTAGAAGACTTATCAGTTTTCTCTTATCAAAAAATCATGTCATTATACACAGAAACACTTGTGTATTCCCAAATTAGGATTTCAAATCAATTCAATTATTCTTTATTGCATGTTTAATTTATATTATACTGATCGCTTTAAGCGATAAGGCCGCCTTTGTACACTCTCCAAAAATCTGTACCTATTTTATTGTTATCCTTAATTAGTGTGATAAAGAGTTTATCTATCTATACTGTATTATATATTTATGTAAATTAGCTGTAGGTTTCAGAATGAATAAATAAAATAAACTGAAAATAAAAACAAAGATATAATAATAAAGTAGCTTACACATGTACACCTAGGCGGTCTTATAGCTAAAAACGATAAGGCCTCCACAATTATTGTATATTTTTCCTACATATTTCTGTAATTTCTGCGCAATAAAGTATAGGTATTCATTCTATCGTTCGTTCGTTCATCGATTACTTCACCGTGTTGACCTTAGAATAATGAATAACCATAGAAACCGCCATAATACTAATCAAGCGTACCTACAGAGCCACTTGTCAGAACTGTAGCCCTTGGCTCCCTTAGAAAAACGAATATAAGCATTGGCTCCACTTTACCCTGCTGATTAAAATGTTCCCAAATATAGTCGCTGTTGTATTCTCTTTGGTCGCTGCTGTCAAGTGACAAATGCATTTTGAATTTAATAGCATTGAATGAATCTTATATTCGTTTTTCTGAGGTGTTGACAGTACGTTCGGAATTTAAATAAAACTATAAATAAATTGCAAAACAATATTATTATATTGCAGTTTCTGCCGTGTCCATGTGTGCGTTTGTCCTTTGAGACAGTGAGATGACTCAAATTCGACTATTTCACTGTTACTTTAAATATAATGTCTTATATTTGTACCAACTTCTAGAGAGTTATGTTTTTAGTGAAAATTAAACCTATAACATCTGGTCTAGCGCTCGAGTGTAACGAAGTCACTAGGCCAACGAAGCCAACAGGCATCATTATCATTAATCACAGCATGCGCCTGAGTGCTTTTCTGTCCAGTTTGCCTCGAACGCCGCGCGGCAACGTCGCTATGAACCGCACGCCACCTGCAAGCGGCATCCATTCAGCCACCTGCCAAACAAAGACCCATTTCCATGTTTCTGTCATCATCATCAGCCTGAAAGAGTCCACTGTTGGACACAGGCTCTCCTATAGTGCGCCACTGAACCCGATCCTCGGCTCTTCTCATCCAGTTACTGCCAGCCGCCCTACGCCTCACGTAGCACCATCTAGCCAAGGGGTGTCCCACACTACGCTTGCCCAGTCGCGGTCTCCATTTGAGAACTCGTTTACCCCAGCGGTAATCGACGTTTCGGCGTCGTAAGTCATTACAGGTAGGACGCACTGGTTGAAGACTTTTGTCTTCAGGCACTGTTGCATACGCGCGAAAGGATACATGTTTCTATCACACCAACCTTATCATTAACATACGCAGTGAGCTCCTCCCCAGTGATCTCAGCTCCTGGCCGCAGCACCACGAACGCTGTGGCCAGCTCGAAGTACTGCTCGTCCGGCGCACCCACTACTCCTGCTTCGTACACAGCTGGATGCTGCCGCAGCACTGTCTCTAGTTCTTTAGGCGAAACCTGCGTGTCAGATAATCTGTAATTTTTAAACTAGAACCCAAACAGGAATATGAATGCAGTGCCCAGTAACCCGAAATGGAAGGCCCCACATCAGAATATGTACATACATACATCTTGGTCCCAGAGGGATAGGCAGATACGATATATCGCCACTTGGCGCGATCTTGACAAACATCCCCCCGTGATACCACTTGATGTGATGTGTTGCGAACAACATCGCTTGAGATACATTGTGATACCATGATTACATATCTAGGCATCAGAGCCCCGCATGACTCGATTAGGTTAATAGTGCCCAGTGTTCGCCCAGTAGTGCGATTCTGTAAAAAGTTACTTTGCAACTCGACTTCGAAAATGCGGTGAGATTTCAAATTGGTATTCCGTAAAGTTTACGATCGTTCGATTTCTATACCAGCGCCACACTTTCGGGCGCCACGGCGGGTTGTAACTACTGTAAATGGACATGTTGACGTTTGTTTGTATGAGATGACGTTTAGAATCGTATTCTGTAGCGACATTACGCACGTCGTTCAATTCGAAACTCGTGCCTGCATTCGACGAAGATTTAGTACTTTGTGCGTGAAAATTTGAACGAATATTGTGGAATTGCTGTAGAGAAATTCGTAAAGCTTAACTTAGCAACTCTAATCTAAATCCGCCGTGAGATTTCACAGTTCCGGGATATCGGCACGCTTACGACTAGCCCCTAGGCTAGCCCCTGGACGTCCATCGGCACGGCAGACCTTAAATTGGCGGACGAGAACCAATCTGAACGACCCTTCCTATAAACGGCAAGGCTTAAAGATTCTTGGAAATCTAATAAGCGGCCGGGTTCGAATTAAAAAATCATTTTGTACTACAACTAATCAGTACTTTGCGTGTAACTAGAATAGATGCCCAAAGCTGACTAAAATAGTCACATAGAGAATACAAAATGACTTCATCTGTTAGATTTATTTGTAAAATCTGGCGTGCCTAAAGAGTTACGTTACATAAACAAGGAGTTAGCCTTCTACTAAGAAGACAGACAATTACTGAGAGTAAAGTCTACCGTCATTCCCTACACCTCCTTGTCAGGTAGATCTACGCAGGGCGGCCCTGGCATGTTTTTCAAGTGGTGCCAGAACATCATCCGCCTGAAAAAGTCCATTGTTGGAAAAAGGCCTCTGCCACTGAACCCGATCCTCGGTTCGTCTCATCCAGTCTCTGCCAGCCGCCTTACGCAGATCGTCGGTCGCTCCATCTTGTCACGCTTGAGCTGTGTAGCTAATAAAACCCAAGACATGAACAAAGAATAAGATAGTTTTATTAAAGATTTAGATGGGTCGTGATCGACCGCCCTGATGGCAGTTTCTAGGTTTGGTCGAGCTTCAGAGGTGTTCCGCTACTGGCCTGGCTGTCCCTGCTGTAGTGTGGACGGTGACTGCAGGAGTCTCCGATGAGGGCTAGGTGCTGGCTCTGCAATGAGTGTCCGCAGCTCGTCCAAGGGGTCCAAGGCCAAACGGTGTAGCGGAGAGTGTAGGTCAACGATGTGAAGAGAGCTTCAACGTTAACTTCGACGTTAACTTAGACGTTAACTTAGAACCCTGGAAGATTTAGCGGGATTAGATCCTCTTCCAGTGAGTCTCCATGCATCCACCTTTCCACACCATTGCAAGTAAGCTGGGCCATGATGGGTGGTTTGATTGTGGCGATACATGGAGATTAGAAACGGAATAGCACAGTGGTAGGAAGGTGAAAATAGAACATGACATAAAGAACCAAAGAAAACAAGTGGAAAACATACACAGATCAGAACAGAATTTATGAAAAGAGTTTTACAAGGCCAAATTAACAAATAGGTAAATATCAGTTCACACTTACCCAACAGCGGGGGTCTAAATTAACTGAATTTAGTGTTTAATATAGGGAACACTATTTATTGAGTAATTAAGGCTTTTTAGGTGGTTTTAGGGCACCAAGGAATAAATTAAAATCTGACAGTACGAAACAGCTGTTCGTTTTTTCTCTCGAGATTTGAAATGACCGAGTGAAGTCAGTGACGTTTCGCGTCGCCGCGTAGGGGTTGCCGCTTCTACGGTTGATACCGATTATCGATTAAAAGTGAATCGAGAATCGATTGTGTTGAAATCGCGATTAACGTAAATTAAAAGAGATTCACGTTACAGATTCGCCTCTCCCCTCCAGGATTTTACTTCCTATGAAGAAAAATCCGAAACTAACTAAATAAAGGAAAAATTCAACCTAATAATCACGCCGTTCTTGTTGTACTTTACCTAGGTTATAAGTAAATTCCAACGATAATGTAAATAAGAAGAACTACTCTTACCATTCATACATCAACAAAACATTCTTCAACTTTCAAAATTCATCTTTCTAACTAACCTCAATATTTATTGATTAATACGAGGCACCAGATCATAAATAAAGGCAACTGACATATTGATCTGTTGACTTAAAGTAAATCTTCCGTTTTTCAAAAACAAAAATAGGTGACAATCATCGACGCGACTATCGGTGAGGAAAAAAATTACAAAATTTTGATAAAAAAATCTGTTCTGTGTATTGCAAGTAATTTATTGATAACTACTAACTAATTTCAAATCTTTGATATGCCAAGTACCAATGTCTTTACCGTTCATGTCATGTAACTCATATACTAAAGGTGAGTTTTTACTTACCACCCTGCATTTGATAAATTTGGGTGCTAACTTTTTACTAAAGTATTGGTCTTTATCGCTCTGGAAATACGTTCTTTTCCAGACGATGTCACCAATTTGAAATTCTGCCGATTTTCGGCGTAAATTATACCTAGACGTATTCTTTACGTGAGCGTGCCAAAGAGAAGCCTGTACATTATTAAATATGCCTGCTAAATTACCTATATTATCGCAGTAAATGTCGCGAGGTAAGAAAATAACTTCGTCCTCGATATTCGGATCAATGTAGTGGGATCCGCATGTGACGAGTTCTCTCCCATGAATGAGAAATGTGGGTGTATAGCCTGTTGCCTCACTTACAGAATTATTCATGGCAAATTGTATTTTTGGCAAATTAACATCCCATGATCTGTGATCGTTCTCTATGAAACATGAAATGCAGGTTACAATAGTTTTGTTGTACCTTTCAACTGTGTTTATCTGTGGAGTGTACTTTGGTGTGAAGAATACATTTGGTATTTTATACTTTTTAAAGAAATTTTCTAAATTTTTGGAAATAAACTGGCTACCATTATCTAAGAAAATTGTTTGTGGAACACCATGAACAAGGAACACAGAGTCCTCTAAATGTTTCACCACTGCATCAGCTGTTGCTCTGCGCAGTGGAAACATAACGCAATATTTAGAAAAACAACAGACTACTACAAGTAAGTAACAGTTCTGTTTTCGACTAGTGGGAAGTGGACCAATGAAGTCAATTGAAATCATCTGAAATGGACGGGAACATTGTTTTGGTCTTCCCATTTCACCCAGGGTAGCATGGTTAGGTGATTTGATGGAAAGACAAGTTGGGCAATTTGAAACAAATTTTACAACGTCTGAGTGCATACCCGGCCAGAAGTAGCGTAGAGCCAAGCGAAGGTAAGTTTTGTGAATTCCCAAATGACCTGCAGTAGGTTCATCGTGGTTTTCAGAAATCACTTTCTCACGTAGTTCGCTAGGAACTACCTCTTTCCATGCAAACTCAGCAGTAAGAGGAGACTTGTTTTTTGAAAGACGGTAAAGGGAATTGTTATTAATTTTAAAATTTTCGAGACTACTGGGATTGTTTAAACAAGTGTTGTATATTGTTTTGTACCAAGAATCGGTTGTAGTTGTAATTGAGTTAGATGTGGAAATTGCTGATACGGGGACCGCACGAGATAGAGCGTCGGGTATAACGTTATCTACTCCACGACGATGCTTGATGACAAAATTAAATGAAGATAGACGTACCCCCCACCTAGCTAGTCTACCGGTTGGATTGCTAAGGGATAAAAACCATTGAAGAGCGGAATGGTCCGTGTAGACGGTGAAGGTTTGTCCATTCTCCAGGTAGCAACGCCAATGCTCCAACGCAATGAGAACAGCGAGTGTTTCCCTCTCTGTTATGCTATAGTTTTTCTCTGCACCAGTTAAAGACTTGCTCATATAAGCTACGGGCCTCTCTTTTCCGTCAATTAATTGCGTCAACATTGCGCCAGTGCCGTAATTACTTGCATCGGCATGGACCTCAAAAGGTTGGCTATAATCTGGGCAGGCCAGGACTGGGGCAGAAACTAAACATTTTTTGAGATTATTGAAGGCGGCATCTGCTTCAGTGCTCCAAGAGAAGGGTGGAGATGTCTTTTTGTTAGTAGTCAACTTGTTTAGAGGGCCCGCTAACGTGCTAAAGTTAGGAACAAAACGGCGATACCAAGTAGCAGTTCCTAAGAAACGTTTAACGTCCTTTTTACAAGTTGGGGTTGGGTAATTTACAATAGCTTGTACTTTTTCTGGGTCAGTGCGTAAACCTTGAGCATCTACGACGTATCCTAAATACTTTAACTGACTCCTAAAAAATTGGCACTTATCGATGTTGATAGTGAGATTTGCCTGTTTCAGTTTATCAAGCACTCGTAACAATAGTGAGACGTGCTCCTCGAAAGTGTTGCTTACAAGCACAATATCATCTAAGTACGCAAATACTCTTAACTCAAATTCGGGGCCGAACATCATGTCAACTAGACGTTGCTGAGTCGCAGGTGCGTTTGTCAGACCAAAGGCTGTGGTCTTAAAACGTAAAGTGCCGCGACCTGGGACGTAAAATGCGGTTTTATTCCTATCTTCTTCAGCAATAGGTATCTGCCAAAATGCCTTGGACAGATCAATACTAGAAAGAAATTTGGCATCGCGAAGATTGTCCAGTATCTCTGATATATATGGAAGATTATACGCATCGCGTTTGGTAACAGAATTTAACTTCCTACTATCTAAACAGAATCTAGGTTGACCATTCTTTTTGGATACTATTAGTACTGGTGATGACCATGCACTCTCGCAAGGCTCCACAACATCTAGACCTAGCATTTCATCAACCTGCTCTTTCAAAATTTTCTGTTTTTCGGGAGACATACGGTAGTATCTCTGTTTTAACGGAGGGGAATCACCTGTATCAATGTGATGAGTAATCAGATGAGTTCTGCCTAGACCCTTACGTTCTGTAGAGATTTCGTTGAATTGTTCAATTAAATTGTTTGCAATATGGCGCTGTGAATCTACTAGATTATCCATAGAAGTAATATGCTTGTCAAAATCCGTAGTTAAAATCGCCAACGAAGCTAATCTGTTTTGAGTTATGTCAATAGAGCCAATATACTTGGGGCACAACTCAAATTTCCTCCAGAAATCTACTCCTAGTAGTAAGGGAGTTTCAATTTGTGGAACTATATAGCACTTGATAATGTTAAAAGCGTTTTCAAAGTGTATCGGTAGATTCATGTAACCTATGCTTTTTAAATTTTGACCACCAGCAGCAATAACACTAATTTCATCGCCATTGTTAATGGTTAGACCTACGTTTAATAATTCCTGATGGGAATTATTGCCAAGAATCGATACCGCAGCACCAGAATCTAATAAACCGCAAGCATTTAAATCATTAATTTTCATTTTAATATAAGGTCTATTATCATTTTCAGGTTTATCTAGCAGGATTGAAGTAACTTTGTAAATTGTAGAGAAGTTTTTAATAAATTGTAACCATTTTTGCCATTCAGAAGCATCAAAATGGTTAATATTAGATGTACTACAATCCTGGTTTTCTAGTTTTTTGAATTATTTGGAGTATTCTTTTGACAATCAGGGCAGTCATTTGAACGAACGTCAGGACGACCGCAACGAAAGCAAACTATCTTTCGTTCAGCTGTACAGTTCCTAAGACAATGACTGTCCACTCGACAACGTGGGCAGAACTTGTTATTCTTTGTGATGGTGTTCACAGGTTTCGCATTAGTATTTGCGTTGTTGTAATTTGAGTAGTTAGTATTAGTATTACCCTGACTACGATTGTAATTGTACGAGTAATGTTGTTTCGTCTGTGCGTTTGTGTTGTTTGGGGTATTGTACTGTGTATAGTTACCATGCCCTTTATTGAACTTAGTGTAGTTAGCAGAGTAATGAAACTTTTGGTTATTACTCGGAAGATCTTTAAAGTTTTTATTAGTACTCGTAGACTGATACGCAAACTCAGGGGCTAGTGTTTCAGTAGAAACTCTTGGCGGCTCTCGAAATTGAGACATACGGGCTTGTATGTTTTCAAAATTTTTACATAATGAACGCAATGTTTCAATGTTATTAATACCAGACGAAGAAGTTAGTACGTTGGCATAGCAAGGACGAATATTATGCATAATAATTTCTAGTTTCTCCTCCTCCGATATTTTCCTATCCAGCTGTGAGAACATGCCTGACATAATAGAAAGGTAAATAGTAATGTTTTCGCGTTCACCTTGTGTGCGTGCTCTTATCTCTTCAAGAAGACGATAGTCATAATCAGCGTGACCAAAATCGTCTTTAAGTCTCTCGCAGACATCACTCCAAGAGGATGCGGTATGTTTAATGCTTCTAAACCAATGTAGTGCCTCATCGGTAAAAATTTCAGTAGCAAAAGTAAGTAGTTTATGAGAAGGTATGCTTCTTGCTGTTGAAAATTCGTTTACGCGTTGAATAAAAGCACGTGCACACGTTTTGCCGTTGAATTTTAGTTTTGACAAATCAGACAGTCCTTTATCACAACTTGACGTTGTACATGCCATAACATTAGGGGTCATAGTCCCAGCAGCATCTGTGTCATCATCTTTGTCTAGTGCGTCACCAGGCGGTTTTATATTTTTAAGTTTGTATTTAAGCGATTCGAATCGATTTACACAATCCGACAATATCTGAAGTCCTTCCGCGCAAGTAGAGCAATCAATTCTGCTAATTCTGTATTTTAAATGCAGTGTTAAATTTTGAGCTCTCAATAAAAAATTCCTATCAAAACATAAACTTAATTGTGCTACTAAATCGTCAAGTTTCAGCAATGTTTCCTTAACTGCTTCCAGATCAGTAACAGGACCGAATGGTGAAACAAGAATATCCTCCGAAGGATGTAACGCAGCTATTTTCACAATCTGTTTTCGCAATTGTTCAACCGTAGATGCGGGAGTTTCCCCACGGATTGCAACTTCATACGCCAACTCTGCTTTTTGCAAAGACAGAAACTTAATATCGCCCATGTCGACAAAAGCAAGGAATAAACAAAAATATCAGATATCAAACTCGTTTGGGCAAATGTGAACGATACAAATAAATAAAGCACTATTACTACTCCGCTCTGTAACAATGTAGTGATAACAGAGTTGTTTTTTTTTTTAAATGAAAATATAAATAAGAATGAAAATGAATGAAATAAAGCAAAGCCAAAACAAAAATAAAAATTGCAACTAAAAATTAAATATGCAAAATAAAAATAACCGATAACCAAAATGTAGAATGTTTACAATAATAGAATAATAGATTCGATTAATTTAAAGAGAATCGATTACAAAACATAAAAATATATCGATTAACAATCGTTATAAAGAATCGATTATAAATTATCGAAAGGGTAGGAACGTCACTAGTGTTCACTTTTTTTACATTTGAAGGTAATTTCAATTTAAAACAAAAAAATTTTTACAACAGTTACAAAACAATTTACACTCTAAAACTTGGTTATCAAGCACACAAATAAAGAAAGCAAAAATAAAAGTAAAAAAACAAAACTTTACAATGTGTATGCGCACAATGCAAACTACTCAAAAAGCTCAACAAAACTCAAAAAACTGACCATCAAAACCACGTTGTAGGCGCCACTGTCACGCTTGAGCTGTGTAGCTAATAAAACCCAAGACATGAACAAAGAATAAGATAGTTTTATTAAAGATTTAGATGGGTCGTGATCGACCGCCCTGATGGCAGTTTCTAGGTTTGGTCGAGCTTCAGAGGTGTTCCGCTACTGGCCTGGCTGTCCCTGCTGTAGTGTGGACGGTGACTGCAGGAGTCTCCGATGAGGGCTAGGTGCTGGCTCTGCAATGAGTGTCCGCAGCTCGTCCAAGGGGTCCAAGGCCAAACGGTGTAGCGGAGAGTGTAGGTCAACGATGTGAAGAGAGCTTCAACGTTAACTTCGACGTTAACTTAGACGTTAACTTAGAACCCTGGAAGATTTAGCGGGATTAGATCCTCTTCCAGTGAGTCTCCATGCATCCACCTTTCCACACCATTGCAAGTAAGCTGGGCCATGATGGGTGGTTTGATTGTGGCGATACATGGAGATTAGAAACGGAATAGCACAGTGGTAGGAAGGTGAAAATAGAACATGACATAAAGAACCAAAGAAAACAAGTGGAAAACATACACAGATCAGAACAGAATTTATGAAAAGAGTTTTACAAGGCCAAATTAACAAATAGGTAAATATCAGTTCACACTTACCCAACAGCGGGGGTCTAAATTAACTGAATTTAGTGTTTAATATAGGGAACACTATTTATTGAGTAATTAAGGCTTTTTAGGTGGTTTTAGGGCACCAAGGAATAAATTAAAATCTGACAGTACGAAACAGCTGTTCGTTTTTTCTCTCGAGATTTGAAATGACCGAGTGAAGTCAGTGACGTTTCGCGTCGCCGCGTAGGGGTTGCCGCTTCTACGGTTGATACCGATTATCGATTAAAAGTGAATCGAGAATCGATTGTGTTGAAATCGCGATTAACGTAAATTAAAAGAGATTCACGTTACAATCTAGCCAGGATCGTCCCACACTACGCTTGCCCAATGGCGATCTCTACTCGAGAACTCGTCTACCCCGGTAAACCAGGTGCCAGATCGCATTGTGCAACCCTAAAAATGTAATCACTCTACCCGAATTTATACATTTTTCGAAAAAAAAAAAAAACACGATCTGTCGTTGTATTTTCCGCACCGTCCTCTATAGCCAGTGGCGGCTTTATACTTTGCTTAATATTTGCTATGTATAGACTAATTGACTTTGCGGCGCTCCGCCCTTCTACCTATCTTAATCAACCTACTACTACCTTCTGCCGCCCCCTAAAGTCTGCCGTCCCTAGGCCTAAGCTAATCCAGGGCTGCCTACAAAATAGGTTAGTGGAGGAGTAAGGGTAGTTGTGCCCTGTGTGCTGAGGCGAAGAATATCCCCTGCCTGTCGTAAAAGGCGACTAAATGGGGTCATCGGGGGCGCGAGTGCGTGGAGCGGGGGCTCTGTGTACTCATCCATGCGTCCCGGGGGAGGGCGGCAGCAACGCGGTGGCCTCGTTGCTGCTGCATGCACCGAGAGGTGTCAGGGGGACTCGATCTCCTCCGAAGTGGGCGGCCGAGTGCGAGTGGCGTGGCGAGTGACCGGGAGCGTGTGCTTTTGGTGGTCTCGGAATCCTTCGATCAGTGCCGAAGATGGTCACCGCGGGGTTTTAGTCGGTATAGAGCCCGCCATAATCTGCTTGTCCCCCGAGGCGAGTGGGTATGCAACGCATTTCCCCGCGTTAAAAAATAGGAGTGTAGGGATACGCATTCACAAAAGTTGATGACGACATGGCTAATGATGATACAAACGGAATATCCATTATATTTTATGATATCCTTGATCCTGTCCACGATGTAGAAGTAGCGGTCCTCGTCGTAGTAGCCAACGTCGCCGGTCTTGTAGAACCCTTCCTCGTCCAAGTGTGAGAATGTGGTGTCGCCCAGATACCCTGAATATAAAATTAAAGTCATAAAACAATTTGTATATACAAGTTACGAAAAATGGGATGGGAGGGGCCGCCCTACAGATAAAAGTTCTCCAGTAGTGCCTATTCTATAAAATACAAACTCACGTGCGAGTCTCACTTAAGTAAATTCACTCACTTCAAACCTAATCCATTGATAATTCTGTAAATATTCCTGAGCACTATCGAAGTGAAGTGAACAAAGAATTAACTTCACTTCGACAAGGCTCTGGAAGGTTTACAAAATGCCAATGGATTAGATTTCGAAGTGAAAGAAGTTACTTGAGTGAAACTAGCACATGAGTTTATATTTTAGAGAATAGCACTACAGCTTTGTAGAGATTTTGAAGGTGCCCCTTACCCCATTGAATCTCCAGACTGATGTGGCCGAAGGATTTTGTTCGACGGTCTTTACCTTCAGAAGTTTACTAATATTCGATACACACTTCTGGGCCAAGTGCCTTTATCGCAAAAAGAAGTTCACACAGGGTAAAAGTATGTCTGAATTTTAAAGTGGTCGTTTCGAGCACACTCCCGACACTCCATACAAACGCACAGATTTAATCACTACTATTACTACAGGCGCACAAGCCTGACCGTACAAGTGTCTGTGTGCGTACGTATTTACGATAGTCTAGTAGCGGGGAGTGTACTCAGGAATTTCACGATTCGATTCCCCCATCCCCCTTTCATCACCGGACTACGAAGCATGGGTAGGGACTTTTCATCGTTATGTAGTTGATCTACCACGCTATCGCATGAAGCGTTTTGCTTCCTCTTTTATAATGCAAACTGCTAAAAAATTGAACTCCCTGGCAGCTTCGGTATTTTCGGACAATTTGGATCTTTTTAATGGAAGTGTGAATCATCTTCTGGGTAAGCGCGCTCCACCTTAGAACTTATCGTCACTTACTATCAGGTGAGATTGAGGTCAAACGCATAAATCCTATCAGCAAAAAGGGCTTACTACCAGCACATTCTAGTGTGTTTTGTTTTGAGGGCGACGGTAAACTGTCACTCACTGACTGGTGAGTGTCGCTTCTTAACAATAAGGCTGGGTACAGTGCCGTAACTAGGGCGGTGCCAGCGGTGCCCAGGCACAGGGCGCAGACCTTGGAAGGTCGCAAAAAATTTCCGAGAGGCCATTTTTCAAGGGCGCAGTTACATAAGCTCTCACCAGGCGCATAAAGGGCTCGTCACGGCACTGGATAGATACATAGTTCGGCGCCAGGCGTATCGAAACACGTGGCATATTTTTGTAACTGACAAGAGGAACTGCCAAGTATAAGCTGATATAGTGATGAGAACTCACCAGGGAAAAGTGAAACGCTCTTGACGCAAATCTCTCCATGCTGGTTGACCCCGAGTGGTTCGCGAGTAGTCAGATCTACCACCTGCATAATAAAAAAAAACTAAACTATCTGGAAGAATTCAAAGATCGCCTGGATTGTGCTTTCAAAATACTCTAATGTTGTAATTTTTAATAAGTGCCATGAAAATTATTATTTTATTTTATTTTGTTTGGGGAGCTTACAGCTTTATTCATAATTTGAGCAACTAATTAAATAATGAAATGCCAATTACAAGCTTCCACATATAGGTATCAAATAGGTATCAAATATATCGTGTATTACCGTTACAGAACCTTAAAATGGTTTAGAAAGGGCGTCAAAAGCACTTTGTAACGAGCCCGTTGTCGCTACTACATTCCTCCACTTGTACTACGCACCCCGAGCGATTATATTATTTTTCTTACTTCGATACCTTTCTTTGTAAGTTAAGCGGTCGCTCAGCTGTAGTACTATTCTCTAAAATACAAACTCACGTGCGAGTCTGACACAAGTGACTTCACTCACTTTGAAACCTAAACGTCGACAGTGCTCTAGAATGTTTACAGAATGCCTATGGATTCGATTTCGAAGCGTGTGAATTCACTTGAGTGAAACTCGCACGATAGTTTGTATTTTAGAGAATAGCACTACTGAACTCGCCGGCTTTAAATTCGGGTTACTAATTCTTTTAGCTAATTTGATGACTATAGTGTATTTGCGGAGATTTTAGCCTCATCATGTCTTTGGGTAACTCAAAACCTGCTGGTTTCAAAGTGAGTAAAGTCACTTGAGTGAGATTCGCACCTGAATTTGTATTTTAAGGAATAGCACTACTGGGTTTGCGAATGACATGCAATTTCAACCCTTTTTGTGTATTTTTATGATTATTTTTATGTATTTTACCTTTATAATACATCCTGCAGCCGGGTAGCCGACACTTCCCGGCTTGGCGCCCTTGGGGGCGCTATCGTTGCTGCACATTACTCCTACCTCCGTAGCTCCGTAACATTGAATGGCTTCACGAAGGTTCCGGAAACTGAATAAATAAAGTGTGTATAAGTGTTTGTGTGTATGTTTATAAGAGTTAATTAAACAACTGCTTTTGATCCGACTGAAATGGTAAAACCTGTCAATGTGGTCATAGTGTCGGACAATTTATAGGTAGTTGGAGCATCACATATAAAAAGATTGCTACACCAGCGAACAGTATTTTGCATAAGGAAAACATTTCAGTCTCACTCTTTATAATGTGAACTGTAGTTCTTTTCTCTATAACACAAACTCATGTGCGAGTCTCACTCAAGTGACTCAAAGTGAAGTGAACAAATAACTCACTTCACTTCGATAGTGCTCTGGAATGTTTACAGAATGCAAATGGGTTAGGTTTCGAAGTAAGTGAAGTCACTTGAGTGAGACACACACATGAGTTTGTATTTTAGAGAATAGCACTATAATATATTGCATCGACATATTTTTCAACAAATCTCATAGTATTAAAGTAGCTCTAACCAATTTATTATTAACTAATCGATCACACATTCAGCCCTTTTTGGTTTAATATCTAAGCACTCTTTAGTCGTAGTTTTCATGTTTTTTGTTTTTTCATGTATTCTGTTTTTTTCTCTTTCTGTTACTCCGTTCAGTTATACAACTTCCTATATGTGAAAGCTTGTTATTGGCATATATTTATCTATACATTGTAACATTTTGTGAAAATAGCTGTTAGCTTTCCTAATAAAATAAAATAAATATTGTTAGGATTTATGTAGATTTTCGTATGTACGAGTATTTACTTAATGGTCTATAACTATATACCTCAGGTATTAGGCGTTGCCCGTTAGTATCGTTTAATACACACCATAGCGAAACAATTAGTAGATATACATTTTGTTCCAATCGATTACGAGAAAGTATATTTTGGTCTTTCTCCTTAGATTATAATTTTTTAGACAAGTAGGTACCTCTTTTTAAGAGCCTTTGCCAAATCTTCATTAAGAGGTGCGGCTGTGGTCAAAATTCGTTCCAGTGAGCTGACATCGTATATGGCCATAAGTGGACTGTTGACAACCTCAAACATCGCAGAGGGCATCTGCTGAGTTATCTTTACCTGAAACCGTTTATACGATTAACCATTGACCTTCCAGTAAGTGGAAGCTGATGTCTGGCTCAGCGACTAAGAGTGGCGCATGCAGGTCCCTCTCTACTGCATCCTTTCAGAGGTACATCATCATCAGCCTGAAAGAGTCCACTGCTAAATATAGACCTCTCCCGAGGTACACCACTGAACCCGATCCTCTGCTCTTTTCATGCAGTCACTGCCAGCTGCCTTTACAGAGTGTCGCTCCATCTAGTCAGGGGGCGTCCCACACTACGCTTGCCCAGTCACGATCTTCATTCAAGAACCCGTTTATCCACTCTTTTCTAAGACAGATGTTACCAGTCCACTGCCACTTCAACGCACTAACTTTTTGAGCTATATCGAAGTATATGTCGAAGGCTTTAGTTATTTGGCAGATCACTTCATTTCGGATCTTGTTTCTTAGAGAAACTCCAAGCATAGCTCTTTCCATAGCCCGCTGAGCGACCCTGAGTTTTCAGACCAGTCCCAGTGTCAGTGACCACGTTTCAGACATAAGGACGACCACTCGATCCTTCCACATATGCTCTCTTCGCTGCATGAGTAGTTAATACCAGCACTATTCATGTAATTATTTAATTTTAGGATGTCTATAATAATCTGGTAATTTATAAAATAAATTTACCTTGTATTTCTGAATAGCTTCAAGGATGTCCAGGGGCACTTCTTTTACGATGAAAATAACAGTTGCGCCGGCGTACAGGAACCCGAGAGTAAAAATGTAGAAGTCAGGGGCGGTCAGCACTAGCTGGCCGGTGTAGCGGCTGCTCAAAATACATTTTATTTTATTAGTTTTACAATATACAATTTTGGGTGACTACTAAAAGCCAATTAACAGTTACCGCATACCAGTAGTACTATTCTCTAAAATACAAACTCACGTGCGAGTTTCACTCAAGTGACTTCACTCACTTTGAAACCTAATCCATTGGCATTCTGTAAACATTCCAGAGCACTATCGAAGTGAGCTGATGGATTAGGTTTCAAAGTGAGTGAAGTCACTTGAGTGAGACTCGCATAGAGTTTGTACTAGTATTTAAGAGAATAGCCCTACAGGTAATAATACAATGACTGTAATATTGCCAGTAATTTAGTATCACATTTAGAAATATTCATGAAAAAATAGAGTTTTTTTTATACTCTATTATAATGTAGCACGTCCATCGTGCAATTACAAATTGATTTAGGTACCATATGAGATATAAACTTACTCTGAGTTAATAATGATTTTGGTTCTCCCGAGAAGATTTAGATGAGTCATTGGAACAGGCTTAGACACTCCTGTGGTTCCCGAGGAGTAAAATATTAAACATTGGTCAGCCCAGCCTTTGACTTCCGCGGCGATAAAGTGTTCCACCGGGGCGTGCTCGCTCAGGAAGTGTTTGAACAGCACCGCCCCTTCGCGCTGCTCGTCGCCGTACAGAACAAACGTCTCCACGCTGCCGACGGAACTGAACGTGGCTCTGTGCTCGTCATACGCTTGCGTAGAGCAGAATACCACCTTTGGTTTTGCTAATCGAAGTCTATGTAATATTGTCGCTGAAAATTCACGTATTTACAGTGAAAAAGTCAAAGTCAGTTGATTTTCCGAACTTACGTACGGACTTTAAATAATGAAGGTCGACCACATAAGATTAATTATTTTTAATTAGTATGGCGTATGCGTTATAAATTGCAGATTGTCAATTTTTTTTTATTATTAAAATCCATCAAGAAATGACGAAATTATAAAATTTTATTTAATGCAACATTTCGAAACCCGCGCGCTTTTTATGTCGACGTAGCATGTTACAACCCACGCTCAACGTTCTCGTCGAGCGTGGGTTGTAACATGCAACGCGTTCTCTCGAGGGGAGGTCTTAGCATATTTACTACGGATGGTCACCGGGAGGGGGGGAGGGGGCATATTCCCTATAGAGTACAACAAAATAGACCCAGGATGTTATACTTATTTGTAAATTATATCTAATTAATGTCTAATACCCAGAGTTACAGGACAAACAGCTAGTTTGGAATTAGACGCGTTTATGTATAAAAGGTCATTCAAATTTAAGTAGGAACAAATTGGTGCTAACATTGGGACGAATTAAAATGCTGTTCAGATTTGTACCTTGTCCAGATATATCAGTAGACGTGAAAATAGCTCCTGCACACATGATTCCAAGGACCGTCGCCATGTACTCAGTCCTTTCCTCACTGCTTATGCTTACAACGTCTCCCTTACTCACGCCTATACGAGCGAGGGAGAGAGCTACATCGACTATCATTTGCGTCAGTTCAGCATACGTCAAGCTCTTACCGGTTGCAGCGTCGATCTGTAAAAAAATCAGAAAATGTACGCAGAGCCGTAATCATATTAATAACTAGCTGTGCCCGCGGCTCCGCTCGCGTGGACTACAGGATCCGCTCCCATTCCCATTTCCTCTCCCTATCCCACTTCCACTCCGACTTTAAATCCAGGTCCAGGTCCAGGTCCCGCTCCCGCTTCCGCTCCAGCTCCCGCTCCCACACCCACTCCCCTTTTCCCACGCCCACGCCGACGCCCACGCCCACGTCCACTCCCACTCCAATTCCTACTCGCAGCTCCAAATGTAATCCAAACTCATCCCAATCTGAATAGTACAGAAATACTATTATGTGCAATATATTGCATACTAACCTTACCTACTAATGTATTTGAAAACTAAAAATGTCCATAACTTTTGATTGAGTTAACCGATTGCGATGAAATAAAGACTAAATGTTAAGTTAAGTTAAGCCCCATGTTTTTGTGAAAAGTCCATCGAAATCCATTCAGTAGTTTTTAGGTGATGCGTGCACAAACTCACAGACAAACAGACAAACAGACAAAAATTGCAAAAATGATTGAAATGTGTTCTATTACTTATCCTTAGACCCCTCAATTTTTTTTTTGCAAATATCTTCAATGTACAGACACGCGATGTTTACGATTTTATTTATAAGACTAGCTGTTGCCCGCGACTTCGTCCGCGTGGACAACTTAACATTACACATTCTTTTGTATTACGTGTTACTAAATCCTAAAAGAAATCTATTAATCTGGTTATGCATTAAAAATATTAATATACATAAAAAAACATACTATCCAATTGAGAACCTCCTTTTTTGAAGTCGGGTAAAAATTAGCGTTCCGGCGGCGGTATCGCCCGTTTTTTAGGTTTCCGTAGCCAAATGGCAAAAAACGGAACCCAAACTTCCACCAAAAATTGGCTTGAAAGAGATCTAGTAAGTAGTTTTTTTTAATACGTCATAAATCGTAAACCACAATACTATTATTAAAACATCGATCAAAGTTACAACGAACTACAATAACTTTTATATAACTTAACTAACTTCATGGGCGAGTCCGACTCGCACTTGGCCGCTTTTTTTTAAATAAAGTTGACATTTACATTTATCATGAATTAAAAGATTATCATACATTCAATAAATTTTTTTATATTTTAAAATTGTGCAAATTAGGTGATATTTCCTTCCCCCCCTCCAATTTGTCCTTTCCATACCCTTTCTTTCTTTCCTTCTCCATCCCCTTCCCACAACGTTGAAAACCCTTTCCCCCACCCCTTCCCTCTCCCTACTCCTACCTCTCCCCCTTCCCTTAACCCACCCCTTCCTACACCCTTTATTTACCACTGCCCCCTTATCTTTCCTCTCTTACCCTAATCCCTCTATTCTTTTTCATCGGACTTCCTTCCCCTCCTATTCCCTTCCTATGTTGTATATCCAATTAACTGTACAACAAAATGTCTATCAAACTGCTGGACATGCCTTCCCCAATGAATGCCACAACGCCCTACAGATCCAGCCGCTTCCGTCCATACACCTGGCGGCAGGGCGTCCCACCCTGCGCGTGGGACGTCGCGTCCCACTCTAGAACCCGTCTGCCCCAACGGCCGTTCGGTACTACGACAGATGTGACCTGCCATTTCAGCTTACTAATTCTTACGGCTATGTCGGTCACCTTCGTTATTCATAGGATCTCCTCATTACGAATCATATCCCTCATAGAGACCCCGAGCATTGCCTTCTCTATAGCTCGCAGAGCCACTTGAATCTTGTGGATCAGGCCCACCATCAGTGTCCACGTCTCCGCGCTGTAATCATGACAGGCAGGACGCACTGATTAAAGATTTTTGTCTTTAAACATTGTGGAATAGGTGACGTAAAGACTTGACGCAGTTTTCCGAATACTGCCCACCCTAACTGGTCTTCTGTCAGCTTTTGAAATTGATCCTACCCAACTATATTGTCTGTCCTAGGCAGACGTACTCCTGAACAGCTTCGATATTGACATTGTCGACGATCACCGGTCTAATACAGGGCCACTAATTATCGAATAGCGAACTTTTTGTATCGAGACTTGTGGAAATACCTGAAATACATCAGCTAAAATAAATCTATAAATGAGCTTTAAAACATCTTTGTCACTTTCTGTCAAATTCTTGCAACGACCAGTAATGTTGAACTACACTTTCATACAAATGATATGAAATGAGAGGTCAACTTGTATATCAGCATCCTGATATTTTATTGAGATATGACTTATACCAGTATGAGGCCCGAACTCAAAGCTATTAAACAGTGAAAACGCCGTCAAATTCTGTTCAGCAGTTTCCAAGATTAGCCCGTACATACATACATACATACAGACAGATAAGAATTTTTTTTATTATATTTTTGGACTCTACTGGTCTTCAGTAACGTCCGGGCAGTGAAATTTTTTTTTTAACTTTAATGTACAGATTCGCTTTTCTTTTGTTTTTTCTACTCTTTTATTATATGTATAGATAATAATAATATTGTCGGCCCCGTAGCCTAGCCGGTAGTACACCTGCCTGCGAAGTTCGGGGTCGCGGGTTCGAATCCCGCCCAGGGCAAACATTCGTGTGATGAGCACTTGTGTTTGCCTTGTGACTGGATGTTATTTATATATTATATTATGTATATCAGCTGTCTGATACCCATATTACAGGCTCTGCCTAGTTTGGGATCAGGTGGCCGTGTGTGAAATGTCCCAACATATCTATCTATCTATCTAATAATATAGCCCGAAATATTATTAATAATAGCTGTTGCCCGCGACTTCGTCCGCGTGGACAACTTAACATTACACATTCTTATGTATTACGTGTTACTAAATCCTAAAAGAAATCTATTAATCTGGTTATGCTTTAAAAATATTAATATACATATAAAAACATACTATCCAATTGAGAACCTCTTTTTTTGAAGTCAGGTAAAAATTAGCGTTCCGGCGGCGGTTTCGCCCATTGGACCACAGTTTTTTAGGTTTCCGTAGCCAAATGGCAAAAAACGGAACCCTTATGGATTCGTCATGTCTGTCTGTCTGTCTGTCCGTCCGTATGTCACAGCCACTTTATTCCGAAACTATAAGAACTTACTATTGAAACTTGGTAAGTGGATGTATTCTGTGAACCGCATTAAGATTTTCACACAAAAATAGAAAAAAAAAACATTAAATTTTGGGGGTTCCCCATACTTAGAACTGAAACTCAAAATTTTTTTTTCATCAAACCCATACGTGTGGATAGGTCTTCAAAAATGATATTGAGGTTTCTTATATCATTATTTTCTAAACTGAATAGTTTGCGCGAGAGACACTTCCAAAGTGGTAAAATGTGTGTCCCCCCCCCTGTAAGAGAATGATAAAACTAAAAAAAATATATGATGTACATTGCCATGCAAACTTCCACCGAAAATTGGTTTGAAAGAGATCTAGTAAGTAGTTTTTTTTAATACGTCATAAATCGTAAACCACAATACTATTATTAAAACATCGATCAAAGTTACAACAAACTACATTAACTTTTATATTATGTTACTTGCTGCTACGGAACCCTTCATGGGCGAGTCCGACTCGCACTTAGCCGCTTTTTTTAAAATAAAGTTGACATTTACATTTATCATGAATTAAAAGATTATCATATAATCAATAAAAAAAAAATATTTTAATATTGTGCAAATTAGGTGATATTTCCTTACCCCCCCCCCCCTCCAATTTGTCCTTTCCATACCCTTTCTTTCTTTCCTTCTCCATCCCCTTCCCACAACGTTGAAAACCCTTTCCCCCACCCCTTCCCTCTCCCTACTCCTACCTCTCCCCCTTCCCTTAACCCACCCCTTCCTACACCCTTTATTTACCACTGCCCCCTCATCTTTCCTCTCTTACCCTAATCCCTCTATTTTTTTCCATGCGACTTCCTTCCCCTCCTATTCCCTTCCTATGTTGCATATCCAATTAACTGTACAACAAAATATCTGTCAAACTGCTGGACATGCCTTCCCCAATGAATGCCACAACGCCCTACAGATCCAGCCGCTTCCGGCCACCATCTTCAGGTCGTCCATACACCTGGCGGCAAGGCGTCCCACCCTGCGCGTGGGACGTCGCGTCCCACTCTAGAACCCGTCTGCCCCAACGGCCGTTCGGTACTACGACAGATGTGACCTGCCATTACAGCTTACTAATTCTTTCGGCTATGTCGGTCACCTTCGTTATTAATCGGATCTCCTCATTACGAATCATATCCCTCATAGAGACCCCGAGCATTGCCCTCTCTATAGCTCGCAGAGCCACTTGAATCTTGTGGATCAGGCCCACCATCAGTGTCCACGTCTCCGCGCTGAATCATGACAGGCAGGACGCACTGATTGAAGATTTTTGTCTTTAAACATTGTGGAATAGGTGACGCAAAGACTTGACGCAGTTTTCCGAATACTGCCCACCCTAACTGGATTCTTCTGTCAGCTTTTGAAATTGATCCTACCCAACTATATTGTCTGTCCTAGGCAGACGTACTCCTGAACAGCTTCGATATTGGCATTGTCGACGATCACCGGTCTAATACAGGGCCACTAATTATCGAATAGCGAACTTTTTGTATCGAAACTTGTGGAAATACCTGAAATACATCAGCTAAAATAAATCTATAAATGAGCTTTAAAACATCTCTGTCACTTTCTGTCAAGTTCTTGCATCGACCAGTAATATTGAACTACACTTTCATACAAATGATATGAAATGAGAGGTCAACTTGTATATCAGCATCCTGACATTTTATTGAGATATGACTTATACCAGTATGAGGCCCGAACTCAAAGCTATTAAACAGTGAAAACGCCGTCAAATTCTATTCAGCAGTTTCCAAGATTAGCCCGTACATACATACATACATACAGACAGATAAGAATTTTTTTAATTATATTTTTGGACTCTACTGGTCTTCAGTAACGTCCGGGCAGTGAAATTTTTTTTTTAACTTTAATGTACAGATTCGCTTTTCTTTTGTTTTTTCTACTCTTTTATTATATGTATATATAGATATTATATTATATTATATTATATTATATTATATTATATTATATTATATTATATTATATTATATTATATTATATTATATTATATTATATTATATTATATTATATTATATTATATTATATTATATTATATTATATTATATTATATTATATTATATTCAGCTATCATCATGTAAGTCTTTCCTTGCTCCGACGTGATGTCTTAAAAAAAAATTCTGACGGGGAGTATCTGATGCCATAACAATATCAAGATGGTCCCTTTTTTTCCTATTGAAATGCGCCCCTCGAATTTCAAAAATTCAAATACTTTTCCGAACTCTTTTTTAAGAATTATCGGATAATTTGGAAGAGATAAAAACTCTTGGCAGTTTCCTCTCATGCAGGCAGGATTAATCTGTCTGCGGCCGTGCAACGGATCGCCGATTTAACACGCGATAAAGTCGGAAACTAATTTTTCTTCTTTTTCCTACTACCCCCAACTCTGTGGGCCATTTGCCTCCTCCCACAAATGTATAAATCACCTAAACGTACATTTACTTGATACATCCATCAGTTGATCGTGTTCTAACATTTTTCAGGAGACTTAATTCGACCGCTTTTATTACAGGTTCTTTGGGTCGTGTTTCTACCTCATTGTAAGGCCATCTTAAGGATTTTTTTTGGCAAGCATTAGGTATATAATGATGTAACAATTTTTTCTGATTTATGTTTTAGTTTTTCTGAACAGAAGTCAGGTGCGCAATTTCGGTAAAACTTGCTGCGTAGGATAGGTACTCTAGCTAAATTCAACAGTGATTAAAGTTCACCAGTGAGCACTGTCAGGACTTCGTCCAACAGGAGGGCTTGAACAATGACTTGAAATTTGAACTGCTGGACTTGAAACGCATTAAATAATACGAGTATTTTTGACAAAAATGAATTTTTTTTAGTAATACCTATACTTAATACAACGTGACATTTTACGACTCCTGAATAAATATGAAAGGGAAGTCTAATTAATAGAATCTATCAATGTCCTTTAATTTCAAGCGCCCGAATTTAGGTCCAGGAATCGAGAATCGTTTGTAAATTGTCTGTAACCCACATCATTTCCAGTACAGTAAATTAGCTAACCAAATGTAATATTCCGGAAATAATGTTAGTCAGGCTTTATTTAATTGTCGACAAGCAACGTGTTAATTTTACATGACTATCTTTAAGTGTCACTTGTATAGAAGAACAGTCGAGGCTGTTCAGTACTTCCTCAAAGTCCTCTCAATTAGTTTAGATATATTTTTGCAACTATTCCTTTTCCTCAATTTTAATCAAATAAATACAAAATTAACAAATATACAAAATTATTGTCACATAAAAAAGTTTAGGAGTAGGATTTGTTTTTCTTGTAACACAGGGTAGTGTTATTTAAATGAGAAGTAGTCATTTTGGGGAGTTTTCATTTAAGGAAAGTAGCCTTTGTAGAAAAGTAGTCCTTTTGGTAAAGTGGTGCTACTGGACCTGAAGGAAATATTTGTAGTGCTAAATAAAGTTATTTTCCATGAAAATGCACCTCAAAGAGCTTCTAAAATTATTCAGTTTTCAAAAAGCAGGTTTCTATTTATTCTTAAAAGGAATACCTGGAAGTAGAAGGGAGCAGATAGTCGCAATTTTATCTTCAAAGCAGACTATGCAAACAGTTTCACACCAAGAAGCGACATACTTTGTTATCAGAATGCAGATGTTTCTGTACTGAACTCGGCCTCTATTTTGTTTGAAATTTAGTATGCAAATTGTGGACTTCGCATTTGTAAGTGCTCGGAAGCGAATTAAAGGCTTCCCGCTTCATAAAATCTTTGGGAGTTGGCGTATATTGCGTTAGAAAGAAAATTAGAGTGAAGTTTCAGCGCTTACACGTCAGAGCCGCGGATTTAATTGCTTTGAATATTCAAATGAGTTTTGTAATTAACGAGAACAGTTATGTTTAGTGTTGTGACTGTGTTAGAGGTCTTTGTCGTTAATTGGAGGTTTAACTTTGCTTAGTTTTGCCGAATGTACGTAAGTAATTTAATTAACTTGAACAACGGATTTTACGAGATTACTTAGTGGAATCCCAGTTTTCGTTCCATTAAATCGTAGCGTTAAAGCGTTCCGGTCGCAACTTAAAAAGTTTTTCAGATTACATTTTTTCATAGCAATATTTCTGTCGTAGCACTCCATGTAACACTCGGTACAGTTAATATAATTAGAAAAGTTTTTAAAAGTTTTTAAAGTCCCGTGACATTTCTCGGGGTAAAAAGTGGCTATTTTATACATCACTTATACCTTCACTTACGCCTTGTAGGATACATAACGATATGCCATTCAAGCGGGGCTCATACAGTCAGTTGTATCAGTTATGCGTCTGCCAGTCTGCAGACGCATAAATGATAAAAGAAAGCTGTTGCTAGCGACTTCGTCTGCGTGAAGTTATATTGACAGTTTCAACCCCCGTACGTGAAACTATGTCAAAATGATGAACTTTATAATTGGTTTAATGTTGAGTGTTTTTCAAGTTCCTAATTAATTTTCAAAACCAGTTGATGCTGAAACGCACTTATTTCCCTGTTTTATCATATATATGCGTATATATAATTTAAGTGACAGGTATGCAGAAAATTTAATGTTGCGAAGGTTCTAGTATTTTTTGGAAACAGCTGTTCCGGCTTTATTTTTCTTGAATATATTCTCATCTATTTTCAAAACACGTAGTTCATTGGGATCTAGAAAGCACAGTTTCATTTTGTTTCTAGGATCATTCCGTGCTGGGTAGAAGAGATTACATTCGACCCAGATTCTACGTTATGGACGTCGTGGGATCCAGTATATTTTATTCTGGTCTCAGTACACTGAGACGTATTCCAATTCGAAAACTTTGTACTACCTTATGTTTACGTGTCCTTTAATATTACAAACTAGCTGTGCCCGCGGCTCCGCTCGCGTGGACTACAGGATCCGCTCCAATTCCTACTTCCGCTCCATATCCCAGGTTCAGGTCCAGGTCCAGGACCAGGACCAGGACCAGGACCAGGTCCAGATCCAGGTCCAGGTCCAGGTCCAGGTCCAGGTCCAGGTCCAGGTCCAGGTCCAGGTCCAGGTCCAGGTCCAGGTCCAGGTCCAGGTCCAGGTCCAGGTCCAGGTCCAGGTCCAGGTCCAGGTCCAGGTCCAGGTCCAGGTCCAGGTCCAGGTCCAGGTCCAGGTCCAGGTCCAGGTCCAGGTCCAGGTCCAGGTCCAGGTCCAGGTCCAGGTCCAGGTCCAGGTCCAGGTCCAGGTCCAGGTCCAGGTCCAGGTCCAGGTCCAGGTCCTGGTCCGGGTCCGGGACCGGGACCGGGACCGGGACCGGGACCGGGACCGGGACCGGGTCCGGGTCCGGGTCCGGGTCCGGGTCCGGGTCCGGGTCCGGGTCCGGGTCCGGGTCCGGGTCCGGGTCCGGGTCCGGGTCCGGGTCCGGGTCCGGGTCCGGGTCCGGGTCCGGGTCCGGGTGCGGGTGCGGGTCCGGGTCCGGGTCCGGGTCCGGGTCCGGGTCCGGGTTCGGGTCCGGGTCCGGGTCCGGGTCCGGGTCCGGGTCCGGGTACAGGTCAAGGTCCAGGGCCAGGGCCAGGGCGAGGTCCAGGTCCAAGTCCGGTCCAGTCCAGTCCAGTCCAGGTCCAGGTCCAGGTCCAGGGCCAATTCCAGGCCCAGACCCAGGTCCAAATCCAGATCCTCAACTCTCCCCTCAGCCCTCCCCTCAATCCTCCCCTCTACACTCCTCTCAACCCTCCCCTCAACTCTCCCCTCAGCTCTCCCCTCAACTCTCCCCTCAAACCTCTTTCCCTCGTCTCTCCAAATGTAGTCCTCGTAACTAATCCATCGCAATCCAAATTCCGACCAACATTACTTTGTTGCATACGTATACCACAAATTCATCGTAATCGGTTAACTCAGTCGAAAGTTATGCTAATTTTCAAACACTCAAATTACACTGGTACCATACCCGCTCCCGCTACCGCTCACGAATTCAGTCGAACATTTACACCCTGCATTCTTCGCAGTGTATCGTCCAGGTGACCTTGGCTCGCGTGAACTATAGAATCGCTCCCATTCCCACTCCCGCTCCCGCTTCAGCTTCCGCTCCCGCTTCCGCTCCCGCTTCCGCTCCCGCTTCCGCTCCTGCTCCGGTCCCGCTCCCCTCCCGCTTCCGCTCCCGCTCCCGCTCCCACACCCACTACCCTTTTCCCACGCCCACGCCCACGCCCACGCCCACGCCCGAGCCCACGCCCACGCATACTTGCACTACAATTCCCACCCGCAGCTCCAAATGTAATCCAAACTCATCGCAATCTGAATAGAACGGAAATACTATTATGTGCAATATATTGCATACTAACCTTACCTACTAATGTATTTGAAAACTAAAAATGTCTATAACTTTTGATTGAGTTAGCCGATTGCGATGAAATAAAGCCTATATGTTACACCAAATTAAGCCCCATGTTTCTGTGAAAAGTCCATCCAAGTCCGATCAGTCGTTTTTAAGTGATGCGTGCACAAACTCACAGACAAACAGACAAACAGACAAACAGACAAACAGACAAAAATTTCAAAAATGATCGAAATATGTTCTGTTGCTTATCCTTAGACCCCCCAATTTTTTTTTTTGCAAATATCTTCAATGTACAGACACGCGAAGTTTACGATTTTATTTATAAGATAAGAAAAACATCGCCTGGATAACTCGATAACTATTGGAAAGATTCAGCTGAAAGGTTATACTCTTATTACATTATGGAGCTCGGCATATAATTTAATATCATAATTCCAAATAAAATAAAATAGTTGTCGCCTCTATTTTGATTTTTTAATTTCCATCGAATCAATGTGCCCAAATCAAATAACTGAGCCCTTGAAAAAGCCCACCCGTATCATTTTTGCGCCCCTCCAAGGTCCCGAGGCCCCTGTGCCTGAGCACCGCTGGCACCGCCCTAGTTACATACGAGTACGCCCTAGGTACGGCACATTGTTTATACCTTTCCTGGAGTAGGTATCTTAGAGAATAAGATAAATCAAAGGTAGGGCCCTGTGCCGTTGGGTTTGTTGCCACTTCTTCCCCTCGGTTATACAGGTGGAAGTGGAGTAGTTTTAGGCAGAATTTGGCGTCAAAAAAAAAGAGAATAATGTATTCCAATTTTGAAAACAATAAATATTTTGATTTTTTGATTTTGAATGACTACACATACGGAAAAGGCGCAACGCATCTGCTATGTTGTCATGTGACGCAAAATATACGACAGCTTCCACGCCGTAAACCTGCCTCACTATTAAGCAGAGTGCGTGGGAGCAGCAACAGCATCCTGAACGTGTTAGCAGACAGACTGGACAGTCCTCTGGTGTGGAAACTAACCCAGTAATTTTTTTTTCTTTATATTTATAGAGGGTTTGTTCTGTTTAGAACATGTCACCCTCATTGTTACATGCATACATACTTAACCTCTACGTTTAATACCAATATTAACAATTTTATATAGTATCCTGGACTCCTCGGAAATCGGTGAGGCCAAGATACTATTGCAGTTACCAAAGTCTAATAAAAAATTATATTTAAATTCAAATTGTCTCCTTTCTGCTTCGTTCCGGTCACACTCCACTAATATATGGTAGACGTCCTCTATCGTTCCACATTCTAAGAGGAGAAGGCACCCAGTAATTTAATCACTTTTAGTTATGAAGTAGGTAGTAACTTAGTTTAAGCCTCTTGTGGCAGTAAGGTTTAGGTGCCCTCCGGCTAGCAGATAGGGTAGTAGGTTCGAAAGAAAAGTATGGATAGTTAAGTTCTAGATATTTATTGCCTTCCTCCGTTCATCCTGCTTTTGAGATTAGGATAATATATATAAGTCTATGGCACTGGCCTCAACAGTAACCAAAACTTGGAAAGACCTCTCCTCCAGTCCAGCAGGAAGCGGACCATCCGTCCGATATGAGTGTTGTAGAGGTTTAGTAGCCACTTGTAGGGGATCGAATTAGTCCTGGAGTTCTTTCGTATAAGTAGTTCCGGAACGTGGTTCTTAAAATAGTTCTTCAATATAGAACTTGAAGTAATGTAGAAGGTAATTCTAGAAACCCTAGTGGGTTATCCAGCACTATTTATCACTTTAGATATAGATACGATAGTATTAAGTAGATATTTTCCTAGGCAGCTATCTAAAATGTTCTGTGTCGATGGTGCTAGCGCGTATGAACCACGAAGTTTTTATAATCCACCCGGCAAGCAAAATGAACATGTTTAGAGTAGGGATCCGCGCCACGGCTCGGTGGTTCGGAAACCATTTCGCGCGTAGATTAAGGCTAGCAACAGTTTTAGTGCTGTCAAACTGTAACGCTGTGCCTTCAGAATCGAGCCCATTATATATACTAACAATAACTAAAATTAACACTACTAACCTAATTTTTTCCTATTAATAGGGCTCGATTGGGCCCGATTCTGAAGGCACAATGTTAAAATTTGACAGCACTAAAACTGTTGCCATCCTTGTCACACAGTATTACGAAGATAAAAACGAAACCAATTTTAGTGCTGTGAAATTTTAAATGTGTGCCTTCAGAATCGGGCCCAATATTTAATATGTAACGTTTAAGTTATTGTTAGTGTATTAGTTTTAATTAATATGTAGGTAACGGCCCTAGGTGCAACGTTACACTCTAACTAAATAACACAAATGAACCCCCCTGCTGTCTTCCTGCTGTCTTGTAAATCCCATCCCACTAAAATTATAAATGCGAAAGTTCGAATGTTGGTTGATCAATCACCACTAGACGGATCGGGATGATACTTATCACACATAATAGGCTACGTCCTGAAATAGGACGTACTATAGATTTTATGTAGAAAAATCATCTCATTCTTACGGGAAATACATAATACTTAATTTGTGATGTTAAGTTGTACACGCGGACGAAGTCGCGGGCAACAGCTAGTAACAAATAAATGAAAAAAAAAAAACACTATTTAAGTGTTTATTAAAGATCAATATTCATTTAATTGTTTAGTAAAGTAGTAGTAAGTAAATGCCGTGTGGTTTCCGGTAGAGTAGAATAGGACCACTCCAACTCTTCCCGTATATGTCGTACAAGGCGACTAAGGGAATACATTATAAAGCATCAATCAGGCCTCCCCAACACGTCTGGCCAGCGCGGGGAGTGTAGGCCAAATCCTCCGTCTGTCTCCGGCAGATGAGAGAGGGTTGTGCTCCTGCAGTGGAGACAAAAATGACCTGATGATGATGATGATTCATTTAGTAGTATCCCTATATGGGTACGAAACCCTCGCTCTTGGCCGGGTATTTTTACTTACCAATGCTACGTTGTCTCCGTACCCCGTAAACCTGTGCAGCATGTGCCTGCCGTAGTTGAGGTCGGCGGGCACGCGCAGGCTGTGTTCGTCCCCGTACACGTGTAGTTGGTTGCGCAACATTGTTCGGAATGACACATTAAGTGTTAAACAAACGAAATGTAATAGACGCGACGCTCGCTGTTATTTAAACAGCGAATCTCTATTTCTTATCTCAATTTAATGATGTGTCCTTCCTATACAAAAAAAATAGTATGCCTTATTCTGGCATGCCACCATGGCTGATTGCAATTCTGAATAAAAGTTAATCTGTGCAAGAAAGCCTACTATAAGTTAGATGACTACTTAAATGATAAAAGTCCATGGAGTGCTTGATGGCTCAGCATAGGTAAATATCGAAACCTACGGGGACGAATACGCGGGCAAAAGTTCGTAAATTATAAATGAAAGTAAAAATCAAAGATATCTTTTAATATAAACTAATAACGGGAACAAACACTTAATATATGATTTATTTAGAAGACAGGTAAACGAAAGGTCAAAAATCATGACTATTTTGACATTGAGGCTTTGACTACCTATACAAAGATAGCGATAACTAGATTATAATATAGTCTTAAATAAACATGCACTACACATTCTTTTTATAATCTTTATTGGAAGAGATAGATTACAGTGTGCCTATGATGCTGTTATAATTACACTAAACGAACACCATTAAAACTAAACAAACAGAATAACTCTGCCCTGCCAGCTAAAAATACCGTAAAGTAACGGCAACCTTATGGAAATTGCCAGAAAAAGGGTCCAAGTGGTTTTCTAGACTTCGATTGAGTCGTGTGGGTGGCGCTTTATCTATCTCAGTCTCTGCCCGTCACTGTCTCCGGTCTCTGCCTTTCACTGTCTCCGGTCTCTGCCCATCACTGTCTCCGGTCTCTGCCCGTCACTGTCTCCGGTCTCTGCCCGTCACTGTCTCAGATCTCTGCCCGTCACTATCTCCGGTCTCTGCCCTTCACTATCTCCGGTCTTTGCCCGTCACTGTCTTCGGTCTCTGCCCGCCACTGTCTCAGGTCTCTGGCCGTCACTATCTCCGGTCTCTGCCCGTCACTGTCTCAGGTAGAGACCTGAGACAGTGATGGGCAGAGACCGAGTCAGTGACGGGCAGATACTGAGATAGATAAGGCGCCACACAGGTGACTCAGTCGAAGTCTAGAAAACCAGTTGGACCCTTTTTCTGGCAGAGGTCCGTCACTATCGCAGGTCTCTGTACCAGTAGGGATATGTGGAATAGGTCCAGAATTTTTCTGCAGCGCAATTTTGGTGGAATGGATATGAATCGCCTGCGACAGGATGCGCGGGAAACTGACCGGTCAGTCATTGACCACGCTGATTTTGTAACAAAATTGAGAGTTTTAACTTCTTAGTGACACAACTGTACGATATTCACGCACTCGTTCTCCCCGTTAGGCATCCGTCAGGCATCCTGGCTAACTGATGAGATCAAACTTATTATGAAAAAGAGGAATCGAGCTAAGACAAAATTCAGAGTGGTCCCGTCGGATAAAAATCTGTTACGGAATTGCTGCAACACAATATGTAACACAACGCCGCTACATTCATCAGTCTGTTGAAAATGAAGATCCAGCGAAAGTCTGGAAGTTTCTCAGGGCTATGGGAGTTGATAAATCACGTAATAATTCTATTCCTAAAGATTTGGATTCAGATCAGCTTAATACGCATTTTTCATCCGTATCTGCTCTTGACAGCAATTCTAAAATACTTTAAAACAGATTTCAAAAATACCAACTCTTGATTACCCATACTTCTTCTTTAGTCAATTTACCGATTGTGATGTTAAGAAGATCATTCTGTCCATTGCCTCAAATGCAGTCGGAAGTGACTGTATTAGCCGTAAAATGATCATTCCCCTAATCGACATCCTGACCCCATCATCACTAAAATCCTGAACTACTCCATATCATCAAGTATCTTTCCAAAAATTTGGAAGTGTGCTCAAGTTATTCCTTTACAAAAAAACCTAATCCCTCCTCGTTCTCCGATTTTCGTCCAATATCCATACTACCTATCCTTTCTAAAGTCCTTGAACGATGGGTCCATCGGCAGCTGAACCAATTCCTTTCAAAAAACAATCTCCTAAATCCATTCCAGTCAGGTTTGCGCCCCGGTCATAGTACGGTTACTGCTCTAGTCAAACTCTCTGACGACATTCGTTGCGGTATGGAGAACCAACAGCTTACAGTTCTCACTTTACTGGACTTCAGTAATGCCTTCAATACTGTTGACTTCGACTTACTTCTGGGGTTGCTTTCTTCTCTTAACATATCTCCAGCGGTAGTTGACTGGTTTCGTAGTTACCGGTATGGGCGCCGGCAACGTTTACGCGTTGAAGATTCCTTCTCTTCATGGTGTAGCACTTCTGCTGACGTACCTCAGGGTGGTGTGCTTTCTCCTCTTTTATTTTCTAATATAATTAACTCCATTACTCACCAACTTTCTTCTTTCTACCATTTGTATGCAAACGTTTACAGATCTACTCACATGCTCAGATAATGTTCATGAGGCCATCAATACAATAAATGCAGATTTGGTGCGCATCTCGAATTGGACTAAAATGTTTGGACTTAAAGTGAATCCTACAAAAACCCAAACTATTGTCATCGGAAGCCAATCATTTATCTCAAGGACAGATTTTACGCATATGCCGCCTGTTTTATTTGATGGGGTACGTATACCGTTCAGCGATCACGTAAAAAACCTCGGGATCTACTTTGACAAAACACTTTCATGGAGTAAGCAGGTGTCTGAGGTTGGAAGGAAGATATTTTCAGTCACTGGGTCTCTGTAGGCACCTACATAACATCTATAGTTCGAGAACTTTCCATCACTATTAATAAATACTTAGCTTTTCTAGATTAATACAGAAAATTCCTTTATACATGGAAATAATCCGAATTAGTGTTTAAACAACCGAAGGCGATACAATATCGCCTGTAATAATTTCGTTTCTTATCCATTCGCGGTAGGTAAGTGGCTACTCGTATCGCCGCTCGCGCGTGCGTCACATCGAGCGGGCGGCAACCGACTGATTTTGTCCGGTCGACCCTGCACCGCGATTTTTGTAAACAAAGTCCGGAGTGTGACAGGCCTAGCAGGACACCATTTTTAACTGCTTTTGAGTCTATACGCACTCCGTTGAACTGACCGAGCGAATGCACGTGTTTCGGACAAACCCTGTCCATTTGGATAGGGTTGTGGCGTGCGTGCCACGCCCACTTCGCCATTGTACTTCTCTATCTCTTCTATGTGTTACTCCGAGTTAAGCCCTTTTAAGTGAAGCCGAGGTTCAGTAGTCTTTAAGTGATGCGTGCATAAACTAACAGACAAAAAATACAGTTGACCAGCTACCAGTAGTTGATCACTCACATCTTAAAACGTCAATATTAAGAATTCGCTATCTAATTCGATATTTTGTGTAAATGAGATTAACAATATAATTTTCCTATTCATTCATAGCCCCACTTGCCTCTTTCACTTGTCGTTTGGCCGCCATGCTTATAAGAAATGTGCATTAGCAACAAAGATGAAACCCATCAAAATTTGCCTTATTTTGAAAGAAGTTGCATGTGGTAAATGATAATATGGGCTCGATTCTGAAGGCACAATGTTAAAATTTGACAGCACTAAAACTGTTGCTATCCTTGTCACACAGTACTATGAAGATAAAGACGAAACCAATTTTAACGCTGTCAAATTTTAAATGTGTGCTTTCAGAATCGGGCCCTATGAATACTTAAATATCTATTTAGTATTATTAAACGTTATTTTGAGTACAAACACGGTTTTGTTGTTTTTGTAACAGGTTAACCATTGGAACACATAGTTTTAGAGTGCACCTATAGTTGACCGTTTGGTCAATTACTGGTCAGGCCTCTATTTTCTTCTATTTCAATAATTTCTAATGCTTTGGCTTATTATTTGATATACTCGTACCTATCAATTTCAAGGCGCTAAACAGTCGGGTTCCAGTAGTTGACCAAATGATTTTAAGTTTATTGAAGACTAAAGATGCCACCATAAAAAGTATCTTTTTTTTCCTTTAGAACAAGTAATATTTTACAAGGCCATTGAAGAAATAAATTCGCTAAAATCTAATGTTTATAAATAGGCTAAAATCATAAAAACCTACAAAATATAACTTATGCTTAAAAGCCTGCAAACGATATCGATTAGCTTTTAAAAGACGATGATGTTCTTTATTACAACTTTATTAAAAATTTCTTCCTTCATGCTCGCTAGACAAAAATAAAAACCAGTATGTAAATAAATCATGATTTTATTATTAAAAAAAATATCTACCTATACAAATAGTAATAGTATACTTACATAATCGAAACATTTTTTATAAACCTCTAGAACATTTTAACTTCAGTACATCTCAATCATTCGGCCATCAAGTGCAAACACTGATAATGTGAATATGATCCTTAAGCTTAATAAGTAGAAATCAATTTTCTGCAAGTCGAATTTTTCAGTCGTTAATTTCCATTATAAGTAGCTACTGAAGTTTTAAAGGTAAGGCTTATAACATAACTCAGCCGCCATGTTTTAGGCCTCGGGCGGGAGCGGGAAAGGGAGCGGGAGTGGGCGTCGGGGTCGGGATCGAAGTCGTAGTCGGATTGAGAGTGAGTAGTCCACTCGAGCGGAGCCGCGGGCACAGCTAGTATTATAATAAAATCACATATATACACGTAATTAATTCTCTCAAGGATAGGACAATTCACAGCTATAACATCCAGCCCGAGAGCAACTTGTACAAATTGTACAAAATTTGTCTGTCCCCAGAGGGACTCCAATCCACGACCTCAAGCGCCCGAGTCGAATGACCAAGCCACTAGACCAACGAGAAGGTCAAATCATATCTTAAATTGTTACTTTTATTGTGAGACGCAAATTTCCCGACGATTTTTTGAAATATAAACAACAATAGAAGGACATTCTTTTTTCGAATTTCACAAGAGCCAACATGGCGGCTACTATCACGCCTTAAGCACTACATTTATAAAGTATTTAAAATACTTGAGTAAAATCACGGAGTACCTTAATATAAAATATTGCTTATTTAAATTATTGCCTTATATATTTGGCACGAAAAGTAGAAATAGTAGCACCAATAAATGTATTGTGTATAAAAGTTCAGTATAAAACTAACCTATTTACATACGTACAGTGGCGGGGCGAGTGGAAAGATGTGCGGATGGAACGTCAAACCATAGATTGGGCTCGATTCTGAAGGCACAGTGTTAAAATTTGACAGCACTAAAACTGTTGCTATCCTTGTCACACAGTTTTATGAAGATAAAGACGAATAAATTTTAGCGCTGTCAAATTTTAAATGTGTGCCTTTAGAATCGGACCCATTATCTATCTAAACACGTCAAACTTTCATTTGTAGTGCTGCAGGCGAGCTCGACGGTGTTCTGGCTGTGATGCGTTAAAAATGCATCGATTATTTTTGCTCACTGGTTAGTTTATAATATTATAAATATTTAGTAGAATATAAATCTGTGTGTATTTTAATTAATTAACGTTCTTAACAAATGTTTTAAGAAATCTCAAAACTAAAGTAATAATATACTATTTGCTATAATATTAATTACAACGATCTCTATGTACTACCAGATGGAGCGTTCCAAACAATCGCTCTGTTCCACGCAAGTAGCCACAACTCTTTCACATTTCATTCACAAATATAACATCCAGACAGGGACCAGCTTGTACAAATTTTTCTGTCCTCAGTGGGAACCGAACCCACGACCTCTTTCGCTTGAGTCCAATGAACAAGCTACAAGGCTAACGAGGCGGTCAAAAACCTAAGTAAGTAAAAGTCTCAAAAAATTTACTTGACACCTCTCTGTGGTGTAGAAATGGAATGTGTTTTGGAGTTTTACAAGTACCTACTCATTTATTTAGTTATTCTATAATTTGAAAACGAAGTAAAAAATTAACGCTGACTGACAGCAAAGTAAAACTATATATTGTTTTAGACATACCGTTTCGATGTTGTGAGAAATTTATAAACATATATTTTTTTTCTGAAAATCCAGTTATTACAAGACAACAAAATATAGTGGGCCTTACTGGATCAAGTACCCTATACTCTTTACTTTTTATCATTTTCTTTAGGGGGCCAGGAAGACCCTACCACACGACGACCCTTCAGGATCTTCTGTGCCAAACCCCTGTCCACCAACGGTGCCCCAAGCCGATTTAGTAGACTTCACATACGTCTTAGGCGTATGCAGGTTTCCTCACGATGTTTTCCTTCACCGAAAAGCCTGTGGTATTATAAATATACCGTACTTGAGTTTGGAAAACCTATTCGGTACGGGCGGGGTTTGTACCAGGACCTCATGAACGTGAGGCGAGTGCACAACCAACCAGGCTACAACAACTCTATACTTTGCTTACGTACGTCTTATCAAAGATAATATACGAGTATATGTCTTATCCTCCTCCTTAAATCCTCCGTCTGTCTCCGGCAGATGAGAGAGGGTTGTGCTCCTGCAGTGGAGACAAAAATAACCTGATGATGACGATATGTCTTATATGTATAATGAGTAGAATTTACTACTATTTCACTATTTTGTATGTTATTAAGTATTCCGGGTAAGCCTGAAACAAAAGAGATTTTACATTTAGGATAAATTATTTTAAAACTTTATAATAAATAAATATTTTAAACATACATAAACATGTGTGACTTATATACCTAAATACTATTGTTACTAACACACTAACAAAGTTTTATTTAATTTTATTAGATTCATTTAATTTAATCCCAAACGAGTATAAAGTCATCGTACGATTTCGTAGCGTTTGCAGTCGAGACTCTAGGCCCTTGGAGTAAAGAAGCGCGCGATCTAGTGCACCTATTAGGTTTAAAATTAATAGATATTTCTGGGGAGAAAAATAGCGGGAGGTATCTTCAACAGCGCGTAGCCCTAGCCGTCCAGCTGGGAAACGTAGCGAGTGTCCTAGGCACTTTGCAGCACCATTCGCTGGACAAATTAGGCGAAATTTTTTATTTAAATTAGATGTGTTTGATATTTATTAATTTTCAGCTTGTATGTTATACTCATAATCAATAAATAAATTTTACCTCATCCCAAACTAGGATCCTGTACTATAGAATTTAAACAAGGCTAGAATAATTCACAAATGTAACATCCAGACCGGGACCAACTTGTACGAAGTTGTCTATCCCCGGTGGGAATCGAACCCACGGCCACTAGCGCTCGAATCTACCGACAAAGCCACTAGGCCAACGAGGTGGTAAATTTGGACCATGCTATGCAGAAACGATCCAACTTCCAACCCACAATGGGTATTACCAAACTACATTTTTTAGTCCCAAAAATAGTAACTTAAAATAAACAACAACATCAAGTTTTATAATGACCAAGTGATAGTGCAAGTTCCTTTGACTTTTAGTTCATATCTGCATAATTGGATACAATTAAAAAGAGGAGACGTGACACATAACATCTTGAAAAAAGGTGTAATAAAGGTGTAATAAAAACTAAACCCCGGGGGGGGTTTCGCCGCTGGTCTCTCTAGTCCAGGGGTGTTGAAGTACATTCAAATACCCCACCTATTCATTCATTCCCATCTCTATTTTCCTCGCTTGCATTCTATTCCGTTATTCCGTTCCGTTCCCATTCTTTCACTCACTCTATCAAATAACCAAGTAAAGGCGGTATCTTGTCTGTACTAATTAAGTTACAAACAATATCTAAAAACATTAAAAGTGCAGTGCTTCACTGGAGATACCGGATACGGTGAAACAACAAAGTGACATCATCGTGAGTTACCCATCATTTTCCTTCCCATTGAACTTTTCACTTTCACTGATGTACTTTTTCAGGGAATAAGTAAATATTCAGCCAATCCAATTCAACTTACTAACTACAATTGATTGCACAAACTACAGTCCACTTATCATAAGATCATAACGCAACAAGGGGACTACGATGTTTTTTTTCTTCTGGCCTTTGATACATTCACATAAGTTATGACTGAGTAATCAAAGTTAAACACGTTGGTCAACGTGACAGCTTAAAGGTCTACTTACCAAGCCAAAAAATCCTTTAAAAAACAATTAGCATTACAAAGCAAATCTAACCTGATCTCCACTATACACAGCGTACTCGGGGAACTTTAGCCCCCCTCCAGGCACCCCCGAAATAGAGTTGAATCCAGTAGGGGGGCTGGACAACTTGTTAGCGGTCGTCAGTTTATGCATCTTGCCCAGAGCTACCCGGCAGAGCAGCATTTTTCTAAAAAGAAATCAAGGAATCATAAGTTGGTGCAATATAGACACTTTAGTTTAAAAAGATAGCCTCATTCACCTAGTGGATTGGTCATCGGACTTCAGCGCCAGAGGTCGTGGGTTTGATTCCCACTGGGGACAGACAACTTTGTACAACTCGGTCCCGCTCTGGATGTTTTATTTGTGAACCCTTATATAATTATAGCACAGGAGAAAATCCTAGTTTGGGATTAGACAAGTGTTAGGTATGTCATATTTATTTATATTAAAGGCAGAATGTATTTTAAAGTTATTTATTATCTATACTGATATGGATGTACCAGCTATCTTATCTTCTCAGAAACCCAGGAAGACCTGGCGACACTTCGACCCTTCATAACCAAACTGCCAAACCCCTGACCACCAACGGTGCCCCAAGCCGATTTGGTGGACTTCACATACGCCTCAGAATTTCTTCTTTGGCATATGCAATCCTTACGATGTTTTCCTTCACCGAAAAGCCTGTGGTATTATAAATAAATCGTACTTAAGTTTCGTAAAACGCATTGGTACGGGCGGGGTTTGAACCCACGACCTCATGAACGTGAGGCAAGTGCACAACCAACCGGCTACCACGGCTCTCCAGTACCAAGTAGCTTATAGCTCTCCAAGTACCAGTTATAAGCTGCCTTTCTATTTAAAATAAATAAATATCCTGGTGTAATAATAAATATTTGGTGAAAAGATCGATCTTACGAATGGATTCGAATCGCGGGAGCGAATTCTATTTTTCTGCCCATTCTTCTATGGTTAATTATAGAAAGAAAAATAATTCATTATTCACTAATCATTTCACTCACTCACTGTTCCCGATTCACTCAACTCACTGAATGAATTAGGACATCATAATCGTTTAACCAATTACTGGTATTGTCTGTCACGGGTTTCTTAAACTGCTTTGGAGGCTGGAGGGTGCAACATTAAGAGAAAAATCGCTCTCCGATCTCTCCATTTTGTGGCGATCTTGGATCGATGTTGCCCTCCAAAAGATCGATTTAAAAATATAAGATCGAACTGGCGAAAATCGATTTGGGAAACCCTAGTTCAGTCGTTATTAAAAAGAAACTCTCCATTTTGTGGCGATCTTGGATCGATGTTGCCCTCCAAAAGATCGATTCAAAAATATAAGATCGAATTGGCAAAAATCGATTTGGGAAACCCAAGTTCATAGAAAAAAAAGACCTTCGTCCTTACCTAGTACATGTGTAGCAGCTTTTATCTTTATGGGACGGACAACCGTTTCCACCGAGCAGACCGTAGACGTACTGGTTGCTTTTCGACGAGTCTTCCGCGAAGTAAACACCAGTACCGAACATCCCACCTGGAATTAAAATTAAGTACGTAAGTGAAATAACAAAATCAAAATATTTATTTTCAAAATGTGAATACATTATTCTCTTTTTGACGTCAAATTCTGCCTAAAACTACTCCACTTCCACCTGTATAACCGAGGGGAAGAAGTGGCAACAAACCCAACGGCACAGGGCCCTACCTTTGATTTATCTTATTCATTACAATCATTAAGTCTACCTATGCTGAGCCATCAAGCACTCCATGGACTTTTATCATTTAAGTAGTCATCTAACTTATAGTAGGCTTTCTTGCACAGATTAACTGTATGTGTATGTATTTGTATTGTGTTTTTATTATTGTACTAGCTGTGCCCGCGGCTTCGCTCGCGTGAACTATAGGATCCGCTCCCATTCCCACTTCCGCTCCCTATCCCACTTCCACTCAGACTTTAAATCCAGGTAGGTCCAGTTCAGGTCCAGGTCCAGGTCCAGGTCCAGGTCCAGGTCCAGGTCCAGGTCCAGGTCCAGGTCCAGGTCCAGGTCCAGGTCCAGGTCCAGGTCCAGGTCCAGGTCCAGGTCCAGGTCCAGGTCCAGGTCCAGGTCCAGGTCCAGGTCCAGGTCCAGGTCGAGGTCCAGGCCAGATCGAGGTCGAGGCCGAGGGCGAGGGCGAGGGCGAGGGCGAGGGCGAGGGCGAGGGCGAGGGCGAGGGCGAGAGCGAGGGCGAGGGCGAGGGCGAGGGCGAGGGCGAGGGCGAGGGCGAGGGCGAGGGCGAGGGCGAGGGCGAGGGCGAGGGCGAGGGCGAGGGCGAGGGCGAGGGCGAGGGCGAGGGCGAGGGCGAGGGCGAGGGCGAGGGCGAGGGCGAGGGCGAGGGCGAGGGCGAGGGCGAGGGCGAGGGCGAGGGCGAGGGCGAGGGCGAGGGCGAGGGCGAGGGCGAGGGCGAGGGCGAGGGCGAGGGCGAGGGCGAGGGCGAGGTCGAGGTCGAGGTCAAGGTCCAGGTCCAGGTCCAGGTCAAGTTCCAGGCCTAGGCCAGGTCCAGATCCTCAACCCTCCCCTCAACACTCCTCTCAGCCCTCCCCTCAAACCTCTCCCTCGCCTCTCCAAATGTAGTCCTCGTAACTAATCCATCGCAATCCAAATTCCGACCAACATTACTTTGTTGCATATGATACCACAATTTCATCGTAATCGAGTAACTCAAACAAAAGTTTTGCGAATTTTCAAACACTCAAATTACATTGGTACCATACCCGCTCCCGCTACCGCTCACGAATTCAGTCGAACATGCGAGTATGCGAGTTTTCGGAAACTATAAATTCTCATTACTTTTGATTGACTGTACCGATTGCAATGAAATAAAGCCTATATGTTACACCAAATTAAGCCCCATGTTTCTGTGAAAAGTCCATCAAAATGCGATCAGTAGTTTTTAAGTGATGCGTGCACAAACTCACAGACAAACAGACAAAAATTTCAAAAATGATCGAAATGTGTTCTGTTGCTTATCCTTAAACCCCCCAATTTTTTTTTTTGCAAATATCTTCAATATACAGACACGCGAAGTTTACGATTTTATTTATAAGATTAGCATTGTATGTATGTATTGTATTTATTTGTTGTATATGTATTGTATATGTAATATGTGTAGAACCATAAAAACTTAATACTTATGTCTTATTTGCCATTTTATTTATTTATTATAGTCATATAAGTACCTATTTATCATTTAAACTTCCTAATCAGCGCAACCTATTATTATATTTCTCTGGCATAGTATTTTCTACCCAAAGGTTGTCTGGAAGAAATCGCTTAAGGCGATAAGACCGCCTAAATTGTACTTTTTGTAACTTTTATAACGTCTAACTGTATTTGTTTGTGCAATAAAGTGTATTGTATTGTAACTAGTGATGCAAATTACTATTCGGCGAAAAGAACATTTTAATAAAAGTACTCAACTTTAGGGGAGTCCCCAATTACGGAGAAGTAGAACTTCAACTTTAGGGGAGTCCCCACTTACGGATAAGTAGAACTTCAACTTTAGGGGAGTCCCCACTTACGGAGTAGTAGAACTTCAACTTTAGGGGAGTTCCCACTCTATTACGTTCCCAGACTATAACGGAAACGCAGTGCGTTCGGATACACGCGGCTTTTTCGCGGTTGTTGGAGGTTGAGAAAAAGCGATGAAGCTACTCACTCGGCTTGGCATACTTGGTATCAAACCCAGTCTTCACGATGGTGTCAGCAGCTGTCGTTCCGTGAAACAGCATACGCTGGTTCACGTAACCCACGTCTTTGGCCAGCTGATTCTCTTTATTGCGGAATCGTTTCCATAGACAAGGGTTCTGTACTTTGTGGACCTGCAGAGTTAAAAATAAAGATCGGGGTAACATAAGGGAACGTACCATAACTACGTGACCCAATTTATATTTTTTTTACCCCCCCACCCCTCCCCCCTCCGTGACCACCCGTAGTAAATATCCCTCCCCTCTAGTTTTCACGAAGTAACTCATAAATATGGTTGCAAACCATTTTTTGCCAACAGAAAGTTAAAAAAATAATAATTTGTCTAATATTTGTCTTTATCAATACGGCGCTTGCCGCGTGACGCCAAGAGTGCGCGCATACCTATAATTACAAGTGAAAAAATTTTTCAAGAAGAAAAAACTGTCAGTTTTCAAGCAGCTGACGATATGGGCGTCAATGTTGCCACCTGTGAGTTTAAAAAGCGCTAAACGCTGCGCGCCATATTTGAATATAGCTCGAAAAAGCGCGAGATTTTCCTACAGGATATTGACTAGGTACGTGACGAAAACCTAAGCCTACACCCCGCCCCTGTGAACAACCGCGGTATTTTGAAGACCCCTCACCCCTGAACGGGTCACGTAGTTAGGGTACGTTCCCTAACATCGTGTGGTTATCCTCGTTAATGATTATCGTAATGTAATGTGCCGAGTGCTATTGACGATGATGTTTATTGCATCTCGCGTGAATAGGAACTGAATACATTGGGTCTTCTTAATATATCTATTGATCATGATTTAGAAATAAGGAATTACACAAATAGTAGAACTATGTTCAAAATACATAGACTAATTCACGAACTTCGCATAATAATTAATTGAAACAAAAAATGCTAGAAAGAAGAGTTAGGTGTCAGGATCGAGCAAAGTGCCTGAAGACAAAAGTCTTTAACCAGTGCGTCCTACCCGTAATGACCTACGGCGCCGAAACGTGGACACTGACAGTGGGACTAGTTCGAAAACTCAAGGTCGCTCAGCGGGCTATGGAAAGAGCTATATATTCGACATAGCTAAAAAAGTTAGTACGCTGAAGTGGCAGTGGGCTGGTCACATCTGTCGGAGAACCGATTACCGCTGGGGTAAACGAGTTCTCGAGTGGAGACCGCGACTGGGCAAGCGTAGTGTGGGACGCCCCCTGGCTAGATGGAGCGACGATCTGCGTAAGGCGGCTGGCAGTGACTGGATGAGAAGAACCGAAGATCGGGTTCAGTGGCGCACCTTGGGAGAGGCCTATGTCCAACAGTGGACTCTTTCAGGCTGATGATGATGATGATCGAGCAAAGTGGCGATACATTGTCTCTGCCTACCCCATCAGGGACCAGGGAGTGAGCATTATGTGTGTACTTATATAGATTCTTTCCCACTATTTATCACCATCATATCAGCCGTGTGGTTTCCGGTAGAGTAGAATATGACTACTCTTCCCGTGGATGTCGTACAAAGCGACTAAGGGAATACATTATACTCGTAAAACATCAATCAGGCCTCCCCAACCCGTCTGGCCAGCGCGGGGAGTGTAGGCCAAATCCTCCGTCTGTCTCCGGCAGATGATGCTTCTGCAGTGGAGATAAAAATAACCTGATGATGATGATATCAGCCCTTAGACGTCCACTGCTGGAAATAGGCCACCCTATTAGGCAAAGCGACTTTTCTTTGCCCGCTTTTCGCCCCATTTTACTATTAAGTAATCTGAAGTACAGCGTGCATGGTCCTACCTACAGACCGACGTGGGTTTCATTTGATTTTAATGTAAAGGTTAAAAATATGTCGCACCGTAATAATATCATAAGACGTGAATCGTCCCCCGCCCTGCTCCTGGAGAATATGCTGCTGGATGGTTGACTCCATCTGGGTGACGATAATACGCCGCTCCCTCCGCCCCAGCCTTCCAGAAGGCTCCAGCAGGATCAGACGGACATTAAAGCTGCAAGTGCTGCAACTGCAAGCTGTGGCCTGCCGATTAGATAAAACAGACGATATTATTTGTTGATAATATTTATTACAGGCAACGATCTCTATGTACTACTAGATAGAGCGTTCCAAACAATCGCTCTATTCCACGCAAGTAGCCACAACTCTTTCACATTCACAATGAAACTTGTGCAGTTACTACTCAGAACATTTAGTTATTTAGAATAGAATAGAATAGAATAGAATAGGTCATTTATTCATAGCTACGACACACACACAATATTTACTAAATATTGACATTATTTAACCGTAGCGTCAATATTTAGTAATAATTAAATGTTCTGCGTAGTAACTGCACAAGTTTCATTGTGAATGTGAAAGAGTTGTGGCTACTTGCATACATAGAGATCGTTGATTACAGGTAATTAAAATCACATACTATTCTTAAGTAATTGTAAAATTAATTTTTATCATACTGGTGGAACAGAAGGTGTCACCAGGCGATTATTTCTTAACTAATAAAGATATTCTATAAATTAAAACTGATATAGCTACTAGGTGGCCTGGTCGTGGGTTCAAACCCCGCCCGTACCAATGAGTTTTACAAATAATACCACAGGCTTTTCGGTGAAGGAAAACTTCGTGAGGAATACTCCTGCATATGCCAAAGAAGAAATTTTGAGACGTATGTGAAGTCCACCAAATCGGCTTGGGGCACCGTTGGTGGTTAGGGGTTTGGCACAAAAGATCCTGAAGGGTTCAAGTGTCGCCAGGTCTTCCTGGCCTTATAAAGATGTAACTGAAATTAAAAAAATTATCACAAAAAAGTGCCCTAAAAAAGATACTTTTTTTCTCAATAAAGGGGATTTTTTTTAACGCTAATTGAAAGTCCTATCATTTACTTATCTAGTAGCTATATCAGTTTGCATTTTTCGGATATCTTTATTAGTTAAGAAATAATTGACTGGTGACACTTTTCTGTTCCACTCTGTATATACTTATATGATTAACATTGTAAACTACATAATGCTCACGCCTTGGTCCCAGAAGGGTAGGCAGAGATGATAGCTCTCCACTTTGCGCGATCCTGACATACCTCACTAGCCTCACTCACATCCATCAACCTTTTCATACACCTCCTTTTATTCTTTTCACTGCGTCCTCCTAGGACGATCTCTAGCTGTAGTAACGTTCCATCCACATTCGCACTGTAGATTTCCTTTGTCAATCTTCTTTCATACGCTTAAACTAAAACTTAAACTAGAAACTAAAACTAGAATACTGATAAAAAAGGAAAATCAAAGTTAAAAAAATTTGATTTCCCAGGGCCTCAGCGTTTCGCCTCCATCATATCAGCGCTTAGACGTCCACTGCTGGACATAGGCCTTCCCCAACGAACGCCACCACACCCGGTCCTCAGCCCTCCGCATCCAGCCGCTTCCGGCCACCTTCTTCAGGTCGTCGGTCCATCTGGCGGCGGGGCATCCCACCCAGCTCAAATTTGCGCCGTTTGAGGTCCTCTGCCGTGGAGGCCGCAGAACTAGCCTTGACCGCGGAAGCTGGGAGATGGTATAATTATGTACTTTATTCGTTTTTTTACAAACTAGAAGATCATCATCATCATCAGGTTATTTTTGTCTACACTGCAAGAGCAGAACCCTCTGTCATCTGCCGGAGACAGACGTTGGATTTGGCCTACACTCCCCGCGCTGGCCAGACGGGTTGGGGAGGGCTGATTGATGTTTTATAATGTATTCCCTTAGTCGCCTTGTACGACATCCACGGGAAGAGTTGGAGTGGTCCTATTCTACTCTACCGGAAACCACACAGATCGGTAAGGATTAATTGATAAGATAGGACATATCTCTTTTGTGGTAGCCTAGTTGGTGGCGAGTTCATCCCCACGGTCAGGAGATCCAGTACCAATGGGTTTCTCTACGGTTTATTACCATATCATACCTTTTTCGGCGAAAGAAAAACTTCGTGACACCTGCATACTGAGAAGGAATTGTAAGGCACGTATGAAGTCCACCAACCCGATTAGAAGCGTGGTGGATAATGGCCTCGTTGAGAGGGCAGGCATTTCACAAGTCAGTTTATTGTGATCATCATATCAGCCCCTAGACATAGGCCTATAGGCCCACTGGTAGACATAGGCCTTCCCCAATGAACGCCACCACCTTGTGGTGGGGTGTCCCAGATCCTCGGTCTGCACGTGCTACTTATTTTATTGTCATGCATGACAATACTTAAATTATTGATTCTATATATTTATTTCTCTATGTATAAAAGATAACTATGTAATACAGATAAACTATATAATTATACTACTTATAGATTGCGATTAAAGCAAGCGTTTATCTATATATTAATCTTATTGGAGACCGCATTTTTGACGTGTCCTTTTATATACACTTACACTATATTATAAAGAGGAAGTATTTGTATGTTTGTAACGAATAAACTCAAAAACTACTGGACCGATTCCAATAATTCTTTCACCATTAGAATGCTACAGTATCCCTGAGTAACATAGGCTATATTCATTAGTATAAAAAATTAGGGATCCCTACTAAAACTTTAATAATGTAACCCAAGGTTTAAATATGCAATATAACAAAGAAGTATAGTTATTATGTTCGGTACAATTCATATTGCGATTGGTTTGTACTACAGTTGGAGTGGGAGTGGGATAGGGATTGAGACCCATTCTCAATCCCAATCCCGATCCCTTTCACAGTGGGATAGGGAGCGAAAGTGGGAACGCTCGCGGATTCTGTAGTCCATGCAAGTGGAGCCGCGGGCACAGCTAGTTCTACTACATTTTGTAAAGTGGTGTAAAGGGGCAAAACAACATAGTGATCTATATGCCAAACTCCCTGCCCACAGTGCCCCCTGATAAAAAATAGCGGTAAATTAATCATTCAATTCACAATGCCACTCCCCGCTAATTACCGCGAGGGGTGAGCAAGAGACGCGGGGAGTCAAACCTTACTAAAGACTCTAGTATATATTATCTTTGCTAAAGCTTACTATCAACTTTAGTAAGAAATGTCTGTGACTATACCAGCGTTGGTCTGAGGTACTCTGATACTGATAGTAAACAGAAAATAAAAAGATATCGTGATTAGAATGAAGGGATTGCTGTCAAAGTCTTAAAAAAGTCATAATCGAATAAACAGTGCAGTAAATGCAACGATCTCTATGTACTACTAGATGGAAGCGTTCCAAACAATCACTTTGTTCCACGCAAGTAGCCACAACTCTTTCACATTCACTTTGAAACTTGTGTAGTTACTACTCAGAACATTTAATTATTTTCTAAATATTGACATTATTTAACCGTAGCGTCAATATTTAGTAATAATTAAATGTTCTCCGTAGTAACTGCACAAGTTTCATTGTGAATGTAAAAGAGTTGTGGCTACTTGCGTGGAACAGAGCGATTGTTAGGAACGCTCCATCTAGTAGTACATAGAGATCGTTGAGTAAATGTGAGTTGAGTTTGTAAATAAACTCGAGTTTGTTATAAAATCGTAACTAAACATCTTTACGTACGGGTATTGTGACAGAAACTTTGATTCCCGTCGGCATGTTGACTTTAGACATGCGCAGGCGCCGCCTCCGCGCCTCCTCCACCAAGTCATCGTCGGATGATGATGACGACATCTCTAGTTCTTCAGGTATGTCGACGCTGTGGACAGATAGTGGAAAATGACGTCGTTTAAGGCTATTTGGTTCTCGACTTGAAATAGGGCCGCCTCCAATCTTCTCGTGGGTCAACGACTAAAGGATTGCAGCAGTGACGGATTTCAAACTTGTGGATCAGGCCCACCGTCAGTGTCCACGTCTCCGCGCCGTACAAGCGTTTGGGCTATTATTATCATGTACATCAAACGTTTGTCAAGAATATGTCATATGACACATAAGGTACTGCAAAACATCGTTGAAGTACGCTGGACTGTGAGGCTGCTGATTTGAGTGAGACAACAAGAATATCTAAAAAAAAAAATTAAACAAGATAGATTGTCCTGATATAGGCTTGTCTTTCATCTTATAAGAACTAGCACGCACTGCGTTTTTATCCGACGCGATTTTTTCCCCGCGGATTTTTTCCGCATCCGCGGCGCGGCGCGGTGAAATCTGCAGTCAACTACGATCTCTATGTACTACATGGTCTATTTCGATGGCAGCAAAACACAGATTTGGTTGCGGATTTTTTTCCGCAGTGCGTGCACCTTCATACTACTAATACTGCGGAAAAAATCGCGGCGAATAAAACCGCGGTGCGTGTCAGCCCTTACTCAATGCCCGAAGCGTCTAAACAATAGCAAAGCAGAAACATTCAATGGGCATTCCCCGTTAAAAACAGAACCATTGTTTCGATCATTTTTAAAAATAGGGTATTTACCAACTATAGCTATATATTACCTACTAGATGGAGCGTTCCAAACAATCGCTCTGTTCCACACAAGTAGCCACAACTCTTTGATATTCACAATGAAACTTGTGCAGTTACTACTCAGAACATTTAGTTATTTACTAAATATTGACATTATTTAACCGTAGCGTCAATATTTAGTAATAATTAAATGTTCTGCGTAGTAACTGCACAAGTTTCATTGTGAATGTGAAAGAGTTGTGGCTACTTGCGTGGAACAGAGCGATTGTTTGGAACGCTCCATCTATTAGTACATAGAGATCGTTGGTGTTTACAACTGCATTTTACCCGCAGTGCGGGCTGCCATACATTTTTCATTGATGTGTGCTCGAAAATGTATGGCAAGTACTGTACTGCGGACGTACAAAGCAGTGTAAACAGCCTAACATCATATTTTATAATGATGATTCATTCACCTGTAATAAATGACACATTACGTAAGACAAATGCAGGGGATTCCCCCAAAAACTATCTTCATTTCTTTAATCGTGTGGTCTATCGTTGAACGTGATTCCATACTTCGACGAGTTTGTGTCGTGTCCAGTGTTGGATTCTGTACTAAAACTATAGTAGGTATTTATATATGGTTCATCATCATCATCATCATCGGCCTATATACGTCCACTGCTGAACATAAGCCTCCCCAATAGAATGACACTTTTTGTGGGCTATCCATTGGGGGATTCCCTTTAATCACCATGCTTGGCAAACGGATTGGTGATCGCAGTAATGATCTTGATATACACAGGAGAACGCTGCTGCCCGTCCCTGGTGCAATCCCTTAGTCGCCTTGACGACACCCACGGGAAGATTTGGGGTGGCCCTATCCTAAGCCGGGAACCACACGGCTCTATAATAGGGTTGCTATATCTAAAATTTGCCAAGCAGGATAACAAGCATGACAACCCCGAAATTTTGTAGATACACATTCATTATCATTATTATAAATAAAATTAATTAAATTACATTAAATTATTATATATCTTAAAATTGAGGGGGGGACGATGCTATGCAAGGGAGAGGTCCCCAACTCAGCAAAGTTCTGGTTTTCTGCTGGGGCCTGGGCTGGGGTGTTACAGAGTGTTGTGTAGGTGTGTGGGGTGTGTGTCTGTGTAATTGGTCCGGCAGCGCCTCCTTTCCTACACCCTGACCCAGTGCCATCCTCGATAGTACATTTTAGGGGTAGTAATTCAGGAATCCAATAAATAAAAACGTAAACGTGTCTGTACATTGAAGATATTTGCTGTACTTACATAATAAAAAATTTGGGGGTCTAAGGATAAGTAATGGAACACATTTCGATCATATTTGGAATTTTTGTCTGTTTTGTTTGTGCACGCGTAACTTAAAAACTACTTAACCGATTTTGATGGACTTTTTACAGAAACATAGTACGCTTAATTCGTTTGTAACATATCGGCTTTTTCTTTTCATTTCAATCGGCGGTTAGGGTGTACAAAAGGGGGCGCTGAATTTTTTTTTTAATGTCTCAAAAATGGGCGGGGAGCGAGAGCAAGAGCAGTCGGTAAATAATCTAAATAATCGTGTCCACACGAACGGAGCCGCGGGCACAGCTATTAAATAATAACTGTATTACTTATATCTAATTTCCAGAATTAAGTTCACAAAGACAAGAAATATTCTGTCAGATATATGCAGTGGTCATTAGTACAGTGGTAAAATCACCCAAATTACCATAGATATACTTAGGTAGAAGTGGTAAATCCACTTGTTTAGTGAGTAAAATGGACACTCACCTTTAAAATTAAACACAAATACTATAAAACAACTAATACACACACTAAACTACACTCCTAAATCATTTTGTTACTTCATTTACCATTTTGTATAGATAACCTAACTTATTTTTCATATACACACGAGCGATCTCTCACTGAGAATGACTGAGTTGAAAATAAAATATATGAACACTTGAACAGACGACCACTTTACAAATGCGTCTAGCAATGGCGCTACTGTCTTTGTAAATATGTCAGAATTAAAGTAGCGGATCGTTTTCACCGCAAGCATTAATAGGTTTGTCTAACCGCAGTGGCGATAAGATAGAACCAAGTATAAAAGGGTACGGTGCAGAAACTGTAATTTTTGATAGATAATCTTGTTCTGTGTAGGTAATATTTTATGTGTCCACTGACATATACCTATATCTTATTGATAAATTGGATGTATTTATATATGTACCTATGTTTTTTATAGTTACTATTTAATTTATATATAAGTAGTTAAGTTTGCATTGAATACTGGCAAACTTCTGAAGGCCTGCCGTGTGGTTTCCGGTAGAGTAGAATAGGACCACTCCAACTCTTCCCGTGGATGTCGTACAAGGCGACTAAGGGAATACATTATAAAACATCAATCAGGCCTCCCTAACTCGTCTGGCCAGCGCGGGGAGTGTATGCCAAATCCTGCTGCTGCTGCAGTGAAGACAAAAATAACCTGATGATGAAACTTCTGAAGGATAAGTCCGGCGGCGGTCGAGCCAAGATCCTTTTTTGTCAGCCGCATCAGCCTGGACATTCAATAAAACTGCAGAGCTGGAGGAGATCTTCTATCTTTAGGGCGGCCTCACCCATCCCCTTTTTGTACTAGTTTTATAACAAAAAATTTAAAATAAAATATAAAATTTTTTATCAAAAAAAGGAGTTATGTAATCTCACACCCGTTAAGGTTGACCGAAATATATCTCTATTAGATATAAGCTCGCCTTTGTGCACAATAAGTAGTATTCATGTGATAATAGTTTGCATTATGTTTAAGCAAGCGGTTCGTCTGGCTGAAAGAAGGTAGAAAGTAGGTATTAATCCATAAAGTGGTGTTTCTCTAAACATGATAGAGTGTATTCCGTGTAGTCTGTATCAACACTTGAATCAACGAACTGTCAACAACGATCTCTATGTGCTACTAAATGGAGCGTTGCAAACAAGCGCTCTGTTCCACGCAAGTAGCCACAACTCTTTCACATTCACAATGAATCTTATGCAGTTACTACTCAGAACATTTAATTATTACTAAATATTAACACTACGGTTAAATAATGTCAATATTTAGAAAATAATTAAATGTTCTGAGTAGTACCTAACTGCACAAGTTTCAAAGTGAATGTGAAAGAGTTGTGGCTACTTGCGTGGAACAGAGCGATTGTTTGGAACGCTCTATCTAGTAGTACATAGAGATCGTTGACTGTCAACGGACCACACTATTACTCACTCATCTTTCTCTCTCTTAATGTCAATGGAGGCATACAGCAATAAGTCCACCATCACTGGCGCAGTGTAAATTGATGGACTTCACATGCATCTTAGAACTAAGTATTTTGACGTTGTAGAACCTCAAGAAGTTTTTCTTAACCAAAAAGCCTGACATGATTTGAGCCCTCGACCTGAGGCGAGCGCACTATTAACTAGGCAACGTTTCGACAATATCATCTAGTCTCTACTGTACCTCATTACACTTTGACTGCTTATCGCAATGTATTTTATCGCTAGATGACGTCATAAGTGACTTCCGTTGGCATCCTTGTCGCACTACACATTTTAAAGCAGGACGGCAACACAGGGGAATAACAACATTCACTAGTGACGGGGAATTCCCAGATTTTAAACTAACGCCACGTATTGGTTTGGTGTTGGTTATCGTGCTGTCTTTTTCACGCAGCGCACATCAGTAGAGAGAGCGAGCGAGCAGGAGAATCAGGCGTAGCCATAAAATTACTTATCTTTCTTTTGCTTCCAGCGACAATGATGTCGAAAACCGTCCAAAGACAATAAGTCATAGTGATGTACCATATCGATTAATCGTAGACGATAAATTGATGTTTAACGTGTTGGTAATGAGGAAGATGTAAATGAAGATTAATCGCGCTTTCTTAATTTTAAATAAATCTGTAATCAATTATAACAACAACTGCGAAAAAAATCATAACGATATCTTGACAACTGTTTTTTTTTTAAATAAATCAATTTGTAGGATACACCACAAACACGGAGCAAAAAGCGGACGAAGTATATTCCCGATAAACTGCACTTGAGAAGGTTTATTAAGGTTTCTTATGACCATTAATGACAACATTGGCAACTGCTTCACAAAGCACTAGTTAACCATGCATCGGACTGAGAATGGCAAACTATAATATGTGGTATTGTATAATCTTAGCTTATACATTTATATTGTTGTACTTCATTTTATGTTTTATTATTTATAACCGTTGTATGTGTGATATGGGTTTTTACCTGCAAATAAATACTATTATTATTATGCTATTAATAAATGAGCGATTTTCTGTAAATAGATACTAAATTTTAGTTGTTAATGTTGACAATACATTTTACCTTGATCTCAACTGTCATTTTCAAACGATACTCCAAAACTTCGAGGACAACTTCAAATTCGTTCGGTACATCGATCAGTAACATTTGATTTAAAGGTCGGTACATTTTCTAAATCAATTTAACGTTCTTGCTTCACAGGCCATAGCTTACTTAACAGTTATTATGTAACAGATACAGCACTCCTACTACCCACTGTCAGACAATACACGCAAAAATGTGTCGAAGGAGCTCGACTTAGCGTTGTTATTACCCCGTAAACAGCGCGCGAAGTGCAATGTTTGATGTGCCGCGCAGCCCGCTGAAGTGTGTCTAAGGTGCTTAACTTAGTATTGTTATTACTCCGTATAGACGAAAGTGTAGGTACTTACCGCGGTAGGTTCGATCGAGTGACGGAGGCTTGCACAAGCTTGTATTTGGATATTTAGAACTATTCGAATCTCTCTAGGGGCAAATGTTCGTATGATGAATATGAATGTTTGTACCCAAGTCTTGGATGTTTATATATTTATTTAAATATATTTATCCGTTATCTAGTAACCATACCACAGGCTCTGCCTAGTTTGGGACTGGATAATTGGTGTGAATGTCTGACATATTTATTTATTATTTCTTTCTTTTGTAACGAGTTACATGAAAATCGCTTATTGTCAGTGTTAGAATCGATACAAAATTTTAATCGATAAGCCCACATGAAAACGTACAACACTAATTAATAACCGCAGCAAACTTCAGTCAGGTGACCGTGTCGTGTTATGTGTTATCTCAGAGTTGACCATAAACAATAGACAATGAATTCACGTCTTATTGTTTTGTTAAAAAAGTGAACTTCTAATAGACGTTGAATAAAAAGGAATTTATTAGTTTAATTTGCGATTTGTGCTTCAAGTGTTTTCCTTCATTTATAACTTCATGGGTTAAACCCAAACGATGGTTAAACCACATTAAAGGTATGTTAGCGGTTATGTTTTGTACAGTGATTTTTGCAATACATGTTTGTGTTGTTAAGCTTTTTATGTAGTTTACAATACGTGTTTGAATCTATGAAGCAGTAAGTGTACGATGTTCATTCTCATTCGAACTGCACCTCCGCTAGGGTTTTTGATCGTTGGTGAAAAGATCGATCTTACGAATCGATTCCGATCGTTAGAGTTGAGATCGATCCAGGCAAAAGTTGGTAAACAAAAGAACGATTTCGATTATCTTATAGGATTAATGAAACACTAGGGTCAGTGTAAAAAAAAAACAAAATAGGTGGGAAAAAAATTCAGGGCGTAGTTGACATTATCAAAAAAAACCTTCTCCCCCCCTTGTTGTCACCCTAACGAACATCAGCTGCAGTAGGATTCTATTATATTTTTTCCTCCCATTCTTCTAAGCTTAATTATAGAAAGAAGAAAGACACTCTTCACTCATCACTTTACTCACTCACTGTTCTCAACTCAATCAACCAACTCACTGAATGAATCGCACACCATAATCGGTTAACAAGTCCCAGATGGAATAACATTGGACACAGCCCCCTGGCACTGACACGCGTTCCTTTAAACTGCCGCTGGAGGCTGGAAAGTGCAACATTAAGAAAAAAAAAAATCTCCCATCTCTCCATTTCGATGTGGCGATCTTGGATCCAATAATAGACGATGAGACTGCCAAAAAATCGATTTTCGATAAGATCGGATCGAGATCGCAAAACCCTGTTTCGTATTTGGTTTTGTCAATTTACCCCTCAAAGTATCCTCTTGTTAGGGTGTATCAGGCTGGCGCAACTCATTAGTAAAAAACCGTTGTATGAAACGGACAGAGTGTTTAATGGCGGCTTAATCCGTCCAAATCAGGAAGAGCACTGAAATCCAACATTGTTATAGGACTCGGTGGTCTTCGTCTTGGATTATGTGTTGCTTTTTTCAAGAATTTTGTATGGGAGTCCCGTCTCTTACTAGTTATATTATCTTTGAGGTGTATCTGTGCAAATTAGGTATTCGCAAAAAAAACAGTCCTCGTCCAACCGCCATTCCGTAACCTGTTTTTGGTAGGAAATGGGGGACGTAAGGATAAATGCAAAGAGGATGTATGTGATAAAATCAAATGTCAGTGTTGCCAAGCGTGTAAAACTTATTAAAAAAAACTTGGTTTTACGACTCTGATTTCTTGTCCTTTAGAGCCAGTCTATGTTTGATTTGAACAATTTGTTACATCATCATATCAACCCTTGGACGTCCATTGCTACACATATTCTCCAATGAACGCCACCACACCTGGTCCTCGGTCCTCCGCAACCATCTGGCTCCGCCCACCTTCTTCATGTCATCGGTCTATCTAGCGGCGGGGCGATCAACCCTGCGCGTGCCTATTCGCAGTCTGCCTCGTCTGCCCCAACGGCTGTCGTTTCTGCTACAGATATGGCCCGCCCACTGCCACTTTTGCTAATCCTTTCGGCTATGTCGGTCACCATCGTTCTTCGTCGGATCTCTTCATAATGTATTAAATCATTGTCACGTATGTCGATGTTGTTACTTCAATAACTTCAAAAAAATTCCGTCACTGGCGCTTTATAAAATGTCTGATTCTGCAATACGCTTAGAATCAGGGTTGGATAAAAATAGTTTTTTTTCAACGATCTCTATGTACTACTAGATGGAGCGTTCCAAACAATCGTTCTGTTCGACTCTTTCACATTCACAATGAAACTTGTGCAGTTACTACACGAACATTTAATTATTACTAAATATTGACACTACGGTTAAATAATATCAATCAAAGTTAAATCAAAGTTAAATAATATCCATCTAGTAGTACATAGAGGTCGTTGTTTTTTTTATATAAAACATGTTTTAAACAATTTAAACAGTTTTATACAATAAAAACATTTTTGTTTAAAACATGCCAACCCTGCTTAGAATACATACCTTATTATTTTTTTAAAGGTTTTTGGAGCCAGAATATACACGCAGAAAAGTTGCGATATGAAATGCTGCGAATGTCTTGGGTTGTGTGTGGGGGGTACATTGTATTGCGTAGGCGCAGCTGTATATTACACGTGTAAATACATATACATCGGGATTAGTTGGTGTGTAAAAAAGTAAGTGTTACACTTAGAACAATAAGTAAGCTAGTGTAATATATTGGGAAACTAGGGTGAGCGATGTACAGCAATCAAACACGCAAGCTAGTCAGTAGCATACTGGTTTTATTCCGAGGTACAAGGTGGGGTCGCAGCCGCCACATCACGTGACTTAAAACGTGGATACCCACATACATAACAGGTAGTTAAGTATGTTTGTATAATTAAATATTCAGGTTTTACCAACGATCTCTATGTACTACTAGATGGAGCGTTCCAAACAATCGCTCCACGCAAGTAGCCACAACTCTTTTACATTCACTTTGAAACTTGTGCAGTCACTACTCAGAACATTTAATTATTTTCTAAATATTGACATTTAACCGTAGCGTCAATATTTAGTATCAAATGATGCTTATATCTGTGTATTCACAAAACAGGTGTTATAAATACTGCAGTAACGGCTACAACTTGAACAACATTTTGTTTGGCTACTTTTGGAATTTCACGTATATATATTTTCACGAGGGATTTTTTTGCGGCTTGCTATTTATAGTAATATGCTGATTATGAAAACAATATTGAGAGAGACAATTTATTTTTTAAAAAGAAAAAAAAAACAAACGAACAGAGCGAATTATTTCGCTTTGCCTATTGACACAGCCTACCAATATATCGTGAAGATTGAGACAGTAACTATATTTGCGAAACAAGACAGTATTAATTACTGTTACTTATATTTGCTTCTTTATTTTTTATTTATACTTCATTGTACACAAATATAAGTCACACAACTAATTAAAACACAAGATGTACAAAGGCGCACTTAACTCTGTAAGAGTTTTCTTCCCTTCCTTTGGGTGAGAAAAGCAAAGCAGATAGGTGCACATTATAGTGAGAATAAGTACTTCTTTAGTTCTGTTTTCAACAAGTTTAGTAAAACGTTTGTTTTGTTTATAGAATATACAATTATTATACGAGCAGTGGCACCGCCGGCGTGCCACCACCAAGCAACAGAGGTTATGTCCCCGTGAACAGCATTAACGTAGTACGTTCTGCTACCCAAAGAACTAACTATCCTGATACCAGCAGAGTTGTCAGTCATCATGCTAGTACCAGTAACAACCCTGGCAGAGTCCATGTTCATTCAAACAGCAATAATATTAGAAACATCACTGCCACTAGCGCTACAAATAACTACGTCAAAAGGAATGACAATACAAGCAACGGAACTGCCCATGCCAGTAATTTTAACAGTGTCCTAATCAATAATAATAAAGTTAAGCCAAGCAAAGTGCAAAGCAGAGGTAATGACGCGGCTTCAGACTCCAAGAGAACCCGTCACACTGCTCATAGTGAAATCGCTCCAGTACATGGGGATAATCAAGCACCTAGAGGTAAAAATAACTCTCGAGGCAGCGGTACAACCTATTGCGTTGCTAATGAAATATATGGAAGGAATGGGCCTAGTGGTGGCAATTGGAGGAATAGAGACAAAAGCAATAGCCGTTATGAGAAAAAAGGACAGCATGAGTCCCGCATTCCTACTTCTGCAGTTCGGATGCCGTCTGGACGAACTGTTTCCGTTACTAATCCTGTGAGTAATTTATATTCGTTTTTTTATTTCAAACTACGTGACCCATTTTTTACCATTTTTACCTCCCCCCCTCCCCCCGCCGGTGACCATCCATAGTATATGCAAAGTCCCCCCCCTTATTTTTCACGTAGTAATTCATAAATATGGTTTTAAACTATTATTTAGAAACAGAAAGTTGAAAATAAAAAAATTATAATTTGGCTCATATTTGTCTTCATTAATACGACGCTCGCCGCGTGACGCCAAGAGTGCGTGCATACCTATAATTACAAGTAAAAAAATATTATCAAGAAGAAAAAGTTTTCAATCAGCTGACGATATGGGCGTCAATGTTGCCACCTGTGAGTTTAAAAAGCTCAAAACGCTGCGCGCCATATTTGAATATATCTCGAAAAAGAGGGAGATTTCCCTAGAGGATATTGACTACGTGACGAAAACAAAAACGCCCCTCCCCTCCCCCTTTCCCGCCCCTGTGACCAAGCGTGCTATTTTGAAGACAAAAACGCCCCTCCCCTCCCCCTTTCCCGCCCCTGTGAACAAGCGTGCTATTTTGAAGACCCCTCTCCCCCCCTGAACGAGTCACGTAGTATGGGTACGTTCCCTTGCTCCAAACGTTTGTATATGGAAGCGACAACAGCGTCACATAGGACGCTGATACGACCTGCATGTGGCAAGCAGCGCTTCTTGGATAATTAGGATGTAAGACTAGGATGTTATACTAGGATGTAAGATGTTATACTAAAAATTTAATAATTTGTAGATTTTCGTGTTACTTAACTAAATGATTTATATATATTCATCATCGTCATGTCAGCAACTAGACGTCCACTGCTAGACATATACCTTCTTCAGGTCGTCTGTCCATCTAGCGGGGCGGCGGGGCGTCCCACCCTGCACTTGTGGATCCGCGGTCTCCACTCCAGCCCAACGGCCGCCGGTTCTGCGGCAAATGTGGCCCGCTGGCCCTTCTACTTGCTAATCTAGGCTATGTCGGTGACCTTCGTTCTTCGTCGGATCTCGTCATTATGAATCATATCTTCAAAGAAACCCCGATCATAGCGCTCTCCATAGCTCTCTGAGCCACTTGTACCTTGAAGATCAAGCCTATTTGTGGACTATATACTAGTTATTTCCGCGGCTCCGCTCGCGTGGACTTCACTCTCAATACGACTTCGACTCCGACCCCGACTCCCACACACACACGCCACTACTACTCCTGCTCCTAATGTAGTCCTAACTCATCGCAATCTGAATTGCCCCAAACATTCTAATTATACTTCTTGTTGCCCACTAATGTAGGTACATATTAAAAAACAAAAAAATTTCATAACTTTTGATTGAGTAAGCCATTTGCTATGAAATAAAGACTAAATGTTACCTCGGGTTAAGCCCTATGGTTCTATGAAAAGTCCATCAAAATTGGTTCCGTAGTTTTACGTGATGCGTGCACAAACTAACAGATAAACAATTCCAAACATTATTGTTCTATTACTTATCCTTAGACCCCAGTTTTTTTTTCTTACAAATATGTTGAATGTACAGCCACACGAAGTTGACGTTTTTATTTATTAGAAGACTAGCTGTGCCTGCGGCTCCGCTCGCGTGAACTACAGAATCCGCTACCATTCCCACTCCCGATCCGCCTCCGCCTCCGCCTCCGCCTCCGCCTCCGCCTCCGCCTCCGCCTCCGCCTCCGCCTCCGCCTCCGCCTCCGCCTCCGCCTCCGCCTCCGCCTCCCGCCAATCCCGCTCCAGCTCCCACTCCCACTACCATACCCACACCCACTCCCACGCCATCGCCCACGCCCACGCCCACTCCCATTCCCACTCCCAGCTTGAAATGTAGTCCAAACTCATCGCAATCTAATTAGTACGGAAATATTATTATGTGCAATATATTGCATACTAACCTTACTAATGTATTTGAAAACTAAAAATGTCCATAACTTTTGATTGAGTAAATCGATTGCGATAAAATAAAGCCTATATGTTACTCTGAGTAAAGTGGGACTTTACTGTGAAAGTCCAATCAAAATCGGTTCAGTAGTTTTTGCGTGATGCATGCACAAACAAACAGACAAAAATTTCAAAAATTATTGAAATATTTTCTGTTACTTATCCGTAAAACCGTAGAAATCCGTAGATTTTTTTTTTGCAAATATCTTCAATGTACAGATACGCGAACTTTACCATTTTATTTATTAGACTAGCTGTTGCCCGCGACTTCGTCCGCGTGGATAAATTAACATCACACATTATTAAATGAAAATATTTTGCAGGAAGTTGAGGTATCTTTTCTCTGATTCTTAGAACAAATATTTTATCGGAAGGACATATGCCTTTACCCCTCCTCTTAGTCTCCTCTTCCCCCTCGCATTCCCCTCCCCCTTTCGCCCTCTCCTTTACCCCAACCTTTCCCCTACATCTCCTCCCAACCGCTCCCAACTCTCCTTCTCCCAAACCCCTACCTACACCCAGAGGGATGTGGGTAGAGGTTTGGGAGAAGAGAAGGGGAAGGGGAGGGGGCTAGGAATGGGGAAGGTAAAGGAGAGAGAGAGTGAGATTGGGAGGGCTAGGACTTTTCCTAGCCCTCACTAACTTATCTGGCATTTTGTTATCCAGTTATTTGTATATGCAAAAACTTAGCATTTTGAAGGAAGGAAGGGAATAGGGAATGGGGAAACAAAAGGGGAAGCGGGAAATGGGGGGAAGGGAAAGAGAAAGGGAAGGGGAGGGGGTAGGAATGGGGAAGGTAAAGGGGAGATAGGGTGGGAGTGGGAGGGCAAGGAAGAGTTTTTCCCGTTTCCCGCTACCCGTTCCTTTCCCCATTCCCTTTTCACTTCCTTCCCTCAAAGTGCTAAGTTTTTGCATATCCAAATAACTGGATAACTAAATGCCGGATAAGTTAGTGATCGGTACAGAGCCATTATCGTATAAAGATTTTTTTATCGCGATGTGTGGTAATACCCAAAAATAAACTATGCAACAGCTAAAATTTAAATAAACTATAAATAGGCTATAAAATATTTAAAGATCTGTCACATTCCGCAAAGTTTTTTTTCCATGAACAGTAACGTGTAACTGCACTTTCATACTTACAAATGAGAAGAAATGAGAGTTCATCTTCTGGATCAGTCTCTTGATATTTTATTAAGATACAAATATACCAGATTGTGTCCTGAACCTTAAACTATTAAACAGTGAAAACCCCGGCAAACACTGTTCCGTAGTTTCCAAGATTACAAACAACATACATCCTACAAAAAAATATGCAGACAAACACGAAATTTTTAAATTATGTTTTTGGATTCCACTCTAAAGTAATGTCTGGGGACTGCTTTTTTTAACTTAAAGCAACGAAACGCCGTTTTACAGTTTTATTATATGAATAGATTATTTACGAATTACTACATTATTAGGCCTATTTCAGGCTAATGATGATAATTACACAGTTAAGACTATCTAATAAATAAAATCGTAAACATCGCGTGTCTGTACATTAAAGGCATTTGAAAAAAATAATTGGAGGTCTGAGGATAAGTAATAGAACACATTTCAATCATTTTTGGAATTTTTGTCTGTTTATCTGTTTGTTTGTCTGTGAGTTTGTGCACGCATCTGAGTTGAGGAGCTTGTCTGAAAATTCTTGAGCGTGAGATTCGCCCCAAGTTGGAGCCGCATATAAGAACTTATTGCGTGAGTCTCAATTTCAGTACTCCCGACCATAAGTAGTACAGAGTGCTTGAGGCAGGCCTTCACCTCATCGGCAGTGGTGCCTCGCGTCACCACCGGCAACGACTGGCGAAATTCACCGCAAAAGTAAACCGTGATAGCACCCGTCCCACGATTCCCCCTCCTATTTACACTTGCTACAGCTTTCTTGTGCGCCATAGTGCACTCATCCCAAACGATTATACAGAAGTCCTGGATCACCCCGGTTTTGTCGCTGTTACTTGACGTGACACACTGGAGTTTCTGTGCTGTGTAAATTGATGGGAAATAAGGCGGTATAAGCTGTTTTACCGCCAGGAAGCAGTGTGGCCGCGATCCTTGAGGACGCTACAGCGCGGGCGATTTTCCCTTGTCGTCTGATTTCTACCAGAATTTTGCCCGTGAGAAATTATTTTTCCAGTGCCTTACGGTGCATCAAGGGAAAACGTTATATTTGCCCAACTGTGATTCTTGGAAAGATTACCAACTTATCACTTACCATCGCTGACATTTCAGCTGTACTGTAATCGGTTTCCGAAGCGTACACGCCGTTTATATCCGGTACAAATAATCCGCACGCAACGGTCCATGTAGCGTATCGCCGCCGAACCATCTTCGAGCATATATAGTAAGGCAGCGGTTTAGTACCCTCTCATCAGATATGTCCATGTCCACTGGGTTCGAGAGCCCACAGAACATAGCGACAAATGGTGCAGACGTCACTTACGAATGCATCACCGAGAGTTTCGTCCCAATTTCGGTCGTCATCCAGAAGGTGCCTTGCGCTGCGGGCCGCGTGGGACGTAGGGTGTTCAACACTATCCACCATTTGAGCAACGTAAATGAGGATGCGCCGTGGACAGTGTGCAGTAGCATAATTAATAGAATTCACTGTTACTGGGATGAACAGTGTACACGCGGCCTAAAGTGTGCTCTGTGTGACACCCGTGCCCCATCCTCCAATTGCCCCGTCGACGTCGATTAAATAAACCTCTATGTTTGTTTGTTAAATGTGTAGTACGACGGCACCTGGTTATATATAATATACTTTTGGCAAAATCATCTTCTTGACATAGTCTGAATAACGCTAGAAGTGTGTTTTGCCGAGGGTTTTCAAGATAATCTCTTTTCAGTTTTCTCAATTATAATTTCCTTTTTACCTCAGTTTTGAAAAATGTATTGCAACAAAGATCAAAACCTGCTTTAGTAGACCTCTGAAATAGACCATATTTGTACAGTACTAAAGTTTTTGGTAGCTGGTTAACTATTTCTTAGACATATTTTTAGTTTTTTTTATATATTATGTTATTCCGGGATATACATTGTCACGGTACAAAGTTTCGTCAAAATCCGTTCAGTAGTTTTTGCGTGATGCCCTAACAAACAAACAAACAAATAAACAAACAAACAAACAAAAATTTTAAAAACTGTTCTATCATGTTTACTTACTTATTTTAAGTCGCCCTGGTTGGTTTTTTTCCGAATATATTCAATGTACAGACTTTTTTGCATTTACGATTTTATTATATGTATAGATATAGGTTTTATGTTTTTTTTGCAGGCAAGATTTCCGTGTCATTGCAAGCAACTGGGCGCGACCAAGCTGATCCCGCTGAGGCCTAAAAGCAAAATGGGCAGCCTGGAGTACCAGATAGTCTCCTACGAGATGAACAGCACCATAAGCCAACACTACTCTGGCAGCTACTCGAGATATCAGATAGTTTCAGTAAATAATTTAACTTTTTAGAGTATATCATCATAATATCAGCCTTTAGACGTCCACTGCTGGATATAGGCCTTCCTCAATGAACGCCACCACACCCGGTCCTCTGCCCTCCGCATCCAGACACTACCGGCCACCTTCTTCAGGTCGTCGGTCCACCTGGCGGCGGGGCGTCCCACCCTGCGCGTGCCGATCCGCGGTCTTCACTCCATAACTCGTCTGCCGCAACGTCCGTCGGTTCTGCGGCATATGTGGCCCGCCCACTGCCACTTTAGATTACTGATTCTTTCAGCTATGTCGGTCACCTTCGTTCTTTATCAAATTTCTTCATTACGAATCACATTACAAAATAAACCCCGAGCATAGCCCTCTCCAGCTTCGTTCTGCGACGGACTTTAGAAAGACATAAACAAAGGCATTTGCGTCTCGAAATAATAGATGGTGTTCCGAAGTGGACCGCAAAGTTTATTTAGAAAAATTTTAACCGACTTCAAAAAAGGAGGAGGTTCTCATTTCGACAGTAACCATGTTTTTTTTACATGTTAAAATTACGTGAGAGTGTGTTATTTTCATCAACAGTTCCTTTTAACTCTATAACCGGTTTTACAATCCAGAGCCGAATATATAAACCGGTTTACATTTTGCTTCCGGTTTGCTTCTGTTTTGCATTCCGCAGTGGGCGGATACAGTCTAGGTTCCATACAAAAACGCTCAGCATACTTTGTAATGAACTTCATCATCATCATCAGCCTAAATACGTCCACTGCTGGACATAGGCCTCCCCAATAGAATATTACTTTTGGTAAGTTGTCCATTGGGGGATTTGCCATGATCACCATGCTTGGCAGTCGGATTGGTGATCGCAGTAATGATCTTAACATACACACACAGGAGAACGCTGCTGCCCGTCCCTGGTGCATTCCCTTAGTCGCCTTGACGACACCCACGCGAAAGATAGGGGTGGCCCTACTCCAAGCCGGGAACCACACGGCAAATGAACTTAATTTACTTCAACTTCCAACAGGTACATAAACTAAAGAACTGTTGTATTTGGACGAAGTTTCGGAATAGACAGATTGAGATCGGCAAAGAGAACGACAGCATCGTCAACCAACGCATGTTGTTCCACGGCTCTGCTGCGGTCGACGACATTGTTCGGATGGGCTTCGACGAACGACATTCTAATATAAGTAAGTCTTCATCATCAAAGTCTAGAGATCGTTCAATTCATGATGACACGTTACGGGACGAGGGGAGTTGAATCTTAACGTCACTATCTTGGGCTTATTCCCTGCGAAGGGGAATGTTCAACGATCTCTGCACTACTACATGGAGCGTTCCAAACAATCGCTCTGTTCCACGCAAGTAGCCACAACTCTTTCACATTCACAATGAAACTTGTGCAGTTACTACGCAGAACATTTAATTGTTACTAAATATTGACGCTACGGTTAAATAATGTTAATATTTAGAAAATAATTAAATGTCGGCGAAATAATAAAAGAGGAGCTAAATTGAAGGCACAGTGTGTGCTCAGCGCGCTGTTCGGCTTGGTTCGGCGATCATCGCGAGCTCGCGCTGACGGAACGTCGGGTATAACTTGCGCAGACGCAGACTCGAGACAGCGTTCGCTCGATACGCGTGCGGTGCGCAGCCACTACACGGACGGATCGTCTGCCTTCTAAAATCGTTACTTGATGATGTAGTGTCATTGAAGCTAGTAAATGTGTTAACTTTGAAACGGCGTTATCAATTTGGGAGCCCACACTTTAGGCGGAACCAGGACCCTACGACATATAAGTACTTTGCAGGCCACTGCTGGACATAGGCCTTCCCCAATGAACGCCACCACACCCGGTCAATGCGTTCTCCTCATTTCAGCCAACTACTTCAGAATCCGCGATATCTACTCCAGAACTCGTCTGCCCCAAAGGTCTTTGGTGCTGCGATAGATGTGGCCCGCCCACTGCCACTTCAGCTTGCTAATCCTTTCGCCTATGTCGGTTGTCTTCGTTCTTCGTCGGATCTCTTCATTACGAATCATATCCTCCAGATGTACTGCGACTGACTCTAGAGATTATAGAGGCTATATTTCATTCCAAATTATAGGTCCTATTAAAACAAAGGCATTTTGCGTCTCGAAAACAAAATAAATAAGATATGGTGTTCCTAATTGGACCGCAAAGTGTACATGTTAATACAAACATGATTTAGAGCGTATGAGTGTAAGAAGAGTTACAAAAGAAATATACAGTGCGAAAGTGGAAGGAACTACAGCTAGAGGTCGTCCTAGGAGGACATTCAAGGATCAAATTGGTGACGTCCTCAAAAAGACTGGGGTACGCAGTGAGAAGAAAAAAGGAGATGCATGAAAAGGTTGATGAATGTGAGTGAGGCTAGTGACGTGTGCCAGGATCGCGCAAAGTGGCGACACATCGTCTTTGGTTACCCCTCTGGGATCAAGGCTCACATTATGTAAGTATGTAGGAAAAAAATCACTGCTTTTGGATCCTTGTTGTCCTTACCAACGAACCTTGTTCTTGAAGTATTTGTGTTGTCATTTCAGATGGTATGTTCGGCGCCGGTATATACTTTGCTGAGCACTCGTCCAAGAGTAACCAATACGTCTTCGGATATATGGGAGGAAATGGATGCGCTTACCATTCGAATGCTAACTGCTCTTTATGTGATAGGTATGCTATTTTTTTTGCCGTGTTGCCATCCGAACAATGTCGTCGACCGCAGCAGAGCCGTGGAACAACATGCGTTGGTTGACGATGCTGTCGTTCTCTTTGCCGATCTCAATCTGTCTATTCCGAAACTTCGTCCAAACACAACAGTTCTTTAAATTATGTACCTGTTGGAAGTTGAAGTAAATTAAAGATCATTTGCCGTGTGGTTCCCGGCTTAGAATAGGGCCACCCCTATCTTTCCCGTGGGTGTCGTCAACGCGACTAAGGGATTGCACCAGGGACGGGCAGCAGCGTTCTCCTGTGTGTGTATGTTAAGATCATTGCTGCGATGACCAATCCGCCTGCCAAGCGTGGTGATTATGGCAAATCCCCCAATGGACATCTAACCAAAAGTGGTAGTCTATTGGGGAGGCCTATGTCCAGCAGTGGACGTATTTAAGCGGATTAGGATGCTATTTTTTACCCTATGTGTGCCATTTTTTTTCATCAAACGAAATATCCATTAAACAACGATCTCTATGTACTTACTAGATGGAGCGAACCAAACAATTGCTGTGTTCCAAGCAATTGCGGCTCCGGGAGCCGCACCTCGTTCACAATTCACTTTGACACTTGTGTGCAGTTACTGCGCAGAACGTCTTGAGTGAAATAAGATATTTTTTCGGGAAAAAAAAATATCCTATGTCCTATTGCAGTACCCAGGGCCGGATTAACCATGTCGGGGCCCCTAGGGCAATGCACGTCTCGCGGCCCCTTTACCGTTTGCTAACTTCCTTGTACATAATCAGACTTACTTATCTGCAGTACAAGGGTAAGGGATAACCCTTGAACTGCAGATAAGTCTGATTATGTATGTCGGGTTTATTGGGCTGGATATATGCTCAGGGGGCCGCTAGGTAGATTCGGGGAAGGTGGTGATATCATAAGACATAAACTACAGCTTTCCTACTTTTATTTCACTTCGATTAATCAGTAGATAGTTACAACATAAAGAAACGGTCCGTGCGCCGTGCCGTCTGAATCCATACTCCCCGTACGCTCACTGGATATCTTCTCACCCCTTGGGGGGGGCGGGGAACCTGTACCGAGGCAATGGCCTCTTACCAGGGGCTTCGTGCGCTGCCCGTTAATACGGGCAGGTCCTTGGTCCTCCTCCCCGTACGCTGCGGCGAGTCTGTCTTTTATACAAGCGTGCACCTGCGTTTAGTCGTAGTGGGGAAGCGGGGAGGCGGGCGATACGCTGCGCGCAGGTGTTCACAATGACGATCCGTCGGTCGTTTAACATCATAGTAGAGAAGTGATAGTACGATGTCAGCCATGTCACGAGTACGCCGCCGTCATGTACTATCCAAGCATACTCATCCTCAGAAAAATGCTGCTCTGCCGAGTGACACTGGGTAAGACTGACAAGATGACGAGCGCCTCTAAAATGGCTCACGCTCCACCAGGCTTCCACTCGGTGGCCGGCGTACCGACTTCTTCTGGACTGCGGTATCCAGAATACGTTATTTACAGAGGAGAACAGGTAAATCCTTTAGTCTGGCTTCAGGAGGAAGCATTTTGGTCCGTCGAACTAAATAAAAACCATTTTGTACCCTCTAACGTTTTAATGATCATCATTCACATAATAAGATTTTAGATGTTTAATTAGTATGACCGTATGCATAAAAAGCAGAGCATTTTATTTTTTAAATTATTAGAATACATCAAGAAATGACGAAGTTATTAATATTTATTTATGATAACTTTTCAAAACGCGCGCGCTTTTTATGTCGACGTAACTTGTTACAAACCCGCGCGTAATGTTCTCGCCCTCTCGCTCGGATTTCATTCCCCAGGGCGGTGTAGCCTGTGTTTTGTTTACGGCAAACTGCGCTAGTGTGCGCACACACTTCTCGCGACGCGTCATATGACGTCACTTCCGTTTTTGGAACTATTTCACTGAAATTGCTGTATCTTCGTCATTTTTGATCCGATTTAAATAGTTTGTTCATTGTATTTATTGGTTTTTCTAGCGCTAAATATCTGCATATTTAACCAAAAAAATGAAGCCTCAGCCTCATTGATATGTGGATCAGCGTTTGACGTATAACTACGTGATAGTGCCAACCGTTTGTTTATTGTAAATAACATTCTCAATAAGTTATGTGCTGTCGTACTCCCTCCGATCATGTATCCAAACACACGTGAGCAAGATCTTCAACGTCGCTTCTCATTGGCTACGGCCATAGGCCATTTCGAATTAATCAGTAATTGAATAAAAATAACCGTCGGTCCGCTATATACGCTCCGCTAGCGCTGATACAAGAAAAGAAGAGTTTTTGGTCCTTCGAGCCGGATATATATATTTTTAAACCGCTAAAACACTACGATAGGTGAATGTCACGTGATCAGAGTACAAAACGAGTGCAAAACAATCTGCTATAAGCGGTTCTTTCTCATATCATATTATACGATAGTCATCGTTATGTGCCAATGCACATGAAGTTATTTTAAACAATATTATTTTCTATTCCAGGCCTACCCCGAATACCTGATCACTTACAAAATAATACCGTGAAGTATTCTACACAGTAAGCGCAAGCCACATAGAAGTGACGTCGGACAAGGACGCTTCTTTTCAGACTATAGAAAGACGCAGACAAGCTATTGTGGATTTAAAATCGGCATTCAACTGTCAAAACACGTCGTACACATGACGGACCTCAGCCACACCCTCGTCGCTAAATACAAGCGAAAATATTTAATCATCTTACTACTAAACACGCACCAGCCTATCCGTACAGGTTTGTGTGTGCGTAAATTATTATAGGGCTGCTGCACCCAACACGCGAACATTGTCTAGCGAGAGAAGGACAACATAAGTGTTTCTCTTTCTAACTTATAGCGTAGATTTCTCGTTGCCTGTCGGTAGCGCGCTGGCGTAACAACTTTGTACCGGGAGGCGCAGCGAGAGCTGGTCGCCAGTAGCCCAGTGGTGCATGCCAGCCATGCTTTATTTTGACGCGGGCATCAATTTGAAGAATTGGACGCCGACAATGAAACTACACGCTCGCGTCCGCGCTCTGTCGCCTCCTTGGACCTATAATAGGTCCAAGGTCGCCTCTGTATGTTTTACACCACGTCGCTTCTTTATTATTATATTCTTTGTTGCACATACAGTTATACATTTTGTGTACAAAATCGAGCTTATCTTTTAAAGAGATATCTTCCAGCTAACGTTACAGGGTGTGAAACAAGGCATAATAGACTACGCAATGAATAAATATCTAAACTACTTTACATCATCGGCGGCACCATGATCGAAATCACCGACCCTTTGCAGTAACAACGACGTGTAAAAAAGCCTACTTTATTATATACCTAAGTAGATAAGTGAATGTAAAAAATATTTTTTTATATTATAATAAGAAAAATGACATTTCGATATAAATATTTGTAACTGAAGGAAGTTTGTTTTATTTTATAGTTACTTTTTGCATACAGAAACAAAAATACATACTTATAGTTTGATACTCATCGAGTTGCATTTAAAAAAATGTTTAATTTTTTTGCACATAAAACTATAACACCACATACTAGACTGTATGATGTTAAATACGTCTGCTTTTCGTCAAAGAAAGAACAAAAAATTTAAAGGAAGGGGAACTCCCAACATATTGTCGATTGCGTTACATATTTTAGTAGTGTGAAGATAGTAAACAATGGAGACGCAACATCATAATACGTAAATTATCACAATTAAAAATCTTATACGAAAATAGTGATATGAGATGAAATGTACTTATCGGCATAAATAATAGTTATTAAGAATGTATGTTCATACTCCTGCTGTGATATGATAATGGTCGGGTTATATTGTTCCTTTCGTCCCATTTCGTAACCAGATTTCGTAACTGGCTACGAAATGGGAAATGTATTTTCCCAGTTCGAAGCCAGTTACGGAATGGGACTCCTTCGTCCCATTTAGTAACTAATTTTTTACTGGCTACGAAATGGGAAATGCGATTTCCCAGTTCGAAGCCAGTTACAGAATGGGACTCCGTCATCCCATTTAGTAACTAATTTCTTAACTGGCTACGAAATGGGAAATGTAATTTCCCAGTTCGAAGCCAGTTACAGAATGGGACTCCGTCATCCCATTTAGTAGTATTTAAAGGGCAAATGGGACGAAAGGAAATCAACTTGAGAATAACTAGAAAATTAAAATCATTGGCATCCTTTTAACATTCCTGTGCACTAGTCCTCGATGAAATCTTCATTTCAGATGACAGCTGTCAGAAGTAAAACGGCCATATCTCGGAAAGTACTAACTCTAGACTAGTGGTGTCTTTACCAAAATGGAAGGTCTCGATGAGATCTTCATTTCAGATGACAGCTGTCAAAAGTAAAACAGTCATATCTCGGAAAGTACTAACTCTAGATTAGTGGTCTATTTACCAAAATGGAAGGTCTCGATGAGATCTTCATTTCAGATGACAGCTGTTAAAAGTAAAATAGTCATATCTCGGAAAGTACTAACTCTAGACTAGTGATGTCTTTACCAAAATGGAAGGTCTCGATGAGATCTTCATTTCAGATGACAGCTGTCAAAAGTAAAAATGCATTGGCATAACCAGATTAATAGATTTCTATAATGTGTAATGTTAAGTTGTCCACGCGGATGAAGTCGCGGGCAACAGCTGGTTTATATATATTTATATTTATATATAGAATTCATTTTATCATTTTAAAGCCAGTTAAGAAATTGTTTATGAAATGTGACGACGTAATTCCCAACCCGTAACCGGTTATGGAATGGGAATCATTTTCCCATTTCGTAGCCAGCTATGAAAGCTGGTTACCGAATGGGACAACGCAATTCCCATTTCGTAACCAGTTACAGAATGGGAATTAAATTCCCATTTCGTAGCCAGTTACGAAATATGGTTACGAAATGGGACGAAATGATATTGTTTACTCGGTTATCTATATCACAGAGTACAGACTGGGCTGTATGATTTAAGATACTCTTGCCTTTTTATATAAAAAGGCAAGATAATTTTTATACATTGGGGAATTACCAGCTAAGGTACATATTTGATTACGTCATGTCGAATGATACAGGTTTGCTCTCTTACGTACAGTTAGTAAACGATAGGGACTTCATTATACGCAAAGAATTTAATCGACCGAATAGTGTTGCGACTCAATAAATATCGATAGAAAATAATTTAATTTTAATACTGCTAGGGTATATGGTATATACAAACATTCTTTGTGCTATCATATTCTCCTTTACTTATATGGGTACAATCCTTCCTACTAATATTATTAATATGAAAGTTTGGATATTTGGATGTTTTTTACTCAACCACGCTTCACAATATAAAAATCAACATTTAACTAGGTACAATTACCTACTTAAATGTTGATTTTTATATTGTGTTATAAATAATTGTATAGTAACTGTAGGTTTTGTTCATTTATAATAAGAATAATATATTTAGAACTTTCACAATTAAAACTGAATTTATATAAATACCTAACTCGAGTGTGTTATAAAAATCTAGTTCAATGAGGATATTTTTTTTTGTTTTTTTTTTTTTTTTATTTACTTTTATGAAGACTTACAGACTAGTGACAAATATAAATAATAAACTTAAATATTGGGAATACTGAATACATATTCGTGGATACAGTCCACGTGACGTGAGTTCGTGATACAGCACTAGACGACGTATCACTACGAACGACGTCCATAGACGTAATCTCGCGGTAGGAGCCACCGGCATAACGTCTATTGACGTACATCCCACGAATGTGTTAACATTATAACTAAGTAGGTATTCATGGTAATGGACAAAGTACAGGGTTTATCTGTTTTAAACATGTTTTTTATTATTTAAAACGTTTAAATTGTTTTAAACATGGTTTAAAACATGTTTTATATTAAAAAAACTGTTTTTTATCCAACCCTGACAAAGTACTATAGATAATTTTGTTGTCTAAAATGTATAGTCGTATCCATGTTTTTTTTTTTACCTACCCACCGCTTGTTTTAGTTTTTTCCACAGTGAGGTTGGCTGGAAGAGATATTTTATTGAGATAAGTCCACCTTTGTACACTTTTATGTTATGCCTTTTTGTAAAATTTATGTGCAATAAAGAATAATAATATTTAGTACTTATTATAATCATCAGCCTAAATACGTCCACTGCTGGACATAGGCCTCCCCAATAGAATACCACTTTTGGTTAGATGTCCATTGGGGGATTTGCCATAATCACCACGCTTGGCAAGCGGATTGGTGATCGCAGTAATGATCTTAACATACGTACACAAGAGAACGCTGCTGCCCGTCCCTGGTGCAATCCCTCAGTCGCCTTGACGACACCCACGGGAAAGATAGGGGTGGCCCTATTCTAAGCCGGGAACCACATGGCACGACTTTTTATCGATATACAATAAATATAATGCTAGCAAACCTGCATAATCACTATTGCTCTGAAGTTGGTAACGCGACGAACTTTATCAGCGGCTTTTTGATTTTATTTTCAGACGTTCTTTGATATTCACAAAATACTGCACTCTACAGCACTCGCATTTGTTAAAACTTACGAACTTTTCTGGAGTTATTAATTTTTTAAGTATCATTTATTAAGTATATTAGTTGCGTCTAAGTTTATTTTCATTAAACGGAGTGAAAATTTGACGCAATAACGTAAGTACGTTTAAAACTATGCTTATGGCCTTCTTGTTGGAAAAGTGTTTTACTTTGTGGCTATCTGATGAATTAGGTAGATAATTAGTTTTACTGATTTCATAATTGTCATTATTTGAAATATTATTGTCATTACCTCTTTTTTTTACACTTCAGAAATAATTTTATTATCAGACTGTTCTTTTACTCGTTCATTGCTATCGTATGTTGATCAGGGTTGGATAAAAAGCAACGATCTCTATGTACTACTAGATGGAGCGTTCCAAGTTCGTTTAAAATCGGAGCGTTCCGTTTAAAACATGATTTAAAACATATTTTATATAAAAAAAAACTGTTTTTATCAACGATCTCTATGTACTACTAGATGGAGCGTTCCAATCAATCGCTCTGTTCCACGTAAGTAGCCACAACTCTTTCACATTCACAATGAAACTTGTGCAGTTACTACGCAGAACATTTAATAAATATTGACATTATTTAACCGTAGTGTCAATATTTAGTAATAATTAAATGTTCTGAGTAGTAACTGCACAAGTTTCAAAGTGAATGTGAAAGAGTTGTGGCATCTTGCGTGGAATAGAGCGATTGTTTGGAACGCTCCATCTAGTAGTACATAGAGATCGTTGATAAAAACAGTTTTTTTTTATATAAAATATGTTTTAAATCATGTTTTAAACAATTTAAACAATAAAAAACATGTTTAAAACAGATGTTTTAAACACTTTGTTTGAAACCCTGATGTTGATGTCCAACACAATAAGGGTTCCATCCGTCCGGGTTTCCCGGGATTTGTCCTTGTTTACGGGGCGTCCAGGGAGCGTCCGGTCGGGTTTTTTTGTAGTCTAGGTTTTAAAGTTTTCAAGCCCCGCCGAAGCGCCGCCGGGACGAAGATTCTGTTTGTTTCTTCACAATACATATTTAGTCTAAAATTTTAATATAAGTAAAAAGTTGATTTATAACAATTAAAACATTTTTTTAACGAGTTACTTAAAAAGAACTTTTGACTGATGTCTGGGTTGTAAGCTCCAAAGTCCGGGGTTTTCATGTTTACAAAATACCAAATCAGAGTCGTTCGTGATCTTATTCGCAGTAAGAGTCGGTATTCGTTTCGAGTTTCGAGTTATTGTTTCAATTTTACAGAATCGACACCCAGATAGGTCCACATGCTCATTAGTCGCACGAGAGCATGCGATTTTCGAGCAAGTGCTACCACAATTCGCATGTGTATACAGCGCGTGCGACTAATAAGCATGCTTATTTTGAGCATGCGACTAAATCGCAAGCCGGTTGATTTTTGAGCATGCTACCTGAGGTGCGGGTGGAACGGGGTGTGGTAGTCGCACGTGTGAACGTGTTTGCTTATTAGCGTGCGAGTTCTGAACAGATTTGTTGAGTTCGTTTTGAAAAAACTGTCATAATAAAACGTTGTTGATCACTCGTTTCACTTATAGGAGTATAATTTTCAACTTGGTACTCATTCATTTTAACGGAAAATCCTGAATATGTGTATTTGATACGCATGGTCATTAGTCGCATGCTCATAAATAGCATGCTATATCAAAGCAAGTGTGAACACGCTATGAGCATGCGACAAATAAGCATGCTTATGAGCATGCTACTAATGAGCATGTGTATCTGCACCTTTTGAGATAGCAACAATGCATTATATTGTTAAGGATGAAATAAACTGAAACATTTTATTCCATGGAAACTTTGCCTACTTTATCAACATTCTTATATGTAGGTATATACGTACCATTAATACAATAGATATGTCTAATCTAATAAATAACACGGCCACCTGATCCCAAACTAGGCAGAGCCTGTAATATGGGTATCAGACAGCTGATAAACATACATAAATACATAATATAATACACACACATACACACACACACACATGCACACACCCAAACCACACACAAAGACACACAAACACACACACACCTACAGACACAATCACCTCCCCCCCCCTACTATTCTATATGTGTTCTATTGTTATTCGTTTGTTTTTATTTTTTACATCTTTATGTTCAGCTGTAATAACAGCTCTTTTAATATAAGTTCTTTTTTTTTGTTAAAATGTGAAATCTCATAATTGGCGTCCAATTATTTTAAGCAAATTATTTAATTTACATTTAATGCTGTAAGACTTTCTTATATATAAAATAAAAAAAATATAAATGACATCCAGTCACAAGGCAAACACAAGTGTTCATCACACGAATGTTTGCCCTGGGCGGGATTCGAACCCGCGACCCCGAGCTTCGCAGGCAGGTGTACTACCGACTAGGCTACGGGGCCGACAACCCCCGGAATATTGTGGGTAAAATCGAGTCTTTTACCCCTGAAAAACAAAATTGAAACCACGACCTCGGGCGCTCCAGTCCAGAGACCAAGTCAGAAGTACAAGATTATGGAATGCAGTGTTACTCGTATTTACCTTTAAAAATATCTAATAAATAAAATCGCAAACTTCGCGTGTCTGTACATTGAAGATATTTGCAAAAAAAATTAGGCCTAAGGATAAGTAATAGAACACATTTCGATCATTTTTAGAATTTTTGTCTGTTTGTCTGTTTATTTGTGCACGCATAAGTTAAAAACGACTGAACCGATCTTGATGGGCTTTTCACAGAAACATACTGCTTAATTCGGTGTAACATATAGGCTTTATTTCATTGCAATCGGCTCAGTCAATCAAAAGTTATGCGAATTTATAGTTTTCGAAAACTCGCATACACTGCATATTATACAACAAAGAAGTGTAGGGTGTAAATGCTCGACTGAATTCGTGAGCGGGAGCGGGTATTTCATCGTAACAGGCTAACTTAATCAAAAGTTATGCGAATTTGACCTGGACCTGACAAACCGACTAACAGACAAACCGACAAAAATTCAAAAATTCAAAAATTGATCGAAATATGTTCTATTCTATTCTATTCTTGGAAACCCCCAATTTTTTTTAAATATTTTTTACAGACACGCGAATTTACGTTTTTATTTATTAGATTAAAATGAAAAGATATACATACATAACCTAATTAAAATTAAGCGTAAGTACCAAGCTTATCTCAGTTCGTTCGTTATCTTAAATTATTAACTACTGTCATATCTCATAAATAAATGTCGTATTTAATTGAAAAGACTATACTTAAGATATTAATGATGATGATTTTTCTCTTGTATAATATTTTCTATCCAAATGTTGTCTGGAAGTAATCGCTTAATGCGATAAGACCACCTAAATTCTAATATTTTTCCCTTTTATTACTTGTAACTGTATTTGTTTGTATTCAATAAAGTGTATTGTATTCTAATGATATTTCTTAATTACTTAAATAAATAGATAAAAATACAATAAATGATGATATTTCGGATAATATCGGTAGTTAGAAGACAATCGCTTATCGGAATGTGTCACATGACCATTTAAATACAAAATGAATGTGATCTGAAATGCTTATGCGAGTTTTACCCTGTTCCGTAATTCTGAAACAGTCGAACAATAAATCAGTGTTTTCGCACGCGTTTATATTTCTCTATTAATTCCTATAATATACATTTGTTTTACTGACTTGACGTGAACCAAACCTGAACACTAGACCCATATAGTAAAATACATAATTATTTGTGTGAAGTGTGGTTTGAAAGAAGATGTAGTAACGAAATTAGACAAGTGTATGTTGCATTGGTTTGGACATTTAGAGCGTTATTAACGAAATAAGAGTAACAAAAGAGATTTACAGTGCTGATGTGGAAGGAACTACAGCTAGAGGTCTTCCTAGGATGACGTTTAAGACGTCTGGGGTCCGCAGTGAGAAGAATAAAAGGAGGTGCATGAACAGGTTGATGAATGTGGGGGAGGTGTGTCAGAATCGCGCAAAGCCGTGATACATCGTCTCTGCCTGTCCCTCTGTGACCAAGATGAGAGTATTATGTATGTATGTAAGCACATAATTATGTGGACAGTTTATATTTAACCCAGATGACTATTGGCATTCGAAAATTCGAATTTCGCGATTAACCTACGGTGCAGAAACGTGGACACCGACGGTGGGCCTGATCCACTAGTTTCAACTCGCTCAGCGAGCTATGGAGAGGGCTGTGTGTAGGGGTTTGTTTGAAGGATATGATTCGCAATGAGGAGATCCGACGAAGAACGAAGGTCACAGACATGACCGATTAGCAAGCTGAAGTGGCCGTTGCAGACGAGTGCCGGAGTAACGCCCCGCTTCTGAGGAAGGTGGCCGGAAGCAATTGGATACGGAGGGCGGAGGACCGGATGTAGTGGCGTTCATTAGGGAAAGCCTGTGTCCTACAGTGGACGTCTGAGGACTAACATGATGATGATGATGATGAATGTCGCACACTATACTGATTTTACGTATATCTTACTCAGGTTTAAAGGACAAACCCAGATAACGACACAAGAGTGATGTTCCCAAATAACAGTGCCAACGACAGCGGCAGGGGCAGAGGCAGAGGCAGAGGACGACGCTACAGCACCGAGCAACCCGAGCGATCCCTACAAACAGCGAATGTTGAGATGCCATCTGGGACTGTGGTGCCTACAACGATACCTGTAAGACTTTCCATGTGTAAGACTAATTGTTCTTATCTTTTTTGAGAGGGGATGCCGGTGAAAAAGTTTAGACAATTATTTTACAATATTACAGATAGGTACTCCATTGCGTTACAATGGCTTTTATGCTATAGACGAAACATGCATTCCTCTTTCAAGCATTCCCTTGCATTCAATCATCGGACGTCCCATGCCGTCCACGAACAAGTCACAGTGCGGTGCCTCGGCGAGCAGACAGCCGAACAGTTGCAGTCCGCGTGCAACGGGCGAGTGCCGGTAGAGGTTGGTGCGCGAGTGTTGCGTTATGTACAGCGGGTGACTCCGTGCTCGTAGGTACCACTCGGGCACGTACAGTTTTAGTACCCTTCCGACAAGATCCACACAATCAATCTTGTTTCTGATTACGTGTAAGACGAACCCTACCAGGGCCAAGTTTCTTCTCAGTTCGAATAGCTTTACAAAAAGATACTACATCGAAGAAACTTTGACAGGAAACAGGATTACAAAAAACATTGTCTCAAGCCGTGTGTCTGCGGTCTCATTTTTAATTTCCTTCAGGTGACATTGAGTTATCTAATATGGAAAAATAAGTGGTCTGTCCTTCATCATATTCACTTTATATCTTCTGTTGCGTGCTCGTACTCAAGCGAAGCTCGCCTTGTGTTTTGCTGTTTTATGTAGGTATAAATTTTAGCTCTTTAATCTGGTAAATTGCACCAGTTGATCACGCGTGCTTTTGGTATATATTTAATACCTGCCTAGCATTTCCTAAATAGCCGTCATCGCTCACATTGTTTTCTCTCATTGTGATATGTATGAAAAAGCTAGTCTCTAGGTTATTTGTTGATTATCTGTTTTTCTTTCCGTCTGTTTAATACCCAAAAGCGAAGGTTACTGAAACCATGAATCTATTTATTCAGCAAATTCCAAAGTCTCTGGAAAGCTTCTTTATTCTCGCATACAGTAATTCTAGAGCTACGGCTTCGATGGGAGCATTCGTTTGGAAGCATTCGGATGGTGTGGACGTTGAACCGACCAGATTGTCTATCGGATTGGCAACTTTCTTTTCGAATGATCGCAATGGACTTCTCCTGGTGATGACTACGTCACGTCTCGTTACAGTCCGCACCAATTCTCTGATGCATCTTTTTTTTTATTGTTGATGAGTTTGCGCTTGACCTTAATCTCATCTGATGGGAAGTGATGACGAGGCCTAAGGTGGAGCGCGCTCACCCGGAAGATGCCTATTCACTCTTCCTTTAAAAAGATCCAAATATTTGTCCGGAAATTCCCAAGCTGGCAGGGAGTTCCATCCAAGAGGAAGCAAAACGCTTCGTGAGAGAGCGTGGTCTGTCTACTACATAAGGATGAAGTCCCTCACAACGCCTGGTAGTCCGGTGATAGAAGGGGGATGGGAGCATCAAAATTTAATTTTACTTTTACGTTTATAGGCAAGAAGATGTCGCTGTTCAACCTTTAGTGAAACAAAACTTGTCAGACTGTGGCGTAATGGCAGGACAAGCCGAGTTGAGAACCAGTACGTGTGGGACGAAATGCAAGGGTCAATTGAGAAGCACGACATTACCATCGGCGGAGACTTTACTAAATATGATATTGTCAAGGTACGTTTGACGTGACTAATTGAAGTGGCAGTGAGCAGGCCCCATCTGACACAGAACATACGAGTTTTAGAGTGGAGATCGCGCATGGACGTCCGTCGACAGGTTGACCGACGACCTGAACAAGGTGACAGGAAACGGCTGGATGCGGAGTATGAAAGACCGGGTATGTTTTCGTTTATTGGTAGAGGCCTATGTCCAGCAGTGGACGTTAGAAGGCTGACATGATGATGATGACACACTTAACAGTCAGGGTCGGTACGTTAGTACCAATTATGGCAGTAAATACATGTTTTTCTTTCTTTCTTTCTTTACTTTCTAGTAAAACGGAAACGACAACGCATATCATATAGGTGATCAGAAAATGTATGTGGATATTTTGAGACCATGCTCTGTAATGAACATAAAAAATAAGATTTCGGTCCTTTTTCAATCAAATCTAAAAGTAAAAAGTTATGACGCTTCCAAATTTTCCGAAAAACATGAAACTTTATGGACAATAAATCGCGCGCGCGCGGAGTTCAATGATCGGCCTCACGAGCATATGTTTGAGAAATATCGCATTTTATATATAAACAATTTCGAAAAAAGCACGAATGACTTCTAAATGTGATACATACTGAGTTATTGGAAAAATATTAACTGTCATTTTATTATCACTCATTAAATAATCCTTTAATTTCACTTCACATTTGCTGTATTCGTATTTCAGATTCACAAACTAATAAACTGTTGTTTGTACACAAAATTTCGTAACCGGATGATTGATATGGAGAAAGATGGGGTGCTGGTCAACCAAAGGTTGCTGTTCCATGGTTCTGTTGCAGTCGATGACATTGTGGAGCGTGGTTTCGACGAACGCTATTCTAAGTCAGGTAATTCAAAATCGCAAAATACATATGTGCCGATGTGCACCTGCGTAGCCGACACCTTTAAATAGCGCGGAGAGTATTATAAACCAATTAGACATTTCACGATAGCGCGGTGAAATGGCGCCAGATCACGATGTGCCTAGGAGTATCATGATCTGCCTAATTTTAAGATCGGCCTGCGACATATACAGCGCGTGCGACTAATAAGCATGCTTATTTTGAGCATGCGACTAAATCGCAAGGTGGTTGATTTTTAAGCATGCTACCTGAGGTGCGGGTGGAAGGGGGTGTGGTAGTCGCACGTGTGAACGTGTTTGCTGCATTAGTGTGCGAGTTCTGAATAGATTTGTAGAGTTCATTTTGCAAGAAACTGTCATAATAGAATGTTGCTGATCACTCGGTTCACTTATAGGAGCATAATTTTCAACTTGGTACTCATTCGTTTTAACGGAAAATCCTGAATATGTGTATTTGATACGCGTAGTCATTAGTCGCATGCTCATAAATAGCATGCTATATCAAAGCAAGTGTGAACACGCTATGAGCATGCGACAAATAAGCAAGCATGCGACTAATGAGCATGTGTATCTGTACCGAAGGAAATCCGATCGAGAGGGCGAGAACATCGGAACAAGTGACGTCGACATAAAAAGAGCGTGTTTTGAAAAGTTGCGTTAAATAAGCTTTAATAAATTCGTCATTGCTTGATAGATTTTAATATAAAAAAAAATACTCTGCAATTATTTATAGCACATACCTACGCTATACTAATTAAATAAATAAATATGTGGGGACATTTTACACACGGCCACCTGATCCCAAACTAGGCAAAGCCTGTAATATGGGTATCAGACCGCTGATATACATACATAATATATATAAATAACATCCAGTCACAAGGCAAACACAAGTGCTCATCACACGAATGTTTGCCCTGGGCGGGATTCGAACCCGCGACCCCGAGCTTCGCAGGCAGGTGTACTACCGACTAGGCTACGGGGCCGACCCGATTTTTGAATTAATAATCTTATTATGTGGTTGACCCTCATTGTTAACAGGTGGTATGTTCGGTGCCGGCATATACTTCGCTAAACACTCCTCAAAGAGCAACCAGTACGTGTACGGAATTAAGGGGGGCACTGGCTGCGAAGGCCACAACAGCAAGAGCTGCTATGTGTGCGAAAGGTAAGCATTGGTTATAGGAATTGTAAGTATTGTGAGACAGTGTGTGTGGGGTTAAATTTTACGTTTCATCCTGTACTATAATGTTATTATTGTAACACAAATTTATTTATATACTCCACGCAAAAGAAGCCATTCTCCTTTAAATATTAGCAGATCAAATCGTAAACTTCGCGTGTCTGTACGTTGAAAATATTTGCAAAAAAATAATAATTGGGAGACGAAGGATAAGAACAAATTAAGATCAAAGGTTGTCTGGAAGAAATCGCTTTTAGCGATAGGACCGCCTACTTTATTATTGTATCTACGAAGCTACTCGAAGCTACTTTATTATTGTATCTTTGTTTTTATCGTGCATAAAAAGTTTTAAAATCGTTTTTGAAAAAAAAAACTGTTATTTGTCTGTTTGTTTGTGCACGCATCATGTAAAAACTACTAAACCGATTTCGATGAACTTTTCACAGAAACAGGGCTTAACCAGGACTAACATTTAGTCTTTATTTCATCGAAATTGGCTTATTCAATCAAAAGTTATGGGATTTTTAGTTTCAAATACAATTAGTAGGTATGCAGTTATACTGCATACCTACTAAGAAGTATAATTATAATGTTCGGTGCAATTCAGATTGCGATGAGTTAGGACTAGTTTAGAGCTATAATGGGTATGGGAGTGGCCGTCGGGGCGGAGTGAGACTGAGAGTGACATTAAAAATGATATAATTGTGTAGTCCACGCAAGCAGAGCCGCGGGCAGAGCTAATCATTACGTAAGTAGGTAATTACAATTATTTTTAAATTCATATACGATTAACGGTTCTAGAAAAATGCTGCTGTGTCGCGTGCTGCTAGGAAACATGTCCATTCAGACGAGACCCACTCAGATAGCGCACGCACCTCCTGGCTTCCACTCGGTGGTTGGGACTCCTTCTCCTGGATATTTGAAGTATCCAGAATACATCGTGTACAGAGGAGACCAGGTGAGATCCACTACAATCCTTTTATTAGAAGTAATTATATGGTTTGCCATTATTTAATTTGTTCAAGTTAGACTCTAGACATTCACTGCTTGACATAGGCCTTCCCCAATGAAAGCCACCTCCGGTCGTCCATCCTCCGCATCCAACCGCTTCGGCCACCTTTTCAGGTCGTCGGTCGACCTGGCGGCGATGCGTACCACACTGCGCGTGCCTTTCCGCGGTCTCCACTCCAGAATTCATCTGCGGCATATATGGCCCGCACACTGCCACTTCTGCTTGCTAATCCTTTCCGCTACGTTGGTGATCTTCGGTCTTCGTCGTATCTTCTCATTACCAGTCATATTCTATAAAAAAAACCGAGCATAACCCTCTACATGCCTCTCATGGAGTGAATCTTGTAAGTTAGACCCACTATCAGTGTCCATGTTTTTGCGCGTCTGTCATGACAGGCAGGACGCACTGATTGAAGGCGTTGTGGAATTAATTTAGTTAGCAACAAAAACTATATTTTATTTGATGAACAAAATGAATCAGCTTACCATCTGAGTGCTTACCAAAACTTAATTAAACATGACTTACTCAGTGCAGCCAATATATTTATTTGGCTATACAAAAGATTGTAGAGCAGTCCAATATGACATTAATTGCTGATACTGATTTAGAAATGCTGACCATAAGTTGCTGATCAACTAGTCAATTTGGCTGATAGAATACATATTTCCACTTACAAAAATGCGAATATTTTGCTAACCGTTTAAGTGATACCCCTTTTTTCGTTGGGAAATATGTGTTTTCGACGTCACCCTGTGCTACAGGATCCTGGACGCCGTATACAGAGCTGGACGCATTGTTGCCTTGGGGGGGGGGGGGGGGGGCTAGGTTATGTCGGGCTTGGGGAGACGATACCTCCCACCTGCACCCTTCGCGGTGCCTGCAGCAGCAACGACGCTATCCCGTAACTGCCCCGCTCCGTGCATCTGCGTCCCCGATGACCCGTTTTTGTCTGTTCTGTACGACAGGCATACGGGATACCGTGGCTGCATCCCTCGCCCCAGCCCGCAGAGCTGGCGCATTGTTGTATTAAACGATCATTATTGCGTCTCATATTTGCTCCACAGGCTTATTTGTAAGGTATTGATAATTACATTATGTGATTATAGTTTATTTTTCTTTATTTTCAGGCTTATCCCGAATATTTGATCACCTACAAACTTGTGAAGTAGAATCAGTATTTATATATCATCACCAGGTTATTTTTGTCTCCACTGCAGGAGCACAACCCTCTCTCATCTGCCGGAGACAGACGGAGGTTTTGGCCTACACTCCCCGCGCTGGCCAGACGGGTTGGGGAGGCCTGATTGATGTTTTATAATGTATTCCCTTAGTCGCCTTGTACGACATCCACGGGAAGAGTTGGAGTGGTCCTATTCTACTCTACCGGAAACCACACGGCATTATATATAGTTATAGTTATTTTTAAATAAATCAGATTATGCATATTAATATCAATTAATGTACTTTAATAGTCAAAATATGTAAAACATATTGTATTATTAATTAAATATACTCATACCATATAGGTCCCCAAGGGATATTAATATGAGTTAATAATGTAAGAATCCCCAACCCTAACGCCCTGGAAGTTGCGAAGGTCCTTGATAGGGGACGCTACCTGCATCGATACCGCTGAGCCTTCAATCTTTCAACTTCCGCGGTCAAGACTGGCTTTGCTCAAACGGCGCAAATAGTGATTATATTGATTTGAGCCGATTGGGGTCAAAACGCTGGGGCCCTGGGGACCGGGATCTCTCCGTCTCTTTCGAGAGGTATTCAAGGTCAGGTCGAGGCATGGGGCAAAGGGCTGGGCATTACATCGATCAGAGGATCAGCCTCACCATACAGCGGGGTAATGCTGCAAGCTTTTTGGGCACGCTCCCAGCAGTGGGGAGCCTAGGAGTAATTTATTACCTTTAAGCCCGAAACACACAGAAAGCGACTGCGTGGCGGAGGCGTGATCCGGTTTTTGTATTGTTCAATTTAGTAGGTACGAGACACTTCACACATAGTACCGAAGCGGGAAGTGAATTTGTATGAAGTGTACCGCTACCGCCACGCCTCCGCCACGCAGTCGCCTTCTGTGTGTTTCAGGCATTAATATTTTTTTATTAGTAGATATTCTAGTTTTTGTAAGAATCATTTTTTTATTTATATGTAAACATAACTATAAATATACTTAAAGACTTTTTTTATACAAAATGTTGTTTTAATTATTTTTGAGTTTGAGTTTCTGGCCCACCTACTACCAACATCTCCCTGGGGACCTACAGAACGAAACGAATGATGAAACGTTTAGTCGCCGACTGAAAAACCTTTTATTGGATAAAGAATTATACTCTGTCAAAGAATTTATGGACATACAATTTTGAATTTAAACTGCGACATAGTTTATGAAAATTGTTTTTTTATACATTGTTATAAATCTCGATAATCTTGTGTAAAATTGACATTTTGTATACTATACTTTTATTATCTTTTGACATTTTGTATACTATATTTTTGATTATTTTTTGACATTTTGTATACTATTTTTTGTTATTTTTTGACGATCACATTAATTCTGACCTTTTACGTAAGTTAATCTATGTATTAAAATTTGTAATGTGAAATAAAGAAATCTAATCTAATCTAATCTAATCTAATCTATGAAATTGTACAAAGTACCTATATGTTGTGGCATTTTTCATACATTTTAATGCCAAATTTAATCTACGCCAGAACATGATTTGGTATGAGGTCTGTACGTGCCTTGGCTATGTAGAGTATGTGTGAAAGAGGTCCAGAGTGTTTATGGCAACGTATCAGATTTAAGCTTAATACACATTAATAAATAAGATAGATAAATAAATATGTCAGACATTCACACCAATTATCCTGTCCCAAGCTAGGCAGAGCCTGTGATATGGTTACTAGATAACGGATACACATACTTAAATAAATATATAACATCCAAGACTTGGGTACAAACATTCATATTCATCATACGAACATTGGCCCCTAGCGGGTTTCCAACCCGCAACCTCCGGCGTGGCAGTTCGAGAGCTACCCGTTCCGCCACGGGGTCGTCAAATCTCGATGCTGACGCTGTAATTCACACCGACTTAAAAAATGTGTTATTGCAAATTCGAATACAGAAAAATTTGACTGACCTGGGTCCCGTATCTCTAGTGCCGTGAAGGGTGGTGCCCAAGTACACCTTGGAGGGGCGCAAAATTGATCTGGGTGGACATTTTTTAAGAGGAGGCAACGATTTATGTCGCCAATTTCCAATAGTTTTGAGCGAACAAAAAATAGATTCTTATAATTGATCGTATTTCTGACAATTGCGCTATTCTCAAAATATGATCTTAGGCCACACCCCTCAATCTATAATTTATTATCACGATAGCGTCTTAAGGGCGCAGTTGCAGAAGCTCGCACCGGGCGCATAAAAGGCACTATGTGTCTCTAGGCTAATAGCAACGATTTCTATGTACTACTAGATGGAGCGTTCTAAACAATTGCTATGTTCCATGCAAGGAGCCGCAACTCGTTCACATTCGCTTTGAAACTTGTGCAGTTACAACGCAGAACATTTAATTATTACTAAATATTGACGCTACGGTTAAATAATTTCAATATTTAGTAAATAATTAAATGTTCTGAGTAGTAACTGCAAAAGTTTCATTGTAAATGTAGCCGTTATCTAGTGTATGGAACGCTCCCATCTAGTAGTACATAGAGATCGTTGGCGAACACTGGACTCGGATATAAAAAGCTTAAGTATAAATAATAGCATAAAAACGCCATTATGACGTAACTGTTTTTTTTTGAGCTCAAGGATCAAATTATTGACGTCCTCAAAAAATCTGGGGGCCGCAGTGAGAAGAATAAAAGGAGGTGCATGACAAAGTTGATGGATGTGAGTGAGGCTAGTGAGGTGTGTCAGGTCAAAGTAGAGATCTATCGTCTCTATACCCACCCCTATGGGACCAAGGCGTTACATTATTCAAATTCAAATAGTTTATTATTATAAATTACCAGATTAATAAATCATTACAGTCATCCTTAAAATTATATAATTACAAGAAACATTAGAATTAACAGGATGATAGAATAGAATAGAATAGGTCATTTATTCATAGCTACGACACACACATACATGAGAAATAAACAGAACAGAATTAATTAATTACAATTTAAAAATAATCAAGGTACCTATGTGTCGCAGCAACAAAATGGCGCTGACTCAGCATAATGCTGCAGCACGCTACGCGAACTCCAGCGCTGGTATTCTGTCAGCACCAGGTCAAGTGACTTCACAGATTTAGTTTATAAATTGTGCTTAGAGGGCTGTCAATGTATTGGTGTTCATAATATTATCAAATATATATAATTTAAGTTTGTAAATTAGTAGAAATAAGGGCATTGTGTATAGCTGAATTAATAAGAATAAAATGTACTACATATTTTAATACATATTAGAGCTCCCACACTAGACCATGCAGTCTGTATCGGGGAGCCTGAGATTACAGGTTACATTACAATTGTATGACAGAGTAGTCAAAGTCAAAAGTCAAAATCATTTATTGCATATGAGTACACTTGGTACATTTAAACACGTCATTTTTTTTATCGACAACAGCTTCCTAGGTGTTAGCGCTGTGAAGAAGAAACGGCGCAACAAACTTCACGCAACACATCTTTTAAAAATCAAGTTTGCATACAATTAATAAAGATTTTGCGAAGCTGGATTAACATTTAGTACCAGGCATCTTTGTCATTCGTTCGTTTATTTTATAATAGGCTTTCTTACAAAGTTGTTTTTTAATGTGAATCTTAAACTTTCTGTCCGTCATATTTAAGATTTCCTCTGGTAGTTTGTTGTAGAAGCGTATACATTGCCCCGTGAACGATTTGCTGACCTTACTTAGTCTTAAGCCTGGTAAAACAAGTTTATTTTTATTTCTTGTTTCTTGTAGTAGTAGTAGATATTGTTATGTATGTATGTATATTTAGAGCTCATTATATTATTAAAAAGAAGTTTTACTGACTAATTGTGAGTCATCAACAACACCAAGCCAGCTGACGTTATAAGCGTGGTTTTTCTATAAATAATTTTGTGGAGAGACAGAGAGGAACGCACTTGTCATTTCGTAGAAAACTCTACAAAAACCGGTTATTTCCCGCGTTTCCAAATTTAGATAGAAAATCTTCACAAAAGCAAGAGTATGAATGTTAAACGGTACCCAACGATCTCTATGTACTACTAGATGGAGCGTTCCAAACAATCGCTCTGTTTCACGTAGCCACAACTCTTTCACATTCACAATGAAACTGGTGCAGTTACTACGCAGAACATTTAATTATTACTAAATATTGACGCTACGGTTAAATAATGTCAATATTTAGTAAATAATTAAATGTTTTGAGTAGTAACTGCACAAGTTTCAAAGTAAATGTGAAAGAGTTGTGGCTACCTGCGTGGAACAGAGGGATTATTTGGAACGCTCCATCTAGTAGTATATAGGGATCGTTGACCGAGTCATGCGGGGCTCTGACGAGGTGGCCAATTTCCCTAACTAATCGTGGTCCCTCAACACGCAGGCGGCGATGTTGTTCGCAACACATCACGTCAAGGGGTATCACGGGGCGAAAAGCGAGCGAAGAAAAGTCGCTTTGCGACGTTGAATTGTGGCGAAAGTGGCGGTACATCATCTCTGCCTACCCCTCTGGGACCAAGGCGTAAGAATAATGTCATGTAATGTCAACGATATCTATCGTAATGTTAATTAATTAATATTATCACACTGACCGAGGACATAGCTAAGCGCGGGGGAACAGATGTGGTGTTTGGCATTTGGTATTGCCAAGTCCACCATTGGACGGCGATAGGCTGACGATTATTAGAATAAATAATTAGGTACTATTACCACCTAATAATTTACCACAAGTTAGCCATTTAGCAAAATGGCTATTTTCATAATATAGCTGTGACACCATTCGAGTATTTCTATATTGTTAGGGAAATCCCCTACTATTGTGAACTCTGATCAAAGTGAAGTTAGCCGCACTTGGCTACAATTGCAGAGACAACAGAGGAAAATTGAGTGTAATGCTGGTGGCGAAATTAAGAACTAAATCTAAATGTATGTATTCTGACGTGTTACTGATATTTGTTACTCACTGCCAGCGCCACGTCCGACTGCAAATATATCTTGGCACGTGCGTAATGACGCTATTTACATTATAAGGTAGATAGTAAGTGGGTGAACCTTACCGCGTTGAATATATTGTTTATGTTCTCTCAAGCGGCAGTAACATTAATATGCTGTGGTGAAATCGTGCTAAATATATGTTTACTATATTCTACGGACAGTCAAGAAGATCATTTGAGACTAAATAGAGTAAGTACATATTAATCAAGTATTTATTTAATAAAATATTTCAAGGACAGTCGACTACACGTTCAGCTGTAGATACGAGATAATCAGCACCTTGCTAATCGGTGAATAGTCACTACATTTGATATGATTTTCTGGTCGACGATACAGAGAGATGAATTGATTTTATTGTCACTTTTGAAACTATGTTTTGTATAGAAAATTCGTAGGATTTGGTACAATTGAAAAATTAATTTTCTGACCTAATATTTTAAATTATTTGAATTCATTTTATTCTAATTTAATTTAACTTTAACTTAATTTTATTGTTCTTATTTTTATTCTGATTTTAATCTAATACAATTTTATTATTATCCTTATTGTACAACAAATATGACATAATTATGTTGAAATAAATTATTTGAATTTGACTTAAACCCGAAACACAGAAAGCGAATGCGTGACGGACGCGTTTTCCAGTTTTTGGATTGTTCGATTTAGAGTCCCCGCAGACTGCAAACTTTATATCGGCCGATTATTTAGTCGGGCTCTTAAACAGTATAAAGATGTATGCAAGTGCGCACACTATGACGATTTGTTGGCCCAGTGTTTGCATTCATATTCATATTATTTATTGGTACCAATCGTACATTGTCAAAAACATTACAATCAATGGATATACAAAAACACTTAGTTTAGCTATTAACATAACTTATTTATTTTATTTATTTATTTATTTTATTTATTTTCACAAAATCCACAGCACTTAGTATACAGTAGAATTATTCTAATTTATAGTTCTTACTGCCAATAACGGATTTACAATATATTAATATTACAGTCTAGTGATTGTGTGTGTGTGTGTGGGTGTGTGTTTGTGTGCGTGTGTGTCGGTGTGTGTGTATATATATTATTGTATGATCTGGAAAACAATATATTAATTGTTTATTTATTGTTCTATATTTATATAAATATGTAAAAAGATAAACAGATAAATACATAATAATAAGTTTGTTTTCTCTCTCTCAGCTCAGCAATTTCAGTACTTGTTTTCTGAAAGTTAATTTACTACAGTTAAATAAATCCACAGTTGAAAATTTCTTATTGTAAGCGGATTGCATGCGACAAATAATGGAGTTTTGTGCAGCAATTTCAGTACTTGTTTTCTGAAAGTTAATTTACTACAGTTAAATAAATCCACAGTTGAAAATTTCTTATTGTAAGCGGATTGCATGCGACAAATAATGGAGTTTTCTGCATAATTAGTGCGGGTGGCAGGGACATAGGACAATGTGGTGTGTCTGGTGCGCCGAACTGGTGCACAGAAACGCATAACTAAACAAACATAACATGGCTAATTCTCATCGCCACGATTCTCATCGTCACCTTCGTGGTAAATTCTATTTTTTGCTTATATAAACTATTTTTATCAAAAATCTAATAGCGCTTGATAATACGAGTAAATTTATAAGTAAATTAATCAAATCGTGAGTCTAGGTTGGAAGTAATAATGTTTTGAAGTTCTAGATGCCACGAAAGTGACGCGATGATCCACGAAAGTGACTCAGTAACTTTACAGCCATTATTTTCTCAGAATTGACTACTGGTTATGAGACTAAATGTTCATGAAATAACAACTTAATCTTATTTTCATAATTAAACAGGCAAATACATGATATTCAATACCCAAGCAAAGAGAGAATTACCAGTTCGGTCCTAGGTTCGGTCATCCTACGAAGTAGGTTCTTAATATAACTGATATGCTATGTCAATTAAAACTACATAATTTTAGTAAAAAGTTCTTATTATAGAACATTATTAACGTAGGAAATAAATAGAAACTTTACTGTGGTTTTATTAATCAGGTACTTATATTTCGGAGGATAGTTTTACTCTAAAATACCCTCTTTATACATGTGATAACATAATAACATACCTAATGTATCTAAACTTATAACAATTGTGCATAATTTGAGTATACTTTAATTGTAATATCACTGCTAATTTGTGACATTCACAAATAATCAGTCTCCGGTGATAAAAAATAATCAAAAACTTAACCTAATTGGTTGTAATATAAACTATTTCCTAATGATGAATCAAATAACTTTAGAACTTAGATACTACTTTTAGTCTGAACTTAAGAAAGGCTAAATCTCTCAAAAAATAAAAACGAAACGTTACACGTTGTTAGGCAGCACTTTTCCTTTTCAAAAACAAAAACGTTATTCTATAAAAAAATCTCATTACAAGAAGACGGTAACATCTTCGAACAATAAAAGAAAATATCAGAACGTTACGTTTGCGTAAATCAAATATATTGTAACTCGAATCTGGATCATCATCAGACCAGAAGCTACGTTGGTGTTGAGGGTTCATTTTTACCATCTTGGTTCAAAACCCTAAAAACGATGTTAATATACTTACTTACTTTAATTAGTACCTACCCATACTTCATGTTTAATTAGTTATCTATTAATAGTGTAGTTGTTAATTTATCATGTAAATATACTTACTTATGTATTCAAAATACATCAAGCTAGTTGATTTTGTAAATACGTATACACCAGTCGCTATATTTCGAAATAAAACAATGCAAAAAATCACTTTCGTGGCAAAAAATCACCTTCGTGGGTAAAACGCCACGAAGGTGATGCCACGAAGGTGACGAAAATATCCCTTTTTTATAAATTCCTGCAAAGTTTAGGTGTATTGTTTTAAATCAAATACTACATAAATATCTCGAACATTTTGGAGTTTCGATGAGCTAACTTTAATTTCCATTACCAAAATACAATGCGCAAATATGTTGTCCACGCAAGTGATCGGTACACCTACGAATAAATATAAACTTACCAATATTTTTTACTAACGGAACGATGAGTCGCTCGTCCCACTTCTGCGAAGCAGGAACACGACTGACGATGACCGAATCGAACTCTGTGATTAGTTGCTGCTGTTGTGTTCAACAGCAAGCCTTTATTACTACTCAAATCTTAAGTACCTAAAATCGTGTGACCGACACATATTGTGTTTCCAATTCAAAATAATGACGAAAAGTTTTTTTTTACACCAACGTATGTAAAGTGTATTTAATTACGATGACTTTGGTATATATAACATACAAATACACTGAAATTTGGTAAAGTAGTAACCAAATATTTTACTGCAACGGGAAGTGTGACACGATGAGAATACGAAAAATGGCCCCGTTTTTGATCGTTCGTGTTATATATTTATATTATTTTTGCTTCAATTATGGCAAGTTTTATTTATTTTGTGACCAAATAGATGTTTTATCCACCAATCCACAAGTTATGTTTTTAACTTATACTGTTTAGGAAATATAACTGTGTGACCATAAAAATTGAGTGTCAATGAGAAATACCCACATAACAAAAAAAATATAGTAAATAAAATTCATACAATCACAATCACAATTATTTCATTAGCATATAAGATGTCAAAGAGCTATTGAATTTCATGTTAAAGTCAAATGTCATAATAAATTTAATTTAAAAGTCAGTGTAATCATCGTAAATGTCAAGTAATAATTAATAATAATGTGTAGTCAATATAAGCAAGACAACACTACTACTACGAAATTTAGGACGGTGTACGACATCAATCTTTCAGGAATTCGCTAACAGAATAATAGGCCTGTACTAGCAGCTCAATCCGACTAAATTTTGCAGTCTATAAAGTTTGCAGTCTGCGGGGACTCTTAGTATGAGACACTTCTCACAGAGTAGGTACTGTCGCGAGAAGCGGAATTTGTATGAAGTGTACCGCTACCGCCACGCATTTGCCTTCTGTGGTTCGGGTAGGGTTGTCATTCGTCCGGATTTGTCCTAGTTTACGGGGCGTCCGGGAAGCCTCTGTCAGGGTCAGGGTTGGCATGTTTTAAACAAAGTGTTTAAAACATCTGTTTTAAACATGTTTTTTTATTATTTAAAACTGTTTAAATTGTTTAAAACATGGTTTAAAACATGTTTTATATATAAAAAAAGTTTTTTTTCCAACCCTGGTCGGGGTTTCATTTGTAGTCCGTGTTTTAAAGTTATTCAATAAATTGTTGATTTATAACAATTAAAACTACGTATTTTTTTATTTTACTGAGTAACATTAAAAATAATTGTTGACGTGTTCGGGTTGTAAGCTCCAAAATCTGAGGTTTCATGCCTTTTGTCCTGGTTGGAAGATTTTAGAGATGGCACCCCTAAAGGTGTTTTATTTTTGTCTGTTTTTTTCTAATTCTGAGAATTGTCAGTGTGACAGATAATTTTCCTAATGTATTAGTATTTGCACACATTTTTACGTGCCGTGTGGTTCCCGGCTTAGAACAGGGCCACCCCTATCTTTCCCGTGGGTGTCGTCAAGGCGACTAAGGGATTGCACCAGGGACGGGCAGCAGCGTTCTCCTGTGTGTTTGTATTTCAAGATCATTACGGCGATCACAAATGCGCCTGCCAAGCGTGGTGATTATGGCAAATCCCCCAATTACCAAAAGTGGTATTCTATTGGGGAGGCCTATGTCCAGCAGTGGACGTATTTAGGCTGATGATTATAATAAGTACTAAATATTATTATTCTTTATTGCACATAAATTTTACAAAAAAGGCATAACATAAAAGTGTATGTAAGTGTATGTCCAGCAGTGGCTGATTTAGGCTGATGATGATGATTTGTATTTGATGTAACGATGATAAACCTTACTTAACCGATGATAATACTTCTTGTTCGTTATTATAAGCACGAGAAATTCAATTTGACTTACATTGTAGGTTTGAGAAATTTAATCTTTTTTGAGAAATTTATATCGATAATCTTAAGGAGTGCGCCTTCTGTTCTTGTAATTACTTATTTATTCTGTGCCTATATTTTTATTCAAAAATATTGTTTTTGAATCGGTGTACGGACATCATCCATAACATCGCACTGGAGGCGTTGCTGCCTGTCATCTGTCTGCAGTATATTTTTGGATGATTATATACGCATAGCCTCTGATAGATAAGTTGGCATTTTAAGCAGCTGATTTTATTGTGCCCTTTTTAATTGGCCGTCCATTGGAGGAATTGCCATAATTGCCACGCTTGGCAGGCGGATTGGTGATCGCAGCAATTATCTTAATATATACAGGGGAACGCTGCTGCCCCTCCCTGGTGTAGTCCCTAACTCCCTTGACTACACCCACGGGAAGATTGGGGGTGGCCCTATTCTAAGCCGGGGACCATACGACACAAATGCAATATATTTATGTTTTATTTCAGATAACAGTCAACTAGCCATGTATACTTCAATATTCGCTGACTTATTCCCGGATTTCTTCCAGCGCCAATATGGAGGTAAGATAAACTGGTTTTTAAGATTTTACTGAAATTCAGTTCTCGAGTGGAGACCACAGATTAAGTAATAGTACGAGTACAGAAAGCGCATTCCTAAGAAAGCTTGTTCAATAAACTAGCTGTTGCCCGCGACGTCGTCCGCGTGGACAACTTGACATCACAAATATTATGTATTTCGGGATGAAACTTAGCTCACGCTTCAACCACTGGACGGATCAGGATGAAACTTGGCACACATATAGGTTAGCTCCTAGAATAGAACACAGGATAATTTTGTTGAGGACAGGGTTGAGAGCATAGTTGAGGGGCAAGATTAAGGGGAGTAGATGCGGGAGCGGGAGGGAGAAGGGAATTAATACTAAGTAATTTTCAACTATATTTAATTCTGTAGTCCACGCGAGCGGAGCCGCGGGCACCGCTAGTTAAGAATAATATAAAAGACTGGCCTGGCCTGGCGTAGCGTAGGACGCGGAAATGGATAGATGGAGCTATGATGTCGCGAAGCAAAGTTTTCAAGATAGATAAATCGCTCATTATCTGTAAGGAAATGATACAAGCTCCAAACGTTTCAGAAACTGCGTCACGTGGTCCTTCAAAGCAGAAATGACTAAGGAGAATCTCGTACATTTCTTGAACAAAGTTGCCATCATCTGATGACAACACGACGAAAGGGACGCTTCGTTTATTATCGGGAAAGTAAAAAAAGTCCCATGGATTGACGTATTGACGTAATTCATCAACAAAGCGGAGCTTATAAAATGGTTTCTAGAAATAATTATATGGAAAGAGAGGAATACAAATTAAACAAACGTCATTAATTTCCTGAAATTGCGAAATAACAACCGTTTGGTGACAAAACGCGTAATAACGACAAGAACGCTTTGTTTATTGTCTGGACTCGGGACCCCGATCAAATACTAAGTCAAAAATGGCCGGCGAGCGCGCACCACCTCACACGCAAACACCGAATAATTCATTAGTCCACAGAAGTTTGGTTGTATGTCTACAAAACATTCAGTCATTATACAACAAAACGAACCTTTTAGAAGTTCTAATCCAAAATGAGATGAAATGCGATGTACTGTGTTTGGCTGAGCATTGGTTGGAGAGTCGTAAACTGAAAAGTGTTCATATAAACAATTATACTTTGGCGTCGATGTTTTGTCGCAGTAGTATTCAACGTGGCGGATCATGTATATATGTAAAGGACGGAGTGAAAGCCATTGAAGTTACAGAACTATCTGATTTATCTATAGAAAAGCATTGTGAAATCTCCGCTGTAGAGTTATCCGAGTTTAAAATACTTGTAGTATGCTTTTATACAAATTTGACTAGGTTATCCGGCTTTATAAATGTTTTTGAGCGACTGCTTGACAAGATATGTGAAATGTGTCTCGACTGCGTAATTGTGGGAGACTCTAACATTAATTGGTTGGTAAGGAGCTCAGAGCGAAATAAGCTAAGTGATCTCCTTGCTGTACACAACTTCCATAATAAAGTGGATAATCCCACGCGCGTGCAGGGTACATCGGCCACGGCTCTTGACCATCTGTATACAAATATGGATAGTAAGTGCATCGATGTATCGGTTATCGCGTCTAACATCAGCGATCATTACGCGGTACGCGGTGTGCTGCTGTGCCCATCGCTAGCTCCCGCGCAGGACCGGACTGATATACTATATTCACGTATAACACCAGCCGACGAACCAACGCAAGTCATCATTGACGCATTTAGCAAAATGAATGTCTGCTCTAACAATACTTCAGTTACGGGCGATATATTTAATTTAAAATGTTTACTTTTTGAACTCTGCGATCTTAGAGCGAAATTCGCTGAAGCAAAAACTATTGAACACGAATTAGAAGACTTAAAATATCGATATATAAAATCACTACAAGATGAAAGGAGAAGCCATACCACAGATTTCACTAACGTTATTCGTACAGCTTATGGGCAGAAGTTCTTATCAGATAAAGAACTATTGAACTCTTTGAACGATTTATTTGTTTCGGCTTCACACGAGAGCGGCGCGCCGGCCGCTGACGACGTGCCTCCCCTTCGTGCGTCGCCCGACCGCTCACTGAGGCTCACTGTGTTCACGGCTCATGAGGTGTACTCCATTATCACCAAAAGGGTAGCCAAAAAGCCAACCAAGGACATTAACGGCATATTAATCGAAACGCTAGTGGATATAGCCCAACCCCTTGCCACACTCTTCAATAAATGTCTTCGAAATTGTACATACCCACGCCTTTTCAAAGAAGCCAAAGTATGCCCTACACATAAAGGGAAGAGAAAGCAGACAGATGCTAATTGCTATATACCTATATCAGTTATTACCGCAGTAGCAAACATATTTGAAAATGGCCTTACCACTCGCCTGACAAAATTTCTTGAGTCAACAACGGCCTTATCAGAGCGACAGTTCGCGCACCGAAACGGACGTTCTGCCTCCTTGATGGCACGCAACGTCATGCGCTGCATTATGCGAGCAAGAGAGCAGAAGCAGCAGGTGGCAATGCTGAGCTGCGATCTTTCCAAGGCCTTCGATGCGGTTGATCACGGTGCACTAGTAGCCAGGCTCAGCCACTATGGGGTGTGCGGTAGTGCGCTATCGGTAATAACAAACTTCATGCAGGCCAGATTTCAATACGTGATTGGTCAGTTGTGGTCTAAAGGTCTTTCCACGGAAAAACACGTCCCGCAGAGATCGTCCTTGCTGAAACTGGCCTTCTCGTTGTTGCTTAACGATTTGCCCAATGCCATAACTGGAGCAGAGGTGTTTATGTATAGGGACGAGGTGGTCGCGATCGTTAATGCTGCTTCCTTTGACTTGCTTGAATCTAAGCTAAAGTCTGTCGCCTACCAATTGTTTGCTTGGTTTTGCCAGAATGGACTCATGCTCAACTTAACCAAGATCCAGTTTATTCAGTTTCACCTGTCGGGTAGCGCGCGTCGCTCTCTCGTGGTGGACGTCGACGGTGTCGAAATTGAGCAAGTGTCGGTTGGTTCTTTCCTTGGCTTTCAAATTGATCAGTGTCTCAATTGGGAGTCCCACATCCAAAAGCTCTGCGTGATATTGAATGAGGCGTGCTTTACCTTTAGCCGGTTTAGTTCGACCCTCCCAAAGGAGGCTGTACGATCTTGTTACTTTGAAACCGTTCAACCACTTCTTCAGTACGGCGTCGAGCTGTGGGGACTCGCTACTAATTGGGAGCGCGTCTTCAGGATGCAAAAACGAGCTCTAAGAGTGATTGCACAAGTGCCTCCCGACGAGCCGGAAAAGGAGCATTTCATAGCCCTAGGCATCATGACGCTTCCGTGTCTGCTAATCTTCCATGTGGCTACCTACGTGAGGGAAAACTTGAGTGATTATAAAGTTGATTCTACCCGACACGGGAATAGGCTTCAAACCGTCAACTATACCCTGAAAAAGTGCGCCAAGACAATCCAAGTTATGGGTCCTGAGGTGTACAACCGCCTTCCCACTGAGGTCACCGGTGCTCCGAGCCTACGAGCTTTTAAAAAGAGATTGGAGACCTGGCTTGTCAAGCAGACCTTTTATAGTTTTAATGAGTTTTTACGTACCTAATATTCTATTGATATAAATAATATAATTCATTTTAAATGTATTTTAATTTGATAATAGAATTGTTTTAACTTAAATTATATAAATATTTATATTAGTTATTGTTATTCAATTTAAACTAAAATGATTTCGTTATAATTGTAAATGCAGCTATGACAAAATATGTAAATAACTTTAATACTGGGCTCGATTCTGAAGGCACAGCAATAAAACTGTTGCTATCCTTGTCACACAGTATTATAAAGATAAAGACGAAACCAATTTTAGCGCTGTCAAATTTTAAATGTGTGCTTCAGAATCAGGACCATTGTGTTAGTAAACTTATTAACTAGTGATAGATAGATGTCATTTAACAGCACCCCCCCCGCCCCCCCACCCAGTGTCTAACGATGGGACTGTGAAACCTCTCGTCAGTCATGTCTAGGATCCCATTAGCGCTACCCCGCAGCCTGCGCATCAGAAAGCTCGCTTTCTTACGCATTATTGCAGCAAAATCGTGTGTGCGAGCTCCTGCGAGCATCCCTGACGCGCTGCAGTATCGGGGAAACCCTAGCAGGGCCCCCACAATGTTATTTTTATATTGTACACTAAGCCAATTTAATTTCTGACCTATTAAATCATGCTGGGATAGCATTCTCTCACAACTAACAAGTGTCATTTTTGTTATTCTATCATATACCAATATATTAAGATTCTGAAAAAATTAACAAAGTTCAATGCCCAAAATTTTATAGGAGTTGGGCTCAACTTGCGTCTGGAACAAACTGTCGCTAAAAGACAGGAAATTACTAAGAATTATTGTAAAAAGAATATCGTTGAACTATTTGAAGGGAAATTTAAATAATTTTACTTAGAATGAATTCTTCGTTGGTGCACAGTTTTCACAGGACTGTAGTCGACGAAGGTTTATTGCGTTCGATACTACGATTAAATAGATTTTTTCATAAACATCTTTTATGAACGTGTGTATCAATTTAAATCAATGTAAATACCGTGTCTCCAGTCAGCAAATGAAAAACGTGATGAGTAAATTATACCGATTTTAATTCTGCTTTCACTACTCTAGTTGATAAGTTCCTGGTTGCTCGGCGGAAGTCAATCAATCTTATTATTACACTAGCTGTGCCCGCGGCTCCGCTCGCGTGGACTACAGGATCCGTTCCAATTCCCACTTCCGCTCCCTATCCCACTTCTACTCAGACTTAAAGGTCCAGGTCCAGGTCCAGGTCCAGGTCCAGGTCCAGGTCCAGGTCCAGGTCCAGGTCCAGGTCCAGGTCCAGGTCCAGGTCCAGGTCCAGGTCCAGGTCCAGGTCCAGGTCCAGGTCCAGGTCCAGGTCCAGGTCCAGGTCCAGGTCCAGGTCCAGGTCCAGGTCCAGGTCCAGGTCCAGGTCCAGGTCCAGGTCCAGGTCCAGGTCCAGGTCCAGGTCCAGGTCCAGGTCCAGGTCCAGGTCCAGGTCCAGGTCCAGGTCCAGGTCCAGGTCCAGGTCCAGGTCCGGTCCAGGTCCAGGTCCAGGTCCAGGTCCAGGTCCAGGTCCAGGCCCAGGCCCAGGACCAGGCCCAGGACCAGGCCCAGGACCAGGTCCAGGTCCAGGTCCAGAACCAGGTCCAGATCCAGGTCCAGATCCAGGTTCAGATCCAGTTCTAGGTTCAGGTCCACGTCCAGGTCCAGGCCCGGTCCAGGTCTAGACCCAGGTTCAGTCCAGGTTCATGTCCAGGTCCAGGTCTAGGTCAAGGTCTAGGTCTAGATCTCTCCCCTTAAACCTCTTTTCCTCGTCTCTCCAAATGTAATCCTCGTAACTAATCCATCGCAATCCAAATTCCGACCAACATTACTTTGTTGCATACGTATACCACAAATTCATCGTAATCGGGTAACTCAGTCAAAAGTAATGCGAATATTCAAACACTCCAATTACACTGGTACCATACCCGCTCCCGCTACCGCTCACGAATTCAGTCGAACATTTACACCCTACATTCTTCGCAGTGTATCGTCCAGGTCCAGGTCTAGGTCCAGGTGACCTCGGCTCGCGTGAGCTACAAAATTGCTCCAATTCCCACTCCCGCTCCCGCTTGAGCTTCCGCTCCCGCTTCCGCTTCCGCTTACGCTTCCGCTTCCGCTCCGGTCCCGCTCCCCTCCTGCTCCCGCTCTCGCTCCCACACCCACTCCCCTTTTCCCACGCCCACGCCCACTCCCACGCCCACGCCCACGCCCGAGCCCACGCCCGAGCCCACGCCCACTCGCACTCCAATTCCCACCCGCAGCTCCAAATGTAATCCAAACTCATCGCAATCTGAATAGTACGGAAATACTATTATGTGCAATATATTGCATACTAACCTTACCTACTACTAATGTATTTGAAAACTAAAAATGTCTATAACTTTTGATTGAGTTAGCCGATTGCGATGAAATAAAGCCTATATGTTACACCAAATTAAGCCCCATGTTTCTGTGAAAAGTCCATTAAAGACCGATCAGTCGTTTTTAAGTGATGCGTGCACAAACTCACAGCCAAACAGATAAACAGACAAAAATTTCAAAAATGATCGAAATGTGTTCTGTTGCTTATCCTTGGACCCCCCAATTTTTTTTTTGCAAATATCTTCAATGTACAGACACGCGATATTTACGATTTTATTTATTAGATGTTATTTTTATACGACCTATTCCATTAGCTTAAAAAAATTTGAAGGGATTCATAATTCAGACCAATATTTTTAGTACATGAATGGTGAAGACGCGTCTTTAGCGCGGTTTTGGACATCTTTACAATTTGTCACAATATCAATTTTCAGTTGAAAAAAATTCACAATTTATAATGCAACGCATGTATTTACATCCTGCAAAAACAAGATAATCATTTGGATAGGTCAGAGATCAAATTTGTTGACGGTACACGCAGTATCACCAATTTTTTTTCAGAACCAATCAAGAAAAAAGTTTCACCCAGTGAAATTGCAATGATAATCTTCCTTATCGAAGCTATATCCATCATTGTCATAACATTGGTGATAATGATATTGAAACTAGTGTACTATGTGATAAGTACCTTGCTATGGTTGCTGATATCATCATTGCAATCTGTCCTCTTCGTTGGACTGACGTTAGGAGTAGCGGCTGTTATTTTCTTCATGATAATTGGTGCCATATATTCGCATGTTGAGAAGAAGGAAGCTACAGAGATCAAAAAGGAACTCGGGAATGACAGCGAGAGTACTAAGACGAATGTCGTTATGCCATCAGGACGAAGCGTTTCCTTTCCTGTACCAGTAAGTATACAGTAGTAGTTAATAACTCTAAGTACACAAACAATATAGTTACAGTCACAAAGAAAGATAAAAGACTTTTTGCTTCTCCTCAAAAGTGGTTTGTACCTTGCGTCAATTTATTTCCGTCGACGATATTATTGTTAGGCTATGTCCTGAGCCGTGGTAGCCGGGTTGGTTGTGCACTCGCCTCACGTTCATGAGGTCCTGGTATAAACCCCGCCCGTACCAATGAGTTTTTCAAAACTTACGAGTAAGTACGGTTTATTTATAATACCACAGGCTTTCGGTGAATGAAAACATCGTAAGGAAACCTGCATATGCCAAAAAGGGGGTTGGCACAAAAGATCCTGAAGGGTTGAAGTGTCGCCAGGTCTTCCTGGCCCCCTGAGAAGATAAGTATACAGTGCAATATTATTATTTCGTTGCACAAATAAAAGAAATTATCCTCATATTAGCTCTTAGACGTCCACTACTGGACGTAGGCCTTCCCCAATGAACGCCACCACACGCGGTCCTCTGACCTCCGCATCAAACAGCAAGAACAATTTTATTAGGTACTTTTAGCATATATATAATGTTAATAATTTGTGATCCAAAACGGGCCATAAGAACTATGGTAAGAACTATCCCATGGGAATCATGTAGAATCCAGTTTCAAGGACTCAATATCCAAGGTAGGTAGTGCCCAGTGTATTTATTTTAGTAATATTAGGTGTTCTGGTCATGCGTCCAAGAAGGTACGAGACTGCAGAACAGTAGTGCTTTGCTATTCTCTAAAATACGAGTCTCACTCAAGTAACTTTACTCACTTTGAAACCTAATCCGTTGGCATTCTGTAAACATTCCAGAGCACTGTCGCAGTGAAGTGAGTTCTATTGTTGACCTCACTTCGACAGTGCTCTGGAATGTTTACAGAATGCCAACGGATTAGGTTTCAAAGTGAGCGAAGTCACTTGAGTGAGACTCTCACGTGAGTTTGTATTTTAGAGAATAGCAATACTGAAGAGCAAACGCCAAATGACAAGAAGAAAATAAATCCCATATACGATAGTACCACGACTGAGAGAGAATTGTTGAGCATAGTGAGCGACATAAACCAGTGGGTTGTATAACTGCCTGCCCACTCAGATTAAAATCATTGATAATACACTTATCTTTAAAAACACTTTGAAGAGCTTCTTGTTGGAAGAGAACTACTTATTATTACTCTATTAATGAAATTGGAAATTCACTGTGATGTATAATTTAATTTAATCTTTAATGTAATTTTAATCTTGTATAATTTTGACATTGTTTTATTATTAATTTTTAATTTTATGTAATTCCGACACAATGAAATTTGTAAAGGAAATAAACAAAATAAATTGGGCAACCGACCTATGTATAAGTTAGTTTTGGCTTAACATTTATTAAGTAAAATATTGGGCCCGTTCTGAAGGCACAACATTAAAGTTTGACAGTACTGAAACTGTTGCTATCCTTGTCACACAGTATTATGAGGATAAAGACGAAACCAATTTTAGTGCTGTCAAATTTTAAATGTGTGCCTTCGGAATCGGGCCCATTGTATGTGTTGTAGTGTATTGATCAAGCGTGGTGATTATGGCAAATCCCCCAGTGGACAGCCCACCAATAGTGTCGTTCTATTGGGGTGGCTTGTGTTCAGCAGTGGACGTATGTAGGCTGATGATGATACTTAAATTTTTAATATGGCGGAACGGGTAGCTCTCGGACTGCCACGCCGGAGCAAATGTTCGTATGATGAATATGAATGTTTGTACCCAAGTCTTGGATGTTTATATATTTATTTAAGTATGTCTATCCGTTATCTAGTAACCACACCACAGGCTCTGCCTAGTTTGGGGCTGGATAATTGGTGTGAATGTCTGAGATATATATATATATATATATTTACAGGCAAAGAACTGCAATTGCCACAAGTACAGTGATACGAGCTTGATACCTATTCAAGCTGAGAGCAGTACTGGTAGCGAGTACCAGATCATATCCGAGGAAATGAACAAAACAATTAGGAGACACATTTCGGGGAGTTTCTCAAAATATCACATAGTTTCGGTAAGTAAATCTCCGTAAAAGTCAAAATTATTTAGAATTATTTCGCTAATTCCCTCCCAAAAATTCACGCAAGCGGTGCATTTCCGGAATGAGGATCAATCACGATTTTTGTTAAGTATGCAGATATTTGGCGCTAAGAAACCAATAAATACTATGCAAAAAATATTTAATCTGATCAAAAATGATACAGCAATTTAAGTGCAATAGTTCCAAACTAGTGAGGTGTGTCAGGATCGAACAAAGTGGCGATCCATCATCTCTGCCCACCTCTGGGACCAAATCGTGAGCATTATCTATGTATGTAGTTCAAAACGGAAGTGACCGGAAGTGACGGGAAGAAGTGTGCACAGCATACAAGCGCAGTCGGATTTCGTTCATCGCTCTGGTGAAAGAAATCCCAACATGAGGGCGAGAACTTTACGCGCGAGTTGTAACAAGTTACGTCGACATACAATACGCGCGCGCGCCCAGGCACAGGGCGCAGACCTTGGAGGGGCGCAAAAATGATCTGGGTGGGCATTTTTCAAGGGCGCAGTTAGTTACGGCACTGCTAGTGTATACAGTTGTGCTCTTGAGTATCACTTTATTTAATAACATGACCCCGCCTCATTGGCCTAGTGAACTTATCTTTGGATTCCCATAGCACAGGAACTCTGTTTATTTTTACCATCTATTAACAACATAGAATGCAGTAAAGTACTGATTACTGATTTTTTTGGGACTAAAGAAGTGTGTGCCCAATTTGCTTCAAAAAAGCTTTAAAGGTAATACAACTTAATGCAGCAGCTATAGCTTAAATTGGGCACAGTGTAGAACGATGGTAAACATGCGCTTCTTTAGTTTCTTAAGCGGTTATGGACTGGATAACGATCCGCTCCATGAAATCTTCTCGTGTATCATTTTAAGCCACTTCCTTGTTAAATTAGCTCTGTAGAATGATGATAAACAAGCGCTTCGTTAGTTTCTTAAGCGCTCATGGACTAGATAACGATCTGCTCCATGGAATCTTCTCGTCGTGTATCAATCACATAGCTGAAATAGTGAAGTATTCTAGGTAGAATGACGGATGGCGGTCTCTCTATCTCAGTGTTGTGTCCACGATATGCCTCACATCCTCTCCAGCACCACTTCTCAGTGGCGTCAATTGTCGTAGTTAGCTTTTGTTCATCATCATCATCAGTCTGCAGGAGTTCACTGCTACGCCACTGAACCTCGGCTCTTCTCATCCAGTCATTGCCAGCCGCCCTACGTAGATCGCCGCTCCATCTAACCAGGGAGCGTCCCACACTACGCCTGCCCAGTCGATGTCAAGGCAAGCATTGACATTCCCGTTTTGTATATATTACAGATACAAAGAATACAAAACTGCTGTCTCTGGAAGAAATTCCGGAATCGACAATTTGATATCTCGAAAGAGGGGTGCAGAGTCAACCAGAGAATGTTGTTCCATGGTACATCGACAGCCGACGACATCATCAAAAGGGGATTCGATGAACGACATTCGAATCCAAGTAAGTTGAGCCCCGAACGACTGCACACTGTAGAAATATGCAGCCATCCTACTAATATTATAAATGCGAAAGTTTGGATGTTTGTTACTCAATCACGCTTCAACCACTGGACGGATCGGGATGAAACTTGGCAAACATATATGTTAGGTTCTGGAATAGAACATAGGATAGTTTTTATCCCAAAAAAACATTTTATTCCTACAGGAAATACATAATAACTTGTGATGTTAAGTTGTCCAGGCGGACGAAGTCGCGGGCAACAGCTAGTGTGGTATAAGATAGATCCACAGTAAAACCAGCACCTAACACCGATATAACCCCACTAATTGAGATAATGAAATCAAATCTAAATTAAATAAAACTTGATTTCAGACCTAGTCCATAATTTTGTTAGTGTGTTAGTAAGTTAGTATTGTTATTTTTGTTGTTGTTGGAATATATTTAATGCATATTTATTTGCCTTTAAATTTTTCTAGACCTATGACTGTCTCCACCCAGTTCGGTCTGGTGGCGATCATTTCCAGAATGCTGTTGTTACTACCATGCAGGCGCTGTAGTAAAGAGACCGCTTTCTGTCGCATGATTGCGTAAAAACCAACTGTGCGAGCCTCCGCGAACATTCCCGACGCGCTACAAGGCAGTCCCAACAGCATACTGGCAGCTAGGACGTTGTAGGCTAAGCGCGTGTATGACACCCATAGAATTACTAGTATTCTATATATAATAATGATAGGAATGGAGAATGTCTGTCCACTAATACCAAAGTTCTATTCCATCTTTACGCATTCTGTTGCGCATTTGCAGATGGTATGTTCGGCGCCGGCGTGTACTTTGCCGAGCACTCGTCCAAGAGCAACCAGTACGTTTTCGGGTACATGGGCGGAAATGGCTGCAAGACACACCAAGACAGACACTGTGTTGTTTGCGAGAGGTAACTATGACAATTTGACAAGGGGAGAGCCAAACTGCGTCACGTCTTCACGCCGCTTATTCCACAATGTTTAAAGATAAGGTCTTCGCAGTGCATCCTGTCTGTCATGGCCTACGGTGACACTGACGGTGGGCCTGATCTATAAGTTTCAAGTCGCTCAGAGAGCTATGGAGAGGGCTGCTCGGGGTTTCTTTGAAGGGTAGATTAGATTAGATTAGATTTATTTATTTCACTTTTACATCTTAAAAATTCAATTTTACATGTCATTCTAATATGGAAAAAGGGATCGTCATAAAATAAATTACAATGTCAACAATTCAAATAATGTCATAGTATATAACATACTATCTATGTCAGTATATTATATTAAAATAAAAATTTAAAAATACACTTAAAAATACAATTTAATAATAATAATATGTCAATTAAATTTACGAAAAGTCATATATTCACACACTGTGAGTATTTAACGTACCTACTGTTCTATGCATTAATTATGTCGTTATATTTCTGCGTGTTCTAGAAATAAATAAATAAATGAAAATACACTTGGTATTAAGTTATCACAAATTAAATTAAACGTCAGAGGGCCCACCAATTTCTTAGAAAATTCATTTATGGAATAATATTCATTTTCCAACAAAAGGTTTTTCAGTCGTCGACTAAACGAATAATGAACGGTATAATTGGTAGGAGATTTGACGAAGAACGACTGAAGTGGCAGTGGGTGGGCACAATTTTCACAAAACGGCCGTCGGTTCTGCGACAGATGTGGCCCACGCATTTTAAATTCAAACGACTTAACTTTTTCCACAGAAAAATGCTGCTGTGTCGCGTTTCTCTAGGCAAAGTGCACCAGCTGACGGCTGCCAATAAAATGGCGCACCCGCCGCCCGGCTACCATTCCGTAGCTGGTGTCCCCACGCCGTCGGCTGCAGTCACCCTCATTGGTCTACTGACTGGAATAGGGGGAGGTCTGCAGTACCCTGAATATATCATCTATAGAGGAGAACAGGTAAAACAAAGACCGCGTTTAAGGCCTGCGTTCTTGCGATACTCGAGCACTTGGCCTCCCTACTCTACTCCCTACCTACACACGTCACTTACACTTACACCAAGTCTTTTACCGTACAAGCAGCGAGGCTCTGGAACCAACTCCCTGTCCACGTTCGAAAGTCCCCCTCCCTGATGTCCTTTAAAAACAACTTTAAAAAATACTATGGGTTGAATACCGAAGCTTTGAGCTTACTTATATTACAGTATATAAACTACTTATAAGTATTTATTGGGATATATAACGTAATAGTTTATATGAACATATGTATATATATATATATATATATATTTGTATCATTTACTTATTCGTTTATGTTTATGTAATATGTATTTTAAAACTTTATTAAACGTACACTTCTTCATCAAATTTGGTACTAAATGTATTATACTTGCCCTTTCTGTTACTCTAAGGTTGACTGGAAGAGATCCCTAAGTGGGAGAAGTCCGCCTTTGTACACAGTTTAATTCCTATTTTATTGTTATTTTTGGTACAATAAAGCGTTTACATACAAGGCCCTGAACTGATACAAATCGAGTTTTGAGGTGTACGAATATAATTACGATACTACAGCGCCCCTACGGTACATCAAGCGCATGAGACGGTACTAAATGATTCCAGCGTCCTCAATGAAACTAGGTCCACGTTTCCATTATATTCGCCTTAATCGCCTTGACGACACCTACGGGAAGACCCTGGGGGTGGCCCTGTTCTAACCAGGAACCCCACGGCAAAAATTGAGACCAATTATGAGATTTCACATTTAGAAAAACATAATAACAAAGCAATCCATTATCATTAGTCATTTTAGTGTGCGTCTCTCGACACTATAAAGCTATACCTCATACCACGAAGCAAAATAATTTTTCGTAGCACATAGATTCACCTCAAAGTGTTTTCCTTCATGATTGACACTAATTGGTTATTAAATTAGATAACAGATGATTTTAAAATGTGCATCTGTTATCTAATTTAATAACCAATTAGTGTCAATCGTGAAATAAAACACTTTGAGGTGAAACTATTCATCATATCAGCCCCTAGAAGTCCACTGCTGGACATAGGCCTTCCCCAATGAACGTCACCACACCCGGTCCTCTGCCCTCCGCATCCAGCCGCTACCGGCCACCTTCTTCAGGTCGTCGGTCCACCTGGCGGCGGGGCGTCCCACCCTGCGAGTGCCGATCCGCGGTCTCCACTCCAGAACTCGTCTGCCCCAACGGCCGTCGGTTCTGCGGCATATGTGGTCCGCCCACTGCCACTTCAGCTTGCTAATCATTTCGGCTATGTCGGTGACTTTCGTTCTTCGTCGGATCTCCTCGTTACGAATCATATCCTTCAAAGAAACCCCGAGCATAGCCCTCTCCATAGCTCGCTGAGCGACTTGGAACCTGTGGATCAGGCCCACTGTCAGTGTCCACGTTTCTGCACCGTAGGTCATGACAGTCATCACCGGTCTTAGGTCAACGTGTGAGTTGGACATGACTTTCGTCTTGTCTACGTTCATCCTAAGACCTACTCGTCTGGAAGAGCAGTTGAGGCTGGTCAGCATATCCTCAAGGTCCTGCAGCGACTCTGCCATTACAACTATGTCGTCTGCAAATCGAAGGTGTGAGATGTGCTCGCCGTTTATACTTATGCCCCGTCCTCCCCAGTTCAGCGTTTTAAAGACATCCTCCAGTGCGCTGGTAAATAGTTTCGGGGATATAACATCCCCCTGTCTAACCCCCCTTTGCAACTGGATTGGCCTTATTTGCTGATTCTGGAGTTGCACGGTCATGGTGGCAGTGTTATACAGGCATCTCAACACTTCGATATATCGCCAATCGACTTGGCATTGCTGCAAGGATGCCAGAACAGCCCATGTCTCGATGGAGTCGAAGGCTTTCTCGTAGTCCACAAATGAGCTAGAAACTATTAGCTACGAACAATTATTTTGCTTTATGGTATGTATGAGGTGTAGTGAGTGTCATATGACTATCGTTTTTAAAGCGATTTATCCGTGTTCGGGACGATTGTACCTTGTACCTACTATGTTTTTTCTTTGTTACAGGCCTATCCGGAGTACATAATTACGTACAAAATAGTCAATTAGTATTTGATCAACAAAATGGCGTCGTATGGTCTTCACAAATACCTTGATGGGGGCACTGACTAAAGCTGGCAAAAACCCGTGAAGCTAGGCCATAAAATCGTTTAAAAAGGCCGTCAAATGTATAGGAGGTTACTCTGGTTTAAAATCTGATGTCGGTACATTTTTAAACGAAAGTTGAGATGATGTCCAACCGCCATCTAAAAAAAAAGGCCTCAGTGACAGTTGAGGTCAATGTACGCCATCTATTACAAACATCAGCGACTAAAATGTAATACCGACTGGAAGACTGTCGATTTTAAATTGGTGTAGTAAGGCGATGATGTAAATATGATGATGATGAAAAAACTAACATAAGTAGTTATAAGTTTGTCTACTAATAAATATGGATCTTGTAATCTGAATAAAAAGTTTTGTTATTATTATATTAAATAATCGTGTTTGATTACTGTGATATAAATAAATCTGTTAAAACCGAATAATAATTTACAACAATACCTCATACCATGAAGCAAAATAATTTATCGTAACATGATTTTAAAATGTGCATCTGTTATCTAGTTTAATAACCAATTAGTGTCAATCATGAAGGAAAACACTTTGAGGTGAAACTATGAGCTACGAAAAATTATTTTGCTTCAGGGTATGAGGTGTAAGTTGTACCACAGATAAGTTGTAAGTTGTACTTGTAAAAGTTGAGAAATAAAGATATTTTGCATTCGTAATTTTGTGTACATCTCTAAGAACCTACTTGTACCTACCTATATATTCTAGGCCTCTCTCTGTGACATGAACTTGCAATAAAATAAAAATAAAATATTTCAGGCGTAACAATGAAACTTTATAACTATGTTAGTAGCTTAATAAACTTAGAACACTTAAATTAATCTTTGTTGGGATGAACTCTAATAATCATTGTCCAGTCCTGTATAATAATAGCACTGTCCACGTCCAGTCTCGCCGCCACAGTCTGCAGAAGGAGCTGCCCCTCACCCGCTGGATCAGAGAAGCGATACGCTTTCTACTGATCCCAGAGAAGCTATCTACTTCAGCTTCTGCCAGCATCCCTGACGGACTGCAGTAACGTCGCAGCCCCATCAGCCCCATGTATGCATTGTGGTAGTAAGTGCTATATAAATAAAAAAGTAAACTTTGCGTGTCTGCAGGTATCCTATCCTATCCTATCCTACTAATATTATAAATGCGAAAGTTTGAATATTTGGATGTTTGGTTGTTTGTTACTCAATCACGCTTCAACCACTGGACGGATCGTAATGAAACTTGGCACACATATAGGTTAAGTCCTAGAATAGGACATAGGATAGTTTTTATACCGAAAAAAGGTCTATACATAAATTTTGTGATGTTAAATTGTCCACGCGGACGTAGTCGCAGGCAACAGCCAGTATTAAATATGTTGGCAAAAATAAAAGTTTGGCGATCAAGAATAACTAATAGAATACATTAAGATCATTTTTGGGATTTTTGTCTGTCTGTTAGTTTGTGCACGCATCGCGTAAAAACTACTTAACCAATTCAAATGGAGCTTCCATAAAAACATAAGGCTTAATTGGAAATAACGTTTAGTCTTTATTCGGCTATCGGCTAATTCAATCAAAAGTTATGCATATTTTTAATTTTCTTGAACTGACATGCTCCGAAGAATTCAGATTGCGATGAGTTAGGGCTATATTTGGAGCGTGAGTAAGTGGTAAAGAGTGGAGGGGCATGGAAGTGTATGGAAAAGGGGAGGGGAAACAATTCTGTAGTGCACGTGAGTGGAATCGCAGGCACAGCTAGACATAGATAAATTGCATACATATTGAAATTGGTTTTATATCGCCTTGAGTTGTGGACCGTACGTACTTGTTATCTTATCTTCAATTACTGGTGAAGCATTCTCAACAGTTAATGTACAGTCGGCCAAGAAAGATATTTAACGACCTCCGTGGCGGAACGGGTAACTCTCGGCCTGCCACGCCGGAGGTTGCGGGTTCGAATCCCGCTAGGGGCAAATGTTCGTATGATGAATATGAATGTTTGTACCCAAGTCTTGGCTATTTATATATTTATTTAAGTATGTGTATCCGTTATCTAGTAACCATACCACAGGCTCTGCCTAGTTTGGGACTGGATAATTGGTGTGAATGTCTGAGATATTTATTTATTTATATCATTTCTGATTTCCTCTGGTAAGTAGTTTGTTGAAGAAGCGAACATTGGTCCGTGAACGATTTACTTGGCCGACTGTACCGCTTGCGTAATTTTAGCAGAGCCACAGCCTCCGATTTGAAATCTGACCATGCAGAAATTTTTTCCTGGAAATGTACTATTTTGTTCTCGAAAATTAGAATTTGTACTTCAGCCGTTTAAAAGTTATAAGGGTATATTGGTGGCTCTGCCAAAATGACGTCACTACTGCAGGGCCACGCTATATCTTGAAAAAAGGGCAAAAGATATAAAAATTCTGTAATAGTACAAAATTTGTACACGAACTTGTGCTCTACATATCCAAAATTCAGATCGCTAACTCTTACCGTTTCCGAGATATTCGGGTTTGTTTGTGGCTCTGCCAAAATGACGTCACTACAGCAGAGCCACGGCTATATCTCGATAACGACTGTAACATCATATATTCGACTTTGATTATACTCTTGCAGCCAGCTTGTCATACCAGATTGTACTTTATCGTCATATTGCTACGATATAATTCGGGATTTCCCCTGTTGTCCTTTTTAGGGTTCCGTAGCCAAATGGCAAATAACCCTTATGGATTCGTCATGTCTGTCTGTCTGTCTGTCTGTCCGTATGTCACAGCCTCTTTTTTTTTAATACGTCATAAATTGTAAACCACAATTTACCTTTCATTCAATCAACTCAAATAAAGTTACAACGAACTACAATAAATTTTATATTATGTTACTTGCACGTAGCACTGAACCCTTCATGGGCGAGTCCGACTCGCACTTGGTCGCTTTTTTCCATTTCATTATCTGTGTGATTTCGACTAGTGTCGTATCTGTTATATCGATTGTCGATAGTTCGATGGTTTTTTGTGCAAAGTCAATCATATTTGACAACGATCGCCACGTGTGTCATATTTTTAGTAGCTAGGTCGTCAGATTTCAGTATCAAAGGTCGTGGATTCGATTCCCGCTAGTGAGAGATAACTTTGTATCTGTACAAGTTGGTCCTGTTCTGGAAGTTACATCTGTGAATTGTCCTGTCTTTGTCCAATTTCCATAGCACAGGAGAAAATCCTAGTTTGGGATTAGACAAGTGTATGTATTTTATGAAATATTTATTTCGTATTCGTACGAAAGAGGAACGTTTCAATGTGGGAGAGGCCTATGTCCTGCAGAGGACTCTTTCAGGCTGATCATCTATCGTAGTAATGGTCTTAATATACACAGGAGAACGCTGCTGCCCGTCCCTGGTGCTATGACGACACCAACGGGAAGATGGGGTGACAAGAATAGTCTAAGCGTGGAACCACACGGCACTACAAATAGCCCAAAGGTTGCCTGGAAGAAAACGATGAAAGCGATTTCTTCCAGGCAAACTTGTGATGGGGATTTTTCGAGTAGTGGATGCAAACATATATCGCTTCTATCATTTTTGAAATTTTTGTCTGTTTGTATGTTTGTTTGTTAAAAACTACTAAATCGATTTTGATAGACTTTTCACAAAACATAGGGCTTAATTCGGAGTAAGATATAGACTTTATTTTATTGCGATCAGCTAACTCAATCAATAGTTGTGGGAATTTTTACTTTTCAAATACATATGCAATATACCAAGAGGGTTTGGGATTGGGAGTCTGAGTGGGAGTGGACACGAGTGAAGACATTTGAAAAAAAAATTGGAGGGTCTAAGAATAAGTCCTTAGACCCTCCAATTTTTTTTTTCAAATGTCTTCAATGTACAGACACTCGAAGTTTACGTTTTTATTTATAAGATATTTTTAATGTAAAATAAATATACTTACATATCCTTAACCGTCCCCTTGTATAATTTTAAATGTTTCGATACTTAATAATGAATATTTTATTATCGACTAGTAACATCGATAGTCGATAAATATTCTAGAAGCCCAGCACTTATTAGAACATTTGTTATTCTGTGGTTTGAATTGCAAAGTTAATTGTGGTTATTTATTTTGATAATCGGAATTTATTTTCATTTGGTGTTAGTTTGAATTACTGTTTTGGATCTAGACCTTTCAATAAAAATAGAGTTTTTTTTAGTAACCAACCGGCTATACAGCAAGTACGTATTCTATCATGTCAGTTATTGAATTGTTTATTCAAATTTTACCTACATTGTTGCTAGTCGAGCGGAAATAAACTGGTTGGTAATGTTAGTTATTTTATTACCAACTAGCTGTGCCCGCGGATCCGCTCGCCTACTCACTCTCAATCCAAAAAAACATTAATTTACTGCCATAATTGGCACACACAAAAGTTAAAACCAACAAAACAAGAAAAAGGAAAAAAAATAATAATAACTACAAAATTCAATTTACAAAATTTAACAAAGAATAAAATGGTAGGCATGTGCCGTGGCAGCAAAAGGGCAAACGACTCAGCATATGCCTGGACCAAGACGGAGCTAGGCGGGTATACATTTACAAAAAAAAAACATCTCAAACATCAATGACTGTAACAAAAAATATTGATGAATCAAGTTTTTGCGACCCTACGATTCCAATTTCATTTGTTTTTAGGTATTACGACAAAGTTCCAATACAATTCTGATTGCAGATTGTTTCTTTTTTGTGTAACAAAAGGTAATGTTATCAATCATGTTATCATCCTATTACAGCATTATTGTTCCAACTGATAACAGTTTACGTTTAATCATTATTTATAGATATTTATCAAGAATAAATTAGATAGTACTTGATACCAATAAGTTTGGTGGGTGACATCGTTGGGGGGCAAAGTGCGCGAAAAGTGAAGGTCTATTATCTCTTTTCTATGATTTTTACAGATTTATTTATCAAGTCTATAGCAAGTTTTTATTTACATTATTTTTAGTATATTTTACATGTTGCTTTCTAAATCATCATTTCTTTTCAATCATTGGCTTTATTTGTAGGATGATTGGTCGCTACTTTAATTAACTTTAATTTTTGTCTTCTTGGCTGTGAGTTTGTGCACGCATCACTTAAAAACTACTGAACAGATTTTGATGTACTTTACACAGAAACATGGGGGTTAACTTAACTTAACATTTAGTCTTTATTTCATCGCAATCGGCTAATTGAATCAAAAGTTACGGGAATTTTTAGTTTTCTAATACATTACTTAGTAGGTATATGCAATGTAACAAAGAAGTAAAATGATTACGTTCGGTATAATTCAGTTTGCGATTGGTTTGGACTACATTTGGAACTGGAGTGGTAGTGGGAATGAGAATGGGCGTGGGCGTGGGCGTGGGCGTGGGCGTGGGCGTGGGCGTGGGCGTGGGCGTGGGCGTGGGAGTCGGGGTCGGGGTTTGAGTCGTAGTGGAAGTGTATGTACGAGTATGTGTGAATGAATGTGAACGCCTTATTTTGTTGTTGTTGTGATTTTTTTGGGTACAATAAAGCGTTTACATTCATACATAAATACATACACTTACACTACGACTCAAACCGCGACCCGGACTCCCACTCTCCTTTTCCCACGCCCACGCCCACGCCCACGCCCATTCCCACTACAAGCTCCAAATGTAATCCAAACTCATCGCAATATGAATAGTACGGAAATACTATTAAGTGCAATATATTGCATACTAAAGGTTAGTATGCAATATATTGCACTTAATAGTACTAATGTATATGAAAACTAAAAATGTCCATAACTTTTGATTGAGTAAACCGATTGTGATAAAATAAAGACTAATGTTAAGTTAGGTTAAGCCCCATGTTTCTGTGAAAAGTCCGTTCAGCAGTTTTTAAGTGATGCTTGCACAAACTAACAGACAAAAAGGCAAAAATTCCAAAAATAATCTGTATATGTTCTATTACTTATCCTTAGACCCCCATTTCTTTTTGCAAAAATCTTTACGATTGTATTTTCATTCATCATTCATTCATCATCAGATTATTATTGTCTCCACTGCAGGAGCACAACCCTCTCAACATCTGCCGGAGACAGGCGGAGGATTTGGCCTATACTCCCCGCGCTGGCCAGACGATTGTATTTATTAATGTTAGAATTATTTTTACGCTTCCAGTGAAAGAACTCTACTATGTCCGACTACGATGACGATGATTATTACTACACGTCGTATTATAACGACGATGGCCCAAGTACCACTTATTATGATGATGAAGTTGACAATGCTCCGAATGTAGGCATTTTCGGCGAAGTTTATGACGAAGGACCAGATGTAGGCTTATTTGGCGAAGTTTGTTATGACCGGGCTAGTGAAAACTATAATGCCTACCAAGGAAATAATAGTCCAACTGTCAATATCTATCCGAGTGTAAGTTACTATGATGATGAGGAAGATAGTAGTCCATCTGCAGGCATTTTTGGCGTAGATGAAGAAAACTACGGTCCAAGTGAAATTTACTATTATAATGAAGAAGATAATAGTCCGAATGCGGGCATTTTTGGCGCTGATTATGAGAACGACGGTCCAAGTGAAATCTACTATGATGATGAAGATAATAGTCCGAATGCAGGCATTTTTGGCGATGATTATGAGAACGACGGTCCAAGTGAAATTTACTATTATAATGAAGAAGATAATAGCCCGAATACAAGCATTTTTGAAGATAATTATGAGAACGACGGTCCAAGTGAAATCAACTATAATGATGAAGATAATAGTCCGAATGCGGGCATTTTTGGTGAAATATATGATGGTGATCAATATGAAGATGATGACGACGACGGAAATGGTCCTGGTATCAGGAGTTTCGCTGACCAAAGCAGTGGTGGCCCTAGTTCAAATACTTATGACCATCAATACAACTTTGAACAAATGGTAAACAAACATTATGTTCCTTTATTTTTTTAATACAAATGGCGGCATTCGGTGTCGCTATCATGATGATGTGAAGAATAAAAATGCATGATTTTCTTCTAGCTCTGCACAGACTTGTTTGTGGTTAGGCGAAAATATTGTGCCTTTCTTGTTGTGATTTTTCTTGAGGTTTTGTTTATTTTTTGACCACCACCAAGTCGGATATGTTCTGAGGTACTTATTAACTTAATTAGTTCTAAATCGGACAGATTTTTTTTCCCCAACTCGATCCTTTATTCTTATTTCCTGACACATATTAAAATTTCGAGGTTGTAAGTACAGAACTCTAAGTCTTTGTTTTCTCCGTGATATGACATCTACAATCGCTAAAACCGTAAACACATCTTCCTCTTTTTAAACAAAAACAAAACATTGAGGAGGAGACAGCCTGTGTATGAAACAATTGGTTTTGGAAAAAAACGCGGTTTATAATTAAGTGTTTGCCCGCGACTTCGTTCGCGTGGACCACGTAACTTTATAAATTATATAGCCTATGACACTCACAAATAACGTGGCTTTCTATTTGTAAAAGAATTTTCAAAATCGGTTCAGTTGTTCCAGAGATTACCCGCTACAACCTCACAAACTTTACCTCTTTATAATATTATAAGTATATAAGTATAGATTATTCTTGTTAATGTGCGTCTATCTACTCTATGTAATGTACTACTATTATTAACCTCTCTCTTTCCAGACAAGGTTTGGCTGGAAGAAATCTCATTTTAGAGATAACCACACCTCCTCTATACTATACGTCCGGATACGTCCTCTCCTCTGTGTATTTATTTTGATATTTTCTGTGTACAATAAAGTTATAATAATCTATTTTGAACTGTAATAAATGAGTTTAAGTTTACTTCTTGTCTGTTTTTCAGTTCGGCGGGTTATCGTTAAGCGAACCTGATAGAAGATCAAATAATAATACCCACAAATCAAACGATCAAGTAATAAATATGCCGTCGGGTACTAGGGCGACTATTTCCCGACCGGTAAGTCGTCAAGTTGCATACAATACAAACATAATGCTCACGCCCTGGACCCAGAGAAGAGGACCGAGATGATGTATCGCCACTTTGCGCAATCCTGACACACTTCACAGAACACACACTTCACCTAGCTCCCTATATCCATTCCTTAACACACATCAACGTCGCAAGGCGGCTTTCCGTCATTCGCTTTTCGCCAGCTTTTCACAATGTGGTATCACGATTAGCTAGAGAAATAATTGTCCACCTCATCAGAGCCCCGCATGACTCGGTAAGGCTAATACTGCCTGGAGTTCGCCTAGTTCAGGGATGTCGGCACGCTTATGACCAGGCTAGACCATGAACCATCTGCACGGCAGACCTTGGATTGGCGGACGGGACAGGGATCGGGGCGAGGGAGACATCAGGAGATGGGGGCATGGGTAAGGAGTATAAATAAATATTTGAAACGAAGTCTAACTAAACTTACTCCTTGCCTATGTCCCCATCTCCTGTCTCCCTTGCCACGATCCTTATCTCGTCCGCTAATTTAAGGTCTTCCAAGCCGATGGATGCGTGTCCAGAAGGCTATCCTGGTCGTAAGCGTGCCCCGGAGTTGGGCGAAGTCCGGGCACTAAGAGTCTGGCGTCAGCTTAACAATTAGCTGAGGCTTGGTTTTCAGGGTTGTACTTGGGTGGTCTGATCAACAAATATCATACAATTGCAGGTTCATTCACCTTGTGCCTGCTCGCCAAACCACGTGGGCCAAAATATGTCTCTGACCACCTTGACTCTTGGGATGGGGGGCGACTACGCGATAATCCACGCAGAGATGCACAAAACTCTTGGATCTCACAACTTCTCTGGCTACGACATTCTGTCGGTAAGTTCTTTATATAAATCTGAGGAGGGGAGACGCCATTGCTTGTTCTACAGATGCAAAACATCATAGCATTTATTAGTTCTACAAGTTCTCACACTTGTACCACACCCCAGCACTCCTTACTATTACAGGAGCACTACCCGTTACGTTTGTGTGTGTGCGTAAATTATAGTAAGGCAGCTGCACCCAGCGTGAGAGCATAGTTGATCGAGAGAGTGACAGCATTAAACGTCAACAACATAAGTGCCTCTCTTTCTAACTTACAGCGCGCTGGCGTAGTAACTTTGTCGAATACTGCGTACTGCCAGCCGTCAGAGGTGAGTTTCGCTTCTTTAGATAATATTTAGTATTCTTTGACCATGTGACCTTGTAACTGCGACAGAGGGGAACTCTTGAGTATGAGTGACTCCCCTATGTGATGCTTTAAGGGTGCAACAAAATCAAAGGTAAGCTAAGGTCTCATCATCAGGTTATTTTTGTCTCCACTGCAGGAGCACAACTATCTCTCATCTGCCGGAGACAGACAGAAGATTTGGCCTCCACTCCCCGCGCTGGCCAGACGGGTTGGGGAGGCCGATTGATGTCTACTGGAAGAATATTCTTTCAGAGATATCTTCATATGGGGTGGGAAGACCTGGCAACACTTCGACCCTTCAGGATCTTTTGTGCCAAATCTATGTCCACCAACGGTGCCCCAAGCCGATTTGGTAGACTTCACATACGCCTGAGAATTTGCATATGCAGGTTTCCTCACGATGTTTTCCTTCACCGAAAACCCTGTGGTATATATAAACGTACTTAACTTTATTTTAACTTAACTATTTTTTCAATATGAATCTTACTTTTATCGGCAGATACAAAAAGTAGGAAACTGTTGTCTATGGAAAAAGTTTCGCAAAAGAGAAAAGAAAATCGCCAAGGAGGCTGGCTACGTCAACGAACGTCTGCTGTTCCACGGAACGTCCGCAGCTGATCAAATAGTGAAGACTGGTTTCGACGTATCGCGAGCCAACCCAGGTATTTCTGACGTTTTTATATAAATTACATGTGACATTGTATACTAAATATAACGACTTGTGGGCGTTAACATAAACCCTTCACTGGGTCAGTACATGTAATGAACGTGTACTTTAAGTAAACCAACTCTTATGTGAGGTGGTGACGCTTCTCCAGCACAAAAGTAATCAGCTGGGAACCCCGGCTCTTCAAAACAATTTTGTCCACGTGCGCGAAGCAAGGGCCAATCACAAATATTGTGAAGTTATCCAATCATGAGTAAGGAATATGCCAACCAATCGAATTTAAATTATCGTTCACGCCCTCTACAGTAGCCAATCAGAATTGAGGCCTTCAAGGATAACTCAGTGTTGTTACATTAAAATAAAAACTCTATGGTTGCTATTTGACTGTATTTGACAGCTAGGTGTTGCTACATAAAGTAGCAAGTAGTGTTGACTTGTGAATCGCGTACCTGGGTCATTCCTGGGAGAAGCGTTCTTCGCGTCAGATTCGTGGCTTTTATTTTTTCTCATGACGTTGTCTATAACGTCTACGTGAGTGCCTTATCGATAGCTTGACTCGTTTTACATGTAATTTTAGTTTTCATCTATAATGAGGAAAAAAACATGAATCTTACGCGAAGAACGCTCCTCCCAGGAATGACCCACCTACTAATTCGATATGATGTCAACTAGCGCCACCAGGTTCACGCACGTGTGTTTACTTAAAGAAAATTATGTCACCAATTAAACGGAGTTAATAATCGTATTGATACTTCGAATACGTCACTAACTTAATTGTTATCTCCGACTATACATACAAAATCCGAAGAAAAAAAACACTACAATCGCTGCGTGAAACATCTTTGTTACCCCTTCCACCATTACTATCCTCCTCCCTCCCTCCCTCTCCACCCTCTCCCCACCCCCCTATCTCAACTATGTCCATCGCACTTCATCATCATCATCATCAGCCTGAAAGAGCCCACTGGTGAACATAGGCCTCTCCCAAGGCGCGCCACTGAACCCGATAGTCGGTTCTTCTCATCCAGTCTCTGCCAACCGCCTTACGCAGATCGTCGCCCCATTTTACTGAGTCGCGGTCTCCACTCGAGAACTCGTTAACGGTTATCGGTTCTCCGACAGATGTGACCAGCCCACTGCCACTTCAACGTACTAACTTTTAGAGCTATGTTCTTTGGCGGATCACCTAATTTCGGTTCCTGTCTCTGAGAGAAACTCCGAGCATAGCTCTTTCCATAGCCCGCTGAGCGACCTTGAGTTTTCGGACTAGTCCCACCGCCAATGTCCACATTTCGGCACCGTAGGTCATTACGGGTAAGACGCACTGGTTGAAGACTTTTGTCTTCAGGCACTGTGGTATACGCGACGAGAAAATATGACGTACCTTTCCAGATGCTGCCCAGCCTAGCCTAATCCTCCTGTCGGCTTCCTTCTCGAATGTTATTTTTGCCCAATTGCAGAGTTTGCCCAAAGTATACTCTTGAACAACTTCGAGTGCCTTACCATCGACTATAGTCAGTCCCGGTGTAGCGTGATCATTGAACATGACCTTAGTCTTGTCCAAGTTCATTCCGAGACCAACACGTCGAGAGGCGGCGTTGAGGCTGTCCAGCATTTCTTGGAGATCCTGCAGCGATTCTGCCATGATGACGATATCATCGGCAAAGCGTAAATGGGAGATGTACTCGCCGTCCGTTCTAGTCCAGGGTCTTCATCCTCCAAAGCATTTGTGAACAATTTTGGGGATATGACATCACCCTGTCTCACTCCTCTGCGCAATTGGATAGGTTGTGTTTGCCGGTTCTGTACTTGGACTGATATTGTCGCGGCGTCATACAGACATCTCAACAAAATCAAAATCAAAATATTTATTTTCAAAATTGGAATACATTATTCTCTTTTTGACGTCAAATTCTGCCTAAAACTACTCCACTTCCACCTGTATAACCGAGGGGAAGAAGTGGCAACAAACCCAACGGCACAGGGCCCTACCTTTGATTTATCTTATTCCTTACAATCATTAAGTCTACCTATGCTGAGCCATCAAGCACTCCATGGACTTTTATCATTTAAGTAGTCATCTAACTTATAGTAGGCACTTCGTTCTACTTGGCACCGCTGCAAGGACTCTAGAACACCCCAGGTTTCGACGGAGTTTGCATCTTCCTCTCTTGTGCTTTATTTAATCAAAGAAACTCTCTTATTTGTTTGCAGCCGGCATGTTTGGTCCTGGCATATACTTCGCTGAGCATTCGTCGAAGAGCAACAGGTATACTGTGGAATATGCACGCCTCTACAGGTGAGATTTTTTTAATATAAATAATTATAATATTTTTTTTATTTCTTACTTATTATTATGTATCTATCTGTTTAACTTTTTACATATTTATAGAACAATAAATAAATAATTAATACATTGATTTCCAGATCATACAATATATATAATACACACACACACGAACACACACACACAATCACTAGACTGTAATATAAATATATCGTATATCCGTAATTGGCAGTAAGAACTATAAATTAGAATAATACTGTATACTAAGTGCTGTGGATTTTGTGAAAATAAATAAACCCCTCAATCCGACCTCGACTCCGACCCCAACCCCGACCCCAAGCTTTATGGCTATTTTTTATACTTACACCTTGGGTTACATTATTGAAGTTTTAGTAGGGATCCCTAATTTTTTTGTAATAATAAATATAGCCTATGTCACTCAGGGATAATGTAGCATTCTAATGGTGAAAGAATTTTTGAAATCGGTACAGTAGTTTTTGAGTTTATTTGTTACAAACATACAAATCTTTCCTTTTTATAATATTAGTGTAGACAAGTATGTTTTTTTCATATTTTTTTTCAGAAGAATGCTTATCTGTCGCGTTGCCCTTGGCAAAATGTTTGACCGTACGCAGGCGGATAAGATGAAGCAGCCCCCGACGGGACACCACTCTGTGCGGGGGGTCCCTACTCCAGGGGGTCTGTTATACCCTGAGTACGTCGTATACCATAATGATCAGGTGAGAATTTTAACCCTATTAGGATTCTAGTCAAATCAAGTATTTTAACGTACGGGCAAGCCTCCGTCACGCAAAGTTTACGATTTTATTTATTAGAAGATATGTGAAATAAATTGGAAATAAACAACCAATGTACCAAGTTTTATTATGATAATATAGAAAAGTTTTGTTTTACAGGCTTACCCGGAATACATAGTTTCCTACAATGTGTGGTAGAGTCTACGAAATGCCTACGCCGTTGACCTACGCTAGGCTACAAGGCCAGGCTACGACAGAGCTACGATTTCTTTAGAGTCAAGGATTCGTACTAAAATAAAATATTTATAGCTCGAAAAAGTCATCGCATAACAATTGCAAGATGGAAAAACAAGAAGCAATGGAGTCGTGTTACGTACAATATATTTTAATTGTAACGTCCGCAACCCAAAAGGAGAATGCCCAAAATTGTATAGAAGTTGGGCCTTGATCTTTGAATTGTGCATCTGGATCAAATTATCGTCAAAATACAGGCAAAACACTAAGGATTATTATAAAATCGTTTAACTATTTATGAGAAAATTGAATAATCTTTCTTGGAATAAAATCTTCGTTGGCGCACAGTTTTCACAACACCGTGGGTATATATGGCTACGATAAACCGCTCCAGATCTTAATGTCATTGTGTGGTTATTAGTCGACGACGGTATATTTCGTTCCACACTACATTAGGCTCGTTGAAATAGATTTTTTCACCCAAATACACAATGTAAACAAACCGAAACAAAACAGGTATTGACATCATATCGGATATGACGTCACAATACGAAACCATAGTACATATCAATAGTGAGGTTCTACTACATCGATTTGATAAATTGAATAATCGATATTTTGGTTACGTAACAATATTTTCATAAATATCTTTTAAGAACATGTGTATCACTTTAAATCAGTATAAATAGCATTTTTTCGGTCAGTAAATGCAAAATATGGTGGGTGGGTTATCACGCTAGTAACTGAAAGGCAGTATCAAATATCGATTATAAATATATATCGATTTTAATTCTGCTTTCACTACTCTAGTTGAAAAGATGCCGGTCGGTCGGCGGAAATCAATCAACGTTTTTATTATATGTTATTTTGAACTCCCTATTCCATTGGCTTTAAAAAAAATTGAAGGGATTCATGATTCAGACCAATATTTTCGATACATGAATGGTGAAGACGCATCCTAGGCCCACTTTTGGGCATTCTCCTTTACCAGAAGTTTGTGAGGGGCACTACCATCGACATTTTACGTGACTGCTTCGTTAGCCTAATGGTTTGGTCATTGGAGTCGAGCGCCAGAGGTCGTGGTTTCGATTCCCACTATGTACAGACAACTTTGTACAATTTGGTCTTAGTGAATGTTATATTTATGAATTGTCCAATCCTTGTTTAATTTCCATAGCACAGGAGAAGATCCTAGTTTGGGATTAGACAAGTGCATGTACGAGTATATGCTAAGTATGTAATATTTATATTTATTACTGAATTCGGATGATTGCTTTGAACAGAATAAATCACAAACTTTTGATACTTCATATTCTGTAACAGATAATTTTATCAGAAATAAGTAAGCACACACATACACACACATACATGCATAATGCTCACGCCCTGGTCCCAGAGGGCTAGGCAGAGACGATGTATCTTTGCGCAATCCAACGTCGCAAAGTGACTTACCTTCGTATGGGACTGTCGGAGATCGCAAACTGTAGAGCTTATATATTATACCAAAGGTATTTTTTAATTTAGAATGTTTTGAAATAATCTACTTAAGTTTTATTTCCTTGCCACAAATGATATCTCAAAAAGGCACAAAGTTTATCCTACCGTTGTGTTGTTGTTGTTATGTTTATAGCTATAGTATTTTTATATTATACTAGCTGTTGCCCGCGACTTCATCCGCGTGGAAAACTTAACATCACAAATTATTATGCATTTCCCTAGGAATGAGAGGCTTTTTCGGGACAAATACTATCGTATCGTATTCGTATCCAGGACCTAACCTATATGTGTGCCAAGTTTCATCCCGATCCGTCCAGTGGTTGAAGCATGATTTAGTGACAAACATCCGAATATCCAAACTTTCGCATTTATAATATTAGTAGGATGGCTGCATATTTCTACAGTGTGCAGTCGTTCGGGCTCAACTTACTTGGATTCGAATGTCGTTCATCGAATCCCCTTTTGATGATGTCGTCGGCTGTCGATGTACCATCGGATTTATAATATTAGTAGGAAGGAAGTAGGATTTTTTCTAATAGTGTTTCATAAAAGTTATTATAAATAAATAGTAAAAAATCTGTATACCTCATTTATTACTAATCCCTCCCCACTACTTATTTTTACTACTTCACTGTACAGTAATTTGAGGGATTTGGATTCAGAAAAATACAGGGCTGGAAAATATCATGATTTTGTTCAAACACTCTAATAAATCGTGTATGTTTAAAAAAAATTGGTGGGCTGTCCATTAGGGGATTTGTCATAATCGCCACACTTAGCGTGGTCATCGGATCGGTGATCGCAGTAATGATCTTAATATACACAGAACGCTGCTGCCCATCCCTGGTGCAATCCTTTAGTCGCCTTGACGACACCCACGCCAAGGGAAGGTTGATGGTGATCCTATTCTAAGCCGGGAACCACACGGCTAACCATACTCTTTACTGCACAATAAAAACACACAGATCTAATAAAAGTGTGCGTCACTCCCGCTCGCAGTCGAATTTCAGTAATCTGACGCTGGCAGGTCTAGTACTCATAACGTACTATTTTGTACTCGATTTTCAGATTTTCTGCATAAACAGATCCAAAGTTACAAGGGGGTATTGAAGTCCGAGCTGGAATGACGTCACTCCAGCCCGAACATTTTGAACTACACCAGCCTTGAAAACGGAAACGGAGAACGGGAGGTGGAGGGAGATGGCGAGGGAGAAGTGGGTTAACACTAAGTTTTCAACGTTATTTATAAAAAAAAATACAATAATTCTGTAGTCCATTCCACGCGAGTGGAGCCGTTATCACTGCAAAATTATAAACGGTATTTATTCGAAATATTGTTATCTAATATTAATAATGATAAAGAGCTAAAGTTTAACAAAAAATATGTGTGATTCCTAATTTTGCGCCTAAATGTCATCGATTCAGTTGAATAAAATGACAACAAACAGTTTTTCACTTTGGTCTGTAAAGTCATGTAAAGTCTGACAATCTTATCTGCTACGGGGTAGTGGCGCCACTTTCTATACAACACTGTCATAAGCAAATCGATGCATACAAACTGTAATCTTCCTAGACGTAAATTAGTTAAACATAAAATATTGTCAAACGTAACCTTCAGATTTCAGTTTATGTATTATCGGATTTTCATTGCTGGCAACACTGATGCATTAATCTTAATATAATTGGTTTTTGTCAGACCAATGATTTCTCATTATTGTTCTGTTCGCCACGACACCGAATCAGTACTAATTGTGACAGCTAATCTAAAACTGTAAGTACACAGTTTTAGATTTTAAAAAAAAGAATATATTATGTAGATATTACGTAAAAATATTGGTTATGTAGTGTGCAAAAAGGTGGTTGCGGGGAGTGAAATGACAATCGTATTGGATTGCTGCAGACCATGTCTGAGCCAAATCTAAAGTAACAGGTGGCGGTGGCAGTTGGAGGGAACGGGAGCGGGAAATAAAAAAATTTAAACATTAATTCTGTAGTCCACGGGAGCGGAGCCGCGGGCATAGCTAGTTTTTTTAACTAGTTTTCTTTCAAGGCCTTGGAAGATTGCCCTGTTTCATTCACTTTGACCCCCTGACTGATCTAACTAGACATTTTTCATACGGGTTCTTCAAGAAAACACAATTAACATGGGAAATTTCCTTAGGGAACATAAAAATAAGTTCTGAAACACAGAAGTTCTGGAGTGGAGTCAACGATGCTCCGCCGCCAGATGGAGCAACGACCTGAAGAAGGTCGCGGGTAGTGGCTGGATGCGGAGGGTGGAGGACAGGGTGTGGTAGCGTTAATTAAAGAAGGGCTATGTCCAGCAGTGGACGTCTAAGGGCTGATATTATATCAACATAAAAACGTTAGTCATTGGTGACGAAATCGCGGCATTACGTCAGATGTGTGGCCAGAAAGTCTATGAGTTTATCTTTATTATTTACTAGCTGTTGCCCGCGACTTCGTCCGCGTGGACAACTTAACATTACACATTCTTATGTATTACGTGTTACTAAATCCTAAAAGAAATCTATTAAGCTGGTTGTGCATTAAAAATATTAATATACATAAAAAAACTTACTATCCAATTGAGAACCTCCTTTTTTGAAGTCGGGTAAAAATTAGCGTTCCGGCGGCGATTTCGCCCGTTGGACCACAGTTTTTTAGGTTTCCGTAGCCAAATGGCAAAAAACGGAACCCTTACGGATTCCTCATGTCTGTCTGTCTGTCTGTCCGTCCGTATGTCACAGCCACTTTATTCCGAAACTATAAGAACTATACTGTTGAAACTTGGTAAGTAGATGTATTCTGTGAACCGCATTAAGATTTTCACACAAAAATAGAAAGAAAAAAACCTTAAATTTTGGGGGTTCCCCATACTTAGAACTGAAACTCAAAAAATTTTTTTTCATTAAACCCATACGTGTGGATAGGTATTCAAAAATGATATTGAGGTTTCTAATATGTATAATTTTTTTCTAAACTGAATAGTTTGCGCGAGAGACACTTCCAAAGTGGTAAAATGTTTGCCCCCCTCCCCTCCTCCCCCCCGTAAGAGAATGATAAAACTAAAAAAAATATATGATGTACATTGCCATGCAAACTTCCACCGAAAATTGGTTTGAAAGAGATCTAGTAAGTAGTTTTTTTTAATACGTCATAAATCGTAAACCACAATACTATTATTAAAACATCGATCAAAGTTACAACTAACTACAATAACTTTTATATTATGTTGCTGCTGCTACGGAACCCTTCATGGGCGAGTCCGACTCGCACTTGGCCGCTTTTTTTTAAATAAAGTTGACATTTACATTTATCATGAATTAAAAGATTATCATATAATCAATAAAAAATAATTTTTTTTTAATATTGTGCAAATTAGGTGATATTTCCTTCCCCCCCCCCTCCAATTTGTCCTTTCCATACCCTTTCTTTCTTTCCATCTCCATCCCCTTCCCACAACGTTGAAAACCCTTTCCCCCACCCCTTCCCTCTCCCTACTCCTACCTCTCCCCCTTCCCTTAACCCACCCCTTCCTACACCCTTTATTTACCACTGCCCCCTCATCTTTCCTCTCTTACCCTAATCCCTCTATTCTTTTCCATCCGACTTCCTTCCCCTCCTATTCCCTTCCTATGTTGCATATCCAATTAACTGTACAACAAAATGTCTGTCAAACTGCTGGACATGCCTTCCCCAATGAATGCCACAACGCCCTACAGATCCAACCGCTTCCGGCCACCATCTTCAGGTCGTCCATACACCTGAATAGAACCCGTCTGCAACAACGGCCGTTCGGTACTACGACAGATGTGACCTGCCATTTCAGATTACTAACTCTTTCGGCTATGTCGGTCACCTTTCTTATTCATAGGATCTCCTCATTACGAATCATATCCCTCATAGAGACCCCGAGCATTGCCCTCTCTATAGCTCGCAAAGCCACTTGAATCTTGTGGATCAGGCCCACCATCAGTGTCCACGTCTCCGCGCTGTAATCATGACAGGCAAGACGCACTGATTAAAGATTTTTTTCTTTAAACATTGTGGAATAGGTGACGTAAAGACTTGACGCAGTTTTCCGAATACTGCCCACCCTAACTGGATTCTTCTGTCAGCTTTTGAAATTGATCCTACCTAACTATATTGTCTGTCCTAGGCAGACGTATTCCTGAACAGCTTCGATATTGACATTGTCGACGATCACCGGTCTAATACAGGGCCACTAATTATCGAATAACGAACTTTTTGTATCGAGACTTGTGGAAATACCTGAAATACATCAGCTAAAATAAATCTATAAATGAGCTTTAAAACATCTCTGTCACTTTCTGTCAAGTTCTTGCAACGACCAGTAATATTGAACTACACTTTCATATAAATGATATGAAATGAGAGGTCAACTTGTATATCAGCATCCTGACATTTTATTGAGATATGACTTATACCAGTATGAGGCCCGAACTCAAAGCTATTGAACAGTGAAAACGCCGTCAAATTCTGTTCAGCAGTTTCCAAGATTAGCCCGTACATACATACATACATACAGACAGATAAGAAATTTTTTAGTTATATTTTTGGACTCTACTGGTCTTCAGTAACGTCCGGGCAGTGAAATTTTTTTTTTAACTTCAATGTACAGATTCGCTTTTCTTTTGTTTTTTCTACTCTTTTATTATATGTATATATATAGACTAGCTTTTGCCAGCGAAGTCGTTCGCGTAGGTTTGGATATTTACACACCTTCACTGCTTTTAACGATTAACTTTGTTTCCCGTAGGAATGGGATGTTTTTCGGGATAAAAACTATCGTTTGTCCTATTCCAGCACCTAACCTATATGTGTGCCAAGTTTCACCCCGATCCCTCCAGTGGGTTAAAGCGTGATTGAGCAACAAACATCCAAACTTTCAGATTTATAATATTAGTGGGATTTATCTTCTTCTTGTCCGTGTTAAATTTCGATATCTAGATAAGTATCGGATTAGATAAGTACTGCATAATCTGTAGTGTTTCCAGGAGAAAGAATGCCGAATTTATCAGCCATTTAAGTAAATTATCTATATCTATATATTCTTATTCTATATATATACATATAATAAAAGAGTAGAAAAAACAAAAGAAAAGCGAATCTGTACTATAAGTTAAAAAAAAAATTTCACTGCCCGGACGTTACTGAAGACCAGTAGAGTCCAAAAATATAATTAAAAAATTTCTTATCTGTCTGTATGTATGTATGTATGTACGGGCTAATCTTGGAAACTGCTGAACAGAATTTGACGGCGTTTTCACTGTTTAATAGCTTTGAGTTCGGGCCTCATACTGGTATAAGTCATATCTCAATAAAATGTCAGGATGCTGATATACAAGTTGACCTCTCATTTCATATCATTTGTATGAAAGTGTAGTTCAACATTACTGGTCATTGCAAGAACTTGACAGAGATGTTTTAAAACTCATTTATAGATTTATTTTAGCTGATGTATTTCAGGTATTTCCACAAGTCTCGATACAAAAAGTTCGCTATTCGATAATTAGTGGCCCTGTATTAGACCGGTGATCGTCGACAATGTCAATATCGAAGCTGTTCAGGAGTACGTCTGCCTAGGACAGACAATATAGTTGGGTAGGATCAATTTCAAAAGCTGACAGAAGAATCCAGTTAGGGTGGGCGGTATTCGGAAAACTGCATCAAGTCTTTACGTCACTTATTCCACAATGTTTAGACAAAAATCTTTAATCAGTGCGTCCTGCCTGTCATGATTACAGCGCGGAGACGTGGACACTGATGGTGGGCCTGATCCACAAGATTCAAGTGGCTCTGCTAGCTATAGAGAGGGCAATGCTCGGGGTCTCTATGAGGGATATGATTCGTAATGAGGAGATTTGAAGAATAACGAAGGTGACCGACATAGCCGAAAGAATTAGTAAGCTGAAATGGCAGGTCACATCTGTCGTAGTACCGAACGGCCGTTGGGGCAGACGGGTTCTAGAGTGGGACGCGACGTCCCATGCGCAGGGTGGGACGCCCTGCCGCCAGGTGTATGGACGACCTGAAGATGGTGGCCGGAAGCGGCTGGATCTGTAGGGCGTTGTGGCATTCATTGGGGAAGGCATGTCCAGCATTTTGACAGACATTTTGTTGTACAGTTAATTGGATATGCAACATAGGAAGGGAATAGGAGGGGAAGGAAGTCGGATGGAAAAGAATAGAGGGATTAGGGTAAGAGAGGAAAAATGGGGGGGCAGTGGTAAATAAAGGGTGTAGGAAGGGGTGGGTTAAGGGAAGGGGGAGAGGTAGGAGTAGGGAGTGGGGGAAAGGGTTTTCAACGTTGTGGGAAGGGGATGGAGAAGGAAAGAAAGAAAGGGTATGGAAAGGACAAATTGGAGGGGGGAGGGGGGAGGGGGGAAGGAAATATCACCTAATTTGCACAATATTAAATTATATTTTTTTTTTATTGATTATTTGATAATCTTTTAATTCATGATAAATGTAAATGTTAACTTTATTTTAAAAAAAGCGGCCAAGTGCGAGTCGAACTCGCCCATGAAAGGTTCCGTAGCAGCAAGTAACGTTCGTTGTAACTTTGATCGATGTTTTAATAATAGTATTGTGGTTTACGATTTATGACGTATTAAAAAAAACTACTTACTAGATCTCTTTCAAACCAATTTTCGGTGGAAGTTTGCATGGCAATGTACATCATATATTTTTTTTAGTTTTATCATTCCCTTACAGGGGGGGGGGACACATTTTACCACTTTGGAAGTGTCTCTCGCGCAAACTATTCAGTTTAGAAAAAAATGATATTAGAAACCTCAATATCATTATTGAAGACCTATTCCACACGTATGGGTTTGATGAAAAAAAAAATTTTGAGTTTCAGTTCTAAGTATGGGGAACCCCCAAAATTTAATGTTTTTTTTTTCTATTTTTGTGTGAAAATCTTAATGCGGTTCACAGAATACATCCACTTACCAAGTTTCAATAGTAAGTTCTTATAGTTTCGGAATAAAGTGGCTGTGACATACGGACGGACAGACAGACAGACATGACGAATCCATAAGGGTTCCGTTTTTTGTCATTTGGCTACGGAAACCTGAGGTTAAAAAACTGTGGTCCAACGGGCGAAACCGCCGCCGGAACGCTAATTTTTACCCGACTACAAAAAAGGAGGTTCTCAATTGGATAGTATGTTTTTTTATGTATATTAATATTTTTAATGCATAACCAGATTAAAAGATTTCTTTTAGGATTTAGTAACACGTAATACATAAGAATGTGTAATGTTAAGTTGTCCACCCGGACGAAGTCGCGGGCAACAGCTAGTTTAATAATATTAGTAGAATATGTAGCTTTATTAGAAGCCCTCTTTTGATTTCAGTGAAAAGGTCCACAATTTTCCAGCGATAGTGATAGCGATTCTAGTAGTGAGATCGACCTAGACTATCACTGTACATGTCAAGGCAACAGGTAATAAGGGAACGTACACAAATTACGTAACCACCCATAGTATAATCATATTTATTGGTAACAAAATTACAAGTCAAAAATGTTTTTAACAATTAATGTCACATAGGTAACAGATAATAATTAATAAATAAATGTCATAAATTCACAAATGTCAAATAACATACTTTGAAACATCTTTCAGGAATTCGTCAACTGAGTAATATGCCTTAGCTATAAGAATTTTTTTTAATTTATTTTTGTATATGGCAAGACCCCCTCTCCCCCTCTAGTTTTCACGTAGTAATGCATAAATATGGTTTTAAACCAATTTTTGCAAACAGAAAGGAATATAGCTCGAAAAAGCTCGAGATTTCCTTAGAGGATATTGTCTATGTGACGAAAACCTAACCGATATTTTTGCCTTGAAGGCTTGAGCCTCTAAGCTACAAGACTCAAACTTCACGTATTGGGTTAAATATGTCTACGTATACCACGCCTTACACGCGCTTGCACGAGTGACCGGGACAATGCAGCCATTTTGATTCGATATTTTTGGCTTGAAAAGTTGGAGCCTTTAAGCTGCGAGGCTCATACTTAACGTGTCTGGTCCAATGTGTGTATATCACGCCTTACTCTCGTCTGCACGAGTAAGCGGGACAATGTAGTCATTTCTATTCCACATTTTTGTCTTGAAGGCTTGAGCCTCTAAGCTACAAGACTCAAACTTCACGTATTGGGTTAAATATATACCACGCCTTACAATGCATCCATTTTATTTATTCGTTTTTCTTGTAGGTCGCAACACGTGGTCGCAAGTATGACAGTAGTGACAGTGACGATGACAGCACCGACGATGGTAGCGGTGACGATACAGGCTCATCTGACGACTACAGGACCAAGTATAACGAAATCATAAACGCGCCGACATCAAGAGTGAATATGCCGTCTGGGGCGCAGGCAACTATTTCTAAGCCTGTAAGTACATTGCATTCGAAAAGACAGCTATTTGCGAATTTTATTCAATAAATAATAGTAGCGTGTATCAGTACCAGTGTACGATTATTCTAATAAATAAAAACGTAAACTTCGCGTGTCGGCGCGGTCAACTGAAAATATTTGCACAAAATTTTTATTGGGTCTAAATAAGTATAAGTAATAGAATAGATAGATTCAATATTTTTTGGAATTGTTGTCTATTTGTTTGTTCGTTTGTGCACGTATCACGCAAAAACTACTGAACCGATTGTGATGGACTTTTCACAGAAACAAGATCTTAACTTGGAGTAACATTTTGGCTTTATTTCATCGCAATAAAAAGTTATGGGAATTTTTAGTTTTCAAATACATGAGTAGGTATGCAATATAACAATGAAGTATGATTATAATGTTCGCGTGGGCGTGAGAATGGGGGAGGACGTGGGCGTGGGCGTGGGCGTGGGTGTGGGCGTCGGAGTCGTAGTCAAAATCGGAGTGGGATCAACAGTGAGATAAAAAATAATTGTGTAGCTAGCTTTACCTCTATACGTCGATCGTAATTGTTTTTTACAATGAGCGTGCCGCGTGAAGCATTTTAATGCGATGATTTTCTATGAGGAAATATAACGAAAAGCAACCTACCTACTTTTGGTAAGTCCTCTCTTTGTTAGCAAGTGTCATAAAACGAGTGGTTATTAAATGGGAGAGAGTTTCAGATTGAACTAAAGGTTGGACCACAGGCGATTTCTACACATCCTCAATCTCAGAATAAAGGAGCACTTTAGAGCATTGTGGCCTCGAAAGCGGCGCCATACATTTTCATAGTAGATCAATTGCTCAACCAGTCGACCAACTAGTTGACCAACCAGTCGACCAACTAGTTGACCAACTAGTCGACAAACCAGTCGACAAACCAGTCGACAAACCAGTCGACCAACCAGTTGACCAACTAGTTGACCAACCAGTCGACCAACCAGTTGACCAACTAGTTGACCAACCCGTCGACCAACTAGTCGACCAACTACGACTCGGTGCGAAACGAGTAAGCGTTTGATAGTTTATGCAATATATTGCAAATTGTTGGCACGCGTGTCGCGCCACTTCACCATTCTATCTTGATGTGATTTCTGATTGAATCTTAATTAATTCAAATGTTGGCATACCGTTCCTAGCACCGGCACGGTGCAAGCAATAATATAATTTAATATGACGAACTTTTTCATATCGCCACTGTACTATCGCTACAGTTACGTATATCAGCACGTAGACGCCCACTGCTGGATGTAGGCCTTCCCCAATGAACGCCATCATACCCGGCCCGGCCCGCCCGCTGCCATTTCAGCTTACTAGTCCTTTCGTCTATGTCGGTCACCTTCGTTCTTCGTCGGGTCTTCTACATAGCTCGCTGAACGACAGCTACAAAGTCATAATTCTTAAAGTTAATTTCTGTTTCTACCAGGTGGATTACCCATGCGACTGCCACCGCATCGGTGATGGGTTGAAACTGATCACGATACAGCCTGGCTGGAAAGGAGGGAACGAGTTCGAGATAGTTGAAGCTGAGATGCACAAAACGGTTGCATTTCACAATATCTCGCATTGCAACATAACATCGGTAAGAACACAAAAGCCAGAGAATACTAAATATTACTACATTAAAAAGTCCGTTTGGAAACCTCGGTGCGCGAGTGTGACTTGGCCAGTTTTTTTTTATACAATTTGGCCTAACTTCACGGGCTTTAGCAAACTTTGATGATACAGTTAAGGCACAGACACACATGTGGGGAGGGCGTGGGCGTGGGCGTGGGCGTGGGTGTGGGTGTGGGCGTCGGAGTCGTAGTCAAAATCGGAGTGGGATCAACAGTGAGATAAAAATAATTGTGTAGCTAGCTTTACCTCTATACGTCGATCGTAATTGTTTTTTACAATGAGCGTGCCGCGTGAAGCATTTTAATGCGATGATTTTCTATGAGGAAATATAACGAAAAGCAACCTACCTACTTTTGGTAAGTCCTCTCTTTGTTAGCAAGTGTCATTAAACGAGTGGTTATTAAATGGGAGAGAGTTTCAGATTGAACTAAAGGTTGGACCACAGGCGATTTCTACACATCCTCAATCTCAGAATAAAGGAGCACTTTAGAGCATTGTGGCCTCGAAAGCGGCGCCATACATTTTCATAGTAGATCAATTGCTCAACCAGGCGACCAACTAGTTGACCAACCAGTCGACCAACTAGTTGACCAACTAGTCGACCAACTAGTCGACAAACCAGTCGACCAACCAGTTGACCAACTAGTTGACCAACCAGTCGACTAACTAGTCGACCAACCAGTCGACTATCTACGACTACTATTGACTCGGTGCGAAACGAGTAAGCGTTTGATAGTTTATGCAATATATTGCAAATTGTTGGCACGCGTGTCGCGCCACTTCACCATTCTATCTTGATGTGATTTCTGATTGAATCTTAATTAATTCAAATGTTGGCATACCGTTCCTAGCACCGGCACGGTGCAAGCAATAATAGAATTTAATATGGCGAACTTTTTCATATCGCCACTGCACTATCGCTACAGTTACGTATATCAGCACGTAGACGCCCACTACTGGATGTAGGCCTTCCCCAATGAACGCCATCATACCCGGCCCGCCCGCTGCCATTTCAGCTTGCTAGTCCTTTGCTAGTCCTTTCGTCTATGTCGGTCACCTTCGTTCTTCGTCGGATCTTCTCCATAGCTCGCTGAGCGACAGCTACAAAGTCATAATTCTTAAAGTTTATTTCTGTTTCTACCAGGTGGATTACCCATGCAACTGCCACAAAGCTGAGACAAATATCTCGCATTACAACATAACATCGGTAAGAACACAAAAGCCAGAGAATACTAAATATTACTACATTAAAAAGTTCGTTTGGAAACCTCGGTGCGCGAGTGTGACTTGGCCAGTTTTTTTTAATACTATTTGGCCTAACTTCACGGGCTTTAGCAAACTTTGATGATACAGTTAAGGCACAGACACACATGCTCATTGTTCGCACGAGAGCATGCTATTTTCTAGCAAGTGTATACAACATCATCAGCATCAGCCTAAATACGTCCACTGCTGGACATAGGCCTCCTCAATAAAATACCACTTTTGATTAGATGTCCATTGGGGGATTTGCCACAATAACCACGCTTGGTAGGCGGATTGGTTATCGAAGTAATGATCTTAACATACACATACAGGAGAACGCTGCTGCCCGTCCCTGGTGCAATCCCTTAGTCGCCTTGACGACACCCATGGGAAAGATAGGGGCGGCCCTATTCTAAACCGGGAACCACACGGCAATAGTGTATACAGCGCATGCGACAAATAAACATGCTTATTTTGAGTATGCGACTAAATCGCAAGTCGGTTGATTTTTGAGCATGCTACCTGTGGTACGGGTGGAAGGGGGTGTGAGAGTCGCACGTGTGAACGTGTTTTCTTATTAGCGTGCTAGTTCTGAGCAGATTTGTTGAGTTAATTTTGTCAGAAACTGCCATAATATAACGTTGTTGATCACTCGGTTCACTTATAGGTATAATTTTCAACTTCGTACCCTTTCATTTTAACGGAAAATCCTGAATATGTGTATTTGATGCGTATAGTCATTAGTCGCATGCTAATAAACAGCATGCTAGATCAAAGTAAATGTGAACTTGACATGAGCATGCTACTAATGAGCATGTATATTTATACCCTCTAGTACCATTTATCGCTGTATTTAGAACTTAGACAAATGAATCATTTGTTTATGATTTAGAACTTTACTATTTTTTTTATATGTTGAGGGAACATGATAGCCCGCAGGTTTGCACGCTGCTCGAAACAAGTTAAAATTACATTATTTAGAGCGTTTGCACATCTTTTTACACGTGCAGCCTGTGGGCAAATTATACTCAATAATCGTACGGAACCCTCCGCGTCCAGTATAATAATGTGTTCCGGGTGCTGATGCGGCTGCCGCGCTACTGTAGCGCATCAGGGATGTTCGCAGACGCGCGCGTGGACTGCTTCTACGCGACGCAGCGCAAGCGCGCCGCGTCCCAGGTGCGCCCCGCGCGCGCCAGCTCCAACAGCATACTGCTCCTAGCGGGGAGCAGACTCGACCGTCCGTACATCAGGAGGTGTTGCCACTTGCACGTGCGCACACCCATATGACTAATATTGGCATTTTTAAAGTTTGACATTAACATAGTTTTAAATTGCATACTAACAATTTTGGATCATTGCTTTCCGAAATAAAAACTTTTATTATTATTATATGTTCACAGATAATGAAGGTACAAAACTGTTGTCTATGGGCGAGGTTTCGTAACAGACAGCGAAAGATAGCCAAAGGGATTAATAATGTTAACGAAGTGATGCTGTTCCATGGCACCGACGCCTCGGATTCCATAGTGAGGACAGGCTTCAACATAGCTGAAGCAAATCCAAGTATTAACTGTTCACAATCAGGGGGCCAATTCTACTAACGCATTTTCACACAAAACGCAACTACAAGAAGAATTAAAATAATGTCAACTTACCATTTTACGGATACACAATCAACGAAAAATAACACATGCGAACTTTTATAATCAATAATAACAATAAAATATTTACCTTAAACGCAAACATTTGCCGCGCTTTAGAGAAAATAGTGTCGTATCTATGGGCGATTAGCACAATCGAGAATCGAGTAACGAATACTTATAAAATAATAGATTTCGTCCCTAACAGCTGAGTAGCGTGTGCGTTCCGTCTGCGTTTCATTTACGTTCGGTTATTGTCTGAAGTATAACAATGAGTAGAATACCAAATTGAGTTTGGAAAGCAGTTTGACTGTAACTTAAACGTAACTGTTGTTTAAACGAACGATAAATGTTGAAAATAGTAGAATTGGTCCCCAGTACTCTCACAGCAGTCCTTAGCAGCCTGGCTGGGCAACTTCTTAATTCTATTCTACCACTTCACCAATGTTCTAGAACGATTTTAGCGACGGTGATGCGAATATATGTTTTCCGTCGCATAGGGTAGCGAGTAATGGATTACGTGCACGCAGAGACGTCATACTTAATCGTCCTTGCGTTTGACAGAGCGTGACAGATATATAAAAGTAGGCGCTATAAGGAAAGGGATGGGTATATGCAGGAATTATCTATAGGTCACTGGTTCATATCCGGCTCGAAGGACCAATGCTGGGATCGTGTGGACAGTATAATTATTATGTGAAGTCATCTAAATGTGAAGAATAAAACAGTGTCTTGTTTCGGTGGTAAAATATTTGTATTGACAGTTATTAGACAGTCAATAGACAATAAAAAATATAACATATTTCGTTTGGCTCTGTTCCAAACAGAGCGGGTGACGTTAACAATCAGAATGTGAAGTAAGAAAGCCCGTTCCAAGTGCGGATCTCACTAGACTGGATATCATATACAACATCTAATTTATTATGCAAATTTAAAGCACCACCGCGTGTGCCCTGGGAGCTAAACCATAAATTTAGGAAGAGCTAAACCTAAGTACCTATTTACATGTTTAGTTCCAAAGACACACGTTACTAGTTGACATCGCCTTCAGCGCCAAAATGGCGGATATCAAAGTAGGCACAGAAATAATTTGACAACAAACAGTCCAATTAAGTTCTGGAGTGGAGACCGCAGATCGGCACTCGCAGGGTGGCACGCCCCGCCGCCAGGGGGACGACGACCTAAAGAGGGTGGCCGGTAGCGGCTGGATGCGGAGAGCGGAGGACCGGGTGTGGTGGCGTTAATTGGGGAAGGCCTATGTCCAGCAGTGGACTTCTAGGGGCTGACACGATGATGATGATGATGATGAAACAGTCTAAAGTAAGATACTTACAGGTCTGTATAACATCTAGCCAGACCTTAGAGTAAGGATTAAAGAATAGAGAGAGGAAGGGGAAACAATAGTACATTGTTACCCTAGGGGTGAAAGTAAGTTATTTAGTCCCGAGACAAATAGTACGATGGACTATATACATATAAGTCTTTAACCTGAGGTAAACACTATGCTTTTCATTACGAATATAAGGAAAGTAAAATAAAAACATGAATTAGCTTACATTTTGAAAAATGCCGCTTTTCCGCCTATTTTTTTTTCTATCGCCGGCCAGCTATTAAGCCATTATTTTTCATTTCATTGAAAAAATGGTAAATATTTTGCCCAAATCTATGTTATTTTAAAGAAATAGTTGAAGGTTGATTATAATAAAGTGATTTATAAAATATATTCTCTAATTAATATTTAACTTTATGTTATTTCAATTTTACATCGCGCTGTAATTGAGTGGCTGTATCTGACAAATGAATTTCTATAATCTAAGGGCTGTATAGAAAGTTGGAATATGGTTCAAGAGAAATGTGAAAAGAGAACTATCTTTTTTTTTACAATTTGACAGCTGTCAGTTGAAAACGATTATCAAGTATTACTTTCAACCCGCTCCTCAGGCAACTTCAGACCTACTTTCCGAGTATGAGTAATGAATATATATTTATATAATTATATGTATTTGAACTCTTAACTCACGGTCTCCATAAACGCAGGCAGCCACCAAAAAGTTTTTAACTTCATGTTAAACAATATAGAATAAAAAACGAAACAGACGATAAAACATTTAATGAAGATTTAAAACAGACATTGATTACGAACTGCTATTACCAACACATTAATTGAATACTTAAACGATAAATTATAACATAATTCTGTACCACAGAGGTACGCTATGGAAAAAATGTATTTTTTAAGTTTAACCACATTTTCTTGTTGGATTTGGATAGCTAATTAAAAAAGTATAGCATTTACCGCTGAATTCAGCTTATCAAATAGGTCTTAAGAAAAAAATATATAAAAAAAATTGATTTTGCACTGTAGGTACCTCTGTGGTACAGAATTATTGTAGATCACAAAAAAAATTCTATGTATACAACTAACATATAATAAATTGTATATTAGTGATGATAATAATATCAAATAATTCGATTATTATTTTGTCAAAAACCAATTAGGAACACGAATGTTGAGTCGATGAAAAAGAAACATCGTTTTATGACGGCAATTTATTTTTCTTAAGACACCGTTTGCCTACAAAAAATCCGGTCTTCAGTTTAAACCTCGCAGCAAATTGTAAGTTAAACTCTTGTAAACAATATTTAATATTGTACATTAATTAATAAGTATAAACACCAATGGATAAGGTCGCCAATATCACTTGGTAATATTCTTTCATCTTTGAGACGAAGAATCATTATACAAAGTTTGTATAATACATCTAGCTGTTATCCGCGACTTCGTTCGCGTGTATAAGTTAAATTTGGTGCGAATTTTAAGGACCCGTAGACAGCCGATATGACAATTGACAGCTTTCACAAATCGTAGCTTTTCTGATATTATAAAATGAACTTCTCAGATCATATCAGAACATTCTGGACCAATTTACAGTCACACATTTTCATAGTTCATTAAAAAAAATTAAAAATATTTTAGAACATTCTGGAAAAATCTGGAATATTCTAGAAAACTTCTCAATATTGTCACTCACAAAAGCACTTAACGCCATTCAGCACAAACTTTATATGAGCCGTACAATGCGTTAAAAAAGGATAGAAGTATCCCATCACACATTTGTCCAACCCATAAACCACTTCCACCAACCGTAACCAAACTCCCTTACTTGTGAGTGCAGACCAAGAAATTGAGAAAAGGCTGGACATACATAACACACACTCTCCTTTTGATTATGATATGATAGATTTATTTCAAAAACATAAATAAATCACTAATTGTAAAAAAGGGTACAAGGGTAATTCATACATTTTCTTAAGGTAGTTTTTTGATATTATCATATTTTACGATATTTTACATTTAATTCCATTCAATTACTCTTCATTGCACATTAAAAAAAATACACCGATACAATAATAAAGTAGCTTACATTAGTACATCTAGGTGGTCTGATCGCTAAAAGCGATGTCTTCCAGACTACCATTTACTATAAATATGACACAGGAAATGGGCACGTCATCGTAGATGACTTAAAAAGTTGAAAGGGATTTTGGGAATTCGTCGACGTAGATTCCTTCTCTGTAGTGCTATTCTCTAAAATACAAACTACTCACTCACTCATCGATGTCTCACTCAAGTGACTTCACTCACTTTGAAAACTAATCCATTGGTAATTCTGTAAACATTCCAGAGCACTATCGAAAGAATTCACTTCACGGCGACAGTGCTCTAGAATGTTTACAGAATGCCAATGGATTTCGAAGTGAGTGAAGTTACTTGAGTGAGACTCGCACGTGAGTTTGTATTTTAGAGAATAGCACTTCAGATTCCGAATTGGGGTTAATAGAAAGAGCTCTGATATCGATTTATTCCTTCGACATACTAGCTTTTTTACTTTGGAACTAAATCAAGCTGGAGATTGGTTTCCCTCCAGACTTCCCCCTGAACTTCCCCCCGCATTTCCTCCCGAGTTTCCCTCCAATTTCCCCTCCAAAATCCTCCCCAAATCCCCAAAACTTCCATCCGTTAGTAGTTCCACTAATCTCTCATTTATCTCATTTAGACGATCCATTTTCTCCACCAAATTAGTTATATTGTAATAACGCCTGTTTGTCACTTCTTCTGCTTGTAACAAATCTCTTTCTAATTCGTTTACTTTTTTTATTACTTCCGGACAGCTGTCACAGGTCTCGTTTGCAGCACCATTGTCATCAAGGTCCGGGGGAGGTCTCATTGTAGCAGACTGGCAACAAAAAAACATTTATCAGACTTATGTGTCATATATTATATGCATTTGCCGTGAACCGAGTGATCAACAACGTTATGTTATGACAGTTTCTGACAAAATTAACTCGACAAATCTGCTCAGAACTCGCACGCTAATAAGCAAACACGTTCACACGTGCGACTACCACACCCCCTTCCACCCGCACCTCAGATAGCATGCTCAAAAATCAACCGGCTTGCGATTTAGTCGCATGCTCAAAATAAGCATGCTTATTAGTCGCACGCGCTATTGCCGTGTGGTTCCCGGCTTAGAATAGGGCCACCCCTATCTTTCCCGTGGGTGTCGTCAAGGCGACTAAAGGATTGCACCAGGAAAAGGTAGCAGCGTTAAACCTGTGTGTGTATCGAACTACAAACCCAGCTATAACGCGTCACGTGGCATATTGTGATAAACGTTTGAGGTCTAATTATCATAGACGCCAAACGCTTATGAGAATGTCATGACCCGTTAGCAAACATCTCTATGTACTACTAGATGGAGCATTCCAAACAATCGCTCTGTTCCACGCAAGTAGCCACAACTCATTCACATTCACGATGAAACTTGTGCAGTTACTACGCAGAACATTTAATTATTACTAAATATTGACGCTACGGTTAAATAATGTCAACATTTAGGAAATAATTAAATGTTCTGAGTAGTAATTGTACAAGTGTCATTGTGAATGTGAAAGAGTTGTGGCTACTTGCGTGGAACAGAGCGATTGTTTGGAACGCTCCATCTAGTAGTACATAGATATCGTTGTCCGTTAGCGAGTGCAAAATTACGTTGTAGTTTGACGGCTTATATCCGAAATAATTACGGAGTAGGCCCTAAGTTCCATACAACAACGACCACCGTCCTTTTATAACATCATCATCAGGTTATTTTTGTCTCCACTGCAGGAGCACAACCCTCTCTCATCTGCCGGAGACAGACGGAGGATTTGGCCTGCACTCCCCGCGCTGGCCAGACGGGTTGGGGAGGCTGATTGATGTTTTATAATGTATTCCCTTAGTCGCCTTGTACTTGGGAAGAGTTGGAGTACTCTACCGAAACCACACGGCAAGACACACATATATTTTATAACATTTAAGGTTAACTGGAAAATACTGAAATATCTGAAAACCTCGATACTAAATGTCAATTAGAGAATTGCGGTACTTACTTGGAAAGTTAAATGTTGAAAATATGTTTTTACCACTGAAATTCACGTTTAATACAGGATTAAATTGTATTATTATTTGGGAATGTAAACTATCTTTTTCACTTCGTTCAGCTAAAAACTCACAACTTCTCTTCCAAATATTGTAACGCAGCACCCAAGCAGCTTAGATCGATCGATGTATAACAACACAAAATGTAAGAGGCATTCAAACTGTTCCAAACTTCAAGCAAATGTTGACTGTTTAATTTTGTAGCATTATAATAAGTCCAAGAGAATACTGTCTGTCTTGTACCGCATTTTCCCGTAGCTCTATCCCTTTCTGTCGTTCAGAAACAACGTTCGCTAGAGCGAGAAGATTGCTTGCCACAGCCCATGCGGCGGCGCGGTGCACTATGGGAAAATCTCGTATGTTTCATTTCAAAACTTCACATCTCTGTTTTTCAAAATGTAATGAGCTGTAATTTTGCACACCTATACTTGGATAAATATAAGGTCCTATCAAAATTATTTTAACCAAAAAAATTATTATTTAATTTAAATAACAAACTTTAAAGAATAAAACAGAGGTAAATTAGATGAAAAAAGTTTATCATATATCTAATAAATAAAATCGTAAATATCGCGTGTCTGTACATTGAAGATATTTGCAAAAAAAAATTGGGGGGGTCTAAGGATAAGCAACAGAACACATTTCGATCATTTTTGAATTTTTTGTCTGTTTGTCTGTTTATCTGTTTGTCTGTGAGTTTGTGCACGCATCACTTAAAAATGACTGATCGGACTTTGATGGACTTTTCACAGAAACATGGGGCTTAATTTGGTGTAACATATAGGCTTTATTTCATCGCAATCGGCTAACTCAATCAAAAGTTATAGACATTTTTAGTTTTCAAATACATTAGTAGGTAAGGTTAGTATGCAATATATTGCAAATAATAGTATTTCCGTACTATTCAGATTGCGATGAGTTTGGATTACATTTGGAGCTGCGGGTGGGAATTGGAGTGCGAGTGGGCGTGGGCGTGGGCTCGGAAGTGGGCGTGGGCGTGGGAAAAGGGTAGTGGGTGTGGGAGCGAGAGCGGAAGTGGAAGTGGGAGCGGGAGGGGAGCGGGACCGGAGCAGGAGCGGAAGCGGGAGCGGAAGCTGAAGCGGGAGCGGGAGTGGGAATGGGAGCGATTCTATAGTTCACGCGAGCCGAGGTCACCTGGACCTAGACCTGGACGATACACTGCGAAGAATGCAGGGTGTAAATGTTCGACTGAATTCGTGAGCGGTAGCGGGAGCGGGTATGGTACCAGTGTAATTTGAGTGTTTGAAAATTCGCGTAACTTTTGACTGAGTTAACCGATTACGATGAATTTGTAGTATACGTATGCAACAAAGTAATGTTGGTCGGAATTTGGATTGCGATGGATTAGCTACGAGGACTACATCTAGAGAGACGAGGGAAAGAGGTTTGAGGGGAGAGTTGAGGGGAGAGCTGAGGGGAGGGTTGAGAGGAGTGTAGAGGGGAGGGCTGAGAGGAGAGTTGAGGATCTGGATCTGGACCTGGGTCTGAGCCTGGAATTGGACCTGGACCTGCACCTGCACCTGCACCTGGACCTGGACCTGGACCTGGACCTGGACCTGCTCCTGGACCTGGACCTGGACCTGGACCTGGACCTGGACCTGGACCTGGACCTGGACCTGGACCTGGACCTGGACCTGGACCTGGACCTGGACCTGGACCTGGACCTGGACCTGGACCTGGACCTGGACCTGGACCTGGACCTGGACCTGGACCTGGACCTGGATTTAAAGTCTGAATGGAAGTGGGATAGGGAGCGGAAGTGGGAATTGGAGCGGATCCTGTAGTCCACGCGAGCGGAGCCGCGGGCACAGCTAGTCCTTCAATAAAAGTACAAAAATATGTCAATACACTGTCATCTATGTTGTTTTAAAATCTATCTATATCTATATTTCATCACCGTGTCAGAAAAGGCGCAAGCGAACGCAAAAAAAATTACTTAGGTAAATTAATTTATAAAGACCTTAATGAGATAAATATGTCGACATCTGCAACAGGTAAATCCTATGTAAAAAAACTTAAACATGTATATGAACATGTACACCTTGAACTATATTAGTTAGTCTATTTTTATTAAACTAATATACATATATAATATTATTCAAGAAACGATATAAGAGATTATAAGTATTCCAAAATGTAAAATACTTATACTTAAATTAAAAACTTTCTAGTTTCATTCAATTATTGTAGTAATATATTGCGTCTAAATCATGTTAATGAATTTGAGTTAGAGAGATACAGAATGCTCACGCCTAGGTCTCTGGGCGGTAGGCAGAGACGATGGATCGCCACTTTGTGCGATCCTGACACACCTCATAGCCTCATTCACATTCATCATCCTTTTCATGCACCTCCTTTTATTCTTGTCACTGCGGACCCCAGCCTTTTTGAGGACGTTATTAATTTTATCTTTGAACGTCTTCCTAGGACGAAGTCTAGCTGTAGTTCCTTCCACATTCGCACTGTAAATTGAATTAGATTTGATGCTTATTTGTACATTATGTTTAACAAATAAAATAAAAATACGTAAAATAAAACCTAATTTATATATATATTATATATTAATTTATTATTTTTATCCCATAACATTGACTTTCGAGTGAAACAGTTTGAGACGGTTTTATATAGGGCTGTTCCATAGTGCGGGGCGGGCCGATTCCGCCCGGACGAATACGAACAGACTCGAAGGCACCCCTTAGCGACTCTGCGCGTGCAGCCGGGACTGGTTGGTATAGGATATTTACCCTGTATTTAACTACTAGCTACATCTGTCGGAGAACCGATTACCGCTGGGGTAAACGAGTTCTCGAGTGGAGAACGCGACTGGGCAAGAGTAGTGTGGGACGCCCCCTGGCTGGATGGAGCGACGATCTGCGTAAGGCGGCTGACAGTGACTGGATGAGAAGAACCGAAGATCGGGTTCAGTGGCACGTCTTGGGAGAGGCCTATGTCCAACAGTGGACTCTTTCGGGCTGATGATGATGATGATGACAGACGTAGCTACAATATACTGTGATATACATATAGGTATATATATTATCTGTGATATGACAATATACAGGGATGGGTGATATAATATACATATTTAGAAAATATTCATGAAAAAAAGTTATGAACAAAATGCGATTTTACTCAATGTTACCGGCGCCGCGCCGCCGGCCGGGGCTATTGTAGGGCCGACTAGCGCACGGTGCGGCCGGTCATCGAACCCCGCGCGCGCGCGATGTATTACGAAGTATGCCCATAAAATCTTATGTTTTCGGAAAACTTGGAATCGTTATAACTATTTATTTTTTATCTTAATTGAAGAAAAGACCGAGAATTTTTTTTTCATTAGGTACAGAGCATGTTTTAAAAATATCCTATATATAGGTACCTATAGTCTGTGATATAATAATAGGTATATATGTTATAGCAAGCTACCACACACGGTGGCGATGCCGAGGAGTAGGTCACTCCCTAATAATTTCGGAAAATATACATATATCATCGGAAAAAGACATTTTATACTCTCTAATACCGTGTGGTCCCTGCCGTGTGCGGCACTCCAGCGCGGACAAAGGACGAATTTCAGTAATCTGACCCTGGCATGATTTAGTACTCATAACATACTATTTTGTACTCAAATATCAGATTTTGTACTTAAACAGATCAAAAGTTACAAGGGGGTATTGAAGTCCGAGCTGGAACGACGTCACTCCAGCTTGCCTTAGAACAGGGCCGTGATGGGTGTCGTCAAGGAAGCTAAGGGATCTCACCAGGGACGAGCAGCAGTGACCCGTGAGAGAGTACAAAATGTTTTTTTCTAAATTTAACAGATATTAGCCGACATGTTTATTTTTTAATTTATTTATTTAACAATTTATTGCACATACAATAGTAAAAACATATAAAACAATAAAAATAACATGAACAGTTGGTAATGCTTAGCTTCTCTTTAAGAGATTTCTGCCCAGGGGCGGCCTTAGGGGGTGGCGAGCATTGCAACCGCCCGGAGCCTCGCGCTTGCCGGGGCCTTGCGCACTCGCGCAACCACCCAAGTAGCAAAACATTTACTAATAGTACTCTTTGTATTGATTTGTGAACGAGCAGACATGTTTACGGAGTAAGCCCTTTCACATTTTCCGTAATACAATACAATACAATACACACTTTATTGCACAAACAAATACAGTTACACTTTATAGAAGTTACAAATAGTACAATTTAGGCGGTCTTATCGCTTTAAGCAATTTCTTCCAGACAACCTTTAATAAATAAATATTTTTAACAGATTGCATTTTCGGCCCTGGCATATACTTTGCTGAGAACTCATCCAAGAGCGACCGGTATGCGGAAGCTCACTTGGGGCACAAGTAAGATATCAAATATATTACTATAATCGCAACGATCTCTATGTACTACTAGATGGAGCGTTCCAAACAATCGCTCTGTTCCACGCAAGTAGCCACAACTCTTCACATTCACAATGAAACTTGTGCAGCAGTTACTACTCAGAACATTTAATTATTTACTAAATATTGACATTATTTAACCGTAGCGTCAATATTTAGTAATAATTAAATGTTCTGCGTAGTAACTGCACAAGTTTCATTGTGAATGTAAAAGAGTTGTGGCTGCTTGCGTGGAACAGAGCGATTGTTTGGAACGCTCCATCTAGTAGTACATAGAGATCGCCTGGATGCGGAGGGCGGAGGACCGGGTGTGTAGCGTCCCTATGTCCAGCAGTGGACGTCTAAAGGCTGATATATATAGCCATGCTTAGGAGTCGTTTCTGTGATCGCAGTAATAATCTTAATATACACAGGAGAACGCTGCTGCCTGTGCCTGGTGCAAACACTTAGTCGCCTTGACGACACCCACGTTAAGATTGGGGGTGGTCCTATTCTAAACCGGGAACCACACGGCTAAAATCAACGAATTTTCTTTAAAGTTTAAAGTACACCACTTCTTTTCAGAAAAATGCTCCTCTGTCGCGTAGCGCTTGGCAGAATGTTGGACCGTAGGAGTGTCGACAGAATGACGAAACCGCCAAAAGGGTACCACTCAGTGCAGGGGCTCCCGTCCCCGGAGTTGCTGTCGTGCAAAGAGTACGTAGTGTACCATAACCACCAGGTGAGATCAGAGCTTCAAGCCAAAAAAAAATGTTTTGTGTGGTTCTTCCCAGCTTCGTATTCTAATGCACGAGATGTCTTCTCACCCCTTGGGGGGGCGGGGAACCTGTACCGAGGCAATGGCCTCTTACCAGGGGCTTCGTGCGCTGCCCGTTAATACGGGCAGGTCCTTGGAGCGCGGAGAGACTCCGCTGTGATAAATTTGAGACCTTTTCTTCTCGCCGGCTCGCGTGCTCAGCGCACCAGGTGGAACCCCCGAGGGGGAAGCCCAGCGAACGAGCAGCAGCAGAGCCGGCTAAGCGTAGGTCTCATGGGTCAGCGGAGTCTTCATCCACGAGGTCTCTGGGTAGTTTTTTGGCGTCTGGAGGCCGCGCGTGATAGGGCGCGGTCACTTGGATATGTGGCAGCGCGGAGTTGTTCGCGCGCTCATATTCTATTCTAATTAATGTAAAGGTTGGGTATCTATATATATCCAACAAGGGTTGCCATCTCTAAAATCTGCCAACCGTTTTGGAGCTTACAACCTTACGAGTATTTATGTTAATTTTATTTAGCAATTTATTGCACACACAAACTAAAAAACATACACAACAATAAAAGTAAGGAAAAAATAAAATGGTAATGCTTATCTCTTTAAGATATTTCTGCCAGCGACAGAGAAAACTTCGGGAAGGGGAGATATGTGAGTACACACATAACAAACGATACTAAATAAATGTACAAACTACACATACTTCTACGATACATAAACTTACATCTTCTTCTTCTTCTCTCTCGTTCCCTCACTGCTGAGGATAGCGACCGTATAAAATGCGCCTCCACGCATAGCGGTCATTGGCCAGCCGCACTGCTTCATATAAGGATCCGCCAGCCAACCTCCTCACCGAGTCTGACCTCCTAGTAGCTCTACAGCTCGCTTCTTCTCTGTAGTTCCCTCACTGCTGAGGATCGCGACCGTATAAAATGCGCCTCCACGCATAGCGGTCATTGGCCAGCCGCACCGCTTCATATAAGGATCCGCCAGCCAACCTCCTCACCGGGTCTGACCTCCTAGTAGCTCTAGAGCTCGCTTCTTCTCTGTCGTTCCCTCACTGCTGAGGATCGCGACCGTATAAAATGCGCCTCCACGCATAGCGGTCATTGGCCAGCCGCACCGCTTCATATAAGGATCCGCCAGCCAACCTCCTCACCGGGTCTGACCTCCTAGTAGCTCTAGAGCTCGCTTCTTCTCTGTCGTTCCCTCACTGCTGAGGATCGCGACCGTATAAAATGCGCCTCCACGCATAGCGGTCATTGGCCAGCCGCACCGCTTCATATAAGGATCCGCCAGCCAACCTCCTCACCGGGTCTGACCTCCTAGTAGCTCTAGAGCTCGCTTCTTCTCTGTCGTTCCCTCACTGCTGAGGATCGCGACAGTATAAAATGCGCCTCCGCGCATAGCGGTCATTGGCCAGCCGCATTGCTTCACATAAACATACATACATATACTCAAATAAATACATAAATGTGTATCAGTAAATACATTATGAAATATATACATACTAAAAAGTGAAAGATAATGCTCTTTTACTCTTTAACCTTGAAGGACTCGCCAGAGTTTTTTTTTAAGTTACTCAGTAATATAAAAAATTAATCGTTTTAATTTTGTTTTATATCAACTTTCATCTATTTTCATACAATTTTAGACTAAATATGTATTGTAAAGAAACAAAACCGAAACTTCGTCCCGGCTAGGGTTGCCAGACGTCCGGATAAAGCCGGACAGGGTCAGGCTTTTTGCATGTGTGTCCGGCCAAATTCGCCAGTGTCCGGTCCGTCCGGTTTTTGTTAGGTTTTTACATCTTGGGCCATCTCACGGCTCGTGCACGAGCACGAGTTAATCGAGTCGCCATCTCACGGCTCATGCACGAGTCAATCGAGTCGGATGGAGTTCTAAAATCGTTGGCTTTTAGAGTGTCCGGCCTTGATATCGAAAAGTCCGGGTAACCTGCCTGCCCAGTCCGGCTTCGCCGTATTAAGACCTGGCAACCCTAGTCCCGGCGCACAGTACAAAAAAAGTGACATCCCCTTCTTATTGCGTAGTCAGACAAAGTTTTTAATTCATAACCCCCCCCCCCCCCCCACTGTAAAACCAAAAAAGTATTTGTTTCTGGAAATCTATACACAACAGAATTTTCCTACTAACGTTATTTGGTTGGGTTATATTGACTACACATATTTCTGGTATCAACTTTAATATTAGTCAATGTCAACAGGAATTTTTAGTTTTCAAATACATTAGTTGGTATGCAATATAACAATGTTCGGTGCAATTCAGATTGCGTTGAGTCAGTGAGAGTAGGCGTGAGAGGGGCCTAGGAGTCATGGTCGGAGTCGGATTGAGAGAGTGATTGCGCGCGGAGCCGCGGGCACAGCTAGTGGACTTATATTTTGACAAACCCATTGGTACATGGCGTGACTGGGGATTGAACTCGGACCTTACGTCGTCGCGAGAAAGTACTCGTATGTGGAGCACTGCTGAACAATTTATGTTTTTGTTTCAGGCTTATCCGGAATATGTAATTTCATACACCATTGGATAGAGTCTACGAGATGGCTACGCCGTAGACCTGCGCTACGCTCTAACGCTACGTATTCTGTCTCGTAGACATTCATATAACCTAGTTTTCTCCAAAACTATAACCGCACCCCGGCACTCCAACAAGCGAACTGATTTATTCGCCTACTACTACTACAGGCTCATCAGCCTGTACGTACACTACTGTGTTGTTCGCGTAAACTATCGAGAGAGGGACAGCGTTATACGTCAACACATAAGTGCTTCTCTTTCTAACCAGCTGCGTACTACACGCTGTGCTTTATTTTGTGGGCAACGTTAGGGGGGGAGGGGGGAGGGGGTAAGTGTCGCTTCTTACGTAGGAATATTTAGTACTAGCTGTTGCCCCATACTATGTACTTCCCGTAGGAATGACACGCTTTTTCGGGATAAAACTATCCTATGTCCTATTCCAGGACCTAACCTAAATGTGTGCCAAGTTTCATTCCGATCCGTCCAGTGGTTGAACCGTGATGGAGTAACAAACATCCAGACTTTCGTATTTATAATATTAGTGGGATTCTCTGCTGTGTCATTGATTTTTTTACATAATATTTACAAGATTTTCTATTAGCTTTGGAAAATATTGTATAAATTCATTTTTAGCTTTCATATACTTGTAAGTGGTGCTTATATCCTAAGAACAAACTATGTATAGAAATAAATAAGTTGAGTGATGTATTTTTTTACATATTTCTGAAGCCCTTTTTGTAAATCTTTTATAATAAATCATATACAATGATGCATACTGCCTTTATAGAGTGAATATAGTTGCGGTTTCCGTTAGAATATAGTTTGCCGTGTGGTTTCCGGTAGATTAGAATAGGACCACTCCAACTCTTCCCGTGGATGTCGTACAAGGCGACTAAGGGAATACATTATAAAACATCAATCAGGCCTCCCCAACCCGTTTGACCAGCGCGGGGAGTGTAGGCCAAATCCTCCGTCTGTCTCCGGCAGATGAGAGAGGGTTGTGCTCCTGCAGTGGAGACAAAAAACCTGATGATGATAGTTGGCTCGTTCGCCTATGGGCTTGGTTATTGGACTCAAGCGCCAGAGGTGGATTCGATTCCCACTGGGGACAGACAACTTTGTACATTCGTTGTCCCGGGTCTGGATATTACAATTGCGAATTGTCCAATCCTTGTTTAATTCGCATAGCACAGGAGAAAATCCTAATTTGGAATTAGAAAAGTGGTACGGTTCCAAACCGTCTGGGGGAGGGGTCTGGCAGAGTAATGTTCGGGGCTGCCGGGGGGCACAGTAGCCTTGAATTCCTCGGAGAACGCACTGTGCCCCCCACTACGGCAGGGCGGGAAATACGCCGGAGTGGTTTTAGTGGGTATGCCCTCCACACAGTACGACAGCGTACTGTGCCTGGAGCGAGAGTCCCACATACCTCCTGGTCTCCCTAACCGGGGGGATGAGTTACCTCATTTCCACTCCGTCAAAAAAAAAAGGTCCCGCCTCCATAGAACACGTTACGACTTGAATGTCAGCATTAAAAATCAGCATCGATTGCTGATGCTGATATTAAAAACAATGCTGATAATCCGCGGATGTTGATACTGATATGAAAAATGAAAATGAAAAAAAAATGAAAATATATTTATTTAACGTGCAGATTTGTAGGTACATAGTTTAAACAGTGACCCCCACATAGGCTATGCCTGTCCCGTGAGGGTCGACTATTCGGTTTTAACGAGTGATACACAAATATAAATCAAAAGAAAAAGAAATAATAGTAAACAAACAAAAATTAAATTAAATATAAAGATAGCAAATTATTTAAATAAATTTCAATCAATTAATTATCAGATCAAATACAAGATTCATTTTATATTAAATTTTACACAATATTATAAATTGTAAATTGTGGGGCAAAAAAAAAACTGTGTTTTATTGTATAACTTTAAAAAAGCTCTCAGTGCTGTCGTAGCTCCAGGAAAGCAACTCATTATAGATTAGAGTTTTTGCTTTTCGGGTAGGCATTAGTTTGATATCACAGGCCCTTACAATTATGTTATATACAAACGGGAACATAAAGAGGTTGAATTCGCAACAACCCTAGTACAGACACGCGAAGTTAACGTTTTTATTTATTAGAGCGACAGACGTGGATTCCCGTAGAGAAACCCTACACTGAGAACACTAAATATCACTACTACAGCGGCAGCAGAAGTACAAATAACATTGCAATTACACGAAGTGGTATATATATATATATTCTTTATTGCACAACTTAAAACTAAATTCAGTAATAAATGGTGTGTACAAAGGTGAGCTTATCTCTAAAAGAGATCTCTTCCAGCCAACCCTACAGGGTGTGAGACAAGGCAGTAAAAGCGACGGGGGCACAATAAGTGCATAATAGACTACATAATAACTAAATACCTGAACTAACATGTAATAAACATACTTACATAAATACATACATACCATATTATACTGAGTGAGACAGATAGTGCTCTTTTAGTTTAGTTTTAAAGGATGTCACCGACGTACTATCTCGAATGACCGTCGGCAGTTTATTCCACATCTGCGCAGCTCGGACAGTGAAGGAATTGAAAAAGAATTTGGTGTTGGATTTGGGATAGTGGTTTGAATTATTAGAAGACTAAAATAAGTAATATGTATTATTATTGCGTGGTTTCCGGTAGAGTAGAATAGGACCACTCCAACTCTTCCCGTGGATGTCGTACAAGGCGACTAAGGGAATCCTATACTAATATTATAAACGCGAAAGTTTGTAAGTATGGACGGATGTTTGTTACTCTTTCACGTAAAAACTACTGAATGGATTTTAATGAAACTTTACAATAATATAGCTTATACATCATAATAACACATAGGCTACAATTTATAAAGATATTGTGTGAATGGTACAAAATTACAAGTAAGTAGGAAAAAATCTACCATCTGCGAGCTATTCTGGCGTGCGCTGCCAAAACCGCTGGTGTTACACATAATATGAGTAGCTTTTTTGTAGGACTATTTAAGATAAACATTTCCCATATTATGTAATGTATGATGGAAAAGTTTATCTTAAATAGTCCTACAAAAAACTACTCGAAATACTAATCGTGAGCAGACGAAGTCGCGGGCACCAGCTAGTATATTATAAAACATCAATCAGGCCTCCCCAACCCGTCTGGCCAGCGCGGGGAGTGCAGGCCAAATACTCCGTCTGTCTCCGGCAGATGAGAGAGGGTTGTGCTCCTGCAGTGGAGACAAAAAACCTGATGATGATGATTATTATAAATCCAATTTATATTCATAAACATAAAACTACACATATATAAACGTATATAACTACTTATATAATAGAATATTTACAGACAAACAAAATATTTACAAATAAAATATCTGTCCCAGGTCCTGCGTGGTCGGAAGGGAGCCTAATACACTAGATGCATTGCCCCGCTGTATAGCGAGGCTGAGCCGTTGTGCCAGGTAGAGGCCGGCCTTCCGGTCACGCGAGCCCTCGACGAGGCGCTGCGACAGCTCCCGAAAGAGTGCCTGAGCGCCTGGTCCCCACGGCCCCAAGGTTTCCACCCCAAACGGCGCAAAAATGTAGTCTGCGTTGAGGCTGGCATATTTGCGCCGCTTGAGGTTCTCCGCTGACGCCGCCGCGGATCCGGCATTCTTGGCCGTGGCTGGAAGGTGGGACGGAGCAAGGGTGTCTGCGCACGTGGCATCCCAAACTACGGCACGTCCCATCTTCCAGGGCACGAGAGTCATTCCATCGGGCCGTTTGCCGTCATCGCGGGCTAGGCCTGCCGGTTCTAGTATGGCCGGAGCACCGGCGGAGACAAAGGCTCGGCGGATGACATCGTTGAGGTCGGCATGTCGCGGGAAGCGCCCGGCGCTCCTGGAGCAAGACAGGCCATGGTGTCCCAGCTGGTCGACGGCGTGGCCGCAGCGACACTGGTGTGCGACGTTGCAGGAAGCGCCTAGGCGTAGAGCTGTAGCGATCCTGAAAGTGGCCCGGTCGAGCAACGTGCCAATGTTGGCTGAAGGGAGCGCTTGCAGCCAAAGTCCCGACTCCCACTCCCCTACCGCTAGGAGGCGAGCTCGCCCCGCAGGATTGGTTGACGTATCTAGAAGACTATTCCGTACCAATCTGCAGAGCGGCTCGTCCCAGAGCCTTTGGGAAGTGAGCGTAGTCGGGAACGCGGTGTTTGGACAAGACGACAGCCAAGCATTTCTCGCCTCAGCCAGGTGGTGTAGCTCAAAGGCTGATGTTACCGGTGCCAGTATCTTTGACACCAGTGGAAGGGTGCTATAGGCCGAGGACAGGAAGGCAGGTAATGAAATGCTAGAAATTTTGCGGACACCAAGGCCACCAAACCTTATAGGCAGTGAGGCCTGGGTCCAGGAAGAGTCATCAAAATGTATATTAATAATAGAAACTAAACTATATTTTATGGCACTGTCCATACGGGCCAGTAAGTCAGGGTGTTTCCACATATGACAGCAACGTAAAATATAGGTGAACTGAGGTACAAAAAGACTGTAACGGAGGATGAAATATGCTACGTGAGGGCTGATTTGGCGCAAACGGTCTGACGCTGCAGAAAATTTTTGAATTCTGTCACTAACAAAGGCGGAGAAAGATTCATCAAAGATTGGGGAACCTAGGAGGCAGAGAGAACTTTTATTTACAATGGTAATGTTATGGGCCAAGGAGTTGAAGTCGTGGATGATGGAATCTCTATCTGGAATAGACTCAGGTATATAAAGTTCACACTTAGCGAAGTTAAGTTCTAGGCCTATAGCACCGAGTTCTTCAATCAAGAGCTGCAAGTCCCCTAAAACTGAAATCACATCCCCGCCTAAGGTTCCGTCGTCGAGATACCAGACATTAAATTTTGAATTTAGACGCTCAATAATAGGGTGAATTGCAAGGCTAAATATAGCTGGCCCTAGAGGGTCGCCCTGTTGACAACCGACAGATGAAAACAAAAGATTATCCTTGTATATGAGGTTAGATGGTTTGCTATAACATTGCCAAAGATAATTGTAAAGGTTTGGTAGCTTCGAACGGATTTGTGTCAGCATGGCGCCTCTATCGACAGAATTAAAGGCATTTTTGATGTCAACCTTTAGTACGACCCCACCTGGCTGGTGGTGTAGAAAAGTTCGGAGAGCATGTACAGAAGCCTCACAGCCACCCTTAGATCCAAAACCTAGCTGTGTGGGCTGAAAGTATCCGGCCAGGTAGTCCGCCGTACTTTGACAGCACACTTTGGCTGCAAGGCGACGGTACGTGCTACCGACTGCGATTGGCCTAATGCCACCGTCCTTTTTCCTTAGGGCGATAAGATTTGCACCGAAAAGAGTGTCAATAACGCCGCCTGCTACCGATCCTGACAGCATCAGGTTCGTTAGAGCAGTGATCCTATCGATTAGGCCCGTACTTCCGCAAATGCCGCCTATCAGATCTTTTAGGTGTTGAGGTGTTAAACCGTCGATGCCACCGGCAGAGCCGGAGTTAAAAGAATAAATTCCTTGGCTGACGGCATCGGCGTTGACGTGGAGTGAGTGCTCCGTACCGCTCGTGGTGTCGGGGTAGCGGAGATTCGGCAGGGTCTGCGGATGTTTACATTTAAGGGTTTCGAGCGTTTCTGGTGTGTCTGGTGCTAAGGTGTCGCTGGAAAAGAGTAAACGGGCAGCGCCCTTAATGTCTCCCTCACCGACTTTCGCTTCTACGCGTTTGAGAATATTGCTGCCTGTCGATCGAATACGGGGGTTTTGTGGATAAGGAGTTAGCGGGTTGGTACAGTTTTGTTTTATTCGTGATGTAAGGGATTGTTTAGATGATATGATGGTATGATTATTATTATTATTGTGTTGATAAAATAACGATATAAGTATGTTTTTATCGATAAATTTTATCAAGATAGTTGTACATAATTATAAGTAAACAATGACACGGAACAATTATAAATAGAAAATGTCTTCCAACGCACCGCACCGGGGCAGGGTTCCCAATATACTGGCAGCGTTCCCCCTCTGAATCGCCAAGCTGATTCTTTGGGCGAAGAAGCTGCCAGCTCTACGGTCTACCGAAGCTTCGATGAGGCGCGTTGAAAGGTCTTTAGCTAGTAATAGAGCATCTTGCCCCCAGGGGCCCAGAGTCTCGACGCCGAACGGCACAAATACATACCCTTGCCCAAGATCGGCATATTTACTTTTTTTGGGCTATTTGGGATAAATTAGTTCTATTTACAAACATTAATGAGTACCGTGGTGATACTAAATAGTAATTACACATTAAATATATCTAAAACTGAGTAAACCCAAAAGGTATATAACCTAGCTCTGCTTCTGGAATGGCTGCCACCACGTCAATCGACAGCTCAGCTGGAATTCGAATTTTGACATGAGATATTTTAAACTGCAAACACATTATCGGACGCAGCTGTAGATGAGATTAATTTACTTAAAAAAAACTCCACGATCTGTTGATAGAAAAATGTTATTATAGTTTGGAAGAATTTCTTGGTGACGGTTCAATTTAAGGTTTCTATTTGTATCTAATTTTTTTTTTTTACTTTGTTTTTAAATGCATGCTTTACTGCGACACAATGTTGTATGCCCACGTGGCGGGACATAGCTGAGCTCTAATTATGACATTTAATCCTTTATACCTATGATCCACAATAAAGATATTTCATTTCAGCTTAAACGCGTCCGAGTAGTGTGGCACGTCTCTTCGGACTTATTTTCTGGCATTCATTCCACGATTGTCGACGGGGAAACATGTCGAGTAGCGACAATGAGGACGAATTTTTAGAGTTAGCGGCGGCTTCTTATGTCGTCTATCAAAAATATATATTTAAATATATTTGGGTCCATGAGATTAATAAAAAAAACATCCGTGTTTGGTGAATTCCATACTTTTATTACGGGTCGAGAAACGTTACAAAATGTATTTAAGAATGAATTAAAATCAATTTAATTTTCTGTTTACACAATACAATACACTTTATTGTATAAACAAATACAGTTACAAGTTTTAAAAGTAACAAATATTACAATTTAGGCTTAGTGTTTAGTTTCATTGAAATTGATTTTGTAATACAAACAATACCATTTCTGTTGCTTTAATGAAGCATTATTTGTAATTCTGAGGTTTATTATTACATGCTATGTGTTTTTCATCCATCGCATGCGACATTACGAGAGACGTGAACTCGTGAGCGGTCGGCTTGCTTTAACTCTCGCAAAACGTCCGCGGACGTGGACGCGGACGAAAATGTCCGCGCGTTCAAGGTCGCGTCCGCGACTTAGGTCCGATAGTGTGCACAGTATAGTGTATAAGAACAATTATATTATTATTTAGTTATCTATCATGTACGTAAATGCAACAACCTAGCCTCCGGAGGAGGGCGCTGGTGTCTGTAACACAGGCTCGCCTAGCATGGATACCAGCGCACTATGTTCTAGCACCACTTAGTACATATATGGTTTAATGTAAGAAATTTACTTACTTTTAGTAATGTAAATGATGCACTTATATAGTTTCTAGCTGTATTGTATATATAAGAAATAAACTATTTCATTCATTTCATGTACTTCCAGATGCAGTTAAGCCGCGTCCATAAGCCGCGGCTTACGGACGCGGCTTAACTGTATCAAAGTTATTATAAATGCGATAGTATGGATATTTCTAAATCACGCTTCAACCACTGGACGGATCGGGATGAAACTTGGCACACATATAGGTTAGGTCCTGGAATAGGACATAGGATAGTTTTTATCCCTAAGAAACATCCTATTCCTACGGGAAATACATAATAATTTGTGATGTTAAATTGTCCACGCGGACGAGAGAGTTCCAAGAAAAAACGTCTCATTCCAACGGGAAACCAAATTAATCGTTAAAGGCAGTGAAGATGTGTAAATATCGAAACCTACGCGGACGAAGTCGCGGGCAAAAGCTCGTGTAGGTGTACTTTCTTTTGATAATTCTGACTAAAAATAGTCTATACCTTAGATTTTCTAAGTCTTTTAACACGGTCGGTGTGTGACCATTTTATCAACACTTCCAAGAATATTATCTGATCAATAATTTTTTACCTGCGCAGCGTACTGGCTCGAGTGACGCAAAATGAACCATACCCAGATGGCAATACTTACCAATTTAGCCTTACACGACAAGTTGACCACTACTTCTTTCACGGCGTTTATCTCGCTCGATATCACATAATAACCGATATCAAAATTGTACTGACAACTCGTTTTAGTCGACTCAGTTTCGGGTGGGTTTCCCCCAGTGTTTAATCTCAATCGTTAAGCAAAGATCACTAAAACCATTCAGCCAAGTCTTTCTCAGACCAAAGCGAAGCTTTTTAAAATATTATTGACGGAATAAACGCAACAATTGCAATTTTAATCATTGTAGGATATTTATTTGTGGGATGTGATATCTAGTAGGACAACATAGCTGCCATGGTTACACTTTTTTGCACCACTCGGGAGTCACGTGTATGGTAACCAAATACTTTATAAGTAGTGAACAAGACTGTGCACTGTCAAACGATCTCTATGTACTACTAGATGGAGCGTTCCAAACAATCGCTCTGTTCCACGCAAGTAGCCACAACTCTTTCACATTCACAATGAAACTTGTGCAGTTACTACTCAGAACATTTAATTATTTACTAAATATTGACATTATTTAACCGTAACGTCAATAGAGATCGTTGGCACTGTCGAATTTAATTCAGCCTTAAATTAACTTCGTATACCATACATTCGAATATTTTTTTACGGTTGCAATCATTAGACAAGGACGCAATCCTGTTTAAGACTCTCTCGCTCGAGACCGTTTTTAGCTCCCTAGTGCGCGATCCTGTTTATGCGACAAATCCGTGATGGTAACTCATACAGACTTTTTTTTGTTACCGGCAACACAGTTCCGTTAATCTATTAAATTTAATTTCGTTATAATTTGTCTCATTCCGCATTCCTCATTATTCCTTGTTTGACGCGACATCGCGGGAACTTTTGAAAGTCTGTTAGTGTGAAAAAACTGTAAGTACTGAACAAACATACCTTCTAAGTACATATACATATTAATTTAATAAAAACCATCATCATCAGGTTATTTTTGTCTCCATTGCAGGAGCATAACCCTCTCTCATCATACGGAGACATTCCCGCCTCCTCACCATTCTCCCCCCGCAACTCCTCTAAGCGAGGATCAACGGAGGTAACTGCAAAGACACCTACCAGTGAAGGTAGGGCAAGTCCCAGGTCATGAATTTACGCTACCTTGGGCCCCAGACAAAGTTAATTAAAGAAGTAAAGAGTCAAAGTAGGAAGAGAGTTCCCACTTCCCCTCTAGCAAATGGGAGTGTAGCAATGAAACGATGACCAAAGTGGTCACGTCGGGGGGTTGGGGGTATTGGTGTGGCCAAGATAAGCCTGGCCACCTAGTTGAACACCACGGACGTATTTAGCGCCTTTGTGACGCAGTGAGCTGTGACGGAGTAGCAGAAGGCTACTTCGTATAATAGTGCCAGTAGTAGGCATGGCAAAAACGCTTGAACGCTCGGAAATTGTGACGGTTCGCAACCAGATCTCCATAGTATACCGGACGGTTCACGTAATTTAGATCCGATAGCATGAGTTCACGTTCCCGATCCCACCGTGTGCACTCCCACAGAATGTGATGAGCGGTTTGATCCGACTCACCACATTCGCAGTCGGGAGATGCGACCAGCTTCATGGAGTGAAGCTTCGCCTGGAAGTTGCCGTGACCGGTGAGGAACTGCGCGACGCAGTGATCCACCTCTAGCCACCGTTTCTCCAATCTCTCCTCAACGCTTGGGAAGAATTTGAAAAGGTGCCTGCCCTTTTCAGATTCCTCCCATCTGCGCTGCCAATCGGACACCAGAAGGTCGTCCACAACCGAAGCTGTCTCCCCGAACAGTCGACATGTGCGGTCCCTGTCTCCAACCCCAAAATCGGTCCAAGTGAGTTGTCGAGCTCTGAAGTGAACACTGGCGCGCCGCTGAATCTCCAAGTCTATCGGCCAAACACCGGCCATGACTGGCAAGGCGTCGGTGCTGGTCGTTCTGTATGCCTTGCACATAAAGAGCAAGGCCATACGCTGACTCTGGAGCAATCTTCGGCGCACCGCAGCCATGGTGGCTCTGTCCACCCAGGTTGGAGCCGCGTAGCACATACTGGCTACATATGTCGCCAGATATATCGTACGGAGGACGGGGAACCGGAGTCCCCACGTGGCCCGAGAGATCCTGGAGAAGGCGTAGAAATTCGACCGGGCGCGTTCGCCAACGGTACGAGTGTGCTCAGTGAATGCAAAGTTCCTCTCCAGGACTACTCCCAAGTATGTCACGTAGGTCTTGCTAGCGACAGGCACACCCCTGAAGCGAATGCGCGGTGGTTCCTTGAGGATACCCTTCAGCAATAGCTGTTGGGTCTTGTGCGGAGCAAAGTCCAGCTTGTTCCTCAGTCCCCACTCACCCACTCGCTCCAGGCATGTCCCTGCATGCCGCTCCAGCTCCGCCCTCGAGTTCCCCTCAACGATCAGGAGACCATCATCTGCGTACGCCAGCAATTGACAACCCCTGGGGGTTGGGATCTCCAGGAAATCATCAAAGCATACATTCCACAGATAGGGTCCCAGGACTGATCCCTGAGGGCATCCCCGCGTGAGCTCTTTTGGCAATTCACATTGTCCTAATCGAAGCACAATAGAGCCGTTGTTAAAGTACTGCAGCAACATCCGATAGATGTTGCTGAAGCAACCCCTAACTTTCAGCTTGAGCATAATCATTGGCCACCATGCATTGTCAAAAGCGCCCGATATATCCAGGAATATGCCAATGACGTACTTACACGTCGACTGTTCAGCAGTTTTCCTGACCAGGCCTATGGCGTCCACCGTCGATCGTCCCTTAGCAAAACCGAACTGCCTGTCATGGCCTGAAGGGCCCCCCGGAAGTAGTCTCGGCACTATCAGCCTCTCCAGCAGCTTACCCAAAGCTGGGAGAAGCGTGATTGGCCGAAAGGATTTTGGGTCATCGAGAGGTTTATCCCCACCTTTGGGGATAATCCTAACGACTCCCTGCCGCCATACTGAGGGAAACACACCGGATTCGAGGCAGCGATTCATCACGTATAGTACGGATTCGGGGGCTGCCTTGATGATTTCCCTCAGCATGCGGTTGTTGATCCTGTCTACTCCCGGGGCTTTGTTCGTGGCTAACGAGCGGGCTATAATAGCCAGCTCGTCAACCGACGCTAGGGTCGAAGTTGGCGCTTCGGGGACAATCGGCAGTACACGCCGTATCTCCTGGTGGTGCAATGAGTCCTCTTCCGGCACGTCGTCCGGCATGAGGACTCTCAGGAGTTCCTGGCCAGTTTCTTCAACGGTTGTGGTGTGACCCTCCAGTGTCCGCAGGTTGTTAAAATACGAGAGATTCGGCTTGTATGAGGTTTTATAATCATGGTAGAGATGAGACCAAGGGTCGGCATTACCAAGAGCATCTGCAACTTCGCGCAGCTTGTTGCTCTTGGTATTGGCGACCGACGCCCGGTACCTTGACCGAGCTACTCATACGGAGACAGACGAAGGATTTGGCCAACACTCCCCGCGCTGGCCAGACGGGTTGGGGAGGCCTGATTGATGTTTTATAATGTATTACCGTAGTCGCCTCGTACGACTCCACGGGAAGAGTTGGTGGGCCTTATCCACAAGTTTCAAGTCGCTCAATGAGCTATGGAGAGGGCTATGCTCGGTGTTTGTTTGAGGGATATGATTCGTAATAAGAAGGAGATCCGACGAAGAACGAACGTCACCGACATATCCGTAAGGATTAGCAAGCTGGGGGCTTGAGTCAGCACAAGGGGCTGGATGCAGAGGGCAGAGGATCGGGTGTGGACGTCTAGGGGGCTGACAGGATGATGATAATTTGTTATATGTATTAATTGTTAGGTGGAATGGCACTAGATTCATACATAGTCTGTGAATATATTATTAGGTGTTTGTATTTGTTTTATGAAGAAAAAAAAATTAAGGGAATTTTTCGCAGGGGATTATTGGAATAAGTACGGTGCGTAATATAATTTTTTTTATTTCTTAATATCACCTGATCTTAAGTGACGATGAGGCCTAAGGTGGAGCGCGCTTACCCAGAAGATGCCTATTCACTCTTCCTTTTAAAAGATCCAAATTGTACTTGTTCGGAAATACCAAAGCTGTCAGAGAGTTCCGTTCCTTAGCAGTTCGCATTTTGAAAGAGGAAGCGGAACGCTTCGTGCAAGACGTGGTATGTGTCTATATAATGATGAAGTCCCTCCCATACCTGGTAGTCCGGTGATGGCGGGGGGATTGTTATGATCAAATTTAATTGTCTGCCTGTTTGTCTGCTTGTATGTTTGACAAAACCCACGACTAAATTCGGATATATACGCGTACTCAACCCGCCATGCGAAAAGGCTTCGCCCCATCACCCACACCCTAGTGAAGTGCGCGAAAACGATAAGAGCAATGGGTCCCGCGGTGTACAACCAGCTTCCCACTGAGGTCACCAGCTCTCCGAGCTTACCTACTTTCAAAAAGAGACTCCTGTGCCTGGCTTGTCAAGCAGTAATTTTATTGTTATGAAGAGTTCTTTCAGAACACTTTGACATAATTATATTCAATTTTAGGAATTTTATTAATTATTTATTCTTAATTTGTTTTTTAATTTGTTTAAAATTTTATTTGACCTGTAACTTAAGTAATTAATAAAATGTGTATAAGTAAAATTCAGAAAAAACGTAAGGCTTTATTTGTAGTAACATTTAATATTACAGTTATTTACTCAAAGGGGACTTTATTTAATATTTGAGAAAAAAACTGCATTATTTTTTAACAATAATTTTACAAGCAATAGCAAATTCAACCGCTAGTGATATTATCGAGATCGGAATTAGGTACCTAGTGTCATTCATGAACTTTGTTGCAACGTAATGTTTATGTTATGTAAAAATATTCCAGGGATTTATTTAAAAAGCTGTGCCCGCTGCTCCGCTCGCGTGGCCTACAGAATCCGCCTCGTTCCCACTCCCGCTCCCTTTCCCACTTCCACTACGACTCTCAGTCTCATTTTCAATCCCAATCCCGATCCCACTCACACTCCCATGCCCACCACTGCTCCAAATGTAGTCCTAAGTCCACGCAATCTGAACACCGAATAGCACACCTACTGATGTATTAAAAAACTAAAATCTCCCATAACTTTGATTAAGTAAGCCGATTGCGATGAAGTAAACACTAAATGCTACCCTATGTTTCTTTGAAAAGTCCATTAAATTTGTTCAGCAGTTTTCACGTGATGCGTGCACAAACTAACAGACTAACAGAAAATTTTCAAAAATGATCGAAATGTGTTCTATTACCTATCCTTAGACCCCCAATATTTTTTATGCAAATGTCTTCAGTGTACAGACACGCGAAGTTTACGTTTTTATTAATTAGATTCGTTCATTATTTGTTTATGTTTCATTTATGTATAAACTCTTACCTGCAGTAATATACATACATGGATGTATCTACGATATCTTATCTTCTCAGGGGGCCAGGAAGACCTGGCGGCACTTCGACCCTTCAGGATCTTTTGTGCCAAACCCCTGACCACCAACGGTGCCCCAAGCCGATTTGGTGGACTTCACATACGCCTCAGAATTTCTTCTTCGGCATATGCAGGTTTCCTTACGATGTTTTTCCTTCACCGAAAAGCCTGTGGTATTATAAATAAACCGTACTTAAGTTTCGTAAAACTCATTGGTACGGGCGGGGTTTGAACCCACGACCTCATGAACGTGAGGCGAGTGCACAACCAACCGTCTACCACGGCTCTGTATCTACGATAAATAAACTATGTGGAAAGTTTATGTCTCGTAGAAGTATAATAAAATAATAAATAAATAAAGTTTGTGCACGCATCACTTAAAAAACTAGTTAACCGATTTTGATGGACTTTTCACAGAAACATAGGGCTTAACTCGGAGTAACATCTAGGCTTTATTTCATCGCAATCGGTTTACTCAATCAAAAGTTATGGACATTTTTAGTTTTCAAATACATTAGTAGGTAAGGTTAGTATGCAATATAACAAAGAAGTATAATTTTGATGTTCCGTACTATTCAGATTGCGATGAGTTTGGACTAAATTTGGACTGGGAGTGGCCGTGGGAGCGGGAGCGAGTGTGGCAGTGGGAGTGGGAACGGGAGCAGATCCTGTAGTCCACGCGATTAGTATAAATGTGATAACAAATAATTCAAACTTATTTTGATAACAAAATGACTAATATTTCACGTTGGAAATAATATTTGGTGCTTCCCCGAAACGATCTAAATAAACATATTATTATTATTATCTAAAATCGCATTAGTAAGAAAGATTAGATAAAAAATACCTTACTTCTTGCACAATATTAAAACATATAAATAACTATATGATAATCTATATGATAAAAAACAATAATTCTGTGGTCTCATTTCAAATTTATGTAAATAAATCTTTTCAATCCAACGAAGAACGAAGGTGACCGACATAGCTGAAAGAATTAGTAAGCTGAAGTGGCAGTGGGCGGGTCACCCACATTTGTCGCGGCCGTTGGTGCATGCAAGTACTGGAGTGGAGACCGCGGATCGGTACGCGCAGGGACGCCTCGCCGCCAGGTGGCGCGACGACCCGAAGAAGGTGGCCGGAAGCGGCTGGATGCGGAGGGCAGGAGACCGGGTGTGGTGGCGTTCATTGGGGAAGGCCTATGTCCAGCAGTGGACATCTAAGGGCTGACATGATTGAACCCATCAGAGTATTGCGCCCGTAATTTTAATCAGGAGACCGAAATCTATAATAAACTAGCTGACCCGTGCCCACTTCGTTGGGCGGTAAACAACTTTTCATCTTTCGGGTTAACGTGGCTTTCTATTTGGTAAAAGAATTATCAAAATCGGTCCAGTAGATCCAGAGATTACCCGCTACAACCTCACAAACTTTACCTCTTTATAATATTAGTATAGACTAGCTGTGCCCGCGGCTCCCCCCGCTTTCCCACGCCCACGCCCACGCCCACGCCCACTCCCACTCCCATTCCAATTCCTACTCGCAGCTCCAAATTTAATCCAAACTCATCGCAACCTGAATAGTACGGAAATACTATTATTCGCAATATATTGCATATTAACCTTACCTACTAATGTATTTGAAAACCTAAAATGTCTATAACTTTTGATTGAGTTAGCCGATTGCGATGAAATACAGACTAAAAGTTAAGTTCAGTTAAGCCCCATGTTTCTGTGAAAAGTCCATCAAAATCCGTTCAGTAGTTTTTAAGTGATGCGTGCACAAACTCACAGACAAACAGATAAACAGACAAAAATTCCAAAAATGATTGAAATGTTTATTACTTATCCTTAGACCCCCAAATATATTTTTTGCAAATATCTTCAATGTACAGACACGCGATGTTAACGATTTTATTTATTAGATTAACATTAGACCAGATTTGACTGAAACCACTTTTTCATCTATACATATAATAAAAGAGTAGAAAAAACAAAAGCAAAGCGAATCTGTACAAAGATGTTAAAAAAAAAAATTTCACTGCCCGGACATTACTTAAGACCAGTAGAGTCCAAAAATATAATTAAAATATTTCGTGTCTGTCTGTATGTATGTATGTACGGGCTAATCTTGGAAACTACTGAACAGAATTTGACGGTGTTTCCACTGTTTAATAGCTTTGAGTTCGGGGCACATACTGGTATAAGTCATATCTCAATAAAATGTCAGGAGGCTGATCTACAAGATGACCTCTCATTTCATATTATTTGTATGACATTAATCAAAATAATTGGTCATTGACGATATTGTGAGGTAACTGAACTGTCCTGGTTAGATCGCCCCCCCCCCTCCGCATCTCCATGCCCTGATAAAGGAGGGGGGGGGGGGGGGGGGTTATAATTTCCCCCGTCCCGTACGATTAAAATCGTCAAAAGGACATTACTAATTACTTGTTTACAAATATCGTTGTTAACTCATAGATCGATCAAGTGTGTTCCTGGAAAATAGGTCGAATCACACTCAACTAAAATATCTGCTTTAGATACTTCACTGACTTAAGGGAATATACGGGTATTTCTTCGAGATTGCATTCTTCGTCTGATTCCTCTGGCGTAATAATTAACTCATTTTTAAGTACATAGTACATATTGCCATGAAAATATATGTACCAATAAACATATATTCATTTAAGGCACTCGTTTTGCGTAAACCATTCCTGAGATTTCGGCTTTTAATTTTTTGTGGCCAGAGGAATCAGGATTTGTTAACAGAGTAATCAGAAATAGTTATAAAAATTTAAAAATTACTTCGAATTTGTAACGCTTTATTTTTTAGAAACAAGAAATGAACACAGTAAGTAATGAATAATCATTCTTGTAATTATAAGCATTATAATATAATAATCAAGTCAGTCTCATCTGAGTGTTACTTATCTTAGATAAGGTATATTCCTAATCTTAATCTTAGTTAGGTATTTCTAACACAATCAGGTATTTTTAAATCACACTTAAGTATATTTTAATCACGCATGGCACATTTCTTCTTCATATTGATAGGACATTCCTTAATTTTTTTCTTAGCATGCCATGTCCTTGAGCTTTGCTTACTCTTCCGTCTAGCAATTTTTTTGTTGTTTTGGTGTTTATTTATGAATTAGAATAGACCTTCCCTTGCCTTTTCCTCTTCAAATAAATTTCTCTTTGTTTTGCTCGCCACAGAGCATAGTCTTCCGGGTTATTTCTAATTTTCTCCATCCATAGAGGTTCTGCAATTGGTTTTTTTCCCTCCTTTTTCATCATTTTGTTTTTCTCGTGGAATTGTTGTTATCTACAACATAAAAAGTATGCTAGTCACTAATACTACCTAAATAATTTTATTATCACCCATTGTCGGCAGTCCCCAACTCACAGAGTCGCTCATCTGTAAGGGCGATACAAATATCTTGCTGTTGTCATTCATACATATTGTATCTATAAAGAAAATAATATGGGACGCGACTAGCAACCATACTATTTATCTATATTTACAGAATGGTAATATGCAAATTGACGGACTAAATTACAATGCGGACCTTAGTAACTCACTAAGAACGTATATTAACAAGAAAATTTTCCAACTTATCAAGTAAGACTAAGAAACAGCGTTAATTTATGATTCATATGGTATTGTGGCCAGAGGAATCAGAGACAGAGGTATCAGAAAATTATAAAATATTGTCTATAATTACCGATACATACATAATTGAACAGTGCATTTTCTAGAACGCATAACCATTACCTAAAACATTATCTCGAACACAGTTTTGAATTTCGGAATACTATATCAAAATTTAAAAAGCAAGCAGAGTAATCATAAACCTACCTAAACCAAGACCAGAGGAATCACATAATTACCTTCGTAGTTCCGGATCCAACGCTGACCAGCCACACGTCCGTCTTCTAGCTTGTTCGTTGCTCGCCTGGCTACTGCTTGCGCGGGGTACCGCTGTTCAATTCTTCAAGAATTTGGCTGTGCGATTGAGTAAGCCTCGCACCACAGTAATCAGAATTCAGCGGCGGACAACTTTTATTATTATTATTATTAAAAAAAATAACATATATAATAAATGACTTATATTTTTTTTATCAATACAACTAAGCATCTATCGACATAAATACCTCTGATGTGGATTTATTGTTATAGAAATGAAATATTGTTACCTTTAAGGAGAAAAATGTAAAACGGACGCACCAGATGAATCAGAAGAATGGGTTTTAAAAAATATTTGTCTATATTTAGATTATAATTAATCAAAAAATAAATTATGTCCCAGTTAAAAGAGAAGTTAAGCTTTAATAAAAAAATATTACTCTCATTATTTGTTTTGATAATATGCAAATAGGTCACCGGACATCAAAAATTAGTGACTCGGAGAAATACTCATACACAAATTATAATTCAACTTATGCCGTGTGGTTTCCGGTAGAGTAGAATAGGACCACTCCAACTCTTCCATTAGAAGATTTGCCATAATCACCACGCTTGGCAGACAGATTGGTGATCGCAGTAATGATCTGAATATACACAGGAGAATGCTGCGGCCCATCCCTGGTGCAATCCCTTAGTCGCCTTGACGACACCCACGGGAAGATTTGGGGTGGACCTATTCTAAGCCGGGAACTAACCATACTCTTTACTGCACAATAAAAACACACAGATCTAATAAAAGTGTGCGTCACTCCCGCTCGCAGTCGAATTTCAGTAACCTGACCGTGGCAGGTCTAGTACTCATAACGTACTATTTTGTACTCGATTTTCAGATTTTCTACATAAACAGATCCAAAGTTACAAGGGGGTATTGAAGTCCGAGCTGGAATGACGTCACTCCAGCCCGAACATTTTGAACTACACCAGCCTTGAAAACGGAAACGGAGAACGAGAGGTGGAGGGAGATGGCGAGGGAGAAGTGGGTTAACACTAAGTTTTCAACGTTATTTATAAAAGAAATACAAGCGTTATCACTGCAAAATTATAAACGGTATTCTTTCCAAATATTGTTATCTAATATTAATAATGATAAAGAGCTAAAGTTTAACAAAAAATATGTGTAATTCCTAATTTTGCGCCTAAATGTCATCGATTCAGTTGAATAAAATGACAACAAACAGTTTTTCACTTTGGTCTGCAAAAAACTTGGCTGTATATTCTTATTTACTTTTGCTTTCAGCTTTGAGACAATGAACAACACGGGGAAATCCCAATCAGAGAAATTTGAGTACATGACACACGCACGCACATCTCTCATGTAAAGTCTGACAATCTTATCTGCTACGGGGTAGTGGCGCCACTTTCTATACAACACTGTCATAAGCAAATCGATGCATACAAACTGTAATCTTCCTAGACGTAAATTAGTTACATTATTTACCACCGGAACATAAAATATTGTCAAACGTAACCTTCAGATTTCAGTTTATGTATTATCGGATTTTCATTGCTGGCAACACTGATGCATTAATCTTAATATAATTGGTTTTATCAGACCAATGATTTCTCATTATTGTTCTGTTCGCCACGACACCGAAATCAGTACTAATTGTAACAGCTAATCTAAAACTGTAAGTACCTAGATTTTGCTTTTTATTAACTACATTTAATAAAAAGAATATATTATGTAGATATTACGTAAATATATTGGTTATGTAGTGTGCAAAAAGGTGGTTGCGGGGAGTGAAATGACAATCGTATTGGATTGCTGCAGACCATGTCTGAGCCAAATCTAAAGTAACAGGTGGCGGTGGCAGTTGGAGAGGGAACGGGAGCGGAAAATAAAAAAAATTAAACATTAATTCTGTAGTCCACGGGAGCGGAGCCGCGGGCATAGCTAGTTTTTTTAACTAGTTTTCTTTCAAGGCCTTGGAAGATTGCCCTGTTTCATTCACTTTGACCCCCTGACTGATCTAACTAGACATTTTTCATACGGGTTCTTCAAGTAAACACAATTAACATGGGAAAGGAGTTCGAACTTTATTATATGGAAGCTGGCGTATCGACCCGTCACCATTTTGTTTTTTTTTTTCGAAATCGCGGCGCACGATGAAAGTGGTATATATGGGTAGAGGACACGTAAACGAACAAAAAATATCTAATAACATAGTACCCTAAAGTGTCACGTTACCGAGATATTTTGAGGTAAAGATCGTCATGTAAGTATAAAGACAATCATTAAAAATAGACTTATTACATGTCTATAGGCGTCAGATTGCATCCAAATAATCGTTCGCAGGTTAATTATTATTATTACTGTTTATTGGAAGATAGTAGGTACATTGCATACTACTAGGAGCACGAGAAAACTACTACTACATTTAATTATTTATCTACTACTTCTTCTCTCTTCCAATAAACAGTAATAATAATAATCAACCTGCGAACGATTATTTGGATACAATCTGACGCCTGTAGACATGTAATAAGTCTATTTTTAATGATTGTCGTTGTACTCATATGACGATCTTTACCTCAAAATATCTCGGTAACGTGACACTTTAGGGTACTATGTTACTGATATTTTTTGTTCGTTTATATGTCCTCTACCCATATATAGCACATTCATCGTGGGCCGCGATTTCGAAAAAAAAAACAAAATGGCGGCGGGGCGATATGCTATATTGGTTCTATGGTTCTATCCCCTTTCCTTAGGGAACATAAAAATAAGTTCTGAAACACAGAAGTTCTGGAGTGGATTCCGCGATGCCCCGCCGGCAGATGGAGCAACGACCTGAAGAAGTTGGCCGGTAGTGGCTGGATGCGGGGTGCGGAGGACAGGGTGTGGAAGCGTTAATTAAAGAAGGCCTATGTCCAGCAGTGGATGTCTAAGGGATTATATTTTATCAACATAAAAACGTTAGTCATTGCTGACGAAATCGCGGCATTACGTCAGATGTGTGGCCAGAAAGTCTATGAGTTTATCTTTATTATTTACTAGCTTTTGCCAGCGACGTCGTCCGCGTAAATTTGGATATTTACACACCTTCACTGCTTTTAACGATTAATTTTGTTTCCCGTAGGAATGGGATGTTTTTTCGGGATAAAAACTATCCTATGTCCTATTCCAGCACCTAACCTATATGTGTGCCAAGTTTCATCCCGATCCCTCCAGTGGTTAAAGCGTGACTGAGTAACAAACATCCAAACTGTCGGATTTATAATATTAGTAGGATTTATCTTCTTCCTGTCCTTGTTAAATTTCGATATCTAGATAAGAACTTCAAAGTATGGGATTAGATAAGTACTGTATAATCTGTAGTGTTTCCAGGAGAAAAAATGCCGAATTTATCAGCCATTTAAGTAAATTATTGTATTATAAAAAATTACATTATTTAGGACTGAATTGTTTTACATACTTAACTGTAGTATGAAATTTGAAATAACGTTGACTTTATTGACATTTGAATTGTTGAAATATTAATTTGGTGACATAATTAGAGAAATGATAACATATTATTTAATCCAGTATGTTTTTAAGCACGTAGTAAATATAATAGTAACTTGATGATGTTCTGTAATATAATGTTGTTAGCATGTAATATAATATTAATGTGTGTATACCTGTACAGGTAGAGTCTAGATGTTTCTACAATTATAATGTTTTGTCATCTATTAGATAACATTATGCTCTGTTCACAAAGAATAAAGAAAAGAAATACTCGTAAAGTGGTCCGCAGTGTGAAGATTAAAAGGAGGTGTATGAAAAGGTTGATGAATGTGTGAGGCTAGTGAGGTGTGTCGGGATTATGGATGTAAGGCCGGTTTAAAACCAATTAAACCAATCCGTTTAAAACCGAAATAAACATTTTTTTTCGATATAAAACGGTTGGTGTTTACCACTATGTTTTTCTTAATTATAACTAAATATATTATATTATTTTTTATACGTGTGATATACTCATATTGATTTAGTATAGAAACGTATAACCACTTAACGATATAAATAATCAATCTGATTCGGTTTTAAACCCAACTCACACTCTCGCACTCTCGTTGACGTCGTCACTCGTGGCCACTTTTAACAGCCCATTTTGACAGTTGACATCTCTTCTAGTATGAATTTGACAGCTGTCATGAATGAATATGAATTTGACAGCCCATTTTATTTTCTAGAAACTATATAAAACGAAACATGACGTCAGGTGATCAAAAATTGCCCATAATGGAGTGTAAACAAAGTTCTTTTATTTTTGTTTTCAACCGTTTAAAACGATTTATTTGGGGTTTAAAACCCTAAGCAACATTTTATTTAAAACATTTTAAATCGGTCGGTTTACATCTATAGTCAGGTTCGCGCATGGGACCAAGGCGTGAGCATTATGTATGTATGTATATAATTTTAAATAGTTAACAGTCTTTAATTGAAATTAAATGTTACTAAACTAGGGGTGCACCCGATACCTGTACGATAAGATAATATATCGGTGTATCGGGGGCATGTGCCAATATACAAAGCTACAATAATGTTTTATTGGTGTGTTTAGCTATTCAGAATTTATATATATAGAAAGTATTAGAACTAAAACATATTTTTCTTGAGATGTTTAAATAAACATACAGATACAATTTAAATAAACAAATGAATGAATACAATTCAAAATCATAAATTGGCGCGCAAGCGAATCGCGAGCATTATTTTAATTCACATGAGGGGAATTCCCGCCACTAAAAGGAAATACCTGCCGCCCGCCTGCGCTTCCCTCGCCGGTTGGTTTCAAGACGTTAAGCTGCGAACACATTATCGGACGCGTACGTCAGCCGCGGTTTACGGACGCGGCTTAACTGTATCTGGATAGTACATTATACATTACACTGTGCACGCTATCGGACGCAAGTCGCGGACGCGACCTTAAGCGCTCGGACGACCGAGGTGGTTCGAGTGAAATCTGGCCGACCGCATACCGAACAACCGTGCACACTACTCGAACGATTCCGATAATGTGTTTGCAGCTTTATAGCCATTCGCACACATCAAGTTTCTTTTAAGTTTAATTACAGTTAACAATTTATATTCGTTATTTATTTATAACTTACTAGCCGTTGCCCGCAACTTCGTTCGCATGGGTAACTTAACATAACAAATTATTATGTATTTCCCGTAGGAATGAAATGTTTTTTGGGATAAAAACTATCCTATGTCCTATTCCAGGATCTAACCTATATGCCTGCCAAGTTTCATCCCGATCCGCCCAGTGGTTGAAGCGTGATTGAGTAACAAACATCCAAACATTTATAATATTAGTAGAATATGAAGCTATAATAGAAGCCCTCTCCTGATTTCAGTGAAAAGGTCCACAATGTCTTCGTCCAGCGACAGTGATAGCGATACTAGCAGTGATAGTGATACTAGTGGTAGCGATACTAGCAGTGATAGTGATCGACCTAGACAATCACAGTACACGTCAAGGCAACAGGTAATAAGGGAACGTACACAAATTACGTAACCACCCATAGTATATGGCAAGACCCCCAGTTCCCCCTACCCCTCTAGTTTTCACGTAGTAATGCATAAATATAGTTTAAAACCAATTTTTGCAAACAGAAAGGAATATAGCTCGAAAAAGCTCGAGATTTCCTTAGAGGATATTGTCTATGTGACGAAAACCTAACCGGGGGGGGGTCACCCATGTGACCAAGCGTGGTATTTTGAAGACTGCCACCCCCCCAAACGAGTCACGTATATTGGGTATGTTCCCTAACCAACTATGTTTAGCACATCTAGCGGACGATTCGCGGTGGAATCCGCTCTATTCAAAGCAGCGGGCACGTCGCTCGAAAGCGGTTAAATCGCTCTCCGCTCGCAAAGCGCTGCAGCTTCAAATTCAAACATTTATTTGCTCTTGAATTGGTACAACAATTGCCAGATGGTAAAATTAGCCTGAAGTAACACCAAAACACACTGCATTAACAATAGCGTGCAGATTTACAAAATTATTAATTACAATAAATACATTAAAAAAGTAAAGGGATATAGTTTAAAGTCAAAATAAATAAATAACTTACGTCATTTTAGTAAACGTCAAACCTATGCTCCAAGAATTCTTTTACAGAAAATGAAATGTGTAAACCAGGAGACAATTAACAAAAGATATTTAGATCTGTTGTATGGTAAATTCTTTATTTCGGCAGATACTTTATTATATAGGTACTCGTACATACAGCACATACACCATTTTTTTATGTAACGTGCGACGCGAGAACGTTCCAGCCTGCAACACACTCAACATAATTGAGGAACGTGACCTATCGGGTCGAATGTGTCTATACCATGAGTCCATGACACACTCGCTTACACAAGTAAGCGGGACATTTAAGCCATTTTTGTTCGATATTTTTGCCTTGAAGGCTTGAGCCTTTAAGCTACAAGACTCAAACTTCACATATTGGGTTAAATATGTCTACTTATACCACGCCTTACACTCGCTTGCACGAGTGACCGGGACAATGCAGCCATTTTGATTCATTTTTTTTGGCTTGAAAAGTTTGAGCCTTTAAGCTGCGAGGCTCATACTTAACGTGTCTGGTCCAATGTGTGTATATCACGCCTTACTCTCGTCTGCACGAGTAAGCGGGACAATGTAGTCATTTCTATTCCACATTTTTGTCTTGAAGGCGTGAGCCTCTAAGCTACAAGACTCAAACTTCACGTATTGGGTTAAATATATACCACGCCTTACAATGCATCCATTTTATTTATTCGTTTTTCTTGTAGGTCGCAACACGTGGTCGCAAGTATGACAGTAGTGACAGTGACGATGACAGCACCGACGATGGTAGCAGTGACGATACAGGCTCATCTGACGACTACAGGACCAAGTACAACGAAATCTTAGACGCACCGACATCAAGAGTGAATATGCCGTCTGGGGCGCAAGCAACTATTTCTAAGCCTGTAAGTAAATTGCATTCGAAAAGACAGCTATTTGCGAATTTTATTCAATAAATAATAGTAGCGTGTACCAGTACCATCGTACGATTATTCTAATAAATAAAAACGTAAACTTCGCGTGTCGGCGCGGTCAACTGAAAATGTTTGCACAACATTTTTATTGGGTCTAAATAAGTATAAGTAATAGAATAGATAGATTCAATATTTTTTGGAATTTTTTTCTATTTGTCTGTTCGTTTGTGCACGTATCACGCAAAAACTACTGAACCGATTGTGATAGACTTTTCACAGAAACAAGATCTTAACTTGGAGTAACATTTAGGCTTTATTTCATCGCAATAAAAAGTTATGGGAATTTTTAGTTTTCAAATACATGAGTAGGTATGCAATATAACAATGAAGTATGATTATAATGTTCGCGTGGGCGTGAGAATGGGGGAGGACGTGGGCGTGGGCGTGGGCGTGGGTGTGGGTGTGGGCGTCGGAGTCGTAGTCAAAATTAGAGTTGGATCAACAGTGAGATAAAAAATAATTGTGTAGTCTAGCTTTATCTCTATACGTCGATCGTAATTGTTTTTTACAATGAGCGTGCCGCGTGAAGCATTTTAATGCGATGATTTTCTATCAGGAAATATAACGAAAAGCAACCTACTTTTGGTAAGTCCTCTCTTTGTTAGCAAGTGTCATAAAACGAGTGGTTATTAAATGGGAGAGAGTTTTAGATTGAACTAAAGGTTGGACCACAGGCGATTTCTACACATCCTCAATCTCAGAATAAAGGAGCACTTTAGAGGATTGTGGCCTCGAAAGCGGCGCCATAGATTTTCATAGTAGATCAATTGCTCAACCAGTCGACCAACTAGTTGACCAACCAGTCGACCAACTAGTTGACCAACTAGTCGACAAACCAGTCGACAAACCAGTCGACCAACCAGTTGACCAACTAGTTGACCAACCAGTCGACCAACCCGTCGACCAACTAGTCGACCAACCAGTCGACTAACTACGACTCGGTGCGAAACGAGTAAGCGTTTGATAGTTTATGCAATATATTGCAAATTGTTGGCACGCGTGTCGCGCCACTTCACCATTCTATCTTGATGTGATTTCTGATTGAATCTTAATTAATTCAAATGTTGGCATACCGTTCCTAGCACCGGCACGGTGCAAGCAATAATATAATACCCGGTGGTATTATAACGCCATCATACCCGGCCCGGCCCGCCCGCTGCCATTTCAGCTTGCTAGTCCTTTCGTCTATGTCGGTCACCTTCGTTCTTCGTCGGGTCTTCTCCATAGCTCGCTGAGCGACAGCTACAAAGTCATAATTTCTTAAAGTTTATTTCTGTTTCTACCAGGTGGATTACCCATGCAACTGCCACCGTATCGGTGATGGGTTGAAACTGATCACGATACAGCCTGGCTGGAAAGGAGGGAACGAGTTCGAGATAGTTGAAGCTGAGATGCACAAAACGCTTGCATTTCACAATATCTCGCATTACAATATAACATCGGTAAGAACACAAAAGCCAGAGTTAACTAAATATTAAAAACTTCGTTTAGAACCATCGGTGCGCGAGTGTGACTTGGCCAGTTTTTTTTATACTATTTGGCCTAACTTCACGGGCTTTAGCAAACTTTGATGATACAGTTAAGGCACAGACACACATGCTCATAGTTCGCACGAGAGCATGCTATTTTCTAGCAAGTGTATACAGCATCATCATCATCATCAGCTTAAATACGTCCACTGCTGGACATAGGCCTCCTCAATAAAATACCACTTTTGATTAGATGTCCATTGGGGGATTTGCCACAATAACCACGCTTGGCAGGCGGATTGGTGATCGAAGTAATGATCTTAACATACACATACAGGAGAACGCTGCTGCCCGTCCCTGGTGCAATCCCTTAGTCGCCTTGACGACACCCACGGGAATGATAGGGGCGGCCCTATTCTAAACCGGGAACCACACGGCAATAGTGTATACAGCGCGTGCGACTAATAAGCATGCTTATTTTGAGCATGCGACTAAATCGCAAGCCGGTTGATTTTTGAGCATACCTGAGGTGCGGGTGGAAGGAGGTGTGTTGGTCGCACGTGTGAATGTGTTTGCTTATTAGCGTGCTAGTTCTGAGCAGATTTGTTGAGTTAATTTTGTCAGAAACTGTCATAATATAACGGTGTTGATCACTCGGTTCACTTATAGGTATAATTTTGTATACGCTTCTACAACAAACTACCAGAGGAAATCTTAAATATGACAGACAGAAAGTTTAAGATTCACATTAAAAAACAACTTTGTAAGAAAGCCTATATAAAATAAACGACTATTTGAATGACAAAGATGCCTGGTACTAATGTTAATTCAGCTTCGCAAAATCTTTATTCATCATCAGGTTATTTTTGCCTCCACTGCAGGAGCACAACCCTCTCTCATCTGCCGGACACAGACGGAGGATTTGGCCTACACTCCCCGCGCTGGCCAGACGGGTTGGGGAGGCCTAATTGATGTTTTATAATGTATTCCCTTAGTCGCCTTGTACGACATCCACGGGAAGAGTTGGAGTGGTCCTATTCTACCCGAAACCACACGGCAATCTACCGGAAACCACACGGCAATCTACCGGAAACCACACGGCAAAATCTTTATTAATTGTATGCAAACTTGATTTTTAAAAGATGTGTTGCGTGAAGTTTGTTGCGCCGTTTCTTCTTCACAGCGCTAGCACCTAGGAAGCGGTAGTCGATAAAAAATGACGAGTATAAATGTACCAAGTGTACTCATATGCAATAAATGATTTTGAATTTGACTTTTTCAACTTTTGAATGAGCATGTATATTTGTACCCTCTAGTACCATTTATCGCTGTATTTGGAACTTAGACAAATGAATCATTTGTTTATGATTTAGAACTAAACTATTTTTTTTTATATGTTGAGGGAACATGATAGCCCGCAGGTTTTCACGCTGCTCGAAACAAGTTAAAATTACATTATTTAGAGCGTATTGCACATCTTTATACACGTGCAGCCTGTGGGCAAATTATACTCAAAAATCGTACGGAACCCTCCGCGTTCAGTATAATAATGTGTTCCGTGTGCTGATGCGGCTGCCGCGCTACTGTAGCGCATCAGGGATGTTCGCAGACGCGCGCGTGGACTGCTTCTACGCGACGCAGCGCGTGCGCGCCGCGTCCCAGGTGCGCCCCGCGCGCGCCAGCCCCAACAGCATACTGCAACTGGTGGCGGGCAGGCTCGACTGTCCGTACATCAGGAGGTGTGGCCACTTGCACGTGCGCACACCCATATGACTAATATTGGCATTTTTAAAGTTTGACATGAACATAGTTTTAAATTGCATACTAACTATGGATCATTGCTTTCCGAAATAAAAACTTTTATTATTATTATTGTACTAGCTGTGCCCGCGGCTCCGCTCGCGTGGAATACAGGATCCGCTCCCATTCCCACTTCCGCTCCCTATCCCACTTCCACTCAGACTATAAATCCAGGTCCAGGTTCAGGTCCAGGTCCAGGTCCAGGTCCAGGTCCAGGTCCAGGTCCAGGTCCAGGTCCAGGTCCAGGTCCAGGTCCAGGTCCAGGTCCAGGTCCAGGTCCAGGTCCAGGTCCAGGTCCAGGTCCAGGTCCAGGTCCAGGTCCAGGTCCAGGTCCAGGTCCAGGTCCAGGTCCAGGTCCAGGTCCAGGTCCAGGTCCAGGTCCAGGTCCAGGTCCAGGTCCAGTTCAGGTTCAGGTCCAGGTCCAGGTCCAGGTCCAGGTCCAGGTCCAGGTCCAGGTCCAGGTCCGGGTCCGGGTCCGGGTCCGGGTCCGAGTCCAGGTCTAGCTAAAGTTCCGGCTCCAGATCCAGCTCCAGATACAGCTCCAGACCCTGATCCAGCTCCAGCTCCAGATCCAGATTTTTCATCTTAATCAACTAACTCAATCAAAAGTTATGCGAATTTATAGTTTTCAAAATCTCACATTACATTGGTACGATACCCGCTCCCGCTACAGCTCACGAATTCAATCGAGCATTTACACCCTACACTCAGTTTTCGAAAACTATAAATTCGCATAACTTTTGAATGACTGCACCGATTGCAATGAAATAAAGCCTATATGTTACACCAAATTAAGCCCCATGTTTCTGTGTAAAGTCCATCAAAGTCCGATCAGTAGTTTTTAAGTGATGCGTGCACAAACTCACAGACAAACAGACCAACAGACAAACAGACAAACAGATAAACAGACAAACAGACAAAAATTTCAAAAATGATCGAAATGTGTTCTGTTGCTTATCCTTAGACCCCCCAATTTTTTTTTGCAAATATCTTCAATGTACAGACACGCGATGTTTACGATTTTATTTATAAGATGTTCACAGATAATGAAGGTACGAAACTGTTGTCTATGGGCGAGGTTTCGTAACAGAGAGCGACAGATAGCCAAAGAGATTCAGTATGTGAACGAGGTGATGCTGTTCCATGGCACCGCCGCCTGGGGTTCCATAGTGAGGACCGGCTTCAACGTAGCTGCAGCAAATCCAGGTATTAACTGTTCACAATCAGGGCGCCAATTCTACTAACGCATTTTCACACAAAACGAATTAAAATAATGAAATAATGTCAACAATAATTACAAGAAGAATTAAAATAACGTCAACTTACCATTTTACGGATACACAATCAACGAAAAATAACATATACGAACTTTTATAATCAATAATAACAATAAAACATTGACCTTAAACGCAAACATTTGCCGCGCTTTAGAGAAAATAGTGTCGCATCTATGGGCGATTAGCACAATCGAGAATCAAGTAACGAATACTTATAAAATACTAGATTTCGTCCCTAACAGCTGAGTAGCGTGTGCGTTCCGTCTGCGTTTCATTTACGTTCGGTTATCGTCTGAAGTTTATCAATGAGTAGAATACCAATTCGAGTTTGGAAAGGAGTTTGACTGTAACTTAAACGTAACTGTTGTTTAAACGAACGATAAATGTTGAAAATAGTAGAATTGGTCCCCAGTACTCTCACAGCAGTCCTTAACAGCCTGGCTGGACAACTTCTTAATTCTATTCTACCACTTCACCAATGTTCTAGAACGATTTTAGCGGCGGTGATGCGAATATATGTTTTCCGTCGCATAGGGTAGCGAGTAATGGATTACGTGCACGCAGAGACGTCATACTTAATCGTCCTTGAGTTTGTCAGAGCGTGACAGATATATAAAAATAGGCGCTATAAGGAAAGGGATGGGTATATGAAGGAATTATCCATATGTCTCTGGTTCAAAAAAAAAAATGGCTGCTGAGTAGGTGTTTTTATGACTTAAAAGATTTTTTTGACTATAAATTGTAAAACTACACGCTATTACTTATAATTAATAAATTTAAATTTGACATATTGATTAATTTTAAATAACTTATATTGTATAAAATTGTAATTTTAAATATTGACATGTAGAATAAATTTTATAGCACTTTTAATTATTGTATGCCCCAAAGGGTAGATTGTGAGGATTTATATTTTTTTTGTGAGACCTACATTTGTAAACCACAATTTCAACAATAAATCTTATCTTATCTTATCTTATCTTCATATCCGACTCGAAGGACCAATGTTGGGATCGTGTGGACTATATAATTTTTATGCCCTAATTGTGAAGAATAAAACAGCGTCCTTGTTTCGGTGGTAAAATGTTTGTAATGACAGTTATTAGACAGTCAATAGACAATAAAACATATAACATATTTGGTTTGGCTCTGTTCCAAATAGAGCGGTTGGCGTTCACAATCAGAATGTGAAGTAAGAAAGCCCGTTCCAAGCGCGGATCTCACTCACTCGCGAACACCCAAGTAGCAAAACATTTACTAATAGTACTCTTTGTGTTGATTTGTGAACGAGCAGACATGTTTACGGAGTAAGCCCTTTCACATTTTCCGTAATACAATACACTTTATTGCACAAACAAATACAGTAACACGTTATAGAAGTTACAAATAGTACAATTTAGGCGGTCTTATCGCTTTAAGCGATTTCTTCCAGACAACCTTTAATAAATAAATATTTTTAACAGCTGGCATGTTCGGTCCTGGCATATACTTTGCTGAGAACTCATCCAAGAGCGATCGGCATGCGACAGCTTACTTGGGGCACAAGTAAGATATCAATTATATTACTATAATAGCAACGATCTCTATGTACTACTAGATGGAGCGTTCCAAACAATCGCTCTGTTCCACGCAAGTAGACGAAATGTCAATATTTAGTAAATAATTAAATGTTCTGCGTAGTAACTGCACAAGTTTCATTGTGAATGTGAAAAAGTTGTGGCTACTTGAGTGGAACATTTAATTATTTACTAAATATTGACATTGCGTCAATATTTAGTAAATAATTAAATGTTCTACACTTCCACAATATTTAGTAAATATTGTGGAATGGAGACTGCGGATCGGCACGCGCAAGGTGGGACGCCCCGCCGCCAGATGGACCGATGACCTGAAAAAGGTGGCCGGATGCGGAGGGCGGAGGACCGGGTGTGTAGCGTCCCTATGTCCAGCAGTGGACGTCTAAGGGCTGATATATATAACCATGCTTGGCAGACGTATCTGTGATCGCAGTAATAATCTTAATATACACAGGAGAACGCTGCTGCCTGTCCCTGGTGCAAACACTTAGTCGCCTTGACGACACCCACGTTAAGAATTGGGGGTGGTCCTATTCTAAGCCGGGAACCACACGGCTAAAATTAACGAATTTTCTTTAAAGTTTAAAGTACACCACTTCTTTTCAGAAATATGCTTCTCTGTCGCGTAGCGCTTGGCAGAATGTTGGACCGTAAGAGTGTCGACAGAATGAAGAAACCGCCAAAAGGGTGTAACTGAGTGGTAACTCAGTGCAGGGGGTCCCGTCCCCGGGGGGGCTGTTCCACAAGGAGTACGTAGTGTACCATAACAACCAGGTGAGATCAGAGCTTCAAGCCAAAAAAAATATTTTTGTGTGGTTCTTCCCAGCTTCGTGTTCAATTGTCAAGGGTTGGGTATCTATACCCAACAAGAGTTGCCATCTCTAAAATCTTATTATTATTATTTATATTATAGACGAGCAGCAAATATGCTGATGTGTATATTTCACAGTGTTGGATTTTAACTTTTAAACAGTATTAGTTTTAAGCCAGTTGTCAAGGCGATTTTTAAAGGAGTTTATTGATTTGGCTGAAACCACTTCATCTGGGAGCCTGTTCCACGATTGAACAACTCTGTTATTCAGAAAGTGATGAGCGACATTTGAGACTGAGTTAGTGCGGCTTATTCTCAGATGGTGTCCTCGCAACGGCAGTATGTCTTTCATTGTGAAAATCTTGTGCAGGTCTGGCAGGTTGTATCTGCCAACCATTTTGGAGCTTACAACCTTATTTATGTTTATTTTATTGCACACACAAACAAAAACATACAAAACAATAAAAGTAAGGAAAAAATAAAATGGTAATGCTTATCTCTTTAAGATATTTCTGCCAGCCTACCAGCGACAGAGAAAACTTCGTGAAAGAGCAGTCACTTTTTTAGATCAAAGAACATACTGGGCGGCGATGCTCCGGCGGCGAGCGGTCATTTGAAAACTTTATAACCCCATCGATATATAACCCGGACTACAAAATGAAACCCCGGCCGGACGCCCGCCGGTAAAGCATTGCATGTGTTGGTTTCCTCACGATGTTTTTCCTTCATCGTTGTAGAGCAGTCAGTAAATCTAATAAATAAAAACGTAAACTTAACAAATAAAAATATTTGGGAGTCTAAAGATACGCATAAATAAATAGATAAATAATTATAAATATTATATTATAATAATTATAATTATATACGACATTTTACACCCAGTTCAACACTACTAGAACACATTAAGATCATTTTTGGAACTTTTGTCTGTTTGTGCACGCATCACGTAAATACTACTGAACCGACTTTGAGGAACTTTTCACAGAAACATTGGGCTCAGAGTAAAATTTAGTTTTTATTTCATCGGCTTACTCGATCAAAAGTTATGGGAATTTTTAGTTTTCAAATACATTAGCTGGTATGCAATATACCAATGTTCGGTGCAATTCAGATTGCGTTGAGTTAGTGAGAGGGGCCTAGGAGTCAAGGTCGGAGTCGGATTGAGAGAGAGATTAAAATGTAGTGCACGCGCGCGGAGCCGCGGGCGCAGCTAGTGGACTTATATTTGGACAAACCCATTGGTACATGGCGTGACTGGGGATTGAACTCGGACCTTACGTCGTCGCGAGAAAGTACTCGTATGTGGAGCACCGCTGAACAATTTATGTTTTTGTTTCAGGCTTATCCGGAATATGTAATTTCATACACCATTGGATAGAGTCTACGAGATGGCTACGCCGTAGACCTGCGCTACGCTCTAACGCTACGTATTCTGTCTCGTAGACATTCATATAACCTAGTTTTCTCCAAAACTATAACCGCATCCCCGGCACTCCAACAAGCGAACTGATTTATTCGCCTACTACTACTACAGGCTCATCAGCCTGTACGTACACTACTGTGTTGTTCGCGTAAACTATCGAGAGAGGGACAGCGTTATACGTCAACACATAAGTGCTTCTCTTTCTAACCAGCTGCGTACTACACGCTGTGCTTTATTTTGCGGGCAACATTAGGGGGGGAGGCGGGGGGGAGTGTCGCTTCTTACGTAGTAATATTTAGTACTAGCTGTTGCCTCATATTATGTATTTCCCGTAGGAATGACACGCTTTTTCGGGATAAAACTATCCTGTGTCCTATTCCAGGACTTAACCTAAATGTGTGCCAAGATTCATTCCGATCCGTCCAGTGGTTGAACCGTGATGGAGTAACAAACATCCAGACTTTCGTATTTATAATATTAGTGGGATTCTCTGCTGTGTCATTGATTTTTTTACATAATATTTACAAGATTTTCTATTAGCTTTGGAAAATATTGTATAAATTCATTTTTAGCTTTCATATACTTGTAAGTGGTGCTTATATCCTAAGAACAAACTATGTATGGAAATAAATAAGTTGAGTGTTGTATTTTTTTACATATTTCTGAAGCCCTTTTTGTAAATCTTTTATAATAAATCATATACAATGATGCATACTGCCTTTATAGAGTGAATATAGTTGCGGTTTCCGTTAGAATATAGTTTGCCGTGTGGTTTCCGGTAGAGTAGAATAGGACCACTCCAACTCTTCCCGTGGATGTCGTACAAGGCGACTAAGGGAATACATTATAAAACATCAATTAGGCCTCCCCATCCCGTCTGACCAGCGCGGGGAGTGTAGGCCAAATCCTCCGTCTGTCTCCGGCAGATGAGAGAGGGTAGTGCTCCTGCAGTGGAGACAAAAAACCTGATGATGAAAGTTGGCTCGTTCGCCTATGTGCTTGGTTATTGGACTCAAGCGCCAGAGGTGGGTTCGATTCCCACTGGGGACAGACAACTTTCTACATTTGTTGGCCCGGGTCTGGATATTACAATTGCGAATTGTCCAATCCTTGTTTAATTCGCATAGCACAGGAGAAAATCCTAATTTGGGATTAGACAAGTGTAAATATATGTATGTGTATATATTAAAAAAAGTTAAGCACAGTTTCACTTTTAAAAATAAATGAACGTTTCCGTTTGAGTTAAATTTGTTATTCTAATAAATAAAAACGTGTAAACATCACGTGTCTGTACATTTGCAACATTATAATTATACGTTACCTCGTAACCTACCTACCTACTAATGTATTTGAAAACAAAAATTCCCATTACTTTAGACTAAACCAATTGCGATGAAATAATACACATGAGACTAAATGTTACTCCGAGTTAAGCCCTATGTTTATGTGAAAAGTCCATCAAAATCGGTTCAGTAGTTTTTACATGATGCATGCACAAACTAACAGATAAACAGACAAACATTTCAAAAATGATCGAAATGTGTTCTATTACTTATTCTTAGACCCATAATTATTTTTTTGCTCCAATTTTACTATTCAGGTTTTTACTGTATCAGCGGATGCTGATATTAATAAATTACTTAAATAAATTTATTTGCATTGGAGGGGAGGCATTTTGAATTTAGTTTATAAGTAATCCACAAAGGATTACTTATTTTATTTCTTATTATTACACTACGCAAGTACGTTATACAATGAATCAGTAACGTCCAACCAATTTATCGCCGATCAATATGTCGCCTTTGTACACAGTTTAATTCCTATTTTATTATTGTTGTTGTTGTTATTTTTGGTACAATAAAGCGTTTACATACGTACATACGTACAATTTATGATGACAAAACAATCGAATGAGGAAACAAGTGACAGTTTTTTTTTGTAAAACGGTCTATGATTGGTTAAAACTCCACGTAACTTGCGCTAGGTCCCGCCTTCAACGAACACGTTACGACTTGAATGTCAGCATTAAAAATCAGCATCGATTGTTGCTGATGCTGACGCCGATGCTGATATTAAAAAGAATGCTGATTATCCGCGGATGATGATGCTGATATTCGCAACAACCCTAGTACAGACACGCGAAGTTAACGTTTTTATTTATTAGATCGGCACACGTGGATTCCCGTAGAGAAACCCTACACTGGGAATACTAAATATCACTACTACAGCGGCAGCAGAAGTACAAATAACATTTCGCAAAATCTTTATTAATTGTATGCAAACTTGATTTTTAAAAGATGTGTTGTATGAAGTTTGTTGCGCCGTTTCTTCTTCACGGCGCTAATACCTAGGAAGCGGTAGTCGATAAAAAAAATGACGTGTATAAATGTACCAAGTGTACTCATATGCAATAAATGATTTTGACATTGACTTTGAACATTGCAATTACACGAAGTGGTATATATATATATATTCTTTATTGTACAACTTAAAACTTAATACAGTAATAAATGGTGTGTACAAAGGCGAGCTTATCTCTAAAAGAGAGCTCTTCCAGCCAACCCTACAGGGTGTGAGACAAGGCAGTAAGAGCGAGGGGGGCACAATAAGTGCATAATAGACTACATAATAACTAAATACCTGAACTAACATATAATAAACATACTTACATAAATACATACATACCATATTATACTGAGTGAGACAGATAGTGCTCTTTTAGTTTAGTTTTAAAGGATGTCACCGACGTACTATCTCGAATGACCGTCGGCAGTTTATTCCACATCTGCGCAGCTCGGACAGTGAAGGAATTGAAAAAGAATTTGGTGTTGGATTTGGGATAGTGGTTTGAATTATTAGAAGACTAAAATAAGTAATATGTGTTATTATTGCGTGGTTTCCGGTAGAGTAGGATAGGACCACTCCAACTCTTCCCGTGGATGTCGTACAAGGCGACTAAGGGAATCCTACTAATATTATAAACGCGAAAGTTTGTAAGTATGGACGGATGTTTGTATGTAATGTATGTATGTAAACGCTTTATTGTACCAAAAATAACTACAACAACAATAATAAAATAGGAATTAAACTGTGTACAAAGGCGGACTTATCCCACTTAGGGATCTCTTCCAGTCAACCTTAAAACTCTTGTTACTCTCGTATAAACGTTTGTTACTCTTTCACGTAAAAACTACTGAATGGATTTTAATGAAACTTTACAATAATATAGCTTATACATCATAATAACACATAGGCTACAATTTATAAAGATATTGTGTGAATGGTACAAAATTACAAGTAAGTAGAAAAAAATCTACCATCTGCGAGCTATTCTGGCGTGCGCTGCCAAAACCGCTGGTGTTACACATAATATGAGTAGCTTTTTTGTAGGACTATTTAAGATAAAAATTTCCCATATTATGTAATGTATGATGGAAATGTTTATCTTAAATAGTCCTACAAAAAAGCTACTCGAAATACTAATCGTGAGCAGACGAAGTTGCGGGCACCAGCTAGTATATTATAAAACATCAATCAGGCCTCCCAAACCCGTTTGGCCAGCGCGGGGAGTGCAGGCCAAATCCTCCGTCTGTCTCCGGCAGATGAGAGGGTTGTGCTCCTGCAGTGGAGACAAAAAACCTGATGATGATGATTATTATTATTATTGCGTTGATAAAATAACGATATAAGTATGTTTTTATCGATAAATTTTATCAAGATAGTTGTACATAATTATAAATAAACAATGACACGGAACAATTATAAATAGAAAATGTCTTCCAACGCACCGCACCGGGGCAGGGTTCCCAATATACTGGCAGCGTTCCCCCTCTGAATCGCCAAGCTGATTCTTTGGGCGAAGAAGCTGCCAGCTCTACGGTCTACCGAAGCTTCGATGAGGCGCGTTGAAAGGTCTTTAGCTAGTAATAGAGCATCTTGCCCCCAGGGGCCCAGAGTCTCGACGCCGAACGGCACAAATACATACCCTTGCCCAAGATCGGCATATTTACTTTTTTTGGGCTATTTGGGATAAATTAGTTCTATTTACAAACATTAATGAGTACCGTGGTGATACTAAATAGTAATTACACATTAAATATATCTAAAACTGAGTAAACCCAAAAGGTATATAACCTAGCTCTGCTTCTGGAATGGCTGCCACTACGTCAATCGACAGCTCAGCTGGAATTCGAATTTTGACATGAGATATTTTAAACTGCAAACACATTATCGGACGCAGCTGTACATGAGATTAATTTACTTAAAAAAAACTCCACGATCTGTTGATAGAAAAATGTTATTATAGTTTGGAAGAATTTCTTGGTGACGGTTCAATTTAAGGTTTCTATTTGTATCTAATTTTTTTTTTTTACTTTGTTTTTAAATGCATGCTTTACTGCGACACAATGTTGTATGCCCACGTGGCGGGACATAGCTGAGCTCTAATTATGACATTTAATCCTTTATACCTATGATCCACAATAAAGATATTTCATTTCAGCTTAAACGCGTCCGAGTAGTGTGGCACGTCTCTTCGGACTTATTTTCTGGCATTCATTCCACGATTGTCGACGGGGAAACATGTCGAGTAGCGACAATGAGGACGAATTTTTAGAGTTAGCGGCGGCTTCTTATGTCGTCTATCAAAAATATATATTTAAATATATTTGGGTCCATGAGATTAATAAAAAAAACATCCGTGTTTGGTGAATTCCATACTTTTATTACGGGTCGAGAAACGTTACAAAATGTATTGAAGAATGAATTAAAATCAATTTAATTTTCTGTTTACACAATACAATACACTTTATTGTATAAACAAATACAGTTACAAGTTTTAAAAGTAACAAATATTACAATTTAGGCTTAGTGTTTAGTTTCATTGAAATTGATTTTGTAATACAAACAATACCATTTCTGTTGCTTTAATGAAGCATTATTTGTAATTCTGAGGTTTATTATTACATGCTATGTGTTTTTCATCCATCGCATGCGACATTACGAGAGACGTGAACTCGTGAGCGGTCGGCTTGCTTTAACTCTCGCAAAACGTCCGCGGACGTGGACGCGGACGAAAATGTCCGCGCGTTCAAGGTCGCGTCCGCGACTTAGGTCCGATAGTGTGCACAGTATAGTGTATAAGAACAATTATATTATTATTTAGTTATCTATCATGTACGTAAATGCAACAACCTAGCCTCCGGAGGAGGGCGCTGGTGTCTGTAACACAGGCTCGCCTAGCATGGATACCAGCGCACTATGTTCTAGCACCACTTAGTACATATATGGTTTAATGTAAGAAATTTACTTACTTTTAGTAATGTAAATGATGCACTTATATAGTTTCTAGCTGTATTGTATATATAAGAAATAAACTATTTCATTTCATTTCATTTCATGTACTTCCAGATGCAGTTAAGCCGCGTCCATAAGCCGCGGCTTACGGACGCGGCTTAACTGTATCAAAGTTATTATAAATGCGATAGTATGGATATTTCTAAATCACGCTTCAACCACTGGACGGATCGGGATGAAACTTGGCACACATATAGGTTAGGTCCTGGAATAGGACATAGGATAGTTTTTATCCCTAAGAAACATCCTATTCCTACGGGAAATACATAATAATTTGTGATGTTAAATTGTCCACGCGGACGAGAGAGTTCCAAGAAAAAACGTCTCATTCCAATGGGAAACCAAATTAATCGTTAAAGGCAGTGAAGATGTGTAAATATCGAAACCTACGCGGACGAAGTCGCGGGCAAAAGCTCGTGTAGGTGTACTTCTTTTGATAATTCTGACTAAAAATAGTCTATACCTTAGATTTTCTAAGTCTTTTAACACGGTCGGTGTGTGACCATTTTATCAACACTTCCAAGAATATTATCTGATCAATAATTTTTTACCTGCGCAGCGTACTGGCTCGAGTGACGCAAAATGAACCATACCCAGATGGCAATACTTACCAATTTAGCCTTACACGACAAGTTGACCACTACTTCTTTCACGGCGTTTATCTCGCTCGATATCACATAATAACCGATATCAAAGTTGTAGGTACTGACAACTCGTTTCAGTCGACTCAGTTTCGAGTGGGTTTCCCCCAGTGTTTAATCTCAATCGTTAAGCAAAGATCACTAAAACCATTCAGCCAAGTCTTTCTCAGACCAAAGCGAAACTTTTTAAAATATTATTGACGGAATAAACGCAACAATTGCAATTTTAATCATTGTATGATATTTATTTGTGGGATGTGATATCTAGTAGGACAACATAGCTGCCATGGTTACACTTTTTTGCACCACTCGGGAGTCACGTGTATGGTAACCAAATACTTTATAAGTAGTGAACAAGACTGTGCACTGTCCAACGATCTCTATGTACTACTAGTTGGAGCGTTCCAAACATTCGCTCTGTTCCACGCAAGTAGCCACAACTCTTTCACATTCACAATGAAACTTGTGCAGTTACTACTCAGAACATTTAATTATTTACTAAATATTGACATTATTTAACCGTAACGTCAATAGAGATCGTTGGCACTGTCGAATTTAATTCAGCCTTAAATTAACTTCGTATACTATATATTCGTATATTTTTTTACGGTTGCAACCATTAGACAAGGACGCAATCCTGTTTAAGACTCTCTCGCTCGAGACCGTTTTTAGCTCCCTAGTGCGCGATCCTGTTTATGTGACAAATCCGTGATGGTAACTCATACAGACTTTTTTTTGTTACCGGAAACACAGTTCCGTTAATATATTAAATTTAATTTCGTTATAATTTGTCTCATTCCGCATTCCTCATTATTCCTTGTTCGACGCGACATCGCGGGAACTTTTGAAAGTCTGTTAGTGTGAAAAAACTGTAAGTACTGAACAAACATACCTTCTAAGTACATATTAATTTAATAAAAACCATCATCATCAGGTTATTTTTGTCTCCATTGCAGGAGTACAACCCTCTCTCATCATACGGAGACAGACGAAGGATTTTTCCAACACTCCCCGCGCTGGCCAGACGGGTTGGGGAGGCCTGATTGATGTTTTATAATGTATTACCGTAGTCGCCTTGTACGACTCCACGGGAAGAGTTGGTGGGCCTTATCCACAAGTTTCAAGTCGCTCAATGAGCTATGGAGAGGGCTATGCTCGGTGTTTGTTTGAGGGATATGATTCGTAATAAGAAGGAGATCCGACGAAGAACGAACGTCACCGACATATCCGTAAGGATTAGCAAGCTGGGGGCTTGAGTCAGCATAAGGGGCTGGATGCAGAGGCCAGAGGATCGGGTGTGGACGTCTAGGGGGCTGACAGGATGATGATAATTTGTTATATGTATTAATTGTTAGGTGGAATGGCACTAGATTCATACATAGTCTGTGAATATATTATTAGGTGTTTGTATTTGTTTTATGAAGAAAAAACAATTAAGGGAATTTTTCGCAGGGGATTATTGGAATAAGTACGGTGCGTAATATAATTTTTTTTATTTCTTAATATCACCTGATCTTAAGTGACGATGAGGCCTAAGGTGGAGCGCGCTTACCCAGAAGATGCCTATTCACTCTTCCTTTTAAAAGATCCAAATTGTACTTGTTCGGAAATACCAAAGCTGTCAGAGAGTTCCGTTCCTTAGCAGTTCGCATTTTGAAAGAGGAAGCGGAACGCTTCGTGCAAGACGTGGTATGTGTCTATATAATGATGAAGTCCCTCCCATACCTGGTAGTCCGGTGATGGCGGGGGGATTGTTATGATCAAATTTAATTGTCTGCCTGTTTGTCTGCTTGTATGTTTGACAAAACCCACGACTAAATTCGGATATATATGCGTACTCAACCCGCCATGCGAAAAGGCTTCGCCCCATCACCCACACCCTAGTGAAGTGCGCGAAAACGATAAGAGCAATGGGTCCCATGGTGTACAACCAGCTTTCCACTGAAGTCACCAGCTCTCCGAGCCTACCTACTTTCAAAAAGAGACTCTGTGCCTGGCTTGTCAAGCAGTAATTTTATTGTTATGAAGAGTTCTTTCAGAACACTTTGACATAATTATATTCAATTTTAGGAATTTTATTAATTATTTATTCTTAATTTGTTTTTTAATTTGTTTAAAATTTTATTTGACCTGTAACTTAAGTAATTAATAAAATGTGTATAAGTAAAATTCAGAAAAAACGTAAGGCTTTGTAGTAACATTTAATATTACAGTTATTTACTCAAAGGGGACTTTATTTAATATTTGAGAAAAAAACTGCATTATTTTTTAACAATAATTTTACAAGCAATAGCAAATTCAACCGCTAGTGATATTATCGAGATCGGAATTAGGTACCTAGTGTCATTCATGAACTTTGTTGCAACGTAATGTTTATGTTATGGAAAAATATTCCAGGGATTTATTTAAAAACTAGCTGTGCCCGCGGCTCCGCTCGCGTGGACTATAAATAAATATAAATATATGGGGACATTTCACACAGGGCCACCTGATCCCAAACTAGGCAGAGCCTGTAATATGGGTATCAGACAGCTGATATACATACATAAATACATAATATAATATATAAATAACATCCAGTCACAAGGCAAACACAAGTGTTCATCACACGAATGTTTGCCCTGGGCGGGGTTCGAACCCGCGACCCCGAGCTTCGCAGGCAGGTGTACTACCAACTAGGCTACGGGGCCGACTATACTGCCCTGATATGAGAAAAGACGGCTAAGTGACATTTCGTCATTTTTGAGTTATCTATACTAGCGAAATAAGCGCGAAATTCCACATCGACCAGTCTTGGACATAATTTTTTATTCATCATAGTTTGGGAGATACCATTAGCTAATTGACCGTTAAGTGCACTTTTTTTAATATTTTAATAAGTCAAAAAACAGTTATTGTAAATTTTGAGACTAAATAAACGCAAAGGGCTGTTTGTGGTGATTTTATTTAGTAATGGTAATCGACAATATTCATCGAAACTACTGTAAATACCGCTAAGTACTTTAGAGTACCTTTAAAGGCGGTTATTGGAGTTTAGCGGTGTTAGTACTTAGTAGCTTCTGATTATTATACCAGTTTTCATGGTCTCATACACTAAATTACAGTTTGGGTATTGTAACTGTTTTGTAGTGTAATATACCAAATAAAAATAAATAACATTTGATAAATAATAAGACGGTGACGGTTTTTTAGCTTATCAAATCATATTATCCTTGTTGACAATTAAATGAAAAAGGCGGTCAAAGTAACGTAGCTACATTAAAAGGCGGCAAAAATATCATCGATCGACGTGGCAGATTTATATTTTATCTACGTGGGGGGACATTCAGTGCGCTTTTAAAGTCAAGAAGGAAGGTCGCTCGCCGGCGAATAGCCGTTTTCGCGCAAAAGTACGATTTATTTTGGTAAGCGTATTTATTTTCTTATTTAATTGTGATTGTATGAATCTCTTTAAATGACTTATATATTTTTATAACTAAATAACAGAGAAATGCGTGTTTGGTTTAAATCTTGTCTAAAGCTGAGAAGCTAGGTTATATGAAACCTAGAGATTACAAGAAACAGCGCGAGGTCGCGGACGCGGCCGGCGGGTGTTTCCTTTCTGTCCCAACTATGCTTGTTATTGCATACTTTTTCTAGTACCAAACAAGCGATATAAATTGTATACAGCAAATATTGGCTACAAATGAAAAGTTGTTTCCTTCAAATAATATTTCAGATGTTCCAAATACAAATACATCTTCACTAAGCATAAAAAAAGACTGCACAAACAGCAACAAGTGTCATCAGTTGATGTTGACCTAACTTGTTACCAAGATATATTTGATTTTGATTCTGACTCTGAGGATTTTGATTGAGATGACTCAGTAAAAGACAAGGATTATGTACCACCTACGGACGCACAGCACAGTTGTGACTCAAACTCAGAAGATGAAAGACATTCCGATAGAGAGTCCTTGCCAGAGACAGTTCTTCTTTCAGACAGCGTTAAAAGTCAAAGCCCACTTGAAGGTAACGAAGATTGTTTAAACAAAGATATTGGACCAGACAAGAGTTATTCGTCTGAATGCAAAAAAAATATGTCAGAACATAAAATTTTATTCAGAGAAAAGGTTACAAATAGACCGGTAGAAGAAATGAAAATTAATAAAACAATATCATTGTCTTTAATGTGCCTAAAAGTTATTAATGAAACTCAGTCATCAACATCGAAAAATGAAGACGAATCTACCGAAAACAACGAAGTCGTTGTAGTAATGTTTATAGATGAAGAGACCAGCAGTCATGAGGAACAAAATACCACTGTAAAAAATTTAAATACCTTACCGGAAACAATTTCACAACAACAATGCGAGGGGAAGGAAACTGAAGAAGAATAGTATGCACAAGAGAGAATATCCGAAAAGGAGAGCGTAATAGACCAAGAGTCAGACAGAGAAGAAACACAAGATGATAATATTCAGCTGTACACCAAATCTGGAAAACTATGCAAAAGAAAGAAATATGATACAAGTTTACCGTTTAGACAATTAGAGAAAAAGACAAAATACAGGAACAAATTTCATGTTAAAGAAGGCTGCAATAACAAATGTATTAAAAAGTGTACAACATTATTAAGCGAAAAAGAAAGAATTGAAATAAATGATAATTTTTGGAGTATGACTTGGAGAGAACAACGAATATTTATTCAACGATACAATAAGTACTAAAAGTGTCATTTAATTAGTTTTTAAAATATTTCGACTGATTATTTCTTAAAACTTTATAGTGGTTTAGTTGTTTATCTACTTACTATTTGACATTCTACTTGAACTCTTTATTACATTTTTCATTTAATTTGTGTCTGCATTTGTTTAAACCATTTTGTATGTGATTTTTGTTAGCTTAGTTATTGATCTCAGTTTAGAAGTTGTTTTAATGTTGCTTCCCATTCTTAATCTAGTTACTCCAGTTATCACACACATCATTAACTTTTCTCTAACAACGAACGTTTTTCCGTCAGCGTGGAAGAAGGCTCAGGTCATACCACTGCCTAAGACTTCAAACCCAACCACTCTCTCCCAATATCGTCCCATTTCTATTCTTCCCATTCTTTCTAAGGTTCTTGAAACAGCTGTTCACAAGCAACTATACTCCTTCCTTTCTGTTAATAATCTTCTCAGTACCTATCAATCTGGATTTCGCCCGGCGCATAGCACAGTCAGTGCTTTACTAAATGTCACTGATGATATTAGATATGCCATGGACCATAAGCAGCTTACCATTATTGCTCTGCTTGATTTTAGTAACGCATTCAATTCTGTAGACTATGATATTCTATTAGGAATCCTTCGCTCTATTAATGTATCTTCCTCCGTGATTGATTGGTTTAGTTCATATCTTCGTGGTCGCCAGCAGTGCACTAAAACGGATGACTCTGTATCTGATTGGTCGGATTTAACTGCTGGTGTTCCGCAAGGCGGCGTACTTTCTCCACTACTTTTTTCTGTCTTCATTAATGAGATAACCAAAATAATTTCTTCTCCCTACCACCTGTATGCAGATGACTTACAAATTTACAAACACTTTGATGTCAGTGATGTTGCAGTTGCTGTTAATGCAGTCAACTCGGATCTTGCTGCCATTGATAATTGGGCTAAATCATTCGGTCTTCTTGTCAATCCTACTAAGTCGCAGGCGATGATTGTGGGTAGTAGCCGACTGAGAGGGAGACTGGATTTCGATACCATCCCTCATGTGTGCTATAATGGTGTTGATATTGTTTACTCCAACAAAGCAAAAAATCTCGGTTTAATAATCGACTGCAACCTATCCTGGACGGCCCATATTAATGAGGTGAGCAAGCGAATGCACTACTCTTTTCACTGTCTTAAAAAACTCCAAAACTTCTTACCCTTCAAAACCAAAGTTATGCTTTCACAAACCCTTTTACTTCCTATCCTTGACTATGCAGACGTATGCTACCTAGACGCGACTGAGGAGCTGCTTAATAAGCTAGAACGCCTTCAAAACCTGGCCATTCGGTATATTTTCAGTTTGAGGAAATATGACCACGTTTCTGAATACAGGTCTAAATTAAAGTGGCTCCCAATTCGCCATCGTCGAAACCTGCATATCCTTTCTCTTCTATACAACATTTTGAAATACCCTTCATCACCCCACTATCTTCGCTTCCGTTTCCAACTTCTTCCTCCAACTGACCGACCAAAGCGAGCCTGCGTCACTAAAACCCTAATCTATCCCACCTCTAACACCAACTTCTTCTATAACTCCTACACAGCCCGTGCTGCACAGTTATGGAATAGTCTCCCTGCGCACATACGAAACAGTTCTACTGTAAGAGCTTTTAAACTGAGATTGAAAGAGCACTACCTGTCAAACTTGTCGTGATATATATTGTATGTATGTATGTACCTATGTATGTATGTATCTATCTATGTATTTTATATATGTAACTGTTATGTTTGGTTATCTATTGTATTCTATGTATGTAGTAATATGTAATATTATCTGTATTTTATATAATTTTATAGTATGTTTATGCACATTATCCATTGGTCTCCCGTTTATTTTTTAGATTCTCCCACAGTAGAGGTTGGCTGGAAGAGATCTCTTTTAGAGATAAGTCCACCTTTGTACATCTTTTTTTCTTTATGTAATGTATTGACAATATTTATGTGTGCAATAAAGAATATATATATATATTAATTATGACGTAATTTTGATATTTTTAAGTGTTTCGTAACTTTGTAAGTGTTTTGAAGTGTATTAATATTTTATTTTGAACTGTAAGTATGGTTGTGATTAAAATATATTACTTTTGAAAAAGTTTATTGTGATTATGACGTATCAATATAAGTTTATGTAAACATCATATTTATGTTTGTTTAATTTTACCTGACGAATCACATTTCGGTACTAGGTAAATTCAGATAAAACCTTCTTTTATATCCAAAATGTACTGACTGGTGTCAAAATATACTAAATTAAAGGACGGCTACATAAAAAAGATGTGCATTTGACCGTCTTTTAGATTAGTTTATTGTTATATTCTTAATTAGGTTTAGTACTAAAAAATAGTTAAAGGGCGGTTAAGTCTATTTAACCGCGTTATTAAAAGTAAACATACTGTCAGTATTATTAAATAAAGACAAAAAAAATCGTTAAGTAACTTAACCATTGTTTAATGTATGGATAACAGTTAACTTTTAGTATCCACTAGGAGGTCATACGTTATTGGAGGTTAAAAAGCCGCTAGGGTATTGTAACGGTCTTTCTAGTATTTTTTTTAGAATTTTAGGATATATATTTGCTTAAGCTAAACAGAATTCGTTAATTTTTCATTACTTGAAATAGTTAATTTTAAGAACTTTTTTATTAATAAGATAGTATTTGAAGTTCTCTATCAGACCTTATTGTCAAAATTGAGTAGAACCACATTATATTCAAGAATCCCTGTTTCGCGGGTTTTTTGACGATTTCTCGAAAGTGTGTTTTTGCTCTTAGCCGTCTTTTCTCATATCAGGGCAGTATAGAATCCGCCTCGTTCCCACTCCCGCTCCCTATCCCACTTCCACTACAACTCGGACTCTCAGTCTCATTTTCAATCCCAATCCCGATCCCACTCACACTCCCATGCCCACTACTGCTCCAAATGTAGTCCTAAGTCCACGCAATCTGAACACCGAATAGCACACCTACTGATGTATAAGCTTAAAATACCGAAGCTTTGAGCTGACTTATATTACAGTATATAAACTACTAATAAGTATTTATTGGGATATATAACGTAATAGTATATATGAACATATGTATATATATATGTATGTATATATCTTATATATTTATATGTTATGTGTATAAATTTATGTATATATGGATATTTGTATCATTCACTTATTCGTGTATCGTCTATGTATATATTGTTCGTTTATGTTTATGTAATATGTATTTTCAAATTTTATTAAAAGTAGGTACATTTCTTTATCAAATTTGGTACTAAACGCATTATACTTGTCCTTTCGGTTACTCTAAGGTTGACTGGAAGAGATCCCTAAGTGGGATAAGTCCGCCTTTGTACGCAGTTTAATTCCTATTTTATTATTGTTGTTGTTGTTATTTTTGGTACAATAAAGCGTTTACGTACATACATACATGTATTAGAAAACTAAAATCTCCCATAACTTTGATTAAGTAAGCCGATTGCGATGAAGTAAACACTAAATGTTACCCTATGTTTCTTTGAAAAGTCCATTAAATTTGTTCAGCAGTTTTCACGTGATGCGTGCACAAACTAACAGACTAACAGAAAATTTTCAATAATGATTGAATATTTTTTTTGCAAATGTCTTCAGTGTACAGACACGCGAAGTTTACGTTTTTATTAATTAGATTCGTTCATTATTTGTTTGTGTTTCATTTATGTATAAACTCTTACCTGCAGTAATATACATACATGGATGTATCTACGATATCTTATCTTCTCAGGGGGCCAGGAAGACCTGGCGGCACTTCGACCCTTCAGGATCTTTTGTGCCAAACCCCTGACCACCAACGGTGCCCCAAGCCGATTTGGTGGACTTCACATACGCCTCAGAATTTCTTCTTCGGCATATGCAGGTTTCCTTACGATGTTTTTCCTTCACCGAAAAGCCTGTGGTATTATAAATAAACCGTACTTAAGTTTCGTAAAAGTCATTGGTACGGGCGGGGTTTGAACCCACGACCTCATGAACGTGAGGCGAGTGCACAACCAACCGGCTACCACGGCTCTGTATCTACGATAAATAAACTATGTGGAATGTTTATGTATCGTAGAAGTATAATAAAATAATAAATAAATAAAGTTTGTGCACGCATCACTTAAAAAACTAGTTAACCGATTTTGATGGACTTTTCACAGAAACATAGGGCTTAACTCTGAGTAACATCTAGGCTTTATTTCATCGCAATCGGTTTACTCAATCAAAAGTTATGGACATTTTTAGTTTTCAAATACATTAGTAGGTAAGGTTTGAGTATGCAATATAACAAAGAAGTATAATTTTGATGTTCCGTACTATTCAGATTGCGATGAGTTTGGACTTAATTTGGACTGGGAGTGGGCGTGGGAGCGGGAGCGAGAATGGCAGTGGGAGTGGGAACGGGAGCAGATCCTGTAGTCCACGCAATTAGTATAAATATGATAACAAATAATTCATACTTATTTTGATAACAAAATGACTAATATTTCACGTTGGAAATAATATTTGGTGCTTCCCCGAAACGATCTAAATAAACATATTATTATTATTATTATTATCTAAAACCGCGTTAGTAAGAAAGATTAGATAAAAAATACCTTACTTCTTGCACAATATTAAAACATATAAATAACTATATGATAATCTATATGATAAAAAACAATAATTCTGTGGTCTCATTTCAAATTTATGTAAATAAATCTTTTCAATCCAACGAAGAACGAAGGTGACCGACATAGCTGAAAGAATTATTAAGCTGAAGTGGCAGTGGGCGGGTCACCCACATTTGTCGCGGTCGTTGGTGCATGCAAGTACTGGAGTGGAGACCGCGGATCAGTACGGGGACGCCTCGCCGCCAGGTAGCGCGACGACCCGAAGAAGGTGGCCGGAAGCGGCTGGATGCGGAGGGCAGGAGACCGGGTGTGGTGGCGTTCATTGGAGAAGGCCTATTGTCCAGCAGTGGACGTCTAAGGGCTGACATGATTGAACCCATCAGAGTATTGCGCCCGTAATTTTAATCAGGAGACCGAAATCTATAATATACTAGCTGACCCGTGCCCACTTCGTTGGGCGGTAAACAACTTTTCATCTTTCGGGTTAACGTGGCTTTCTATTTGGTAAAAGAATTATCAAAATCGGTCCAGTAGATCCAGAGATTACCCGCTACAACCTCACAAACTTTACCTCTTTATAATATTAGTATAGACTAGCTGTGCCCGCGGCTCCCCCCGCTTTCCCACGCCCACGCCCACGCCCACGCCCACGCCCACTCCCACTCCCATTCCAATTCCTACTCGCAGCTCCAAATTTAATCCAAACTCATCGCAACCTGAATAGTACGGAAATACTATTATTCGCAATATATTGCATATTAACCTTACCTACTAAAGTATTTGAAAACCTAAAATGTCTATAACTTTTGATTGAGTTAGCCGATTGCGATGAAATAAAGACTAAAAGTTAAGTTCAGTTAAGCCCCATGTTTCTGTGAAAAGTCCATCAAAATCCGTTGAGTAGTTTTTAAGTGATGCGTGCACAAACTCACAGATAAACAGACAAAAATTCCAAAAATGATTGAAATGTGTTCTATTACTTATCCTTAGACCCCCAAATATATTTTTTGCAAATATCTTCAATGTACAGACACGCGATGTTAACGATTTTATTTATTAGATTAACATTAGACCAGATTTGACTGAAACCACTTTTTCATCTATACATATAATAAAAGAGTAGAAAAAACAAAAGCAAAGCGAATCTGTACAAAGATGTTAAAAAAAAAAAATTTCACTGCCCGGACATTACTTAAGACCAGTAGAGTCCAAAAATATAATTAAAATATGTCGTGTCTGTCTGTATGTATGTATGTACGGGCTAATCTTGGAAACTACTGAACAGAATTTGACGGTGTTTCCACTGTTTAATAGCTTTGAGTTCGGGGCACATACTGGTATAAGTCATATCTCAATAAAATGTCAGGAGGCTGATCTACAAGATGACCTCTCATTTCATATTATTTGTATGACATTAATCAAAATAATTGGTCACTGACGATATTGTGAGGTAACTGAACTGTCCTGGTTAGATCGCCCCCCCCCCCTCCGCATCTCCATGCCCGGATAAAGGAGGGGGGGGGGGGGGGGGGGGGGTTATAATTTCCCCCGTCCCGTACGATTAAAATCGTCAAAAGGACATTACTAATTACTTGTTTACAAATATCGTTGTTATCTCATAGATCGATCAAGTGTGTTCCTGGAAAATAGGTCGAATCACACTCAACTAAAATATCTGCTTTAGATACTTCACTGACTTAAGGGAATATACGGGTATTTCTTCGAGATTGCATTCTTCGTCTGATTCCTCTGGCGTAATAATTAACTCATTTTTAAGTACATAGTACATATTGCCATGAAAATATATGTACCAATAAACATATATTCATTTAAGGCACTCGTTTTGCGTAAACCATTCCTGAGATTTCGGCTTTTAATTTTTTGTGGCCAGAGGAATCAGGATTTGTTAACAGAGTAATCAGAAATAGTTATAAAAATTTAAAAATTACTTCGAATTTGTAACGCTTTATTTTTTAGAAACAAGAAATGAACACAGTAAGTAATGAATAATCATTCTTGTAATTATAAGCATATTATAATATAATAATCAAGTCAGTCTCATCTGAGTGTTACTTATCTTAGATAAGGTATATTCCTAATCTTAATCTTAGTTAGGTATTTCTAACACAATTAGGTATTTTTAAATCACACTTAAGTATATTTTAATCACGCATGGCACATTTCTTCTTCATATTGATAGAACATTCCTTAATTTTTTTCTTAGCATGCCATGTCCTTGAGCTTTGCTTACTCTTCCGTCTAGCAATTTTTTTGTTGTTTTGGTGTTTATTTATGAATTAGAATAGACCTTCCCTTGCCTTTTCCTCTTCAAATAAATTTCTCTTTGTTTTGCTCGCCACAGAGCATAGTCTTCCGGGTTATTTCTAATTTTCTCCATCCATAGAGGTTCTGCAATTGGTTTTTTTCCCTCCTTTTTCATCATTTTGTTTTTCTCGTGGAATTGTTGTTATCTACAACATAAAAAGTATGCTAGTCACTAATACTACCTAAATAATTTTATTATCACCCATTGTCGGCAGTCCCCAACTCACAGAGTCGCTCATCTGTAAGGGCGATACAAATATCTTGCTGTTGTCATTCATACATATTGTATCTATAAAGAAAATAATATGGGACGCGACTAGCAACCATACTATTTATCTATATTTACAGAATGGTAATATGCAAATTGACGGAGTATATTACAATGCGGACCTTTGTAACTCACTAAGAACGTATATTAACAAGAAAATTTTCCAACTTATCAAGTAAGACTAAGAAACAGCGTTAATTTATGATTCATATGGTATTGTGTCCAGAGGAATCAGAGACAGAGGTATCAGAAAATTATAAAATATTGTCTATAATTACCGATACATACACAATTGAACAGTGCATTTTCTAGAACGCATAACCATTACCTAAAACATTATCTCGAACACAGTTTTGAATTTCGGAATACTATATCAAAATTTAAAAAGCAAGCAGAGTAATCATAAACCTACCTAAACCAAGACCAGAGGAATCACATAATTACCTTCGTAGTTCCGGATCCAACGCTGACCAGCCACACGTCCGTCTTCTAGCTTGTTCGTTGCTCGCCTGGCTACTGCTTGCGCGGGGTACCGCTGTTCAATTCTTCAAGAATTTGGCTGTGCGATTGAGTAAGCCTCGCACCACAGTAATCAGAATTCAGCGGCGGACAACTTTTATTCATTTATTTATAAAAAAATAACATATATAATAAATGACTTATATTTTTTTTTATCAATACAACTAAGCATCTATCGACATAAATACCTCTGATGTGGATTTATTGTTATAGAAATGAAATATTGTTACCTTTAAGGAGAAAAATGTAAAACGGACGCACCAGATGAATCAGAAGAATGGGTTTTAAAAAATATTTGTCTATATTTAGATTATAATTAATCAAAAAATAAATTATGTCCCAGTTAAAAGAGAAGTTAAGCTTTAATAAAAAAAATATTACTCTCATTATTTGTTTTGATAATATGCAAATAGGTCACCGGACATCAAAAATTAGTGACTCGGAGAAATACTCATACACAAATTATATTTCAACTTATGCCGTGTGGTTTCCGGTAGAGTAGAATAGGACCACTCCAACTCTTCCATTAGAAGATTTGCCATAATCACCACGCTTGGCAGACAGATTGGTGATCGCAGTAATGATCTGAATATACACAGGAGAATGCTGCGGCCCATCCCTGGTGCAATCCCTTAGTCGCTTTGACGACACCCACGGGAAGATTTGGGGTGGACCTATTCTAAGCCGGGAACTAACCATACTCTTTACTGCACAATAAAAACACACAGATCTAATAAAAGTGTGCGTCACTCCCGCTCGCAGTCGAATTTCAGTAACCTGACCGTGGCAGGTCTAGTACTCATAACGTACTATTTTGTACTCGATTTTCAGATTTTCTACATAAACAGATCCAAAGTTACAAGGGGGTATTGAAGTCCGAGCTGGAATGACGTCACTCCAGCCCGAACATTTTGAACTACACCAGCCTTGAAAACGGAAAGGTAGAACGGGAGGTGGAGGGAGATGGCGAGGGAGAAGTGGGTTAACACTAAGTTTTCAACGTTATTTATAAAAGAAATACAAGCCGTTATCACTGCAAAATTATAAACGGTATTCTTTCCAAATATTGTTATCTAATATTAATAATGATAAAGAGCTAAAGTTTAACAAAAAATATGTGTAATTCCTAATTTTGCGCCTAAATGTCATCGATTCAGTTGAATAAAATGACAACAAACAGTTTTTCACTTTGGTCTGCAAAAAACTTGGCTGTATATTCTTATTTACTTTTGCTTTCAGCTTTGAGACAATGAACAACACGGGGAAATCCCAATCAGAGAAATTTGAGTACATGACACACGCACGCACATCTCTCATGTAAAGTCTGACAATCTTATCTGCTACGGGGTAGTGGCGCCACTTTCTATACAACACTGTCATAAGCAAATCGATGCATACAAACTGTAATCTTCCTAGACGTAAATTAGTTACATTATTTACCACCGGAACATAAAATATTGTCAAACGTAACCTTCAGATTTCAGTTTATGTATTATCGGATTTTCATTGCTGGCAACACTGATGCATTAATCTTAATATAATTGGTTTTATCAGACCAATGATTTCTCATTATTGTTCTGTTCGCCACGACACCGAAATCAGTACTAATTGTAACAGCTAATCTAAAACTGTAAGTACCTAGATTTTGCTTTTTATTAACTACATTTAATAAAAAGAATATATTATGTAGATATTACGTAAATATATTGGTTATGTAGTGTGCAAAAAGGTGGTTGCGGGGAGTGAAATGACAATCGTATTGGATTGCTGCAGACCATGTCTGAGCCAAATCTAAAGTAACAGGTGGCGGTGGCAGTTGGAGAGGGAACGGGAGCGGGAAATAAAAAAAATTAAACATTAATTCTGTAGTCCACGGGAGCGGAGCCGCGGGCATAGCTAGTTTTTTTAACTAGTTTTCTTTCAAGGCCTTGGAAGATTGCCCTGTTTCATTCACTTTGACCCCCTGACTGATCTAACTAGACATTTTTCATACGGGTTCTTCAAGTAAACACAATTAACATGGGAAAGGAGTTCGAACTTTATTATATGGAAGCTGGCGTATCGACCCGTCACCATTTTGTTTTTTTTTTTCGAAATCGCGGCGCACGATGAAAGTGGTATATATGGGTAGAGGACACGTAAACGAACAAAAAATATCTAATAACATAGTACCCTAAAGTGTCACGTTACCGAGATATTTTGAGGTAAAGATCGTCATGTAAGTATAAAGACAATCATTAAAAATAGACTTATTACATGTCTATAGGCGTCAGATTGCATCCAAATAATCGTTCGCAGGTTAATTATTATTATTACTGTTTATTGGAAGATAGTAGGTACATTGCATACTACTAGGAGCACGAGAAAACTACTACTACATTTAATTATTTATCTACTACTTCTTCTCTCTTCCAATAAACAGTAATAATAATAATCAACCTGCGAACGATTATTTGGATACAATCTGACGCCTGTAGACATGTAATAAGTCTATTTTTAATGATTGTCGTTGTACTCATATGACGATCTTTACCTCAAAATATCTCGGTAACGTGACACTTTAGGGTACTATGTTACTGATATTTTTTGTTCGTTTATATGTCCTCTACCCATATATAGCACATTCATCGTGGGCCGCGATTTCGAAAAAAAAAACAAAATGGCGGCGGGGCGATATGCTATATTGGTTCTATGGTTCTATCCCCTTTCCTTAGGGAACATAAAAATAAGTTCTGAAACACAGAAGTTCTGGAGTGGATTCCGCGATGCCCCGCCGGCAGATGGAGCAACGACCTGAAGAAGTTGGCCGGTAGTGGCTGGATGCGGGGTGCGGAGGACAGGGTGTGGAAGCGTTAATTAAAGAAGGCCTATGTCCAGCAGTGGATGTCTAAGGGATTATATTTTATCAACATAAAAACGTTAGTCATTGCTGACGAAATCGCGGCATTACGTCAGATGTGTGGCCAGAAAGTCTATGAGTTTATCTTTATTATTTACTAGCTTTTGCCAGCGACGTCGTCCGCGTAAATTTGGATATTTACACACCTTCACTGCTTTTAACGATTAATTTTGTTTCCCGTAGGAATGGGATGTTTTTTCGGGATAAAAACTATCCTATGTCCTATTCCAGCACCTAACCTATATGTGTGCCAAGTTTCATCCCGATCCCTCCAGTGGTTAAAGCGTGATTGAGTAACAAACATCCAAACTGTCGGATTTATAATATTAGTAGGATTTATCTTCTTCCTGTCCTTGTTAAATTTCGATATCTAGATAAGAACTTCAAAGTATGGGATTAGATAAGTACTGTATAATCTGTAGTGTTTCCAGGAGAAAAAATGCCGAATTTATCAGCCATTTAAGTAAATTATTGTATTATAAAAAATTACATTATTTAGGACTGAATTGTTTTACATACTTAACTGTAGTATGAAATTTGAAATAACGTTGACTTTATTGACATTTGAATTGTTGAAATATTAATTTGGTGACATAATTAGAGAAATGATAACATATTATTTAATCCAGTATGTTTTTAAGCACGTAGTAAATATAATAGTAACTTGATGATGTTCTGTAATATAATGTTGTTAGCATGTAATATAATATTAATGTGTGTATACCTGTACAGGTAGAGTCTAGATGTTTCTACAATTATAATGTTTTGTCATCTATTAGATAACATTATGCTCTGTTCACAAAGAATAAAGAAAAGAAATACTCGTAAAGTGGTCCGCAGTGTGAAGATTAAAAGGAGGTGTATGAAAAGGTTGATGAATGTGTGAGGCTAGTGAGGTGTGTCGGGATTATGGATGTAAGGCCGGTTTAAAACCAATTAAACCAATCCGTTTAAAACCGAAATAAACATTTTTTTTCGATATAAAACGGTTGGTGTTTACCACTATGTTTTTCTTAATTATAACTAAATATATTATATTATTTTTTATACGTGTGATATACTCATATTGATTTAGTATAGAAACGTATAACCACTTAACGATATAAATAATCAATCTGATTCGGTTTTAAACCCAACTCACACTCTCGCACTCTCGTTGACGTCGTCACTCGTGGCCACTTTTAACAGCCCATTTTGACAGTTGACATCTCTTCTAGTATGAATTTGACAGCTGTCATGAATTGAATGAATGAATATGAATTTGACAGCCCATTTTATTTTCTAGAAACTATATAAAACGAAACATGACGTCAGGTGATCAAAAATTGCCCATAATGGAGTGTAAACACAGTTCTTTTATTTTTGTTTTCAACCGTTTAAAACGATTTATTTGGAGTTTAAAACCCTAAGCAACATTTTATTTAAAACATTTTAAATCGGTCGGTTTACATCTATAGTCAGGTTCGCGCATGGGACCTAGGCGTGAGCATTATGTATGTATGTATATAATTTTAAATAGTTAACAGTCTTTAATTGAAATTAAATGTTACTAAACTAGGGGTGCACCCGATACCTGTACGATAAGATAATATATCGGTGTATCGGGGGCATGTGCCAATATACAAAGCTACAATAATGTTTTATTGGTGTGTTTAGCTATTCAGAATTTTTATATATAGAAAGTATTAGAACTAAAACATATTTTATTTGAGATGTTTAAATAAACATACAGATACAATTTAAATAAACAAATGAATGAATACAATTCAAAATAATAAATTGGCGCGCAAGCGAATCGCGAGCATTATTTTAATTCACATGAGGGGAATTCCCGCCACTAAAAGGAAATACCCGCCGCCCGCCTGCGCTTCCCTCGCCGGTTGGTTTCAAGACGTTAAGCTGCGAACACATTATCGGACGCGTACGTCAGCCGCGGTTTACGGACGCGGCTTAACTATATCTGGATAGTACATTATACATTACACTGTGCACGCTATCGGACGCAAGTCGCGGACGCGACCTTGAGCGCTCGGACGACCGAGGTGGTTCGAGTGAAATCTGGCCGACCGCATACCGAACAACCGTGCACACTACTCGAACGATTCCGATAATGTGTTTGCAGCTTTATAGCCATTCGCACACATCAAGTTTCTTTTAAGTTTAATTACAGTTAACAATTTATATTCGTTATTTATTTATAACTTACTAGCCGTTGCCCGCAACTTCGTTCGCATGGGTAACTTAACATAACAAATTATTATGTATTTCCCGTAGGAATGAAATGTTGTTTTGGGATAAAAACTATCCTATGTCCTATTCCAGGATCTAACCTATATGCGTGCCAAGTTTCATCCCGATCCGCCCAGTGGTTGAAGCGTGATTGAGTAACAAACATCCAAACATTTATAATATTAGTAGAATATGAAGCTATAATAGAAGCCCTCTCCTGATTTCAGTGAAAAGGTCCACAATGTCTTCGTCCAGCGACAGTGATAGCGATACTAGCAGTGATAGCGATACTAGCAGTGATAGTGATACTAGTGATAGCGATACTAGTAGTGAGAGTGATCGACCTAGACAATCACAGTACACGTCAAGGCAACAGGTAATAAGGGAACGTACACAAATTACGTAACCACCCATAGTATATGGCAAGACCCCCAGTTCCCCCTACCCCTCTAGTTTTCACGTAGTAATGCATAAATATAGTTTAAAACCAATTTTTGCAAACAGAAAGGAATATAGCTCGAAAAAGCTCGAGATTTCCTTAGAGGATATTGTCTATGTGACGAAAACCTAACCGGGGGGGGTCACCCATGTGACCAAGCGTGGTATTTTGAAGACTGCCACCCCCCCAAACGAGTCACGTATATTGGGTATGTTCCCTAACCAACTATGTTTAGCACATCTAGCGGACGATTCGCGGTGGAATCCGCTCTATTCAAAGCAGCGGGCACGTCGCTCGAAAGCGGTTAAATCGCTCTCCGCTCGCAAAGCGCTGCAGCTTCAAATTCAAACATTTATTTGCTCTTGAATTGGTACAACAATTGCCAGATGGTAAAATTAGCCTGAAGTAACACCAAAACACACTGCATTAACAATAGCGTGCAGATTTACAAAATTATTAATTACAATAAATACATTAAAAAAGTAAAGGGATATAGTTTAAAGTCAAAATAAATAAATAACTTACGTCATTTTAGTAAACGTCAAACCTATGCTCCAAGAATTCTTTTACAGAAAATGAAATGTGTAAACCAGGAGACAATTAACAAAAGATATTTAGATCTGTTGTATGGTAAATTCTTTATTTCGGCAGATACTTTATTATATAGGTACTCGTACATACAGCACATACACCATTTTTTTATGTAACGTGCGACGCGAGAACGTTCCAGCCTGCAACACACTCAACATAATTGAGGAACGTGACCTATCGGGTCGAATGTGTCTATACCATGAGTCCATGACACACTCGCTTACACAAGTAAGCGGGACATTTCAGCCATTTTTGTTCGATATTTTTGCCTTGAAGGCTTGAGCCTTTAAGCTACAAGACTCAAACTTCACATATTGGGTTAAATATGTCTACTTATACCACGCCTTACACTCGCTTGCACGAGTGACCGGGACAATGCAGCCATTTTGATTCAATTTTTTTGGCTTGAAAAGTTTGAGCCTTTAAGCTGCGAGGCTCATACTTAACGTGTCTGGTCCAATGTGTGTAATCACGCCTTACTCTCGTCTGCACGAGTAAGCGGGACAATGTAGTCATTTCTATTCCACATTTTTGTCTTGAAGGCGTGAGCCTCTAAGCTACAAGACTCAAACTTCACGTATTGGGTTAAATATATACCACGCCTTACAATGCATCCATTTTATTTATTCGTTTTTCTTGTAGGTCGCAACACGTGGTCGCAAGTATGACAGTAGTGACAGTGACGATGACAGCACCGACGATGGTAGCAGTGACGATACAGGCTCATCTGACGACTACAGGACCAAGTACAACGAAATCTTAGACGCGCCAACATCAAGAGTGAATATGCCGTCTGGGGCGCAAGCAACTATTTCTAAGCCTGTAAGTAAATTGCATTCGAAAAGACAGCTATTTGCGAATTTGATTCAATAAATAATAGTAGCGTGTACCAGTACCATCGTACGATTATTCTAATAAATAAAAACGTAAACTTCGCGTGTCGGCGCGGTCAACTGAAAATGTTTGCACAACATTTTTATTGGGTCTAAATAAGTATAAGTAATAGAATAGATAGATTCAATATTTTTTGGAATTTTTTTCTATTTGTCTGTTCGTTTGTGCACGTATCACGCAAAAACTACTGAACCGGTTGTGATAGACTTTTCACAGAAACAAGATCTTAACTTGGAGTAACATTTAGGCTTTATTTCATCGCAATAAAAAGTTATGGGAATTTTTAGTTTTCAAATACATGAGTAGGTATGCAATATAACAATGAAGTATGATTATAATGTTCGCGTGGGCGTGAGAATGGGGGAGGACGTGGGCGTGGGCGTGGGCGTGGGTGTGGGTGTGGGTGTGGGCGTCGGAGTCGTAGTCAAAATTGGAGTTGGATCAACAGTGAGATAAAAAATAATTGTGTAGTCTAGCTTTATCTCTATACGTCGATCGTAATTGTTTTTTACAATGAGCGTGCCGCGTGAAGCATTTTAGTGCGATGATTTTCTATCAGGAAATATAACGAAAAGCAACCTACTTTTGGTAAGTCCTCTCTTTGTTAGCAAGTGTCATAAAACGAGTGGTTATTAAATGGGAGAGAGTTTTAGATTGAACTAAAGGTTGGACCACAGGCGATTTCTACACATCCTCAATCTCAGAATAAAGGAGCACTTTAGAGGATTGTGGCCTCGAAAGCGGCGCCATACATTTTCATAGTAGATCAATTGCTCAACCAGTCGACCAACTAGTTGACCAACCAGTCGACCAACTAGTTGACCAACTAGTCGACAAACCAGTCGACAAACCAGTCGACCAACCAGTTGACCAACCAGTCGACCAACCCGTCGACCAACTAGTCGACCAACCAGTCGACTAACTACGACTCGGTGCGAAACGAGTAAGCGTTTGATAGTTTATGCAATTAAATATATTGCAAATTGTTGGCCCGCGTGTTGCGCCACTTCACCATTCTATCTTGATGTGATTTCTGATTGAATCTTAATTAATTCAAATGTTGGCATACCGTTCCTAGCACCGGCACGGTGCAAGCAATAATATAATTTAATATGGCGAGCTTTTTCATATCGCCACTGCACTATCGCTACAGTTACGTATATCAGCACGTAGACGCCCACTGCTGGATGTAGGCCTTCCCCAATGAACGCCATCATACCCGGCCCGGCCCGCCCGCTGCCATTTCAGCTTGCTAGTCCTTTCGTCTATGTCGGTCACCTTCGTTCTTCGTCGGGTCTTCTCCATAGCTCGCTGAGCGACAGCTACAAAGTCATAATTTCTTAAAGTTTATTTCTGTTTCTACCAGGTGGATTACCCATGCAACTGCCACCGTATCGGTGATGGGTTGAAACTGATCACGATACAGCCTGGCTGGAAAGGAGGGAACGAGTTCGAGATAGTTGAAGCTGAGATGCACAAAACGCTTGCATTTCACAATATCTCGCATTACAATATAACATCGGTAAGAACACAAAAGCCAGAGTTAACTAAATATTAAAAACTTCGTTTAGAACCATCGGTGCGCGAGTGTGACTTGGCCAGTTTTTTTTATACTATTTGGCCTAACTTCACGGGCTTTAGCAAACTTTGATGATACAGTTAAGGCACAGACACACATGCTCATAGTTCGCACGAGAGCATGCTATTTTCTAGCAAGTGTATACAGCATCATCATCATCATCAGCTTAAATACGTCCACTGCTGGACATAGGCCTCCTCAATAAAATACCACTTTTGATTAGATGTCCATTGGGGGATTTGCCACAATAACCACGCTTGGTAGGCGGATTGGTGATCGAAGTAATGATCTTAACATACACATACAGGAGAACGCTGCTGCCCGTCCCTGGTGCAATCCCTTAGTCGCCTTGACGACACCCACGGGAAAGATAGGGGCGGCCCTATTCTAAACCGGGAACCACACGGCAATAGTGTATACAGCGCGTGCGACTAATAAGCATGCTTATTTTGAGCATGCGACTAAATCGCAAGCCGGTTGATTTTTGAGCATACCTGAGGTGCGGGTGGAAGGAGGTGTGTTGGTCGCACGTGTGAATGTGTTTGCTTATTAGCGTGCTAGTTCTGAGCAGATTTGTTGAGTTAATTTTGTCAGAAACTGTCATAATATACCGGTGTTGATCACTCGGTTCACTTATAGGTATAATTTTGTATACGCTTCTACAACAAACTACCAGAGGAAATCTTAAATATGACAGACAGAAAGTTTAAGATTCACATTAAAAAACAACTTTGTAAGAAAGCCTATATAAAATAAACGACTATTTGAATGACAAAGATGCCTGGTACTAATGTTAATTCAGCTTCGCAAAATCTTTATTCATCATCAGGTTATTTTTGCCTCCACTGCAGGAGCACAACCCTCTCTCATCTGCCGGACACAGACGGAGGATTTGGCCTACACTCCCCGCGCTGGCCAGACGGGTTGGGGAGGCCTAATTGATGTTTTATAATGTATTCCCTTAGTCGCCTTGTACGACATCCACGGGAAGAGTTGGAGTGGTCCTATTCTACCCGAAACCACACGGCAATCTACCGGAAACCACACGGCAATCTACCGGAAACCACACGGCAAAATCTTTATTAATTGTATGCAAACTTGATTTTTAAAAGATGTGTTGCGTGAAGTTTGTTGCGCCGTTTCTTCTTCACAGCGCTAGCACCTAGGAAGCGGTAGTCGATAAAAAATGACGAGTATAAATGTACCAAGTGTACTCATATGCAATAAATGATTTTGAATTTGACTTTTTCAACTTTTGAATGAGCATGTATATTTGTACCCTCTAGTACCATTTATCGCTGTATTTGGAACTTAGACAAATGAATCATTTGTTTATGATTTAGAACTAAACTATTTTTTTTTATATGTTGAGGGAACATGATAGCCCGCAGGTTTTCACGCTGCTCGAAACAAGTTAAAATTACATTATTTAGAGCGTATTGCACATCTTTATACACGTGCAGCCTGTGGGCAAATTATACTCAAAAATCGTACGGAACCCTCCGCGTTCAGTATAATAATGTGTTCCGTGTGCTGATGCGGCTGCCGCGCTACTGTAGCGCATCAGGGATGTTCGCAGACGCGCGCGTGGACTGCTTCTACGCGACGCAGCGCGTGCGCGCCGCGTCCCAGGTGCGCCCCGCGCGCGCCAGCCCCAACAGCATACTGCAACTGGTGGCGGGCAGGCTCGACTGTCCGTACATCAGGAGGTGTGGCCACTTGCACGTGCGCACACCCATATGACTAATATTGGCATTTTTAAAGTTTGACATGAACATAGTTTTAAATTGCATACTAACTATGGATCATTGCTTTCCGAAATAAAAACTTTTATTATTATTATTGTACTAGCTGTGCCCGCGGCTCCGCTCGCGTGGAATACAGGATCCGCTCCCATTCCCACTTCCGCTCCCTATCCCACTTCCACTCAGACTATAAATCCAGGTCCAGGTCCAGGTCCAGGTCCAGGTCCAGGTCCAGGTCCAGGTCCAGGTCCAGGTCCAGGTCCAGGTCCAGGTCCAGGTCCAGGTCCAGGTCCAGGTCCAGGTCCAGGTCCAGGTCCAGGTCCAGGTCCAGGTCCAGGTCCAGGTCCAGGTCCAGGTCCAGGTCCAGGTCCAGGTCCAGGTCCAGGTCCAGGTCCAGGTCCAGGTCCAGGTCCAGGTCCAGGTCCAGGTCCAGGTCCAGGTCCAGGTCCAGGTCCAGGTCCAGGTCCAGGTCCAGGTCCAGGTCCAGGTCCAGGTCCAGGTCCAGGTCCAGGTCCAGGTCCAGGTCCAGGTCCAGTTCAGGTTCAGGTCCAGGTCCAGGTCCAGGTCCAGGTCCAGGTCCAGGTCCAGGTCCGGGTCCGGGTCCGGGTCCGGGTCCGAGTCCAGGTCTAGCTAAAGTTCCGGCTCCAGATCCAGCTCCAGATACAGCTCCAGACCCTGATCCAGCTCCAGCTCCAGATCCAGATTTTTCATCTTAATCAACTAACTCAATCAAAAGTTATGCGAATTTATAGTTTTCAAAATCTCACATTACATTGGTACGATACCCGCTCCCGCTACAGCTCACGAATTCAATCGAGCATTTACACCCTACACTCAGTTTTCGAAAACTATAAATTCGCATAACTTTTGAATGACTGCACCGATTGCAATGAAATAAAGCCTATATGTTACACCAAATTAAGCCCCATGTTTCTGTGTAAAGTCCATCAAAGTCCGATCAGTAGTTTTTAAGTGATGCGTGCACAAACTCACAGACAAACAGACCAACAGACAAACAGACAAACAGATAAACAGACAAACAGACAAAAATTTCAAAAATGATCGAAATGTGTTCTGTTGCTTATCCTTAGACCCCCCAATTTTTTTTTGCAAATATCTTCAATGTACAGACACGCGATGTTTACGATTTTATTTATAAGATGTTCACAGATAATGAAGGTACGAAACTGTTGTCTATGGGCGAGGTTTCGTAACAGAGAGCGACAGATAGCCAAAGAGATTCAGTATGTGAACGAGGTGATGCTGTTCCATGGCACCGCCGCCTGGGGTTCCATAGTGAGGACCGGCTTCAACGTAGCTGCAGCAAATCCAGGTATTAACTGTTCACAATCAGGGCGCCAATTCTACTAACGCATTTTCACACAAAACGAATTAAAATAATGAAATAATGTCAACAATAATTACAAGAAGAATTAAAATAACGTCAACTTACCATTTTACGGATACACAATCAACGAAAAATAACATATACGAACTTTTATAATCAATAATAACAATAAAACATTGACCTTAAACGCAAACATTTGCCGCGCTTTAGAGAAAATAGTGTCGCATCTATGGGCGATTAGCACAATCGAGAATCAAGTAACGAATACTTATAAAATACTAGATTTCGTCCCTAACAGCTGAGTAGCGTGTGCGTTCCGTCTGCGTTTCATTTACGTTCGGTTATCGTCTGAAGTTTATCAATGAGTAGAATACCAATTCGAGTTTGGAAAGGAGTTTGACTGTAACTTAAACGTAACTGTTGTTTAAACGAACGATAAATGTTGAAAATAGTAGAATTGGTCCCCAGTACTCTCACAGCAGTCCTTAACAGCCTGGCTGGACAACTTCTTAATTCTATTCTACCACTTCACCAATGTTCTAGAACGATTTTAGCGGCGGTGATGCGAATATATGTTTTCCGTCGCATAGGGTAGCGAGTAATGGATTACGTGCACGCAGAGACGTCATACTTAATCGTCCTTGAGTTTGTCAGAGCGTGACAGATATATAAAAATAGGCGCTATAAGGAAAGGGATGGGTATATGAAGGAATTATCCATATGTCTCTGGTTCAAAAAAAAAAATGGCTGCTGAGTAGGTGTTTTTATGACTTAAAAGATTTTTTTGACTATAAATTGTAAAACTACACGCTATTACTTATAATTAATAAATTTAAATTTGACATATTGATTAATTTTAAATAACTTATATTGTATAAAATTGTAATTTTAAATATTGACATGTAGAATAAATTTTATAGCACTTTTAATTATTGTATGCCCCAAAGGGTAGATTGTGAGGATTTATATTTTTTTTGTGAGACCTACATTTGTAAACCACAATTTCAACAATAAATCTTATCTTATCTTATCTTATCTTCATATCCGACTCGAAGGACCAATGTTGGGATCGTGTGGACTATATAATTTTTATGCCCTAATTGTGAAGAATAAAACAGCGTCCTTGTTTCGGTGGTAAAATGTTTGTAATGACAGTTATTAGACAGTCAATAGACAATAAAACATATAACATATTTGGTTTGGCTCTGTTCCAAATAGAGCGGTTGGCGTTCACAATCAGAATGTGAAGTAAGAAAGCCCGTTCCAAGCGCGGATCTCACTCACTCGCGAACACCCAAGTAGCAAAACATTTACTAATAGTACTCTTTGTGTTGATTTGTGAACGAGCAGACATGTTTACGGAGTAAGCCCTTTCACATTTTCCGTAATACAATACACTTTATTGCACAAACAAATACAGTAACACGTTATAGAAGTTACAAATAGTACAATTTAGGCGGTCTTATCGCTTTAAGCGATTTCTTCCAGACAACCTTTAATAAATAAATATTTTTAACAGCTGGCATGTTCGGTCCTGGCATATACTTTGCTGAGAACTCATCCAAGAGCGATCGGCATGCGACAGCTTACTTGGGGCACAAGTAAGATATCAATTATATTACTATAATAGCAACGATCTCTATGTACTACTAGATGGAGCGTTCCAAACAATCGCTCTGTTCCACGCAAGTAGACGAAATGTCAATATTTAGTAAATAATTAAATGTTCTGCGTAGTAACTGCACAAGTTTCATTGTGAATGTGAAAAAGTTGTGGCTACTTGAGTGGAACATTTAATTATTTACTAAATATTGACATTGCGTCAATATTTAGTAAATAATTAAATGTTCTACACTTCCACAATATTTAGTAAATATTGTGGAATGGAGACTGCGGATCGGCACGCGCAAGGTGGGACGCCCCGCCGCCAGATGGACCGATGACCTGAAAAAGGTGGCCGGATGCGGAGGGCGGAGGACCGGGTGTGTAGCGTCCCTATGTCCAGCAGTGGACGTCTAAGGGCTGATATATATAACCATGCTTGGCAGACGTATCTGTGATCGCAGTAATAATCTTAATATACACAGGAGAACGCTGCTGCCTGTCCCTGGTGCAAACACTTAGTCGCCTTGACGACACCCACGTTAAGAATTGGGGGTGGTCCTATTCTAAGCCGGGAACCACACGGCTAAAATTAACGAATTTTCTTTAAAGTTTAAAGTACACCACTTCTTTTCAGAAATATGCTTCTCTGTCGCGTAGCGCTTGGCAGAATGTTGGACCGTAAGAGTGTCGACAGAATGAAGAAACCGCCAAAAGGGTACCACTCAGTGCAGGGGGTCCCGTCCCCGGGGGGGCTGTTCCACAAGGAGTACGTAGTGTACCATAACAACCAGGTGAGATCAGAGCTTCAAGCCAAAAAAAATATTTTTGTGTGGTTCTTCCCAGCTTCGTGTTCAATTGTCAAGGGTTGGGTATCTATACCCAACAAGAGTTGCCATCTCTAAAATCTTATTATTATTATTTATATTATAGACGAGCAGCAAATATGCTGATGTGTATATTTCACAGTGTTGGATTTTAACTTTTAAACAGTATTAGTTTTAAGCCAGTTGTCAAGGCGATTTTTAAAGGAGTTTATTGATTTGGCTGAAACCACTTCATCTGGGAGCCTGTTCCACGATTGAACAACTCTGTTATTCAGAAAGTGATGAGCGACATTTGAGACTGAGTTAGTGCGGCTTATTCTCAGATGGTGTCCTCGCAACGGCAGTATGTCTTTCATTGTGAAAATCTTGTGCAGGTCTGGCAGGTTGTATCTGCCAACCATTTTGGAGCTTACAACCTTATTTATGTTTATTTTATTGCACACACAAACAAAAACATACAAAACAATAAAAGTAAGGAAAAAATAAAATGGTAATGCTTATCTCTTTAAGATATTTCTGCCAGCCTACCAGCGACAGAGAAAACTTCGTGAAAGAGCAGTCACTTTTTTAGATCAAAGAACATACTGGGCGGCGATGCTCCGGCGGCGAGCGGTCATTTGAAAACTTTATAACCCCATCGATATATAACCCGGACTACAAAATGAAACCCCGGCCGGACGCCCGCCGGTAAAGCATTGCATGTGTTGGTTTCCTCACGATGTTTTTCCTTCATCGTTGTAGAGCAGTCAGTAAATCTAATAAATAAAAACGTAAACTTAACAAATAAAAATATTTGGGAGTCTAAAGATACGCATAAATAAATAGATAAATAATTATAAATATTATATTATAATAATTATAATTATATACGACATTTTACACCCAGTTCAACACTACTAGAACACATTAAGATCATTTTTGGAACTTTTGTCTGTTTGTGCACGCATCACGTAAATACTACTGAACCGACTTTGAGGAACTTTTCACAGAAACATTGGGCTCAGAGTAAAATTTAGTTTTTATTTCATCGGCTTACTCGATCAAAAGTTATGGGAATTTTTAGTTTTCAAATACATTAGCTGGTATGCAATATACCAATGTTCGGTGCAATTCAGATTGCGTTGAGTTAGTGAGAGGGGCCTAGGAGTCAAGGTCGGAGTCGGATTGAGAGAGAGATTAAAATGTAGTGCACGCGCGCGGAGCCGCGGGCGCAGCTAGTGGACTTATATTTGGACAAACCCATTGGTACATGGCGTGACTGGGGATTGAACTCGGACCTTACGTCGTCGCGAGAAAGTACTCGTATGTGGAGCACCGCTGAACAATTTATGTTTTTGTTTCAGGCTTATCCGGAATATGTAATTTCATACACCATTGGATAGAGTCTACGAGATGGCTACGCCGTAGACCTGCGCTACGCTCTAACGCTACGTATTCTGTCTCGTAGACATTCATATAACCTAGTTTTCTCCAAAACTATAACCGCATCCCCGGCACTCCAACAAGCGAACTGATTTATTCGCCTACTACTACTACAGGCTCATCAGCCTGTACGTACACTACTGTGTTGTTCGCGTAAACTATCGAGAGAGGGACAGCGTTATACGTCAACACATAAGTGCTTCTCTTTCTAACCAGCTGCGTACTACACGCTGTGCTTTATTTTGCGGGCAACATTAGGGGGGGAGGCGGGGGGGAGTGTCGCTTCTTACGTAGTAATATTTAGTACTAGCTGTTGCCTCATATTATGTATTTCCCGTAGGAATGACACGCTTTTTCGGGATAAAACTATCCTGTGTCCTATTCCAGGACTTAACCTAAATGTGTGCCAAGATTCATTCCGATCCGTCCAGTGGTTGAACCGTGATGGAGTAACAAACATCCAGACTTTCGTATTTATAATATTAGTGGGATTCTCTGCTGTGTCATTGATTTTTTTACATAATATTTACAAGATTTTCTATTAGCTTTGGAAAATATTGTATAAATTCATTTTTAGCTTTCATATACTTGTAAGTGGTGCTTATATCCTAAGAACAAACTATGTATGGAAATAAATAAGTTGAGTGTTGTATTTTTTTACATATTTCTGAAGCCCTTTTTGTAAATCTTTTATAATAAATCATATACAATGATGCATACTGCCTTTATAGAGTGAATATAGTTGCGGTTTCCGTTAGAATATAGTTTGCCGTGTGGTTTCCGGTAGAGTAGAATAGGACCACTCCAACTCTTCCCGTGGATGTCGTACAAGGCGACTAAGGGAATACATTATAAAACATCAATTAGGCCTCCCCATCCCGTCTGACCAGCGCGGGGAGTGTAGGCCAAATCCTCCGTCTGTCTCCGGCAGATGAGAGAGGGTAGTGCTCCTGCAGTGGAGACAAAAAACCTGATGATGAAAGTTGGCTCGTTCGCCTATGTGCTTGGTTATTGGACTCAAGCGCCAGAGGTGGGTTCGATTCCCACTGGGGACAGACAACTTTCTACATTTGTTGGCCCGGGTCTGGATATTACAATTGCGAATTGTCCAATCCTTGTTTAATTCGCATAGCACAGGAGAAAATCCTAATTTGGGATTAGACAAGTGTAAATATATGTATGTGTATATATTAAAAAAAGTTAAGCACAGTTTCACTTTTAAAAATAAATGAACGTTTCCGTTTGAGTTAAATTTGTTAGTCTAATAAATAAAAACGTGTAAACATCACGTGTCTGTACATTTGCAACATTATAATTATACGTTACCTCGTAACCTACCTACCTACTAATGTATTTGAAAACAAAAATTCCCATTACTTTAGACTAAACCAATTGCGATGAAATAATACACATGAGACTAAATGTTACTCCGAGTTAAGCCCTATGTTTATGTGAAAAGTCCATCAAAATCGGTTCAGTAGTTTTTACATGATGCATGCACAAACTAACAGATAAACAGACAAACATTTCAAAAATGATCGAAATGTGTTCTATTACTTATTCTTAGACCCATAATTATTTTTTTGCTCCAATTTTACTATTCAGGTTTTTACTGTATCAGCGGATGCTGATGCTGATATTAATAAATTACTTAAATAAATTTATTTGCATTGGAGAGGAGGCATTTTGAATTTAGTTTATAAGTAATCCACAAAGGATTACTTATTTTATTTCTTATTATTACACTACGCAAGTACGTTATACAATGAATCAGTAACGTCCAACCAATTTATCGCCGATCAATATGTCGCCTTTGTACACAGTTTAATTCCTATTTTATTATTGTTGTTGTTGTTATTTTTGGTACAATAAAGCGTTTACATACGTACATACGTACAATTTATGATGACAAAACAATCGAATGAGGAAACAAGTGACAGTTTTTTTTTGTAAAACGGTCTATGATTGGTTAAAACTCCACGTAACTTGCGCTAGGTCCCGCCTTCAACGAACACGTTACGACTTGAATGTCAGCATTAAAAATCAGCATCGATTGTTGCTGATGCTGACGCCGATGCTGATATTAAAAAGAATGCTGATTATCCGCGGATGATGATGCTGATATTCGCAACAACCCTAGTACAGACACGCGAAGTTAACGTTTTTATTTATTAGATCGGCACACGTGGATTCCCGTAGAGAAACCCTACACTGGGAATACTAAATATCACTACTACAGCGGCAGCAGAAGTACAAATAACATTTCGCAAAATCTTTATTAATTGTATGCAAACTTGATTTTTAAAAGATGTGTTGTATGAAGTTTGTTGCGCCGTTTCTTCTTCACGGCGCTAATACCTAGGAAGCGGTAGTCGATAAAAAAAATGACGTGTATAAATGTACCAAGTGTACTCATATGCAATAAATGATTTTGACTTTGACTTTGAACATTGCAATTACACGAAGTGGTATATATATATATATTCTTTATTGTACAACTTAAAACTTAATACAGTAATAAATGGTGTGTACAAAGGCGAGCTTATCTCTAAAAGAGATCTCTTCCAGCCAACCCTACAGGGTGTGAGACAAGGCAGTAAAAGCGACGGGGGCACAATAAGTGCATAATAGACTACATAATAACTAAATACCTGAACTAACATATAATAAACATACTTACATAAATACATACATACCATATTATACTGAGTGAGACAGATAGTGCTCTTTTAGTTTAGTTTTAAAGGATGTCACCGACGTACTATCTCGAATGACCGTCTGCAGTTTATTCCACATCTGCGCAGCTCGGACAGTGAAGGAATTGAAAAAGAATTTGGTGTTGGATTTGGGATAGTGGTTTGAATTATTAGAAGACTAAAATAAGTAATATGTATTATTATTGCGTGGTTTCCGGTAGAGTAGAATAGGACCACTCCAACTCTTTCCGTGGATGTCGTACAAGGCGACTAAGGGAATCCTACTAATATTATAAACGCGAAAGTTTGTAAGTATGGACGGATGTTTGTTACTCTTTAACGTAAAACTACTGAATGGATTTTAATAAAACTTTACAATAATATAGCTTATACATCATAATAACACATAGGCTACAATTTATAAAGATATTGTGTGAATGGTACAAAATATCAAGTAAGTAGGAAAAAATCCACCATCTGCGAGCTATTCTGGCGTGCGCTGCCAAAACCGCTAGTGTTACACATATGTAATGTATGATGGAAATGTTTATCTTAAATAGTCCTACAAAAAAGCTACTCGAAATACTAATCGTGCGCAGACGAAGTCGCGGGCACCAGCTAGTATATTATAAAACATCAATCAGGCCTCCCCAACCCGTCTGGCCAGCGCGGGGAGTGCAGGCCAAATCCTCCGTCTGTCTCCGGCAGATGAGAGAGGGTTGTGCTCCTGCAGTGGAGACAAAAAACCTGATGATGATGATGATTATTATTATTGTGTTGATCAAATAACGATATAAGTATGTTTTTATCGATACATTTTATCAAGATAGTTGTACATAATTATAAATAAACAATAACACGGAACAATTATACCTAAATAAAAAATGTCTTCCAACGCACCGCACCGGGGCAGGGTTCCCAATATGCTGGCAGCGTTCCCCCTCTGAATCGCCAAGCTGATTCTTTGGGCGAAGAAGCTGCCAGCTCTACGGTCTCCCGAAGCTTCGATGAGGCGCGTTGAAAGGTCTTTAGCTAGTAATAGAGCATCTTGCCCCCAGGGGCCCAGAGTCTCGAGGCCGAACGGCACAAATACATACCCTTGCCCAAGATCGGCATATTTACTATTTTTTTGGCTATTTGGGATACATTAGTTCTATTTACAAACATTAATGAGTACTGTGGTAATACTAAATAGTAATTACACATTAAATATATCTAAAACTGAGTAAACCCAAAAGGTATATAACCTAGCTCTGCTTCTGGAATGGCTGCCACTACGTCAATCGACAGCTCAGCTGGAATTCGAATTTTGACATGAGATATTTTAAACTGCAAACACATTATCGGACGCAGCTGTACATGAGATTAATTTACTTAAAAAAAACTCCACGATCTGTTGATAGAAAAATGTTATTATAGTTTGGAAGAATTTCTTGGTGACGGTTCAATTTAAGGTTTCTATTTCTATCTAATTTTTTTTTTACTTTGTTTTTAAATGCATGCTTTACTGCGACACAATGTTGTATGCCCATGTGGCGGGACATAGCTGAGCTCTAATTATGACATTTAATCCTTTATACCTATGATCCACAACAAAGATATTTCATTTCAGCTTAAACGCGTCCGAGTAGTGTGGCACGTCTCTTCGGACTTATTTTCTGGCATTCATTCCACGATTGTCGACGGGGAAACATGTCGAGTAGCGACAATGAGGACGAATTTTTAGAGTTAGCGGCGGCTTCTTATGTCGTCTATCAAAAATATATATTTAAATATATTTGGGTCCATGAGATTAATAAAAAAAACATCCGTGTTTGGTGAATTCCATACTTTTATTACGGGTCGAGAAACGTTACAAAATGTATTTAAGAATGAATTAAAATCAATTTAATTTTCTGTTTACACAATACAATACACTTTATTGTATAAACAAATACAGTTACAAGTTTTAAAAGTAACAAATATTACAATTTAGGCTTAGTGTTTAGTTTCATTGAAATTGATTTTGTAATACAAACAATACCATTTCTGTTGCTTTAATGAAGCATTATTTGTAATTCTGAGGTTTATTATTACATGCTATGTGTTTTTCATCCATCGCATGCGACATTACGAGAGACGTGAACTCGTGAGCGGTCGGCTTGCTTTAACTCTCGCAAAACGTCCGCGGACGTGGACGCGGACGAAAATGTCCGCGCGTTCAAGGTCGCGTCCGCGACTTAGGTCCGATAGTGTGCACAGTATAGTGTATAAGAACAATTATATTATTATTTAGTTATCTATCATGTACGTAAATGCAACAACCTAGCCTCCGGAGGAGGGCGCTGGTGTCTGTAACACAGGCTCGCCTAGCATGGATACCAGCGCACTATGTTCTAGCACCACTTAGTACATATATGGTTTAATGTAAGAAATTTACTCACTTTTAGTAATGTAAATGATGCACTTATATAGTTTCTAGCTGTATTGTATATATAAGAAATAAACTATTTCATTTCATTTCATTTCATGTACTTCCAGATGCAGTTAAGCCGCGTCCATAAGCCGCGGCTTACGGACGCGGCTTAACTGTATCAAAGTTATTATAAATGCGATAGTATGGATATTTCTAAATCACGCTTCAACCACTGGACGGATCGGGATGAAACTTGGCACACATATAGGTTAGGTCCTGGAATAGGACATAGGATAGTTTTTATCCCTAAGAAACATCCTATTCCTACGGGAAATACATAATAATTTGTGATGTTAAATTGTCCACGCGGACGAGAGAGTTCCAAGAAAAAACGTCTCATTCCAATGGGAAACCAAATTAATCGTTAAAGGCAGTGAAGATGTGTAAATATCGAAACCTACGCGGACGAAGTCGCGGGCAAAAGCTCGTGTAGGTGTACTTCTTTTGATAATTCTGACTAAAAATAGTCTATACCTTAGATTTTCTAAGTCTTTTAACACGGTCGGTGTGTGACCATTTTATCAACACTTCCAAGAATATTATCTGATCAATAATTTTTTACCTGCGCAGCGTACTGGCTCGAGTGACGCAAAATGAACCATACCTAGATGGCAATACTTACCAATTTAGCCTTACACGACAAGTTGACCACTACTTCTTTCACGGCGTTTATCTCGCTCGATATCACATTACAACCGATATCAAAGTTGTACTGACAACTCGTTTTAGTCGACTCAGTTTCGAGTGGGTTTCCCCCAGTGTTTAATCTCAATCGTTAAGCAAAGATCACTAAAACCATTCAGCCAAGTCTTTCTCAGACCAAAGCGAAACTTTTTAAAATATTATTGACGGAATAAACGCAACAATTGCAATTTTAATCATTGTATGATATTTATTTGTGGGCTGTGATATCTAGTAGGACAACATAGCTGCCATGGTTACACTTTTTTGCACCACTCGGGAGTCACGTGTATGGTAACCAAATACTTTATAAGTAGTGAACAAGACTGTGCACTGTCCAACGATCTTTATGTACTACTAGATGGAGCGTTCCAAACAATCGCTCTGTTCCACGCAAGTAGCCACAACTCTTTCACATTCACTTTGAAACTTGTGCAGTTACTACTCAGAACATTTAATTATTTACTCAATATTGACATTATTTAACCGTAACGTCAATAGAGATCGTTGGCACTGTCGAATTTAATTCAGCCTTAAATTAACTTCGTATACTATATATTCGTATATTTTTTTACGGTTGCAACCATTAGACAAGGACGCAATCCTGTTTAAGACTCTCTCGCTCGAGACCGTTTTTAGCTCCCTAGTGCGCGATCCTGTTTATGTGACAAATCCGTAATGGTAACTCATACAGACCTTTTTTTGTTACCGGCAACACAGTTCCGTTAATATATTAAATTTAATTTCGTTATAATTTGTCTCATTCCGCATTCCTCATTATTCCTTGTTCGACGCGACATCGCGGGAACTTTTGAAAGTCTGTTAGTGTGAAAAAACTGTAAGTACTGAACAAACATACCTTCTAAGTACATATACATATTAATTTAATAAAAACCATCATCATCAGGTTATTTTTGTCTCCATTGCAGGAGCATAACCCTCTCTCATCATACGGAGACAGACGAAGGATTTGGCCAACACTCCCCGTGCTGGCCAGACGGGTTGGGGAGGCCTGATTGATGTTTTATAATGTATTACCGTAGTCGCCTCGTACGACTCCACGGGAAGAGTTGGTGGGCCTTATCCACAAGTTTCAAGTCGCTCAATGAGCTATGGAGAGGGCTATGCTCGGTGTTTGTTTGAGGGATATGATTCGTAATAAGAAGGAGATCCGACGAAGAACGAACGTCACCGACATATCCGCAAGTGTTAGCAAGCTGGGGGCTCGAGTCAGCACAAGGGGCTGGATGCAGAGGGCAGAGGATCGGGTGCGGACGTCTAGGGGGCTGACAGGATGATGATAATTTGTTATATGTGGGTAATTCTCATTGACACTCAATTTTTATGGTCACACAGTTATATTTCCTAAACAGTATAAGTTAAAAACATAACTTGTGGATCGGAGGATATAACATCTATTAGGCCACAAAATAAATAAAACTTGCCGTAATAGAAGCAAAAATAATATAAATAATTAACATGAACGATCAAAAACGGGGCCATTTTTCGTATTCTCATCGTGTCACACTTCCCGTTGCAGTAAAACATTTGGTTACTGCTTTACCAAATTTCAGTGTATTTGTATGTTATATATACTAATGTCATCGTAATTATATACACTTTACATACATTGGTGTAAAAAAAAACTTTTCGTCATTATTTTGAATTCGAAACACAATATGTGTCGGTCACACGATTTTAGGTACTTAAGATTTGAGTAGTAATAAAGGCTTGCTGTTGAATACAACAGCAGCAACTAATCACAGAGTTCGATTCGGTCATCGTCAGTCGTGTTCCTGCATCGCAGAAGTGGGACGAGCGACTCATCGTTCCGTGAGTAAAAAATATTGGTAAGTTTATATTTATTCGTAGGTGTACCGATCACTTGCGTGGACAACATATTTGTGCATTGTATTTTAGTAATGGAAATTAAAGTTAGCTCATCGAAACTCCAAAATGTTCGAGATATTTATGTAGTATTTGATTTAAAACGATACACCTAAACTTTGCAGGAATTTATAAAAAAGGGATATTTTCGTCACCTTTGTGGCATCACCTTCGTGGCGTTTTATCCACGAAGGTGAATTTTGGCCACGAAAGTGATTTTTTGCATTGTTTTATTTCGAAATATAGCGACTGGTGTATACGTATTTACAAAATCAACTAGTTTGATGTGGTAAATAGAGTTTTGAATACATAAGTATAAGTAAGTATATTTACATGATACATTAACAACTACACTATTAATAGATAACTAATTAAACATGAAGTATGGGTAGGTACTAATTAAAGTAAGTAAGTAAGTATATTAACGTTGTTTTAGGGTTTCGAACCAAGATGGTAAAAATGAACCCTCAACACCACGTAGCTTCTGGTCTGATGATGATACAGATTCGAGTTACAATATATTTAATTTACGCAAAAACTAACGTTCTGACATTTTCTTTTATTGTTCGAAGAGGTTGCCGTCTTCTTGTAATGAGATTTTTTTTAATAAAGTATAACGTTTTTGTTTTTGAAAAGGAAAAGTGCTATCTAACAACGTGTAACGTTTCGTTTTTATTTTTTGAGAGATTAAGACTTTCTAAAGCTCAGACTAAAAGTAGTATATAATCTAAGTTCTAAAAACTTATATGATTCATCATAAGGAAAAAGTTAAGTTTTTGATTATTTTTTAACACCGGAGACAGATTTTTTGTGAATGTCACAAATTACCTGCGATATTACAATTAAAGTATACTCAAATTATGCAAATTGTTATAAGTTTAGATACTTTATTTCAGTTTTTTGTTACTATGTATGTACGAGTATGTTATTATGTTAACACATGTATAAAGATTGTTTTTTAGAGCAAAACTATCCTCCGAAATATAAGTACCTGATTAATAAAACCACAGTAAAGTCTTTATTTGTTACCTACGTTAATAATGTTCCATAATAAAAACTTTTCACTAAAATTGTGTAGTTTTAATTGACATAGCACATCAAAATCAAATCAAAATATTTATTTTCAAAATTGGAATACATTATTCTCTTTTTGACGTCAAATTCTGCCTAAAACTACTCCACTTCCACCTGCATCAGTAATATTAAGAACCTATTTCGTAGGATGACCGAACCTAGGACCGAACTGGTAATTCTGTTTGCGTAGGTATTGAATTGTATTGGCCTGTTTAATTATGAAAATAAGATTAAGTTGTTATTTCATGAACATTTAGTCTCATAGCCAGTAGTCAATTCTGAGAAAATAATGGCTGTAAAGTTACTGAGTCACTTTCGTGGATCATCGCGTCACTTTCGTGGCATCTAGAACTTCAAAACATTATTACTTCGAACCGAGACTCACGATTTGATTAATTTACTTATAAATATTATATATATAGTATTATCAAGCGCTATTAGATTGTTTACAAAAATAGTTCATATAAGCAATAAATAGAATTTACCACGAAGGTGACGATGAGAATCGTGGCGATGAGAATTAGCCATATATTAATTGTTAGGTGGAATGGCACTAGATTTATACATAGTCTGTGAATATATTATTAGGTGTTTGTATTTGTTTTATGAAGAAAAAAAAATTAAGGGAATTTTTCGCAGGGGATTATTGGAATAAGTACGGTGCGTAATATAATTTTTTTTATTTCTTAATATCACCTGATCTTAAGTGACGATGAGGCCTAAGGTGGAGCGCGCTTACCCAGAAGATGCCTATTCACTCTTCCTTTTAAAAGATCCAAATTGTACTTGTTCGGAAATACCAAAGCTGTCAGAGAGTTCCGTTCCTTAGCAGTTCGCATTTTGAAAGAGGAAGCGGAACGCTTCGTGCAAGACGTGGTATGTGTCTATATAATGATGAAGTCCCTCCCATACCTGGTAGTCCGGTGATGGCGGGGGGATTGTTATGATCAAATTTAATTGTCTGCCTGTTTGTCTGCTTGTATGTTTGACAAAACCCACGACTAAATTCGGATATATACGCGTACTCAACCCGCCATGCGAAAAGGCTTCGCCCCATCACCCACACCCTAGTGAAGTGCGCGAAAACGATAAGAGCAATGGGTCCCGCGGTGTACAACCAGCTTCCCACTGAGGTCGCCAGCTCTCCGAGCCTACCTACTTTCAAAAAGAGACTCTGTGCCTGGCTTGTCAAGCAGTAATTTTATTGTTATGAAGAGTTCTTTCAGAACACTTTGACATAATTATATTCAATTTTAGGAATTTTATTAATTATTTATTCTTAATTTGTTTTTTAATTTGTTTAAAATTTTATTTGACTTGTAACTTAAGTAATTAATAAAATGTGTATAAGTAAAATTCAGAAAAAACGTAAGGCTTTGTAGTAACATTTAATATTACAATTATTTACTCAAAGGGGACTTTATTTAATATTTGAGAAAAAAAAGCATTTTTTTTAACAATAATTTTACAAGCAATAGCAAATTCAACAGTTAGAGATATTATCGAGATCGGAATTAGGTACCTAGTGTCATTTATGAACTTTGTTGCAACGTAATGTTTATGTTATGGAAAAATATTCCAGGGATTTATTTAAAAACTAGCTGTGCCCGCGGCTCCGCTCGCGTGGACTATAAATAAATATAAATATATGGGGACATTTCACACAGGGCCACCTGATCCCAAACTAGGCAGAGCCTGTAATATGGGTATCAGACAGCTGATATACATACATAAATACATAATATAATATATAAATAACATCCAGTCACAAGGCAAACACAAGTGTTCATCACACGAATGTTTGCCCTGGGCGGGGTTCGAACCCGCGACCCCGAGCTTCGCAGGCAGGTGTACTACCAACTAGGCTACGGGGCCGACTACAGAATCCGCCTCGTTCCCACTCCCGCTCCCTTTCCCACTTCCACTACCACTCGGACTCTCAGTCTCATTTTCAATCCCAATCCCGATCCCACTCACACTCCCATGCCCACTACTGCTCCAAATGTAGTCCTAAGTCCACGCAATCTGAACACCGAATAGCACACCTACTGATGTATAAGCTTAAAATACCGAAGCTTTGAGCTGACTTATATTACAGTATATAAACTACTAATAAGTATTTATTGGGATATATAACGTAATAGTATATATGAACATATGTATATATATATGTATGTATATATCTTATATATTTATATGTTATGTGTATAAATTTATGTATATATGGATATTTGTATCATTCACTTATTCGTGTATCGTCTATGTATATATTGTTCGTTTATGTTTATGTAATATGTATTTTCAAATTTTATTAAAAGTAGGTACATTTATTTCATTATACTTGTCCTTTCGGTTACTCTAAGGTTGACTGGAAGAGATCCCTAAGTGGGATAAGTCCGCCTTTGTACGCAGTTTAATTCCTATTTTATTATTGTTGTTGTTGTTATTTTTGGTACAATAAAGCGTTTACGTACATACATACATGTATTAGAAAACTAAAATCTCCCATAACTTTGATTAAGTAAGCCGATTGCGATGAAGTAAACACTAAATGTTACCCTATGTTTCTTTGAAAAGTCCATTAAATTTGTTCAGCAGTTTTCACGTGATGCGTGCACAAACTAACAGACTAACAGAGAAAATTTTCACAAAATGATTGAAATGTGTTCTATTACCTATCCTTAGACCCCCAATATTTTTTTTGCAAATGTCTTCAGTGTACAGACACGCGAAGTTTACGTTTTTATTAATTAGATTCGTTCATTATTTGTTTGTGTTTCATTTATGTATAAACTCTTACCTGCAGTAATATACATACATGGATGTATCTACGATATCTTATCTTCTCAGGGGGCCAGGAAGACCTGGCGGCACTTCGACCCTTCAGGATCTTTTGTGCCAAACCCCTGACCACCAACGGTGCCCCAAGCCGATTTGGTGGACTTCACATACGCCTCAGAATTTCTTCTTCGGCATATGCAGGTTTCCTTACGATGTTTTTCCTTCACCGAAAAGCCTGTGGTATTATAAATAAACCGTACTTAAGTTACGTAAAACTCATTGGTACGGGCTAGGTTTAAACCCACGACCTCATGAACGTGAGGCGAGTGCACAACCAACTGTCTACCACGGCTCTGTATCTACGATAAATAAACTATGTGGAAAGTTTATGTATCGTAGAAGTATAATAAAATAATAAATAAATAAAGTTTGTGCACGCATCACTTAAAAAACTAGTTAACCGATTTTGATGGACTTTTCACAGAAACATAGGGCTTAACTCGGAGTAACATCTAGGCTTTATTTCATCGCAATCGGTTTACTCAATCAAAAGTTATGGACATTTTTAGTTTTCAAATACATTAGTAGGTAAGGTTAGTATGCAATATAACAAAGAAGTATAATTTTGATGTTCCGTACTATTCAGATTGCGATGAGTTTGGACTAAATTTGGACTGGGAGTGGCCGTGGGAGCGGGAGCGAGTGTGGCAGTGGGAGTGGGAACGGGAGCAGATCCTGTAGTCCACGCGATTAGTATAAATGTGATAACAAATAATTCAAACTTATTTTGATAACAAAATGACTAATATTTCACGTTGGAAATAATATTTGGTGCTTCCCCGAAACGATCTAAATAAACATATTATTATTATTATTATTATCTAAAATCGCATTAGTAAGAAAGATTAGATAAAAAATACCTTACTTCTTGCACAATATTAAAACATATAAATAACTAGGATATGATAATCTATATGATAAAAAACAATGATTCTGTGGTCCCATTTCAAATTTATGTAAATAAATCTTTTCAATCCAACGAAGAACGAAGGTGACCGACATAGCTGAAAGAATTAGTAAGCTGAAGTGGCAGTGGGCGGGTCACCCACATTTGTCGCGGCCGTTGGTGCATGCAAGTACTGGAGTGGAGACCGCGGATCGGTACGCGCAGGGACGCCTCGCCGCCAGGTGGCGCGACGACCCGAAGAAGGTGGCCGGAAGCGGCTGGATGCGGAGGGCAGGAGACCGGGTGTGGTGGCGTTCATTGGGGAAGGCCTATGTCCAGCAGTGGACGTCTAAGGGCTGACATGATTGAACCCATCAGAGTATTGCGCCCGTAATTTTAATCAGGAGACCGAAATCTATAATAAACTAGCTGACCCGTGCCCACTTCGTTGGGCGGTAAACAACTTTTCATCTTTCGGGTTAACGTGGCTTTCTATTTGGTAAAAGAATTATCAAAATCGGTCCAGTAGATCCAGAGATTACCCGCTACAACCTCACAAACTTTACCTCTTTATAATATTAGTATAGACTAGCTGTGCCCGCGGCTCCCCCCGCTTTCCCACGCCCACGCCCACGCCCACGCCCACTCCCACTCCCACTCCCATTCCAATTCCTACTCGCAGCTCCAAATTTAATCCAAACTCATCGCAACCTGAATAGTACGGAAATACTATTATTCGCAATATATTGCATATTAACCTTACCTACTAATGTATTTGAAAACCTAAAATGTCTATAACTTTTGATTGAGTTAGCCGATTGCGATGAAATACAGACTAAAAGTTAAGTTCAGTTAAGCCCCATGTTTCTGTGAAAAGTCCATCAAAATCCGTTCAGTAGTTTTTAAGTGATGCGTGCACAAACTCACAGACAAACAGATAAACAGACAAAAATTCCAAAAATGATTGAAATGTTTATTACTTATCCTTAGACCCCCAAATATATTTTTTGCAAATATCTTCAATGTACAGACACGCGATGTTAACGATTTTATTTATTAGATTAACATTAGACCAGATTTGACTGAAACCACTTTTTCATCTATACATATAATAAAAGAGTAGAAAAAACAAAAGCAAATCGAATCTGTACAAAGATGTTAAAAAAAAAAATTTCACTGCCCGGACATTACTTAAGACCAGTAGAGTCCAAAAATATAATTAAAATATTTCGTGTCTGTCTGTATGTATGTATGTACGGGCTAATCTTGGAAACTACTGAACAGAATTTGACGGTGTTTCCACTGTTTAATAGCTTTGAGTTCGGGGCACATACTGGTATAAGTCATATCTCAATAAAATGTCAGGAGGCTGATCTACAAGATGACCTCTCATTTCATATTATTTGTATGACATTAATCAAAATAATTGGTCACTGACGATATTGTGAGGTAACTGAACTGTCCTGGTTAGATCGCCCCCCCCCCCCCGCATCTCCATGCCCGGATAAAGGAGGGAGGGGGGGGGGGGGGGTTATAATTTCCCCCGTCCCGTACGATTAAAATCGTCAAAAGGACATTACTAATTACTTGTTTACAAATATCGTTGTTAACTCATAGATCGATCAAGTGTGTTCCTGGAAAATAGGTCGAATCACACTCAACTAAAATATCTGCTTTAGATACTTCACTGACTTAAGGGAATATACGGGTATTTCTTCGAGATTGCATTCTTCGTCTGATTCCTCTGGCGTAATAATTAACTCATTTTTAAGTACATAGTACATATTGCCATGAAAATATATGTACCAATAAACATATATTCATTTAAGGCACTCGTTTTGCGTAAACCATTCCTGAGATTTCGGCTTTTAATTTTTTGTGGCCAGAGGAATCAGGATTTGTTAACAGAGTAATCAGAAATAGTTATAAAAATTTAAAAATTACTTCGAATTTGTAACGCTTTATTTTTTAGAAACAAGAAATGAACACAGTAAGTAATGAATAATCATTCTTGTAATTATAAGCATTATAATATAATAATCAAGTCAGTCTCATCTGAGTGTTACTTATCTTAGATAAGGTATATTCCTAATCTTAATCTTAGTTAGGTATTTCTAACACAATCAGGTATTTTTAAATCACACTTAAGTATATTTTAATCACGCATGGCACATTTCTTCTTCATATTGATAGAACATTCCTTAATTTTTTTCTTAGCATGCCATGTCCTTGAGCTTTGCTTACTCTTCCGTCTAGCAATTTTTTTGTTGTTTTGGTGTTTATTTATGAATTAGAATAGACCTTCCCTTGCCTTTTCTTCTTCAAATAAATTTCTCTTTGTTTTGCTCGCCACAGAGCATAGTCTTCCGGGTTATTTCTAATTTTCTCCATCCATAGAGGTTCTGCAATTGGTTTTTTCCCCTCCTTTTTCATCATTTTGTTTTTCTCGTGGAATTGTTGTTATCTACAACATAAAAAGTATGCTAGTCACTAATACTACCTAAATAATTTTATTATCACCCAATGTCGGCAGTCCCCAACTCACAGAGTCGCTCATCTGTAAGGGCGATACAAATATCTTGCTGTTGTCATTCATACATATTGTATCTATAAAGAAAATAATATGGGACGCGACTAGCAACCATACTATTTATCTATATTTACAGAATGGTAATATGCAAATTGACGGAGTATATTACAATGCGGACCTTTGTAACTCACTAAGAACGTATATTAACAAGAAAATTTTCCAACTTATCAAGTAAGACTAAGAAACAGCGTTAATTTATGATTCATATGGTATTGTGGCCAGAGGAATCAGAGACAGAGGTATCAGAAAATTATAAAATATTGTCTATAATTACCGATACATACACAATTGAACAGTGCATTTTCTAGAACGCATAACCATTACCTAAAACATTATCTCGAACACAGTTTTGAATTTCGGAATACTATATCAAAATTTAAAAAGCAAGCAGAGTAATCATAAACCTACCTAAACCAAGACCAGAGGAATCACATAATTACCTTCGTAGTTCCGGATCCAACGCTGACCAGCCACACGTCCGTCTTCTAGCTTGTTCGTTGCTCGCCTGGCTACTGCTTGCGCGGGGTACCGCTGTTCAATTCTTCAAGAATTTGGCTGTGCGATTGAGTAAGCCTCGCACCACAGTAATCAGAATTCAGCGGCGGACAACTTTTATTCATTTATTTATAAAAAAATAACATATATAATAAATGACTTATATTTTTTTTTATCAATACAACTAAGCATCTATCGACATAAATACCTCTGATGTGGATTTATTGTTATAGAAATGAAATATTGTTACCTTTAAGGAGAAAAATGTAAAACGGACGCACCAGATGAATCAGAAGAATGGGTTTTAAAAAATATTAGATTATAATTAATCAAAAAATAAATTATGTCCCAGTTAAAAGAGAAGTTAAGCTTTAATAAAAAAAATATTACTCTCATTATTTGTTTTGATAATATGCAAATAGGTCACCGGACATCAAAAATTAGTGACTCGGAGAAATACTCATACACAAATTATATTTCAACTTATGCCGTGTGGTTTCCGGTAGAGTAGAATAGGACCACTCCAACTCTTCCATTAGAAGATTTGCCATAATCACCACGCTTGGCAGACAGATTGGTGATCGCAGTAATGATCTGAATATACACAGGAGAATGCTGCGGCCCATCCCTGGTGCAATCCCTTAGTCGCCTTGACGACACCCACGGGAAGATTTGGGGTGGACCTATTCTAAGCCGGGAACTAACCATACTCTTTACTGCACAATAAAAACACACAGATCTAATAAAAGTGTGCGTCACTCCCGCTCGCAGTCGAATTTCAGTAACCTGACCGTGGCAGGTCTAGTACTCATAACGTACTATTTTGTACTCGATTTTCAGATTTTCTACATAAACAGATCCAAAGTTACAAGGGGGTATTGAAGTCCGAGCTGGAATGACGTCACTCCAGCCCGAACATTTTGAACTACACCAGCCTTGAAAACGGAAACGGAGAACGGGAGGTGGAGGGAGATGGCGAGGGAGAAGTGGGTTAACACTAAGTTTTCAACGTTATTTATAAAAGAAATACAAGCCGTTATCACTGCAAAATTATAAACGGTATTCTTTCCAAATATTGTTATCTAATATTAATAATGATAAAGAGCTAAAGTTTAACAAAAAATATGTGTAATTCCTAATTTTGCGCCTAAATGTCATCGATTCAGTTGAATAAAATGACAACAAACAGTTTTTCACTTTGGTCTGCAAAAAACTTGGCTGTATATTCTTATTTACTTTTGCTTTCAGCTTTGAGACAATGAACAACACGGGGAAATCCCAATCAGAGAAATTTGAGTACATGACACACGCACGCACATCTCTCATGTAAAGTCTGACAATCTTATCTGCTACGGGGTAGTGGCGCCACTTTCTATACAACACTGTCATAAGCAAATCGATGCATACAAACTGTAATCTTCCTAGACGTAAATTAGTTACATTATTTACCACCGGAACATAAAATATTGTCAAACGTAACCTTCAGATTTCAGTTTATGTATTATCGGATTTTCATTGCTGGCAACACTGATGCATTAATCTTAATATAATTGGTTTTATCAGACCAATGATTTTTCATTATTGTTCTGTTCGCCACGACACCGAAATCAGTACTAATTGTAACAGCTAATCTAAAACTGTAAGTACCTAGATTTTGCTTTTTATTAACTACATTTAATAAAAAGAATATATTATGTAGATATTACGTAAATATATTGGTTATGTAGTGTGCAAAAAGGTGGTTGCGGGGAGTGAAATGACAATCGTATTGGATTGCTGCAGACCATGTCTGAGCCAAATCTAAAGTAACAGGTGGCGGTGGCAGTTAGAGAGGGAACGGGAGCGGGAAATAAAAAAAATTAAACATTAATTCTGTAGTCCACGGGAGCGGAGCCGCGGGCATAGCTAGTTTTTTTAACTAGTTTTCTTTCAAGGCCTTGGAAGATTGCCCTGTTTCATTCACTTTGACCCCCTGACTGATCTAACTAGACATTTTTCATACGGGTTCTTCAAGTAAACACAATTAACATGGGAAAGGAGTTCGAACTTTATTATATGGAAGCTGGCGTATCGACCCGTCACCATTTTGTTTTTTTTTTTCGAAATCGCGGCGCACGATGAAAGTGGTATATATGGGTAGAGGACACGTAAACGAACAAAAAATATCTAATAACATAGTACCCTAAAGTGTCACGTTACCGAGATATTTTGAGGTAAAGATCGTCATGTAAGTATAAAGACAATCATTAAAAATAGACTTATTACATGTCTATAGGCGTCAGATTGCATCCAAATAATCGTTCGCAGGTTAATTATTATTATTACTGTTTATTGGAAGATAGTAGGTACATTGCATACTACTAGGAGCACGAGAAAACTACTACTACATTTAATTATTTATCTACTACTTCTTCTCTCTTCCAATAAACAGTAATAATAATAATCAACCTGCGAACGATTATTTGGATACAATCTGACGCCTGTAGACATGTAATAAGTCTATTTTTAATTATTGTCGTTGTACTCATATGGCGATCTTTACCTCAAAATATCTCGGTAACGTGACACTTTAGGGTACTATGTTACTGATATTTTTTGTTCGTTTATATGTCCTCTACCCATATATAGCACATTCATCGTGGGCCGCGATTTCGAAAAAAAAAAAACAAAATGGCGGCGGGGCGATATGCTATATTGGTTCTATGGTTCTATCCCCTTTCCTTAGGGAACATAAAAATAAGTTCTGAAACACAGAAGTTCTGGAGTGGAGTCCGCGATGCCCCGCCGCCAGATGGAGCAACGACCTGAAGAAGGTGGCCGGTAGTGGCTGGATGCGGGGGGTGGAGGACAGGGTGTGGTAGCGTTAATTAAAGAAGGCCTATGTCCAGCAGTGGACGTCTAAGGGATGATATTTTATCAACATAAAAACGTTAGTCATTGCTGACGAAATCGCGGCATTACGTCAGATGTGTGGCCAGAAAGTCTATGAGTTTATCTTTATTATTTACTAGCTTTTGCCAGCGACTTCGTCCGCGTAAATTTGGATATTTACACACCTTCCACTGCTTTTAACGATTAATTTTGTTTCCCGTAGGAATGGGATGTTTTTTCGGGATAAAAACTATCCTATGTCCTATTCCAGCACCTAACCTATATGTGTGCCAAGTTTCATCCCGATCCCTCCAGTGGTTAAAGCGTGATTGAGTAACAAACATCCAAACTGTCGGATTTATAATATTAGTAGGATTTATCTTCTTCCTGTCCTTGTTAAATTTCGATATCTAGATAAGAACTTCAAAGTATGGGATTAGATAAGTACTGTATAATCTGTAGTGTTTCCAGGAGAAAAAATGCCGAATTTATCAGCCATTTAAGTAAATTATTGTATTATAAAAAATTACATTATTTAGGACCGAATTGTTTTACATACTTAACTGTAGTATGAAATTTGAAATAACGTTGACTTTATTGACATTTGAATTGTTGAAATATTAATTTGGTGACATAATTAGAGAAATGATAACATATTATTTAATCCAGTATGTTTTTAAGCACGTAGTAAATATAATAGTAACTTGATGATGTTCTGTAATATAATGTTGTTAGCATGTAATATAATATTAATGTGTGTATACCTGTACAGGTAGAGTCTAGATGTTTCTACAATTATAATGTTTTGTCATCTATTAGATAACATTATGCTCTGTTCACAAAGAATAAAGAAAAGAAATACTCGTAAAGTGGTCCGCAGTGTGAAGATTAAAAGGAGGTGTATGAAAAGGTTGATGAATGTGTGAGGCTAGTGAGGTGTGTCGGGATTATGGATGTAAGGCCGGTTTAAAACCAATTAAACCAATCCGTTTAAAACCGAAATAAACATTTTTTTTCGATATAAAACGGTTGGTGTTTACCACTATGTTTTTCTTAATTATAACTAAATATATTATATTATTTTTTATACGTGTGATATACTCATATTGATTTAGTATAGAAACGTATAACCACTTAACGATATAAATAATCAATCTGATTCGGTTTTAAACCCAACTCACACTCTCGTTGACGTCGTCACTCGTGGCCACTTTTAACAGCCCATTTTGACAGTTGACATCTCTTCTAGTATGAATTTGACAGCTGTCATGAATGAATATGAATTTGACAGCCCATTTTATTTTCTAGAAACTATATAAAACGAAACATGACGTCAGGTGATCAAAAATTGCCCATAATGGAGTGTAAACAAAGTTCTTTTATTTTTGTTTTCAACCGTTTAAAACGATTTATTTGGGGTTTAAAACCCTAAGCAACATTTTATTTAAAACATTTTAAATCGGTCGGTTTACATCTATAGTCAGGTTCGCGCATGGGACCAAGGCGTGAGCATTATGTATGTATGTATGTATATAATTTTAAATAGTTAACAGTCTTTAATTGAAATTAAATGTTACTAAACTAGGGGTGCACCCGATACCTGTACGATAAGATAATATATCGGTGTATCGGGGGCATGTGCCAATATACAAAGCTACAATAATGTTTTATTGGTGTGTTTAGCTATTCAGAATTTATATATATAGAAAGTATTAGAACTAAAACATATTTTTCTTGAGATGTTTAAATAAACATACAGATACAATTTAAATAAACAAATGAATGAATACAATTCAAAATCATAAATTGGCGCGCAAGCGAATCGCGAGCATTATTTTAATTCACATGAGGGGAATTCCCGCCACTAAAAGGAAATACCCGCCGCCCGCCTGCGCTTCCCTCGCCGGTTGGTTTCAAGACGTTAAGCTGCGAACACATTATCGGACGCGTACGTCAGCCGCGGTTTACGGACGCGGCTTAACTGTATCTGGATAGTACATTATACATTACACTGTGCACGCTATCGGACGCAAGTCGCGGACGCGACCTTAAGCGCTCGGACGACCGAGGTGGTTCGAGTGAAATCTGGCCGACCGCATACCGAACAACCGTGCACACTACTCGAACGATTCCGATAATGTGTTTGCAGCTTTATAGCCATTCGCACACATCAAGTTTCTTTTAAGTTTAATTACAGTTAACAATTTATATTCGTTATTTATTTATAACTTACTAGCCGTTGCCGGCGACTTCTTTCGCATGGATAACTTAACATAACAAATTATTATGTATTTCCCGTAGGAATGAAATGTTTTTTGGGATAAAAACTATCCTATGTCCTATTCCAGGATCTAACCTATATGCGTGCCAAGTTTCATCCCGATCCGCCCAGTGGTTGAAGCGTGATTGAGTAACAAACATCCAAACATTTATAATATTAGTAGAATATGAAGCTATAATAGAAGCCCTCTCCTGATTTCAGTGAAAAGGTCCACAATGTCTTCGTCCAGCGACAGTGATAGCGATACTAGCAGTGATAGTGATACTAGTGGTAGCGATACTAGCAGTGATAGTGATCGACCTAGACAATCACAGTACACGTCAAGGCAACAGGTAATAAGGGAACGTACACAAATTACGTAACCACCCATAGTATATGGCAAGACCCCCAGTTCCCCCTACCCCTCTAGTTTTCACGTAGTAATGCATAAATATAGTTTAAAACCAATTTTTGCAAACAGAAAGGAATATAGCTCGAAAAAGCTCGAGATTTCCTTAGAGGATATTGTCTATGTGACGAAAACCTAACCGGGGGGGGTCACCCATGTGACCAAGCGTGGTATTTTGAAGACTGCCACCCCCCCAAACGAGTCACGTATATTGGGTATGTTCCCTAACCAACTATGTTTAGCACATCTAGCGGACGATTCGCGGTGGAATCCGCTCTATTCAAAGCAGCGGGCACGTCGCTCGAAAGCGGTTAAATCGCTCTCCGCTCGCAAAGCGCTGCAGCTTCAAATTCAAACATTTATTTGCTCTTGAATTGGTACAACAATTGCCAGATGGTAAAATTAGCCTGAAGTAACACCAAAACACACTGCATTAACAATAGCGTGCAGATTTACAAAATTATTAATTACAATAAATACATTAAAAAAGTAAAGGGATATAGTTTAAAGTCAAAATAAATAAATAACTTACGTCATTTTAGTAAACGTCAAACCTATGCTCCAAGAATTCTTTTACAGAAAATGAAATGTGTAAACCAGGAGACAATTAACAAAAGATATTTAGATCTGTTGTATGGTAAATTCTTTATTTCGGCAGATACTTTATTATATAGGTACTCGTACATACAGCACATACACCATTTTTTTATGTAACGTGCGACGCGAGAACGTTCCAGCCTGCAACACACTCAACATAATTGAGGAACGTGACCTATCGGGTCGAATGTGTCTATACCATGAGTCCATGACACACTCGCTTACACAAGTAAGCGGGACATTTCAGCCATTTTTGTTCGATATTTTTGCCTTGAAGGCTTGAGCCTTTAAGCTACAAGACTCAAACTTCACATATTGGGTTAAATATGTCTACTTATACCACGCCTTACACTCGCTTGCACGAGTGACCGGGACAATGCAGCCATTTTGATTCAATTTTTTTGGCTTGAAAAGTTTGAGCCTTTAAGCTGCGAGGCTCATACTTAACGTGTCTGGTCCAATGTGTGTAATCACGCCTTACTCTCGTCTGCACGAGTAAGCGGGACAATGTAGTCATTTCTATTCCACATTTTTGTCTTGAAGGCGTGAGCCTCTAAGCTACAAGACTCAAACTTCACGTATTGGGTTAAATATATACCACGCCTTACAATGCATCCATTTTATTTATTCGTTTTTCTTGTAGGTCGCAACACGTGGTCGCAAGTATGACAGTAGTGACAGTGACGATGACAGCACCGACGATGGTAGCAGTGACGATACAGGCTCATCTGACGACTACAGGACCAAGTACAACGAAATCTTAGACGCGCCGACATCAAGAGTGAATATGCCGTCTGGGGCGCAAGCAACTATTTCTAAGCCTGTAAGTAAATTGCATTCGAAAAGACAGCTATTTGCGAATTTGATTCAATAAATAATAGTAGCGTGTACCAGTACCATCGTACGATTATTCTAATAAATAAAAACGTAAACTTCGCGTGTCGGCGCGGTCAACTGAAAATGTTTGCACAACATTTTTATTGGGTCTAAATAAGTATAAGTAATAGAATAGATAGATTCAATATTTTTTGGAATTTTTTTCTATTTGTCTGTTCGTTTGTGCACGTATCACGCAAAAACTACTGAACCGGTTGTGATAGACTTTTCACAGAAACAAGATCTTAACTTGGAGTAACATTTAGGCTTTATTTCATCGCAATAAAAAGTTATGGGAATTTTTAGTTTTCAAATACATGAGTAGGTATGCAATATAACAATGAAGTATGATTATAATGTTCGCGTGGGCGTGAGAATGGGGGAGGACGTGGGCGTGGGCGTGGGCGTGGGCGTGGGTGTGGGTGTGGGTGTGGGCGTCGGAGTCGTAGTCAAAATTGGAGTTGGATCAACAGTGAGATAAAAAATAATTGTGTAGTCTAGTTGTCGACCAACTAGTTGACCAACCAGTCGACCAACTAGTTGACCAACTAGTCGACAAACCAGTCGACCAACCAGTTGACCAACCAGTCGACCAACCCGTCGACCAACTAGTCGACCAACCAGTCGACTAACTACGACTCGGTGCGAAACGAGTAAGCGTTTGATAGTTTATGCAATATATTGCAAATTGTTGGCACGCGTGTTGCGCCACTTCACCATTCTATCTTGATGTGATTTCTGATTGAATCTTAATTAATTCAAATGTTGGCATACCGTTCCTAGCACCGGCACGGTGCAAGCAATAATATAATTTAATATGGCGAGCTTTTTCATATCGCCACTGCACTATCGCTACAGTTACGTATATCAGCACGTAGACGCCCACTGCTGGATGTAGGCCTTCCCCAATGAACGCCATCATACCCGGCCCGGCCCGCCCGCTGCCATTTCAGCTTGCTAGTCCTTTCGTCTATGTCGGTCACCTTCGTTCTTCGTCGGGTCTTCTCCATAGCTCGCTGAGCGACAGCTACAAAGTCATAATTTCTTAAAGTTTATTTCTGTTTCTACCAGGTGGATTACCCATGCAACTGCCACCGTATCGGTGATGGGTTGAAACTGATCACGATACAGCCTGGCTGGAAAGGAGGGAACGAGTTCGAGATAGTTGAAGCTGAGATGCACAAAACGCTTGCATTTCACAATATCTCGCATTACAATATAACATCGGTAAGAACACAAAAGCCAGAGTTAACTAAATATTAAAAACTTCGTTTAGAACCATCGGTGCGCGAGTGTGACTTGGCCAGTTTTTTTTATACTATTTGGCCTAACTTCACGGGCTTTAGCAAACTTTGATGATACAGTTAAGGCACAGACACACATGCTCATAGTTCGCACGAGAGCATGCTATTTTCTAGCAAGTGTATACAGCATCATCATCATCATCAGCTTAAATACGTCCACTGCTGGACATAGGCCTCCTCAATAAAATACCACTTTTGATTAGATGTCCATTGGGGGATTTGCCACAATAACCACGCTTGGTAGGCGGATTGGTGATCGAAGTAATGATCTTAACATACACATACAGGAGAACGCTGCTGCCCGTCCCTGGTGCAATCCCTTAGTCGCCTTGACGACACCCACGGGAAAGATAGGGGCGGCCCTATTCTAAACCGGGAACCACACGGCAATAGTGTATACAGCGCGTGCGACTAATAAGCATGCTTATTTTGAGCATGCGACTAAATCGCAAGCCGGTTGATTTTTGAGCATACCTGAGGTGCGGGTGGAAGGAGGTGTGTTGGTCGCACGTGTGAATGTGTTTGCTTATTAGCGTGCTAGTTCTGAGCAGATTTGTTGAGTTAATTTTGTCAGAAACTGTCATAATATAACGGTGTTGATCACTCGGTTCACTTATAGGTATAATTTTGTATACGCTTCTACAACAAACTACCAGAGGAAATCTTAAATATGACAGACAGAAAGTTTAAGATTCACATTAAAAAACAACTTTGTAAGAAAGCCTATATAAAATAAACGATTATTTGAATGACAAAGATGCCTGGTACTAATGTTAATTCAGCTTCGCAAAATCTTTATTCATCATCAGGTTATTTTTGCCTCCACTGCAGGAGCACAACCCTCTCTCATCTGCCGGACACAGACGGAGGATTTGTGATATGTTCGTGAGCAATGAAACTACCGCTTAGTACAAAGGCCGGTTTATTACTGGTTCGCAATAACAAGCAAGGCGCGCGACGCAGCGCGCGATGAGTATACACATCACTCCTCCACACTAATTTTGGAACCTGGTGGCAATACAATATATAGTTAATTAACATGAATAACTATTTATAAAGAGTCTTAAAGTTAACATTTTTCCGTGGTCGTAACTGGCGTTGGCGAGTTAGTGACGGACTTGCAATTTCTGGTACAGCAGCTGTTGCTGGTTGAGCCACGGTTAGGTTTGAAGATGTCGGTGTCTGTACATCAGAACTAGTTGTACCTGCAGAGGTCCCTCGCTCACTCTCTGTACCCTCACAATCTTGAAATTCTTCTCCATCATCATGCTCATTTGGTTGCACCACGTTAAGTGTCTCAGATTGTGTGACAGTAGCCCGAGTCCACGTGCTTTCCCCCTCCACCTCTCCTCCAGTAACTGACTGATCTGATAAGTCGAGAGGCTGAGTTGGATGTCGTTTCTGTTCGATTGACTCCTGTGGTGAAGGCGGGGAAACTATTTTAGACGTTTGTGCAACCGGAAATGGAGCCAATTTATCATTTTCAATATTCTTATTTTTATTTTTATTTATAGTGCATGCATAACCTCTATTTCTAAGTAACTGATCTACGTGTCTGATACATGAATCATTAAATTCTTTAATAAATATTTTAAACATTCTTTCTCCTATTTTATCTATGATTGATCCAAGTTTCCAGCTTTCCTTCCGTGCACTATACCACCGAACCCAAACAGAATCGCCTATTTCAAAATGTCTTTTATTTACAATCTGACTATTTTCTGATTTTTTATTTTTTTCTGTTGGTAATATTAAGTCTAACCGTGATCTTAAGTTTCTACCAAACATTAATTTTGCTGGTGTTTCTCCAGTGCTACAGTGCACTGAATTTCTGTAAGCAAATAAATAACCTAATAATTTCTCATGCACAACATGTTGGGCCGAATTTTCCTGTAATACACATTTAAGCATCCTTTTACATGTTCTAACGGCATTTTCAGCTTGCCCGTTACTGCAGGGATGATATATCGGTGAAGTCATATATTTGATACCATTGTTGGAACAAAATGCCTTAAATTCTGTTGAATTGATTTTAACATCATTATCAGACATTAATACGTTTGGAATTCCGAATACTGAAAAAATATGCTTCAATTTCGATATTAATGATTGAGTGGTAGTGCCATTATGCATATGCAGACAGTCTAGCCATTTGCTATATGCATCGATTATAATAAGATAAACCCTTTGTCCTATGGACATGTAGTCGATGTGGATTCGGTTCCACGGCGCGGGCGGGCGCGGCCCGGGCGCGGGCGGCGCGCGGGGGGGTGCGGCCCGCAGCGACGCGCACGTGGCGCACGCGCCTATCCACTGCTCGATGTCGCGGTCTACTCCGGGCCACCACATTCTACTGCGAGCATTACATTTCATTTTTACAATGCCGAGATGCGTACTATGTAACTCGTTTAGCATGCGTTCTCTCAATGTCATCGGAATTACAACTCTGTGCCCTCTCAATAAATATCCGTTTTCAAATTGTAAGTCGGTTCTGCATTGGAAATAAGGCAACACCGACCTGCAGTTTATTTTACGTGGCCAGCCATTTTTCAAATATTTTAGTACGGTTTTTATTGTTTTGTCATTTTCTGTAGCCCGTTTAATATCTTCTGACAAAACGGCAGGGGAAATCCCGTCTAAAAACTTAAGTGAACTATAATTGTCGAATTCCTTATCACTGTGGCATGTTGTGGTCGGTAACGGTGCACGAGAGAAAAAATCAGCGACTAAATTATTTTCGCTAGACGTGTACTGTACTATATAATTGTAAGCAGACAGTATAATCGCATACCTTTGAAGGCGTAACGCTGTCGTTACTGAAATACCGGTTTTAGTATTAAATATTGAGACTAAGGGCCTATGATCCGTTTTCAAAATAAATGGATCGTCACGACCATACAGGTATTGATGGAATCTCTTCACCCCGAAGATAATGGCGGTCGCCTCCTTCTGTATCTGGCTATAATTTCGTTCGCTAGCCATTAATGACCTAGAACCGTACGCCAGGGGCCTCTCGTGACCCGTGCGGTCCACCAGAGACAGCACGGCGCCGAGCCCCGCCGGGCCCGCGTCCACTGCGAGCACCAGCCGCGCGGCCGGGTCGAAATGCGCCAGCACGCGCTCCGAGCCCAGCTCGCGGCACACGCGCCGCACGGCACTGCGCTGCCGCTCGCCCCACTCCCACTCAGCTCCTGCGATGAGGAGCTCATGTAACGGGTTCATAATAGCCGACGCATTTGGTATAAAATTCCTGTAGTAATTTACTACACCTAGAAACCTTTTTACCTCGGTGACGTTGGTCGGTTCCGGAGCGTTAATTATAGCCTTCACTTTGTCCGGACATGTGCCTAATCCTTTTTTATCGATTACATAACCTAAATATGTCACACTGTCCTTGAAAAACTCGCATTTTTCTCTTTGTAATCTTAGCCCGGCATCATTTAATCTTTTTAATACCTCCTGCAGTCTTTTTAAGTGAATATTTTTGTCAGAACCTGTAATACAAATATCATCCAACCAACAACTTACACCGTCTATGCCCGAGAGGAGCGTTTCCATAGCTTTTTGAAAAATTGCTGGGGCGTTTGCTAATCCATACACAAGACGCGTATATTTGAATAATCCTTTTGTTGTATTTATAGTGGTTAGCTCTTGCGATTCATTATTTAACAAAAATTGGTTATATGCATTTTTCAGATCAATTTTTGTATAATGCTCACCACCCCCTAGCTTAGCAAACACCTCTTCGATACGAGGCAATGGATATTTGTCAATTATGAGGTCCCTGTTTAAAGTGACTGAAAAATCGCCAGCGATTCTGACCTTACCATTTTCTTTAAGCACAGGTACTATTGGCGTGGCATATTGGGAGTGGTTAACTGGCACTAATATTCCTAAACTCACTAACCTATCCAGCTCTTTTTCTACCTTGTCTTTTAGGGCAAAGGGTACTGTTCGAGGCTTAAAAAATTTTGGCACTGAGTTGTCTTTTAACTGTAGAGTAACTTTAAATTTGTTGAAGGTACCTATTTCATCACGCCATAAATCAGCATATTGTTCCAATAATGTATTCACATCGATATCATTGCTTATATTATTAATTTTTGTAGTTAACATCAAACCAAACGCAGACATAAAATCGCGACCAAGCAGGGGTGGCCCGCCGTTTTTAACGACAAATATTTTTATTGGTTTTGTTTGGCTTTGCAAAGTTGCATCAATTACAAAATATCCCAAGGGCGAGATTTTATGTCTGTTATATAAGCACATTTTAATATTACAATCATGCATGGCGCAGTTTAAAAACTTTTCTCGATACAGCTTGTCTGAAATTACGGATGTACCCGAACCGGAATCTAGTTCCATCGTAACTAATTGACCCGCTAATGTTAAGTCTAGTAATAAAGGTTTATCTGTCACATACCTCAAATTAAAATTATGACACTCTTCGCATAACTCCTCAGGTTCATTATCATCTCACTCGATATTATTGACCCGCGAGCACTTATTTTGACGGCACACTTTTTTTAAATGACCAATAAGTCCACAAGCCTTGCATCGATATCCCTTAAAACGGCACCTAGCCTCACTATGGTTTTTTAAACCACAAATGGAGCACCTGGAACTGGAGGCATCGTTTCGTGTATGCTGGCTACGTCCGGCCGGGCCGCCGCTGCCGCCGGCCGATGCGCCGGCGGCGCGAGCCCCGCCGCCGCCGCCGCCGCCGCGCCGATATCCACCTTCGTAGGTCGCACGATAAATCGGTTCTTCTTTGAAAACGGCGGTACCTGCCGTTGTCATTGTAGCCTTTGCCTCCCTGGCGCACCCAGCTTGCTCAGCTATCTCCAATGCCCTGTCCATTTTTAGAGTTGCAGCATCCTGCTCAAACAACTTGTCGCGTTCGGGACCTGGACCCAGACCAAGGACAAAACGATCCGTGAGATTCGTCTCAAAGGCAGTGCCGAAGTTGCAATAACTCGCTAGACCCCTTAGTCGCGCTGCCCAGTCTCCTAAAGTTTCGCCTGGTTCCTTTGTCGCCCCGTAGAATTTCGCCTTGTCCGCATATGAACACGTCTTTGACTTGAAATGATCGTCCAGTAATTTAACCACCTGTATATACTCTAATTTAAGTATATCCTTAGGGTACGCGAGGTTTCTCACTAAGCGGTACGACTCGTCGGAAAGATGTGTAATAAGAATTGCACTTTTATTTTCCTCTATGACACTGTTTGCTTTTAAAAATTGCGTTAATCGTCCCTTGAAAATGGACCACTCACACGATTTGTAGTCGAAATTTGTTAAATTTCCGATAAAAGCCATTTTTTTTTTTTTAATGTGGGTAATCCCGTCGTCGTCGCCACTGATATGTTCGTGAGCAATGAAACTACCGCTTAGTACAAAGGCCGGTTTATTACTGGTTCGCAATAACAAGCAAGGCGCGCGACGCAGCGCGCGATGAGTATACACATCAATTTGGCCTACACTCCCCGCGCTGGCCAGACGGGTTGGGGAGGCCTAATTGATGTTTTATAATGTATTCCCTTAGTCGCCTTGTACGACATCCACGGGAAGAGTTGGAGTGGTCCTATTCTACCCGAAACCACACGGCAATCTACCGGAAACCACACGGCAATCTACCGGAAACCACACGGCAAAATCTTTATTAATTGTATGCAAACTTGATTTTTAAAAGATGTGTTGCGCCGTTTCTTCTTCACAGCGCTAGCACCTAGGAAGCGGTAGTCGATAAAAAATGACGAGTATAAATGTACCAAGTGTACTCATATGCAATAAATGATTTTGACTTTGACTTTTTCAACTTTTGAATGAGCATGTATATTTGTACCCTCTAGTACCATTTATCGCTGTATTTGGAACTTAGACAAATGAATCATTTGTTTATGATTTAGAACTAAACTATTTTTTTTATATGTTGAGGGAACATGATAGCCCGCAGGTTTTCACGCTGCTCGAAACAAGTTAAAATTACATTATTTAGAGCGTATTGCACATCTTTATACACGTGCAGCCTGTGGGCAAATTATACTCAAAAATCGTACGGAACCCTCCGCGTTCAGTATAATAATGTGTTCCGTGTGCTGATGCGGCTGCCGCGCTACTGTAGCGCATCAGGGATGTTCGCAGACGCGCGCGTGGACTGCTTCTACGCGACGCAGCGCGTGCGCGCCGCGTCCCAGGTGCGCCCCGCGCGCGCCAGCCCCAACAGCATACTGCAACTGGTGGCGGGCAGGCTCGACTGTCCGTACATCAGGAGGTGTGGCCACTTGCACGTGCGCACACCCATATGACTAATATTGGCATTTTTAAAGTTTGACATGAACATAGTTTTAAATTGCATACTAACAATTTATGGATCATTGCTTTCCGAAATAAAAACTTTTATTATTATTATTGTACTAGCTGTGCCCGCGGCTCCGCTCGCGTGGAATACAGGATCCGCTCCCATTCCCACTTCCGCTCCCTATCCCACTTCCACTCAGACTATAAATCCAGGTCCAGGTCCAGGTCCAGGTCCAGGTCCAGGTCCAGGTCCAGGTCCAGGTCCAGGTCCAGGTCCAGGTCCAGGTCCAGGTCCAGGTCCAGGTCCAGGTCCAGGTCCAGGTCCAGGTCCAGGTCCAGGTCCAGGTCCAGGTCCAGGTCCAGGTCCAGGTCCAGGTCCAGGTCCAGGTCCAGGTCCAGGTCCAGGTCCAGGTCCAGGTCCAGTTCCAGGTCCAGGTCCAGGTCCAGGTCCAGGTCCAGGTCCAGGTCCAGGTCCAGGTCCAGGTCCAGGTCCAGGTCCGGGTCCGGGTCCGGGTCCGAGTCCAGGTCTAGCTAAAGTTCCGGCTCCAGATCCAGCTCCAGATACAGCTCCAGACCCTGATCCAGCTCCAGCTCCAGATCCAGATTTTTCATCTTAATCAACTAACTCAATCAAAAGTTATGCGAATTTATAGTTTTCAAAATCTCACATTACATTGATACGATACCCGCTCCCGCTACCGCTCACGAATTCAATCGAGCATTTACACCCTACACTCAGTTTTCGAAAACTATAAATTCGCATAACTTTTGAATGACTGCACCGATTGCAATGAAATAAAGCCTATATGTTACACCAAATTAAGCCCCATGTTTCTGTGTAAAGTCCATCAAAGTCCGATCAGTAGTTTTTAAGTGATGCGTGCACAAACTCACAGACAAACAGACCAACAGACAAACAGACAAACAGATAAACAGACAAACAGACAAAAATTTCAAAAAGGATCGAAATGTGTTCTGTTGCTTATCCTTAGACCCCCCAATTTTTTTTTGCAAATATCTTCAATGTACAGACACGCGATGTTTACGATTTTATTTATAAGATGTTCACAGATAATGAAGGTACGAAACTGTTGTCTATGGGCGAGGTTTCGTAACAGAGAGCGACAGATAGCCAAAGAGATTCAGTATGTCAACGAGGTGATGCTGTTCCATGGCACCGCCGCCTGGGGTTCCATAGTGAGGACCGGCTTCAACGTAGCTGCAGCAAATCCAGGTATTAACTGTTCACAATCAGGGCGCCAATTCTACTAACGCATTTTCACACAAAACGAATTAAAATAATGAAATAATGTCAACAATAATTACAAGAAGAATTAAAATAACGTCAACTTACCATTTTACGGATACACAATCAACGAAAAATAACACATGCGAACTTTTATAATCAATAATAACAATAAAACATTGACCTTAAACGCAAACATTTGCCGCGCTTTAGAGAAAATAGTGTCGCATCTATGGGCGATTAGCACAATCGAGAATCGAGTAACGAATACTTATAAAATACTAGGTTTCGTCCCTAACAGCTGAGTAGCGTGTGCGTTCCGTCTGCGTTTCATTTACGTTCGGTTATCGTCTGAAGTTTATCAATGAGTAGAATACCAATTCGAGTTTGGAAAGGAGTTTGACTGTAACTTAAACGTAACTGTTGTTTAAACGAACGATAAATGTTGAAAATAGTAGAATTGGTCCCCAGTACTCTCACAGCAGTCCTTAACAGCCTGGCTGGACAACTTTTTAATTCTATTCTACCACTTCACCAATGTTCTAGAACGATTTTAGCGGCGGTGATGCGAATATATGTTTTCCGTCGCATAGGGTAGCGAGTAATGGATTACGTGCACGCAGAGACGTCATACTTAATCGTCCTTGAGTTTGTCAGAGCGTGACAGATATATAAAAATAGGCGCTATAAGGAAAGGGATGGGTATATGAAGGAATTATCCATATGTCTCTGGTTCAAAAAAAAAAGTGGCTGCTGAGTAGGTGTTTTTATGACTTAAAAGATTTTTTTGACTATAAATTGTAAAACTACACGCTATTACTTATAATTAATAAATTTAAATTTGACATATTGATTAATTTTAAATAACTTATATTGTATAAAATTGTAATTTTAAATATTGACATGTAGAATAAATTTTATAGCACTTTTAATTATTGTATGCCCCAAAGGGTAGATTGTGCGGGTGTACCTCAGGGTGGCGTTCTTTCTCCTTTACTCTTCTCAGTCTTCATCAACACAATCACAAATGTTATTTCTTCTAACTTTCATCTCTATGCAGACGATTTACAGCTTTACCGTCATTTTCATGTCAGTGATACCACTAATGCTATTGCTGCCATGAATGATGATCTGGAACGGATTAGTGCGTGGGCCAGATCGTATGGTCTGTTGGTTAATCCTACTAAATCTCAAGCCTTGTTCGTTGGTAGTAGGTACATGTGTAATTTACTAGATAACTCATTCACTCCTCCTATTATTTACAATGGTGTGCCTATTGCCAGAGCGAACACGGCTAAAAACCTGGGGGTTATCTTTGACAAGAACCTGTCATGGAGCGCCCATGTGAACGAAATTAGTAAGAAGGTTCATTTCTCTCTTCACTCTCTCAAGCGTCTCCAAAACTTTCTCCCCTTGAAAACTAAGATTACCCTTGCCCAGTCATTACTTCTTCCCATAATTGATTATGCTGATGTCTGCTTGTTGGATGCCACCGAGGAGCTCATGAATAAACTTGAGAGACTACAAAACATTTGCATTCGTTTTATTTTCGGACTTCGTAAGTATGATCACATATCACAATTCAGGTCTAAACTCAAGTGGCTCCCTATCCGTTATCGCAGGGATACTCATATCCTTTTTCTTTTATTCAAATTACTCAGAAATCCATCTTCTCCTTCCTACCTTCGTGAGCGTTTCAGCTTCTTGCGGTCTCCTGCTCAACTATCTCGATCCCACATTAGCTCACTTTTGAAACTCCCTTCCCATACCACCGATTTTTACAGTTTTTCATTTTCTGTGCAAGCGGCTCGATTGTGGAACTCGCTACCACCAGACATCCGTAATAGTAAATCCTTTTTTATTTTCAAAAACCGTGTTAAAGAACACTATCTATCACTAAGTTAGGATTGGAATCCATATCTTATATATATTTTATGAATATTTGTATATTATTATTATTATTATTTAATAATATATATTATATTTATATATTATTGGTAAATATTTATTTATGTACTTATATATATATATGTATATGTATATATATTTACCGTGTAGTTTATAATCTATTTAAGTTGGTATATAGTTTATATTAGTGTATGTATGTATATGTTTTTTTATTTACGTACACACTATGTCTGCCTTTATTATTTCAAATATCTCTCTCGCGGGTCTGCTGGAAGAAATCTCTCTCAGAGATAAGTTCGCCCTTTGTACTTGTGTTTCTTTTAATGTATTATTTTTTATTTTATCTGTGTGTGTGCAATAAAGAGTTAAATAAATAAATAAATTGTGAGGATTTATATTTTTTTTGTAAGACCTACATTTGTAAACCACAATTTCAACAATAAATCTTATCTTATCTTATCTTATCTTATCTTATCTTATCTTATCTTATCTTATCTTCATATCCGACTCGAAGGACCAATGTTGGGATCGTGTGGACTATATAATTTTTATGCCCTAATTGTGAAGAATAAAACAGCGTCCTTGTTTCGGTGGTAAAATGTTTGTAATGACAGTTATTAGACAGTCAATAGACAATAAAACATATAACATATTTGGTTTGGCTCTGTTCCAAATAGAGCGGTTGGCGTTCACAATCAGAATGTGAAGTAAGAAAGCCCGTTCCAAGCGCGGATCTCACTCACTCGCGAACACCCAAGTAGCAAAACATTTACTAATAGTACTCTTTGTGTTGATTTGTGAACGAGCAGACATGTTTACGGAGTAAGCCCTTTCACATTTTCCGTAATACAATACACTTTATTGCACAAACAAATACAGTAACACGTTATAGAAGTTACAAATAGTACAATTTAGGCGGTCTTATCGCTTTAAGCGATTTCTTCCAGACAACCTTTAATAAATAAATATTTTTAACAGCTGGCATGTTCGGTCCTGGCATATACTTTGCTGAGAACTCATCCAAGAGCGATCGGCATGCGACAGCTTACTTGGGGCACAAGTAAGATATCAATTATATTACTATAATAGCAACGATCTCTATGTACTACTAGATGGAGCGTTCCAAACAATCGCTCTGTTCCACGCAAGTAGACGAAATGTCAATATTTAGTAAATAATTAAATGTTCTGCGTAGTAACTGCACAAGTTTCATTGTGAATGTGAAAAAGTTGTGGCTACTTGCGTGGAACATTTAATTATTTACTAAATATTGACATTGCGTCAATATTTAGTAAATAATTAAATGTTCTACACTTCCACAATATTTAGTAAATATTGTGGAATGGAGACTGCGGATCGGCACGCGCAAGGTGGGACGCCCCGCCGCCAGATGGACCGATGACCTGAAAAAGGTGGCCGGATGCGGAGGGCGGAGGACCGGGTGTGTAGCGTCCCTATGTCCAGCAGTGGACGTCTAAGGGCTGATATATATAACCATGCTTGGCAGACGTATCTGTGATCGCAGTAATAATCTTAATATACACAGGAGAACGCTGCTGCCTGTCCCTGGTGCAAACACTTAGTCGCCTTGACGACACCCACGTTAAGAATTGGGGGTGGTCCTATTCTAAGCCGGGAACCACACGGCTAAAATTAACGAATTTTCTTTAAAGTTTAAAGTACACCACTTCTTTTCAGAAATATGCTTCTCTGTCGCGTAGCGCTTGGCAGAATGTTGGACCGTAAGAGTGTCGACAGAATGAAGAAACCGCCAAAAGGGTACCACTCAGTGCAGGGGGTCCCGTCCCCGGGGGGGCTGTTCCACAAGGAGTACGTAGTGTACCATAACAACCAGGTGAGATCAGAGCTTCAAGCCAAAAAAAATATTTTTGTGTGGTTCTTCCCAGCTTCGTGTTCAATTGTCAAGGGTTGGGTATCTATACCCAACAAGAGTTGCCATCTCTAAAATCTTATTATTATTATTTATATTATAGACGAGCAGCAAATATGCTGATGTGTATATTTCACAGTGTTGGATTTTAACTTTTAAACAGTATTAGTTTTAAGCCAGTTGTCAAGGCGATTTTTAAAGGAGTTTATTGATTTGGCTGAAACCACTTCATCTGGGAGCCTGTTCCACGATTGAACAACTCTGTTATTCAGAAAGTGATGAGCGACATTTGAGACTGAGTTAGTGCGGCTTATTCTCAGATGGTGTCCTCGCAACGGCAGTATGTCTTTCATTGTGAAAATCTTGTGCAGGTCTGGCAGGTTGTATCTGCCAACCATTTTGGAGCTTACAACCTTATTTATGTTTATTTTATTGCACACACAAACAAAAACATACAAAACAATAAAAGTAAGGAAAAAATAAAATGGTAATGCTTATCTCTTTAAGATATTTCTGCCAGCCTACCAGCGACAGAGAAAACTTCGTGAAAGAGCAGTCACTTTTTTAGATCAAAGAACATACTGGGCGGCGATGCTCCGGCGGCGAGCGGTCATTTGAAAACTTTATAACCCCATCGATATATAACCCGGACTACAAAATGAAACCCCGGCCGGACGCCCGCCGGTAAAGCATTGCATGTGTTGGTTTCCTCACGATGTTTTTCCTTCATCGTTGTAGAGCAGTCAGTAAATCTAATAAATAAAAACGTAAACTTAACAAATAAAAATATTTGGGAGTCTAAAGATACGCATAAATAAATAGATAAATAATTATAAATATGTGGGGACATTTTACACCCAGTTCAACACTACTAGAACACATTAAGATCATTTTTGGAACTTTTGTCTGTTTGTGCACGCATCACGTAAATACTACTGAACCGACTTTGAGGAACTTTTCACAGAAACATTGGGCTCAGAGTAAAATTTAGTTTTTATTTCATCGGCTTACTCGATCAAAAGTTATGGGAATTTTTAGTTTTCAAATACATTAGCTGGTATGCAATATACCAATGTTCGGTGCAATTCAGATTGCGTTGAGTTAGTGAGAGGGGCCTAGGAGTCAAGGTCGGAGTCGGATTGAGAGAGAGATTAAAATGTAGTGCACGCACGCGGAGCCGCGGGCGCAGCTAGTGGACTTATATTTGGACAAACCCATTGGTACATGGCGTGACTGGGGATTGAACTCGGACCTTACGTCGTCGCGAGAAAGTACTCGTATGTGGAGCACCGCTGAACAATTTATGTTTTTGTTTCAGGCTTATCCGGAATATGTAATTTCATACACCATTGGATAGAGTCTACGAGATGGCTACGCCGTAGACCTGCGCTACGCTCTAACGCTACGTATTCTGTCTCGTAGACATTCATATAACCTAGTTTTCTCCAAAACTATAACCGCATCCCCGGCACTCCAACAAGCGAACTGATTTATTCGCCTACTACTACTACAGGCTCATCAGCCTGTACGTACACTACTGTGTTGTTCGCGTAAACTATCGAGAGAGGGACAGCGTTATACGTCAACACATAAGTGCTTCTCTTTCTAACCAGCTGCGTACTACACGCTGTGCTTTATTTTGCGGGCAACGTTAGGGGGGGAGGCGGGGGGAGTGTCGCTTCTTACGTAGTAATATTTAGTACTAGCTGTTGCCTCATATTATGTATTTCCCGTAGGAATGACACGCTTTTTCGGGATAAAACTATCCTGTGTCCTATTCCAGGACTTAACCTAAATGTGTGCCAAGATTCATTCCGATCCGTCCAGTGGTTGAACCGTGATGGAGTAACAAACATCCAGACTTTCGTATTTATAATATTAGTGGGATTCTCTGCTGTGTCATTGATTTTTTTACATAATATTTACAAGATTTTCTATTAGCTTTGGAAAATATTGTATAAATTCATTTTTAGCTTTCATATACTTGTAAGTGGTGCTTATATCCTAAGAACAAACTATGTATAGAAATAAATAAGTTGAGTGTTGTATTTTTTTACATATTTCTGAAGCCCTTTTTGTAAATCTTTTATAATAAATCATATACAATGATGCATACTGCCTTTATAGAGTGAATATAGTTGCGGTTTCCGTTAGAATATAGTTTGCCGTGTGGTTTCCGGTAGAGTAGAATAGGACCACTCCAACTCTTCCCGTGGATGTCGTACAAGGCGACTAAGGGAATACATTATAAAACATCAATCAGGCCTCCCCATCCCGTCTGACCAGCGCGGGGAGTGTAGGCCAAATCCTCCGTCTGTCTCCGGCAGATGAGAGAGGGTAGTGCTCCTGCAGTGGAGACAAAAAACCTGATGATGAAAGTTGGCTCGTTCGCCTATGTGCTTGGTTATTGGACTCAAGCGCCAGAGGTGGGTTCGATTCCCACTGGGGACAGACAACTTTGTTCATTTGTTGGCCCGGGTCGGGATATTACAATTGCGAATTGTCCAATCCTTGTTTAATTCACATAGCACAGGAGAAAATCCTAATTTGGGATTAGACAAGTGTAAATATATATATGTGTATATATTAAAAAAAGTTAAGTACAGTTTCACTTTTAAAAATAAATGAACGTTTCCGTTTGAGTTAAATTTAAAACGTGTCTGTACATTTGCAACGTTACCTCGTAACCTACCTACCTACTAATGTATTTGAAAACAAAATTTCCCATTACTTTAGATTAAACCAATTGCGATGAAATAATACACATGAGACTAAAGGTTACTCCGAGTTAAGCCCTATGTTTATGTCAAAAGTCCATCAAAATCGGTTCAGTAGTTTTTACATGATGCATGCACAAACTAACAGATAAACAGACAAACATTTCAAAAATGATCGAAATGTGTTCTATTACTTATTCTTAGACCCCTAATTATTTTTTTGCTCCAATTTTACGATTCAGGTTTTTACTTTATCAGCTGATGCTGATGCTGATATTAATTAATTACTTAAATAAAGTATTTTCATTGGAGGGGAGGCATTTTGAATTTAGTTTATAAGTAATCCACAAAGGATTACTTATTTTATTTCTTATTATTACACTACGCAAGTACGTTATACAATGAATCACTAACGTCCAACCAATTTATCGCCTATCAATGTGTCGCCTTTGTACACAGTTTAATTCCTATTTTATTATTGTTGTTGTTGTTATTTTTGGTACAATAAAGCGTTTACATACATACATACGTACAATTTATGATGACAAAACAATCGAATGAGGGAACAAGTGACAGTTTTTTTTTGTAAAACGGTCTATGATTGGTTAAAGCTCCACGTAACTTGCGCTAGGTCCCGCCTCCATTGAACACGTTACGACTTGAATGTCAGCATTAAAAATCAGCATCGATTGTTGCTGATGCTGACGCCGATGCTGATATTAAAAAGAATGCTGATTATCCGCGGATGCTGATGCTGATATTCGCAACAACCCTAGTACAGACACGCGAAGTTAACGTTTTTATTTATTAGATCGGCACACGTGGATTCCCGTAGAGAAACCCTACACTGAGAACACTAAATATCACTACTACAGCGGCAGCAGAAGTACAAATAACATTGCAATTACACGAAGTGGTATATATATATATTCTTTATTGCACAACTTAAAACTAAATACAGTAATAAATTGTGTGTACAAAGGTGAGCTTATCTCTAAAAGAGATCTCTTCCAGCCAACCCTACAGGATGTGAGACAAGGCAGTAAGAGCGAGGGGGGCAAAATAAGTGCATAATAGACTACATAATAACTAAATACCTGAACTAACATATAATAAATAATAATAACTATAATAAACATACTTACATAAATACATACATATCATATTATACTGAGTGAGACAGATAGTGCTCTTTTAGTTTAGTTTTAAAGGATGTCACCGACGTACTATCTCGAATGACCTGAGGTTCTGAGGTTTATTATTACATGCTATGTGTTTTTCATCCATCGCATGCGACATTACGAGAGATGTGAACTCGTGAGCGGTCGGCTTGCTTTAACTCTCGCAAAACGTTCGCGGACGTTTTGAAAATGTCCGGCCTGCCAGATTTCACTCGGAGGTCAGCGCGTTCAAGGTCGCGTCCGCGACTTAGGTCCGACAGTGTGCACAGTATAGTGTATAATGTACTTCCAGATGCAGTTAAGCCGCGTCCGTAAGCCGGGGCTTACGGACGCGGCTTAACTGTATCAAAGTTATTTCCTACTAATATTATAAATGCGATAGTATGGATATTTGGATGTTTGTTACTAAATCACGCTTCAACCCCGGGACGGATCGGGATGAAACTTGGCACACATATAGGTTAGGTCCTGGAATAGGACATAGGATAGTTTTTATCCCTAAGAAACATCCCATTCCTACGGGAAATACATAATAATTTGTGATGTTAAATTGTCCACGCAGACGAGAGAGTTCCAAGAAAAAACGTCTCATTCCTACGGGAAACCAAATTAATCGTTAAAGGCATCGCGCAATATCGAAACCTACGCGGACGAAGTCGTGGGCAAAAGCTCGTGTAGGTGTACTTCTTTTGATAAATCTGACTAAAAATAGTCTATACCCTAGATTTTCTAAGTCTTTTAACACGGTCGGTGTGTGACCATTTTAGCAACACTTCCAAGAATATTATCTGATCAATAATTTTTTACCTGCGCAGCGTACTGGCTCGAGTGACGCAAAATGAACCATACCCAGATGGCAATACTTACCAATTTAGCCTTATACGACAAGTTGACCACTACTTCTTTCACGGCGTTTATCTCGCTCGATATCACATTATAACCGATATCAAAGTTGTACTGACAACTTGTTTTAGTCGACTCAGTTTCGAGTGGGTTTCCCCCAGTGTTTAACCTCAATCGTTAAGCAAAGATCACTAAAACCATTCAGCCAAGTCTTTCTCAGACCAAAGCGAAACTTTTTAAAATATTATTGACGGAATAAACGCAACAATTGCAATTTTAATCATTGTATGATATTTATTTGTGGGATGTGATATCTAGTAGGACAACATAGCTGCCATGGTTACACTTTTTTGCACCACTCGGGAGTCACGTGTATCGTAACCAAATACTTTATAAGTAGTGAACATGACTGTGCACTGTCCAACGATCTCTATGTACTACTAGATGGAGCGTTCCAAACAATCGCTCTGTTCCACGCAAGTAGCCACAACTCTTTCACATTAACTTTGAAACTTGTGCAGTTACTACTCAGAACATTTAATTATTTACTAAATATTGACATTATTTAACCGTAACGTCAATATTTAGTAATAATTAAATGTTCTGCGTAGTAACTGCACAAGTTTCATTGTGAATGTGAAAGAGTTGTGGCTGCTTGCGTGGAACAGAGCGATTGTTTGGAACGCTCCATCTAGTAGTACATAGAGATCGTTGCTATAATCAGCCTAAATACGTTTAATTATTTACTAAATATTGACATTATTTAACCGTAACGTCAATAGAGATCGTTGGCACTGTCGAATTTAATTCAGCCTTAAATTAACTTCGTATACTATATATTCGTATATTTTTTTACGGTTGCAACCATTAGACAAGGACGCAATCCTGTTTAAGACTCTCTCGCTCGAGACCGTTTTTAGCTCCCTAGTGCGCGATCCTGTTTATGTGACAAATCCGTGATGGTAACTCATACAGACTTTTTTTTGTTACCGGCAACACAGTTCCGTTAATATATTAAATTTAATTTCGTTATAATTTGTCTCATTCCGCATTCCTCATTATTCCTTGTTTGACGCGACATCGCGGGAACTTTTGAAAGTCTGTTAGTGTGAAAAAACTGTAAGTACTGAACAAACATACCTTCTAAGTACATATACATATTAATTTAATAAAAACCATCATCATCAGGTTATTTTTGTCTCCATTGCAGGAGCATAACCCTCTCTCATCATACGGAGACAGACGAAGGATTTGGCCAACACTCCCCGCGCTGGCCAGACGGGTTGGGGAGGCCTGATTGATGTTTTATAATGTATTACCGTAGTCGCCTCGTACGACTCCACGGGAAGAGTTGGTGGGCCTTATCCACAAGTTTCAAGTCGCTCAATGAGCTATGGAGAGGGCTATGCTCGGTGTTTGTTTGAGGGATATGATTCGTAATAAGAAGGAGATCCGACGAAGAACGAACGTCACCGACATATCCGTAAGGATTAGCAAGCTGGGGGCTTGAGTCAGCATAAGGGGCTGGATGCAGAGGGCAGAGGATCGGGTGTGGACGTCTAGGGGGCTGACAGGATGATGATAATTTGTTATATGTATTAATTGTTAGGTGGAATGGCACTAGATTCATACATAGTCTGTGAATATATTATTAGGTGTTTGTATTTGTTTTATGAAGAAAAAAAAATTAAGGGAATTTTTCGCAGGGGATTATTGGAATAAGTACGGTGCGTAATATAATTTTTTTTATTTCTTAATATCACCTGATCTTAAGTGACGATGAGGCCTAAGGTGGAGCGCGCTTACCCAGAAGATGCCTATTCACTCTTCCTTTTAAAAGATCCAAATTGTACTTGTTCGGAAATACCAAAGCTGTCAGAGAGTTCCGTTCCTTAGCAGTTCGCATTTTGAAAGAGGAAGCGGAACGCTTCGTGCAAGACGTGGTATGTGTCTATATAATGATGAAGTCCCTCCCATACCTGGTAGTCCGGTGATGGCGGGGGGATTGTTATGATCAAATTTGAATGTCTGCCTGTTTGTCTGCTTGTATGTTTGACAAAACCCACGACTAAATTCGGATATACGCGTACTCAACCCGCCATGCGAAAAGGCTTCGCCCCATCACCCACACCCTAGTGAAGTGCGCGAAAACGATAAGAGTAATGGGTCCCGCGGTGTACAACCAGCTTTCCACTGAAGTCACCAGCTCTCCGAGCCTACCTACTTTCAAAAAGAGACTCTGAGCCTGGCTTGTCAAGCAGTAGTTTTATTGTTATGAAGAGTTCTTTCAGAACACTTTGACATAATTATATTCAATTTTAGGAATTTTATTTATTCTTAATTTGTTTTTTAATTTGTTTAAAATTTTATTTGACCTGTAACTTAAGTAATTAATAAAATGTGTATAAGTAAAATTCAGAAAAAACGTAAGGCTTTATTTGTAGTAACATTTAATATTACAGTTATTTACTCAAAGGGGACTTTATTTAATATTTGAGAAAAAAACTGCATTATTTTTTAACAATAATTTTACAAGCAATAGCAAATTCAACCGCTAGTGATATTATCGAGATCGGAATTAGGTACCTAGTGTCATTCATGAACTTTGTTGCAACGTAATGTTTATGTTATGTAAAAATATTCCAGGGATTTATTTAAAAAGCTGTGCCCGCTGCTCCGCTCGCGTGGCCTACAGAATCCGCCTCATTCCCACTCCCGCTCCCTTTCCCACTTCCACTACGACTCTCAGTCTCATTTTCAATCCCAATCCCGATCCCACTCACACTCCCATGCCCACCACTGCTCCAAATGTAGTCCTAAGTCCACGCAATCTGAACACCGAATAGCACACCTACTGATGTATTAAAAAACTAAAATCTCCCATAACTTTGATTAAGTAAGCCGATTGCGATGAAGTAAACACTAAATGCTACCCTATGTTTCTTTGAAAAGTCCATTAAATTTGTTCAGCAGTTTTCACGTGATGCGTGCACAAACTAACAGACTAACAGAAAATTTTCAAAAATGATTGAAATGTGTTCTATTACCTATCCTTAGACCCCCAATATTTTTTATGCAAATGTCTTCAGTGTACAGACACGCGAAGTTTACGTTTTTATTAATTAGATTCGTTCATTATTTGTTTGTGTTTCATTTATGTATAAACTCTTACCTGCAGTAATATACATACGAGTACATGGATGTATCTACGATATCTTATCTTCTCAGGGGGCCAGGAAGACCTGGCGGCACTTCGACCCTTCAGGATCTTTTGTGCCAAACCCCTGACCACCAACGGTGCCCCAAGCCGATTTGGTGGACTTCACATACGCCTCAGAATTTCTTCTTCGGCATATGCAGGTTTCCTTACGATGTTTTTCCTTCACCGAAAAGCCTGTGGTATTATAAATAAACCGTACTTAAGTTTCGTAAAACTCATTGGTACGGGCGGGGTTTGAACCCACGACCTCATGAACGTGAGGCGAGTGCACAACCAACCGTCTACCACGGCTCTGTATCTACGATAAATAAACTATGTGGAAAGTTTATGTATCGTAGAAGTATAATAAAATAATAAATAAATAAAGTTTGTGCACGCATCACTTAAAAAACTAGTTAACCGATTTTGATGGACTTTTCACAGAAACATAGGGCTTAACTCGTAGTAACATCTAGGCTTTATTTCATCGCAATCGGTTTACTCAATCAAAAGTTATGGACATTTTTAGTTTTCAAATACATTAGTAGGTAAGGTTAGTATGCAATATAACAAAGAAGTATAATTTTGATGTTCCGTACTATTCAGATTGCGATGAGTTTGGACTAAATTTGGACTGGGAGTGGGCGTGGGAGCGGGAGCGAGTGTGGCAGTGGGAGTGGGAACGGGAGCAGATCCTGTAGTCCACGCAATTAGTATAAATATGACAACAAATAATTCATACTTATTTTGATAACAAAATGACTAATATTTCACGTTGGAAATAATATTTGGTGCTTCCCCGAAACGATCTAAATAAACATATTATTATTATTATTATTATCTAAAACCGCGTTAGTAAGAAAGATTAGATAAAAAATACCTTACTTCTTGCACAATATTAAAACATATAAATAACTATATGATAATCTATATGATAAAAAACAATAATTCTGTGGTCCCATTTCAAATTTATGTAAATAAATCTTTTCAATCCAACGAAGAACGAAGGTGACCGACATAGCTGAAAGAATTAGTAAGCTGAAGTGGCAGTGGGCGGGTCACCCACATTTGTCGCGGCCGTTGGTGCATGCAAGTACTGGAGTGGAGACCGCGGATCGGTACGCGCAGGGACGCCTCGCCGCCAGGTGGCGCGACGACCCGAAGAAGGTGGCCGGAAGCGGCTGGATGCGGAGGGCAGGAGACCGGGTGTGGTGGCGTTCATTGGGGAAGGCCTATGTCCAGCAGTGGACGTCTAAGGGCTGACATGATTGAACCCATCAGAGTATTGCGCCCATAATTTTAATCAGGAGACCGAAATCTATAATAAACTAGCTGACCCGTGCCCACTTCGTTGGGCGGTAAACAACTTTTCATCTTTCGGGTTAACGTGGCTTTCTATTTGGTAACAGAATTATCAAAATCGGTCCAGTAGATCCAGAGATTACCCGCTACAACCTCACAAACTTTACCTCTTTATAATATTAGTATAGACTAGCTGTGCCCGCGGCTCCCCCCGCTTTCCCACGCCCACGCCCACGCCCACGCCCACGCCCACGCCCACGCCCACGCCCACGCCCACGCCCACTCCCACTCCCACTCCCATTCCAATTCCTACTCGCAGCTCCAAATTTAATCCAAACTCATCGCAACCTGAATAGTACGGAAATATTATTATTCGCAATATATTGCATATTAACCTTACCTACTAATGTATTTGAAAACCTAAAATGTCTATAACTTTTGATTGAGTTAGCCGATTGCGATGAAATAAAGACTAAAAGTTAAGTTCAGTTAAGCCCCATGTTTCTGTGAAAAGTCCATCAAAATCCGTTCAGTAGTTTTTAAGTGATGCGTGCACAAACTCATAGACAAACAGACAAAAATTCCAAAAATGATTGAAATGTGTTCTATTACTTATCCTTAGACCCCCAAATTTTTTTTTTTGCAATATCTTCAATGTACACATACGCGATGTTAACGATTTTATTTATTAGATTAATTAACATTAGACCAGATTTGACTGAAACCACTTTTTCATCTATACATGAATAGAATAGAATAGAATAGGTCATTTATACATATAATAAAAGAGTAGAAAAAACAAAAACAAAGCGAATCTGTACATTGAAGTTAAAAAAAAATGTCACTGCCCGGACATTACTTAAGACCAGAGGGCCTAGCCAAGTGCCAAACGTTCCGAAGCGATTCCTTTTCTACAAACGCTAACGCTTTGGCGTTAGCGTTAATTAATTGGTAGCCAACGTGACAAGAACTTAGCGAACGCTCATTCTATTCGATCGTTCGATAAAAATCAGAATTTTGTCTATGGTTTCGTTTGTAAACGTCAGTTGAGTTTGATGTTCAGTGCATTTGTCGCGCGAACTCTGAAAGTACGAAAGTACAAAGTGGTGCCAGATTTGAGAAAGTTTTATTTATTGTGGATTTATCTACGATTTTAGAGTGGTAAGTATCCGAAATATAATTTATTAATTTGAATCAGCCTTTTTAAGTTATATTTTAGTCACACAAATGTGTATTTCATACAAAAGTTTATAAGCTTTAACAATGTTAAAATTTTAATTTCAAAGTCTTTTCTGCATCTTTTCAGCAATGGAACCGAGGTTGAGAGCCAGTCCAGAACAATTCTCAGCTCTTGTAGAGTTCATGGAAAGGTATTCTATATAGAAATTATAATATTTGATTCAAATGTACTTGACTCCGGCATAAAATAAACAATGACGTGTTCAACATAAGCAAGAAAGGAATTTATTTATATTTAGGCATGGTGACGCCTCTAGACCCCAGCCAGGTGCTTAAGGTCGGTTGAGAGGAGATCGTTTGTGGCAAGAGTTGCCACTAGCTCCAGACACGCCACCACCTCCTCCGCGAACTTCTCCTGCACGAAGCACTCGACGTGGACAGGCAGCAGACTCTCCGCGCTCCACGGCCACCACACCGCGCCGATTACTGAGGATGCGCAGGACTCGCGGACAAAACCCGTTCGAGCGAGCGACCAGTGAGTTTGTAGCCGTCGAGCAGCGCCGCCTTCAACTGGAGGAGATGCGAGAAAGACACCTGCATGAGCAGGAAGTTGAGAGGCTTTGACTGGAGTCTCAAAGGATTGAGGTGGCTCGCGAGCACAACCAGCTGCTGCATCAGTTAGGTGCAATTGCTCAGGGATTTCTGGACACACTGACGAAACAGAGCTGGACTAGGTTACCATCGACAGAAATTCTCCCAGAAACTGAATAAAAGTAGAATTGTTAGCCAAATCCCTTTCCAAAGTTCATGTGTAGTTTCTAAGTATTGTTAAGTTTAAACAGGTTAATAGTTATTTTTTTATTTACTTTATGATAAGACTAAAACACTTTATATACAAAAATTATAGATATATTTTTACAATATACAAATTATCAACATCTTTAATTTATTTTATTTACAAGAGAACCTCTAAAATTACAATAGAACCATTATAAATCAAAATCAGTATCTTACATCCTATTTATTAAGCAACTGAACATTGCTCTTCCACGCATCAGCTCGTCTTGGCTACTAGGAGTAGAGGAGCCAGCATGTATACCAAAATTATCGTCACCATCGTGTTGCTCAGCCATATCACTAGGTGGTGGTAAGCGATCATTTAATGCAATGTTATGCAGTACACAGTACGCAGTTGCTTCTATTTGTTCCAAGCACAGCCGAGAAACATTTCTTGTTTAGCGCCTGAGTCACATATTTTCATTATGTGCGCCCATAACAGTCTAAGTGAATGCATTTTACTAAAATAATTGAAGAGATTTGCACAAACACAACACAACACTTCACCAGCTGATTAAACAGTCGCCATTTTGTGTCGTTTTCTACAGGGTTTTAGCGAACGCTTCGTAGCGTACAAACGAATAGCTCAGTGAGCGTAAACGCTTGTCAAAAGTGCGACTTGGCTACCATTTGTATGGTGGTTGTCGTTCGACATGGGCGTTTCGTTTGATCGAATAGAAAGCTAATAACGTTGGCTACCAATTTAAAATGCTTAACGCTTGGTCACGTGACATTTCGTTAGCTTATGTCAATCCCATACAAATCTTTCTATTCCATTAGCGTTAACGCTAATAGAAAAGTCATCTTGTCTAGCCCCTCAGTAGAGTCCAAAAATATAATTAAAATATTTCGTGTTTGTCTGCATGTATGTACGTACGGGCTAATCTTGGAAACTACTGAACAGAATTTGACGGTGTTTGCACTGTTTAATAGCTTTGAGTTCGGGGCACATACTGGTATAAGTCATATATCAATAAAATGTCAGGAGGCTGATCTACAAGATGACCTCTCATTTCATATTATTTGTATGACATTAATCAAAATAATTCGTCACTGACGATATTGTGAGGTAACTGTACTGTCCTGGTTAGATCCCCCCCCCCCTCCGCATCTCCAGGCCCGGATAAAGGAGGGGGGGGGGGGGGGGTTTATAATTATATATAGAGTTGGAGTGGTCCTATTCTACTCTACCGGAAACCACACGGCGTGTATTTTTTTATTTATTTAACATTAATAAGAAAATACATCACATGTCTTACATAACTCACACATAATAAACCTCTTGGATTTGTCCTATGCGAGGCCGCTCGGTCACAGCGGGCCATGCTAACGCTTGTTGTACATTATAAAGAGAGTTAAGTACAGAACAGATGACAAAATAAATGTATCTATGCAACCTTGAATTGTACTTATATAATAACCTATTCTTACTTGTTTTCCGCTACCGAAGGTAGTGTATTTTTATTACATTTTTGTATTTTTTACTATTCACATAGGTATTTTGTATTTCTTTCAGCAATTCATTTACAATTAGTGGTAACATATATTGCCACGTATAAACAGTATTTGTCACGTGTCCTGTTAAAAATACAAAATGACATGATCCTCCAGAGAACTAAAGTCTTCGACATGGCTCAAAAGATAGTACGTTGAACTGGCAGTGGGCTGACCAGCTCTGTCGGAGAACGGATTACCGTTGGGGTAAACGAGTTCTCGAGTGGAGAGCAGTCTCCACTATCCAATCCAAAGAAACGCTTGGTTTCAATGGAGCGTCGTTTTGCTCGCGACGAGCAGTTTCGTGAATTATATTTCGAATTCATGGATGATTATTTTAAATCTGGACACATGGAACTTGTATCAGGTGAAATTGAGGGCAATAATTATTTTATTCCTCATCATGGCGTGCTTCGGCCATCAAGCTCAACGACTAAGTTGAGAGTGGTCTTTGACGCGTCAGCCGTGACAACTCAAGGTGTTTCGTTGAACGATACTCAACTTATTGGACCCAAGCTACAAAAAGATGTGGGTGATTTGATTTGTAATTTTCGTCTTCACGAAGTCGCTTTTACAGCCGACATACGGCAGATGTATCGTCAAATTTTAGTATCTGACCAACATTCAAATTACCAGCTGATTCTCTGGCGAACCAACCCCAATAATATGCCACAGGTCTATCGGTTAAAAACTGTGACATATGGGTTGTCTTCATCCCCATTTCTCGCTATTCGCGTTCTCCAGCAGTCAGCTGAGTATCATCAATCAGAGTTCCCTGCAGCTGCTGAGGTAATTCGGCGTTATACCTACATGGATGACGTCATCAGCGGGTCAAGTTCGGTAGATTCCGCTGTCGTTCTTCAAAATCAACTTTTTGATTTACTCAAAAAGGGTGGTTTCGAACTAAGGAAATGGTGTTCGAATAATCCAGAATTTCTGCAGCGTTTGCCTGATTCGGTAAAGGATATGGAATCGTCCACTGTTTCACAGGATGAAAATAATTCGGTCAAAGTCCTAGGCATGACTTGGCAGCCACTCAAAGACGTTTTTTCGTACAACGTCAAACCTCTGCACGACAAGGTAACGAAACGTGTAATTTTGTCTGAAACTGCACGCATTTTTGATCCTGTCGGTTTTTTATGTCCAGTCATCGTCGCTGCCAAGATTCTTATTCAAGAACTTTGGTTAGCTGGTGTTGACTGGGATGCGGAGGTCCCTGACAGTATTCGGCAGAAGTGGTTACGCATCGTGTCAGAATTCGCGGAACTTTCCAAAGTTCAAATACCTCGATTAATTCCAACTAAACCACATCATGCATGGGTTTTCTGACAGTTCGGAAACAGCTTATTCTGCTGTTGCTGCTGATTTCGCGTTCAATCCTATTTATCATTGTATCTACTATTATATATATTAGAAGTATTTTCTTACGAGTTTGTATGTTATGTAAATTGTCTAATTATGTTGAACTTCATTATTGGCTGTATAATTTTATAATAATTTCTAATAGTAATCTAATTTCCGATTGCGATGACGGAGTAACATCGGAGTAACGATATTCCACTAATTAATGCGCTACACAGAAAAAATATTACAACTATTCAGTAATTATATTTAATTTAGTATCGTACCCGGCTCAAAGGTGACCATGACGCTGGCTGCGTTACCACGTTGAATAGCCAGGGCTAATCTTTGAACCAGGTACGACTCCGCCCGGGGGTCACTCCCATGGTCTCTAATTGTTATGCTGTTAAGTTTATGAAATAAAATAAAATAAATAAATAAATAAATGGGTATTAGATTATTTTGGTAACTTATGAAATGTGGTCTATTTTACAGCCCAATTGGCAAACTCGTAAGCTTGGATACGAGTGGGACGAGGAACGACTATGGAACTAGCATCAAGCGTGAATATGCCATCGGGGGCCGTAGAAACAATTAGTAAGCCGGTAAGAATTTTACTCCCAAATAAATAAAAGTTCCTCAGTAATCAGTAAACTTTATTGCATTCCATGGTGATAACAGATAATAAAAAGACAGAGTTCTCATGGACCCATTTGGGCACAGCAAGTAGGAGAGAGGAGGACCAACAGTATTGTAGACGTTATCAAGTTGTTTAATACATTATGTACATAAATGTACTCGTATTATATATGTATGTAGTATTCATTTAAGCGTGACCAAATACTCCTCCATGCGTGACCACTTGAGATCCTTCCTTTTGCGGTAGAGACACTTGGCGCTTGGGAAGCTAAGAAGTTTGTATCGAATATTGGCAAACTTCTGAAAGAAGGAAGAAGTCAAAGGGGTAACGCAGCGAGCATCCTCAGCACTGCTAAAAACTTTAGCTGAGCTGGAGGAGATATTCCATCTGTAGAGCACCCCCCTCCCCCCGTCCCCCTTTTCTTTAGTATGAGTATATGATAAATTGTATATTTTTAATATCACCTCTGTTTCTCTTAATAAATGAATAAGCTTAAGTTCTTCTTTCTTAAAAGGCTTTCCTTAGGATGTTGCCAATATCATCTTAATAAACTCACTACACTACGTCACTTTGCGACAGTAGATTGCGCAAAGTGGCGATACATTGTCTCTGCCTATCTCTCTGGGACCAAGACTTATCAAGGAATATCTTGCACATAACTACCACAATATCTTAGTATGACCTGAAGACTGATTGATAGAGAATCCCTGTTGCACTAGGTCTGCCTGTGGTCCAACTGTGTGCAGGCTTGAATAAAAAAACGAGTTCTCGAGTGGAGACCGCGACTGGGAAGGCATAGTGTTGGACGGCGTCCCGGCTAGATGGAGCGACGATCTGCGTGAACCGGCTGGCAGTGACTGGATGAGAAAAACAGAGGATCGGGTTCATTGCACCTTGGGAGAGGCCTATGTCCAGCAGAGGACCCTTGCAGTCAGATGATGATGAAAAAGAAAACAATTGTGCAGTACAGCCCTAACTTTGAAGAGTTTTTTCTGTTCAGGCATTCCCGGCCTGCGATTGCGCAGTCAACCGCAAGGGCGACCGGTGCAGACTGGTCGTGTTACAACTGGGGGGGCCGGGAGGGCACGAGTACCAGATCGTTAAAAAAGAGATGCAGAAAACTCTTGCTCACAAATTCTCGAGTTACAACATTATATCGGTAGGTAATTTTTGTTGTTTATCTACGTGTTTGCTATGTTGACATGGGTCATGCCTATTTCCTGAGCATTGGTATAAGATATTACCCGTCAAACCCACTCTCCAGAGCGGGAGCGGAATGCCCACTTCCGCTCCCCTTCCCACTTCTGCTTCCACTCCCGCTCCCATTCCGTTCCATCAAACTTCGCGTGTCTGTACCTACATTAAAGTAATTTGCAAAAAAAAATTAGGAGTTTAAGGATAAGTAACAGAATACATTTCGATCATTTTTTGAAATTGTTGTCTGTTTGTCTGTCTGTTTGTGCACGCATCATTTAAAAACTACTGAACCGATTTTGATGGACTTTTCACAGAAACATAGTGCTTAATTCGGTGTAACATATAGGCTTTATTTCATTCAATCGATCCAGTCAATGAAAAGTTATGCGAATTTTAAGTTTTCTATAACTCGCATACATTGCTAGTTTAGTTAGTATACAACAAATAATTGTAGGTTGTAAATGCTAGACGGAACTCGTATTTCAGTGAGTGTGAACTACATTTCGGAGATAAGTAGGAGGTCATGAAAGTGTAGTCGGGAAAGAGGGGCAGGGAGGGGTGAAGGTGAAGAACGTCGTAATGGAAGTGTATAGAGAAAGTAGTGGGAGAAGAAAGGGGAGGGTGAATGGCGGGGAAGGGGATATACTTATTAATAATAACATGATGATGTTACACAGCAGCAATTCTCACAGGTCCAGTTAAGTTTTAAGTTATAGACATTTTCCATATAATAATCTTTAGTCATATGCAGGCATCCATAGTGGAACGTTCCTTTGCAAAGAGAGCACTTAATTATCTCATCGTGCTTTATGAGATTGTGGCAAACTAGACACTTCATCTTTTTACGTTGAGTAATTTGGAACGTAAACTTAGTTAGCGTAGATAGTACACTCAACAAAACGCAGATTATTATTGTGAAGTTGGTACCACTGCAGGTCTGTCAAGTGTCAACTTATTAAACCAGCCGGTTGTGGGGTAGATCTTAATTTGACGGTGTATGTTTATAATTTTAGGAGTGTGTGCGTGATATTTTTTTTTGGGATAATATATTGGGGTTGAGATTGGAATTGGAATTGAAATTTGAAATGAAATGAAAAAAAAATATCTTTATTGTGGATCATAGGTATATAAAGGATCAAATGTCATAATTAGAGCTCAGCTATGTCCCGCCACATGGGCATACAACATTGTGTCGCAGTAAAGCATGCATTTAAAAACAAAGTTACAAATTATTATTTTTTTAGAGTTAATTAGATACTTAAAGAAACCTTAAATTGAACCGTCACCAAGAAATTCTTCCAAACTATAATAACATTTTTCTATCAACAAATCGTTGTTTGAATTAAGATGGAGATCGGGATAGGGAGAGGCATTATTAAAATTGGTATTTGCCATTACGAGTGAGATTGATAGTCTGAGTGGGAGTGGAAATGGAATAGGGAGTGTGAACGGGAACGGATTCTGTAGTACACGCGAGCGGAGCCGCGGGCACAGCTAGTAGGAAATAAAACTTTCTGTTTTAAATTAGATTAAGGGCTCGATTCTGAAGGCACAATGTTAAAATTTGACAGCACTAAAACTGTTGCTATCCTTGTCACACAGTATTATGAAGATAAAGACGAAACTAATTTTAGCGCTGTCAAATTTTAAATGTGTGCCTTCAGAATCGGGCCCTAAGTATGCTTAATGTTTTTTGTTATCGCGTATTACTTTAAATGTCGACATATTTATGTTTGTTTCAACAGATACTGAAAGTACAAAACTGTTGTCTGTGGACCAAGTTTCGCAAGAAGGAGCGGCAGATCGCCAAGCAGCTGAACAACAAGTATGTCAACGAGATAATGCTGTTCCACGGCACGTCCGCCGCCGCTTCTATTGTAAAGACTGGCTTCAAGGTGTCTGAAGCAGATCCATGTAATTATAATATTTAATATTGAACTAGTTTGTAACTGCGACTTTATCCGCGTGGTCATGGAAACGGTTGACCGACCGTTTGACACCGTGATTTACCCATAGAAATCCTATCAAGTTAGAATGGTGAAGTAGGCGCGACACCCGTGCCAACTATATGCAATATATTGCAAATATTAACAAACGCATCTCGTTTCGCGCCGTATCAAATCCGGGTAAACATCGACGAAAAAATCACGAGGAAACATGGCGTTTTTGCAGGCTACGGCCCTGGCCAATTTGAATTTGGCGCGTACCGATTTTCGGACACAACGCGCCCCTCCCGCGCTCCATATATGCCTCGCGGCCACGTTTCTAGTGAGAAGATACAATTATGCAATTAGAAATCACGCAATATGGAACAACGGTAGCTGGTCAACTATGGGTACGCCCATCCTACTATTTTAGTATACTAAAACACTCTAGTATATATTATCTTTGACTAAAACCTAGTTTCTTACATACCTACCTAAAAACAGGTTTCTACAGTCCCGCCCAGTGTCAGACGATGGGGCCGTCGAACCTCTCGTCTATCGTCTTCAGGATCCCGTTAGCGCCGCCCCGCAGCCTGCGCATTGGAGAGCTCGCTTTATTGCAGCAAAACCGTCTGCGAGCTTCTGCAAACAACCCTGATACGCTGCAGTGTCGGGGCAGTCCTGACCAGGGCCCTGAAAATGTTATTATATTGTACGATATACAAATATAGGTACAACAAGTTTCGAAAAAATATAAATAAAATCGCATTTCCATTTCTTTTAAAGCTGGCATGTTCGGTCAAGGCATTTACTTCGCCCGGCATTCATCAAAGAGCAACAGATACGCGGCAGCATATTTGGGCTATAAGTAAGATTCAAGTAATATAATCCAATATAAACCAATACCATGCAGGTCAAATTACTAATTACATTTTGGGAATTTTATCTGAACCTGAAGCTTCATAGTTTATTGTATCAAAGTAGCGTAGTTTTGACAAAGCTTTCGACGTTGTTAGTGAACTGGTTTCTAGTAACTTTAGTTTTTGGTTGTTAGCAACTTTCGGTTACTCTAAGGTTGACTGGAAGAGATGCCTAAATGGGATAAGTCCGCCTTTGTACACAGTTTAATTCCTATTTTATTATTGTTGTTGTTGTTATTTTTGGTACAATAAAGCGTTTACATACATACATACATACATACATACTGGTCTAAACGTTATTGAATAAGCGAAAAGGTTGAATGTTTAATGCATTCATTGTTCAGATATTATTTACAGTATAAAAGTACTGGATGATAATAAAATGAATGTTAATATTTTTTCCAATAACTTAGTATCACGTACTCACAGTCTCATGGATCCTTTGTAATAATGCGTGATTTTATCCATATATTGGTTCTGTTCCTTGCAAATTAGCTTATTTCACTGTCTAGTATACTGTTGTTGGTAGGTGTCCCCGACCCGACTATATTTATGTAGTTTTCGGCTTAAGTTTTAATCCAACACTGTAGATAACACTAATTCAGGCAAATCACTGGTTTTTTCACATATTACGTTGTTTTTTTCTTTTGAATGATAGCTTTGTATATTATTAAACGTTTAACAACAGCAGAGGCGAACTTGTTTGGAGCACAGTGGCGCCACACGTAGAATTTACAACAATTTGTGTATAAGTACACAAATAGAATTTACAACAATTTGTGATACAACAAAACAAAAACAGTATTTTCAACAGACGTAAACATTGCGCAGCGCCATCTATCGGTGAGTAGCGATATACTCAGAACTACGACCGATCTGTTCTCAAAAATTCTGCTACCGGCCGCTAGAGGGCATTGTGACCAAAGAACTACAAAAATGGAGGAAATGCTGGCTATACTAAAACAAATTCAAGCAGATATGACCCAACAAAAGAAAGAAAATAAAATAATGGAACAGAGAATTAAACAAACTATTAACGACAAATTCAACTGCATAGAAGAAAAAACAAAACTGGAGGGTAAAATAAATGAGCAAGAAAAGATTTTAGATACACTGGAAAGGCAGGCAAGAAAGAAAAATTTAGTATTTTTTGGCGTGGAGGAAACTGAACAAGGGTACGAAGAACTGGAATTTATAATACTACAAATAATTAATAAAAAAATGAAGATTCCATGCGACAAACAAGACATCGAAATAGTTAGAAGAATGGGTAGAAAAACAAAGACAAAATCAGACCCATAGTGGTAACCCTAACCACTATGGGTCGGAAAATTCAGTTGCTGAAAAACAAAAAGTCCTTAGAAACCACACCTTACTACTTTAAAGAGGATTTCCCGCCAAAAATTTTACAAAAAAGAAGAGAACTACAGGAAGAACTGGCAAACTTAAAATCACAAGGAAAAAATGCTGTTATGAAATACGACAAGATATTGATTTTAAAAGAAACAAGTAGAGAATACACCAGAAACAACAAAAGAAATCTGTCATTGTCACCTGAAAAAAACGCCAATTTAGACACTAACAGTATGAGCATCGGCATACAGATTGCTAAGAAAAATAAAACATTCAAGTCTAATACGGCAGAGAACTTGACAGAGAGCTCTAGTAAAAAATAGCAATCAGCGGCGCCCCCCCAACCCCAACAGTCTAAAATTAATAAAAACTTTCATACATTATATCCTCCAAGCCGGCCTGTCACCGTGGAGGATTACGACAATCAACCCCCCATCGACACGAAACCTTTAATTGTAAACAGCGGCCTGAATATTCTAACACTAAATGTAAGAACGTTAAAGGACAAAAACCGACTAATGGAGCTCCAAGAAGCCTTAAAACTAATAAAATGGGACATATTGGGCATTTCCGAGGTACGACGACTTGGCGAAGAAATAATAGAACTCCCAAACATGATGTTCCACTACATAGGTGAAACAAAAGGCCTATATGGTGTAGGTTTCTGTGTACATAAGAACCTGAAACAGAGTATAATTAAGTTAAAAGGCATATCAGAGAGAATCGCTGTACTAACCCTGAAAATATCGGAAAAGGAACATATAGATATTATCCAAATCTACTCACCAACTGACAAAGCCCCCGAAGAAGAAGTAGACGCCTTCTATGAAAGCCTTAACGAGTGTATTAAAAGAGAAACCACAAACAAAAACTTAATAATCATGGGCGACTTCAACAGTCGAGTCGGGGCAAGATTGGAACAGGAGGAACCATACATAGGCCCACACTCTACCAACATAAGAAACAGAAATGGAGAAAAATTAGTAGAATTTGCAAAGGAGAACAATCTTAAAATTCTAAACACGTTCTTCAAAAAACGTCCAGGACGTAAGTGGACATGGCTCTCACCAGACTCTAGTATTAGAGCAGAAATAGATTTTTTCCTAGCAAAAAATACAGGGAAATTCACAGATGTGGAGGTCATCAACAAATTCAACTTTTTCTCTGATCACCGAGTAATTCGATGTCACGTCATAACCAGTACAAAGAAAAACAGAAAATTCATAAAACCTAATAAAAGCAGACCTTCATGTTTCATGAGCCAACCGCATAACGAATTATTCGCAAAAAAGTTACAAACAGTTAATGAGAAAATAAAAAATTGTTCCAACATAAAAGAAAAATACAACACCATAATGACTGAAATTCAAGCTGCCTCAAAAATTTTGCCTACCAAAAATGACTCTACATTACAACTGTCGGAAGAAACTATCAAAAAAATAAAAGAAAGAAGTGAACTGAGTAAATTTACTAACAGATGCAATGAGCAAAATGAATACCTGAAAGAGCTAAACAAAACAACAAAAAAACTAATAAAGAGAGATGTTAGATGTTACCAAAACACCTGTATCAATACATTTTTGAGAGAAAACAATTCTGTCATGAAATTGGAAAGGCATCTTAAAACAGAAAGAAACTGGATACCACACATTAAATCGGTTTCAAAATCAAAGCAACAAAAGGTATACACAAGAGAGGGCATAACCAAAGAAGCCACCGCATTCTATACGAATCTATATTCAAGTAAAATAGAAGAAAACACTATTGTAACTACATTTCACAGTCTAAATGATGCTATACCGCCGATAACACCTGGTGAGACAGAGAGATCTATAAACTCTCTACTAAACAACAAATCATGCGGAACTGACAAAATTAACTGCGAACTGTTAAAAATTGGCAAAGAGTCCCTATTACAGCCCTTAACAGAAATATTCAACGATATACTTACCAGTGAAGAAATTCCAGAACAGTGGCTAACATCAACGATTATTCTCTTATTTAAAAAAGGCAACGCTGACGATATCAACAACTACAGACCAATCAGCATTCTGTCTAACATATATAAAGTATTCGCCAAAATAATACTCACTCGCATAACGGGATGCCTGGATAACCAACAAACTCCAGAGCAGGCCGGTTTTAGAAAGGGCTACAGCACCACTGAACACCTACATACAATGCAACAACTGATAGAAAAAATTACAGAGTACAATATAACTATATACATAGCCTTTATTGATTTTCAGAAGGCTTTTGACTCCGTGGAGCACAAATTTGTCTGGCAAGCCTTATTAGAAGACGGAGTAGACCCAAAATACATTCAAATAATCAAAACTATTTATGAAAAGAGCTCGGCACGAATAAAACTTGACCGACTAGGTGCACCATTCGAAATCAAGCGAGGAGTAAAACAAGGCGACTCTATATCTCCAAAGCTGTTTAACTGTGTCCTGGAACACATCTTCAGGGAACTGGATTGGGAGAACAAGGGCATAAATATAAACGGAAAGCGACTATCAAACATCCGCTTCGCTGATGATATTGCTCTATTCGGCAATACAGAAACAGAACTCCAAGAAATGTTAACTGATCTCAACAATAAGTGCCAAAGGGTTGGCCTGCAGTTAAACAAATCCAAAACAAAGATAATGACCAACTCAAAAATGCCACTGAACATCAGCGTAGAAGGAGAAACAATAGAAACAGTCGACAATTTTATCTATTTGGGAAAACTCATCTCATTCCAAAACCAACAGAAAGAAGAAATAGACAGAAGAATCAATAGTGCATGGAAAAGATTTTGGAGCCTAAAATATATTTTAAAAAATAAGAAAATTTCTCTAAAAATCAAATCAAATGTCTTCAATGCCTGCATAATCCCCATCTTGACATACGGAGCACAAACATGGTCGCTCACCAAAAATGACACCAAAAAATTAAAAGTAACTCAACGCAAAATGGAAAGAAGTCTCTTGAACAAAACACTACTAGACAAAATAACAAACGAAGGACTCAGGAAAAAAACCAAACTTATAGATGTGATCCAACACGCAAAAAAAATTAAATGGAAATGGGCGGGAGATACAACAAGACAAATAGACGGACGCTGGAGTAAGGAGTTGACAGAATGGTGCCCAAGGTATGCAGTGCGCAGCCGCGGGCGCCCGCGCACCAGATGGAGAGACGAACTGGAGAGGTTCACGGAAGCCGGCGCACGCTGGACGCGCCTCGCCGCAGACAGACACACCTGGCAGAGGATGGGGGAGGCCTTTGCCCGACAATGGGATGCTCTGTAGCATATACAGTATACTAGTACGTTTATAAAATAATGCATGCAATACAATTTGAATTCGAAATTAATTTTTAAATAGTTTGTTAATTTTTTTTTTTTTAATATAATTGAAATACTAGAATTTAAGAATATTATAATGCTTTGTAACTACAGAAGGCTTGATAAATAAATAAAATAGTATCACGTTTAGAAATCTTTTATTTTTATTTTGATGAACAAAATGCGATATTTCTCAAACGTATGCGGGTACCGGGCGGTCGTCGAACTCCGTGCGCGCGCGATGTATTGTCCATAAAGTCTCATGTTTTTTTAAAACTTAGAAGCACCATAACTTTTTATTTTGTGACTTATTTGGATAAAAGACAGAATCAATCATATTTTCATTACAGAGCATGGTTCTCAAAATGTCCACAGATGCGCTACCTATTCCAATCTCTAATATTTAGTGATTTTTTCCCAGACAAATGCTCCTTTGTCGCGTGGCTCTTGGTAAGATGGAGGATCGGATGGTGGTGAAAAAACAAAGGCCAGCATATGGGTATCACTCTGTGCGGGGGGTCCCCTCTAAGGGGGGGCTAAAGTACCCCGAGTATGTCGTGTATGATAATGACCAGGTAAGGGTCGTGTAAAGATGTGTTAGCCGGCTTAGTTTTGTGGTTGTGCACTCGCCTCACGATTTTGAGGTTGTGGGTTCAAACCCCGCCAGTACTAATGGGTTTTCGAAACTTAAGTACGGTTTATTTATAATACCACAGGCTTTTCGGTGAAGAAAAACATCGTGAAGAGACCTGCATATGCCAAAGAAGAAACTCTGAGGCGTTTATGTAGTTCAACAAATCGGCTTGGGGCACCGTTGGTGGACAGGGGTTTGGCACAAAAGATCCTAAAGGATCGTAATGTCCTGGTCTTTCTGCCCCCCCCCCCCCCCCCTAAGAAGATAAGGGCCGTGTGGTTCTCGGCTTAGTATAGGGCCACCTCCAATCTTCCCGTCGTCAAGGTGACTGAGGGATTCCACTAGCGACAGACAGCAGCGTACTCCTGTGTACATTAAGATCATTACTGCGTTCACCAATTCGCCTGCCAAGCGTGGTGATTATGACAAATCCCCCAATGGACAGCCCACCAAAAGTGGCATATGTAAACCCCTATCATCGAACTACATTACAGTCTCTTACAAAGGTTTTTTATGTATTTATGACTGTATTTAGGTATTTTTTTCTTTTTGTCTGTAACCATTGTGTAGAGAAAATAAAAATATGTCGAAGGTTCCTGGTTTCGCCTCTCTGAGGGCTCCCAAATTGAGTTTAACACCATTCAACTACATGAAATGACACTACATGAAATTACATCATCAAGTAACGATTTTAAAAGGCAGACGATCCGTCCGTGTAGTGCCTGCGCACCGCACGCGTACCGAGCGAACACTGTCTCGAGTCTGCGCCTGCGCCAGTCCTACCCGACGTTCCGTCAGCGCCCGCTCGCGACGATAGCCGAACAAAGCCGAACGGCGCGCCGAACACGCACTCTGCCTTCAAATCAGCTCCTCTTTTATAATTTCGCCGACAAATATATAACAAAAAAACGACGATTATCAGAATTTATCATATGACCCGTTGAGCGTACAAAATAGCCTAATACTTCGTCGTATATTAGACGAAATCCTTAAGGAGTACGCACACATATTCTCCGCCCGCCCTATAAATTAATTTGTGATAATTTAATACCAAGTGTATTTTGAATTTTTAAAATTATAAACTGACATAGATTGTATGTTATAATCTGTGACATTATTTTAATTGTTGACATTGTAATTTATATTTTGTATGTTAGTTTATTTAATGACGATCCCTTTCACCATATTAGAATGACATGCATTTTAGATGTAAAAGTGAAATAAATTAATCTAATCTAATCTATAAATTGAATTTTCTCTTTTCCCCAGGCGTACCCAGAATATGTGATTTCCTACAGCATCGTTAAGTAGAGTCTACGATATGGTCTACGCCGTAGGCCTTGGCTACGGCCTACAGCGGAGTTACGAATTCTTCGGCGACCTAGACCTTCCTTCCTACTTTACTTTCTTTTCTTTATTTTATTATTATTTTATATGCCGTGTGGTTTCCGGTAGAGTAGAATAGGACCAATCCAACTCTTCCCGTGGATATCGTACAAGGCGACTAAGGGAATACATTATAAAACCATCAATCAGGCCTCCCCAACCCGTCTGGCTAGCGCGGGGAGTGTAGGTCAAATCCTCCGTCTGTCTCCGGCAGATAAAAGAGTTGTGCTCCTGCAGTGCAGACCAAAATAACCTGATGATGATTATTATTATTGCTTTCTTATTTTATTACTATTAATCATTTTAATCAAAGTGTGCTTTTGGTACTTAATTCAGACAAATGTATATTATGAAACTTATTTTAGTTACGTTTTTGACGCTTAAGTAATTTTTTTTTATATTTTTAATAAACTCTTTTATTTCGATTCTGTATTTAGAGTGGTTTAATTCGTGAAATATACTAAATCATTGGGCTCGATTCTGAACGCACAATGTTAAAATTTGACAGCCCTAAAACTGTTGCTATCCTTGTCACACAGTATTATGAAGATAAACACGAAACCAATTTTAGCGCTGTCAAATTTTAAATGTATACCTTCAGAATCGGGCCCAGTAGCTCGATATGTACTGTGGTTCCGGATATATTAAGTGGCCATTCCAGAATAAGCCTTATTCCGGAATTACCACCAACACATCCCTACAAATGGTACTCACCATATTTAATTCTCTCCTTATTCGCTTCGTGCACTCCTTTACTCAAAATCAAAAAAGTCAAAAGATTTTTTTTTATTGGTAATGGGTTTGCACTTGACCTCAATCTCACCTGATGGTAAGTGATGATGAGGCCTAAGGTGGAGCGCGTTTACCCACAACATGCCTATTCACTCTTCCTATCTTAAATCTAAATCATTTATTGCATATGGTACACGTATACATCTCTTTTTTTTACTACCTGTGTAGAAGTAACGGCGCAACAAACTTCACGCAACCCATTTTTTAAAACCAAGTTTGCATACAGTTATAATTATAAAGATTATGCGAAGCTGAATCAACATTAGTAACAGGCATCTTTGTCATGCAAATAATCGTTTAATTTATAATAGGCTTTCTTACAAAGTTTCTTACAAGTCTTTCTGTCATATTTAAGATTTCCTCTTATAGAAAATATCGTGCTTACAATATGAACTGCTTACAAGACAAAGATATATCGCCATGTCGACCCCGGTCGCTGCCGCTAACGCTACTCAGCTTGCGTCATTTTGGCAGAGCTACAGACTCTGATTTGAAATCTGACTGCAGAAACATTTTCCGAATATCCGCTACTAAGAAGTTGTGGCATGGACAACGCTCCGCCTGCCGAAACCGCACCGCTCGCCGCGCCGCATCCCGCTAAGCCAAAAGTCGCGGCCGGGCGGTAACGGGTCATGTGACATTATAGATATCATCAGCATCACGTCGGAGAAAATGAAACTCTTACATGATTGGAACTGAATCCTACCAATATTATAAATGAAAAAGTTTGGATGTTTGTTACTCAATCACGCTTCAACCACTGGATGGATCGTGATGAATCCCACCAATATTATAAATGAAAAAGTTTGGATGTTTGTTACTCAATCACGCTTCAAACACTGAATGGATCGTGATGAATCCCACCAATATTATAAATGAAAAAGTTTGGATGTTTGTTACTCAATCACGCTTCAACCACTGCATGGATCGTGATGAATCCCACCAATATTATAAATGCGAAAGTTTGGATGTTTGTTACTCAATCACGCTTTAACCACTGGATGGATCGTGATGAAACTTGCCACACATATAGGTCAGGTCCTGGAATAGGACATAGGATAGTTTTATCCCGAAAAAGCGTGTCATTCCTACGGGAAATACATAATATGGGGCAACAGCTAGTACTAAATATTACTACTTAAGAAGCGACACTTACCCCCCCCCCCTCCCTCCCCCCCTAACGTTGCCCGCAAAATAAAGCACAGAGTGTAGTACGCAGCTGGTTAGAAAGAGAAGCACTTATGTGTTAGCGTATAAGGTTGTCCCTCTCTTTTTTTAATATATACATACATCTTTTTTTAATATATACACATACATATATTTACACTTGTCTAATCCCAAATTAGGATTTTCTCCTGTGCTATGTGAATTAAACAAGGATTGGACAATTCGCAATTGTAATATCCAGACCCGGGCCAACAAATGTACAAAGTTGTCTGTCCCCAGTGGGAATCGAACCCACCTCTGGCGCTTGAGTCCAATAACCAAGCACATAGGCGAACGAGCCAACTTTCATCATCATCAGGTTTTTTGTCTCCACTGCAGGAGCACTACCCTCTCTCATCTGCCGGAGACAGACGGAGGATTTGGCCTACACTCCCCGCGCTGGTCAGACGGGATGGGGAGGCCTGATTGATGTTTTATAATGTATTCCCTTAGTCGCCTTGTACGACATCCACGCGAAGAGTTGGAGTGCTCCTATTCTACTCTACCGGTAACCACACGGCAAACTATATTCTAACGGAAACCGCAACTATATTCACTCTATAAAGGCACTATGCATCATTGTATATGATTTATTATAAAAGATTTACAAAAAGGGCGTCTGAAATATGTAAAAAAATACAACACTCAACTTATTTATTTCTGTACATTGTTTGTTCTTAGGATATAAGCACCACTTACAAGTATATGAAAGTTAAAAATGAATTTATACAATATTTTCCAAAGCTAATAGAAAATCTTGTAATTATTATGTAAAAAAATCAATGACTTATGCGAGAATCCCACTAATATTATAAATACGAAAGTCTGGATGTTTGTTACTCCATCACGGTTCAACCACTGGACGGATCGGAATGAAACTTGGCACACATATAGGTTAGGTCCTGGAATAGGACATAGGATAGTTTTATCCCGAAAAAGCGTGTCATTCCTACGGGAAATACATAATATGGGGCAACAGCTAGTACTAAATATTACTACGTAAGAAGCGACACTTACCCCCCCCCCCCCCCCCCCCACGTTGCCCGCAAAATAAAGCACAGAGTGTAGTACGCAGCTGGTTAGAAAGAGAAGCACTTATGTGTTGACGTATAAGGCTGTCCCTCTCTCGATAGTTTACGCGAATACACGCACGTGTACGGACAGGCTGATGAGCCTGTAGTAGTAGTAGGCGAATAAAATGTGTTCGCTTGTTGGAGTGCCGGGGATGCGGTTATAGTTTTGGAGAAAACTAGGTTATATGAATGTCTACGAGACAGAATACGTAGCGTTAGAGCGTAGCGCAGGTCTACGGCGTAGCCATCTCGTAGACTCTATCCAATGGTGTATGAAATTACGTATTCCGGATAAGCCTGAAACAAAAACATAAATTATTCAGCAGTGCTCCACATACGAGTACTTTCTCGCGGCGACGTAAGGTCCGAGTTCAATCCCCAGTCACGCCATGTACCAATGGGTTTGTCAAAATATAAGTCCACTAGCTGTGCCCGCGGCTCCGCGCGCGTGCACTACACAATTTTAATCTCTCTCTCAATCAGACTCCGACCTTGACTCCTAGGCCCCTCTCACTAACTCAACGCAATCTGAATTGCACCGAACATTGTTATATTGCATACCAGCTAATGTATTTGAAAACTAAAAATTCCCATAACTTTTGATCGAGTAAGCCAATGAAATAAAAACTAAATTTTACTCTGAGCCGAATGTTTCTCTGAAAAGTTCCTCAAAGTCGGTTCAGTAGTATTTACGTGATGCGTGCACAAACAGACAAAAGTTCCAAAAATGATCTTAATGTGTTCTAGTAATGTTGAACTGGGTGTAAAATGTCCCCACATATTTATAATTATTCATCTATTTATTTATACGTATCTTTAGACTCCCAAATATTTTTATTTGCTAAGTTTTCATTTTTATTTATTAGATTTACTGACTGCTCTACAACGATGAAGGAAAAACATCGTGAGGAAACCAACACATGTAAGCTTTACCGGCGGGCGTCCGGCCGGGGTTTCATTTTGTAGTCCGGGTTATATATCGATGGGGCTATAAAGTTTTCAAGTCACCGCTCGCCGCCGGAGCATCGCCGCCCAGTATGTTCCTTGACCTAAAAAAGTGACTGCTCTTTCACGAAGTTTTCTCTGTCGCTGGTAGGCTGGCAGAAATCTCTTAAAGAGATAAGCATTACCATTTTATTTTTTCCTTACTTTTATTGTTTTGTATGTTTTTTAGATTGTAAAATAAACATAAATACTCGTAAGGTTGTAAGCTCCAAAACGGTTGGCAGATACAACCTGCCAGACCTGCACAAGATTTTCACAATGAAAGACATACTGCCGTTGCGAGGACACCATCTGAGAATAAGCCGCACCAACTCAGACTCAAATGTTGCACATCACTTTCTGAATAACAGAGTTGTTCAATCGTGGAACAGGCTCCCAGATGAAGTGGTTTCAGCCAAATCAATAAACTCCTTTAAAAATCGCCTTGACAACTGGCTTAAAACTAATACTGTTTAAAAGTTAAAATACAACACTGTGAAGTAGAGCATATTTGCTGCTCGTCTATAATATAAATAATAATAAGATTTTAGAGATGGCAACTCTTGTTGGGTATAGATACCCAACCCTTGACAATTGAACACGAAGCTGGGAAGAACCACACAATATTTTTTTTTGGCTTAAAGCTCCGATCTCACCTGGTGATTATGGTACATTACGTACTCTTTGTACAACAGCCCCCCCGGGGACGGGACCCCCTGCACTGAGTGGTACCCTTTTGGCGGTTTCTTCATTCTGTCGACACTCTTACGGTCCAACATTCTGCCAAGCGCTACGCGACAGAGAAGCATTTTCCTGAAAAGAAGTGGTGTACTTTAAACTTTAAAGAAAATTCGTTAATTTTAGCCGTGTGGTTCCCGGCTTAGAATAGGACCACCCCCAATCTTAACGTGGGTGTCGTCAAGGCGACTAAGTGTTTGCACCAGGGACAGGCAGCAGCGTTCTCCTGTGTATATTAAGATTATTACTGCGATCACAGAAACGTCTCCTAAGCATGACTATATATATATCAGCCCTTAGACGTCCACTGCTGGACATAGGGACGCTACACAACCGGTCCTCCGCCCTCCGCATCCAGGCGCTTCCGGCCACCTTTTTCAGGTCATCGGTCTATCTGGCGGCGGGGCGTCCCACCTTGCGCGTGCCGATCCGCAGTCTCCATTCCACAACGACCGTCGCTTCTGCGACAGATGTGGCCCGCCCACTGCCACGTCAGCTTGCTAGTCCTTTCGGCTATGTTGTTCGCCTTCGTTCTTCGTCGGATATCCTCATTACGAATCCTTCAAACAAACCCCGAGCATGGAACTCTCCATAGCTCGCTGAGCGACTTGTGGATCAGGCCCACCGTCAGTGTCCACGTTTCTGCACCGTCGGTCATGATCAAAGATGGTCAAGTGTAGTGCTTATGGATAGCCCACTAAAAGTGTCATTGTATGAAGCTTATGTTCAGCAGTGGACGTATTTAGGCTGATTATAGCAACGATCTCTATGTACTACTAGATGGAGCGTTCCAAACAATCGCTCTGTTCCACGCAAGCAGCCACAACTCTTTCACATTCACAATGAAACTTGTGCAGTTACTACGCAGAACATTTAATTATTATTAAATATTGACGCTACGGTTAAATAATGTCAATATTTAGTAAATAATTAAATGTTCTGAGTAGTAACTGCACAAGTTTCATTGTGAATGTGAAGAGTTGTGGCTACTTGCGTGGAACAGAGCGATTGTTTGGAACGCTCCATCTAGTAGTACATAGAGATCGTTGCGATTATAGTAATATATTTGATATCTTACTTGTGCCCCAAGTAAGCTGCCGCATACCGGTCGCTCTTGGATGAGTTCTCAGCAAAGTATATGCCAGGGCCGAACATGCCAGCTGTTAAAAATATTTATTTAATAAAGGTTGTCTGGAAGAAATCGCTTAAAGCGATAAGACCGCCTAAATTGTACTATTTGTAACATCTATAACGTGTAACTGTATTTGTTTGTGCAATAAAGTGTATTGTATTACGGAAAATGTGTAAGGGCTTACTCCGTAAACATGTCTGCTCTTTCACAAATCAATACAAAGAGTACTATTAGTAAATGTTTTGCTACTTGGGTGGTTGCGCGAGTGCGCAAGGCCCCGGCAAGCGCGAGGCTCCGGGCGGTTGCCCTGCTCGCCACACCCTAAGGCCGCCCCTGGGCAGAAATCTCTTAAAGAGAAGCTAAGCATCACCAACTGTTCATGTTATTTTTATTGTTTTATATGTTTTTACTATTATATGTGCAATAAATTGTTAAATAAATAAATTAAAAAATAAACATTTCGGCTAACATCTGTTAAATTTAAAAAAAAACATTTTGTACTCTCTCACGTGTCACTGCTGCTCGTCCCTGGTCGATCCCTTAGCTGCCTTGACGACACCCATCACGGCCCTGTTCTAAGGCAAGCTGGAGTGACGTCGTTCCAGCTCGGACTTCAATACCCCCTTGTAACTTTTGATCTGTTTAAGTACAAAATCTGATATTTGAGTACAAAATAGTACGTTATGAGTACTAAATCATGCCAGGGTCAGATTACTGAAATTCGACTTTGTCACGCTGGAGTGACGCACATGGCAGGGACCACACGGTATTAGAGAGTATAAAATGTCTTTTTCCGACGATACATGTATATTTTCCGAAATTCTTAGGGAGTGACCTACTCCTCGGCATCGCCACCGTGTGTGGTAGCTTGCTATAACATATATACCTATTATTATATCACAGACAATAGGTACCTATATATGTATAGGATATTTTGAGAACATGCTCTGTACCTAATGAAAAAATTTTTTTCGAGCTTTTCTTCAATTAAGTTAAAAAATAAATAGTTATAACGATTTCAAGTTTTCCGAAAACATAAAAGTTTATGGGCATACTTCGTAATACATCGCGCGCGCGCGGGGTTCGATGACCGGCCGCACGCGCTCTAGTCGGCCCTATCAATAGCCCCGGCCGGCGGCGCGGCGCCCGGTAATATTGAGTAAAATCGCATTTTGTTCGTAACTTTTTTTCATGAATATTTTCTAAATGTGTATTTTATATCACAGATAATATATATATATACCTATATATGTATATCACAGTATATTGTAGCTACATCTGTGACGGGCTTAAATACAGGGTAAATATCATGAAGGGAGAAAAAAAGTAAAAAAATTTCTTACTTCATGGTAAATATCCTATACCAACCAGTCCCGGCTGCGCGCGCAGAGTCGCTAAGGGGTGCCTTCGCGTCTGTTCCTATTCGTCCGGGCGGAATCGGCCCGCCCCGCACTATGGAACAGCTCTATATAAAACCGTCTCAAAACTGTTTCACTCGAAAGTCAATGTTATGGGATAAAAATAATAAATTAATATATAATATATAAATTAGGTTTTATTTTACGTATTATTATTTTATTTGTTAAAAATAATGTACAAATAATCTTCAAATCTAATTCAATTTACAGTGCGAATGTGGAAGGAACTACAGCTAGACTTCGTCCTATGAAGAGGTTCAAAGATCAAATTAGTAACGTCCTCAAAAAGGCTGGGGTCCGCAGTGACAAGAATAAAAGGAGGTGCATGAAAAGGTTGATGAATGTGAGTGAGGCTAGTGAGGTGTGTCAGGATTGCACAAAGTGGCGATCCATCGTCTCTGCCTACCGCCCAGAGACCAAGGCGTGTTATGTATGTCTCTTAACTCAAGTTCATTAACATGATTTAGACGCAATATATTACTACAATAATTGAATGAAACTATAAAGTTTTTATTTTAAGTATATAAGTATTATACATTTTGGAATTCTTATAATCTCTTATATCGTTTCTTGAATAATATTATATATTTATATATATTAGTTTAATAAAAATAAATTAACCAATATACTTAGTTTAAGATGGTATATTTTTAAGTTTTTTTAAAATCTGATTTACCTATTGCCGATATCGAGATATTTATCTCATTATGGTCTTTATAAATTAATTTACCTAAGTAATTTTTTTGCGTCTGCTTGCGCCTTTTCTGTCACGGTGATGAAATATAGATATTGATAGATTTTTTTAATCACATATTATTTCTAATAAAACAACATAGATGACAGTGTATTGCAATATTTTTGTACTTTTATTGAAGGATATATGATAAACTATTTTTATCTAATTTACCTGTATTTTATTCTTTAAAGTTTATTATTTAAATTAAATAATAATTTTTTTGGTTAAAATAATTTTGATAGGACCTTATATTTATCCAAGTATAGGTGTGCAAAATTACAGCTCATTACATTTTGAAAAACAGAGATGTGAAGTTTTGAGATGAAAAATACGTGATTTTCCCATAGTGCACCGCGCCGCCGCACGGGCTGTGGCAAGCAATCTTCTCGCTCTAGCGAACGTTGTTTCTGAACGACAGAAAGGGATAGAGCTACGGGAAAATGCGGTACAGGACAGACAGTACTCTCTTGGACTTATTATAATGCTACAAAATTAAACAGTCAACATTTGCTTGAAGTTTGGAACAGTTTGAATGCCTCTTACATTTTGTGTTGTTATACATCGATCGATCTAAGCTGCTTGGGTGCTGCGTTACAATATTTGGAAGAGAAATTGTGAGTTTTTAGCTGAACGAAGTGTTAAAGACAGTTTACATTCCCGAATAATAATACAATTTAATCCTGTGTTAAAAGTGAATACATACATTTTCAGGGGTGAAAACATATTTCTTCTGCATTTCTTTAATTGACATTTAGTATCGACGATTTTCCGATATTTCAGTATTTTCCAGTTAACCTTAAATGTTATAAAATATATGTGTGTCTTGCCGTGTCGTTTCGGTAGAGTAGAATAGGACCACTCCAACTCTTCCCGTGGATGTCGTACAAGGCGACTAAGGGAATACATTATAAAACATCAGTCAGGCCTCTCCAACCCGTCTGGCCAGCGCAGGGAGTATAGGCCAAATCCTCCGTCTGTCTCCGGCAGATGAGAGAGGGTTGTGCTCCTGCAGTGGAGACAAAAATAACCTAATGATGATGTTATAAAAGGACGGTGGTCGTTTTTGTATACTCCGTAATTATATCGGATATAATCCGTCAAACTACAACGTAATTTTGCACTCGCTAACGGACAACGATCTATATGTACTACTAGATGGAGCGTTCCAAACAATCGCTCTGTTCCACGCAAGTAGCCACAACTCTTTCACATTCACAATGACACTTGTACAGTTACTACTCAGAACATTTAATTATTTCCTAAATGTTGACATTATTTAACCGTAGCGTTAATATTTAGTAATAATTAAATGTTCTGCGTAGTAACTGCACAAATTTCATTGTGAATGTGAAAGAGTTGTGGCTACTTGCGTGGAACAGAGAGATTGTTTGGAACGCTCCATCTAGTAGTACATAGAGATCGTTGCTAACGGGTCATGACATTCTCATAAGCGTTTGGCGTCTATGATAATTATACCTCAAACGTTTATCACAATATGCCACGTGACGCGTTATAGCTGGGTTTGTACGAGTAGTTCGATACACACACAGGTTTAACGCTGCTACCTTTTCCTGGTGCAATCCCTTAGTCGCCTTGACGACACCCACGGGAAAGATAGGGGTGGCCCTATTCTAAGCCGGGAACCACACGGCAATAGCGCGTGCGACTAATAAGCATGTTTATTTTGAGCATGCGACTAAATCGTAAGCCGGTTGATTTTTGAGCATCCTAGCTGAGGTGCGGGTGGAGCGGGGTGTGGTAGTCGCACGTGTGAACGTGTTTGCTTATTAGCGTGCGAGTTCTGAGCAGATTTGTTAAGTTAATTTTGTCAGAAACTGTCATAACATAACGTTGTTGATCACTCGGTTCACGGCAAATCCATATAATATATGACACATAAATGTTTTTTTTTTGTTGCCAGTCTGCTACAATGAGACCTCCCCCGGACCTCGATGACAATGGTGCTGCAAACGAGACCTGTGACAGCTGTCCGGAAGTAATAAAAAAAGTAAACGAATTAGAAAGAGATTTGTTACAAGCAGAAGAAGTGACAAACAGGCGTTATTACAATATAACTAATTTGGTGGAGAAAATGGATCGTCTAAATGAGATAAATGAGAGATTAGTGGAACTACTAACGGATGGAAGTTTTGGGGATTTGGGGGGGATTTTGGGGGGGAAATTGGAGGGAAACTCGGGAGGAAATGCGGGGGGAAGTTCAGGGGGAAGTCTGGAGGGAAACCAATCTCCAGCTTGATTTAGTTCCAAAGTAAAAAAGCTAGTATGTCGAAGGAATAAATCGATATCAGAGCTCTTTCTATTAACCCCAATTCGGAATCTGAAGTGCTATTCTCTAAAATACAAACTCACGTGCGAGTCTCACTCAAGTAACTTCACTCACTTCGAAATCCATTGGCATTCTGTAAACATTCTAGAGCACTGTCGCCGTGAAGTGAATTCTTTCGATAGTGCTCTGGAATGTTTACAGAATTACCAATGGATTAGTTTTCAAAGTGAGTGAAGTCACTTGAGTGAGACATCGATGAGTGAGTGAGTAGTTTGTATTTTAGAGAATAGCACTACAGAGAAGGAATCTACGTCGACGAATTCCCAAAATCCGTCATGTCATGTCATGTTTCAACTTTTTAAGTCATCTACGATGACGTGCCCATTTCCTGTGTCATATTTATAGTAAATGGTAGTCTGGAAGACATCGCTTTTAGCGATCAGACCACCTAGATGTACTAATGTAAGCTACTTTATTATTGTATCGGTGTATTTTTTTAAATGTGCAATGAAGAGTAATTTAATGGAATTAAATGTAAAATATCGTCTAAAAATATGATAATATCAAAAAACTACCTTAAGAAAATGTATGAATTACCCTTGTACCCTTTTTTTACAATTAGTGATTTATTTATGTTTTTGTAGTAAAGTGTAGTCGCTGGACTTCATATTCCGCAAGCCAATGGAAGCACAAAAGATCCGCTCATGGTCTAAGGACCGATCGCAGATAAAACAAAAAAAAAAAAATGTTTTTGAAATAAATCTATCATATCATAATCAAAAGGAGAGTGTGTGTTATGTATGTCCAGCCTTTTCTCCATTTCTTGGTCTGCACTCACAAGTAAGGGAGTTTGGTTACGGTTGGTGGAAGTGGGTTATGGGTTGGACAAATGTGTGATGGGATACTTCTATCCTTTTTTAACACACTGTACGGCTCATATAAACTTTGTGCTGAATGGCGTTAAGAGCTTTTGTGAGTGACAATATTGAGAAATTTTCTAGAATATTCCAGATTTTTCTAGAATGTTCTAGAACATTCTAAAAAAAATTTTTTTTAATGAACTATGAAAATGTGTGACTGTAAATTGGTCCAGAATTGTTCTTAAAATTTTCAATAATGATCTGAGATGTTCACTTTATAATATCAGGAAAGCGACGATTTACGAAAGCTGTCAATTGTCATGTCGCCTATCTGCGGGTCCTTAAAATTCGCACCATACGTAACTTATACACGCGAACGAAGTCGCGGGCAACAGCTAGTTGTATTATACAAACTTTGTATGATGATTCTTCATGTCTCAGAGATGAAAGAATATTACCAAGTGATATTGGCGACCTTATCCTTTGGTGTTTATACTTATTAATTAATGTACAATACTAAATATTGTTCACAAGTGTTTAACTTACAATTTGCTGCGAGTTTTATACTAAAGACTGGATTTTTTGTAGGCAAACGGTGTCTTAAGAAAAAATTGCCGTCATAAAACGACGTTTATTTTTCATCGACTCAACATTCGTGTTTCTAATTGGTTTTTGACAAAATAATAATCGAATTATTTGATATTATTATCATCACTAATATACAATTTATTATATGTGTGGTATAAAAAAATTCTATGTATACCATAGAATTTTTTTTGTGATCTACAATAATTCTGTACCACAGACAGTGCGAAATCAATTTTTTTAATATCAATTTATCTTTACTTAATATCTATTTGATAAGCTGAATTCAGCGGTAAATGCTATACTTTTCAACCGACTTCAAAAAGGAGGAAGTTCTCAATTCGAGGGTATGTTTTTTTTGTATGTTTGTTACTCGATTACTCCGCCAATTCTGAATGGATTTTGATGGATAGTTTTTTGTTTAATTAGCTACCCAAATCCAACAAGAAATTGTGGTTAAACATAAAAAAAAAAACATTTTTTCCATAGCGTACCTCTGTGGTACAGAATTATGTTATAATTTATCGTTTAAGTATTCAAATAATGTGTTGATAATAGCAGTTCGTAATCAATAGCTGTTTTAATTGTTCATTAAATATCTTATCGTCTGTTTCGTTTTTTATTCTATATTTTTTAACATGAAGGTAAAAACTTTTTGGTGGACGCCTGCGTTTATGGAGACCGCGAGTGAGGAGTTCAAATACATATAATTAAATAACTATATATTCATTACTCATACTCGGAAAGTAGGTCTGAAGTTGCCTGAGGAGCGGGTTGAAAGTAATACTTGATAATCGTTTTCAACTGACAGCTGTCAAATTGTAAAAAAAACTATTTTCACATTTCTATTGAACCATGCTCCAACTTTCTATACAGCCACTTAATTACAGCACGATGTAAAATTTAAAAAACATAGAGTTAAATATTAATTAAAGAATATATTTTTTAAATGACTTTATTATAATTAACTTTCAACTATTTCTTTAAAATAACATAGATTTGGGCAAAATATTAAAAAAAATTTCAATGAAATGAAAAATAATGGCTGAAGCTGGCCGGCGACAGAAAAAAAAACTAAATAGGCGGATAAGCGGCAATTTTCAAAATGCTAGCTAATTCATGTTTTTATTTTTACTTTCCTTGTATTCGTAATGAAGAGCACAGTGTTTACCTCAGGTCAAAGACATATATAGTCCATCGAACTATTTGTCTCGGGACTAAATAACTTACTTTCACCCCTAGGGTAACAATGTAATATTGTTTCCCCTTCCTCTCTCTATTCTTTAATCCTTACTCTAAGGTCTGGCTAGATGTTATACTGACCTGTAAGTATCTTACTTTAGACTGTTTCATCATCATCATCATGTCAGCCCCTAGAAGTCCACTGCTGGACATAGGCCTTCCCCAATGAACGCCACCACACCCGGTCCTCGGCCCTCCGCATCCAGCCGCTACCGGCCACCCTCTTTAGGTCGTCGTCCCCCTGGCGGCGGGGCGTCCCACCCTGCGAGTGCCGATCCGAGGTCTCCACTCCAGAACTTAATTGGACTGTTTGTTGTCAAATTATTTCTGTGCCTACTTTGATATCCGCCATTTTGGCGCTGAAGGCGATGTCAACTAGTAACGTGTGTCTTTGGAACTAAACATTTAAATACTTAGGTTTAGCTCTTCCTAAATTTATGGTTTAGCTCCCAGGGCACACGCGGTGGTGCTTTAAATCTGCACAATAAATTAAATGTTGTATATGATATCCAGTCCAGTGAGATCCGCGCTTGGAACGGGCTTTCTTACTTCACATTCTGATTGTTAACGCCAACCGCTCTGTTTGGAACAGCCAAACCAAATATGTTATATTTTTTATTGTCTATTGACTGTCTAATAACTGTCATTCATTACAAATATTTTACCACCGAAACAAGACGCTGTTTTATTCTTCACATTTAGATGACTTCACACAATAATTATACAGTCCACACTATCCCAACATTGGTCCTTCGAGCCGGATATGAACCAGCGACCTATGGATAATTAAATAAAAATAAGAAAATATGTCAGACATTTACACCAATTATCCAGTCCCAAACTAGGCGGAGCCTGTGGTATGGTTACTAGATAACGGATAGACATACTTAAATAAATATATAAACATCCAAGACTTGGGTACAAACATTCATATTCATCATACGAAAATTTGCCCCTAGCGGGATTCGAACCCGCAACCTCCGGCGTGGCAGTCCGAGAGCTTCCCGTTCCGCCACGGAGGTCGATAATTCCTTCATATACCCATCCCTTTCCTTATAGCGCCTATTTTTATATATCTGTCACGCTCTGTCAAACGCAAGGACGATTAAGTATGACATCTCTGCGTGCACGTAATCCATTACTCGCTACCCTATGCGACCGAAAACATATATTCGCATCACCGCCGCTAAAATCGTTCTAGAACATTGGTGAAGAGATAGAATAGAATTAAGAAGTTGTCCAGCCAGGCTGCTAAGGACTGCTGTGAGAGTACTGGAGGCCAATTCTACTATTTTCAACATTTATCGTTCGTTTAAACAACCGTTACGTTTAAGTTACAGTCAAACTCCTTTCCAAACTCGAATTGGTATTCTACTCATTGTTATACTTCAGACGATAACCGAACGTAAATGAAACGCAGACGGAACGCACACGCTACTCAGCTGTTAGGGACGAAACCTAGTATTTTGTAAGTATTCGTTACTCGATTCTCGATTGTGCTAATCGCCCATAGATGCGACACTATTTTCTCTAAAGCGCGGCAAATGTTTGCGTTTAAGGTAAATATTTTATTGTTATTATTGATTATAAAAGTTCGCATGTGTTATTTTTCGTTGATTGTGTATCCGTAAAATCTAAGTTGATATTATTTTTATTCTTCTTGTAGTTGCGTTTTGTGTGATAATGCATTAGTAGAATTGGCGCCCTGATTGTGAACAGTTAATACCTGGATTTGCTGCAGCTACGTTGAAGCCGGTCCTCACTATGGAATCCGAGGCGGCGGTGCCATGGAACAGCATCACTTCGTTAACATACTTAATCTCTTTGGCTATCTGTCGCTCTCTGTTACGAAACCTCGCCCATAGACAACAGTTTTGTACCTTCATTATCTGTGAACATATAAAAAAAAATAGTATAGTGCCAAATACAGCGATAAATCGTACTAGAATAAGGGTACAAATATACATGCTAATTAGTAGCATGCTCATGTCAAGTTCACATTTGCTTTGATCTAGCATGCTGTTTATTAGCATGCGACTAATGACTATATGTATCAAATACACATATTCAGGATTTTCCGTTAAAATGAATGGGTACGAAGTTGAAAATTATACCTATAAGTGAACCGAGTGATCAACAACGCTATATTATGGCAGTTTCTGACAAAATTAACTTTATAAATCTGCTCAGAACTAGCACGCTAATAAGCAAACATGTTCACACGTACGACCAACACACCCCCTTCCACCCGCACCTCAGGTAGCATGCTCAAAAATCAACGGGCTTGCGATTTAGTCGCATGCTCAAAATAAGCATGCCTATTAGTCGCACGCGCTATATACACTATTGCCGTGTGGTTCCCGGCTTAGAATAGGGCCGCCCCTATCTTTCCCGTGGGTGTCGTCAAGGCGACTAAGCGATTGCACCAGGGTCGGGCAGCAGCGTTCTCTTGTATGTGTATGTTAAGATCATTACTTCGATAACCAATCCGCCTACCAAGGGTGGTTATTGTAGCAAATCCCCCAATGGACATCTAACCAAAAGTGGTATTCTATTGAGGAGGCCTATGTCCAGCAGTGGACGTATTTAGGCTGATGATGATGATGCTGTATACACTTGCTAAAAAATAGCATGCTCTCGTGCCACTAATGAGCATGTGTGTCTGAGCCTTAACTGTATCATCAAAGTTTGCCAAAGCCCGTGAAGTTAGGCCAAATAGTATAAAAAAAACTGGCCAAGTCACACTCGCGCACCGATGGTTCCAAACGAACTTTTTAACTAAATATTTTTCTATTTTTTTTAAATAAATTATTTTTACGAGTTAACTAAATATTTTAGTTAACTCTGGCTTTTGTGTTCTTACCGATGTTATGTTGTAATGCGAGATATTGTGAAATGCAAGCGTTTTGTGCATCTCAGCTTCAACTATCTCGAACTCGTTCCCTCCTTTCCAGCCAGGCTGTATCGTGATCAATTTCAACCCATCACCGATGCGGTGGCAGTCGCATGGGTAATCCACCTGGTACAAACAGAAATAATCTTTAAGAAATTATGACTTTGTAGCTGTCGCTCAGCGAGCTATGGAGAAGATCCGACGAAGAACGAAGGTGACCGACATAGACGAAAGGACTAGCAAGCTGAAATGGCAGCGGGCGGGCCGGGCCGGATATGATGGCGTTCATTAGGGAAGGCCTACATCCAGCAGTGGGCGTATACGTGCTGATATACGTAACTGTAGCGATAGTACAGTGGCGATATGAAAAAGTTCGTCATATTAAATTATATTATTGCTTGCACCGTGCCGGTGCTAGGAACGGTATGCCAACATTTGAATTAATTAAGATTCAATCAGAAATCACATCAAGATAGAATGGTGAAGTGGCGCAACACGCGTGCATACAATTTGCAATATATTGCATAAACTATCAAACGCTTACTCGTTTCGTACCGAGTCAATAGTAGTCGTAGCCAGTCGACTAGTTGGTCGACTGGTTGGTCGACTGGTTGGTCAACTGGTAGGTCGACTGGTTTGTCGACTAGTTGGTCAATTAGTTGGTCGACTGGTTGGTCAACTAGTTGGTCGACTGGTTGAGCAATTGATCTACTATGAAAATGTATGGCGCCGCTTTCGAGGCCACAATGCTCTAAAGTGCTCCTTTATTCTGAGATTGAGGATGTGTAGAAATCGCCTGTGGTCCAACCTTTAGTTCAATCTGAAACTCTCTCCCATTTAATAACCACTCGTTTAATGACACTTGCTAACAAAGAGAGGACTTACCAAAAGTAGGTTGCTTTTCGTTATATTTCCTCATAGAAAATTATCGCATTAAAATGCTTCACGCGGCACGCTCATTGTAAAAAACAATTACGATCGACGTATAGAGGTAAAGCTGGACTACACAATTATTTTTTATCTCACTGTTGATCAAACTCCGATTTTGACTACGACTTCGACGCCCACACCCACACCCACGCCCACGCCCACGCCCACGCCCACGCTCACACCCACGCCCACGCCCACGCCCACGCCCACGCCCACGCCCACGCCCACGCCCTTCCCCATTCTCACGCCCACGCGAACATTATAGTCATACTTCATTGTTATATTGCATACCTACTGATGTATTTGAAAACAAAAAATTCCCAAAACTTTTTATTGCGATGAAATAAAGCCTAAATGTATCTGTGAAAAGTCCATCACAATCGGTTCAGTCGTTTTTGCGTGATACGTGCACAAACGAACAAACAAATAGACAACAATTCCAAAAAATATTGAATCTATCTATTCTATACGTATTACTTATACTTATTTAGACCCTCAATTTTTTTTGTGCAAATATTTTCAGTTGACCGCGCCGACACGCGAAGTTTACGTTTTTATTTATTAGAATAATCGTACGATGGTACTGGTACACGCTATTATTATTTATTGAATAAAATTCGCAAATAGCTGTCTTTTCGAATGCAATTTACTTACAGGCTTAGAAATAGTTGCCTGCGCCCCAGACGGCATATTCACTCTTGATGTCGGCGCGTCTAATATTTCGTTATACTTGGTCCTGTAGTCGTCAGATGAGCCTGTATCGTCACTGCTACCATCGTCGGTGCTGTCATCGTCACTGTCACTACTGTCATACTTGCGACCACGTGTAGCGACCTACAAGAAAAACGAATAAATAAAATGGATGCATTGTAAGGTGTGTTATATATTTAACCCAATACGTGAAGTTTGAGTCTTGTAGCTTAGAGGCTCAAGCCTTCAAGACAAAAATGTGGAATAGAAATGACTACATTGTCCCGCTTACTCGTGCAGACGAGAGTAAGGCGTGATATACACACATTGGACCAGACACGTTAAGTATGAGCCTCGCAGCTTAAAGGCTCAAACTTTTCAAGCCAAAAATATCGATTCAAAATGGCTGCATTGTCCCGGTCACTCGTGCAAGCGAGTGTAAGGCGTGGTATAAGTAGACATATTTAACCCAATATGTGAAGTTTGAGTCTTGTAGCTTAAAGGCTCAAGCCTTCAAGGCAAAAATATCGAACAAAAATGGCTGAAATGTCCCGCTTACTTGTGTAAGCGAGTGTGTCATGGACTCATGGTATAGACACATTCGAGTCACGTTCCTTAATTATGTTGAGTGTGTTGCAGGCTGGAACGTTCTCGCGTCGCTGTATGTACCTATATAATAAAATATCTGCCGATATAAAGAATTTACCATACAACCGATCTAAATATCTTTATGTATATATCTATATATATATAATGGTTAGGGAACATACCCAAAATACGTGACCCGTTGGGGGGGGGAGGGGCAGTCTTCAAAATACCACGCTTGGTCACATGGGTGGGGGGGGGGGGTTAGGTTTTCGTCACATAGACAATATCCTCTAAGGAAATCTCGAGCTTTTTCAAGCTATATTCCTTTCTGTTTGCAAAAATTGGTTTAAAACCATATTTATGCATTACTACGTGAAAACTAGAGGGGGAGAGGGGGGGGGGGGGGTCTTGCCATATACTATGGGTGGTTACGTAATTTGTGTACGTTCCCTTATTACCTGTTGCCTTGACGTGTACTGTGATTGTCTAGGTCGATCACTATCACTGCTAGTATCGCTACCACTAGTATCACTATCACTGCTAGTATCGCTATCACTGTCGCTGGAAGAAGACATTGTGGACCTTTTCACTGAAATCAGGAGAGGGCTTCTATTATAGCTTCATATTCTACTAATATTATAAATGTTTGGATGTTTGTTACTCAATCACGCTTCAACCACTGGGCGGATCGGAATGAAACTTGGCACGCATATAGGTTAGATCCTGGAATAGGACATAGGATAGTTTTTATCCCAAAACAACATTTCATTCCTACGGGAAATACATAATAATTTGTTATGTTAAGTTATCCATGCGAAAGAAGTCGCGGGCAATGGCTAGTAAGTTATAAATAAATAACGAATATAAATTGTTAACTGTAATTAAACTTAAAAGAAACTTGATGTGTGCGAATGGCTATAAAGCTGCAAACACATTATCGGAATCGTTCGAGTAGTGTGCACGGTTGTTCGGTATGCGGTCGGCCAGATTTCACTCGAACCACCTCGGTCGTCCGAGCGCTCAAGGTCGCGTCCGCGACTTGCGTCCGATAGCGTGCACAGTGTAATGTATAATGTACTATCCAGATACAGTTAAGCCGCGTCCGTAAACCGCGGCTGACGTACGCGTCCGATAATGTGTTCGCAGCTTAACGTCTTGAAACCAACCGGCGAGGGAAGCGCAGGCGGGCGGCGGGTATTTCCTTTTAGTGGCGGGAATTCCCCTCATGTGAATTAAAATTGTGCTCGCGATTCGCTTGCGCGCCAATTTATTATTTTGGATTGTATTCATTCATTTGTTTATTTAAATTGTATCTGTATGTTTATTTAAACATCTCAAATAAATAATGTTTTAATTCTAATACTTTCTATATATATAAATTCTGAATTGCTCAATGTCAAATAATAAAAATTAATATAAACATGTCCAGGTCCAGGTTGAAACAACTAGACTCTACCTGTACAGGCATACACTTATTAATATTATATTACATGCTAACAACAGAACATCATCAAGAAAGAAAGAAAGAAAGTTGTTTATTGCCACAAAATCTGATGGTAGGTACACATAAACTTAACCTTAATCATAATAAGTAGTTGCATACTAATATTTCTGCACCAGTTTATGTACATATAGTTAAGAAATAGTTTGTGCGACGCAACGTCACTCAAAATATAAATAATATATAGAAATGTGACAAAAGGATCCAGTCTCAGCATATGCCGGCAGATGACATGTGCACGGCGCTGTTTTTCACACTTAATCGTATCTCTTAACACTAGCTACCCGATGATCAACACGTTTGGATTAGATTTAAATAAGTTTAAAAATATCAAATGTATGTATATATATATATATATTTCATTCCAGATTAATAGTCCTATGAAAACAAACGCATTTGCGTCTCGAAAACAAAATACACAATAGATGGTGTTCCTAAGTGGACCGCAAAGTTTACTTGGTAATACAAACCTATTTTTGCTGCTGGTGACCCTTTCATGTATATGTTACCGAGACGCAAATGCGTTTGTTTTCATAGGACTATTAATCTGGAATGAAATATATATATATATATATATATATATATATATATATATATATATATATATAAAGTGTAGTGAATAATAAATATGTAAGGTGTACTTTAATAGGCATGTAGGTAATATAAGGTAATAAATAAATAATTGTAATTACAAGCGGGAGACTCAACTTTACTTTTTGTTATGTGTTATTTTGCGGTCTGATGCCTTCAATCTCGTCTGTAAGGTGGTTAATCAAGTTATTATTATATTTACTACGTGCTTAAATTTACTGGATTTAATAATTATGTTATCATTTCTCTGATTATGTCACCAAATTAATATTTTGGTGACATAATTTAATTCAAACCGTTATTTCAAATTTCATACTACAGTTATATAAAACAATTCAGTCCTAAATAATGTCATTTTTTATAATACAATAATTTACTTAACTGGCTGATAAATTCGGCATTTTTTCTCCTGGAAACACTACAGATTATACAGTACTTATCTAATCCCATACTTTGAAGTTCTTATCTAGATATCGAAATTTAACAAGGACAGGAGAAGATAAATCCCACTAATATTATAAATCCGAAAGTTTGGATGTTTGTTGCTCAATCACGCTTTAACCACTGGACGGATCGGGGTGAAACTTGGCACACATTAAGTTTAGGTGCTGGAATAGGACATAGGATAGTTTTTATCCCGAAAAAACATTCCATTCCTACGGGAAACAAAATTAATCGTTAAAAGCAGTGAAGGTGTGTAAATATCCAAACTTACGCGGACGAAGTCGCTGGCAAAAGCTAGTAAATAATAAAGATAAACTCATAGACTTTCTGGCCACACATCTGACGTAATGCCGCGATTTCGTCAGCAATGACTAACTTTTTTATGTTGATAAAATATCAGCCCTTAGACGTCCACTGCTGGACATAGGCCTTCTTTAATTAACGCTACCACACATTGTCCTCCGCCCCCCGCAACCAGCCACTACCGGCCACCTTCTTCAGGTCGTTGCTCCATGCCTCCAGCGGGACATCGCGGACTCCACTCCAGAACTTCTGGGTTTCAGAACTTATTATTAAGAAAACTAGTTAAAAAAACCAGCTATGCCCGCGGCTCCGCTCGCGTGGACTACAGAATTAATGTTAAAATTTTTTTATTTCCCGCTCCCGTTCCCTCTCCAACTGCCACCGCCACCTGTTACTTTAGATTTGGCTCAGACATGGTCTGCAGCAATCCAATACGATTGTCATTTCACTCCCCGCAACCACCTTTTTGCACACTACATAACCAATATTTTTACTAATATCTACATAATATTTTCTTTTTATTAAATGTAGTTAATAAAAAGCAAAATCTAGGTACTTACAGTTTTAGATTAGCTGTTACAATTAGTACTGATTTGGTGTCGTGGCGAACAGAACAATAATGAGAAATTATTGGTCTGATAAAACCTATTATATTAAGATTAATGCATCAGTGTTGCCAGCAATGAAAATCCGATAATACATAAACTGAACTCTGAAGGTTACGTTTGACAATCTTTTATGTTCCGGTGGTAAATAATGTAACTAATTTACGTCTAGGAAGATTACCTACAGTTTGTATGCATCGATTTGCTTATGACAGTGTTGTATAGAAAGTGGCGCCACTATCCCCGTAGCAGATAAGATTGTCAGACTTTACATGAAAGATGTGCGTGCGTGTGTCATGTACTCAAATTTCTCTGATTGGGATTTCCCCGTGTTGTTCATTGTCTCAAAGCTAAAAGCAAAAGTAAATAGAACATACAGCCAAGTTTTTTGCAGACCAAAGTGAAAAACTGTTTGTTGTCATTTTATTCAACTGAATCGATGACATTTAAGTGCATAATTAGGAATCACACATATTTTTTGTTAAACTTTAGCTCTTTATCATTATTAATATTAGATAACAATATTTGGAATGAATACCGTTTATAATTTTGCAGTGATACCGGATCCACTCGCGTGGAATGGACTACAGAATTATTGTATTTTTTTTATAAATAACGTTGAAAACTTAGTGTTAACCCACTTCTCCCTCGCCATCTCCCTCCACCTCCCGTTCTCCGTTTCCGTTTTCAAGGCTGGTGTAGTTCAAAATGTTCGGGCTGGAGTGACGTCATTCCAGCTCGGACTTCAATACCCCCTTGTGACTGTGGATCTGTATATGTAGAAAATCTGAAAATCGAGTACAAAATAGTACGTTATGAGTACTAGACCTGCCAGCGTCAGATTACTGAAATTCGACTGCGAGCGGGAGTGACGCACACTTTTATTAGATCTGTGTTTTTATTGTGCAGTAAAGAGTATGGTTAGCCATGTGGTTCCCGGCTTAAAATAGGACCACCATCAATCTTTCCTTGGCGTGGGTGTCGTCAAGGCGACTAAAGGATTGCACCAGGGACGGGCAGCAGCGTTCTGTGTATATTAAGATCATTACTGCGATCACCGATCCGATGACCACGCTAAGTGTGGCGATTATGACAAATCCCCTAATGGACAGCCCACCAATTTTTTTTGAAACATACACGATTTATTAGATTTTTTGAACAAAATCATGATATTTTCCAACCCCGTATTTTTCTGAATGCAAATCCCTCTAATTACTATACAGTAAAGTAGTAAAAATAAGTAGTGGGGGAGGAATTAGTAATAAATGAAGTATACAGAATTTGTACTATTTATTTATAAGAACGTTTATGAAACACTATTAGAAAAAATCCTACTTGCTTCCTATTAATATAATAAATGCGATAGTTTGGATATTCGGATGTTTGTCACTCAATAACACTTCAACCATTGGACGGATCGTGATGAAACTTGGCACACATATAGGTTAGGTCCTGGAATAGGACATACGATAGTATTTGTCCCGAAATAGCCTCTCATTCCTAGGGAAATGCATTATAATTTGTGATGTTAAGTTTTCCACGCGGATGAAGTCGCGGGCAACAGCTAGTATAATATAAAAATACTATAGCTATAAACATAACAACAACAACACAACGGTAGGATAAACTTTGTGCCTTTTTGAGATATCATTTGTGGCAAGGAAATAAAACTTAAGTAGATTATTTCAAAACATTCTAAATTAAAAAATACCTTTGGTATCTCTACAGTTTGCGATCTCCGACAGTCCCATACGAAGGTAAGTCACTTTGCGACGTTGGATTGCGCAAAGATACATCGTCTCTGCCTAGCCCTCTGGGACCAGGGCGTGAGCATTATGTGTGTGTGTATGTGTGTGCTTACTTATTTCTGATAAAATTGTCTGTTACTGAATATGAAGTATCAAAAGTTTGTGATTTATTCTGTTCAAAGCAATCATCCGAATTCAGTAATAAATATAAATATTACATACTTAGCATATACTCGTACATGCACTTGTCTAATCCCAAACTAGGATCTTCTCCTGTGCTATGGAAATTAAACAAGGATTGGACAATTCATATATAAAACATTCAGATAGAGACAAACTTCTACAAAGTTGTCTGTACCCAGTGGGAATCGAATCCACGACCTCTGGCGCTCGACTCCAATGACCAAGCCATTAGGCCAACGAAGCAGTCACGTAAAATGTCGATGGTAGTACCCTCACAAACTTCTGGTAAAGGAGAATGCCCAAAAGTGGGCCTAGGATGCGTCTTCACCATTCATATACCAAAAGTATTGGTCTGAATTATGAATCCCTTCAATTTTTTTTAAAGCCAATGGAATAGGGAGTTCAAAATAACATATAATAAAAATTTTGATTGATTTCCGCCGGCCGACCGGCATCTTTTCAACTAGAGTAGTGAAAGCAGAATTAAAATCGATATATATTTACAATCTATATTTGTCAACAATATTTGATACTGCCTTTCAGTTACTAACACGATAATCCACCCACCATATTTTTCATTTACTGACTGAAAAAACGCTATTTATACATGATACGATGCAATCAAAGAAAAGAGGCGAGGAAAGTTAACCAAAGCTGTTCTGCTTCTGCATGACAACGCCCCTGTCCATACTGCTCATATTGCCAAGGCAGCTATTGCTGAATGTGGGTTTGGAACTATAACTCATCCACCGTATAGTCCGGACTTAGCCCCCAGCGACTTCTTTTTGTTCCCCAATCTCAAAAAGGATCTGCGTGGAAATCGATTTTCTGACGATGAAGCGTTGAAGGCGGCAGTGGACGAGCATTTTTACACCAAGGATAAAAAATATTATTATGAGGGATTAAAAAAAATAATTGATCGATCTTTTAAGTGTATTAACATAGGGGGGGAGTATATTGAAAAATAAAAATATCAAACTTTTCGTACTTGTTTGTCTTCATTCGAATACCGAGAATATTTTGAACGCCCCTCGTACATGCTCACGCCTTGGTCCCAGAGAGGCAGGCAAAGACGATGCAACGCCACTGTGCGCGATCCCAACAACCGTCGCAAAGCGACTTTCCTACGTCCACTTTTCGCTCCGTGATACCATTTGGCGTAATGTGTGGAGAACATGTACACAATTAACTTGCAAATATTATATTTAAATGGCAACCATGTTAGATACCCCTGTTAGATAGAATAGAATAGAATAGAATAGAATAGAATAGAATAGAATAGAATAGAATAGAATAGAATAGAATAATTTATTTATTAGCTGCAACAAAACACATACAGTGCAACATTACACATAAACAAAAATAATATACAACTAAGAGTCGGGTGCACACGCCGGGATCACGTCACACGGCTTGTCGGACGGTAATTTAATATTACACTCGCTTGCACGAGGAGCAGAAACAACGCGAGGAACTTACCCGACAAACCGGGAGTAGAACCAAGATATTGTAGATGAAAGAAATTCTTCGAAATGGACACGTGCGGTTTTGTTTAAAACAACTCTCAATGTATATGGTATACTCAAAAAGTACATTACATTCTAACTGTATTTGTGATAGTCTTTGGTTTTTTTTAACAAACAGAACACTTTATTAAATAAATAAATAAATATCTCATACATTCACACCAATTATCCAGTCTTAAACTAGGCAGAGCCTGTGCTATGGTTACTAGATAACGGATACATATACTTAAATAAATATATAAACATCCAAGACTTGGGTACAAACATTCATGTTCATCATACGAACATTTGCCCCTAGCGGGATTCGAACCCGCAACCATTATCATGTAAGGAGTTTTTATTGTTTACTAGCTGTGCACGCGGCTCCGCTCGCGTAGACTACAGAATCCGCTCCCATTCCCACTCTCGCTCCCTATCCCACTCCCACTCAGAGTCTCAATCCCATTCCCGCTTCCGATTCCGGATTCTTTGTTATACTGCATATAATGTGTTCTAGAAAAAATACTTTATTAATATCTCAGGTTCTAAGTGGCGTATCAAGATGAAACATGCACCAGATTTTAAGTTAGACCTCCAGCAAGACAACTGTGAAAACTGCATCAAATTTCATGCAGTAGTTTTGGCGTGATGAGGTAACATACATATAGACAGACAAAAATTCTAAAAACAATTATTTATTTTGGCTTTTATTGACCGTATAAAGACTCCTTATACACATTCTTCTACAATATCTCCCATATACAGTTTTATTATAGGTACAGATTTCATGTATTTTCAAAAAATTCACAGCATTAAAAAAAACAATGTTCATCCATTTTATAGTTATCACTGCCAGTAACGGATTTACAATATAAATATAATAAGAGATTTAGTTAAGTTTTTTTACAATTTAGTGATAAGTATTTAAATAATAAAATAAAAAAATATTTACCTATAAGTAGATTCTATGTACTACTAGATGGAGCGTTCCAAACAATCGCTCTGTTCCACAACTCTTTCACATTCACTTTAAAACTTGTGCAGTTACTACTCAGGACATTTAATTATTTACTAAATATTGACATTATTTAACCGTAGCGTCAATATTTAGTAATAACTAAATGTTCTGCGTAGTAACTGCACAAGTTTCATTGTGAATGTGAAAGAGTTGTGGCTACTTGCGTGGGACAGAGCGATTGTTTGGAACGCTCCATCTAGTAGTACATAGAGATCGTAGCCTATAAGTAGATTCTATATTTAGATTTTGTTTTTAGCTGCACAATGCACTTAAAACTACTAAGGAACTATTAAAATTCACAATTAAACTTAAACTTAAACAATATTAAAAGTAATATAACTGTGCAGAATCGCACCTCTTTTATAATATTATTGTTTTTCTATCATTTTGACATTTATGTTTTGATAGTTAGTTGTTAATAAAGAATTTTCCAAAAGAACCAGCGAACCAATTCTTTTCATTTTTTGGTCCTTCGAGCCGGACTGTACATCCATAGGTCACTGGTTCAAATCCGGCTCGAAGGACCAAAAAATGAAAAGAATTGGTTCGCTGGTTCTTTTGGAAAATTCTTTATTAACAACTAACTATCAAAACATAAATGTCAAAATGATAGAAAAACAATAATATTATAAAAGAGGTGCGATTCTGCACAATAACAGTAATGCGCATTCAAAAGTAGACCTTACGACAATGCAGTAAGTGCTCAAGTCAGGCTGAGAAGAAAACGAATCGAGAGCTAAGGCAGGGTGTGATGTCTCTGTCTAACTTATCCCTATCCCTAGATATTATAAAACTAGTATTGGCATTATTTAATCAAATGATTTTTTTTTAAATAAAATCCAATAACTTATGTATATATTGGGCCCGATTCTGAAGGCACACATTTAAAATTTGCCAGCGCTAAAATTGGTTTCGTCTTTATCTCCATAATACTGTGTGACAAGGATAGCAACAGTTTTAGTGCTGTCAAATTTTTACGTTGTGCCTTCAGAATCGGGCCCATTGTTCGTTTATGTTTATGTAATATGTATTTTCAAATTTTATTAAAAGTAGGTACATTTCTTTATCAAATTTGGTACTAAACGCATTATACTTGTCCTTTCGGTTACTCTAAGGTTGACTGGAAGAGATCCCTAAGTGGGATAAGTCCGCCTTTGTACACAGTTTAATTCCTATTTTATTATTGTTGTTGTTATTTTTGGTACAATAAAGCGTTTACATACATACATACATACATACTTACAAGTAAATTATTATATAACTAGCTGTGCCCGCGGCTCCGCTCGCGTGGACTACAGGATCCGCTCCCATTCCCACTTCCGCTCCCTATCCCACTTCCACTCAGACTATAAATCCAGGTCCAGGTCCAGGTCCAGGTCCAGGTCCAGGTCCAGGTCCAGGTCCAGGTCCAGGTCCAGGTCCAGGTCCAGGTCCAGGTCCAGGTCCAGGTCCAGATCCAGGTCCAGGTCCAGGTCCAGGTCCAGGTCCAGGTCCAGGTCCAGGTCCAGGTCCAGGTCCAGGTCCAGGTCCTGGTCCAGGTCCAGGTCCAGGTCCAGGTTCAGGTTCAGGTTCAGGTTCAGGTCCAGGTCCAGGTCCAGGTCCAGGTCCAGGTCCAGGTCCAGGTCCAGGTCCAGGTCCAGGTCCAGATCCAGGTCCAGGTCCAGGTCCAGGTCCAGGTCCAGATCCAGGTCCAGGTCCAGGTCCAGATCCAGATCCAGGTCCAGGTCCAGGTCCAGGTCCAGGTCCAGGTCCAGGTCCAGGTCCAGGTCCAGGTCCAGGTCCAGGTCCTGGTCCAGGTCCAGGTCCAGGTTCAGGTTCAGGTTCAGGTTCAGGTTCAGGTCCAGGTCCAGGTCCAGGTCCAGGTCCAGGTCCAGGTCCAGGTCCAGGTCCAGGTCCAGGTCCAGGTCCAGGTCCAGGTCCAGGTCCAGGTCCAGGTCCAGGTCCAGGTCCAGGTCCAGGTCCGTGTCCGGGTCCGGGTCCGGGTCCGGGTCCGGGTCCGGGTCCAGGTCTAGCTAAAGTTCCGGCTCCAGATCCAGCTCCAGATACAGCTCTAGATCTAGATCCAGCTCCAGCTCCAGATTTTTCATCGTAATCAACTAACTCAGTCAAAAGTTATGCGAATTTATAGTTTTCAAAATCTCACATTACATTGATACGATACCCGCTCCCGCTACCGCTCACGAATTCAATCGAGCATTTACACCCTACACTCAGTTTTCGGAAACTATAAATTCGCATAACTTTTGAATGACTGCACCGATTGCAATGAAATAAAGCCTATATGTTACACCAAATTAAGCCCCATGTTTCTGTGAAAAGTCCATCAAAGTCCGATCAGTAGTTTTTAAGTGATGCGTGCACAAACTCACAGACAAACAGACAAACAGACAAACAGACAAAAATTTCAAAAATGATCGAAATGTGTTCTGTTGCTTATCCTTAGACCCCCCAATTTTTTTTTTTGCAAATATCTTCAATGTACAGACACGCGATGTTTACGATTTTATTTATAAGATATTAAACTTGAAGATTTAAGGGACTTAGAATAAGTAAATCAGCTGCATCTGCTAAATCAATATCATTATTATGAGTTGTAAGAATTGTTATGAAAATCTAATAAATTATTATAATCATCATCAGGTTATTTTTGTCTCCACTGCAGGAGCACAACCCTCTCTCATCTAATTTTTATAATATTTAAACAAAAAAACTAATTTTCCAGCTTTTTCTGTTCCCAATCTATTCCATAATTTAGTGTGAACAATGACAAATGTAGAAAAACTCTTTCAATTGAAGCTGAAGAGGCTGTCGCCCTAAATAGTGGCCTCACTATAGGGGAAAAATATATATATCATAAAACGTAAAAATATCAAAATCGTGATTTATTACGATTTTTTGAAAAATACATGTTTTATTGGTTTTTTTTAAATCATGTTTGTTTTCAACCCTGTATAGAACGCAACGTCTATCTATCTGTCTGTCAGTCTGTCCGTCAATCAAGAGGACCGTGTTTTTTTTTTTTAATTCAAAGATATGTTCTCTGTTCACGTTTATCCAGGGCAATGCGCATTCCAGTTAAATCTATACATGAATACATTTAAAATAAGCACAAAACCAATTGTCAATTGGGATTTCTATAAACCACGTGGCCTGCGTAAAGAACGGGCAATGTAGTTTATAGAACGTTTTTAGTCGAAAAATGGTGCTAACATATCAAAATAACACTTATACAAATATTAGATAATAAAATATAGAAAAACACATATTTAAAAAATACTTAAAAACAAAAAAAAATTGTATTCTTCATGAGTACAGATCATAAGTAATTAATTAATAATTAGACCGCCTCGTTGGCCTAGTGGTTGGTCATTGGCCTCGAGCGCCAGAGGTCGTGGGTTTGATTCCCACTGGGGACAGACAACGTTGTACAATTTGTACAAGTTGGTCCCGGTCTGGATGTTGTATTTGTGAATTGTCCAATCCTTGTTTTATTCCCAAAGCACAGGAGTCGATCGTGATTTGGGATGAGACATATGTATATTATGTAATATCTACTTATTTATTATTTTTAATCATATAAAAGGGATCGGTGTTAGGTAGTATCATTTATGCACTTGCGACAAAATATGGCACTGAGGATTATTATGGGCATTCCTTTTGACTTTTGTAATGAAAATCCTGGGACTAGCAGTTAATAATTATAAATGCGAAAGTTTGAATGTTTGGATGTTTGTTTGTCACTCAATCACGCTTTAACCACTGGACAGATCGGGATGAAACTTGGCACACATATAGGTTACGCCCTGGAATTTGACATAGGATAGTTTATATCGCATTCCTACGGGGAACCAAATTAGTCGTTAAAAGCAGTGTGTAAATATCGAAACCTACGCCGACGAAGTCGCAGGCATAAGCTAGTATCCAATAATTTCATATTATTATTACTACTAAGCGGGGGAGGCTAAGGTACATAGGTAGGATTTTACCGTAGAGGACTCTAAAAACATATATCCGGCTCGAAGGACCACTATGAACGGTCTGGGCTCAGAAGAAACTGGTTCCCTCACTGTGTGAGCGGCGCAGATGTGGAATAAACTGCCGACGGTCATTCGAGATAGTACGTCGGTGACATCCTTTAAAACTAAACTAAAAGAGCACGATCTGTCTCACTCAGTATAATATGGTATGTATGTATTTATGTAAGTATGTTTATTATAGTTATTATATTATATAGTTCAGGTTTTTAGTTATTATGTAGTCTATTATGCACTTATTTTGCCCCCCTCGCTCTTACTGCCTTGTCTCACACCCTGTAAGGATGGCTGGAAGAGATCTCTTTTAGAGATAAGCTCGCCTTTGTACACACCATTTATCTATATTTAGTTTTAAGGTGTGCAATAAAGAATATTGTAATGTAATGTATTTAGTTTAATTTAATGTCTGTAGTTTGTCAAAAAAACACCCTCGTTTCCTTTTGCCTGTCTTTTTTTGTTTTCTCGTCGTTCTCTCCCCTAATTTTCTCCCTGTCAGTCAGTCCGTCTTCCAAACTTAAACAAGTCTTTTAGCCAAGGAGGCTTGCAGCCACGACACATATAGTTTTAAATTCTCTTCCGTAAAATCCTATCTTGGCATTTCAGTAACTTTCCTAAACAGTGACGTTATAGATTTTGAAATGAGAGATTTGGAATGTCCATACTTCTATTACCGTATGATTTTGAAATGAGAGATTTGGAATGTCCATATTTCTATTACTGTAAGAATTTAAATACAAATGATGAAGAAATTTATAAAGAAATCTCGGAAAAAAATCAAGAATATCCATATTAATATAAACATCTCATCGCAAGTACATGACACCACCCAATTCCAATCGCTGCTTATTAATAATTGTAATTAAGTAAATTGGTAACGATTTTCATTTTGTTTAATGAAGAATGTACATATTTTTTTATTTTTTTTTAATAATTATAAATATGTGGGGACATTTTACACACGGCCACCTGATCCTAAACTAGGCAGAGCCTGTAATATGGGTATCAGACAGCTGATATACATACATAACCCGCGACCCCGAGCTTCGCAAGCAGGTGTACTACCGACTAGGCTACGGGGCCGACATATCTACACTGATATTATAAAGAGGAAAGATTTGTATGTTTGTTTGTAACGAATAAACTCAAAAACTACTGGACAGATTTCAAAAATTCTTTCACCATTAGAATGCTACATTGTCCCTGCGCAACATAGGCTATATTTATTACTATTAAAAATTAGGGATCAATACTAAAACTTCAATAATGTAACCCAAGGTGTATTTTTTTTGCCATGTCTTTCATCGCATGCGGGAGCGGATTCTGTAGCTCACGCGAGCGGACCCGCGAGCACAGCTAGTATATAATATACTTCATTCCAAACCTATAGTCATACGAAAACCAACGCTGTTTGCGTCTCGGTAACATATACATGAAAGGGTACACCAGCAGCAAAAACAGGTTTGTATTACCATGTTATGCCCGAAACACACAGAAGACGACTGCGTGGCGGAGGCGTGGCGGTACACTTCATAGAAATCCCGCTTCCCGCGGCGGTACTCAGTGTGAAGTGTTTCATATTAAATACAACAATACAAAAAACGGGAACACGCCTCCGCCACGCATTCGCTTTGTGTGTTTGTAATGTAAACTTTGCGGTCCACTTAGGAACACCGTCTATTAATATTTGACGATGCCCCTTTGCAGCTGATACCCAATTTTTGAAAAATTCTATTTTAATTTTGGATATTATTCGTTATATGTTATAATAATATAATATATTGAAATTTCATGTAAAGTGCCGTGTGGTTTCCGGTAGAGTAGAATAGGACCACTCCAACTCTTCCCTTGGATATGTAGACTGAAATAATAAAAGTCTAATATAATCTATTAATTATTTCGTTTTCGAGACGCAAATGCGTTTGTTTTCATACATAAGACTACTGATTTGGAATGTTCATGAATAGTTTTTTTTTTCACTATTACACGCGCACCAGCCTCTGTACACGTTGGTGTGTGTGCGTAAATTATGGCAGGGCAACTGCATCCAGTGAGCGACTATAGTCGATCGAGATCTCTCGGCACCGGTCGACAGCGCGCTGGCGAGGTAACTTTATACCGGCGGGCTGTGTAACTATACTCTATTGTTGCGGGCGACGTTGAACTGCTGTTCTTTACGTAGCAATATTAGTGTGCTGTGATGATGGTGATACTTATTAACTATGATTAGACTAGACTGGACTTGCACCCTGCAATACGCGTCAGTCATTGCAGTAACAGAACATGTTGAGGTGTGGATGCAGCTCGCTTATGCAACTCGGTTCAGACCCGTACCTAAAAAAAAATTACATATAAGTAAATAAGTATCTCAGACATTCACACCAATTATCCAGTCCCAAACTAGGCAGAGCCTGTGGTATGGTTACTTGGGTACAAACATTCATATTCATCACACGAATATTTGTCGTGTGGTTTCCGGTAGAGTAGAATAGGACCACTCCGTGGTCAAACGAATGCCTATGAACTTCTAGTTATAGCTTTCATCATACCTATTTCGTGATTAAATGTTTCGGGTTGATCATAGGAATAAGCATCAATATTTTTAAACACGTAATAACGACTCCACTAAATAGAACAGGGTCTGTGTCGGGGTCAAAAGCTTGTGTCTCTTTCTTTTATACAGACCGAAGTAATAAGCGTGAATACGATGACAGTTTGACAGTATGGCGACATGGTTTTCACATCAAGTTGATGAAAATAGTTAGAAATAATTGAAAATCTAACAATTTAAGTTAAACACAATGAAATCACTGTAACATTCTGATGGCTACTTTCGTAAACTATGATATAACATCTTTTTTTTCCTCTAAGCATCAATATTTTAAAAAACGTAATAACGACTCTAGTAAATAGAACAGTGTCAAACAAGATAATTTATTTTAAATTTATTCTTTTAACTTTATGCTAACCACAAGGCGCCATATTGGATTTATTGCAACGTCATATAGCCTATAACCCACGGAAAATAAGTTAAATCACTCACGCATTAGTCCGAGATATTTCTCTAGTGTCTATGAGGAACTTGTCTTCTTTCTTGAGATACGTCATCGACGCTTCGTAGATGCCTCGACCGGGCCCGACTACAATCTGTAATAATATTCATAAATGTATTTATTTTATTCGCCATGTTTGAATATTCATTCATTATATACATTACAAATGAAATAAAAAGAATATTTATACAAATAATACATAATACGAGTACATTTATGTACATAATGTATTAAACAACTTGATAACGTCTACAATACTGTTGGTCCTCCTCTCTCCTACTTGCTGTGCCCAAATGGGTCCATGAGATCTCTGTCTTTTTATTATCTGTTAACACCATGGAATGCAATAAAGTTTAATGATTACTGATTATATCAGCCCTGAGACGTCCACTGCTGAACACAGGCCTTCCTCAATGAGCGCCACAAAAAAATAAACGTAGCAATCAGAGGATATCAGCAATGCGAGGAGCTCACCTTGAGTTGATAGTTCTCCTTAGTGACTTGCACGTTCCTGTTATCGAACTTGTCCACGTAGCCGTCACCGTCTATAGTATTAGCACTCGGAGGTACCAGGATGTCAGTGAAGCGAGGAGCTCACCTTGAGTTGATAGTTCTCCTTAGTGACTTGCACGTTCCTGTTATCGAACTTGTCCACGTAGCCGTAACCGTCTATAGTATTAGCACTCGGAGGTACCAGGATGTCAGTGAAGCGAGGAGCTCACCTTGAGTTGATAGTTCTCCTTAGTGACTTGCACGTTCCTGTTATCGAACTTACCCACGTAGCTATCACAGTCCATGGTATTAGCACTCAGAGGTACCAGGATGTCAGTGAAGCGAGGAGCTCACCTTGAGTTGATAGTTCTCCTTAGTGACTCGCACGTTCCTGTTGCCGAACTTGCCCACCTAGCTATCACAGTCCGTGATATTAGCTCTCAAAGGTACCAGGATATCAGTGAAGCGAGGAGCTCACCTTGAGTTGATAGTTCTCCTTAGTGACTCGCACGTTCCTGTTGCCGAACTTGCCCGCGTAGCCGTCACCGTCTATAGTATTAGCACTCCGAGGTACCAGGATGTCAGTGAAGCGAGGAGCTCACCTTGAGTTGATAGTTCTCCTTAGTGACTTGCACGTTCCTGTCATCGAACTTTCCCATGTAGCCGTAACCGTCTATTGTTTAGCACTCCGAGGTACCAGGATATCAGAGAAACGAGGAGCTCACCTTGAGTTGATAGTTCTCCTTAGTGACTTGCATATTCCTGTTGCCAAACTGGCAGACGTAGCCGTTAGCGTTCATGGTATTATCACTGAGGTACCAGGATATCAGAGAAGCGAAGAGCTCACCTTGAGTTGATAGTTCTCCTTAGTGACTTGCACGTTCCTGTTGCCGAACTTGCCCACGTAGCCATCAGCGTCCTTAGCGCCTTCGAACGAGAGCATGCGACTGTTGGCTCGCTGCCGCATCACCCATTGTATCGAGGTCAGCGTCCTCGGAGCGCATTTCGATCTGATAAATGAGGAAACAAACAGTCAGTACTCGCCTGATGGTAAGCGACCACTATCTCCTATAAGTCTGCAACATTCAGACAACGATCCAAAGACCACAAGTTCATTGCCGTCGAAGGATTATGATAGAATACCTATAATCACCTCGGTCGGATTTTTCATGGCAATAATTAAAAATCATATGGTTTCCACGTATATCGACTTTTACATATATCTATACATATAATAAAAGAGTAGAAAAACAAAAGAAAAGCGAATCTGTACATTACTTACGACCTGTAGAGTCCAAAAATATAATTAAAAAATTTCGTGTGTCTGTATGTATGTATGTTTGTACGGACTAATCTTATAAACTACTGAACAGAATTTGACGGCGTTTTCACAGTTTAATAGCTTTGAGTTCGGTACACAATCTGGTATCCCACTTATATTATAAATGCAAAGTTTGGATGTTTGTTACTCAATCACTGGAAGGATCGGGATGAAACTTGGCACACATATATGTTAGGTCCTGGAATAGAATAATTTTTGTCCCGAAAAACATCTAATTTCTACCAGAAATGCATAATAATTTGTGATGTTAAGTTGTCCACGGGGACGAAGTCGCGGGCAACGGACAACAGCTAGTCGATAATAAAACGAAAACTATGGAGTCTCAACTCTACTCTGCTTGCCGAACTTGCCCACGTAACCGCCGCCATCCGTGGAATTAGCACTTTGAGGTACCAGGATATCAGAAAAGCGAGTAGCTCACCTTGATCTCCTTAGTGACTTGCAGGTTCCTGTTGCCGAACTCACATACTCTCACCCCCTCATATATACGAGGTTTGTGAATAAGCTGTTACCTCATAGACTCTGTGAGCGAGTTGAGATGCGCCACCAGTGCGTCAGCGGTCCTCTGGTAGAGCGGCTCGTCTCGCGACACGTTGCCCCACTTGAGGCAGGCGCACCAGTGTGGCTCGATGCCCGCCTCGCTGCAGGATCTGTTGCGAGACACCTGGATGGAGCACACCGACAATATGTGAAGCTTTTCTAATCAAAAACACCAATACATTGACAGCTCTCTAAGCACAATTTATAAACTAAATCTGTGAAGTCACTTGACCTGGTGCTGACAGACTACCAGCGCTGGAGTTCGCGTAGCGTGCTGCAGCATTATGCTGAGTCAGCGCCATTTTGTTGCTGCGACACAGGTACCTTGATTATTTTTAAATTGTAATTTATTAATTCTGTTCTGTTTATTTCTCATGTATGTGTGTGTCGTAGCTATGAATAAATGACCTAACCTATTCTATTCTATTCATGCTTTAGGGTTATAGGTGAAGGAAAACAGTGAGGAAACCTCTATATCATCATCAGCCGAAATAAGTCCACTGCGAAACAGGCGGATTGGTGATCGCAGTTATGGTCCTAATGTACACAGGAGGACACTGCTGCCCGACCCTGGTGTCCCTTAGTCGCCTTGACGATATCCGCGGGAAGATTAGGGGTAGCCCAATTCTAATTCGGGAACTACGCCACATATGCCAATATGCATATGCCAAGGAACAAATACCAAGGAGTACATGAAGTCAACGAAATCCGCTTGGGGCACCGCTGGTGGACAGGGGCGTAAGAGCCGTGTTAGCCTGGTTGGTTGTGCACTCGTGCCTTGAGGGGGGAGGGAGAAATGTGTGCATGTTTTTTGTGTATTCGTAACTCCAACAGTTTACTTACCGGCTCCAACAGAGTCAGCCCTCTCTTCAAATCGGCCCCTTTAACTTTGTAATCGTTCCAGTACTGCGTCAGGTCGATGGCGTCTAGCACAGTCGCGTATATATCGTGGGGGGTCGTCAGCGCGTCCACGTTGCTTTCCAGAGCCGCTTGGGCGTCGGGGCGGACGCGTTTCAGGTCGTCGGGCAATATTATAGCCATTAGAGGAAGACGCTCTTCTAGTTTGCCTTGGAATGTGTCTCGGACGTTCGCGTACCTGGCGATAAAGAAAAACTATATTAATTACTAGCTGCGCCCGCGGCTTCGCTCGCGTGGACTACAGTATTATTCCCCGCTTCCGCGCCCGCTCCTGCTTTAACCTGCCACCGCCACCTCTTACCCCTTGCACCAAATGTGGTCATAAATCTGAATTCTTTTACTTCTATAGTGTACACTTCGCCGTAACTTTTGTTTGAGTGAGCCGATTGCGATGAAATAAAGACTGAATGTTACTCCAAGTTAATCCCTATGTTATTCTGAATATTCCATCAGAATTGGTTCAGTAGTTTTTACGTGATGAGTGCAACAAACAGTCAAAAATTCCAAAAATATTTTTTATGTGTTCTATTACTTATCTTCCATGCCCAATTATATATATTTTTTAATATATTCAACGCGAAGTTCACGTTTTTAGTAATTAGATAAGGCTGTTAAAGAGCTTTTTCACCCTCTAAGTACGCAGTCTACAGAACATCTCCTGTACTGATTTTAAGATGGGAAAATCGAAGGTAACTAGACGATATGGTATTTATTTTATAAGTTGTGTCACCTAGGTCCATGGTCGCCCATAACGATGAGCAGCGTGTCTCTCAATCTCCCCTGCGCCTTGAACCCGCGAAAGAAGGAGACAACAGCATCGTCCGACGTTGCTATCATGTTGAAGTCGTCGTGAGTTATGTCCGCTATGAACGTGAAGCCGAAACGCTTGCCGTCTAGGTGGAAAAACTGAAATCATTAAATTAAAATTATTTTATTTTATTTTTTTATTGCTGATAAGTTTGCGCTTGACCTCAATCTCATTTGATGGTAAGTGACGATGAGGTGGAGCGCGCTCTTCCTTTAAAAAGATCCAAATTGCACTTGTCCGAAAATACACTAGCATTATGAAAGAGGAAGCAAAACGCTTCGTGCGAGAGCGTGGTATGTCTACTTACTACATAAGGATGAACCACGTCTGGTATTTCAGTGATGGAGGGGGGGATGGGGGAATCAAATCGCGCAATTCTTGCGTACACTCCCCAAAATGTAACCTGTAGAAAACTGAAAGACAGGCCACACTGCGACGATGTGTCATCATCATCATCATCATCAGGTTATTTTTGTCTCTACTGCAGGAGCACAACCCTCTCTCATCTGCCGAAGACAGACGGAGGATTTGGCCTACACTCCCCGCGCTGGCCAGACGGGTTGGGGAGGCCTGATTGATGTTTTATAATGTATTCCCTCAGTCGCCTTGTACGACATCCACGGGAAGAGTTGGAGTGGTCCTATTCTACTCTACCGGAAACCACACGGCTTGCGACGATGTGTGAGGCTCTGTAACTTGGTATTTACCAGAGCTTCGTCACCAATGAGCCTTCGGGCACGATGCTCAACCGCGTCTATAAATATGAAGGGAATTTACTATAACCTCGGTACTAGGGTATAGGTATATATAACAAAACGGCTCTCCACTATCTGCAATGAAAGAACTCTAAGCTTCTTCGGTCACATTGTGCGATCTCCCAAGCACGGCCTGGAGAAGCTCATCATTCTGGGACAAGTGGAGGGCAGGCGTGCCAGAGGACGAGCGAGGTGGTCAGACCTGGTGAGGAGGGTGGCTGGCGGATCCTTACATGAAGCAGTGCGGCTGGTCAATGACCGCTATGCGTGGAGGCGCATTTTATAAGGTCGCGACCCTCAGCAGTGAGGGAACGACAGAGAAGGGTATAGGTGTACTATAACGATCACCTCGTCGGCCTAGTGCCTAGTGGCCTAGACTCGAGCACCAGAGACCGTGGGTTCGATGGTACAGATAACTTTGTTGGAGACGGAAACAGTTACAGATGATTCAATTAGATATGTGCAATTTCTATTGTTTAGTTTCGTTACGAAGCCCCGTATTGGCTTGCAAACTGACATTGTTGCAAAACCGGTTTTTGTTTTCGCTCGGGCGCATGCTGCATGAGAACGCCGCGCGCGGTCACTCGGCGAGTCGCAGGAGCAGTGCCATCGGGACCGCACGCCCTTTTGATAACTCGTACCCGCTCGCGCGCCGGAAAAGATCGCGAAGAAAAATCGTACCCGAAATTGTATTATTGCCAATTAGGAGTTGTGTACGAGTCGCGGAGTGTGGTTGTGAACCTGGGAGGTTTGAATCCCCTAAGTGTTGAGTTCCTTGTGAGTTGGCAGACGAGATAAGTAGATAATTGTCCCGGATTCCTACCGGTGAAGGAGTAGGCGCGGCGCATCCCGTGTCGTGGGGATCGCGATAGTACGCGGATTGTATTGACGCGTGTATACGTGAGTTTTGGTCACCTATTAGTATTGTTTAGCCCGTGAGTGTGGCTCAGGTGCCAATTTAGTGTTGTGGGTGTTATTCTGACGGCCGGATTGAATGCCATATTGCGTGCTGTATGGTTTGTTCGATTATCTGTCCGCGGGTAAGCTCGACGTGATCGCCAAGGCCCAGCTGCTGGGCCCCGCCGGTCTTCGCGCCCGCTCGGACTGTTTAACGGAATACGGCAAACGGCAAGGTCAGTCAGTAATATTTAAGCGCTGTGTAACGCAGACTGGCTCGCTAGCCGACGACCCCCGACAAATACGCTTCCACTGTTTACCATCTTCGGGGCCCGCGACCCTTCCGGTCGCGGCGTATCGTACGGCCGGTTAGTGAACCGAACATCTATATATATGTCGCTGGCAGATCATGAGGTGCCTAGCCACATCGTGATCTAGCACCATTTCATGATGTGCCTGACTAACGCTTAGCCATATCGTAAAAAAGCTGATCTACAACTAGGCATATCGATCGCAGACGAACGTTCGTCGTTGGGGTATTATAATTGGAGGATTAGCCACAATCATCACGCTTGGCAGGCGGATTGGTGATCGCAGTAATGATCTTAATATACACAGGAGAACGCAGCTGCCCGTCCCTGGAGCAATCTCATAGTCGCTTTGACTACACCCACGGAAAGATTGAGGGTGGCCCTGTTCTAAGCCGGGAACCTACGACACACAAACAAAATGCTCACGCCTTGGTCACAGAGGGGTAGGCAGAGACGATGTATCGCCACTTTGCGCGTGCCTGACACACCTCACTAGCCTCACTCACATCCATCAACCTTTTCATGCACCTCCTTTTATTCTTCTCACTGCGGACCCCAGCCTTTTTGAAGACGTCACCAATTCGATCCTTGAACGATCTCTAGCTGTAGTTCCTCACACATACCTGGTCAGTAATGTTGAGCATCAGCTGATACTGGGGCGTGTCACCTATGCAGTATCTGGAGGTACCGCCCTTCCACCACTTCTTGCCGCTGCTAGACTCCTCGAGGTAGAAGTCCCTGAGGTAGTGGTCTGCGGGCTGCCGCTGGAAGCCGTTGAAGCGGTACTGGAAGGTTCCTATCCAGGGCATATCTTCGTAGTATGCTGTCCGGTATCTGTGAAGTTACGAATACGTCCACTGTTGGACATAGGCCCTCCACATCCAGCATCTGCATAAACAGATATGATATTTGACGAGAACCAAATATCTAATAAATAAAATCGTAAACTTCGCGTGTCTGTACATTGAAGATATTTGCAAAAAAAAAATGGGGGGTCTAAGGATAAGCAACAGAACACATTTCGATCATTTTTGAAATTTTTGTCTGTTTGTCTGTGAGTTTGTGCACGCATCACTTAAAAACTACTGAACGGATTTTCATGGACTTTTCACAGAAACATGGGGCTTAACTTGACTTAACATTTAGTCTTTATTTTATCACAACCGGTTTAATCAATCAAAAGTTATGGACATTTTTAGTTTTCAAATACATTAGTAGGCAAGGTTAATATGCAATATATTGCATATAATTTCCGTACTATTCAGACTGCGATGAGTTTGGACTACATTTGGAGCTGGGAGCTGGGAGAGAGAGCGGGAGAGAGAGCGGGAGCGGGTGCGGGAGCGGATACTGTAGTTCACGCGAGCGGAGCCTCGGGCACAGCTAGTCATATCTAGGCTAGGCTATCATCATGTCAGCCCTTAGACGACCACTGCTGGACATAGGCCTTCCCCAATGAACGCCACTACACCCGGTCCTCCGCTTTTCACATCCAGTCGCTTCCGGCTACCTTCTACAGGTCTTCGATCCAGTGTCAATCTGCGGCCTCCACTCCAGGACTCGTCTGCCCCAACGGCCGTCGGGGCCAGATGTGGCCCGCCCACTGCCATTTCAGCTTGCTAATTTTTTTGCCTATGTCGGTCACCTTCGTTCCTCATCGGATTAGTACCAGACATTTCACACAGAGCACCGCCGCGGGAAGCGAGGTTTGTATGAAGTGTACCGCTACCGCCACGCCTCCGCCACGCCTCCGCCACGCATTCGCCTTCTGTGTGTTTCGGGCATTAGTGAGATGCACTAATGGTAGACTTCAATGGTAAAAAGATAATACTAAATATTACTATGTAAAGAGGGGAATTAGAGCACGGCATGTAGTACGCAAGTCGGTTAGAAAGAGAAGCACTTATGTGTTGACGTATAACGCTGCCCCTCTCTCGACAGTTTACACGAATACACGCACGTGTACGTACAACCTGATGAGCCTGTAGTAGTAGTAGGCGAATAAATCTGTCCGCTTGTATGTAGTGCCGGGCTTGTGGTACCAGGGTCTCATAGAAACAAAGAACTCATCTCCTTTTAGCTTATATTCAGCAGTGGACGTATTTTGGGTAATGAAGCAACTGATTTAAAGTACTAGCAAGGAATACTAAATATTACTACATAAAGAAGTGATGGTACTAGGTACCAGGGTCTCATAAAAACGAAGAAACAAACCCGTCCTCCTTCAGCTTGTAGAATATGAACGGCATCTGATCAAGATGGCCGCTGTTTCTCATCGTCTTCCTTGCCTCCGGCAGCTCCAGCTCGGTCTTGCCTGTGAGGATCGGGAACAGAGCCGCTGGCGTGCCATCGCCCACTATGTTGTAGCTGGAAACGATGGGAAAATAACTATAATAGAGGTAGAGTAGAATAGGACCACTCCAACTCTTCCCGTGGATGTCGTACAAGGCGACTGAGAGAATACATTATAAAACATCAATCAGGCCTCCCCGACCCGTCTGGCCAGCGCGGGGAGTGTAGGCCAAATACTCCGTCTGTCTCCGGCAGATGAGAGAGGGTTGTGCTCCTGCAGTGGAGACAAAAATAACCTGATGATGAAATATGTCAAATATTGAGTAAATAATTAAAAGTTCTGCGTAGTTGCACAAGGGTTAAAGTGAATGTGAACGGGGTGCGGTTCCCGGAGCCGCGTGTAACAGAGCGATTGTTTGGTTCACTATATCTAGTAAGTACATAGAGATCATCATCCTACTATATAATATTATAAACGCGAAAGTTTGTAAGTATGGATGGATGTTTGTTACTCTTTCACGTAAAAACTATTGAATGGATTTTAATGAAACTTTACAATAATATAGCTTATACATCAGAATAACACATAGGCTACAATTTAAAAGATATTGTGTGAATTGTTCAAAATATCAAGTAAGTAGGAAAAAATCTACCATCTGCGAGCTATTCTGGCGTGCGCTGCCAAAACCGCTAGAGTTACACATATGTAATGTATGATGGAAATGTTTATCTTAAATAGTCCTACAAAAAAGCCTGCCACAGTATATATCTATATCTTATGTGTAAGCCATTATAGGCAAAATTTATTTCAAATGCACATTTGGTAGTAATAAATTGATTCCTAAATGAAAATAGATACTTTTATCGCTATATATGCCACGCTATATATATTCTTTTTTACGCTACGCTAATATAAGCTACTCGAAATACTAATCCTGCGCAGATGAAGTCGCGGGCACCAGCTAGTATCATCATATTGACCCCTAGAAGTCCACTGCTGGACATAGGCCTTCCCCAATGAACGTCACCACACCCGGTCCTCTGCCCTCCGCATCCAGCCGCTACCGGCCACCATCTTCTACATAGAGATCGTTGCTCTCATACAAATTAGTGTATCTACAGTTTTTGTATCGTTTTAGTATGTACCGCGACTTCATACGTGCAGACTACTAAAATACGTGGTATATACCCCCCCCCTCCCCCCACTCCTTCCCATGACCACCCACCTCCGCTTTTGCCTATCTCCAAAACATTGTCGAAACAGATCTACGAGGCCGTGCGTCTCCATTGTCTCATCTAGGTCGCTTTCTCGCTCAACTCTCTCGACATGCTACCTACGTATTGTCAAAGTCGATCTCCACGTTCGCTCGTCTCCACGATCTCAGACGTCTGTTACAAATATTTCACGTCAAAAATCTCACCCATGTAAAACTGTAGCTTGTAACTCCTCTGTTAGGACTTTGTAACTTTTCGGCATGCGTCGGATGAAACCATTCTTGGATGTGGAGTCGAAACCCAGTATCAGTACGTTGAAGGTACCCTCGCGTCCAGGCGGGGGCGTCTTCGGCTTGACAGTGGACCGGTATCCCAAAGTGTGGCCGGTCCATTTCGAGGGGAATATGCTGAAAGGAATTAACATTAAGTAATTTTCTACTCGGAAAATGTGCCTAACTCTTTGGGATAAAGAAACCTAAATCATACAGAAACGCACGCAAGGAGAATTAATCTGAAAAATCGTAGTTTTCATATATTTGTTTTATTTATTTTATTTATTTATTTTATTTAACTCTTCATTGCACACACATAACATTACAACAAACAAAAAAAAAGGAAATTACAGTACAAATGGTGAAGCTTATCTCTTTAAGAGATTTCTGCCAGCCTACCAGAGAAAGAGAAATGTGCGTGTTAGGGCAGACATGTGTGTACCTAAATATATATAATAATTAATTCGATAAACTACATGTATACTCGTATACATACTTAAAATATATACATATATATATAAATATAAATAGAGTCTAATAAACATACACATATATGTGTGTAAAGATACCCATACTATAAATAACTAAGTATATACGTATATAATATATTGTAATTAAAATATAATATATAACATGTGGATAGATATATATACCAAGATAGTAAATATCATTATATAAAATAGATTTTTTAAGAAAGAGAGAGATAATGCTCTTTCACTCGCTTCTTGAAAATCGCGACAGACTGGCTGTCGCGTATGTCGGAAGGAAGTGAGTTCCACAGCCTGACCGCATGTACCGAGAAGGAGTAGGAGTAGAGTCGGTAGAGTGTAAAGGGATTTTAATGTGTTTTACGGCTCTGGAAGAAGCACTTTTGAGCCAGTTTCTACTTCATTAAGATATTTCCTTACTAAGGTTGCCGTGTGGAACTAGAGTTTTAACTATGATTTTCTCATGTGTTTTGAACACTTGTTTAAAATAAAACCTACACCAGAAAAATAATAATCATCAGTCGACATACGTCCACTGCTGAACATAAGACCCCAATTATCCAGTCCCAAACTAGGCAGAGCCTGGGGTATAGTTACTTGATAACGGATACACATACTTAAATAAATATATAAACATCCAAGACTTGGGTACAAACATTCATATTCATCATACGAACATTTGCCCCTAGCGAGATTCGAAGCCGCAACCTCCGGCGTGGCAGGCCGAGCGCTATCCGTTCCGCCACGGAGGTCGTCAAACGAATGGAACTACCTACCAGCTTGAGTATTTCCGGACAAGTACAACTTGGATCCTTTTAAAGGAAGAGTGAATAGGCATCTTCTGGGTAAGCGCCCTCATCATCACTTACCATCAGGTGAGATTGAGGTCAAGCACAAAGCCATCAATGATAAAAAATAGCGTTCGTAACACTATAGCAAATTAAATGGAATTGAGAGGTTCTTAATCAGGTTATTTTTGTCTCCACTGCAGGAGCACAACCCTCTCTCATCTGCCGGAGACAGACGGAGGATTTGGCCTACACTCCCCGCGCCGGCCAGACGGGTGGGGAGACCTGACTGATGTTTTATAATGTATTCCCTTAGTCGCCTTGTACGACATCCACGGGAAGAGTTGGAGTGGTCCTATTCTACTCTACCGGAAACCACACGGCATCCGACGTAATCGACGATATCTCAGAGCAGTTACTTGTCTATATGTTTTCCGGTGCACGTAACTTTAACATGGTCGCTCTTCTTCAGGGTGTAAGTCTTGTCACCACGCACCACTGTGGGGGGTCCTATTGTGTATTTCTGGTCGCTCTCATACAATATATCTCTGTAAGTACATTCGATGTTTTTCGTCGTCTCCTGTATATCTTCTATTACTCCGCATTCTGAGAGCTGTAACAAAATTAGGACTTTATATATTTACTAGCAAATGCCCGCGGCTTCACCCGCGTGGAGTAAGTTTTTATTTCCCGAGGGAACCATTCGCAAATACATGATCTTATGCGTACTAATCAAAAATGTATGGCAATTAGTTGAACAGCCAAGCTGTGAAAGAAACAGATAAATAAACACACAAACACTATTTAGACTTAATTATATTAAAACTGTTGCCCGCAGATTCACCTGCTTAAAAAAGGTGTTTGTTTCCAGCTTGAAAAAACCCACGGTAAACCAAGCTATCCAACTCCGAACTCCTCAGCTTTATAATCCTTTTTAGTTTAAATGTATCTATACATTTGGAGAATACTACTCTCGAACACCATTTCAGCCCCTTAGGGATGGTTTTTCAAAAACTGTAAAACCCGTGTTAAATCATTACGTTTTTCGAGTACTCCTCCAAAGTTTCGAATTGTAGGAACAACTAATAGTCTTTCTCCATACTTACTTTGAACGCCTATTTTACCACCTTAGGGGTTGAGTTTTGAAAAACCCTTCATTAGGGCATACTGTAGTTATGAGGAAACTTTGTGATAAATTTCAAGTTTCTAGAGCAATCGGTTTGGAAACTACCACTTTCGAACTCCATGTCATCCACTTCATCATCATCAGGTTATTTTTGTCTCCACTGCAGGAGCACAACCCTCTCTCATCTACCGGAAACAGACGGAGAAATTGGCCTACACTCCCCGCGCTGGCCGGACGTCATCAACTTAGGGGATGACTTTTCAAAAACTGAAAAACACGTGTTGAATCATTAAATATTTAGTGTACTCTTACAAAGTTTCGAATTGATTGGAACATCTAATATTTTTTCTCCATACAAACTTTGAACCCTTATTTGACCACCTTAGGGGTTGAATTTTGTAAAAGCCTTCGATAGTGCATACCGGAGATACATAAGGAACCTTTGTGCTAAATTTGAAGATTCTAGAGCCACCGATTTGGAGACTACTACTTTCGAACTCCATTTCAGCCCCTTAGGGGATGGTTTTTAAAATCTATAAAATACTTGTTGAATCATTATGTTTTTCGAGTACTCCTCCAAAGTTTCGAATTGATAGGAACATCTGATAGTTTTTCTCCATACAAACTTTGAACGCCTATTTTACCACCTTAGGGGTTGAGTTTAGAAAAAGCCTTCAATAGTGCATACTCTAGATACATGAGGAACCTTTGTAATAAATTTCAAGTTTCTAGAGCAATCGGTTTGGAAAGTACCACTTTTGAACTCCATCTCAGTTCCTTAAGGGATGGTTTTTCAAAAACTGTAAAATACTTGTTGAATCATTATGTTTTTCGAGTACTCCTCCAAAGTTTCAAATTGATAGGAACATCTAATAGTTTTTCTTTATACAAATTTTGAACTCCTATTTTACCACCTTAGGGGTTGAATTTAAAAAAGTCTTCGATAGTGCATACCGGAGATACATAAGGAACCTTTATGCTAAATTTGAAGTTTCTGGAGCAATTGGTTTGGAGACTACTACTTTCGAACTCCATTTCAGCCCCTTAAGGGATGGTTTTTCAAAAACTGTAAAATACTTGTTGAATCCATTATGTTTTTCGAGTACTCCTCCAAAGTTTCAAATTGATACGAACATCTAATAGTTTATCTCCATACAAACTTTGAACTCCTATTTTACCACCTTAGGGGTTGAATTTTGAAAAAGCCTTCGATAGTGCATACCGGAGATACATAAGGAACCTTTGTGCTAAATTTGAAGTTTCTAGAGCAATCGGTTTATAGACTACTACTTTCGAACTCCATTTCAGCCCCTTAGGGGATGGTTTTTCAAAAACTGTAAAATACCTGTTGAATTATTATGTTTTTCGAGTATTCCTACAAAGTTTCGAATTGATAGGAACGTCGAATAGTTTTTCTCCATACAAACTTTGAACCCCTATTTGACCACCTTAGGGGTTGAATTTTGATAAAGCCTTTGATAGCGCATACCGGAGATACATAAGGAACCTTTGTGCTAAATGTGAAGTTTCTAGAGCAATCGCTTTGGAGGCTACTACTTTCGAACTCCATTTCAGCCCCTTAGGGGATGGTTTTTCAAAAACTGTAAAATACTTGTTAAATCATTACGTTTTTCAAGTACTCCTCCAAAGTTTCGAATTGAAAGGAACGTCTAATAGTTTTTCTCCATACAAACTATGAACCCCTATTTGACCACCTTAGGGGTTGAATTTTGAAAAAGCCTTCGATAGTGCATACCGGAGATACATAAGGAACCATTGTGCTAAATTTGAAGTTTCTAGAGCAATCGGTTTGGAGCCTACTACTTTCGAACTCTATTTCAGCCCCTTAGGGGATGGTTTTTCAAAAACTGTAAAATACTTGTTAAATCATTATATTTTTCGAGTACTCCTACAAAGTTTCGAATTGATAGGAACATCTAATAGTTTTTCTCCATACAAACTTTGAACCCCTATTTGACCACCTTAGGGGATGAATTTTGAAAAAGCCTTCGATGGTACATACCGGAGATACATACGGAACCTTTGTGCTAAATTTGAAACTTCTAGAGCAATCGGTTTGGACACTACTACTTAGGAACTCCATTTCAGGCCCTTAGGGGATGGTTTTTCAAAAACTGTAAAACACGTATTGAATCATTAAGGTTTTAGAGTATTCCTACAAAGTTTCAAATTGATAGGTTTATCTAATAGACGTTCTCCATACAAACTTTGAACTCCAATTTGACCCCCTTAGGGGATGAATTTTGAAAATCCGTTCCTTAGTGCTTGCCTATGCTACATAAGGAACCGTTGTGCAAAATTTCAAGCCTGTAGACTCAGCGGTTTGGGCTGTGCGTTGATATGTCAGTCAGTCAGTCAGTCAGTCAGTCAGTTTCTTCTTTTATATATATAGATTGTATGTAATAATACTAATAATAATAAAATCATTTATTCATCTCTTAAAAAATATACATACAATAACTCCGCCAAACTGTATAATACAGTTTGTTGGCAGAAATAGCTCTCTTACTTTATACACATCTATGGCAGAGAATACTAAATATCACTACGCAATGGTGAATAGAAAAGCAAAGTTACAAAGTTTTTAATTTTGATATTAGCACAAAAAGATTGAGGTTACTTTAATAAGTTTACTAGATATTTCTTGATATTTATTTGTTTACTAGATGTACTAGCTGTGCCCGCGGCTCCGCTCGCGTCGACTACAGGTTCCGCTCCCATTCCCACTTTCGCTCCCTATCTCACTTCCACTCAGACTCTCAATCCCGCTCCCGTTCCCATCCCACCCCCTTTTTCCCGCTATCAGCTCCAAACGTAGTCCAAACTCATCGCAACCTGAATGGTACGGAAATACTGCTATGTGCAATATATTGCATACTAACCTTACCTACTAATGTATTTGAAAACTAAAAATGTCCATCACTTTTGATTGAATAAACCGATTACGATGAAATAAAGACTAAATGTTAAGTTAGGTTAAGCCCCATGTTTCTTTGAAAAGTCCATCAAAGTCCGATCAGTAGTTTTTAAGTGATGCGTAAACAAACTCACAGACAAACAGACAAAAATTTCAAAAATGATCGAAATGTGTTCTGTTGCTTATCCTTAGACTCACAATTTTTTTTTTGCAAATATCTGCAATGTACAGACACGCGAAGTTTACGATTTTATTTATTAGATTTGTATTAAACATAAACATAACTTTATTCATTTCAAAATGATACATTATTTATGAAGCCCTAACTCCCAAACTAGGTAAACTGTATTGCAGGAGTCAGTGTCTTCCCCATAACGACTAAGTTGAAGTAATTGTAACCTATAGTAGAGCAAAGAGTTACAGTTTGCTGCAGTGTCTATCAATAAATATCTATCTTTATAGACTGGTAAAATAAGATTGAAACTTACGTAACACTTAACCCAATCCTTCCCCTCACAAACTATATCAGGTGTTTTCTTATCAAATTGTGTAACTTCTTTGGCAAACGGGTCTAATATTGGTATCTCACAGCCACCGCCTTTGTCCTCTTTCAACGCTTCTTGCAGTCTGTTCTCTATGTATCTGCAACATAAAAAATATATTTTTAGATTAATTGGAAAATGAATCTTTTTGCATACAACAATAAAAGCTGTTTTAAGAATGTCTGTCTGTTCATTTGTCCGAGGTAATCTCAGAAACTACTGAACCTCTGCTGGTAGTTTTTTGAGTCGCCTTACGAGGCTCTTAGTGGCTATAACCAGAGCTCCGTCACTCGAACGTACCTACTGCGATATACAGTCAGTTGGTTTAGGAATATTAACAACGCTAAAAAAAACTTAGCTATTTTGTAATTATATTTATGGCTTTAATAACATTGAAGGATATGATTCGTAATGACGAGATCTGACGAATAACGAAGGTGACCGACATAGCCGAGGATTAGCAAGCTGAAGTGGCAGTGGCCATATCCGTCGCAGACCCGACGGCCGTTGGGGCAGACCGGTTCTGGAGTGGAGACTGCAGATTGACACTGGACTGACGACCTGAAGAAGGTGGCCGGAAGCGACTGGATGCGGAAAGCGGAGGACCGGGTGTGGTGGCGTTCATTGGGGAAGGCCTATGTCCAGCGGTGGACGTCTAAGGGCTGAACTTAGACTTGCAGGCGAAAATGAGTGTTAAACTCTGTATTAATTAATTACTTATCAATAACATTAGATTGTTAAAAACTATGAATTTTCTCATCGTCATAGTTTTATGCCTGCTGATAACGTAAAGCTATTTAAAAAATAACCTTTATTCCAGCCATGCGGCAGGTGTCTTAAGAAACGGGTACCATACATACATAATGCTCACGCCTCGGTCCAATAGGGGTAGGCAGAGACGATGATCGCCACTTTGCGCGATCCTGACACACCTCACTAGCCTCACTCAAATTCATCAACCTTTTCATGTATCTCCTTTCATTCTTCTCACTGCGGACCCCAGCCTTTTTGAGGACGTTATTAATTTTATCCTCGAGTGGGTACCAACATATAGTATTACTTTACTACAACGATCTCTATTTACTACTAGATGGAGCGTTCCAAACATAAAATATATTTAGTAAATAATTAAATGTTCTGAGTAGTAACTGCACAAGTTTCGTTGTGAATGTGAAAGAGTTATGGCTACTTGCGTGGAACAGAGCGATTGTTTGGAACGCTCCATCTAGAAGTACATAGAGAACGTTGCTTTACTAGCTGTTGCTATCCTACTTCCTACTAATATTATAAATGCGAAAGTTTGGATATTTGGATGTTTGTTATTCGATCACGCTTCAACCACTAGACGGATCGTGATGAAACTTGGAATACATATATATTAGATCCTGGAATAGGACATAGAATAGTTTTTTATCCCGAAAACACATCCCATTCTTACGGGAAATACATAATAATTTGTGATGTTGAGTTGTCCACGCGAACGAAGTCGCGGGCAACAGCTAGTGTGTTCATATCCATGACCAAAGGGTTTATAAGCAAAATTTAATGCAGATTGATTGAATTGTCACATCTGTCGGAGAACCGATTGCCGCTGGGGTAAACGAGTTCTCGAGTGGAGACCGCGACTGGGCAAGCGTAGTGTGGGACGCCCCCTGGCTAGATGGAGCGACGATCTGCGTAAGGCGGCTGGCAGTAACTGGATGAGAAGAACCGAAGATCGGGTTCAGTGACGCACCTTGGGAGAGGCCTATGTCCAACAGTGGCTGATGATGATGATTGAATTGGTGAGCCGTCACAAACTCACTTTCACATATCGTCGTAGAGTGAAGACCTCGTATGTGGAAATGAGACGGAAAAACCCGCGCCCTCAATTTTTATCACCACTGCATATACAATTTCATTACATTAAATGCATAGAAATCCTATCAAGATAGAGTGTGAAAGAGGCGCGACACGAATGCCAATAATTTGCAATATATTGCAAAAACGATCAAACACTTACTCGTTTCGCGTCGAGTAAAGGTCGAGTAAATATAGACAAAAAAAAACTGTAAAAGTGCCATATTGCTCGGTTTCCAACTGCATAACTGTAACTCCTCACTAGAAACATGACCGCGAGACTTAAAGAGTGCGCGGGAGTGGCGCGCTGTGTCCGAAAATCGACACGCGCGGAACTGAATAAAACAAATGGCTATAACCGTTCTATCTTGATCAGTACCATGTATCTAGTGTTAAATTGACTGAACCTAGGCCGTGCGTTACGATGTTTTCTTTTCAAAAATGTAATAGTTGTTTTGCACTCCCGACGTTTTCACCCCAAAGCGATGATATCCCTCGTACTCGTATGATTAACTATCCTCTGACTTCCTCCCTCCAGTTGTTCTCTCCTTTAACCTTACTGCCACGTACCAGTAGTTAAATTGATTCCCAAGTGCTCTATAGAGGAGTATGTGAATTGGAAATATAATTCAAGTTTGAAGTTTCTTAACTCAAACACTTGTTCTGAGGTCGCGTGGGATGGCATTAGCTGGGATTTATGACTCAAAATGTTTAGGTAGCATTCGTTTCAAACTAACTGGAAAAGACCATTTCAAGAAATCTACTACAGAACAGCATACAACTACCCTCGCACACTTCTTATGGAACTTGTGCGTGGTAGTTTCGTACTCTTTGCAATGAATTGAATGACATGACGCGATTGTAATACCCATTGGGTGGAAAACACTGTATGACTTGTATTGTTATAGTATTTTTGTTTTGTTTTTGTTTGTGAATAGTGTGAACGGCGAATACCAGTACCACCACAAACACTTGCTGTTTAGTGGTACTTAAGATGTGATAATTATTTCTAATTAATAAATTATATAATAATAATACTAAAATTCAGGTGTCCAAAGGCTAGCCTGGTCGTCAGCGTGCCGACATCCCGGAGCTGGGCGCACTCCGGGCTGTATTAGCCTTACAGAGTCATGCGGAGCTCCGATAAGCTAGCTAGTCGTGGTACTTCAACACGGAGGCCGCGATGTTGTTCGCCACACACGCCAAGTGGTATCATGCGGCAAAAAGCGGAAGGGAAAGTCGCTTTGCGACGTCATCTCTACCTACCCCACTGGGTCAAGGGCGTGATCATTATGTATGTACTAAAATTCAAAGCCACTTAAGTATTCATGCTTAAAAAATAAAAATAAAAAATCTACTTACTCGATTATTGAACTTCTGAAAAAAAAAGGAAAAAGAAATATATAATCAATCCACAGCCATGCTTTTTTAACCATATGCAACTACATATAGGTATATTTTATTTCAAATCAACAGTCACACATTATACACCGTTATACTATGATCTATATCAATAGATTGAAAGATAGAATAGTAATTTATTGCCAGCAATAAAACATATAAGGTAACACTACATACAAGCAGGCGGGTGCACACGCCTGGATCACGTCACACGGCTTGTCGGACGACAATTTCATGTCACACTCGGTTGCACGAGTGAGTGGGAACCAAGCGAGGAACGTGTCCGACAAACTGGGAGTAGCACCGACGCGTGCACCCATCTATATTTCATTCCAGATTAATAGTCCTATGAAAACCAACGCTATTTACGTCTCGGTAACATATACATGAAAGGGTCACCAGCAGCAAAAACAGGTTTGTATTACTATGTAAACTTTGCAGTGCACTTAGGAACACCATCTATTGTGTATTTTGTTTTCGAGACGCAAATGCGTTTGTTTTCATAGGACTATTAATCTGGAATGAAATATACAGTAATTCTATAGATAGGATTGCTTATGGGAATAAAACAGGACAGGATTATACACAAATACAGGCTGTACCGCATTAAGCGCTGACGGGCATTCAGTATCAAATACTGAACTTCTAGTATGACGAGTGTCGCCAATTGGTAAAAAAAAATTTACTCATACCAAATGTATCACCAGACGGTACAATTTGCATAAAAAAATACAATCGGTATCCAATACCGAATGTCTAACCGGTCACCACAGGTATTTTCATCATCAGCTGAATTACACTGCAGGAGCACAACCCTCTCTCATCTGCCGGAGACAGACGGAGGATTTGGCCTACACTCCCCGCGCTGGCCAGACGGGTTGGGGAGGCCTGATTGATGTTTTATAATGTATTCCCTCAGTCGCCTTGTACGACATCCACGGGAAGAGTTGGAGTGGTCCTATTCTACTCTACCGGAAACCACACGGCATTGAAGATTATATATAAAAAAACATATGTAAAAAATAGATTGTCGATTATCCTGTAAAGTCCTAGTTTCGTATTTTACCTTTGTAGCGAAAACCGTCTATATATATTGTTCCCTTCTGATAAATCTTACCTATATTTTACATTTAGCTTAATTTTAGGCCGGTAACACTTTGGTATTTTTACATAAACTGTATATGACTTCAATGAACTGCAAAGCAAATGAATATAGTAGAAAGAATACAGTGTTGCCTTGAGAAAGCCGCCATATGTAAAGAGGGAATTTTAACAAAATGGCAAAAAAAAGGCGCTAAACTATTTTCTTTTTTTATTTCCAACTAGTAAACTAGCGAACTGTGCAACCATAAGTTATAAAACGGGTCCATAGTGGACTATGGAGGTATTAAGCTACAACATATGCAGATATGTTGGGTGCAGACCCAAGTAGGGTTATCATGAAATGAACAATTACAATCATAGACAATCTTTTTTTTAATTCCCTTTTAACAACGGAATTGTCTAGTATCAGCGCAGAATATACTCCAGTGTATCCACTCCAGATCGATTCGGCCCCGATAAAACTCGCCTCAGTTGGGCCGAGTTGACATCTCTGAGTAATTAGTTTAGTAATTCGTCCGAGATGTCATTAAATTTCCTTTCAATTTATATATTACATTGCATAATACAAACACAAGTTATTTATATGACTCGAGCGGGCCGAGTCGATTAAGACAATAAATACACAATTCCTGATTATACCAAAGTATGTTTTAAACACACATTATCTGAAATTGCTTACTTAACAAACTCAACGACAGACAAAATGGCGACGTTTGTATACAAAATGGCGTCCCAAAAGCGATGAAAAACAATGCAATCGCAAAATAATACCTTTACCTTTCCTTTAGATTTGGTTCTAATGGTTTGAAAGTCACGTGGTTATGAGTTTGGACCAGTTTCGTCGGTTTGACGACATTCTTAGCAACCTTAATGATTTGTCTAGGCAGGTAGAGCGTTCTACATAAACAAAACACTGTGTAGCAAGAAAAAGAAAAACAACAGGACACAATTAAATGCATGCAAAGAAAAAAAAAAATAGAAAAAAGAAAAAGTTGCTGAGCACAAACGATCTAGCACATTGAGGTTCAGCAACTAGCAATCTGTCGACATATGCAGCTATTTTATAGATTAAATAATAGGTACATAGTGGGTATATCGGTGTACTAACGCCAAATGAAAAAGTCCAGTAGACAATTAATAATAAAAATAAATAAATAAACATAGACATTCACCAGTCCCAAACTAGGCAGAGCCTGTGCTATGGTCACTAGATAACGGATACACATACTTAAATAAATATATAAACATCCAAGACTTGGGTACAAACATTCATATTCATCATACGAACATTTGCCCCTAGCGGGATTCGAACCCGCAACCTCGAGGTCGTCATTAAGTGGAGGATTTAACACCAAAGCAGGCGCGTGCCATAACATGATCCAAAAAAATGCTTTATTGTAAAAATAATGAAAATAAACAAAATGTAGAGGAGAGTTCATTATTATCATTATCATATCAGCCCTTCGTCCACTACTGGGCATAGACCTTCCCCAATGAACGCCACCACACCTGCATCCAGCTCTCCGCATCCATTCGCTCCGGTCCACGGCGGCGGGATATTTCATCTTGGGCGTACCTACCGCGGTCTCCACTCCATAGCTCCGGGGCGGAACGGGTAGCTCTCGGCCTGCCACGCCGGAGGTTGCGGGTTCGAATCCCGCTAGGGGCAAATGTTCGTATGATGAATATGAATGTTTGTACCCAAGTGTTGGATGTTTATATATTTATTTAAGCATGTGTATCCGTTATCTAGTAACCATACCACAGGCTCTGCCTAATTTGGGACTGGATAATTAGTGTGAATGTTTGAGATATTTATTTATTTATTTATAGCTCACTTTTCCGTAACTAAGCTTTTCAAAGGGCACGCGCCTGCGTCACAGATGGCGCCACGCGTAACTAAAACTGCCATGTAAACTTGCTAGATTTTTTTCGCTCAGCAACTTTAGCATACTACAAGCCCCCGATTAGTGATGGCAAATTCCCGAGAACATTCTCGTAGTCGAGAATTTATGAGAAACGTTTCTCTACGATTACCAATGCAACTTACAGGTGTTTTTAATCGTATAATGCAGTCTGGTGATATAACGATTGTATACACGTGGAAGAGGTGTAGTCCATGGCGCCAAATTTCAAACCAATTAGGTTAGGTTGGCACTACGTGCGAGTACAACCTTCATGTAGTGTTCCGAAACCTATAAAATTCGCTCGATAGAATGTGAAATTCACTTGACAATCACTTGACAGATGGCGAATTTCGCTCGATCCCGGTTCCAAAACCAACGTGGAAATTCCACCTGAGGTTTTAGCACCGGGATCGAGCGAAATTCGCCATCTATCAAGTGATTGTCAAGTGAATTTCACATTCTATCGAGCGAATTTTATAGGTTTCGGAACGCTACATTGGTTGATTGTTTTTAAGTTGATAGCATTGGATAGAGAAATGGCAACCGCGATGAAAGTGCTATTTCAATGATTCGTGTTAATTTTGCTATAAAATAAAAGTATTAAAAGATCTGAGGTGTTTTCTATATTCCACCGTCCCACATACATAAACACCATAGTTGCATTGGTAATCGTTGGGAAAAGTGTCTTAACTTTTTTAGTTCTCATAAACTCTCAGCCAGGAGAATTTATTTTTTATTATTTAATAATTAAGTACATATCGCTATGTATACGATATCTTAACCTAGATGTCAGTTGCAGAAGGGTAGCCCTTAATCTTATATTTTAGCATATTATTTTTTAATCACTTATTTTTACTGCTATAATCATACGATATCAATCATAGACCAGGTGATTAAGAAGGATGCTGGGCTAAATTATGAATCTAAGAGGGGGGGACAAGAAGAGTAAATGTCTAAGTAGTAGCACTTATGTCGCCATCTCTGGTCTAAGTATACACAGGTTTATGACAGATATTGGGCTCGATTCTGAAGGCACAATGTTAAAATTTGACAGCACTAAAACTGTTGCTAACCTTGTCACACAGTATTATGAGGATAAAGACGAAACCAATTTTAGCGCTGTCAAATTTTAAATGTGTGCCTTCAGAATCGGGCCCAGTATTATGAAGATCAAGACGAAACCAATTTTAGCGCTGTCAAATTTTTATGACACTTTTAGGTTTATCGTTTATAAGTTGTTTTCAGGAGGAACTCCGCGACACCAGGCGCACCGTGCTACTCGTCGGTATGTCCTGTCAGGTGGAGGGGCAATGACACTAGCGGTGCGTATAAAATAAATATGTAGGTGGGTATGGAATAATTTATATTGGGAGGGATTTAAATTGTATACACGAGAAGATCAAAGTCAAAGTCAAAATCATTTATTGCATATGAGTACACTTGGTACATTTATACACGTCATTTTATTATCGACTACCGCTTCCTAGGTGTTAGCGCTGTGAAGAAGAAACGGCGCAACAAACTTCACGCAACACATCTTTTAAAAATCAAGTTTGCATACAATTAATAAAGATTTTGCGAAGCTGGTTAACATTAGTACCAGGCATCTTTGTCATTCAAATAATCGTTTACTTTATAATAGGCTTTCTTACAAAGTTGTTTTTTAATGTGAATCTTAAACTTTCTGTCCGTCATATTTAAGATTTCCTCTGGTAGTTTGTTGTAGAAGCGTATACATTGCCCCGTGAACGATTTGCTGACCTTACTTAGTCTTAACCCTGGTAAAACAAGTTTATTTTTATTTCTTGTATTATAACTATTATTGTCACAGTGCCTCAAAAAGAGAGATACATTTTTTCTGACATATAAAATATTATCTAAAATGAATTGACCAGCTACTGTTAATATGCTTATTTCTTTAAACTTTTCTCTTAATGAGTCTCTACAACGCAGATTATAGATTGCCCTAACTGCTCTTTTTTGCAGATGATTTCTAAACTCCAGGTTTTGTGACACTCAGCACGAGTCGCTTGTCGTGACGCAGAAAACGCAATATACATTCGTCTCGTCATCGACGTAACACAATCCGTAGTCGGATTATTCATTCGCAGCGAATAAATAACCGGGTTGCGAATAAATGTTCTCGGGTATTCACCATCACTACCCCCGATACCACTCTTTGACCCCATCAACAATTAACGGTGCATCAATGCTTTTCTACTTCCACCATAACATGACCCCGCAAAACAATTCACGAAGGCAGGCTCGCTACTTCTCGCGAGATAATCCGAACGTCAGTATCTTTTGTATACACACATTGATAAGGGAACGAACCCATACTACGTGACCCGTTAAGGGGGGCTTCAAAATACCATGCTTGGTCACAGGGGCGGGAGGGGGGTTTTTCGTCACGTAGTCAATGTCCTCTAGGAAAATCTCGCGCTTTTTAGAGCTGTATATTTAAATATAAAGGCGTGCAGCGTTTAGCGCTTTTTAAATTCACACATGGCAACACTGACGCAGATATCGTCAGCTGATTGAAAACTGACAGTTAATTCTTCTTGTTAATTTTTTTTTACTCACGCACCCTTGGCGTCACGGGGCAAGCGCCGTATTATTAAATGAGCCAAATTATATATATTTTTTTCAACTTTCTGTTTGCAAAAAATGGTTTACATACAACCATTATTATGAATTACTACGTGAAAACTAGAGGGGGAGGGGTCTTGGCATATATACTACGGGTGATCACCGAGGGGGGCGGTTAAAAAAATGTGAAAAATGGGTCACGTAGTTTGGGTACGTTCCCTAAGGTAACAGTGAAATGTAAGTGATATAAGAGATAAAAGTGGGGCGTGCCTTCGTGAACTGTACGATCTATACGCCTTCAAAAGTATGCCATGCCATTACTGTACTTTTTCGTCACATTCATGCAACACTTTTAAAGATAACGAATGATAATTGAAAACAACTGTAGGCCACTCGCCGTTTTACATAGGATGTATTGTAGCGTATCGATGTAGTGGACTGTATGTTTATAGGATAATCATCATCATCAACAGCCTGAAAGAGTCCACTGTTGGACATAGGCCTCTCCCAAGGCGCGCCACTGAACCCGATCTTCGATTCTTCTCATCCAGTCACTGCCAGCCGCCTTACGTCGATCGTCGCTCCATCTAGCCAGGGGGCGTCCCACACTACACTTGCCCAGTCGCGGTCTCCAAACGAGAACGTTTACCCCAGCGGTAATCGGTTCTCCGACGGGGGTCTTCAAAATACCACGCTTGGTCACAGGGGGGAGTAGGTTTTCGTCATGTAGCCAATATCCTCTAGGCATATACTACAAGTGGTCACCGAGGGGGTAAAAAAATGAGTCACGTAGTTTGGGTACGTTCCCTAAGAGCATGGCTATTTGGAGGGAATAAGTTGCGTCAAATTTCTTCGGAACAGCATGTCGCAAAGTTGAGCGAAATCGTGCTGACGCGCGACCACGGAGTATTCAACCCCATATTTACATACACGCACGCAACCTCCCCCCTCCCTCCTCACCCACACACAAAAAAAAAATATTTTTGACTATTTTGACTATTTTTCTCACTTCTGACCCCAGCCTTTTTGAGGACGTCACCCCACGTCACGTTTAACTGTCAGTTTGTTTTAAAGAATGAGTTTACGTTAATCTCGTTGCTATGGAGTATCGAGTTACTTAAAACAATACTGACTTTGAATACATTCCACACCCGAGGTGTGACAAATTTGTCACCCGCACTCATGACCTCCATTTGAACACGCACTACTTTTACTATTTTCATTATTTGCACGGTATGTGTAGATTACATTTCGTCCACACGTATTTTTAGCAGTACGTATACATCAGTCAGTCCTCAGGCGTCCACTGCTGGGCATAGGTCTTCTGCAATGAACGCCACCACACACCGCTCTTGCCGCTGCCAGCGGCAGCTAGGAGCGGGGCGGCGAGCGGCGAGAACAAATGTACAAAAATGTTAGCAGCACGCCACGAGGCGCCGCAATCAGCGGCCACCCTCCGCCTGCCGAAACCGCGCCGCTCACCGCGCCCCGTCCCGCTAAGCCAAAAGTCGTGGCCGAGCGGTTAAGGCAGCGTTAACTCTTAACAATTTTAAATAGCATATCCCATACCAGGTCTCGGTCGCTCGATCGAATCTACCGGGAGAAGCACCTACACTTTCGGACCGACCGCCACGTGATTCTCGCCCAGCCCGTACGGAGTAATAACAACGTTAAGTCGAGCGTCTTAGACACATTTTTGCGTGTATTGTCTGACAGTAGGCAATTATAGGTATTTACGTTTTTCTAGGAGCAGATACATCATCTGCTACGTAGTCATTATTAAGTAATCTGTGCCCATCCAGTCCAGTATAATATAAGTATGTAAGCTATATATTCTACTAAATTATAATAAAATCGAAGTTGTTCATGAGTATGTCTACCTAGGACAGACAATACAGTTGGGTAGGAATAATTTCGATAGGGAAGCTGACAGATGAATCTAGTTAGGCTGGGTAGCATTGGAAAAACTGCGTCAAGTTTTCAAGTCGCCCATTCCTCAACGTTTAAAGACAAGTTCCTGCCTGTCGTGACCTACGGCGCGGAGACGTGGACTCTGACGGTGGGCCTGATCCACAAGTTTCAAGTCGACGATCTGAAGAAGGTGGCCGGAAGCAGCTGGATGCTGGATGAAGGTCTGGGTCCAGTAGTGGACGTCTAAGAGCTGATATGGTGATGATGACGATAACATCGGATCAACTGTTGAGGCTTCATTGAGTAATAAACATCCAAACTTATGCGCTTTGATTTCCTCTATGTGAAATATTGCAATGGCAAACAAATGTTTTCAACTATGACTATGGGTTTTTCAAAACGTGTTTATTACATTTTTTAACTTACAGTCTCCTAAATTCTGAAAGCTACATGATCTACCACATTCCTGAAAAATAGCAAAGACATCGCATAAGCACGTTTTGAAAAATCCTCAGTTAAACACTGTACGAAGAGTTTCCTTATATCGTACAATCCTGTGATGCAACAAAATGCCTATAATAGGCCAATGCTGGACTAGGCCTCACCCAAAATAAGGAAAGTTATGCCCTAAGCATGGACTAAAATGGAATTATTGTGAGCTGTTGTTAAATGACATATATAGACTCCAAAAAGCATTTATAAATGCTGTTACTCAAATTGATGTATCATTTTTGTTCGGATCCAGAAATTGTACCGAATGATATCAAAATCACATGCTGATTCCGATTTTTAGACATCATATAGCAAGAACGATGCAAGGATATGCTTCTTCGTGTGGTAACATTAGAAAAAAGTGTCACCATGCGGCAAATAAACAACCGAAACAGGGATTGCTTTAAATGCATTTCAAAGTTAAAAATACATGTGGTACCTTCTCGTTAGGTCCAAGTCCTGTTCCCTGGTTTCGCTATTGTAGATGCAGAGATAGTAGAATATACTGATCATCAACACCACGAATATGATGAACTGATTCCTCCGGGAACGGTACCATTTCTTCACTGGCATTGTCATCTGCAAATAGATATATGTTATTATCTTCTGTGCTTTGGGCTGGTCATGTAGCCAGGATGCATACAAAGAGATGGTCTTACAGGTTAACTGCATGGCACCTAAAACTTGGAAAAAGAAATATAGGAAGACCAAAGATCTTGGGAAGATGACATAAATAAGACAATAGGAAAAGAATGGATGCAAAGAGCAAAGGATAAAAAAGAGTGGAAGGAGGATATGGAATGTTATTCAAAGAGTGGCAAGAAGTAGTTGAAGGAGGCCAGGGCCAAAAGGCTCTCCAAGACAATCATTTAAAATTAGAATCTATTTATTGACTTATTTTAATTATGATATGATTAATGAATTATCTTTCTTTATATTTTTCTCAACTGTAAATTAATAATATGTTTTCATTTTCTATCAAATTGCTTGGGAATAAAGGCTATTTTTATTTTCTTTATTATCTTCTGTGCTATGAAAATTAAACAAGGATAGGACAGTTCACAAATATAACATGTAGACCGGGACGAACTTGTACAAAGTTTGTACCACAATCATGCCCGTGACCTATTTCTGACCAAGTTACTAGACCAACAGGTAGTCTAAAGGATATGTTACACAATGAGGAGTAGGGTGGACCCCGAAACGAATAATCATCATCATCATCAGGTTATTTTTGTCTCCACAGCAGGAGCACAACCCTCTCTCATCTGCCGGAGACAGACGGAGGATTTGGCCTACACTCCCCGCGCTGGCCAGACTGGTTGGGGAGGCCTGATTGATGTTTTATAATGTATTCCCTTAGTCGCCTTGTACAACATCCACGGGAAGAATTGGAGTGGTACTATTCTACTCTACCGGAAACCACATGGCAAAACCAATAATATTCCGCTCAAATTTGACACTTCGCAATTTTTTTTATTAAATACAAATAACTTTATTGGTTCAAGAACAATGTTGTGTTCTTATACTAGACTAACTGACCCGAGCCCACTTCGTTGGGAGGCAAACATTTTTATTTGTGATAGCCTATGACACTCACAAATAACGTGGCTTTCTATTGGTAAAAGAATTTTCAAAATCGGTTCAGTAGATTCAGATATTACCCGCTACAACCTCGCAAACTTTACCTCTTTATATTATTATTACATTATATAGTAAATATAGTAATATAAAGGATATATGGTACTAGATATATCTATGTAAATGTAGCCATATATACATAGTTAAATGTCCTATATATTAAAGGACAAAAAAATGTAGATATATTATTACCCGCCGTAGCCTGGCTCCCAAACTAGGATTCCCTGATATTATTCTGAAATGTTGAAAATTCCCGCTATAAATTCCACTACGCCCGCCAAAATGTCGTAAACATGACAAATTTAATTACGTGAAGGTCAGAATGTACGAAAGTGGTCACTATGAACAGAGATATTTTTTAGTACAATTTTACTCTGGCACTCGTCAGGTGACGCGGCTCGCTCACTTCGCTCGCTCGGCTCATGAGGTGGTACAGCAATTTGCTATTCACAACCTATATTATTAGCAAATCTTTTTCTCATAGTGCCCCCTTACCCGCACTCCAACCCAGAACATTTCTACTTTTTAATTAGGTATTTAATTTTATTACCTACTTATATTACCTGAGATTTACTGCGGCGAGATGAATCTTCCTAAATACACTAGGGGAGTATCTAGTACATAGAGTAAAAAAACTTTCTTTGGTCTACGATACGTTAGTTATCATTATCACATACACGATAAATACAATCAAATCCAAATAAATCACAATTAAATTTTAAATTAGCGAAATACCTAAATTCAACTAATAAACACCTCCTCGTCCTTGAATCGACAAACTTAACTGAACCATAGATTAGTATATTTCTAACTGAACTGAAACTGAACTGAACGAGAACGAACTGATTAATTAGATTTTGATTTATTATCTTCATTCATTCAATTAATGTAAATAATCATAGATAGATTTATTCTCAGACTAAAAACGAAATAATCTGAGTATTCTAATTATTCTAATAATAGTCTAAGAAAAATAATAAATCAAATCAATCAGTTTGTTCTCGTTTATTTAATGTAAATACAGGTGCCAGATATTTTAGGCAAAAATACTTACAACCACAAATCCAATCCCAAGTATAATTGGTTTTAGTAAATGATGAAAACTAGGTAGGTACACAATTTTCCGATTGGACGTTTTTCAAATTGGACTTACTTGTATTTGAACATATTTCCTATTGCGTGTAATAATAAGTAGGTCTTTCTAACTGGACTTACTTTCTATTAGACGTAATTCAAATTGGACAGATATTCTATTGGATGTATTATCTATTGGTGATATTTTTCAATTTGGACGTAAAAAGTATTAGATTTGAATTGGCGGGTCTGATCTTCCCATCATTATATATTTTTTTATCTCATTTATATATTAACTTTGTGAATGAAAGTGAATATAACATTTATCGTCCATTACTTAGGTACCTCGAATAAAACTAACCAAACGATCTCCCAAGTCCCTAGCCCCCAACCTAGTGGTTATCCTCTTTGGTTATACCTTTGCCCCCAACTACAACTACCAACCAGCCACAGCCAGAAAATAAAATGAAATAAAAGATTAAACGTCAAACAAAATATTTGGAAAATTGTTCATGTTTACGGATTTATATTTTAGCTTATTTTGGCTTAAAAATGTCCTGAAACGTATTTTTTCCGGTGCAGTAATTACCTATAAACTATAAATATGGATACGCAAATAATGGTTGAACCGCTGCCTTTGATAGGAGTGTGTAATTTGTGTTTGAACGACGGAGCAGTGAAGAGTATGTTACTCGTATACAATCACTCTGGAAGCAACGAAGTTTACACAGATATGTTGTTAAAATGCTTTTCTATCGATGTAAGTACTCGTTACCCTCGTAAATTTTAAAAACTTTAAACAAAATGGACTTCCTAGAGAATGTGCTGGTTTCACTAATTATTATTTTTTGTATTACTAGAATATCTCGGAAAACTACAGTTGTTTGTAATATCTATAATTTTCCCATCATTGCCTGGCAATTCTACATATATGTTCCTAATTTCATCGCAATCAGTTCAGTGATTTTTGAGTTATATAGCAGACGAACAAGATACCTTCCATATAATATCTGTTTTGACAGAACTTAAGAATAGTCGGCGAGTGGAAACTTGTTCTTCAGAGCATTTGATTAGTTTAGTGGCTTTTTAAGGCTATGTCAATAGGCATAAATGGTATACAGTGTCACACTATATCTTATTATCAAGCTGTATTAAATTTAAAACACACAAATAATTATTACTGTAGTCTTTAAATTTCCTGCTAATGTAATTTATGTGCCAACTTTATATCCAAATTTGTTTATTAAAAATAAGTTAGGATACCTATGTGACTCTTATTAGCTAACATTTTCTTATTGGAATTATTTTATGGAACTGCTCAGACTCTTAAACAATAAACCATATACAGATTGTTCTTGGCTTGAGCTGTGGTTTTTCGAGTGCCAGAGGCTGTGAGTACAATTTCCACAATGGACTGATGACTTTCTATAAATTGTACAGTAGACCACACATCCTTTGGTTCATTGTAAGCCATACCCAGGACACTCATTCTCCTTGGAGCCAGTGCATTACATTCAAAGATACAAATTTCTAAGTTGGCTAAAATAGTATTAAGAATCTTATTAACACTGTTTTTTTTTATATTATGTGGCCAACATGCGATCGGTCCTCGGACCATAAGCAGTTATTTTGATCAGATGGCATGTTAATCGCACCTTCCCATTGTTAGTCTGCCTTTATTTGTATAACTTTTTTATGTTTATAGGTTGTCCCATGTATGAACACTGGATGATTATAAAGAAAATAGTCACTATTTTGAAATCCCAACTTTTCAACTCTTCCAGGTATCACTGTTAGAACTGGGCGACACCAAGCGACTGATTTGCCGGTCATGCATTGAGAAGTTACGAGACACTGTGAGGTTCCGGCAACAAGTGGAAACCTCTCTTAAGAGCCTTGAAGAGACTATCAAGTTGCATAGTAAGTGTTTTTGAAGTCAATACATTTCTGTACATATGTATACATTTTGTGACAATATCATTACTAGGCCTACCATAGACAGTCTCTATGGTAAATCTTGCCCTAAAACGTCAGTACAGTAGTGGCTTGGTCACTGGACTCGACCACCAGAGGTTGTGGGTTCGATTCCCACTGGGGACAAACAACTTTGTACAATTTGTACTAGGTGGTCCAGTCTGGGTGTTATTATTTATGAATTGTACTATCCTTGATTGATGATCCCATAGCACGCAAGAAATCCTAGTTTTGGATTAGACAAGTGTATGTATTTTGTGAACAAATGTTCCTTTTGTAAGTATAATATTTTAGTATATTTAATAAATTTTTTCTTTTTGTAGAAGATGAGCATCAAACTTCACAGGTGAAGAAAGAGCAACAGGTGACTGATGACTTCGATGTTGACTTTGGAATCGGAGCAGATGAGGATGATGACGAGGATGATATGTGTATGTTGTCTTTTTGTTTGTTTGTACAAATGCTAGGTTAGGTTCATCATCATATCAGCCATTAGATATCCTCTGCTGGACATAGGCCTTCCCCAATAGACTGGATGCGGGGAACTGAAGATCAAACTCAGTCGCAAGCCCTAAGAGAGCCTAATGTCCAGCAATAGACTGGTATGATTAGATGAAGTGACAATGTACTTGTTGCCTTGCATTATTGCCGACGTAGAACGAAGGTCATCGACATAGCTGAAAGGATTTGCGAGCTGGAGTGGCAGTGGATTGAATGAGTTCTGGAGTGGGGACCACTAGGTGGGATGCACTGCCGACAGATGGACCCTGAGGAAGGTGGCTGGATGCGGAAGGCGGAGGACCGGGTTTGGCGGCGTTCATTGGGGAAGGGCTATGTCTAACAGTAGACGTCTAAGGGCTGCTTTGATTAAGTTATTTAACTGTAGGCATATTATATGCGGTTGTAGAAATTATTGTCATAAATAAAATAACAGATATGTTCTGGTTTTTCTGTTAAACACTATCGATGTTTTAATTACAGTTCTAAAAGACATTATGATCAAAAGAGAACCGCTGGAAGAAAAACCGAGGCTAACGCGAAAGAAACTGTCTTCTTCAAAATCGAAACTACTGAAGTACTCTGTAAAAAAAAAGGATTACAAAGACACGGAAACCATGTTGGAATCTGGACTGTTCCCGTTTAAAATCCGGAAAGACCGGACTTTCTCCTGCGCTATATGTCCGGAGAGATCCAAAAACTTAGACGATATAAAATCTCATATAATAGGCCACAACAAATCGAATATAAACGTTGCGTTTAGGAAAATGATGTTTTCAAACTCGCAGCGATTTTACAAATCATCAACTAATTTGAGATGTAAGATTTGTACGACAGATATATCGAATTACAACGATCTACAACAGCATATAGAAAACTGTACTCGTCTGAAACACTGTACGTGGAATAACTTGCCTTTTAAGCTAGAAAAGGATCAGCTCGACTGTCCGGTTTGCAAGAAGACTTTCTTAAACTTTGTCAGATTGAACACGCATATGAATTTACATTATCCTAATTTTATTTGTGAGAATTGCGGTAAAGCATTCGCTTCTAAAGCACGGTTACGTGGTCACATGCGCACTCATGAAGTAGGGAGTTTTCCTTGTAAATACTGTGATGCTGTATTCGATAGGGTAACTAAACGAGAAAACCACGTTTCAAAGGAACATAAGTCAGGTATCAGATACGCTTGTAAACGCTGTAATATATCCTTGACTTCGTTCTACGCTCGCCAGAAGCATTTAGCTGAAGTACACAACGAGGAGTTAAAGAGATATAAGTGTAAAGCGTGCCCACAGAGTTATATCACTCCAGGACACTTATCGAGTCATGTTAGACGAGACCATTTGAACGAGCGGAATCATAAGTGTGATAAATGTGACTTAGCATTTTATACGAAGAACGCTCTGAAAATGCATATGATAAAGCATGATGGGGAACGAATACATGCTTGTCATATATGTCAGAAGTCATATCAAAGGAAAAAGACGTTAAGGGAACATATGAGAATACATAATAACGATAAGAGGTTTATCTGTCCGGTCTGTGGTCGAGCGTTTACACAAAAGTGTACACTGAAAGGACATTTAAAAGTGCACGATAGGAAAGTTGATTTGGATGATAGAATAATGCAGCCATTGCATTCTATTTAATTTCACTACAGAATTAGAAATATAATAACTTTGTTAATACAAGTGAAGAAGGCAGGTTGACTTAAGAAAGGTTGTTCGATTTTTCATAAACAGAGAATTGGAATTAGGTTAAGTACATAAATGACACCGACACTATATTCCATGTCATATAAAAACAAACGCATTTGCGTCTCGAAAACAAAATAATTAATAGACTGTGTTCGTAAGTGGACCGCAAAGTTTACATGGTACTACAAACCTGTTTTTGCTGCTGATGATCCTTTCATGTACACGCTACCGAAACACAAATAGCGTTGGTTTTCGTATGACTATTGGTTTGGAATGAAATATACCTAATTCCGATCCCTAACATATCTACAAAATTCAATTGCAAGCCAAATTGAATCCTAGGCGCATGGAAGAAAGTCAATGTTACACTGAACCGCGAAATCACGCACATATTGACAGCGTACGCGATTCGCTCTGGTACCCCGGCAACCGGGGCCGCGCCGTGTAGGTATTTTTTAATACCCAAAGTGCGGAGTGAGACTACTGCTTTAGCTGACAATTCCGACTAAGGTGCTGCCTGTGTCAACTACGTCATTAACGGGAGCAGGAATTGAACTTCGATCGACCTGTCCGGTGTCATACTGTACGTTCACGTCAGCTGTCTCTAGCGGTGAATCTTGTAATACAGTTTCACCATAGTCTGGCAAAAATATAGCAATAATGGCCGCTATTCGGCTCGAAGGACCAAATTTGGTCCTTCGAGCCGAAGCATAGGCGATAATTTTATTTTATTTACACTTAAATTCTATTTTATTTTTACTGTTAAATTGTTTATTTATACATATTTAATGATAAGCATATTATTTAGTGCTCTATATTGTTATCACAATCAGCCGATATTTGTCCACTGTTGAACATAGGCCTCCCTATTTAGAATACTACTATTTTTGCTAGGTTCATTAGGGGATTTGCCGTAATCACCACGCTTGGCAGGCGAATTGGTGGTCGTAGTAATAATCTTAATTACACAAGAGAATGTTGCCAGCTGCCCGTCTCTAGTGCAATCCCTTAGTCGTCCACGGGAAGAAAAAAGTTGTTTAATAATCGATATACTGAATAACTCTGTAACGGGTCATTACATACTCTACAGTAAATTGATACAGCCTGTATATGTATATTTCATTTCAAATCAATGAATAGTAATATTAAAACAAACGCATTTGCGTCTCGAAAACAAAATAATTAATAGACTGTGTTCGTAAGTGGACCGCAAAGTTTACATGGTAATACAAACCTGTCTTTGCGGCTGGTGACCCTTTCATGTATATGTTACCGAGACGCAAATAGCGTTGGTTTTCGTATGACAATTGGTTTGGAATGAATAATAGGTAGTTACGTTAAGCGTAGGCCAGACCAAACCAACGCGTCTTGCGTGCGTCCAACGTTGCATGCAGCTGGCCTACTCCAAGCATTTCTGCTAATGTCCGCTCAACTTATACGCCATTTTGTCTTTAACAGGTCACATGTCGTATTCTGAAAGCGTTTTGCTTCATCATCATCATGTCAGCCTTTAGACGTCCACTGCTGGACATAGGCCTTCCCCAATGAACGCCACCACACCCGGTCCTCCGCCCTCCGCATCCAGCCGCTTCTGGCCACCTTCAAATTACGATAATTAGATGTCAAAAGGCAGAAACACACTTACCCCACGCGACGCGACACGACGCGACGCGACGCGACGCAACGCGTGTGGAGTAAATAAAATCCAAACCTATGAAATCGTATGACCAGAAACACATTTTCCCCACGCGTGGGGTACGTACGTTTCTGGTCATAGAATTTAGTACGTTTTGATTGACTCCACGCGCGTTTGTAGCGTCGCGTCGCGTGGGGTAAATGTGTTTCTCCCTTAACGCTTCAGAATATGTCACGTGACTAGTTACAGAGTACAAATGCTCACTGAGTAAGGCTCTTTGCACATTATAAGACAAGACACCAGACAGGAAAAATTTGTAAGCGCGTGTCTGATCCGACATGAGAAAAAATTTCTTGTAATGTGTTTGGTCTCGTATAACAACCAATACGGGTTCGAATCCCGCTAGGGGCAAATGTTCGTATGATGAATATGAATGTTTGTACCCAAGTCTTGGATGTTTATATATTTATTTAAGTATGTATATCCGTTATCTAGTAACCATACCACAGGCTCTGCCTAGTTTGTGACTGGATAATTAGTGTGAATATCTGACATGTTTATATTTATTTATATTTTCATATTTAATGCGACTGGATTTCTTATAAGACATTTCTCATAAGACACAAGAAATTTTCTTATAATGTGCAAAAGGGCTAATCGCCACCGCGTCCGGACGCGACGAAAGCACGACGCATTGGCTTAGCCTGACCTCAAAGGTGGGCAATGATAAATATAGTTGCCGTGTGGTTTCCGGTAGAGTAGAATAGGACCACTCCAACTCTTCCCGTGGATGTCGTACAAGGCGACTGAGGGAATGCATTATAAAACATCAATCAGGCCTCCCCAACCCGTCTGGCCAGCGCGGGGAGTGTAGGCCAAATCCTCCGTCTGTCTCCGGCAGATGAGAGAGGGTTGTGCTCCTGCAGTGGAGACAAAAATAACCTGATGATGAAATGTTAAAACTTACTCCCAGCTGTCATTCTGACATTATTTTGTATGTCACGAGAATACGACTTGTTTTGACTAGATTAGAAAATTATACAACAAAATGAATTCACAAAGACATTTTTTTTTATATTTATCTAAGTTGAAGTATAAATTATTATATACCTATATATTACTTTCAAATAAAAAATATATTTAAATTCGTAGTTTATGTTCTACCCACGATACGTATCGACCTCAGACCTCGCGGACGGATTTTACGCTGGCAATAACTATATTACATCACTAGCTGTGCCCGCGGCTCCGCTCGCGTGGCCTACACACTTACAAACTCCAACGCCGACCCCACTCTCCCACTCATAGTCCTAACTCATCGCAATCTGAATTGCACCGAACATTAGAATTATACTTCTTTGTTATACTGCATACCTACTAATGTAATTGAAAACTAAACATTCCTATAACTTTTGATTGAGTGAGCCGATTACGATGAAATACAAGACTAAATGATACTACGATTTAAGCCCTACGTTTATGTGAAAAGTACATCAAAATCGGTTCAGTAGTTTTTACGTGATGCGTGCACAAACAGACAAAATTTTCAAAAATCATCTTATTGTGTTCCATTACTTATCCTTAGACCCCCAAAAATATTTTGCAAATATCTTCAATGTACAGACACGCGAAGTTTACGATTTTATTTATTAGATTCAGCCGAATTACCCCAACAGAATACCACTTTTGGTGGGCTGCAAATCAAAATCAAAATATTTATTTTCAAAATTGGAACACATAATTCTCTTTTTGACGTCAAATTCTGCCTGAACCTACTCCACTTCCACCTGTGTAACCGAGGGGAAGAAGTGGCAACAAACCCAACGGCACAGGGCCCTACCTTTGATTTATCTTATTCATTACAATCATTAAGTCTACCTATGCTGAGCCATCAAGCACTCCATGGACTTTTATCATTTAAGTGCCCATTGGGGTATTTGCCATATGATCGATGTGACCATTCTTGCAAGTCTTGGATGTTTATATATTTATTTAAGTGCATCCGTTATCTAGTAACCATAGCACAGGCTCTGCCTAGTTTGGGACTGGATAATTATTGTGAATGTCTGACATATTTATTATTATTTAATATACACAGGAGAACGCCGTTCGTGGTCCAATCCCTGAGTTACCATGGTCACACTCATGGGAAGATTGGGGTATTTGAACTGCCTTTATTAAATTTATTCATTTCCAATATGTCATACCAAGCAGTAAGTACCTATAACTATAGTTGGACTTTCTTGTACACTATGTCCTATAAGTGGCAGTGGGCGGGCCACATCTGTCGTAGAACCGACGGCCGTTGGGGCAGACGAGTTCTGGAGTGGAGACCACGGATTGGCACGCGCAGGGTGGGACGCCCCGCCGCCAGATGGACCGACGACCTAAAGAAGGTGGCCGGAAGCGGCTGGATGCGGAGGGCGGAGGACCGGGTGTGGTGGCGTTCATTGGGGAAGGCCTATGTCCAGCAGTGGACGTCTAAAGGCTGACATGATGATGATGATGTCCTATATCGTAGAACTAACAGTATGACCACACAACTTATTTACATACACCTCATACCTCATTACCTAGACTTAATGCTCCTAAGTCTACAAACAAATCTGTCAACGTGCAGTGGTGTGCGGGCAGAGGGGACTGCACACTGATTGGCCCGACCAAGGTCGCGCCATGTTATGATTGGTCGGAGCTAAGATGGCATTATGCGCGGTGGCCAGAATTGTTCACCTTGCATAATGATTCCATTTTGCTTGTTAATCGATAACCCCGGGTTTGGCGAGCTGATGTTCACCTCATACCATGAAGCAAAATAACTTTTCATAGCTCATACTTTTCACCTCAAAGTGTTTTCCTTCATGATTGACACTAATTGGTTATTAAATTAGATAACAGATGCACATTTTAAAATCATCTGTTATCTAATTTAATAACCAATGAGTGTTAATCATGAAGGAAAACACTTTGAGGTGAAACTATGGGCTACGAAAAATTAATTTGCTTCATGGTATTAGGCGTAGATAGATATGTACAGGTAAGGTCAGGCCCAAATCAAAGGTATCTTACTACTGGTAGTAAGACTGGTAGTAACACGGGTAACGAAGGATCCAAAGCTATGTAGTTTATGCAATGCAATCACCTACACTTCATACCATGAAGCAAAATTATTTTTCACACCTCATAAGTCACCTCAAAGTTTTTACCTTCATGATTGACACTAATTGGTTATTAAATTAGATAACATTTTACAACTTTTAATAATCAATTATCGTCAATCATTAATGTAAAAACTTTGAGGTTAGTTATGAGGTGTGAAAAATTATTTTCCTTCACGGTATGACCTGTAGAAGCCAGTAATTTAAAAATATCAATTTCTGTTATATTATAATAATTATTTATTTATATTTGTATTTTTTTCTCCACTTGTCTTCTTATTTACGGTCCTTTTCTTAGGTTTCTCCTCCTCGATCCTGCCCCGCTTCATGAGCAGCTCCTGGGGGATGGGCATCTGACCCCTATAAAAAAAATCACATTTTATTTGATTTCATCAATTGAACCGTTTTAGGGGTCACCCCTCTTGATAGAGCGGAGCAAAATGTAGACTAGTAAGAATTAGAGCGTTTCAACCGCCGTCATACCATATACGATGCCTCGGTGGCTTCCGGTTTCAGGACGACCACTACCGCAGCGGTGCTGGGAGGGGCCACCCTCTTTATTGGGGCCGGCGTGGGCTTCTTTGCTGCCGGCAGGGGTTGGGAGCAGCCTCCCCCCCCCTTTCGCACCACGTTCAGCCACGAAGGCGGAAAGCCGGACCGAAACCTAACCTAACCTAAACCAGAACCCTAAACCTATACCTAACCTAAACCTAACCTTAACCAAACCTAAACCTATCCTACACCTTACCTAAACCTATGTTTAGGTTAGGTTTAGGTTCGAGCCGTCAGTTGTGTCGCTGTAAGGTAAAACCTAGTACTTATATACCTCATGTCCACGCCTGGGCCTTGCCGCAGCTTCATCCGATGGTTGGGCTGACGATACACCGACAGTGATGGCAGGAAGCGTATCATCCCATTGTAGAAGTGCAGGTCTCTGGGAAATATTTATTCGTTTGCAGCCAGTCGACTTCCACAGTTGGACATAGCATCGATTCGGTAGAATACATAAAGGCCACGCTGAGCAGGTCACTGTAAAACTAGATTTATAAAGCTGCATTCACAATGACATTACGCGTTGTCCAATCTGATTAAATGTCCAACAACCAATCTCAAACTGAATAATATCAAAACTAGTAATATGTATCATTCTGGGACAAGTGGAGGGCAGGCGTGCCTGAGGACGAGCTCCTACTAGGAGGTCAGACCCGGTGAGGAGGCTGGCTGGCGGATCCTTATATGAAGCAGTGCGGCTGGCCAATGACCGCTATGCGTGGAGGCGCATTTTATACGGTCGCGATCCTCAGCAGTGAGGGAATGACCGAGAAGAAGAAGAATGTGTATAGGAAAACATTTTTCGGGCTGGACATCTTCAAGAATTGCTATTATTCAGGCTGGATTTTTTCAGACTGGCCATCTTTCTACGATTAGACATGTTTTAACGATTGGTCATCTCTCAACGACTGGACCTCTTTAAACGATTGGTCATCTTTCAACGAGTGGACGCTATTCAGATTAGACATAATTATCGTAAATCAATTTCACGCTTCAAGTAATAAGTAGCTAATAATTATAAGAACGCTTTTTTTAGCATCCCGTACTATGATCGCTAGTCACTACCAAAGAGAATACAAGAGCAAAGATAATATATACTAGACAAGAGTCACTACCTTAGAAAAATGAATATATCCAATAGAAGGATTTATAAGGGTCCAAGAACGTGAAGGAAACCAACCCTTTTCACTCTTATGGTAATTTTGCTGTTGCTAAAGTGAGAGAATGCTACTTTTAACAGGACGTCAGATACCATGTCCGTACACTGTTTCAGAAATCTAGAGATGAGGCGGACGTGCAAAACATGGATATCGATAATTATCGGATATCGATAATCAATAAAAATATATTACATAGTCTAAAAATTATCATTATATTATTTAGTAAAAATTTGAAATTATGTTAACATGAAAATTTAATTTAATTCTGAAGGCACGCACTTAATTTGAAGGCACTAAACTAGCTAATATTGTCATCTTATAGTGAAATAATTTTATTTCATTTTAGAGCTGTCAAATTTAAATCTGTGGCAACTAATTGCGTTATTATATCTAACAGTTGCCAGTGGAAAGTGAAACAGTATTCTATGTAAAAAATTAATCAGTTTATTTACTTACAACTATTTTATAAAACTACATTTTTTTTAAATAAAATTTAAATTTACTTAGTGTTAATCAATCAATAAATATAATTATAAAAGATTATAAAACAATAAAAAAAAAAACATATTTTTATCATTAGTCATTGCCTGATGTCGATGGTATATGTATCGGTCGATTAGAAATCGATATCCAAGGATATTTGTAAGTCTGGAGATGATAACGTTTGCATTCCAAAAGCTGCAGGGCCTGATAATGACGTGGTACGCGATGTTACTGACGGATCCAAAGCTGCCGGGCCTGATGATGATGACATAGAGCGCGCCGTTTACCGATGCCAAAGCTGCAGAGCCTAATGATTACATTGGGTACGAGAACGTCTGAGGCCCCAAAATTTAAGGACCTGAGACGGAGAACACTACCGTGCCCGAAGTTAATGGAGCTGAAGTTGTAGAAATGCACTGAAAAGAAAATTAATATTTATTGGTCAAGAATAACAAAAAGAGTGTAAAATGAATCTGGCATTAAACATTTTTAAATTACGATTAATTATATAAAAAAAAAATTGGGTGTCAGTAATCCGAGCTAAGAACTATTTTATGTACTAATGAGTTTTTATTATTGTATATTTACTTTTCGCTCACGACGGTGAAGAAAATCAAGATAAAACCTGCTAGCCTGAGGAGAATTGACAAATTCGAAGACAACTGAATAGGCTTGCCCCTATTAAATACGTTTACTTTTAAAAACTACTTACTCTTCCTGGCGACATAAATAATGTAGGCACAGCATTATCCTTCAGTATTCGATATTTATCATCGGTAATAATACAACACAATAATTTAAAATGTCTGGAGCACACTCTATGGTGTTTTTTTTTTGCCGTCCAATCAGCTTCGATGGACACCGCATTAATCCACTTTTCACATTAAATTTTTTTTTCATTAGGAAATCTAAATTGAAAAAATACGTGTGTGCACGTAAAAAATACGTGTATACTCATGTGCACAACACATCCAAAACACAAAAAACACTTTTTATACTTTTATCGATAAATTTTTGTCCAGCTCTATTTAAACATTTCTGTAAAATTACAAAACTAACAAAATATATGAAAGTACACTTATACATGCTCAATTAATATAAATATAATAAAAAGAAATTAATTTCCCTTACTTTTAAGCATAAATTTATCTCTTTAACATGGAAAATGGATAGGTAAACACAAAAAGAATGTTTACCTGTGAAAGTTTATAGTTTCGGATTGATTTTCTTTTCTCCCCATGCGAAATTTGCAGCGCCTTATCACACATACCATAGCTTACACCTTCACAAAATATTATCCTGCACTCTTATCACAAATCTGAAAGGATTTTAAATTAAAATAGTATTTCAAACTCGACTAGCACGCAAACCGTTGCATCAATCATTAATGCAACTAAATTCAAGATGCATTTGTCACTTGACAGCAGCGACCAAAGAGAATACAACAGCGACTATATTAGGGAACATTTTAATCAGCAGGGTAAAGTGGAGCCAAGAGCTACAGTTTTGACAAGTGGCTATGTACGCTTGATTAGTATTATGGCGGGTTCTATTGGATATATTCATTTTTCTAAGGTCACTACTTAGTTTGTGGCTATGATTGAAAAGAAAAGATGGCCGTCTGTCAAAAACTTAAAATGTGATGCATCATGCATGACATGGCGCGACCTTGGCCGGGCCAATCAGCGTGCAATTTCCTCCGCCCGCAGCCCGCATAACTCAGCACTTTGACAAAATTGTTTATTTATCTAATAAACAAAATCGTAAACTTCGCGTGTCTTTACATTGAAGATATTTGCAAAAAATAATTGGGGGGTCTAAGGATAAGTAGCAGAACACATTTCGATGATTTTTGGAATTTTTGTCTGTTTGTCTGTTAGTTTGAGCACGCATCACGTAAAAACTACTGAACTGACTGTGATGGACTTTTCACAGAAACATTGGGCTTAACTAGACTTAACATAGTCTTTATTTCATCGCAATCGGCTTACTCAATCAAAAGTTATGGGAATTTTTAGTATTCAAATGCATTAGTAGGTAAGGTTAGTATGCAATATAACAAAGAAGTATAATTTTAATGTTCGGTACTATTAATATTGCGATTAGTTTGGACTAAGTTTGGAGCTGGAGTGGAAGCGGGAGTGAGAAGGCTAGCGGATTCTGTAGTCCACGGGAGCGGAGCCGCGGGCACAGCTAGTTTCTAATAATTGTCATTGGATGTAATTAATTAAGCGAGATCTCTCACAATAAACCGTCCAACCAGGTGGACAGACAGACTAATTAACTTAATTTATTTAGTTTTAAGAATTTCATTTGACATTTTTATATTTATGTTAGTTATTGATGTTTTTATATTTAATTGTGTTTAATTTGCCTGTCTATAATTTGATTTTATTTAACCTGTGTATAATTTTTATATTAGTAATTAATAGACGTAGATACCTGTTATTAGGAAACTCAAAGGGAGCCAACACGCGGTCCTCAATATGTTTTTTGTACTGAACCCAGCGACACTGGAGCATCTCATTCGTTAGAAGCGAGTAGTGTTTCCTGTTCACATAGTCGAAGACAGTCTTCTCGAACGATGGCAGGGTTCGGAAGTTGAGAGCGATTTCCTTAGTCAGGGCTAGAATCAAACTATCTTGGTCAGACCGTTAGCACATCCCCGGGACCCAGACAAGCAAACAGACACCACTATGGGAGCACCAGCCTGTCCGTTACCACATGCGTGTGCGCTTAAATAAAGCTGCTTCTAAACGGCCAACATTTTCACTGCAGTATACGGACAGCAACACAGCCGGCAATCATACTATACTATTTTAGTATGACCCTGCCATATGTGGTTATCCTACTAATATTATAAACGCGAAAGTTTGTAAGTATGGATGGATGTTTGTTACTCTTTCACGTAAAAACTACTGAATGGATTTTAATGAAACTTTACAATAATATAGCTTATACATCAGAATGACACATAGGCTACAATTTATCAAGATATTGTGTGAATTGTCCAAAATATCAAGGAAGTAGGAAAAAAACTACCATCTGCGAGCTATTCTGGCGTGCGCCATAAAATTATAATCTTAATGTCATTATGTTAGTTCTTTTCTACGCCACGCTAATATAAGCTACTCGACAAAGAGAATACAAGAGACTACTCGAAACACTAATCCTGCGCAGACGAAGTCGCGGGCACCAGCTAGTTATATCATAAATATGTGTTGCTGCGAAACGAAAATACTGCAATATTGCCCGGCCAGCTCTATTGTTGTTTCGTAATGTGGCATAAGTGCATCCCTTTCTACGCGACGTGACGTTTGTCGCGAGTGACGCCGTGATTAGTTGCTATAGTAAGTGCTATATGACGGCGGACCCTGGTATCCCAGGGGGCAAACTACGCCCAGCGATCGACGCATTAAGTTAGAAAGAGAAGAACTTATGTCGTTGACGCACAACGTTGTCCCTACTCCAACGTTGGCAATACTTATTTATATCATTTATTGTTTCATGTAGATATTAGGGTCTTACATATAATCATAGGCGCTAACATGAACCCTGTAAGAGCACTACAATAGATTTTATTTAATAAAAATATTTATAAAATTAAACTGTAAAAATAGGGGTTAATTATTTAGTGGGCCCGATTCTGAAGGCACAACGTTAAAATTTGACAGCGCTAAAATTGGTTTCGTCTTTATCTTCATAATACTGTGTGACAAGGATAGCAACAGTTTTAGTGCTGTCAAATTTTAACGTTGTACCTTCAGAATCGAGCCCATTGTCTATTTAGTTTTATGGAGATGATTTACTTTGTTGTTGGAGACAATTAAAAGTCTTAATCACTGAACTCAATGTTTATTATTTAATTAACTGTTCACCAGTGTGTGGTGCGATGGTGCGAGAACGACTGGCGTTCCGCTGCAGTGCATTACACTGTGTCATCATTTTGCACTGTACTGTGTTCCCACAATTACAAACAAAAATAAATTTACAATGGGCTCGATTCTGAAGGCACAATGTTAAAATTTGACAGCACTAAAACTGTTGCTATCCTTGTCACACAGTATTACGAAGATAAAGACGAAACCAATTTTAGCCAGATTTTAAATGTGTGCCTTCAGAAGCCTGCCTTCAAGGTTACAGGGTTATTAATTAAATTAAATGTAATGTCAAAAATACTTATAAATTAAAAACTTATTTATCTCTTTTCTAATTTATTATTGTTGTCTGTTTGTTGAGTCTAGTTAAGGTAGTTATTATCTGTCACGTCTACTAGTTGGAGCTATTGCTCTGAAATTGCTGTATCTTCGTCATTTTTGATCCGATTTAAATATTTTTTCATAGTATTTATTGGGTTATTAGCGCTAAATATCTGCATACTGTGCATACTTAACAAAAAACGTGACTGATCCAAAATGTTTCATCATTATACCTTCATCTACCACAGTGTTAGGCTTTGTCCTCTTTTGAGTACAGTCAGCATACATATCGCTATTTTTCTTGGTCGTAGGCATTTGTTTAAAATTAATCTCAAAATATAAGCTAAGAAAACAAAGATACAACAGTTCGTTCGTTATAGTTTACAAAAACATAAGTTTGACAATGTCACGTAGTCGGCAAAATGTAAGCAAATTTAAAAAAAAGTTAACGTAGAAAGAAGTATGATTGTATTGTACATAAAGCTCACGCCCCGGTAGGCAGAGACGATGTATCGCCGCTTTGCACAATCCAATGTCGCAAACCGACTTTTCGCTTTTCGCTCCGAGATACCCCTTGACGTGATGTTTTGCGAAGCGAACAACATCGCCGCCTCCGTGTTGAGGTACCACGACTAGCTAGGGAAATAATTGTCCACCTCGTCAGAGCCCCGCATCACTCGGTAAAGCTAATAGTTACCTACCTATTCGATAATGATTTAAATAAAATCTCCTTAACTAAAGCATAAAAAAATACATCATAACCAAAAAGATTATCGTTATAAGAAAAATAACCTAAAGAACTTTAATCAAAATTCTGTCATACAGAGATTACTGCCGTTAAAGAAAAAATAAATTAGAACTTTAAAAAAATGTCACTAGTATCGGGGCATGTCCACGGATTGTATAAAAACATATTCCCTATAGCTCTAAGCAGCTATTTCATATCGAAATGGACAAAATTGTTGCATATTCGGATGAGAAACGCCCCTCCTCCAGCGGGGTCCAGAGAGCCAGTACGATTAGATATGTCGACGATGGTAAATCAGTTCTTTCTTTACACATCTACACCTCATACCATGAAGCAAAATAATTTTTCGTAGCTCATAGTTTCACCTCAAAGGTTTTACCTTCATGATTGACACTAATTGGTTATTAACTAACAGATTCACATTTTAAAATCATCTGTTATCTAATTGAATAACCAATTAGTGTCAATCCTGAAGGAAAAAACTTTGAGGTGAAACTATGAGCTACGAATAATTATTTTGTTTCATGGTATGAGGTGTACATCAGCTCGCAAAACCCGGGGTTATCGATTAACAAGCAAAATGGAATCATTATGCAAGGTGAACAATTCTGGCCACCGCGCATAATGTCATCTTAGCTCCGACCAATCATAACATGGCGCGACCTTGGTCGGGCCAATCAGTGTCCAGTCCCCTCTGCCCGCACACCACTGCACTTTGACAGTCTTGGTAATAAGTGGAGACCACGATTAGGCAGGAATAGAGGCTAGATGGAGAGACTCAAAGACCGAGTTCAGTAGCGCGTTTGACAAAGGCTTGTATGTTCAACAGGTAGGTTTGTAAAATGGCCGCTTGTGATATAATTGTATGTATTGTATGGTCTTCACACTGACACGGGCAGGGCTCGGCCTATGGTATAATTGTTTATGCAGCCTAGGCCGCGCTTTGTCCACTACAGCGCCAGTTTCGGTTCATATAGCTTCTCTTCTCTATTGGATATGTGTCTCTTTCTTTGAGCAACAACCAGGGCTGTCATATGTACGATTTAAAGTGTATTTGTACGATTTTTCGAGTTGAAAATATATAACTATTACGTACACAGATAATGCAAAAAATAGATGACGAATGGCACAATTTCCCCAACACGATCGAAAAGCTTGACGTAACGCTAAACACAGACGAATTTTGGGGCGGAATAAAGCGATTTTTTTTAATAATCTAAAAGATTGGGTTAACTTGCCTTCAATCTATTATGTATCTATCTAAGTAGAAGTGGGAAGAGAACGGGAGCGGAAGTGGGAACGGGGGCGGATTCTGTAGTTCACGCAGCACAGCTAGTTTGGAAATAAAAACTTAACCACGAAATAGTTTAACTATTTGAAAATTTGAAAATTATGACAAAATACAAGACATGTTTTTTATGTAATTAAATAAAAATTTGAGGATAATTGAGAATGTACAATTATTTTATTTCATTAGTTGATATGGAATAAATACGTCTTTTTCAAAGCTGGTATACTATTTTAACTTTTCTTCATCTGACAGCCCTGTCAACCACAGCGACCCAGGGAGGTCAATATGTTCCGTATGTGTCGCGGTCCGTGTATGATGTCTTTTGCATGGCACTACAGAGCTGCGAAGTCCAGGAAAACAGGTTTGTCACCTGAACTTATGCCTAGAATACTAACAAGCAGTCATTCGGCTCTGCGTCGAGTAAAAAGTTACTACGAGTGTCAACGACGACGCTATAAGTTAGAAAGAGACGCACTTATGTTGTTGACGTATACGTTGTCCCTCTCACGATCAGCGAAATGCTTACGGTGTTGCACACTCAAAATAATAAGAGCTAAGATCGCCTGCCGTCGCGTGTGGCAGGCGGCTGTGGGCGACGAGACATCATTGCGTTACGAAAAAAAAGGACGTCAGCGAATTGCCCAAGGTTTTTTAGTTCCAGCTCAGCTTCGCTGTTTGGAACCGTTTCCGGTGGCTGTTGAAGTGAAGGTCAGGTTCATCGCGTGGTTGCCTGCATAGAGCGTACACGTTGGCTACTGCACCCAGCGCAATCGAGAGAGGGAGAACGTTGTACGTCAACAACATACGTGCTTCTCTTTCTAAGTGAAAGTGTGGATCGCTTGGCACTGACGAGCATCGCCAGTCCAGTAATGTGTAATGCCAACCGTGCGCTATTTTACGGGCGAGGTTAAATTGGCGGATATAGGCCAGTGTCGCTTCTTTACTTGGTAATCTATTATATATATAAAAGGAGAGTGTATGACCAGCCTTTTCTCCATGACCACCCACTGCCACCCACTTATGGTTGCTATGTTATACAACCCTGGGTCTACACTTGGTTATAGTGGATGTGTGTGGTAAAAATGTGTGATGGGAATGGGATACTTCTATCCTTTTCTAACACATTGTACGGCTCATATAAACTCGAGATTGTGCTGAATGGCGTTAAGTGCGTTTGTGAGTGACAATATTGAGAACTTTTCTAGAATATTCCATATTTTTCCAGAATGTTCTAGAATATTTTAATTCTTTTTATATAAACTATGAAAATATGTAACTGTAATTGGTCCAGAATGTTCTAGATTGTTCTCAAAATTTCAAGAATGATCTGGGAACTTCTGTGTGTATAATATCAGACAATAGCTACGATTTGTGAAAGCTGTCAATTGTCATGTCGGCTATCTGCGGGTCCTTAAAATTTGCACCACACGTAACTTATGCACGCGAACGAAGTCGCGGGCAACAGCTAGTATTTAATACGAGTGAACTGGTAGAGCTATGTGAATGGTATTGATTTAAAACCTGGATTCAAATTTTCATTTCCAGATGTGCTGGAGTCCTTGCGACGTGACTACAGGGTGCTCCCGCTGGTGGAGAATAAGCTAATGGACTACGGCCACGTGAAGCACTACTCTTTGGACACAAACTACCTTCTTTCTTGCCGCTGGAAGGACTTTATCAAGAACATTGGGTATAAGAAGCGAAGCCCTTTTATGTTTCCTCGAACTAGGTAAGATTCGTAAGTTCTTTCGGCTATATATAGGCCAGGTGTACCCGGCGACACGTCGTCCCTGTGGGATTGTTGCAAAAAAATTGTTTATTTTCAGCGACTTCCATTTCTACAACTACCAACAACGTTACGCTCCATCCCGAAGCACAGACCACCAGCCACACTTTCGCTTCCAAATGCGTATGGGCCCTGGCAAGGACTCACGTGGCCAGCTACCCATCCCTGATGACGTGTTCCCCAGCCCCATCAAGACCAGCCGGAAGGACGCGCCACAGAATAACCACAAAGAAGAAACCGCTAATGCCCCGACCGAAATCCTTTTAGAATAATTTTACATTTGTTTTGTAACAATATATATTTTTTAAGTTATTTTTATTGAGGAATTCGCAGTAGCGTTTTGTTTCTAATTATAGATTTTCTGTCTCATCTACTTTTTGGCTTGGAATGCCGCGGAGGTGAACGATTGCGTCGCCTATAGGATTCTATTTTTTTTTAATTCTTTGTATCTTTTTTTATACTTCATTTCACTGTATTATTGGTGTCTCTTTAAGTCTATTTAACTCTTGTTCTTATTTTATCCTATTTACTATTCTTCTACTTTATCCTTATCTACTCTTCTCTTTACTATGTAAACATGTGATCTACTATGTTCCTTCCATAAATATTCTATTTTATACTATTCTATTCTACTTTATCCTTGTCTTTATCTTCTATTCTTCTCTTCTACTTTACTATGTATACATGTGATCCACTCTGTTCTTTTTTACTTCTAACTACTCTATTCTCCTCTATCTTATATACTGTCTTGTATACTTCTCTTCTACTTCTAAACTATTCTATCCTACTTTTATTTCTGTCAGTTTTATTTATTTTGTTTTATTTTAAATAGAAAGACAGCTCATAGCTGGTGCTTCCATATCAGTAGTCGACTTATTTTGAGAAATTGTTTAGTCTGTTCTTAAACATGTACATTTTTTAGTTTTTATATTTGCAATAAAAGTTCGGAGACTGATGTAGGTACATTGATGTTGTGTAACGTGATTCATACGCAAGTTCCTTATTTGACTGGACCTAGTGCCATGCATATACATATAAAAAGTAAGACGTCTGCGAATTTCCCAAAACTTATTTCTAAAAGATAGCTTTAGTGTAAAAACTTAGTTTTGTAGAATTTCTATTTGTAAAACTTCTGAACTGGTAATACTACCATGCGAATGTTTGTAAATTTTTGTTACTTTTATTTATGGAAGTGTTATTTATTTATTATTATTAAAATACTACTAAACTCATATTTTACGTTTATTTTTTTTTTATTTTTCTTAGCTTTCGGCCTTTTTTCGCAGGTAGTTATTAACAATTTGCATAACAAAACTCTTATGTTTATTCTTATAATGGAATTTCGATTCTAGGAACCGTAATTTTATTCATGCTACAATATTATACAATTCTCTGCCTTTGAAGCGGCATTTTCATGACTATAACTATTTTCTTTAATTTTTCATGTGGTTTCTATGGAACGGGAACAGTTTAATGAGACTGTATATTTTCGATACCTTTGCAGAGGGCAAAGAACCTAATCACTCTTATTTGTTTGTTCTGTGGATCGAATCGATTTGTCAAAATGCAGGCTTTGTTTATATTTTTTTCATGAATTATTTCGTATCTATATTTGAATAGTGAAGATGTTATGTAAATTTTAATAATGAAGACATCACATGTCTGCCGATGCTGCCTCTCCGAGACGTGTTTTAAGGATATTTCTAATGAGTATTATTACGGGGAACAGAAAGAAGTGTATGCAGTTATGTTATTCGATACTTTAAACTTGGAAGTGAGTATATTTTCAATAAATAATATGTCAGGACCTGAGCCGTGGGGTGAGAATAGAACGGTGGCCTACCGTAAATCTTCCCATGGGTCGTCTTCAAGGCGACTAAGGAACTGCACCTGTGACGGGCGCAGCGTTCTCCTATGTATATTAAGATCATTACTGCGATCACCAATCCGTCGGAGTGTACAAAAGGGGGCGCTATGGAAAATCTGGATTGGCATGAAAAATTTTTGTACACCCGCAACAATAATTTCCCTAGCTAATCGTGGTACCTCAACGTGTCTCAACATGGAGGCGGCGATGTTGTTCGCCACACATCACGCCAAGTGGTATCATGGGGCGAAAAGAGGGCGAAGGAAAGTTGCCTTGCGATGTTTGTCTGGATCGTGCAACATGGCAGTACATCATCTCTGCCTACCCCTCTGGGACTAGGCATAATCATTATATATGTTTTTAGTAACTTCAATATATTCAATACAACTTAAATACTGGTTATACCATCGAAGGTTTAACGATAAGACTGTGTAGATGTACTGTATATTTCATTCCAGATTAATAGTCCTATGAAAACAAACGCATTTGCGTCTCGAAAACAAAATACACAATAGATGGTGTTCCTAAGTGGACCGCAAAGTTTACTTGGTAATACAAACCTATTTTTGCTGCTGGTGACCCTATCATGTATATGTTACCGAGACGTAAATAGCGTTGGTTTTCATAGGACTATTAATCTGGAATGAAATATACATGTGTAAGTTACTTTATTATTGTATCTTTTAATATATTTTTACGTGCAATAAAGACTTTTTAGCATAGGAAAATATCGTGAAAAAGGCTGCATATACCAAAGAAGTTTAAGGCACATCTTAAGTCTGTCAACCTACACTGGGCCAGCTAAATGGAGTACAGCCTGTAGGCTTGCGCCCCAGTAGTGGGACATATTGATAGGCCATGTTGATATAAATTTAGTCATGATGATTCAGTAAATTACATTACCAACCTTTTTCCAGATATCATACGAAGAAGACAACAGCCGGCTGATCTGCGAAGAGTGTATCGTACAGCTCCGCAATGCTGCAGCATTCAGAAAACAAGTCTTACATGCTGAAGAGACATTTGTAAGTAGATTGAGGAATGGTCATGCTGATACTGGTAAGTTTCTAACAGTATTGTATGAAGAACATGGGTCAAACATTCATAACAATTCTTATAATAATAATAGCCTTTATTTCCGAAATTATTACACTTAATACTAAGGATTGTTTATATTAGATCTCTCATTTCGGTGTGCCTTCTGGCATAGGCCTCGCCCAATTCCTTCCAGTATTCCCTGTTTTGTGCCACTCTTGTCCAGTACGGTCCTAGGGTCTGTTTTATTTCGTCTTCCCATTGTCTTATTGGTCCTCTGTTTCTGGTACCATCTCATGAGAGTCACCAGCTTGCTCCACTTGTCCAGACTGCAGCAATTCATATGTCCAGTCCACCTCCACTTCTGTTCGTCAATTCTTGTCAGTATGTCGGTCAGTTTCAGACAATTTTTATACATTTAAGTAATCAAATAAATAAATTATATTACACTTTATTATTCTTTTTCATTCTTATTTATTCTTTTGCCGTCTGGTTTCCGGTAGTGTAGAATAGGACCACTCCAACTCATCCCGTGGATGTCGTGCAAGGTGACTAAGGGAATACCTACATTATAAAACATCAATCAGGCCTCTCCAACCCGTCTGGCCAGCGCGGGAATCCTCTGTCTGTCTCCGGCAGATGAGAGAGTGTTGTGCTCCTGCAGTGTAGACAAAAATAACCTGATGATAATTTTTTTTTTCATAGTGCCTACTTTTGTACACTCTGACTAAGAGTCCTAATATGTAAGCAAGCATGGGAGATAATGTACGTCACAAGATATATAAACAGTATTGAGCAGTCCCTTATACAATAAAGAAAACAGTTTTCTCTCAGACTGTGGTATGAATAACATGACAAAGCAGTGTGTCCTTACGAGGCTGGCTTCAACCTCCTTAAGTCACAAGCATCAAAAACAAAATGATTTTTCTGCTTACAGTTTCAGGTTTGAATGAAACGCCAAAACTGGAAATCAAAGATGATTTCAATGACCACGTCACTGGTGAATTTGTTTATGATGATGATGATGATGATGGGGCAAGTGATCAAAGTGATCAATTTGATGGTGGCCTTGGATGGCAGGATGATTACGTTCTCAATATTGACGATGGTATGTTTTTATTTATATTGAATTCAAATTTATAATTAACATTGTTATTATTATTGGTTTGAAATGAAATATATGTCGACGAAATAATAAAAGAGGAGCTGATTTGGAGGCACAGTGTGTCTTCGACGCGCCGTTCGGGTTTGTTCGGCTATCGTCGCGAGCACGCGCTCACGGAACGTCGGGTATAACTGGCGCAGGCGCAGAACCGAGACAGTCTTCGATGGAAAGGCGTTACGCTGACGGATCGTCTGCCTTCTAAAATCGTTACTTGATGATGTAGTGTAATTTCATGTAGTGTCATTGAAGCTAGTAAACGTGTTAACTTTGTAACGGCATGAAACTCAATTTGGAAGCCCACATTTTCGGCGGAACCAGGAACCAACGACATATATGTATGTTTTTTTGTAAATCTTTTCTAACATTTCTAGGACAAGGAGAACTTTTTGCTATAAAACTAGAAACAAACGAACTTAATTTAATAAAAGATGGAGTCAACAAAACTACTAGACAAACATCTAGGCTGAACAGAAAACGATCAAACTCTAATGACAATACTATTGAGAATAGGGGAGAAGTATTAATACCTGTAGAAGGTCAAACATTGGGGAATAAATCAAAGAGAAAAGACTCTAAAACTGTTAAAGGTAATTATTACAATGCGGTGGTGTGTGATTCCCGGCTTAGAACAGGGCCACCCCCATACTTCCGGCGGGTGTCGTCAAGGTGACTAAGGGATTACACATAGGACGGGCAGCAGCGTTCTCCTGTGTATATTAAGATCATTACTGCGATCACCAATCCACAGTCAAGTATGATGCCCAGCCCACCAAAAGTGGCATTCTATTGGGCAGGCTTATACAATACAATACACTTTATTACACAAACAAAATCAGTTACACGTTATAGAAGTTACAAATAGTACAATTTAAGCGGTCTTATCGCTTTAAGCGATTTCTTCCAGACAACCTTTGGGTAGAAAAGTATTATGCCAGAGAAATTGTAGCTTGCGCTGATTAGGAAATTTAATCGATAAATAGGTACTTTAATGACTATAATAAATAAAATAAAATAGCAAATAAGTTATAAGTATTAAGTTGATTATGTTATCTTATGTTCAACAGTGGGCATATTTTGGCTGATGATGATGATGAATGGAAGACCAGGGATCGGAATTAGGTAGTGTACTTGCGATGAAATGTTTATGCTAATATAATGATTAATATACATATATGTACACAGGAGAATTAAAGGAGTGTTGGAGTTTTAACTATGATTTTTCTCATGTGTTTTAAACACTTGTTTAAAATCAAACCTACACCCGCATAATGATCAGTCGACGTCCACTGCTGAACATAAGCCCCCCCCCCATAGAAAGACTCTTTTGGTGCGCTGTCTATTGGGGGATTTGTCATAATCACCACGCTTAGCAGGCGGATTGGTGATCCCAGTGAACATGTTAATCAGTAATCAGTAAACTTTATTGCATTCCATGGTGTTAACATATGATAAAAAAAAAGAGTTCTCAATCTTAATATACACAGTGGAACGGTGCTGCCCGTCCTATGTGTAATCCCTTAGTCGCCTTGACGATACCCACGAGAAGATTGGGGGTGGTCCTATTAATTCCTAATATATTTTCAGAAAAACCAATAAAATCCGAAACAACATCAAAACACAGAAAGTTAAAAACCTCTACATCGCTAACCCAAAGAGATATGAAACAGAACTCATTAAAACTCATTAACAACTCAAACATTTGCCTTTTCGAGTCATTAAAAACTAAATTCCGTTGCTTCTACTGCAAAGAATCTTTCATTAATATAACAGATTTAAGAGAGCATTCTATAATACATTCTAATTCTAGTCAGAAATACTTGAAATTATGCATTAACAGACTCAAAGGTATGTCTTATAAAACTGTAGACATATCGTCTTTATTATGTAAAATATGCTCGCGAACTATAGAAGATTTAAATACATTACAGAATCATTTAGTAACAGAACATAACATAGAATTTTCGAGTACAGATCACTTGCTGATACCTTACAGACTAGAAAAAGATTTCAAATGTGTACTCTGTAGTGAAGAATTTCATACGTTTTTTAAATTATCAGTTCATATGAACTCCCATTACACGCATAACGTTTGCGAAATTTGTGGAATGTCCTACATCAATAGATTAAGTTTAAGAATGCATGTACACTCTATGCATCGAGAGAAGAAGTGTTCTCTGTGCCCCGCTGTGTTTCTGAATAGTTATTCTAGAATAAAACATATGAGAACAATCCACAATACAAATTGTTCTAAGAGGTATTGTTTGCTTTGCAACAAGACATTCCCTTATACATATTTGTTGGAAGAACACAAAATTAAAGACCACGGGGTTAAAAGACAGATAAGTAGCTGCTCGGAATGCGGTAAGGCGTTCTTAACTCTGCAGAATTTGAAGATTCACATCCGTTCTGTGCATATCCGGGAGAGGAACCATCCCTGCGAGTTTTGTGAGATGAGATTTTTTACCAAATGCGACAGGAGAAGGCATGAGAGAACCCATCAAGATATAAGGTTGGTTTTAATAAAAAAAATTAACAGTTTATTACCCCGGGGCCCCCAACGCACACACACCACACACAAATATACTGTATATTTATATATTGTATATAATAGGCTGACTGGAAGAGATCCCTAAGTGGGATAAGTCCGCCTTTGTACTCAGTTTAATTCCTATTTTATTATTGTTGTTGTTGTTATTTTTGGTACAATAAAGCGTTTACATACATACAAATATTTAAAAAAAAAATAACATGTATAAATGGTAATGCTTATCTCTTTAAAGAGATTTCTGCCAGCCTACCAGCGACAGAGAAAACTTCGTGATAGGGCAGACATGTGTGTACATACATAACAAACAATCTAATAAAAAAATTACTAAACTTCGCGTGTCTGTACATTCAATATATTAGCAACAAATTGTGGGGAGGGGGGGGGTTTATTATATACATTAGATCATTTCTGAATTTTTTGTCTGTTTGTTTGTGCACGCATCATGTAAAATTCGCTTGTCCATTGGGGGATTTGCCATAATCACCATGCTTGGCAGGCGGATTGGTGATTGCAGTAATGATCTTAATATACACAGAACGCTACTGCCCATCCCTGGTGCAATCCCCTAGTCGCCTACAAGATTGGGAGTGGCCCTATTCTCAGCCGGGAACCACGCGGCACAGAGCGACTAACAAACATCCTTATTTACAACATTAATTTGATGGTTCCAGGTCATTCGCGTGCAGTTACTGCGAGGGAAAGTTCAAGTCAAAAGACTCCATGAGAAGACATCTGAAAAGGCAACATGGGCATTTGTTCATCACGAACTGAACTAGGGACCCACCCGGCTTCGCACAGCTGGGATTCGGAGCTAAATTCGCTCAGATTCATGTCGCCGGGGAGAAAACCAAGTCAAAAAGTTCTTTATTGCACATGAATACCAAGGACGAGCAGCAGCGTTCTCCTGTATAATAATAATATGTCAGACATTCACACCAATTATCCAGTCCCAAATTAGGCGGAGCCTGTGCTATGGTTACTAGATAACGGATAAACATACTTAAATAAATATATAAACATCCAACACTTGGGTACAGACATTCATATTCATCATACGAACATTTGCCCCTAGCGGGATTCAAACCCGCAATCTCCGGCGTGGCAGGCCGAGAGCTACCCGTTCCGCCACGGAGGCCGTATATATTGTATGTAACCAACCACTTATGGTGTCGACCGTACATAACGGAAATAAAAAAATAAAAGTTTACTTATAATATTTTATTTAACTAACATGAATCCCAACATGGGTTCTCTTCATATGACGTCTTAGAGAATCTTTTGTGGCAAATAAATTACTACAAGAAGTGCATGAGAATTTTTTCTCACCCGTATGTGTGACTCGATGCCTTGAGACGTCGGATTTGGTATAAAAAAGATGGTGGCACACATCGCATTCATGATTTTTCTCCTTCATATGAACATTTTTCATGTGATTGTTGCATAAACTTCTTGTTATAAACACTTTAGAGCACATCGAACACTTGTACTCAGGTTTTGACATCCCGTGTTTCTCGACCAGGTGCTGCACACGAAAATTCTCTTGAAAGAATCTCTCTTGACAGTACGGGCAGGGGAATCTGAGTTTCCGTTCAAATTTGATATCATGGACGCTAATATCATGGTCCTTTTTATCTATTCTGTTCTTGAACACCAAACTACACTCTTTGCAGTCAAAAGGTCTATGAGAACGTGTTTTATGGAGATTCAAAAACACTAAATTGGAAAATCCTGCCCCACATATATGACACACTTGCTTCTGATAATGTTTATTCATGTGGATATTTAAAAGTCTGAACATAGTAAATGCTTCTGAACATATCTGGCACTGCAAATTTCCATTCTGTATTTTAAACGGCACTAGTAAGTCTTCTTGGAGCTCAAATTGTATATTGTGTGCTTTACTTAAATGAGTTCTTAGCGAGTTTAAATTTTCCACTTCAGAGCAACAGATTTTGCAATACAGTGTTGATATTTCTACTTTGACTAATCGATTCTACTGTAGAATGATTTTCTTCTCGATGTTTTCAAGTGTGTGAGTATTACTCGTATGTTCTCTCAATAAATTCACGTCGGAGAATGGCTCCTTGCAGCAGAAACACCTGTATCTGCTTTTATTCCACTGAAACACACATATAGTTGAATTCTCGAGCAGTTTCAGGGAGTTTTCTCTTAAAATAGGTCCATTGCCGCGTCTTTCGGCTATTTTCATCCAGTTTTTTTCAGTTTTTGAATTTGTTTTCAGATCTGTAGAGTAAAAATAAATATTATTTACATTGATTGCATTAGTATATCGTCTTAGGAAGACCTGGTGACACTTCGACCCTTCGGGATCTTTTGTGCCAAACCCCTGTCCACCAACGGTGCCCCAAGCTGATTTGGTGGACTTCACATACGCCTTAGAATTTCTTCCTTGGCATATGCAGATTTCCTCACGATGTTTTCCTTCACCGAAAAGCCTGTGGTATTATTAATAGACCATACTAAGGTTTGGAAAAAGCATTGGTACGGGTCGGGTTTGAACCCACGTCATCATGAACGTGAGGCGAGAGCACAACCAACTAGGCTACCACGGCTTTGCCACGTTAGCATAGTGGCCTGGTGGAATCGAGCGCTAGAGGTCGTAGGTTCGATTCCCACCGGACAAAGATAACTGTACAATTCTTCCGTCCAATTTCAATAGTGCAGAAAAAAAATCTATTTTGGGATTAGACAAATGTATGTATGAAGAAGGTGGCCGGAAGAGGCTGGATGCGGAGGGCGGAGGACCGGGTGTGGTGGCGTTCATTGGGGAAGGCCTATGTCCAGCAGTAGACGTTTAAGGGCTGACATGTTGATGTATGAGTACATATCGTCGACGGAAATTTAAATTGGCGTGAGGGATAAAATGCCAAAATTGTTTTTGATTTTTTTAGTTTCCAAACTCAGTTTTCAATTCTCTATCGAATGGTATATTTAAAAGTTGTTTGAACCTCAGAAAAACGAATATGTTTGAACCTAAATTACTGCTTTGAACAAGTACAAAGAAAAAAAAGATTTTTGCGGCTCCTGAAAAGTAGATGTCTGTCCCTTATGGCTTAATTTAAATTTCCATTTACGATATAGTAAATCAAATTTATTTGCATCTACATACTGGACTGATTATTTTTATTATTATAACGATACGATTTATCAAATGCAAATTGGCGACAATGAGATCTTGCACAACCCTTGAATTCTCTTATATACAAAAAAAGTCATAATCATAACATAGATAAACTCTTATTGCACGCAAATTAAGGATAACAATAAAATAGGTACAGATTTTTGGAAAGTGTACAAAGGCGGCATTATCGCTGAGAGCGATCTCTTCCAGGCAACCTTTCAGAAGGCAAGTAAGAAAGACAGCGACAGAGTTTTGCAGGTAAAAGAAAAGAAATTTATAATTACATACCTATTTGATCATATTTATCTTTGATCTTCGATCTCTTCTTGGATTTGGCTTCATGTCTCTTTCTTTTAACCTTGGTGGGAGGTTCGTAGTCACTCTCATCAGCTCGCGTTAACTCCAACTTAATATTGGCCAGGACCTCTGAAGAAAATAACAATTATAGTTTTCTACAAAAACTGCATGAGCAATTTGAAAATCACACATACATACATAATGCCTTGGTCCCAGAGGGGTAGGCAGAGACGATTTATGCACCTCCTTATATTCATCTCACTGCGGACACTGCCCTTTAAAATACTTCTCCAATTTGATCCTTGAACATCCTCCTAGGACGATCTATATCTGTCGTTTCTTACACATTCGCGCTGTAAATCTATTCACTCACGCTCTAAATGTCCAAACCAACGCAACACACCCTTCTCTACCTTCATTACTACATCTTTCAAACCCAACGATCTCTATGTACTACTAGATGGAGCGTTTCAAAGAATCACTCTGTTCCACACAAGTAGCCACAACTCTTTCACATTCAAAATGAAACTTGTGCAGTTACTACTCAGAACATTTAATTATTTACTAAATATTGACATTATTTAACCGTAGCGTTAATATTTAGTAATAATTAAATGTTCTGCGTAGTAACTGCACAAGTTTCATTGTGAATGTGAAAGAGTTGTGGCTACTTGCGTGGAACAGAGCGATTGTTTGGAACGCTCCATCTTGTAGTACATAGAGATCGTTGTTCAAACCACACTTCTCACGTATCACTGTATTCCTGTGTGTGCGTGTATTTTATATAGGTACATATCATATATTATGTTTATGATGCACGTATTTGTTTGGATATATATTACCATTAGATTTTCTGTGTTAGATTTTCTATTTATAGAATCAGTTGAAGTTTATTCGAGTTGGTACAAACAGTTTTTTTTAAACGGGCGCCATTCAATCAAGAAAATATTATTAGTCTAGCTATTGCCGAGACTTCTGCGTGGACAACTTAACATTACAAATTATTATGTATTTCCCATGTTATTTCGGGATAAAAACTATCCTATGTCCTATTCCAGGACCTAACCTATATGTGTACCAAGTTTCATCACGATCCGTCCAGTGGTTGAAACGAAACATCGAAGTCATCATGGAAACATCCAAATATCCAAACTTTCACATTTATAATATTAGTAGGATATAGTAGGATTTTGATATAAACAGATTTTTTTGAACCTTTAGTAGTTTTTGAAATATCCAATGGACAAACAAAATCCGCTGTTAGAGTATCCGTTTTGACAATTTACAAAGTCTCACCATCATCATCACAGCTTCCATCATCAGGAAACTCTTCACCATTGTAGTCGTTACCACTTTCATCGAGGTCAACCGGCTGTGCTTCAATTTTGACATAGTCCAGATTCAACTCATCAGGTACTTCAGGAACTTTGTCATCTGAAAATAAAGATATGTTTTAATAGTCATTATATAAGTTGTCACCATCATCATCATCAGGTTACTTTTATCTCCACTGCAGGAGCATAACCCTCTCACATCTGCCGGAGACAGACAGAGGATTTGGCCTACACTCCCTGCACTGGCCAGACGGGTTAGGGAGGCCTGATTGATGTTTTATAATGTATTCCCTTAGTCGCCTTGTACGACATCCACAGGAAGAGTTGGAGTGGTCCTATTCTACTCTACCGGAAATCACATGGCAAGTATATATAAGTTGTGTGAAAATAAATTATTAATACGTTGGGATATGTTTTCAGATTGAAGAGGCCTTTCTTAAAAGAGAAGCTGGGAAGGGAAAGGAGGAAATAACGCCAGTTAAATGAATAAGGTGTATAATAAAATAACATAGGTAATAAGAAATAATTTTAAGACATATTGTAACTTCTTTCAGCATTAAAGGCTTATCTATCTATATATGTTGGGATTCTAAATTATTGTCTCATCTCACAGAAGACATAATAGTTACTACGTAAAAGATTTATCACTCCCTAGTAAAATGAAAATACTGAGGCCTCTCATCACCTACTGTCAAACAACATACGTTGTTATTGCTCCATAGAAAGCGCGCGTTGTGCGAGCGGTGGCTTAAAGTGCTCGACTTAGCGTTGTTTTTGCTCCGTACGGGCGGGGCGAGAACTACGCCGGGGGCGATCCAAGAAGACACAGGTATTTATCGCAGTAGGTGATACTTTCACAAATCAATAAAGTATTCAATTTCATTCAATCAATTCAATCCTTGTTATGTTTATTCGTGCGGTCGCGAGAAATCCGATGTCAAGAATAAGACAAGGTGCATAAGTTTTGCACGCATTTGGAGCCCTAGTGTGACCAGTTTCACTTGTCTACTACTCTTATGGTATACACATTGACCAACCTTTAATGGGACTGGTCTGCCAGTTCCCCAGATATGCCACAAAGATATCCTCACTCCGCAGCACTGCTTGCTTGAAAGAGTAAGCATCCCGGAGCCTTACAATACAGTCTTCGCACATCAGGTGGCTGCGGCTTGGTCTTTCGTCTTTGTATACTATCTGAAAATACATGGATAGACACGGGATTAGTATCCTTTAGAAGAAAAAAAACTTTGATAAAAAAGTAAGTTTATAATACAATACTTCTAAAAAAATTGGAGTTTGGGTTCCCAATATGGACTTTGCTAGACAAAGCACAAAATGAAGACTGGTTCATCATGATAATATCAGCCCTTGGAAGGCCTATGTCCACTGCTGGACACACCACACCTGGGCCTCTGCCCTCCGCATCCAACTGTACCAGCCACCTTAACTTCGTCAATCCATCAGGCAGACACTGATTATGAATACATAATCCCTATGACAAGTCGACCGACATTACATTATATTCTAGATATTATTAGGGAAAGAAATAAACAACTTATTTATATACTTTTTATTTCATAGAATAATTATGCAGATAAAAGCCTTTTTTGCAATAAGTGATTCATATTGTCTGGAAGTCTACACTGACTGATGCGGGCAAAGTGCGTGGCTAGCGGGCAGTACCTATTTTATGGAATCTATCGCCACCGCTCGAGTGTGAGACGTTTCTTTTAAGGTTCATGCTATACTTAGGGAGTTGGCGGCACCTCACACGAGCTCTGATATGTACCGGCACTAATACAAATCAGAGTACAAGTTACGCGTTATGATTTGTCTAAAATTCAGTCAAAAATAACATAAATCTATACCTGAATGTTAAAAGTATCCTTCAGCATGTCTTCATACACCTCTCGTTGCCCAGAGAAGTAGTATTCCGCTGTAATATCCTTGTAACAACCATATTTCGTCGACAAACAACAACAGCAATGGCAAATATTTAGTGGTTGCTTACAATCGATGTTTTTAAGAGTGGAACTCATTGTTTGGTTGTATTTTAGTTTATTGCGATAAGTAACTGTAATATTTACAATGCCATTTCCTTGCAATCAATTAAATAGGGAACAAAATTCACATGATAGAATCAAAGGAAAAACAAATCAATGAAATATCTGCAGTCTGACAAACTTTTCAATTCCGGTGGTAATTAATCGAACTAATTTATTTATATGAAGATGACAGTTTGAATGACAATCTTGTTTAGAAGTGGCGCCGCCATCACCGTTACAAGTAAGATTGGCGAACAATAATTCCATGAAAAATTGTGCAGAGAAGGCAACGATTTTTACGTTCATACAGTATTATCTAATTTTGGAGTAACGAGTTCTCAAGTGAAGACCGCGACTGGGCAGACTGTAATGTGGAACGGGCATCCTGGCTAGATGGAGCGAAGTGAGGCAATAAGGCGGCTGGCAGTGACTGGATGAGAATAGCCAAGGATCGGGTTTAGTGGTGCACCTTGGGAGAGCCCTTTATCTAGCAGTGTACAGTCTATGTCTAACAGTCAGGCTGATGATAAGGTGATTAAATGCGTGGGTATTTTGAATTGCTATCAACGATATTATTTCTATCGAAGGAATCCGCGTCAGGGTGAATATACGAGCGTTTCAACCGCCGTCATTATCCTCACCCCCAAAAGTTGATGAATAAGAATATATTTAATTAAATATTTCACCTGTGCAGTATCTGTGCATGGACCAGAAACTTATTTTATAATAAAAACGATATGCGGGTGTTGTCTCTTCTACTTTTGAAGGGGAGGATAATGACGGCGGTTGAAACGCTCGAATATTCACCCGTCAACTACAGAAATGTAGGATTTCCGTGGTGTCAACAGTATTCACACGAAGACAACGTTAGTTTGAGGAAAGCTTTAGATAACGTATAGCTGCGGCGGAAACAATGTGGTGAGTGGTTTCTTTCAGGTTTACCACATTGACTCACCAGGAAAAGCAAAATATAAGCTAACGACATTTATATAGGAACAGTCTGATGGCTTATCTATCAGTATAACAATTAGTATTCTGATGTATTGTTGGTGGTTTCTAATTTTTTTATTTTTTTTATCGTTTTCATTAGTGCGCAGTAAATATTTAAATTATATCCATTGTTAGTAAGAGTTTGTGACAGTATTTAATTTTATTATTGTTGCTTCTTTTCTTTAAAATAAATATAATAGTGAGTTGAATTGATCGATAATTTTGTCGGTAAGTTGTTTTTGGGTAAATGTGTTCTTAGTAGAGTGAATAGGCATATTCTGGACTAGCTGTGCCCGCGGCTCCACTCGCGTGGACTACAGGTTCCGCTCCCATTCCCACTTTTGCTCCCTATCCCACTTCCACTCAGACTCTCAATCTCACTCTCAATCCCGCTCCCGCTCCCCCTTTCCCACGCCCACTCCCACTCCCACTCCCACACCCACTACCACTCCCACTTCCATTCCCACTACCAGCTCCAAATGAAGTCCAAACTCGTAGCAATCTGAATAGTACGGAAATACTTAATTATTACTTACAAAATTTGCAATATATTGCATACTAACCTTACCTACTAATGTATTTGAAAACTAAAAATGTCCATAACTTTTGATTGAGTAAACAGATTGCGATGAAATAAAGACTAGATGTTAAGTTAGGTTAAGCCCCATGTTTCTGTGAAAAGTCCATCAAAATCCGTTTAGTAGTTTTTAAGCGATGCCTGCACAGATTGCGATGAGTTTGGATTACATTTGGAGCTGCGAGTGGGAATTGGAGTGGGAGTGGGCGTTGGCGTGGGAAAAGGGGAGTGGGTGTAGAGCGGGAGCGTAAGCCATCACCATAGATTATAGGTGCCATAAGATATTTTCGAAAGTTTGTATGAATCAAATGACGCGATTATTTGAATCTAAGATGTGTTACTATTTCTATTACTTGGAAAAAAATAGGAAATAAAAGACTCTAGGTAAGTCACATATTTTCTAACTTTGGTTTTATCTCAGCGTTCAACAATTACTTCTACGAACACATTCACACAGCAATATTTTAAACTAAGTTCAAAAAGTAGGTACGTTCAAGTGGCAGTGGGCTAGTCACATCTGTTGGAGAACTGATTAACTGTTGCCTGGGGTAAACGAGTTCTCGAGTGGGAGACCGCGACTGGGCAAGTGTAGTGTGGGACGGACGTCCTGGTTAGATGGATAAGCATAAGGCGACTGGCAGTGACTGGATGAGATGGGTTCAGTGGCGCGCCTTGGGAGAGGCCTATGTCCAGCAGCGGACTCTTTCAGGCTGATGATGATGCTGATGATAAGTTTAAACTTTGATCGATCGCTTTTGATTGTTCCAGGAGCCATAGAACGTTCAACCAACGGATCAGGAAATAGGGAACAAATTTCTGGATCCTTCAGTAATCTTGGAGGAAACATAGCACAACAATTAACAGGAACCTTGACCGGACTAAGAGAGAACATAAAACAGGAGTTGTCCAGGGCTCTGTCTGGGGTTTGGGTGTCAGGGAATCTGCCGGATTGGTCCGAGACGTTGTCGAGGAACATTGAACAACACGTTTCTCAGGTATTAGCTGGTATAAGCTTCAGGGAAATGTCAAATACATGTGAATGTAAGTATTTTTTTCTTACATTATCAGCCGAAATTCGTCTGATGGTCCAGAAAGCGTATCTTTTATGCCTCATTGTCACGTTTCTAGTGAGGGGCTGAAGTTATGCAGTTAGAAACCGCGCAATATGGTATTTTTGTAGGGTTCTTTTTATCGATGTTTACCCGACCGAAACGAGTAAGCGTTTGGTAGTTTATGCAATTGTTTGCACGCGTGTCGTGACTTCTTCGCCATTCTATCTTGATAGGGTTTCTGTGGCTTATGTTGAGCAGTTGTTGAGCACCGTTCTATCTTAAAAGGTTTTTTATTTATTGTTGATGGGTTTGCGCTTGACCTCACTCTCACCTGATGGTAACTGATATGAGGCCTAAGGTGGAGCGCGCTTACCCAGAAGATGCCTATTCACTCTTTCTTTAAAAAGATCCAAATTGAACTTGTCTGGAAATACCCAAGCTGGCATTTCTATGGTCTGAACACAAGCCTCCCTAATTGAATGCAATTTTTGGTGGCATGTCCATAATTTACCATAATCAGCACCTTGGCAGGCGGATAGGCATATGGTGTTCGCAGTAATTAATAAGCTTAATATACACAGGAGAACTGAGACTGTCGCCTTGACGACACCCACGGGAAAGGTTGGGGGTGACCCTAATCTAAGCTGGGAACCATACGGCAGCAGGGTTTTCGTTTTGTCAAAATCTTAAGTACTAGGCATGCATAAACATAGAGAAGTATTTAACTAACACGACTCGCACAGCACACTGAAGCCACAAAAATGCTGAAAAAAGACAATAAAGCGCTGATATTAACAACACCATAAGACCCCCATACTTATAAAACATCAATTAGGCCTCCCCAACCCGTCTGGTCAGCGCGGGGAGTGTAGGCCAAATTCTCTGTCTGTCTCCGGCAGATGAGAGAGGGTTGTGCTCCTGCAGTGGAGACAGAAATAACCTGATGATAACCCCCGTAACTGTTGGTTTCTTTTCGGGATCAATGTAAAGATTGGTTTTCCCACAGATGTGACTATGCCGAGTGGGAGTCTCGTCCAGCTCTCATGCGTTGTAAGTAAAGATCTATGTTCAAATCAGCCTTGATTACATATCAGCCCTTAGACGTCCACTGCTGGACATAGGCCTTCCCAATGAACGCCGCCACACCCGGTCTCCTGCCCTCCGTATCCAGCCGCTTCTGGGCACCTTCTTCAGGTTGTCGGTCCACCCTCCGCGTGCCGATCCGCGGTCTCCACTCCAGAACTCGTCTGCCCCAACGGCCGTCGGTTCTGCGACGAAGGCTGAAGCGGCAGTGACCCGCCAACTGCCAGTTCAGCCTTCATTGACAGCCCTTAAATATTAACGGTCGGAGAAACTAGCAGTGTATACTAAATATCTAAATATTACTACATAGAGAAGCGACACCTCCCCTATAATATACCTATAATAATGAGGAATAACCACATAAATTGCAGAGCATTTTATTTTAAAAATTATTAAAATCCATCAAGAAATGGCGAAGTTATTAAAATTTATGTAACACAACTTTTCCAAACTCGCGCTCTTTTTATGTCGACGTCACTTGTTGGGATGTTCTCGGCCTCTTGCTCGGAGTTTGCTTACGGCAGACTGCGCTAGTGTGCTGGGCACATGATCCTGCGACGCGTCAGATGACGTCACATCCGTTTTTGGAAATTGCTGTAACTTCGTCATTTTTGATCCGATTTAAATAATTTTTTCATTTTATTTATTTGGTTTTTTAGCGCTTAATATTCTCATACTTAACAATTTAACGTTCCATTTATATGTTTAATTCTCTTTATTGGGAAAATATGTACCCATTATTCTAGTATTTGTCTCACACTGTAGTATCCTTATAACAGTCCTTTATATAATGTCATTCATTTAGAATTACCTAATTTTTTTATTGTATTTCCGTGGTTTCTACTATACAGTAATCAAAGATAATATATGTATACCTAAGTGTATACTAGAGTCTGCAATTCAGAGATACCCCACGGAGAATGCAACCTATGAAAAATCTCATTAATAACATGATGCATCACTGCTTTGTTTTTTTTTTGTCTTAGGCACCAGACATGAAGAGCATTTTGAGCCTCACTACTGAGGAGTACTGCACCATAGAAAAGGAGATGCAGGACTCCATCGTGGACCACATCCACTGCAGCACTGCTGGAGGCTGTTTCTCAAAATACGTCATTGTTAAGGTACTCTTTTATTTTAAACTAGCTGTCAGCTAGCGTGGACTACAGAATCCGCTCACAATCTCACTCCCAATTCCACTTCCACTCTCACTCCCACGCCCACGCACACTACAGCTCTAAATGTAGTCCTAACTCATCGCAATCTGAACTGCGCCGAAAATTATAATTATACTTCTTTGTTATACATCATATCTACTAATGTATTTGAAAACTAAAAATTCCCTTAACTTTTTATTGAGTCGGTCGATTGCGATGAAATAAAGACTAAATGTTACTCCGAGTTAAAACTTACGTTTCTATAAAAAGTCTATCAAGATCAGTTCAGTAGTTTTTACATGGTGCGTGCACAAACTAACAGACAAACATAAACAGACAAAAATTCCCAAAATGGTCTAAATGTGTTCTATTACTAATTATTGGAACCCCAATTTTTTTTTGCAAATATCTTCAATGTCATCTAAATTTACGTTTTTTATTTATAAGAATATTACATGACCAATCAGAGAGTAGAACCCCTGCCATTCTTTTCGGATATGTCGCACTTAGTGAACTCTCCTCGACTTTAAACTTGGGGATCACGCGTTTCTGAGGCGTAGGCGTGTTGTGTTATAGGGAGCCCAATTGACCGCCCCATATAGTGCCACTCTATCATATTCAGGTTATTTTTGTCTCCACTGCAGGAGCACAACCCTCTCTCATCTGCCGGAGACAGACGGAGGATTTGGCCTACACTCCCCGCGCTGGCCAGACGGGTTGGGGAGGCCTGATTGATGTTTTATAATGTATTCCCTTAGTCGCCTTGTACGACATCCACGGGAAGAGTTGAAGTGGTCCTATTCTACTCTACCGGAAACCACACGGCATTTTTTATCAATTTATTATTTTTATTTTAAAAAGTGTGATATTTTAATGATTGTAATTTTTTTATATTTTTCTTAATTTTTAAAGTAGTTTTGAAATCAATTAACATAGTTTTATAAGATGCTACTAACAATACATAATTGTACAGTACAATTAATTGTTTCAGATACAAAAACTACTGAACAGCGACATATACGAACAATATATGCGAATAAGATCTGACGTAATAGCAGAGAATGGCTCAGCCAATGAGCATATGCTGTTCCATGGTTCAACACATATTCCAGAGCTCATGCAGTCTGGCTTTAACACGTCTTATGCCAGTCCAGGTATGTTTTTGTATGTAGCCCTAGGAATATAGTCAGTTTAGGCCCCTCCACCTCCTATGGCCTTTCGAGGTGCCCGGTACTTGCTCGGGTGCTTTTTCCCGGGCACCCTGCTTAATTCCCCTACAAATAAAATATCACGGTCATTTAAGGCCCATCTTAATCTAATCATCATCATCAGGTCACTTTTGTCTCCACTGCAGGAGCACAACCCTCTCTCATCTGCCGGGGACAGACGGAGGATTTGGCCTACACTCCCCGCGCTGGCCAGACGGGTTGGGGAGGCCTGATTGATATTTTATATTGTATTCCCTTAGTCGCCTTGTACGACATCCACGGGAAGAGTTGGAGTGGTCCTATTCTGCTCTACCGGAAACCACACGGCAAATGTTTTAAACATGTCCTAATCTAATAAAATAATACAAATGGGAAGCTGGTGTTTATGACACAGGTTTTTCCTACCACACCAGCGGTCACCACTCAATTTTGTCAAGGAACCCTAAGTATTTATAGCAATAGTTGTATGTATTAGTTTGCGCTTAAATTGTGTTAGTAGGTAATTACTTCAAAAGTGAGTCAACTGTAATTCAACTATTATTAAATTTAAAAAAAATTACATTTATTTAGCATTCTCTATAACCCTACCTCTCCCCCCTACCTCAAGGAGTTTTTCAAATATTTAGGAAATGATCATAACCTACTTAAATAGCAGACAAAACATGTAACGTTCTATCTCTTCATATAAAAGCTTGGCTCGCCGACACAAACACCACGTCTTACGCTCCTCGCGGTTGGGCGGGAACTGTCTCGACTGTGGCATATGCGCTCGAGACAAGTACTATACACTACATCCCTTTCTTGTTTTAATTTAAATAAGATGCTATTACTATCAATGAACTTTTATTAAACTCATACTTGTTTAAGTTCTACACCTTAGAGAATTAATTATTTTCTATGTCATCTTTCTTATTTGCGTCCATTTCCGATCCCTTCATGTTCGTTTCGGCTTAACACTTTCCATTCTCTATGCATGTTTTTTAAATGTACCACAGTTCTGCTATATGATTGTCCAGTTTCATCGTTATGAACCTGGATGTCTCCTCCTATTCTTTTTTTCACCGTGTGCGGAGTAGTATTGTACATTATCAGATACTCTTGCAAACTTTCTTTCCAATTCCCTTTCTCTACCTGGCTTATCTTTAATCGTTTCAAGATGTCTCGGTTCTGGCGTTCCACTTCACCATTCTGTTCAGGCCAATATGGTATGGAATGATTCAACGTTATATTCCTCTCCTGACAAAATGACTTGAATTCCTCGCTAACAAATTGTTTGCCATTGTCTGCCGTTATCGTCGAAGGGTAACCCAAACGACTAAACATCTCCTTAAGCAGTGATACTATTTCTAAGCTCGTGATACGGCGACAAATTTTGACCTCTTTGTACCTGCTAAAATAATCTACTACAACAAATAGATAGTCTCCACTTGGAAGCGGACCCATCAGATCAATAGCGATATCAACCCAAGGCTCGTCTGGCAATTCTCTTCGTATTAGAGGATGTGGTGGGTCTGGCGCGGAAACAAGGGTGCAACCTTTGCAAGACTTAACGAGGTTTTCTGCATCTCTGTCACACTTAGGCCACCACACCTTTGTTCGTAGTCTTCCTTTCATTGCTACGATACCTGGGTGCCCTTCATGAGCTGCACTCAACACGCGATCTCTTAGTTTAATTGGAATCACAATCTTGGTCCCTCTTAATAGAATGCCTTCATAAAAACAGAGTTCATTTTTTTAATATTTGGTAGAGCTTTATTTCTTCGTCCCATTTGTTATGAAAAACTCCTTCTTTAACCTTTTGTATTTCTTGGTCTTCCGAAGAATATTCTGCAGTTTACCTACGGTGGTGGGTAGTCTGAATTGCTGAATTGTCGATATGTATTTTTCCAGTACGCCTTCTTCCGAAAGCTCATGCCCTAGAAAGTTTACTTTTTACGACAATATACTTCAGGCCCCTTGCTGTCGTTCGAATTATTATTCAGACTCTTTTGCTGTTACAGCGGTCCACTTGTGGAATTCTCTTCCAAGTGAGATTCGTCAATCTAAATCATTGCATGTGTTTAAAGATCGCCTTAAAAAGCATTTTCTCTCACAATAGTTGTGCCTAATTTAATATAGTATATTACGTACGGTATATGTATTGTATTATAAACTATATATGTATGCATAGGTATGTATTTATGTATGTAAGTATGTAAATTCAATTGTGTAATATTGTAACTAAGTATTTACCATGTTCTAAAATTATAAATTTCTCTTTTTTCACCTGCAATACTCTGTCGCTATGTCTTTCTTATTTTCCTTCAGAAAGGTTGCCTGGAAGAGATCGCTTTAAGCGATAAGGCCGCCTTTGTACACTTTCCAAAAATCTGTACCTATTTTATTGTTATCCTCAATTTGTGTGCAATAAAGAGTTTATCTATCTATCTATCTACATTTATATTATAAGTTTGATTATAACAAGATGGTCTATTCGGTGCTGGAATATACTTCGCTAAGCATTCGTCGAAGAGCAACCAATACTCGTTCGGACACATGGGTGGACCTGGCTGCCCCACCCATGGCGACAAAAACTGTTTCGAGTGCGAAAGGTAAGTCTTTGGATATAACGATCTCTATGTACTATTAGATGGAACGTTCCAAACAATCGCTCTGTTCCTCGCAAGTAGCCACAACTCTTTCACATTCACAATGAAACTTGTGCAGTTACTACGCAGAACATTTAATCATTACTAAATATTGACGCTACGGTTACATAATGTCAATATTTAGTAAATAATTAAATGTTCTAAGTAGTAACTGCACAAGTTTCAAAGTGAATGTGAAAGAGCTGTGGCTACTTGCGTGGAACAGAGCGATAGTTTGGAACGCTCCATCTAGTAGTACATAGAGATCGTTGTTTGGATATTTTTATACACGTTATTATTATACTAGCTGTTACATATCACTACACGAATAGCAAAGCAACTTACAAAGTTTTTAATTTTGATATTAGCACAAAAATATTGAGGTTACGTTAATGAGTTCACTAGAAATTTCTTATATTTAATTTTGAAAGTGTTTTTGTTAATTAAATTGCTTCTGATGCCTAGTGGGATAGTGTTGGTACCAAATATGGACAAAAATATAGATAGACAAACTCTTTATTGCACACAAATCTAATAAATAAAATCGTAGACTTCGCGTGTCTGCTGTACATTGAAGATATTTGCAAAAAGAATATTTGGGCGTCTAAGGATAAGCAACAGAACACATTTCGATCATTTTTGAAATTTTTGTCTGTTTATCTGTTTGTCTGTGAGTTTATGCACGCATCACTTAAAAACGACTGAACGGATTTTGATGGACTTTTCACAGAAACATGAGGCTTAACCTAACTTAACATTTAGTCTTTATTTCATCGCAATCGGTTTACTCAATCAAAAGTTATGGACATTTTTAGTTTTCAAATACATTAGTAGGTAAGGTTAGTATGCAATATATTGCAGATAATAGTGTTTCCGTACTATTCAGATTGCGATAAGTTTGGACTACATTTGGAGCTGGTAGTGGGAATGGGCGTGGGCGTGGGCGTGGGAAAAGGGGAGTGGGAGCGGGAGCGGGAGCGGGATTGAGAGTGAGATTGAGAGTCTGAGTGGAAGTGTGATAGGGAGCGAAAGTGGGAATGGGAGCGGATCCTGAAGTCCACGCGAGCGGAGCCGCGGGCACAGCTAGTTAAGAATAACAATATAAATAGGTACAGATTTTGGAAAGTATACAAAGGCGGCGTTATCGCTTAAAGCGATCTCTTCCAGGCAGCATATATCAAGCCTACATTTATGCCTGTATTTTTTTCAGACAAATCCTCCTATGCCGTGTTGTACTGGGCAAGGTGTACGAAATCACTAAGGATCAGAAGTCCAAACAACTGCCTGCTGGGTACCACTCCCTAAAGGGCGTGCCTGGAGTGGGGGGCTGGCCCAGCGACAGCAGCTCAAATGAAGGATTGAGGTACCCTGAGTACGTCGTCTATAGAGGGAAACAGGTAAACATAAGTAACATATCTATCTTTTTTTTTATAATAACTAATATATATTATTTCAATTACTAACATTTCAAAGTTAGAAAACCTAATGGAAAATCTAAGTACCATATCAATTTATTTTTTTATAATAACTAATAAATATTATTTCAATTACTAACATTTCAAAGTTAGAAAACCTAATATCTATCTGGAATAACAAGTTATTTTTGTTCGTGAGGGCTAACTCTCTAAGTTTTCAAGTCGCTCAGCGAGGGCTATGCTCGGGGTTTCTTTGAAGGATATGATTCGTAATGAAGAGATCCGACGGAGAATGAAGATGACCGACATAGCCGAAAGGATTAGTAAGCTGAAGTGGCAGTGAGCGGGCCACATCTGTCGCAGAACCGACGGCCGTTGGGGCAGACGAGTTCAGGAGTAGAGACCACGGATTGACACGCGCGGGGTGGGACGCCCCGCCGCCAGGTGGACCGACGACCTGAAGAAGGTAGCCGGAAGCGACTGGATGCGGAGGGCGGAGGGCGGAGGACCGGGTGTGGTGGCGTTAATTAGGGAAGGCCTATGTCCAGCAGTGGACGGCTAAGGGCTGACATGATGATGATGACAGCATGAACCCTCTAGACTCCTATTCTACTCTACTAGGTCAGGTATAGGATACTGATATTACGGAAGCGAGATTTAATTTACATAGATACACGTATAACCCTACCTACCTACTTATTATGTTTTTTTCAGGCCTATCCAGAATACGTCATAACCTACAAGATAGCACAATAGCACTTGTTTTCTTTAGAAAGGATCAAAACAAAACATTTACACGATATATTTTACTCATTATATACCTAATATGTTGTTTGTAAATATTTAAGTTATAAAATATTGTAATGTAGTTTAACTAGGTTAATTTTGAACCGGCTCTGTGGGCTGAGGCGAGGAATGCAGCCACGGTATCCCCTGCCTGTCGTACATGCCGACTAAAAGGGGTCACAGGGGACGCGGGTGCACGGAGCAGGGGCTCTGTGCACACAGTCCATCTTACGCGTCCCCGGGGAGGGCGGCAGCTACGGGGCGGCCTCGTTGCTGCTGCAGGCACCGCGAAGGTGCGAGGGGAGGGACCAGGTGTCCCCCGAGGTTTACGGGGGAGGGACGCATGCCCGGGGCGATATCCCGGGTTCCCTCCTTCATCTATGCGTCGGAGACGGCCACCGCGGGGTTTTATTCGCTGTGATCCCGACATAACCTACCCGCCCCCTCTCGGCGTACGGCCCCCCCGTGACAAAAAAAAGTTTATGAACTGCTACAACTAGTAATTAAAACGAGTATAAGTAAGTTTTAAGGTTCATTAGAAATTGTAATATTTAAAATGATATTCTGTTACTATTTCTTTTTCTGTACCTACCTATTGTTTATATTTGGTACCTATTATTATAAGTATTCTATGCCCGTGCTATAATTTTTCAGTTTATATACCTATTAGAAATCTTTCATTGGCTAATTACATTATAGTATATATAATATAGTACCTATTATATAATATTGTAACTAGTACGTATTGCAAACTGATGATGATGAATATGTTAACTTCTTTTCTTTTACAATTATTAAATCACTTGAAACAACTAGCTGTAGGTTTCATAATGAATAAAAAAGTTTAAATTCCTATTTTTATACAAACAATTAACTATAAAATAAATAAACGCATTAATTATTGGGAGATAATCCTTTAGAAATAAGCTCAACCTATTGTATAATTTTCTTTTCTTTGTGTTGTATATTTGTAATAACATACATAAACACATAATAAGGCGTGAGCCTTGGTCCCAGAGGGGTAGGCAGAGACGTTGGATCGCCACTTTGCGCGATCCTGACACACCTCACTAGCCTCACTCACATTTTCATACCTTTCACCTTTTCATGCACCTCCTTTTATTCTTCTCATTGCAGACCCCAGCCTTTTTGAGGACGTTACTAATTTGATCCTTGAACGTCCTCCTAGGACGACCTTTAGCTGTAGTTCCTTCCACATTCGCACTGTATATTACTTTTGTCACTCTTTTAATGTGTGTGTAATAAATTGTTAAATAAATTATTTCTCTTCATATTTTTTCTCGTTTTTATTAAATCAATCCATATACATTACTAAGTTAATACATTAAGGTGGCCGAAAGCGGGTGGGCGGAAGTCCGGGTGTGATGGCTTTCATCGGAAAAAGCCTTGTCCAGCAGTGGACGTCAATAGGCTGATATGAAGAAAAAAACTACATAACAATACATTGCAGAAGCTTGCATCATTTTGGCAGAGCCACGGTCTCGGATATACGATAAATGTACTATTTTGTACTCGAAAAGTTCAGGGCTCTGGCAAATTGACGTCATTCATTACAGACAGCAGGCCACGCCATATATCGGAAACTACACAAGTTATCGAAATTCTGTGATAATACAAATTATGTACTCCATACAAAATACCCGTCGGAGTGGAAACACTAGGGCCCTGGGGCCCGGAGGCAACAAAGTTAATAAACGAGCTGTCTTCGCGCCTCATAGAAGCTTCCGGTGACCAGAGGCTGGCCAGTACCTCAGGCAACGCATTAGTTTGGCCATACAGAGAGGGAACGTCGCCAGCCATCTGGGCACAATGCCCCAGTGCGACCACCTCGACGGCCTTTTATATTACTTGTAGTTTAGTGTTAGTAGTATTTCTATTTTTTAATGTTTAGTTATGTTTGGCTTATGTTTTAGAGTTTTTAAGTTTGAATATATAAGATTTTCTAAATTGTAGTTTTGGAATATTCGAAATATAAAGTTATTGTACTCAATATATCCAAAATTCAGAGACTTTTATCGTTTTCAAGATATTCGGGTTTGTTTCTGCCAAAATGACGTCAGCACAGCAGAGCCACGGCTTTATCTCGATAGCAACATCGGTCTCGGCTTTATCTCGATAGCTACAGTAGGCATATCGGTCTACTTTCCCCATCGGTCTACTTGTCCAAATGGTCAACTTTCCTTATCTGTCCACTGGTTTTAAAAACGTATTTACCGACTCGATCGTGTTACGTCGATAACGGAAGAGACGAATGTAAATTGCGTTTTCTGTCGCGACAAGAGACTCATGCTTAGTGGCACAAAACCTGGTGTGTTGGAGAAGGGATCCATAGGGCTGAAATAGTGCGATGACAGTATTAAGAACTAGCCGTGCCCGCAGCTCTACTCGCGAGAACTACAGAATTAAATAAAGTTGAAAATGGTTAAGTGTTAATTCCCTTTCGCCCCCCTCACCTCGCCTCAGGTCCAGGCCCAGGCCCAGGTCCAGGACCAGAAACCAACCGACCGATTGGTTTCTGATCGACCCTGCACGGCGATTTTTGTAAACAACGGAGTGAGACAGGCCTGGTATCGGATGTGAAATCTGACAATGCAGAAAAAATTTAGGTAAATCCAGCCACAGTTCAACCATTTAAAAGTTATAGCGATCTATAAAGATCCGTATGGCGGAGGCTCTGTATACGTAACGTGTTGGACGGTATTTCTTTAGAAGGTCACATGGAGCAAGTGGCTATAGAAAATGGCAACATGACTGTTGAAGCGTGAAGGATACAGGCTAGTTACAGTGCCTAACTAGGCTTGTATCCGTCTGGTGCGAGCTTCTCTAACTGCGCCTTTGAAAAATGCCCACCCTGATCATTTTGCGCTCCTCCAAGGTCTGCGCCCTGGGCACCGCTGGCACCGCCCTAGGTACGGCACTGATCAATGAACATGGCCTGTTTCAGCTGCAAATGACAATGCCCGTCCACGCACCGATCAACTGGTGAAGCCGGAAGCAGGAAGTGGGCATCCAGCCAATGGAGTAGCCAGCGTGAAGCCCCGACATGAATCTTTGTCAGTGAAAAGCTTGGCTGACGTGAGGGAAGCCGAAATCACACTCCCGACATACTTTCAATTAGTATGGCGTATGCATGACCGGAGGGAAATAGGACCACTCCAACTCTTCCCGTGGATGTCGTACAAGGCGACTAAAGGAATACATTATAAAACATCAATCAGGCCTCCCTAACCCGTCTGGCCAGCGCGGGGAGTGTAGGCCAAATCCTCCGTCTGTCTCCGGCAGATGAGAGAGGGTTGTGCTCCTGCAGTGGAGACAAAAATAACCTGAAGATGAATGCAGGGCCGGATTATCCGTTAGGCAGTGTAGGCAACTGCCTAGGGGCCCCGCATAGGCAAGGGGTCCGAGTCTGTTATGAAATCTTTCTTAGAATGAAAAGAGGAGTAGGCGTGGGCGTTGACGTGGGATTCGGGGTCGGAGTCGTAGTCGGATTGAAAGTGAGTACTCCAAGTTAAAACACGGTAAAGGGGCCCCGACACGTGCATTTATTAATCCGGCTCTGGGCGTATGCGCTATAAATTGCAGAGAAATTTTTATATTAAAATTCATTTAGAAATGACGAAGTTATTAAAGTCTATTTAACCCAACTTCTCAAAACGCGCGCTTTTTATGTCGACGTAACTTGTTCAACCCACGCGCGATGTTCTCGCTCTCTCGATCGGATTCTACGCTATATGAAAACACACGCTGTGTTTTGTTTGCTCGCGACCCGTCGGATGATGTCACTTCCGGTCACTTCCGTTTTGCAACTATCGCACTGATATCTGTATTTTTTTCATTTTTGATCCGATTAGTATTTATTGGGATTTTTAGCGCTAAATCATCATCATCATCATCAGGTTATTTTTGTCTCTACTGCAGGAGCACAACCCTCTCTTATCTGCCGGAGACAGACTACACTCTCCGCGCTGGCCAGACGGGTTGGGGAGGCCTGATTGATGTTTTATAATGTATTCCCTCAGTCGCCTTGTACGACATCCACGGGAAGAGTGGGAGTGGTCCTATTCTACTCTACCGGAAACCACACGGCATAGCGCTAAATACTTAATAAAAAAAACGTGACTGTTCCTCATTTGACTCTTTATAAAGGAAGAGTGAATAGGCATCTTCTGAGTAAGCGCACACATATCGTTACTCAACATCAGATGAGATTGAGGTCAATCGTAAACCATTAGGAATAAAAAAATCTCATCCATCATGAAACTAGCAATAATTGTCGCAGCGTTCATATGCCTTCAGCTCCAGTCTGAAATAAGCTTAACAATAAATAGCTGCAGCGGAAATTCATGTGGTTTTGGTTTTGGTTACTGTTCGGTTTTACCACACCACTGAGGACAATACGTATATCAAAGAAAGATACCAAATTAGTATATAATATTCAGGTCCAATTTTTTGTATCAAGTTTCAATCAATATTTCAACTGATACTTATTAATGGTAAATATTTGTTTTTTGAAATTTGTTTTTTCTGTGCAGTGATATTTGAGTTGGTAAGTTATTGAAGTTTATTATTATACGTTTTTCAATATTTAGAGCGTATAGAGTATGTAGAGTGAAAGAAGAGTGACAAAAGAGATTTACAGCGTTTTATGAGGACGTTCAAGGATCAAATTGGCGACGTTTTCTAAGACTGGGATCCGCAGTGAGATGAATAAAAGGCTACTGAGGGGTCAGACTGTACAAAGGGGGGCATTATGGGCAAAAATACTCAGTTTGACGGTTTTTCCGGGGCCTTTTAATAAAAAAAATTCATCAGCGCCCTCTTTTGTACAGTTACCTAGTTAAGTGTGTCAAGATCGCGCAAAGTAACGATCATCTCTCTGTCTACCCCTCTGAGGCCAGGGCGTGAACATTATGTATGTATGAAGTGTGAAGAAAAATACAATACCACTGTGAGACATAATATGTGAGGACATCGCACTCACGGCCGTCTGCTTCCAAACTAGGCAGAGCCTGCACTATGGGCATCGGACAGCTGATATACCCGTACATACGAGGGCGGTTTGATAAGTCCATGAAGAAACCTTGGAAAGAAAGTGTTCCTTCTTTCCAAAGTTTCTTTCTTCCTTTCTATTGCATAATTTTTTTTTGGTTGATTCGTCCTTCGGATAGGCAAAAGTCTTTAGACTATACAGCCAGGTCATTTTTTAATAGGGTTTCTTAGTTTTTTGCAGTTTATAAGGCCGAAGCCAATCAATTTCGATGAAGCCAATTCTTATTTTTCCCGACACTGTGGTCTTGATATAATCACAGAACTCCCTTAATAACGTTGATAGTAAACTTTAGTAAGGTTTAAGGTTAGAAAGTTCACTGCTTTAAGAAAATCAGCTTAGTTACGTTTATTTATGTTTCCTTCACAGTGTACACACGCACAGACACTTGTTGTATAATATACTATCACTATTAGACACCAAAGCCCGAAGTATACATTATTTTGGAAAAAACAAATACACAACAAACTATTCTCCAAAAACGCGGGAACAACCTCTATTGAATCATGCTTCTCTGATTTCTCAAAAATGGTATGCAATAAAGTATATTCATTCATTTCGTTTATATATCTACATAATCTCCTTTCAACTGTATACACTTAGTCCATTTATGTTCCAACATCTTTTTGTCTTCGGTCTATCGTAAAAAATTGTGTTTAATTAACACTCGAAAATCTGATTTATCCATTTTCATAGAATAATTATAAGTCACCTAACTTTGTTTCTAAAAAAGAATCTTCGCTCCAAATTTGATAAAGGAACTACCTACATTAGATTTCTAAGTTCCTTATTATAAAAATATGAAAAAAGTTTTTATTCAACACTAGCTGTGCTCCGCTCGCCCCTTGCCCTGGGCGGGACTCGAACCCGAGCCAAAATTGTTTTATTTCCTATAGTTGTTCAGTATACTGCGTGTAGGTATAATTGTTAAACCCTTATTACTCTCACGCATTTTTGTTTGACAGTAACGCAAAGCGACACTTCGAGCCAGTTTCTGCCTACAACTGCCGAAAATGGAGAAAACGTTCACATTTTCATTTAAAAGTACCAGCTTTTTTATAGCTCTTTTTTATTTACAAATGTTAAAAAAAACATTACTAATAATTAATATCAAACTAAGACGCTTATTTCACAAAGCCTGGGCCCAATGATGTTCTTATACCTGTAAGAAGAAACTGAAGAAGGTGGTCAGAAGTGGTTGGATGCGGAGGGCGGAGGACCGTGTGTGATGGCGTTCATTGGGGAATGCCTATGTCCAGCAGTGGACGTCTAAAGGATATGATGAGTGAAAAAACGGCATTAAAATACTAGAGGTCATTTGCGACCAGTCGGTCCGAGCTGGGCTGACGTCACTACAGCTCAGTCCTTCGTAAAGTATTGAGAGCTTGGTATAGAAATCGAACGACCGTAAACTTTACGGAGTACCAATTTGAAATCTCACCGCAAGTCGAGTTGCAAATAACTTTTTACAGAATCGCACTCCTGTTTTACGATCATTAGAACTGTTTTAACCATATCCAGTGTAACTATAGCCAGTAATCTAGCCACGGACACTAGAAATTTATCAGAATGACCATCATATGACAATCACACAAAGGAGTGCACGTGGTCATATCGGTCTAACAATGCGGTCAAACCACGGATACCGGGTGGTTTTTAAAAATAATACATCTAATAAATAAAATCGTAAATATCGCGTGTCTGTACATTGAAGATATTTGCAAAAAACCAATTGGGGGGGTCTAAGGATAAGCAACAGAACACATTTCGATCATTTTTGAAATTTTTGTCTGTTTGTCTGTTTGTCTGTTTATCTGTGAGTTTGTGCACGCATTTCTTAAAAACGACTGATCGGACGTTGATGGACTTTTCACAGAAACATGGGGCTTAATTTGGTGTAACATATAGGCTTTATTTCATCGCAATCGGTTAACTCAATCAAAAGTTATAGACATTTTTAGTTTTCAAATACATTAGTTGTAGCCTAAAACTACAACCTACAACTTGTAGGTAAGGTTAATATGCAATATATTGCACATAATAGTATTTCCGAACTATTCAGATTGCGATGAGTTTGGATTACATTTGGAGCTGCAGGTGGGAATTGGAGTGCGAGTGGGCGTGGGCGTGGGCTCCGACGTGGGCGTGGGCGTGGGAAAAGGGGACTGGGTGTGGGAGCGGAAGCGGAAGCGGGAGCGGGAACGGGAACGGGAACGGGAACGGGAGCGGGAGCGGGAGCGGGATTGGGAATGGGAGCGATTCTGTAGTTCACGCGAGCTGAGGTCACCTGGACCTGGACGATACACTGCGAAGAATGTACGGTGTAAATGCTCGACTGAATTCGTGAGCGGTAGCGGGAGCGGGTATGGTACCAGTGTAATTTGAGTGTTTGAAAATTCGCATAACTTTTGACTGAGTTACCCGATTACGATGAATTTGTGGTGTACGTATGCAACAAAGTAAGTTGCTATGGTAAGTTGCTAAGTTACGAGGACTACATTTGGAGAGACGAGGGAAATAGGTTTGAGGGGAGAGTTGAGAGGAGAGCTGAGGGGAGGGTTGAGGGGAGAGTTGAGGATCTGGACCTGGGTCTGGACCTGGAAATGGACCTGGGCCTGGATCTGGACTGTACCTAGATCTGGTCCTGGACCTGGACCTGGACCTGGACCTGGACTGGACCTGGACCTGGACCTGGACCTGGACCTGGACCTGGACCTGGACCTGGACCTGTACCTGGACCTGGACCTGGACCTGGACCTGGACTAGGACCTGGACCTGGACCTGGACCTGGACCTGGACCTGGACTAGGACCTGGACCTGGACCTGGACCTGGACCTGGACCTGGACCTGGACCTGGACCTGGACCTGGACCTGGACCTGGACCTGGACCTGGACCTGGACCTGGACCTGGACCTGGACCTGGACCTGGACCTGGACCTGGACCTGGACCTGGACTTGGACCTGGACCTGGACCTGGATTTAAAGTCTGAGTGGAAGTGGGATAGGGAGCGGAAGTGGGAATTGGAGCGGTTCCTGTAGTCCACGCGAGCGGAGCCGCGGGCACAGCTAGTTGAGAATAAGATCTTGAAGCCGTGTGGTTTCCGGTAGAGTAGAACCACTCCAACTCTTCCCGTGGATGTCGTACAAGGCGACTAAGGAATACATTATAAAACATCAATCAGGCCTCCCCAACCCGTCTGGCCAGCGCGGGGAGTGTAGGCCAAATCCTCCGTTTGTCTCCGGCAGATGAGAGAGGGTTGTGCTCCTGCAGTGGAGACAAAAATAACCTGATGATGATGATATACGAAATAATAATGTCTACCCATGAGAGTTAAACTGTCCGACATCACGTGATTAGATTCGATTAGATTTATTTATTTCACTTTTACATCTTAAAAATTCAATTTTACATGTCATTCTAATACGGTAAAAGGGATCGTCATAAAATAAAATTATGTATAAATTACAATGTCAACAATTTAAATAATGTCATAGTATATAACATACTATCTATGTCAGTATATAATATTAAAATAAAAACAACTTAAAATACACTTGGTATTAAATTATCACAAATTAAATTAAACGTCAGAGGGCCCACCAATTTCATTTTTTTAGAAAATTCATTTATGGAATAATATTCATTTTCCAACAAAAGGTTTTTCAGTCATCGACTAAACATTTCGTCTTTGGTCTACACGGAAAACGTCCTTGATATTGTTGCTGACTATTTATTATCCGTGTCATCCACAGGTTTAGGTAGAAATGTTGGTACACAGGCTTAACGTACACTTTCCATTAATCTGTACCTAACTCGTTATTTTGAATTTGTGTCCAATAAAGAGTTTATCTATCTATCTGACCTGTTATAGAGTACGAAATCTCTTCGTAGTTTGATGGATAGCTTAGATTATATACTAGGTACTCGATTATTCGTTTTTGATGATGTATCTTTTTCACAGAAACAATAGAACAAACCATAGATTCATCAGGAAATGTAGAACAACAGCTGTCTCTAGCATTGTCTGGGCTCAGAGGAAACATAGAGCAGGAGCTGTCCAAGGCGCTGTCTGGTATTGGGATCTCGTCCAGCAACATCAGCCAGGAGCTCTCGGAAACGCTGACGAAGAGCGTGGAACAGCAAATTTCTCAAGCGTTGGCTGGTATAAGGAGCAGAGAAATCGAAAATACGCCGTGCGACAGTACGTACAAGTTCTATAAAGCTAAAATCCCTGTATGATCTATGAACATAGCAAACAGCTGACTAAGCCACATGAATCCGCAGCAGAATCAGCTCCCGCTCCAGGATAACTTTATAAATAATAAACCTTATTGACTTGTAATAAACTTATTGAGTTAAAATACAGTAATTATAAGAAAATCAATTATTTACAACAGGTATACGCCGTCCAACCCCTCGTGGTGAGGCATAGTCCCTAGGACGCTGGCGCTATTACCTCGCTGGATTGCCAGTCTTACACGTTGTGGATTGCCAGGCTTATAATCTTATAAATAAAATCGTAAACATCGCGTGTCTGTACATTGAAGATATTTGCAAAAAAAAAATTGGGGGGTCTAAGGATAAGCAACAGAACACATTTCGATCATTTTTGAAATTTTTGTCTGTTTGTCTGTTTATCTGTTTGTCTGTTTGTCTGTGAGTTTGTGCACGCATCACTTAAAAACTACTGATCGGACTTTGATGGACTTTTCACAGAAACATGGGGCTTAATTTGGTGTAACATATAGGCTTTATTTCATTGCAATCGGTGCAGTCATTCAAAAGTTATGCGAATTTATAGTTTCCGAAAACTGAGTGTAGGGTGTAAATGCTCGATTGAATTCGTGAGCGGTAGCGGGAGCGGGTATCGTATCAATGTAATGTGAGATTTTGAAAACTATAAATTCGCATAACTTTTGACTGAGTTAGTTGATTACGATGAAAAATCTGGAGCTGGAGCTGGATCTAGATCTAGAGCTGTATCTGGAGCTGGATCTGGAGCCGGAACTTTAGCTAGACCTGGACCCGGACCCGGACCCGGACCCGGACCCGGACCCGGACACGGACCTGGACCTGGACCTGGACCTGGACCTGGACCTGGACCTGGACCTGGACCTGGACCTGGACCTGGACCTGAACCTGAACCTGGACCTGGACCTGGACCTGGACCTGGACCTGGACCTGGACCTGGACCTGGACCTGGACCTGGACCTGGACCTGGACCTGGACCTGGACCTGGACCTGGACCTGGACCTGGACCTGGACCTGGACCTGGACCTGGACCTGGACCTGGACCTGGACCTGGACCTGGACCTGGACCTGGACCTGGACCTGGACCTGGACCTGGACCTGGACCTGGACCTGGACCTGGACCTGGACCTGGACCTGGACCTGGACCTGGACCTGGACCTGGACCTGGACCTGGACCTGGACCTGGACCTGGACCTGGACCTGGACCTGGACCTGGACCTGGACCTGGACCTGGACCTGGACCTGGACCTGGACCTGGACCTGGACCTGGACCTGGACCTGGACCTGGACCTGGACCTGGACCTGGACCTGGACCTGGACCTGGACCTGGACCTGGACCTGGACCTGGACCTGGACCTGGACCTGGACCTGGACCTGGACCTGGACCTGGACCTGGACCTGGACCTGGACCTGGACCTGGACCTTTAAAGTCTGAGTGGAAGTGGGATAGGGAGCGGAAGTGGGAATTGGAGCGGATCCTGTAGTCCACGCGAGCGGAGCCGCGGGCACAGCTAGTAAATAAATAAATATGCCAGACATTCACACCAATTATCCAGTCCCAAACTAGGCAGAGCCTGTGCTATGGTTACTAGATAACGGATAAACATACTTAAATAAACATATAAACATCCAAGACTTGGGTACAAACATCCATATTCATCATACGAACATTTGCCCCTAGCGGGATTCGAACCCGCAACCTCCGGCGTGACAGTCCGAGAACTACCCGTTCCGCCACGGAGGACTTCTAAACTAAGTCGATTGCGATGAAATGACTGAATGATACTCCGAATTTAACCCTATGTTTTATTTCTGAAAACTCTATCGGAATTTGATCAGTAGGTTTTATGTGATGCGTGCACAAACTAACAGACTAATAGACAAGAACTCCGAAAATGATATTAATGTCTTCTGTTCTGTTACTTATCCTTGAACCCCAATATTTTTTTTTAATATATTGACTACTTACAGAAATGCGAAGTTTATCTTTTTATTTATTAGATTAGCTGTGCCCGCGGCTCCGCTCGCGTGAACTACAGAATCCGCTTTCATTCCCGCTCCCGCTTGCACCGCCTCCGCCTCCGTCACTCCCACTCCTACTTCCACTTCCACTCAGACTGTCAATATCCCACTCCCGCTCCCACTACCACACCATCTCCCATTTTCCTACGCCCACTCCAACGCCCACCCCCACTCCCACTCCCACTCCCATCCCACTACCTGCTACAAATGTAGTCCAAATATCATCATCTTATCTTTGCAAATATCTTCAAAGTTTACGATTTTATTTATTACATTGTAAATGTAATATTTAATTCTTTTAACAGGTGTAGTTATGCCCAGCGGAAAGATTGTCAACCTCTCATGCATAGTAAGTTAAAACTTTCTTTTTTTATCTGCAGTTTGCTCTCTCGCCAACGATCTCCATGTACTTACTAGATATAACGAACCAAACAATCGCTCTGTTCCACGCAACTGCCGCGGGAGACGCACCTCATTCACTTGGACACGTGGCAGTTACTAGGCAGAACATTTAATTATTTACTAAATATTGACGCTAATTAGCCGTAGCGTAAATATTTTGTAATATCAAAGATAATATATACTAACTTAGAGTAATAAAGACTCTAGTATATATTATCTTTGAATAAAGATACTCGTAATATCCGAATGAGCCCCACTCAGTCCGCGTGTGGGGCATGACTGATGTTTTGAAGTAGGATTCTATATGTCTCTATTTCGATGTACTAAAGCAGACACGAAATAATATACTCTATGGGAATGCAGTAAATCCTTTGCTGTATGCGTAAGTCAGGCTGAAGGGAAAACGAGCAGACAGGGGTCCAAACACGAGTGATGTGCGTCTTTCTAACGTAAAAAAATTATACGGGACCATCTCTGAAGTGTGACCTGACCATCTCTGAAGTGTGACCTACCAAACAAAAAAAGGATCATCAAAATCCATTCAGAATTGGCGGAGTAATCGCGTAACAAACATACAAAAAAGAAACGTACTGTCGAATTCTCACCCCCACTTTTTTGAAGTCGGTTAAATAATCTCTGTATTTGTATTTGTATTTATTTATTTAATCTTTAGGTACATAAAGTACACTTAGACATGTCATCACAAAAATTGATTACAGTTATATTATAAAATTAATTAATAAAATCATGTCAGTACAATGTCAAAATGAGTAAAATTAATTACAAAATAAAAATAAGTCATGTAGGTTACAAATGTCAGTATAAAAATTAATAAAAAAAAACATAAATGTCATAAATAATGAATCAATTACAGATAATATACCACTTGGTACAAATATTAAAATGTCAAAATAACACAGTCATACATCTCTGAGCGAGTAAAACGCTGAATTTCATATGTATGGTTTTTCAGGCTCCAGACCAGAACAGCGGTTTAACGATCACCGTAGATGAGTACAGAACCATTGAGAAGGAGATGCAAGACACAATCGTGGACCATGTCCACTGCAGCACCGGCGGTGGATGCTTCTCCAGCTACGAAATTGTCAAGGTACATAGAATACGTAAGCTAAACCAATATACAACGATCTCTATGTACTACCAGATAGAGCGTTCAAACCATCGCTCTGTACCACGTAACTGCGGCTCAGGAAGCCGCAACTCGGTTACATTCGCAATGAAACTTGTGCAGTTACTACGCAGAACATTTAATTTCTACTAAATATTGACGCTACGGTTAAATAGCGTCAATATTTAGTACATAATTAATTCTGCGTAGTAACTGCACAAGTTTCAAAGTGAATGTGAACGAGTTGCGGCTCCGAGCGATTGATTGGAACGCTCCATCTAGTAGTACATAGAGATCGTTGGTCGTGTAACATACAATCTTGTGGGTAAGGGCATTAAATTGTTCACGGGGTCACACGCCGGACACACCACATAACGCTTCATCTAGTAGTACATAGAAATCGTTGGACACGACCCATTTTGATACTAAAAGACACACTGTGGATTGTTTCAGATACAAAAGCTGTACAACACCAACATATTTGAGCAATATCTTCGAATAAAAAATGCGGTGATCGAAGAAAACGGCTCAGCCAACGAGCATATGCTGTTCCACGGGTCGCCGCGTGTTCCAGACATCGTCCACACTGGCTTTAACACAACCTGTGCCAATCCAGGTAAGAGAACAATATCAACCTTTGATGTAAATGCAGCTAAGGAACCTGCAGTCCTCAATATAAAGGATTTACCATATAACAGATTCCAAATATCTCTTATTAATTGGCTTTTGGTTCACACATTTTACTCTGTAAAAGAATTCTTGGAGCATAGGGTCGGATGACGTTTGGCAATACTTAAATTATTTATTTTGACTGTACTTTTTAACTTTGACATTTCAGTGTTGTTAATGTTTATTGTTATGAATAATTGTATAAATTTGCATGCTATTGATAATGGCTGAATTGGTGTTACTTTAGGCTAATTTTAACATCTGGCATTTGTAGTAATTTAAGAGCAAATAAATGATTTCTTCAAAGTTGGCTCCTGTGTCACTCACTCGTCTTGCAGCTAATTCATTGCATTCTCACATCAATGCTTCATATTTTATATGTCAGAAAAAAATTATCTCTCTTTTTGAGGCACTGTGACAATAATAGTTATAATACAAGAAATAAAAATAAACTTGTTTTACCAGGGTTAAGACTAAGTAAGGTCAGTAAATCGTTCACGGGGCAATGTATACGCTTCTACAACAAACTACCAGAGGTAATCTTAAATATGACGGACAGAAAGTTTAAGATTCACATTAAAAAACAACTTTGTAAGAAAGCCTATTATAAAATAAACGATAATTGAATGACAAAGATGCCTGGTACTAATGTTAATTAAGCTTCGCAAAATCTTTATTAATTGTATGCAAACTTGGTTTTTAAAAGATGTGTTGCGTGAAGTTTGTTGCGCCGTTTCTTCTTCACAGCGCTAACCCCTAAGAAGCGGTAGTCGATAAAAAAAAATGACGTGTATAAATGTACCAAGTGTACTCTGACTTGACTTTGATCGTCTCCTTGGTCTCTCCAGGATCTGTAGCCCATCTGGTTGTATCTGTACCCTATGTGCAATGGCTTTGTGACAAAGAATGGGGGGTAGAGTCCCAAACAAATTAAGGAATAGGTACTGCATGCTTGGATGCAAACATACAAGGAATACTTTTGTCTCCTTCAACTTGTCTTCTATAACATGATCTAGCAAGTGCCAACGGTGGCTAGAGTCAATACATATTCGTTTGTAATCAGTGCAGTGATCACCGAACTGCAGCGACGAGACGGCAGTCGCCGGAGTACGAGAGGGTAGTTTGATATTATGATGGGATCGTAGGACTTGCATCTTAGCCGCGCCTGTCAGCCGCGTTTACGGACGCATCTAATAATGCGTTTCCAGCTTTCAAGTGATCTCACTCAAATGCGATGATGAGATCTAACCCTAACAGACCACTACATGTATGTTGGTGTATAATGTACTAGCTAGTGCCCGCGACTTCGTCTGCGCAGGATTAGTATTTCGAGTAGCTTATATATAGCGATAAAAGTACCTATTTTCATTTAGGAATCAATTTATTACTACCAAATGTGCATTTGAAATAAATTTTGCCTATATTGGCTTACTCATAAGATATAGATATATACTGTGGCGGGATTTTTTGTAGGACTATTTAAGATAAACATTTCCATCATACATTATATATGTGTAACTCTAGCGGTTTTGGCAACGCACGCCAGAATATCTCGCAGATGGTAGATTTTTTCCTACTTACTTGATATTTTGGACAATTCACACAATATTTTTGTAAATTGTAGCCTATGTGTTATTCTGAGGTATAAGCTATATTATTGTAAAGTTTAATTAAAATCCATTCAGTGGTTTTTACGTGAAAGAGTAACAAACATCCATCCATATTACTAACTTTCGCGTTTATAATATTATAAGTAGGATTATTATGTTAACAGACGGTCTATTTGGCGCGGGAATATATTTTGCCAAGCATTCTTCGAAGAGCAACCAGTATGTGTTCGGATATCTGGGAGGCACAGGCTGCTCGGCCCATGGGGACAAGAACTGTTTCATATGCGAGAGGTGAGTGTAATTAGTGATAGAAAGTTAACGAGAATTATTCACATAATAAGATATTGAAATTTTAATCAGCGTCAAGTATACGCTATACATTGCTGAGCATTTTGTTTTTTAAATTGTCAAAATATATCAAGTATTGACGAAGTTATTAAAGTTTAACGCAACGTTTCGAAACGTAGAATTTAAAATTCTGACAGTAATGAACAGTTGACTATTATAGGCAGTTGTTGTTTTTTGTACAACCCATCATGTCAAGACCCACGTTTTTTTTTAGACAACTGCTCTTCTGTCGTGTGATACTGGGCAAGGAATACGGAGTCACGAAGAGTATGAAAGTTAAGAACCTACCCGACGGCTACCACTCCTTGAAAGGCATCGCTGGGAAAGGGCTCCGGTATCCTGAATACGTTGTCTACAAAGGGAAACAGGTAAATGAAGAAAAACAATTAGCCCATCTCAGAGATCCGACTAAAGTCACCGACATTACTGAAAGGATTGGTAAGCTGAAATGGCTCTGGGCGGGTCATATCTGTCAGCAGAACTGTCAGCTGTTGGGGCAGACCTCCAACACCCATGTCATATTGGCCTAATCGGGCCTTGCACTGGTGCTCTTTCCCGGAGCACCCTGCTTGATCCCTTACATGTAATCTAGTCTGTCCCTTGTACGTTGCACTTGCTTCTCTCCTCATTCGGCCAGAGTGTACAAAAGGGAAAAGAAACAGGTAAATGAAGAAAAACAATTAGCCCATCTCAGAGATCCGACTAAAGTCACCGACATTACTGAAAGGATTGGTAAGCTGAAATGGCTCTGGGCGGGTCATATCTGTCAGCAGAACTGTCAGCTGTTGGGGCAGACCTCCAACACCCATGTCATATTGGCCTAATCGGGCCTTGCACTGGTGCTCTTTCCCGGAGCACCCTGCTTGATCCCTTACATGTAATCTAGTCTGTCCCTTGTACGTTGCACTTGCTTCTCTCCTCATTCGGCCAGAGTGTACAAAAGGGAAAAAATATATCTGACTGGAGTCAACGATCTCTATGTACTACTAGATGGAGCGTTCCAAACAATCGCTCTGTTCCACGCAAGTAGCCACAACTCTTTCACATTCACTTTGAAACTGGTGCAGTTACTACTCAGAACATTTAATTATTTACTAAATATTGACATTATTTAACCGTAGCGTCAATATTTAGTAATAATTAAATGTTCTGCGTATTAACTGCCCAAGTTTCATTGTGAATGAGAAAGAGTTGTGGCTACTTGCGTGGAACAGAGCGATTATTTGGAACGCTCCATCCAGTTGTCCATATAGATTGTTGACGGCGCTGTATTTTCAGCGGGGATTTTCGTAGTATTTTCAGAGCAATCCAGCTGCAAAATTGCAGTTTGGATGGCGTCAACATGCTGATCATTCAGACAGATCATACAGTAGAATCCTCTCTCCTAATTTACTTAAAATATTTTTATTTATTCCAGGCCTACCCTGAATACATTATAACATACAAGATTGTGGAATAGACAATGATGAGTGCTTGGATGATTTCCTGCAACGTCCACTACTGCTGATAGGCTTTCCTAATATATCCTTGCCCGCCATATATCATCATCAGGTTATTTTTGTCTCCACTGCAGAAGCACAACCCTCTCTCATCTGCCGGAGACAGACGGAGGATTTGGCCTACACTCCCCGCGCTGCCAGACGGGTTGGGGAGGCCTGATTGATGTTTTATAATGTATTCCCTCAGTCGCCTTGTACGACATCCACGGGAAGAGTTGGAGTGGTCCTATTCTACTCTACCGCCACATATATCCGTCATCTATAGATCGTGCATATCACGACGGCACGTCAATCTTTCTCTAAATCGCTTTTTCATTTCATTGTTAGCGTTATTTACTTCACCTTCATTCACATTCTTCACTTCAACTTCACTAAATTAAATTATCTCTCAATCTATCTCTCAATTTCTCCAAATTATATTATAATTATACTACACACACACACACACACACACACACACACACACACACACACACACACACACACACACACACACACACACACACACACACACACACACACACACACACACACACACACACACACACACACACACACACACACACACACACACACACACACACACACACACACACACACACACACACACACACACACACACACACACACACACACACACACACACACACACACACACACACACACACACACACACACACACACACACACACACACACACACACACACACACACACACACACACACACACACACACACACACACACACACACACACACACACACACACACACACACACACACACACACACACACACACACACACACACACACACACACACACACACACACACACACACACACACACACACACACACACACACACACACACACACACACACACACACACACACACACACACACACACACACACACACACACACACACACACACACACACACACACACACACACACACACACACACACACACACACACACACACACACACACACACACACACACACACACACACACACACACACACACACACACACACACACACACACACACACACACACACACACACACACACACACACACACACACACACACACACACACACACACACACACACACACACACACACACACACACACACACACACACACACACACACACACACACACACACACACACACACACACACACACACACACACACACACACACACACACACACACACACACACACACACACACACACACACACACACACACACACACACACACACACACACACACACACACACACACACACACACACACACACACACACACACACACACACACACACACACACACACACACACACACACACACACACACACACACACACACACACACACACACACACACACACACACACACACACACACACACACACACACACACACACACACACACACACACACACACACACACACACACACACACACACACACACACACACACACACACACACACACACACACACACACACACACACACACACACACACACACACACACACACACACACACACACACACACACACACACACACACACACACACACACACACACACACACACACACACACACACACACACACACACACACACACACACACACACACACACACACACACACACACACACACACACACACACACTACACACTTTCAATATCATACCTCTTCCAACTAGTACTTGCCAAACAAAATGAACATAATACACTTACCTTAATCCATCTGCTCGAGTAGTTCCGTAGTGCACGGAGAGCTGGCTGGCCCCAAAAATACACAGGTTTCCGCCTAGTTTTGGAGTCAGTGGTTCTTCCTTATATATTATTAATTTAGTAAATAATTTAATATGTCTGTGTATTATTGTCTAAGTGCCATGTATTTATTTATAAGGAAACCAATAAACAATTTATTTATTATTATTACACAGAAATCCTATCAAAATAGAATTGTGAAGTAGGCGCAACACGCGTGCCAACAATTTGCAATGTATTGCAAAAAGTATCAAAAGCTTACTCGTTTAATAATAATGTGGGATACCCATATCCACCGGTATTACATAGGTAAAATTAGTTAATAATACCCTCAATAGCTGAAATTGTGAACTAGGCAAATTATATAAATAGGAGTGGTATTCCAATTAAATGATCAGAGTTCACTGATACTTCCTACAGCACACATCGTTTTATTCATAACCACTTATCCCCAAAATAATAAACTTTATTTAAGCAGTAAGTTCACTAAGACAAAATTTGCATAAATTTATGACAGTATAAAAAATAAAATTTATATTAATTAAGTAATAATTAACAGTGTAAATATGTGGTATTGGAGCCTAAACTAGGTCGCCCTATATGGCGTTGTTGCACGCCAGAAATGGTAGAACATGTACGGTTTCACAACTACCATATAACAAAACTAATGTAATTACCCATGTTACGCAATAAATACAATTTGAATTTGCCCTGTATCAGAGGCTCCAGGTCTCTATCCTCGGACAGTTTGAAAAATTTTAGGTTTCGTGCGTAGTCAGTGATATGTGAACTTGATTGGGTTGAAGTATACTATATACGAAAAAAGGAAAATAGTGAATATAAATTTAAATCAGGCAATTATAGGAGTACATTTAGACAGTTGTTGAGGAAATTTTGGGCTAAATATAGAAAAAAAAAGATTTTATGGCGTGAGTGGAAGTGGTAAGGGGGGGTAGAATGACTTATTGCGATCAGGACAAGGAAGTAAAATTTTCAGTGGCAGAATATGACAATGTAAGGAGCCAATCCTTAGTTATTTTCATACAAGCGTATTTATGGAGTTTCGCGCCTAGTCAAGGTCAGTCGGGTAACATCGACAAAATATCTGCAAAAATACCATATTGCTCGATTTTTTAATGATCACTAATCGGCACCGACCAAAAATCTGCACGCGCGGAACTGAAGTAAATAAACGGCTATAACCGTTCTATCTTCATAGGGTTTCTGTAGTTATGTATACCTGTTACTGTTTTTTTTAATAGTTTATTGTACACACAAATATACAAAGAACAACACAAAGAAAAGAAAATTATACAAAAGGATAAGCTTATTTCTAAAGAAATTCTATTGTTACGCACTAATCATCAATGTGTGTACGTACACGAACATACTGACGTTTGGATTCGCTCCCCGCGTTCCGCGCTTACCCCTCGCTACTGTCCGCGAGGCGTGCCGTCGTGAATGGACGATCGTACCTTTTAAACTTGAATTTGTACCAAAGATAATATAATTGTACTCTCTTTCATTTGTTAATTAAATCTTTTTACACAGAAAAAAAATTTCAATACATAGACAACATTAAAATAAGCTGTCGATTGTAGAAAATAAGAATCATTTCTCAAAACACACATTATATTTTTAATTAAAAAAAAAAGAAGTTTTGGTCTATTAAATTAAAATCATTTTATTGGGTAATTAAACTTTAATGTTGGTACCAAAAATAAACAAAAAATAACTACTTCGCTGTATTTAATCATAAACGTAACTAATTTCTGGGGAAAAAATATAACTTACTCTATTACTACTGAGCATTGATCTGCATGAAAAGTATAAGCAATAATTCCAACGGATCATTGGCGCCATTTTTTTTAGGTTAGAAATTATTCTGGCGCCTTAACCAAAAAGTTTAAATCGATCGTAAAGCAGATAATTTCTTTAAGTAATTGACTTGATACAAAATACAAATGAAGTGACAACTTATAGTGGAGTAAACTATTTTAATTTTCTATTTTAACTTATATATATCACACAAATATTTTGTTCAACACTAAAATGACTTTTCTGTTACTTAAAAATAGGCCGCCATTTTCGGTTTCGCAAAATGGCCGCCGAAACGTCATTTAATAGGAAACGGGAAAAGTTTTTATAGACTTGTTTTTTTTTCTTCTATAATGAAGTAGTCTCATTGGAATTTCTAAAAAAAGGAATTATGTTTTACAACTTTATTCTTTAAACTACATATGGCTGACGCGAGATTTAGATGTCCATGCCAAGGAGTTTCTTGTCGTAGATGAATTCTCCAAGTGAAGCGTGGCGGTCCAGCATCTTCTTGAGCGTGGAGGCCTTCCCGGCGAGGTCGCGTTGACCCTTGTATTGTTCCTCAAGGAACTCACCAGTGAGGTAGTCGACCAGCTGTTAAAAAAAAGGATTTTTTTATAACTGGCTGTAACAGTACTTATATTGGCCATAGATGGCGCTGCACTGATATCAACTGTCATTGTCAATCGACCTCCAAAGACATTCAGTTTTTTTAAAAATTTTAAATGACTTTGACCAACTCTCCTTTCCTACACTATCCATATTTAATTGTGCGCTGCATTTTGCTTCCTCATTCATAATGCGAACTGCTATGGAAAGGAACTCCCTGCCAGCTTGAGTATTTCCAGGCAATTATAAGGAAAAGTTAACAGGCTGTATGATGTATCTACACATGTTTGATGTTGGACCTCGCTGTGGCCAGGTCCTTGATAGATACCCCGGGAAATATGGTGTAACGAGAAAAACGTCCGTGGCCACCGAGTACACTAAAGTTATTAATGATGCATCATCAGGTTATTTTTGTCTCCACTGCAGGAGCACAACCCTCTCTCATATACATATCTCCCGGAGACAGACGGAGGATTTGGCCTACACTCCCCGCGCTGGCCAGACGGAGGGGAGGCCTGATTGGCATTTTATAATGTATTCCTCAGTCGCCTTGTACGACATCCACGGGAAGAGTTGGAGTGGTCCTATTCTACTCTACCAGTAACCACACGGCAATCATTGCAGGGCGCATGCGCGAGCAACGTCAGCTATTTACTATAATTTACATTACTCGTAAATAGGCATCTTCTGGGTAAGCGCGCAACATCTACAATTGAGGTCCAGCGTGAACCCAAAAGAAATAAAAAACAATACTTACATGGTAGTCGTTGAACTCTGGATCTGCTTCACAATGCTGGATGACGACCCTGATGCTGTTCGTCACTTCTGACTCCATCTTCAAGGCATGCTCCAACGCGACCACGCCGTTGGCCCAGTCCACGGTCTTCGGGGGCTGGGGAATTATATTGCGGTGTTAAGACTGGTCAATCAATCAATCCATCAATTAATCAATCATATATTTATTTGGGAACATAGGTAAAAATATGGTGTTAACAAAAGGTAGTGTGGCAGTCTATGCTCCGCCATACGGCATACAAATACATTACTTAATAATAAGCACATGGGTATGCGGAAATGAATCTATTACAGTATGTCACTTGATTAGAATAAAATGACAAGTTATAAAAAAAGGTTAAGGTTTAGATGGCCTGAGAACGAAAGCGTTCGACATAGCTAAATAAGTTAGTAAGAAGTGGCAGAAGGTTGGTCACATCTAGAGTTGCCATCTCTAAAATCTGCTAATCCGGACAAGAAGCATAAAAACACGGATTTTTAGCTTAAAACCCGAACATGTCAACGTTCTTTTTAAGTTACTCAGTAAAATAAATAATAGTTTTAACTGTCATATATCAACTTTTTATTGAAAACTTTAAAACCCAGACTACAAATGAAATCCCGCCCGGAGGCTCCCCGGACAACTAGGACATATCCGGGGAAATCCGGACGCATGACAACCCTAGTGTCATCTGTCTGAGAACCGATTACCGCTGGTGCAAACGAGTACTCGAGTGGAGACCGCGACTGGGCAAGCGTAGTATGGGACGCCCCCTGGCTAGATGGAGCGACAATCTTACGCACATGGTTACGCACCACTCGGCCACGACTTTTTGGTTTAGCGGGACGCGGCGCGGTTTCGGCAGGCGGAGGGTTGGCCGGTGATTTCGGCGCCTCGTGGCGTGCTGCTAACATTTTTGTACATTTGTTCTCGCCGCTCGCCGCGGTAAGGCGGCTGGCAGAGACTGGATGAGAAGAACCGAGGATCGGGTTCAGTGGCGCGACTTGGGAGTTGCCTATGTCCAGTAGTGGACTCCTTCAGGCTGATGATGGTTTATATGACTTTTGTAACCGCGTTAAGACTTGATCCTGCGACCGACCTATCCGTGGTTACGCTCTACCAACTGGGCTATCGGGTCAACACCACTTGGTGTCAAATCTTCAGTCTTCATAGTCGGACTACCTACCAGGCGTGGACTTCATCCTTACGTAGTAGACATACCACGCTCTCGCACGAAGCGTTTTGCTTCCTCTTTCATAATGCGAACTGCTAAGGAATGGAACTCCCTGTCAGCTTGGGTATTTCCGGACAAGTAACTTGGATCTTTTTAAAGGAAGAGTGAATAGGCATCTTCTGGGTAAGCGCGCTCCACCTTAGGCCTCATCACTTACCATCAGGTGTGATTGTGGTCAAGCGCAAACCCATCAGGAATAAAAAAAAAAGTAGGTAATTGAATCTCTAATCACCTTAATGGTGATCAGCTTGGTGACGTTGGTGGTGAGCTCTCCTCTCATCAGCAGGTACTCTATGAGCTTCATAGCGTGCTCTCTCTCTTCTGAAGCCGCTTCAAAGAACAGTTTGGCGAAACCTGGCCGGTTGATCTGTGGATAGAAGGGTTCTAATAAATATAGTAAAATCGTTAACCTCCCGTGTCTGTACATTGAGGATGTATGCAAGAAAATTTAGGGGCTCTAAGGAGAAGTAATAGAATACAATTTGGTCATTTTTGAAATTTTTGTCTGTTTGTCTGTGAGTTTGTGCACGCATCACTTAAAAACTACTGAACGGATTTTGATGGACTTTTCACAGAAACATGGGGCTTAACTTAACTTAACATTTAGTCTTTATTTCATCGCAATCGGTATACTCAATCAAAAGTTATGGACATTTTTAGTTTTCAAATACATTAGTAGGTAAGGTTAGTATGCAATATATTGCAAATAATAGTATTTCCGTACTATTCAGATTGCGATGAGTTTGGACTACATTTGGAGCTGGGAGTGGAAATGGGAGTGGAAGTGGGCGTGGGAAAAGGGGAGCGGGATTGAGTGTGAGATTGAGAGTCTGAGTGGAAGTGGGATAGGAAGCTGAAGTGGGAATGGGAGCGGAAGTGGGAATGGGAGCGGATCCTGTAGTCCACGCGAGCGGAGCCGCGGGCACAGCTAGTAATAAATATATGTTAAATGATTTAAGTTCACACTAAATTCATCTGCTGTTAAGTTTTAAATGTTGAAATTTTTTTTTATTATTATTTGCTTTTTTATACTTTTAATACTGTACCACAAATTTTACTACGCGTTATCGATCGGCACCGAGCGAACGACGCTATAAGTTAGAAAGAGAAGCACTATGTTGTTGATGTATAACGTTGTCCCTCGAGAGACTATGTTCGCGCGCTTGGTGCAGCAACCCTACTATAATTTACGCGCTTTAAGACTAGCCGCGCCTGAGTACTAGTCACACAGTGATGTGAGCCACTCACCCCATCTCTGGAGAAGTAGGCGCCCATGGCCAGATACTGCACGGAGGCGGCGACCTCCATCTGTATCTGCTTGTGCACGCTGTCACGGCATCGCGAGTGCATCGATATCCACTCCTTGGGTATTGTTACGGGGTTCACGTGGCCTGCAATTAAATAGATAGGGTCATTTTACATTCATACACGAGGCAAACATACAAAACAGGGTTTTAGACACAGATCAATCTTCCCGTGAACAACGCTAAGTCTAGCGTCTTAGACACATTTTTGCGTATTTTGTCTGACAGTATATGATTATAAGGTAGGCATTTTCGTTATATTTAATACGTCCACTGCTGAACATAAGCCTCCCCAACAGAATGCCTCTTTTGGAAGGCTGTCCCTTCCGGGGGATTTGCCATAATCACCACGCTCGGCAGGCGGATTGGTGATCGCAGTAATGATCTTAATATACACAGGAGAACGCTGCTACCCGTTCCTGGTGCAATCATCTTAGTCGCCTTGACGACACCCACGGGATGGTTGGGGGTGGCCCTATTCTAATTGATTGATTATTAAATTAGATAACAGACGCAAAAGTGATCTGTTATCTAATTTAATAACTAGTGTCAGTCATGAAGGAAAAAACTTTGATGTGACTTATGAGGTGCGAAAAATTATTTTGCTTCGTGGTATGAGGTGTATGAGGCAGAAATTATAATGGTCGACTGAACATATTATGTTGTGAATATTCCTATCCTTCCACGGGAAGATTAGGGGTGGCCTTTCTTAAGCACAAGTCGAAATGTGCCGTTGGGTTTGTTGCCACTTCTTCCCCTCGGTTATACAGGTGGAAGTGGAGTAGTTTTAGGCAGAATTTGACGTCAAAAAGAGAATAATGTATTCCAATATTGAAAAAATAAATATTTTGATTTTGATCTCATTCTAAAACTTGCCTGGAGCCGGCACTGCAACCAACTATACCCATCTTTCTGACGGATCCTACACAATATTGAAGTATAGATATTATCGTAACTACAAGATAAAATATAACAAGTGTACTAATGTAATTAACAATAATTAACAAATGTTTTAAATACATAATCATTAATGACAAATCTACAGATACGAGCATATCACGTGTAATGCACTAGCTGGTTCCCGCGAGTTCGCGTGGACCACGTTTCTTTCGGGATAAAAACTATCCTGTCATATTCCAGGGCCTAACCTATATGTGTGCCAAGTTTCATCCCGATCCGTCCAGTGGTTGAAGCGTGACAAACATCCAAACTTTTGCATTTATTATATTAGTGGGATTGTCTGTTTTAAATACGACTACCAACGTACAGTTACATAAAGTATGGATGATACGCTACGTTTATCGAGTGAAATGGGAATGCATCGATTGTTATTTTTTTATTTCCAACAGTTTTCCAGTAGAAACCCAATACTTTATAGTGAAAAATATTACTTATTATACTACAAAATAATAGATAAAATGGTATATACTTAGTAATATTTAAAAACAATTTGGCAGTAAAACTGTTTACATTCGTTTACTGAATATAAATAGAATGTGTTTATTCTCAATACATGTGAGGTCATCCAATTTAGAATTCTAATTATAGAAGTATAGGTAGGTATTAAGAAACATACTAGGTACGGCATGCAGTTAGGTATACGCAAATTGAGTACCGTAAAATTTTCCAATTTTCGACTTACTAAATTGCGGTTGCTAATTTAGAAATTTAAAGACAACGCCAAATTCGGTCGGTAGTTATTTTTTTAACAGCTCTCGGTCTGCCACGCCGGAGGTTGCGCGTTCGAATCCCGCTATGGGCAAATGTTCGTATGATGAATATGAATGTTTGTACCCAGGTCTTGGATGTTTATATATTTATTTAAGTATGTGTATCCGTTATCTAGTAACCATAGCACAGGCTCTGCCTAGTTTAGGACTGGATAGTTGGTATGAATGTCGGAGATATTTATTTATTATTATTTATGGCCTAGCATTCTTGCTACTTTGACATTTGATGATACAGCCAGCGCCATCTATCGCGATATTAAGAACTACATATTTATTTTTAAACAGCTAGGTACTAGAAAATCAATTGGGGTCAATATTGTACGTTAATTTACTGTGTCATCAGCAATATCATTACAATTAGAGCGTGTTATCGACACGTCGTGACGTCATCACATTTTGTGTTCCAAGTTATCGTTAGTAGGTAAATGATGAATTGAGTACTTACTTATTGCGATTAAATATTGATTGTATGTTTGTCAGTGTAGCATCCGCATGAATTTGTTCATGAGTTCTATGTTCAATTGACCTCGTTGGCCTAGTGCTTGGTCATTGGACTCGACGCCAGAGGTCCTGGATTCGATTCCAGTGGGAACAGTGGGGGACAGACAACTTTGTACAAGCTGGACAAGTTGACCCCGGTCTGGATGTTATATTTGTGTATTATTATTATTCGAGTTGGGGCTATTTCAAGATCTCAGTCTAGACCTTGTATCACTGCGACCATTCTGGTCTATTGTGATCTCCACCATACTACAGTTCCGTGTTAAGCCTTGCAGCAGTTAGAAACTGCACAATGCTTTTAACACTGAGTTGTTTTACTTCGTCAGGGCGAGCAAGTAGTTACCTAGGTATGTATTTCTTTTACGCATCAGTGGTCCACACTCGCACAGGAGGTGCATGGGGGTTTCCTCTGCTTCCTCACAGAGCCTACACGCTCCTGTGGTTCAGAGCTTGAGGTTGAACATATTCAACCACAGTTGTTCAGGCCACAATGTCATGTGAGAGCTATATTTGTGTATTGTCCAATCCTTGTTTAATTCCCATAGCACAGGACGTAATCCTAATTTGGGATTAGACAAGTGTGTGATGTATGTAATATTCATTTATATATAAAAAAAATTGAATTACCATCCGGCACAGAGTAAAGAATTCCACCAAAAATATTACTGTTAAAAAGGAGCCAAGTTCTCATTGGAAAGTTTTTGGGCTGAACGCCAAGTTCAACTATATTTTTTCCATTATGTACTTTATATTATGTACTGAAGGTGCAGACCCGCATTCCGAGATATAGCGTGGCTGTAATTTTGGCAGAGCCACAAACAAAGCCCAACATCTAGAAAGCGGTAAGGTAAAATCTGAATTTTGGATATGTGGAGCACAAATTATTATAGGGATAATAGGCGAGCAGCAATTTGCTGGTATGACTATATCTGAACTGGTGTATTTAAGTCTTTGAATTGTCACTTGTAACACTGGTTTTTGAAGAACTTGTCTAGTCTGTTTTTAAAAGTATTCACTGAGGGGGCATCTACAGGGTTACAGGAAAAGTCGTGCTAGATCCCTTAAGGGTGTGGAGCACCCATCATTTCTGACTTATTTCACTATGAAACACCCTACCCTAAACTTAACCCTTTTCGAGATATTCGACTTTTAATTTTTTTATTGAAAATTGCTGATTTTTAGGCTACTACATTTATTTTTGTTTATTTTGTGTATCTTATTATTATTATTATTGCATTTTTACATGTGTAGTAAGATGCTTTAGGACGTCAATCATTAAAATAGTGCACAAGTTATTTGAATAGACCGTAGTAGACAAGTGAAAGAAAAGAAATAAAAAACATATTAGTAAGTTTATTTTTCTCTAAGGGATATCTAAAAAAAATATTATGGTAATTGTTCGGCAGATGTTTTTTAAAATATCTACGGTTCATCAGCTATCTAACGAGGTATAATAATGTAGGGTTTTATTCAAATGCATTCAAAAAAATTTAGTTTCATAGGCGACAGTGGAGAAGAAAATGTATACTTAGCCCTAAAAAGTATAAATAAAACAATAGGTAAGCATGAAATGCCATTTATTAAAGGTTTTCTCACAACTTTTTCTTTTTCTACAGTTCATGTTCAACATGGCCGCCTCTATTTCTAATACATTGTCGCATCCTTCTACGGAGACCGGTCTTCACTACGCCAGTGGTCAATGTGGTCCTCATTTTATTTGCTGCATCCACAATCCTTTCTCTTAAGTCTTCCACAGACGAAACTGGATTCGGCTCGCTGTACACGAGACTTTTCATGCAGCCCCACACATGAAAATCCATGGGGGTTAGGTCCGGACTTCTTGCTGGCCATGGCAATGGCCCACCTCGTCCAATCCATTTGTTTGGATAATTTGTGTCCAGCCAGTCTCTGACACTTCTCCTGAAATGGGCAGGGCAGCCATCGTGTTGGAACCACATGTCCCTGATCAGGTTGAGTGGCAGATCATCCAGCAAATCACTCAAGTCTGCTCTCAGGAAATTTTCGTAGCTTTCCCCGTTTAGATTATCCGGGAGAAAGTAAGGTCCAATCAAATGATTGGAGATAATGCCCATCCACACATTCACGCTGAATCTTCGTTGGGACCCCTTCACTCTTTTCTTATTGGGATTCCTTAGTTCTTTTAGGGCCCAGTAATGGGCGTTGTGATAGTTAGTTATGCCATCTTTATCAAATTTGGACTCATCCGTCCACAAGATATTTCTTAAAAAATCTGGGTCTTCTACATCAGCATTTAGCATAAATCTGCAAAAGTCCAATCTTCTCGCGGGGTCCCCTTCTTCAATAACGTGTACTGGCGTGTAATGGTACGGGTATAGGCCAGCAGTATGCACTGTAAACCACACTCTCCATTGCGAAAGCCCCAGATCACGGGCAACAATATTAGTGGAAGTAGTCGGATCCGCTCGAAAGCGTTGCACTATCTCATTGTCCTGTTCTTCGTCGTCAATTCGTGGGCTTCCCATGTCTGTACTTCGTCTCAAAACAGAGCCAGTTTCTCGAAGTCTTCGATAAACTCTGTCAAAACTCTGTCAGTTACCTATTGTTTTATTTTACTTTTTAGGGCTAAGTATACATTTTCTTCTCCACTGTCGCCTATGAAACTAAATTTTTTTGATTGCATTTGAATAAAACCCTACATTATTATACCTCGTTAGATAGCTGATGAACCGTAGATATTTTAAAAAACATCTGCCGAATAATTACCATAATATTTTTTTTAGATATCCCTTAGAGAAAAATAAACTTTCTAATATGTTTTTTATTTCTTTTCTTTCACTTGTCTACTACGGTCTATTCAAATAACTTGTGCACTATTTTAATGATTGACGTCCTAAAGCATCTTACTACACATGTAAAAATGCAATAATAATAATAATAAGATACACAAAATAAACAAAAATAAATGTAGTAGCCTAAAAATCAGCAATTTTCAATAAAAAAATTAAAAGTCGAATATCTCGAAAAGGGTTAAGTTTAGGGTAGGGTGTTTCATAGTGAAATAAGTCAGAAATGATGGGTGCTCCACACCCTTAAGGGATCTAGCACGACTTTTCCTGTAACCCTGTATAACGTCCTGCGGTAACTTGTTCCCTGCGCTCGCGACCCTGTTGTTGAGCGTGTTGTGGTCGACGAGGAGTACATATTTTGTATTTTTACAGAAACTTGATATCTTGTGTAGTTTCAGATATATGGCGTGGCCCTGCTGTGACGTCATTTTTAAGTACAAATTCTAATTTTTCAGTACAAAATAGTACATTTTGAGTAAAAAAAATTCTGCAGTCAGATTTCAAATCCGAGGCCGTGGCTCTGCCAAAATGACGCAAGCAAGCGGAAGTATCTTCCAAATACGGAAGGTGCCGCATTGGGAAGGCTGCAGCGGACTTCAACATGACGTCAACAGAATGATTGATCTTCTTAAATAGATTAAGTATTATCGTCTTTTACTAACATCCACTTGGACTAACATTATCTGTCTCCTTATTTTGTTTTTATAGTCTGAAGTATTAGAGATAAGTACTATAGACAAATATGCGTAATATACTTTATTAATCTTTAGATTTATGAAAAGGGTGATTTCATAGTCAACTGAAAGCCAAACACAGAAATACTATTAAGATAGAATGGTGAAGTAGACGCGACATGCGGTTCTCCGCCAAGTAACAAACATCCAAACTTTCGCATTTATAATATTAGTGAGATTTAGTTGCTAAACAGCAGCACCAACCTTAGCATTAACGTATTTTTATGTAAAATGTTTTTTTTTTAATGTTTGTAGTACTAAAATGAATTTTATTACTGTTTTTTCTAAGAAGGGGGTCCTTGAAATTGTGCTTGATTTCCTAGGGGTCCTTAGCCTCAAAAAGATAAAGAAACGCTGTGTTAGATTATAGTTTCAAATATATTAAAGAAGATTTAACGTGATGCCATGTCGTGTGTCCGATTCCGATTGTCTGAGGTGTCATTGATATATAAAACACGATAATGCATAGATTAGATTGATTTACTAGCTGCTGTGTAGCAACAACTGAAGCACTATTGCGAAACAAAAGACTGAGGCGCAAACATGCGACGCCATTGTGTTTGAGTCATGTAGAGGCAACGCTCTCTATGTACTACTAGATGGAGCGTTCCAAACAATCGCTCTGTTCCACGCAAGTAGCCGCAACTCTTTCACATTCACAATGAACTTGTGCAGTTACTATGCAGAACATTTAATTATTACTAAATATTTACGCTACGTTTAAATAATGTCAATATTTAGTAAATAATTAAAGTGAGTAATTAACTTGAGTAGTAACTGCACAAGTTTCAAAGTGAATGTGAAAGAGTTGTGGCTACTTGCGTGGAACAGAGCGATTGTTTGGAACGCTCCATCTAGTAGTACATAGAGATCGTTGTATGGAGGTAACCGACTTTTCTTTAACCCTTTCATTGGAAAAGCACGCGTCCCCCCTTCTCCTACGTAGCCTTCTATGATTCCACCCGCCCCTCCCCCCTATTTAAACAGGCTACTTGGTTGATGAAAGGCCCCTAACACAAGATAGGTCGTAGGCATGTCACGTGTGTTCAAGTTTTATTTAATACCTTTGTCACATGTCATGCTAAAGGAAAACGTTGACAAAGGTAATTTCGTATACCCATTTTGAAATACTCTGGAACTTTGAAATAAACTTACTAGCAAATAAAACTGGTTGGGGAGCTTTTTTCATGCATTCGAGGTCATTTTAAGTCCTAGGATTTACGCCGGGGACCGATTTGGGTGGACCTAAAAAGCCATTGTGGATCTCTAACTGGTCATGTGACATCTAATAAATAAAATCGTAAACATCGCGTCTCTGTACATTGAAGATATTTGCAAAAAAAAATTGAGGGGTCAAGTAATAGAACAAATTTCAATCATTTTTGGACTTTTTGTCTGTAAATTTGTGCACGCATCACATAAAAACTACTGAACGGATTTTGATGGACTTTTCACAAAAACATGGGGCTTAACATTTAGTCTTTATTTCATCGCAATCGGCTAACTCAATCAAAAGTTATAGACATTTTTAGTTTTCAAATACATTAGTAGGTAAGGTTAGTATGCAATATATAGCACATTATAGTATTTCCGTACTATTCGGATTGAGATGAGGGAGCGGAGCGGAAGCGGAAGCGAGAGCGGGAGCGGGAGAGGGCTCGGGAGCGGGACCGGAGCGGGAGCGGAAGCGGGAGTGGGAATGGGAGCGGATTCTGTAGTTCACGCGAGCGGAGCCGCGGGCACAGCTAGTATTTGAATAATCGTTTGGCGCCTAATTATGTTAGTTAGATGCCAAATGCTCATCAGATGATGCTGGCTTTTCGAAGAATAACAGAGAAGGTCTAAAGTGAGAAACCTCTTTGATCAAATTGACAGTTAATCCAGAAACGTCAAAAGACATTAGACTGTATGCCAACACAAACACACAGGATTATGAAAAGTCTAGTGAACAGCTTGCCTTTTAAAGAGATACATTTGTCGCTTTGGGCCTTCTCCATCTATACTCCTGGCAGCCAGGGTCAGATCTCACCCAAAAAGATCCTCACCAGAGGTCCACGGCCTCAAAATGACCTCGAATGTATGAAAGATCTTACAGACTGTTTTTTTTGCTCATGAATGTAGTATAAAGACAGATAAAGAGATGTATAAACGCGCAGGAGTAACAGCAACCTGCCATTGACCAGTGACCCCACCCACTTAACCAATTGAATACAGCTTAGTGCAGTGCTGTTATCGAATTAGTCAACAATACTTTTGATTGGGTTCTTTGCAACTTCTTTGATTGGTGAGGGACCGAGTTAAGGCCGCAGACGACGGACAGTGCACGGAGTATTTATTTGTCTGTCAAAATAGATCGCTTATAACTGCATTAAGAAACACGAAAGTACTGCGAATTTTGTATGGTTCAATTGGCAAAGATTAGAATCAGGGACAGCTCCATTTGTGAGTGTGGTCTTGATGAAGGGACCCCTGACCATATTTTTTTTAACTGCCTCAACCTTCTCTACTCCGTATATGATATCCTTCCACCAAATATTCCACGTCCCATTGATTTTAAGTCTTTGCTTACTTATGTAAATACTCCACTTATTAAAACTTTATGTGATTTTACCGGTACTAACAAAATCAAATTATAATGATATGAACACTTAACTAACATATTGGTGATCGGGTTTTTGTTATTATATATTTTGTGTTGTCCATTTTTAGATTGGATGCTCAAGAAGACTTACCGACCAAATTTTTTTGTGTCACATGACTGACTCAAATTGGCAGAATTCTATTAAAGAGAGGCCATTAAATAAAAAAGAAGAAGAAGAATTTTGTTTGCAACTTGCTGTACGGCGTTTGTCCACATCTTACCACAGGGTAAGAAAACGTAACACGAGATTACAGAATCTCGTGTCTCTATAAAGGACCTATAAAACGCTGGGCAGTAATAGAGTTAGTGACACGTGTACTTAACGGTAAATAAAAGTACTAATAGGTATGTAGTATCACCGGTTAGTTTCTATAAAGATCACGCTGCGCATTTTTAGCGAAATAATTTATATAAATGAAATTCAAGCATGCTGACAATTGTCTGAGTTCTTAATCTGTTTTATGTAGTGAGCATTAAAAGATTCAACTAAATTAAAACAAAATTATCTAATGCGCCCACTCAGCCCTGGCCCTTTTTTCGTAAGCGGAATAAATACGGGACATGTAGCATTATGTGACACGATGGTCAAATACAGTGACAGTCCTGTATATGCGGGAGGTATGGCAACCCTATCGATGCTACCAAAGAGGTTAGACAACTGTCACATTACTCCGACCTTCTCGGTCCCCGCTCTGTAGTTATAGGCATTATTCATTATGTATTCTGTGGTAAGTATAAGTATTTCCCCATACAGTGCAAAAGGTAACTTTTTTTACAATGTACCTACCTAATTATTAATGTAATTCTTTGTCACATTTAAGTAAGCCACCTTAAAGAGGTTCCTTGTGTAATGGTGAAATTACTAGTAAGATAGGCATTGTCTAAAAGTTGTAGTAACTGAGCCAAAAACTTAAAAAAAAATCTTTAGTAACAGTTCAAGCAGGGTTTCAGAATAGAGATTGATTACAACTTTTTACCCAGTAAGAAGTCAGTTTTATAAAAAAAAATTATTAACTTAATAGACAAGTAAATAAGAATCAAACATTCACAAAAATAGGTAAGAAATCAATCAAACTCAAAACTTGGACAGAAAAAAAAAAACATGAGTAAAGTCAACTGCAAAATCCTTTATAAGGATAACACGCGCCACTATCTTAATTATTGTCTGTGCTGTGTATGGAGGTCAAAGATGGTCCAACCAACCAAACACAAAGGACAGAAAACAGTTCCTTCTTCCTTATCTTTAATGTTTTTTTTTGTTTTTTACACAAAGACAAACCTCTGATGAAATCTTGTCGTAACCTAAAAATGGATTGGTAATTAATTACCTTTAGTAGGTTAGGTACCACCTTCTTTCTGTTTTAAGTTTCTAATAAGTAGAATTAGGATACTAAGTCAGAGTGTACATAAAAGGGCGCTATAGACAAAAAACTGATTTGGCATGACATTTGTTTCGAAAAATAAACTTACAACTTATGAACTTTGCTCCCCTGTTGTGTTAAACAAAGAAAAAACAATCCTTTGTCAATTCCCTCGCTTTTATAAAGGGTAGGTAAATAAATGCCGTGTGGTGTCCGTTATAGTAGAATAAGACCACTCCAATTCTTCCCGTGGATATCGTACAAGGCGACTAAGGGAATACATTATAAAACATCAATCAGGCCTCCCCAACCCGTTTGGCCAGCGCGGGGAGTGTATGCCAAATCCTTCGTCTGTCTCCGACAGATAAGAGGGTTGTGCTCCTGCAGTGGAGACAAAAATAATCTGATGATGCTGATGATGAAATAAACAAAACAAAAAAAGGTAAAATGAAACTTAAAAAGTAAGTACTTACATTGGGTGGCAAAAGCTGAGGCACATACAGCCAGTAACGCAGCGAGGGCAAGGAAAACCTTCATTTTGACTACAAATTAAAATCACAGATACTTTGACGATAATAGAAAGTGACAATGCAGTATTTAGGATTGTTCGTACGAGTATCTAAAGTCAAGCCTTTACACACACTGGCGCAGAAGGCGACTTATTATCAAATGCGAATGAAATAACAAGATCTATACGCTTCGAACACTTAAATTACACAAAAATAATGAAACTGCGCAGCGATAACATAACCATCTCATGTTGACAAGTGATTCAGAATGACAACGTGCGAACGGGACGGAAAATAGCAGAACGTTGAGGTTTCGCGTTGCGAGGGATTTATGGAATTTTACCTTCGATTGAAATTAATATTTCGACCTATATTTCGACATTTTTTAATTTAAAAACATTCGGTTGCATTCGAGACCCATATTTTTTTCAGAAATATCAACAAAATAATAATAACTTAAGAAGAAAAGTGATGAAATGGAAAGAAATGTCTAGAAACACAAAACCTCAACGGCCAGTAGGCCATTCATGTATCGAGTTGCGGGAACTGCGGGGTTTTCTGCAGAAGGGGACAAGGTACAAAAGATACCAGCTGTGGTATGATTTTACCTTCATTAAGGGAAAAAATATTTCTCGTAATACCTTGTTTTTATATGGTTATCGCATATTTTTGAATTACCAATATAAAATAGGCAATAAAAAAGCAATTTTGAAATGTGCTTACAGGAAAGATTATAATTTAAACATCTTTTAAGCTTTTTGTAGCCAAAATTTAGTCAAATGCCTGGCAACACTCCATTGTGTTGCTGCTAACTTCACGTGATGATTAATATTATTTATCACTGCATCGTTGCTCTGCTAATCGCGACACTGTGTTAAAAATATTTGTTTTGTAATTTTGCCCCATTGCAGGGCCGAGTCTATCAGTAGTCTTTGTTGGAAGAAGCCTTCTGCGCCAGTGTGTGTAAAGGCATCGCTTTCAACGCAAGATAATTTTGCTATTCCTTTATTTTCGTCACAAATACTTCGCACTAAATTTAGGTGAGTAATCTTTTTTGTTTTTATAGAATTGTCATTGTGTTGTCTTTGCTTTTTCCTTGTTTGTCTTTATTTTAGTAGGTCATGATTTTTGTTTTTTTTTCTTAACCCTGGGGTCACTACTAGTCAGTGACGTATTTTGTCTTTGTTCCACATATAGTACGGAAGCTAGTATGATAGAAAGAGACAAACGTTTTACCCTGTATTATAGATTTTGTTTATCAATCTTTGTTATGATATTTTTTTAACCGAAATGGAAAAGTTTTTGAAAATTGATATCATTTTTTGGTTAGGGTGTACAAAAGGGGGGCACTAAATTTTTTTTTTAAAATGACTCAAAAACAAATTTTCACGCCAATCAGAGATGTTTTTCCATAGCGCCCCCTTTTGTGCACTCCAACCCATTTTTTTTATAACAAACTAGCTGTTGCCCGCGACTACGTCCGCGTTGACAACTTAACATCACAAATTATAATAATTTAGCCTCGTTGGCCTAGTGGCTTGATCATTGGACTCGAGTACCAGAGGTCGTGGGTTCGATTCCCACTGGGGAGTGACAACTTCGTACATTTGTACAAGCTGGTCCCGGTCTAGCTAGATGTTATATTTGTTAATTGTCCTATCCTTGTTTAATTACCACAGCACAGGAGAAAATCCTAACGTAAAATTATTATATGTAAGATAGCTTTTGCCCGCGACTTCGTCCGCGTAGGTTTTAATATTTACACACTGCTTTTAACGATTTATTTGGTTTCCCGTAGGAATGGGATGCTTTTTCGGGATAAAACTAACCTATGTGCTATTCCAGGACCTAACCTATGTGTGCCAAGTTTCATCCCGATCCGTTCAGTGATTGAAGCGTGATTGAGTAACAAACATCCAAATATACAAACTCGCGTTTATAATATTAGTAGGATACTTCTTTTAATTAAGCAATATATGTAGTAGAAGTGTATATATGTTCGGTTATTTGATATCTGCATCAAAAAAACTAGCCACCGTTGGTAGCCACTAAATAGGTACCCTTCTTTTACTAATTGAAAATTCTTTATCAAAATTACAATCGAAAAAACACCTTCAATTTCCATTAGCCCAACAAAATCTCAGACAGAGATATTTATTTACTTAATACTTTTTAAGGCTTTGAAAATTTGACATTGATCCAGTGTTGCCGCTTAGGAAAATAGAAATCCTCCAAACCTCTATTAAAAAGCCGCTAGATTTTGAAAAAAAAACAGAACTTTAAAAATACCTTAGAAGTCTCTAAATTTTTTTAATCACTATTATTAAAGTACGAGGTAACTAAAAGAGAATATAATTGAAACAGATGTTTGACTTATTAAAAAAGTCAAATGAAATTCAATAAATTGGAATGTTACCTCATATATCATCTCGTAAATACCTGTATCTTCGTCACGCAGCCTCGGGAGAGCCGAAGCGGTTGGTAGCTGTAGCAGTAAAAGGGGAAGCTGACAACCCTTAGATAGTAGAAGTGGCTGGTCCTAATTATTTGTTAATTACCTTTTTTTTAACGATATATATAATTGAAAAGATCTGCTGGTAAAACTTATATTATTGGTAAAACAAGTGTAGCAGTTTTGTTTTTAAAATTTTAACTAGTTTTACGGCTTTGGAAGTACAAGTCAACTTAGTTACGTATGTTGCGAAATTGTAATTACTTTAAATTATATAATAGACACATTTTTCGATTACTTTTTCGAGCTAGTTAGGTAAGCAACATCAAAGAATATGAAGATACAGATAATAAAATAGTAGCTAAAAGTCTCTAAAAAAGATTTGGGGTCTAACTCTTAAAAAAAAAGTCGCTCAAGACGTCCAAAATCCCCTAGATCTAGCGACAAAGTCGCTTAAACGGCAACACTGCATTGATCTTAACAATAAATAGAAAAGTAGATCTATTAGGATTTACCACAAGGGACTGACAAATGATAAGTAGGTACGAGTATAATTACGTAACAATTTCCCTTACCTGCTTTTATTTTTTACAATAAATTAATTACTTAATACCTACCTACCTACAATATTAATGAATACCAAAGATAATATATACTAGAGTTTATACCTACCTATAGTGCCGTGTGGTTTCCGGTAGAGGTAGGTTTCCTTATGAACTTTGCTCCCCTGTCGCGTTAAACAAAGAAAAAACAATCCTTTGTCAATTCCCTTACTTTTATAAAGGGTAGGTAAATAAATGCCGTGTGGTTTCCGGTAGAGTAGAATAGGACCACTCCAACTCCTCCCGTGGATGTCGTACAAAGCGACTAAGGGAATACATTATAAAACATCAATGAGGCTTCCCCAACCCGTCTGGCCCGCGCGGGGAGTGTAGGCCAAATCCTCCGTCTGTCTCCGGCAGATGAGAGGGTTGTGCTCCTGCAGTGGAGACAAAAATAACCTGATGATGATGATGATGATACCTACAATATTCCGTACCTTTAGTAGAGGACTTATTGTAGACTAGCTGTGCCCGCGGCTCCGCTCGCGTGGACTACATAATTATCTTGCTCTCAATCCAACTGAACCGACTTTGACTACCGCCTCCAATCATAGATTTTTGGCGGGCCGTCCATTGCGGGATTTGCCATAATCACCACGCTTGGCAATCGCAGTAATGATTTTGATATACACAGGAGAACGCTGTTGCCCGTCCCTTAGTCGGCTTGATGACACTCCCGGGAACATTGGGAGTGGCCCTATTTTAAGCCGGGAACCACACAGCAACTATACTACAAGTTTAATATACTAATTTACACGTTATATTAATCATAGTCGATATCTTCTTTGAAATAACTCTAATAATCACAACTATATCATAAAAGGATTTAAAATAAACTGTATTAACTTCTGTCAGCTTATAACTAGAGAACCGCTTAACATATTTGATGATATTTTCACTGTACTTAGATAATATCTCAACCAAGACTTTGGTGTATAAACCATCAAGCCACGACGAATGGGAGGCGAGTAGTGGCAATTTTAGTTAAACAGGTAGAAGAAAAACACTGTCCTGTCTATTCGGATACGAGCTACCAAAAAAATCATTATCTAATAAATTGTACCTAATCAAATCATTTGTAATCCAATGTTTAATCTTGTAATCATCTTGTGTTTATTATTTTTGATCTGATTAAAACCTACTAATAAAATTCAAAGATTGAAAATCATACAATAAAAATATTTACACGTTCTAAAAAGTATTATTTCGAGGTAAGCATTAGGTATCAAGCCGTGTGGTTTCCGGTAGAGTAGAATAGGACCACTCCAACTCTTCCCGTGGATATCGTACTAGGCGACTGAGGGAATACATTATAAAACATCAATCAGGCTTTCCCAACCCGTCTGGCCAGCGCGGGGAGTAGGCCAAATCCTCCGTCTGTCTCCGGCAGAGGAGAGAGGGTTGTGCTCCTGCAGTGGAGACAAAAATAACCTGATGATGATTAGGTATCATACAAATTTTATCAAAATCAGTTCTTATGAATCAGTGATAAGCCAAATGAAGCATTATCGTCGTTAGTAGGCGTGGGTTCAAACCCCGCCCGTACCAATGAGTTTTACGAAACTTAAGTACGGTTTATTTATAATACCACAGGCTTTTCGGTGAAGGAAAACATCGTGAGGAAACCTGCATATGCCAAAGAAGAAATTCTGAGGCGTATGTGAAGTTCACCAAATCGGCTTGGGGCACCGTTGGTGGACAGGGGTTTGGCACAAAAGATCCTGAAGGGTCGAAGTGTCGCCAGGTCTTCCTGGCCCCCTGAGAAGATAAGATAGCAGTTCGCATTATGAAAGAGGAAGTCAAAATGCTTCGTTATGTCTACTACATAAGGATGAAGTCCCTCCCCACGCCTGGTAGTCCGGTGATGGAAGGGGGATGGGGGAATCAAATCGTGTAATTCCTGGGAACCTCCCCCAATGGACAGCCCGCCAATAGGGTCATTCTATTGGGGAGGCTTATGTTCAGCAGTTGACGTATTTCGGCTGATGATTAAGTTAACTCAATTATATTTTACGTTTTTCTAGAAACATGAAGGTAATCGCCGTTGCCCTAGCTTGCCTCCTGGCGTTGTCTGGCGCCCTCGCCGCTGACAGCTGCTACCAAGATGTGTCTTTGGATTGTGGACAGGCCTCTACTAGCTTAGGTAAGTCTACCGTAATGAAGATAAACTCTGTACGGGCCCGGATTTGAACCCCCAACCTCGTAACCGTGACTCAACCGCTCTACCAACGTGGGCTACAAGCCAGTGCCGTAACTAGTCTTTTATGCGCCCCGTGCGAGTCAAAGTCAAAATCATTTATATTGCATATGAGTACACTTGGTACATTTATACACGTCATTTTTTTATCGACTACCGCTTCCTAGGTGTTAGCGCTGTGAAGAAGAAACGGCGCAACAAACTTCACGCAACACATCTTTTAAAAATTAAGTTTGCATACAATTAATAAAGATTTTGCGAAGCTGAATTAACATTAGTACCAGGCATCTTTGTCATTCAAATAATCGTTTATTTTATAATAAGCTTTCTTACAAAGTTGTTTTTTAATGTGAATCTTAAACTTTCTGTTAAGATTCTAACTGCTCTTTTTTGCAAGATATAAATGGTATCTATATATGCTGCTTGACCCTACAGTAGGATACCGTATGCCATGATACTGTGGAAGTAGCTAAAGTACACTAACCTCGCGGTAGCAACATCAGTTAATTGTCTGATTTTCCTTACGGCGTAGGCGGCAGAACTTAATCTGCCAGCTAATGAAGTTATGAACTGTTAGAACTGTGCCCTTAAAAATAACCACCCAGATCATTAGTGCGCTCCTCGAAGGCCTGCACCCTGTGCCTGGGGCCCCGCTGGCGCCTAACTACGGCACTGCTACCAGCTCACTTGTCTCACGAGCAATAGGCACTTCAAATTTAAAGTCAAGGATTGTTTTTCTCTTATCTTAAAGCGATAACAAAATCAATATCTGTCTAGAAATAAGATCTACATTATTTATAGCAAACTTTACCTAACTTGATAGTGGAAAAGAATTACCGCTAAACGTAATTTTTTAAATTAAATAAAACTTTATTCCAGACAATAATTAGTCCATAATTTTGTTAGTGTGTTAGTAATGATAATGCTTAGGTATATAAGTTAGTATGGTTATTTTTATTGGTATGATATAATTAATTTTTCAGACCTATAACTGTCTCCACCCAGAATCTCCACCATTTTGGGTTTCAAAGTTGTTTTTGGCAAAAAATCTTTGTTGAAAAATCTTTGGCAAAAAGTCTTTAATATTTAATTTTGTGTGGAGAATATTTTCGTGGAACAAAAACCTTTAAATTATAGGTACCATCTAATATATCTCGTCTAAACCAGTATCGAAAAGGAAACGAAAAAAAAGATTGTCATTCATGAACAGGTGCAAAGTAATGAGAATCAGTCACGTTTTTTTAACTATGCAGATATTTAGCGCTAAAAAACTCAATAAATACTTTTAAAAAAATATTTAAATCGGATCAAAAATGACAAAGATAAGTACATCAATTTCAGTGCGGAGGTGGCGTAATCCGTCGCGTCGCGGGAAGAAGTGTGCGCAGCACTCTAGCGCAGTCTGTCGTAAACAAAACAAGCGCGACATGAAATCCGAGTAAAAGAAAATATCGCGCGCGGGTTGTAACAAGTGACGTCGACATAAAAAGCGCGCGCGTTTTGGAAAGTGACAACTTGTCATTTCTTGTTGAATTTTAATTGTGTACTGGCAGTATGTTTCTGACCTGCCGATCTGTCCACAGCCCTGCCCAGCTGTAACGCGATCTACGCCGACTACGGCCGCCACGGCAGCGTGGCCACAGAGATGCAGGCGTACGCCAACTCCCACCTGGAGCTCTCCTACCAGTACCTGCTCTCCGCGTCCTACTTCAACAACTACCAGACGAACAGAGCCGGCTTCAGCAAGTTGTTCAGGAAGCTGTCGGACGACGCGTGGAACAAGAATATTGAGCTGATCAAACATATTACCATGAGAGGTGAGTTTTAAATTTAATATTCAGGATCGCGCTAAGTGGCGATACATCGTATCTGCCTACCCCACTAAGACCAAGGCGTGAGCATTGTGTATGTATTTACAATCAATCAATCAATCAATCATATATTTATTTGCGAACATAGGTAAAAATATGGTGTTAACAAAATGTAGTGTGGCAATCTATGCTCCGCCATACGGCATACAAATACATTACTTAATAATAAGCACATGGGCATGCGGAAATGAATCTATTACAGTATGTCAATTGATTAGAATAAAGTCACAAGTTATATAAAAAAAAAAAACAGTTAATGTCAGTTATAAAAATATTAAGAATAATCACATGAATTATTTGAATAGAAACTATGTATTAGATATACATCAGTGTACATTGCAAAACATGGTGTACATCAAAAACTGTTGTCATTCATGAATTCGTTTACAGAGTAGTATGATTTTCCTATTAAAAACTTAAATAAGTTACTTTTGTATAAATTCATATGATTGCAGTCTCGTATAGGTTTCGGCAACTTATTATAGACCTTTGGTGCCATCGCAAATATGCTATTCCGTAGTAGCGTAGTTCTAGACGGTATTAAATGCAGTTTGTCGCAGTACATAAACAGTGGACCGTCAACTCGATGAACTGTCGTCATTGTTTAGGGTTCCGTAATTTAACTAAGAAAAGGCTGCAATCTAGCTACTCATAACCGTAATGACTATGGAACCCTACCCTGCACGTGGCTGGGGGGAGAGGGAAGGGGGGGGGGGGGTTTACTAATTATAATAATGAAATCTTATTGAACAAAAACAATCATTAAATTAGACGTAGCTCCAGCACCATAGTATTAGTCGAAAACGCCGGACAGACAGACAGACGGCCATGGTGAAAGAATAAGGGTTCATAACTCTACTGCGGAACCCTAAAACATGCATGAAGATTAATTTCGCAATATTAGGTCGGTGTAGCGACGGGCAGCAGTTCTCCTGTGTATATTAAGATCATTACTGCGATCACCAATCCTCCTGCCAAGCGTGGTGATTATGGCAAATCCCTCAATGGACAGCCCACCACAAGTAGCATTCTATTGCGGATTATGTTCAGCAGTGGACGCATTTACGTACATTCATAATGCCTTGGGCCCAGAGGGGTAGGCAGAGGCGATGTATCGCCCGTCTACGCAATATAACGTCGCTTTCCTTCGCCCGCTTTTCGCCCCGTGATACCCCTTGACGTGATGTGTTGCGAAAAGCATCGTATTTCCACTGGAATATGTCTAAAATCTAATATTTTCCCTCCAGGCGACGTGATGGACTTCTCTCGCCGCAGCACGAAGGAGTCCGCCGCGAGCAGAGAATACACCGTCGAGCTCCATGAGCTGGAGTCCCTCGCCAAAGCCCTGGACACCCAGAAGGAACTGGCTGAACGCGCTTTCTACATCCACCGCGAGGCTACCAGGAACAGCCCCAAGCTGCATGACCCTGAGGTGAGTGGCTTAGGCTAGGCTAGGGGACTACGTGACCCGTTCAGGGGGGAAGGGGGGGCTTAGGTTTTCGTCACGTAGTCAATATCCTCTAGGAAAATCTCGCGCTTTTTGAGCTACATTCAAATATGGCGCGCAGCGTTTACCGCTTTTTAAACTCAGGCAACACTGACGCACATATCGTCAGCTGACAGAGCCGTAAAACACATTATTAAAAAAAAAACTTCAGCTGATTGAAAACTTCTTCTTGATGATATTTTTTTCACTTGTAATTATTGGTATGCGCGCACTCTTGGCGTCACGCGGCAAGCGCCGTATTAATAAAGACAAATATGAGCCAAATTATAATTTTTTCAACTTTCTGTTTGCAAAAAATGATTTGCAACCATATTTATGAATTACTACGTGAAAACTAGAGGGGGAGGGGGGGGGGGGGGCTTGGCATATATACTACGGGTGGTCACCGAGGCGGGAGGGGGGGTCTAGACATAGACATACTTTATTGATAACTTCCGTTACAGGTAAAATAAAATTTTTACACAACTTAAATATAAAAACATCAATAACTAACATAAATATAAAAATGTCAAATAAAATTCTTAGAACTAAATAAATTACGTTAATGCCTTCTTCAAGAACTGTTCATAGCAATAAAATGCCTGCTTGACAAGCCAGGCGCACAGTCTCTTATATAATAGATCTGGTCACCGAGGGGGGAGGGGGTAAAAAATTGATCACGTAGTTTGGGTACATTCCCAATACTCCTTGGCTACCTTTTGACACTTCATACAGACCTACTACTACTTAAGGAGCACTAGCCTCTCCGTACACGTATGTGGGGCCGAGCGAGTATGTAATCAATCGAGAAAGGGACAACGTTTACGTCAACAACGGACTACCAGGCGTGGGGAGGGACTTCATCCTTATGTAGTAGACACACCACGCTCTCGCACGAAGCGTTTTGCTACCTCTTTCATAATGCGAACTGCTAAGGAATGGAACTCCCTACCAGCTTGGGTATTTCCGGACAAGTACTTACAACTTGGATCTTTCTAAAGGAAGAGTGAATAGGCATCTTCTGGGTAAGCGCGCTCCAGGCGTATCAAGATGAAATATGCACCAGGTTTTAAGTTAGACCTCCAGCAAGACAACTTTGAAAACTGCATCAAATTTTATTCAGTGGTTTTTGCGTGATGAGGTAACAAACATACATACATACAGACTTACAGAAAGATAGACAAAAATTCTAAAAACAATTATTATGGCTTCTATTGGCCGTATAAAGACCCCTCATACACATTTTTCTACAATATCTCCCATGTACAGACATAGAGCAGTTACAGTTTTATTATAGGCATAGAAATAATTATAGAAGTTTTTTTTCTTTTCCGAAATGTCACTTTGACATAACTGGTTTTCAAATCCTCATGGTAACAAAATAATAAATAGGGTACAAACATAATACGAAATTGAATTTGAAATTGTCGCGCTAGTTCCTTGAACGCCAGTACCGTTACGCGGCAATAGATGGCGCTGTGCGGAATTACAAAGCGCCATGGCTTCGTTCGCTACTGGAGTACTTACTAGCCGAGTAGTATCATTTATCTAAATTTTTTTTTGCAAATATCTTCAATGTACAGACACGCGATGTTTACGATTTTATTTAATAGACTAGCTGTGCTCGCGGCTCCGCTCGTGTGAACTACAGAATCCGCTCCCATTACCACTCCCGCTCCCACACCCACTACCCTTTTCCCACGCCCACGCCCGAGCCCACGCCTGAGCGGAAGTGGGAATGGCAGCGGATTCTGAAGTTCACACGAGCGGAGCCGCGAGCACAGCTAGTCTATTAAATAAAATCGTAAACATCGCGTGTCTGTACATTGAAGATATTTGCAAAAAAAAATTGAGATAAGCAATAGAACACATTTCGATCATTTTTGAAATTTTTGTCTGTTTATCTGTAAGTTTGTGCACGCATCACTTAAAAACTACTGATCGGGCTTTGATGGACTTATTACAGAAACATGGGGCTTAACTTAACACTTGGGCTTTATTTCATTGCAATCGGTGCAGTCAATCCAAAGTTATGCGAATTTATAGATTCCGAAAACCCGCATACACTGCGGTGTAAATGTTCGACTGAATTCTTGAGCGGTAGCGGGAGCGGGTATGGTACCAGTGTAATTTGAGTGATTGAAAATTCGCATAACTTTTGACTGAGTTACCCGATTACGATGAGTTTGTGGTATACGTATGCAACAAAGTAATGTTGGTCGGAATTTGGATTGCGATGGATTAGTTACGAGGACTACATTTGGAGAGACGAGGGAAAGAGGTTTGAGGGGAGGGTTGAGAGGAGTGTTGAGAGGAGGGTTGAAGGGAGAGTTGAGGATCTGGACATGGACCTGGGCCTGGACCTGGACCTGGATTTAAAGTCTGAGTGGAAGTGGGATAGGGAGCGGAAGTGGAAATGGGAGCGGATTCTGTAGTCCACGCGAGCGGAGCCGCGGGCACAGTTAGTACTAAATATTACTACGTGTAGTACCGTAACGCGACAATAGATGGCGCTGTGCAGAATTACTGGACAGGAGTGGTTAAAATAACGAAGATTCACATTTATATGCATTTTCTTTACCGTCAAATCAATTATTGAAAGCGCACTGGACGTGGCTCGCCAGCACAAGCTGACCAGCTACAGTGTCTTGTTTAGTATAGACAGGGTACCACAGAACAGTGGCACCTGACGATTAATTCTGGTGTAGGAAAATTTCATTTTTTTTTAAATGTGTTTTACGGCTTTGGATATTGACAATGACATTGCTACACGTAAAAAAACTTTGCGTATGCATTTTTGTTCAACTAAATATAATTAGCCGAAGATATTATGAACTCTGCGCACTAATAATAGCGTACATAATAATGATAAGGCCACCTTTGTACACATTTCAGACGTCGTACATAATAATGAATGGCTTTGTACACTTTTCAAAAATCTGTACCTATTGTATGTTATTCTTAATTTGTGTAAAGAGTTTGTCTATCTAATGACCCTCATTATTCTTACAGTTGCACAATATATTAAATTTCATTACAAATAATTTGTCTTATGAAAACAAACACATTTGCGCCTCGAAAACATAATAAATAATAGATTGTGTTCCTAACTAGACCGCAAAGTTTACATGGTACAATAATACAAAACGTTTTTGCTGTTGGTGACCATATCATGTACATATTAAGGAGACGCAAACAGCGTTGGTTTTATTATAACTATTGATTTGGAATAAAATGTATGTAATACAGTAGTTTTACAATTAATAAGCAATTATTATATTTAAATGGAAACCATGTACATTGTAGATTATATTTAAATCCACCAGATAGCATTCAAACATGACTCACTCTTTAATTTACCACGGGTACTTGTGGAAAACATAGACCTCCGTGGCGGAACGGATAGCTCTCGGACTGCCACGCCGGAGGTTGCGGGTTCGAATCCCGCTAGGGGCAAATGTTCGTATGATGAATTTGAATGTTTGTACCCAAGTCTTGGATGTTTATATATTTATTTAAGTATGTGTATCCGTTATCTAGTAACCATAGCACAGGCTCTGCCTAGTTTGGGACTGGATAATTGGTGTGAATGACTGACATATTTATTATTATTATTATTATATTTATAGAGAACAACGATCATCATATCAGCCTTTAGACGTCCACTGCTGGACATAGGCCTCCCTAATGAACGCCACCACACGCGGTCCACTGCTCTCCGTATCCAGCCGCTTCCGGCCACCTTCCCCATGTCCCACCCCGCGGTCTCCACTCCAGAACCCCAACGGCCGTCGGTTCTGTGACAGATGTGGCCCGCCCACTACCACTTCTACCTTCGTTGGATCTCCCCATTACGAATCATTATCCTTCAACCGAGCATGGCTATGTCCTCTCCATAAGTCCTAACTCAAATCGCCCACAAACTTATATTGTGTCATCATCCAGCAGTCAGTCATGGCATATTTTATAGAAAAAGCTCGCATACGTTAAATAAATCTTTCTTCTACAGATCACACAGTATCTCGAGGAAGAATTCATCGAAGATCAAGCCAAAACCATCAGAAACCTGGCTGGCCATACGTCAGATCTCAAGAAATTCATCACAGCCAACAACGGGCAGGATCTGTCTCTCGCCCTGTATCTGTTCGACGAATACCTACAAAAAGTCGTCTAAACGAAAAAAAAATCATTTAAACATGTTTGTACTCATTAGTTTAAAAACTCCACTAAAAATCAACTACCATTTTAGTAGAAATTTATTTTTCCTGGCAACTCGCATTTTTCCGTTACGTACAAATCCTAGGCTGTTTTGAGAATACGAAAATTATGTGATTATAATTTTTTAAGTCATTTAAAGTGTATATTGTTTTAAGTGTAAAGACATTTTAGGAGTAGTAATTATTGTATTACCTATCAGTTATTTTCAAATAAACGTTTTTCATTTACCCAAATTGTTTTTTTTTTGGGGAAGAGAATTAATAGTAGATTAGTAGCCAAGGGCTGTAAGGCATCAATTGCAACCCGAGATATTTTTATATAGTTCGAGGGTGCACCTGATTCTTACACCCGAGCTAACTACTCTGCTTTACATCTCGATTGTGAGGTAAGTAGAAAAAAAGTTATTTAAAGTGAAAGATATCTACTACCGCCTTTTTTCATCTTTTTTTTTATTATTTTTTTCAAGAACGAAATTGAGCTTCGCCGTTCGATATTTAAAAATTGATGACTATTATACTCATACGAAGACAAGGCTGAATAGCGAAACGACCTCTTTTGTCATTGGGCCGAATGCATGATGTCTATTGCCAGTATGATGGTTAGAATATGTACGCGACCTTTTTGAAAGAGTTGAGTTTTTTTTTTAATTACTTACCGCCCTAGAGCTTTCTAGCTACATTATTACCCTAGAGCGCTAATTGGTCACCTACAAGCCCCATTTGGGGGTAATAAGGACCTACTTACCGAATATGAGAGATGTAAAGGTATTTATTAAGATAGAGTTGATAGAAAAAATATAGGTACAATTTGACATAAACTAATACTAAAAAAGGGGGATGGGAGGGGCCGCTCTATAGATAGAATATCTCCTCCAGCTCTGCAGAGTTTTTAACAGCGCCGAGGATGTTAAATCCGAGGTTATTTGAATATCCACGCTGATGCGGCCGATAAAAAAGGATGGATTTACCCAAATTCTTTTAAATTACTAAAATCTTTATTACAACAAAACAAATCCATCTACACAGAACATACTATTTATAAATAAAAAAAAACTATATACCTACCGTGCAGAGTACCCAGGAGGCTGGCGGTATTGCCTCGCTGGATTGCGAGGCTTACGCGCTGGGCAAAGTAGCCGCCCGCTCTGGGGTCCCGGGTATTCTCCACCAGTCTTTTCGAGATGTCCCTGAAAAGGTGGTGGGCACCGGAATCCCACGCGCCCTGGGTCTCGACCCCACACGCCTCAAAGATGAGGTCTCAACTGAGGCAATCATAAAATCAAAATGTTTATTTTCAAAATTGGAATACATTATTCTCTTTTTGACGTTAAATTCTGCCTAAAACTACTCCACTTCCACCTGTATAACCGAGGGGAAGAAGTGGCAACAAACCCAACGGCACAGGGCGCTACCTTTGATTTATCTTATTCATTACAATCATTAAGTCTACCTATGCTGAGCCATCAAGCACTCCATGGACTTTTATCATTTAAGTAGTCATCTAACTTATAGTAGGCTTTCTTGCATACATAGATACATAATCTAATAAATAAAATCGTAAACATCGCGTGTCTGTACATTGAAGATATTTGCAAAAAAAAAATCTTGCACAGATTAACTTTTATAGAAGATTTAAATTTTTGTTCAGACAAGTTAATAATTTCATTCGGAACCTTATTGTAGTAACGCACGCACAGCCCCACAAAAGAATTATTGATCTTAGACAATCTAGATCATATTTGCGACGCTTGAGACTCTCTGCGTTGAAAGCAGCTGCGCCAGCTCTCACGGAAGTACATGGAAGGTGGGACGGCCCAAGTATCTACGCATGTAGCGTCCCACACGAGCGCGTGTCCCATCTTCCAGGGAACTAGAGTCATTCCGTCCGGTCTCTTGCCATCGTCGCGGGCCAGTCAGGAGGGTTCCAATATGGCTGGCGCACCGGTGGTGGCAAGTGCACGGCCTTTTATATTTATATTTACGTAACTTCACATCTTGTCACTTTGACATGACACCCACAAGTTCTAATGTTCGTGTTAAAAATGGCGTAGTGTGGGACGCCCCCTGGCTAGATGGAGCGACAATCTGCGTAAGGCGGCTGGCAGTGACTGGACGAGAAGAGCCGAGGATCGGGTTCAGTGGCTCGCCTTGGGAGAGGTCTATGTCCAGCAGTGGATTCTTGCAGACTGATAATGAGGTCACTACAGCTGGGACATTTTGAACTAAGGCACGTACTTAAATTCTGATCACACCAGACTTGACCTTGGAATTTGTAACCAAAAATTAGATTTTGTACTTAAACAGATCGCGAGATACAAAGACACATATGTCGAGCTGGAGTGACGTCATTTCAGCTGGGACTTCAATACCCCCTTGTAACTTTTGATCTATATAAGTACAAAATCAGAAATTTTAGTAAGAAATAGTACCTTGTGAGTACTAAATCCTGCCAGGTTCAGATTACTGAAAATTGTCGGAGCTGGAGCGCACCCCAATATTCGCTCAATTTTAGTATTCGAGTTTTACGGATACCGATATCCGTACTCTTCGAGTTATTCGAATTTTTAGAAAAAAATGGGTCCCAGGTGTACAACCGCCTTCCCACTGAGGTCACTAGCTCTCCGAGCCTACCTACTTTCAAAAAGAGACTGTGCGCCTGGCTTGCAAGCAGTAATTTTATTGATGTGAAGAGTTCTTTATTTCAGGAATTTTATTTGACATTTTGATTTATTACTAGCTGTGCCCGCGGCTCCGCTCTCGTGAACTACAGAATCCGCTCCCATTCCCACTCCCGCTCCTGCTCCCGCTCCCGCTCTCACTACCACTCCCAGCTCCAAATGTAGTTCAAACTCATCGCAATCTGAATAATACGGAAATACTATTGCGATATATTGCATACTAACCTTACCTACTCGTACTAATGTATTTGAAAACTAAAAATGTCCATAACTTTTGATTGAGTACACCGATTGCGATGAAATAAAGACTAAATGTTAAGTTAAGCCCCATGTTTCTGTGAAAAGTCCATCAAAATCCGTTCTGTAGTTTTAAGTGATGCGTGCATAAACTCACAGACAAACAGACAAAAATTCCAAAAATGATTGAAATGTGTTCTATTTCTTATCCTTAGACCCCCAATTTTTTTTGCAAATATCTTCAATGTACAGACACGTGATGTTTACGATTTTATTTATTACGAGACTCTAGGCTCTTGGAGTAGAGAAGCGCGCGATCTAGTGCACCTATTAGGTTTAAAATTAATAGATATTTCTGGGGAGAAAAATAGCGGGAGGTATCTTCAACAGCGCGTAGCCCTAGCCGTCCAGCGGGGAAACGTAGCGAGTGTCCTAGGCACTTTGCAGCACCATTCGCTGGACAAATTAGGCGAAATTTTTTATTTAAATTAGATGTGTTTCATATTTGTTAATTTTCAACTTGTATTTTATACTCATATTCAATAAATTATGTACCTACTTTAAAAAAAAATTTATTACATTTATTCTTGTTTAATTTGATTTTGTTTTTGTATTAATCTGTAACATTTAATTTGACTTGTAACGGAAGTGTCTAAATCAATTATTTCTGTATTTGTTTGTCGGGCTTGTGTATATTAAGAACATTACTGCGATCACCAATCCGCCTGCCAAGCGTGGTGGTTATGGCAAATCCCCCAATGGACAGCTCACCAATAGTCGTATTCTATTGGGGAAGCTATGTTCAGCAGTGGACGTATGTAGGCTGGCGTATATCTAGGTAAAAATAGTTTCCTATCGCCTCTAAATCAAATTCAAAATAGTACTTAGGATAACAAAACATAAGTTGTTGATGGACAGACGTTATCTAACTTCAATGTATTATCTTTAACCTTGGACTAGTCATGTGGTAAGATTAACGTACGTGACTGATAAGTAGTAGGTTTGACCCCGACTAGACAAATCGAAAGACGGATTGATTTCAACGCCATTGCGATTTAGGTGAGGGTCGTTTGCCTCACACCAGAGGTCGTCGCGCGTGCCCAGCTGTGCCCGGTGTCCTTGTTTAGGGTTTCGTATCATCATCAGCCTATATACGTCCACTGCTGGACATATATAGGGCCTCCCCAATAGAATGACACTTTTGGTGGGCTGTCCATTGGGGGATTTGCCATAATCACCACGCATGATCGCAGTAATGCTCTTAATATACACAGGAGAACGCTGCTGCCCATCCTTGGTAAAATTATTTAGTCGCCTTTACGACACCCTCGGGAAGATTTGGGGTGGCCCTATTCTAAGCCGGGAACCACACGGCATTAAAAATGATAAAAACGGAACCCTATGGTGCGACTTCATCCGTTGCTGTTACTAAGGGGCGCCGTCAGAGCCGGATTTACCATGTCGGGGCCCCTAGGCAATACACGTGGCGGGGCCCCTTTACCGTGCTCTAACTTCCTGAAATTTTGTTTTTTACCACAATGCAGTGCTCCATACGCGTGGAGCACTCACGACCCCAACTCCCACGTCAACGCCCACGCCTACTCCTCTTTTCACTCTAAGAAACATTTTCAAAAAAGACTCGGGGCGCGGGGCCCCTATCCGATGCGGGGCCCCTAGGCAGTACACTGCCTAATGGATAATTCGGCCCTGGGCGCCGTTCATTCGTTCGCCCAGGGCGTCGGATTAGCTCGACACGGTGCTGTTAGGGTGTTAGTAACAATCAGCCTAAATACGTCCACTGCTGGACATGGGCCTCCCTAATAGAATGCCTCTTTTGGTAAGTTATCTATTGGGGGATTTGCCATAATCACCACGCTTGGCAGGTGGATTGCTGATCGCAGTAATGATCTTAACATACACAGGAGAACGCGGTTGCCTGTCCCTGGTGCAATCCCTTAGTCGCCTTGACGACTTGACCCACGGGAAAGATAGGGGTGGCCCTATTCTAAGCCGACAACCACACGGCACCTTATACCACAGAATAATAAATAGTACCTAATAGTCTCTCTCGCCCCGCTCCCTGTCCCGTCCGCCAATCCAAGGTCTGCCTTGCCGTTGGATGCGTGTCCAGGGGCTAGCCTGGTCGTAAGCGTGCCGACATCCCGGAGCTGGGCGAACTCCGGGCACTATTAGCCTTACCGAGTCATGCGGGGCTCTGACGAGGTGGACAATTATTTCCCTAGCTAACCGTGGTACCTCAACAAGGCGGCGATGTTCCTTGTTGAGCGTTCCTTGGCGGCGATGCGATGTTCGCAATACATCACGTCAAGGGGTGTCGCGGGTCGAAAAGCAGGCGAAGGAAAGTCGCTATGCGACATTGAATCGCGCAAAGTGGCGATACATCGTCTCTGCCTACCCCTCTAGGACCAAGGCGTGATAATTATGTATGTATGTTGTTAAATTGCATTTAAAAAAAAATTAACAAAGAAGTGTATAATGCTCGGTACTATTCAGATTGCGATGAGTTAGGACCATGTTAGTACAACTTATGGAGATGAAATGAAATGAAATATCTTTATTGTGGATCATAGGTATATAAAGATTTAATGTCATAATTAGAGCTCAGCTATGTCCCGCCACGTGGGCATACAACATTGTGTCGCAGTAAAGCATGCATTTAAAAACAAAGTTACAAAAAGAAAAAAAAAGAAAACAACATCAAGAAATTCTTCCAAACTATAATAACATTTTTCTATCAGCAGATCGTGGAGTTTTTTTTTAAATAAATTAATCTCATCTACATCTCGTATCGTTTTAGGGATTTTATTATATATGTGAGGTATCCTGCAGAATAGGCTTTTGTGTAGCAAGGCAGTGTTTGCTGGTACCACTGCCATTTCATCTAATTGCCTCATACGAATATGGTAATTCTGTAAACATTCCAGAGCACTGTCGACGTAAAGTGAACAAAGAACTCACTTCAGGTCGACAGTGCTCTAGAATATTTACAGAATGCCAATGGATTAGGTTTTGAAGTAAGTAAAATCACTTGAGTGAGTTTGTATTTTACAGAATAGCACTACAGTGCGCTTTCAAAAATATTTATGCAAACGTACAAACTTCATTGTACAGACACGCGATTTTATTTAATAGACTAGCTGTGCTCGTGGCTCTGCTCGGGTGGACTACAGAATACGCTCCCATTCCCACTTCCACTCAGGTTTTAAATCCAGAGCTGCGAGTGGGAATTGGAGTGGAGTGGAGGGCGTGGGCGTGGGAAAAGGGGAGTGGGTGTGGGACCGGGAGTGGTAATGGGAGCGGATTCTGTAGTTCACACGAGCGGAGCAGCGGGCACAATAAATAAATGATACTACTCGGCTAGTAAGTACTCCAGTAGCGAACGAAGCCATAGCGCTTTGTAATTCCGCACAGCGCCATCTATTGCCGCGTAACGGTACTGGCGTTCAAGGAACTAGCGCGACAATTTCAAATTCAATTTCGTATTATATTTGTACCCTATTTATTATTTTGTTACCATGAGGATTTGAAAACCAGTTATGTCAAAGTGACATTTCGGAAAAGAAAAAAAACTTCTATAATTATTTCTATGCCTATAATAAAACTGTAACTGGTCTAGGTCTGTACATGGGAGATATTGTAGAAAAATGTGTATGAGGGGTCTTTATAGGGCCAATAACAGCCAAAATATTTGTTTTTAGAATTTTTGTCTATCTTTCTGTCTGTCTGTATGTATATTTCATTCCAGATTAATAGTCCTATGAAAACAAACGCATTTGCGTCTCGAAAACAAAATACACAACAGATGGTGTTCCTAAGTGGACTGCAAAGTTTACATGGTAATACAAACCTGTTTTTGCTGCTGGTGACCCTTTCATGTATATGTTACCGAGACGTAAATAGCGTTGGTTTTCATAGGACTATGAATCTGGAATGAAATATATGTATGTTTATTACCTCATCACGCAAAAACCACTGAATGAAATTTGATGCAGTTTTCACAGTTAAAGGTCTTACTCAAAACCTGGTGCATATTTTAACTTGATACGCCACTTAGAACCTGTGTTATTATGTTTCTCGTAAAAGTGGGATGTTTTTTCGGGATAAAAACTATCCTATGCCCTATTCCAGGACATAACCTATATGTGTGCCAAGTTTCATCACGATCCGTCCAGTGGTTGAAGCGTGATTGAGTTACAAACGTACAAACTTTCGCGTTTATAATATTAGTGGGATTATTCATTTGGTGTCAGTCGCGGGAACAGCAAAACTTATAATAAAACACAAAACTACAATTCAAAATTATCATTTATTATTTAAATCCTATATTACAGCGCCGGAGCCCTACTCCGACTCGCTGGAGTCCGAGGCGGCGTCTCCGACGTCCACGTTGAACTTGTACTCCTGGTCGGCCCCGAGGTACGCGTCGGACATGAAATACAAAGTGTACGTGTGCCGCCCGGCGCCGCCGCACACGAAGTCCAGACGAACCTGTTGTACGAGATTGTAATTAGCACTTTATTTGGTAGTACTAGAATTCCTACTCTCAATGACATACTCACAAACAGAAAGCCTAATTAAGCAACTCATTTAATCATATACCACACACACACACATATACACATACATTATTCTCATAATCTCCACAGTACCACTCACAATCACACTCTCTCACCCTCCTAATAATATTATAACTCTCTTTTTCCTTCTAACAATATTTATTCTGTCCCACAGTTTTCAATGTAGCCTGTAAACTCAGGCTCCCCGATACAGACTGCCTGGTCTAGTGTGGGAGCTCTAATATGTATTGTCCTGTTAATTATTATATTTTAATCGTACTCAATTGATGTAATCATACAATTTTAAGGATGACTGTAAAATCTATGTATCTGGTAATATTAATAAACTATTTGAATTTGAACTTTTAGGCTACCAAAACATTCTCCTAGATGGCGTTAGTAACAAAAAAATCAGGTTATTTTTGTCTCCACTGCAGGAGCACAACCCTCTCTCATCTGCCGGAGACAGACGGAGGATTTGGCCTACACTCCCCGCGCTGGCCAGACGGGGTGGGGAGGCCTGATTGATGTATTATAATGTATTCCCTTAGTCGCCTTGTACGACATCCACGGGAGGAGTTGGAGTGGTCCTATTCTACTCTACCGGAAACCACATGGAACTTTCATCATCAGGATATACGTCCACTGCTGACCATAAGCCCCCCCCCCCCAATAGAATGACACTTTTGGTGGGCTGTCCATTGGGGTATTTGTGGATTGGTGATCGCAGTAATTATCTTAATGTTCACAAGAGAATGCTACTGCCTAAATACGTCCACTGCTGGACATAGGCCTCCCCAATAGAATACCACTTTTGGTAAGTTGTCCATTGTCATAATCACCACGCTTGGCGGGCGGATTGGTGATCGCAGTTATGATCTTAACATACACACACAGGAGAACGCTGCTGTTCGTCCCTGGTGCAATCCCTTAGTCCACCCCGACACCCACGGGGAGATGGGGGGCGGGGCCCTATTTTAGTGCTAGCGCGGGATCCTGAAGATGATTGACGAGAGGTTTGACGGTCCCATCATATATATATATTCTTTATTGCACATCTTAAAACTAAATACAGTATTAAATGGTGTCTACAAAGGTGAGCTTATCACTAAAAGAGATCTCTTCCAGCCAACCTTACAGGGTGTGAGACAAGGCAGCAAGAGCGGGGGGGGGGGGGGGGGCAAAATAAGTGCATAATAGACTACATAATAACTAAATACCTGAACGATATACATATAAATATATGTGGCGACATTTCACACACGGCCACCTGATTCAAACTAGGCAGAGCCTGTAATATGGGTATCAGACAGCTGATATACATACATAGATACATAATATAATATATAAATAACATCCAGTCACAAGGCAAACACAAGTGTTCTTCACACAAATGTTTGCCCTGGGCGGGATTCGAACCCGCGACCCCGAGCTTCGCAGGCAGGTGTACTACCGACTAGGCTACGGGGCCGACAATATATATATATACATACCATATTATACTGAGTACATACTATATTATATATCATTAGACTGGGTAGGGCTGTTGAAATCGATTTCTAGTTATTGAAGAAACTGGTTGATAAGTTTACTAATATAGTACTAAGGCGTTACTAACAATAGTGTTAGTCTAGTTACTTCAGATATACCTATATTTCATTCTAGATTAATAGTCCTATGAAAACCAACGCTATTTACGTCTCGGTAACATATACATGAAAGGGTCACCAGCAGCAAAAATAGGTTTGTATTACCAAGTAAACTTTGCGGTCCACTTAGGAACACCATCTATTGTGTATTTTGTTTTCGAGACGCAAATGCGTTTGTTTTCATAGGACTATTAATCTGGAATGAAATATACATCCATAGGGATGTATGTATATCTGAAGTAAATAAATAATAATAATATTGTAAGCCGGGGACCGACATAGCCGAGATGATTAGCAAGCTGAAGTGGCAGTGGGCGGGCCACATATGCCGCAGAACCGACGGCCGTTGGGGCAGACGAGTTCTGGAGTGGAGGCCGCGGATCGGCGCGCGCCGATGACCCGAAGAAGGTGGCCGTAAGCGGCTGGATGCGGAGGACCGGGAAGGCCTATGTCCAGCAGTGGGCGTCTAAAGGCTGACATGATGATGATACAAACCTTGGCGGTGCGGGCGAGCGACACTCGCTTGATCGAGAGCAGAGTGTTGGACTTGGGATCCCCTATCACCACCCACCAGCCCTCCTCGCGTTTCTGTTGAATAAAAATATTAATATCATTTATTGTTTCATATAGTTAATATTACAATAGCTAGGCACTGACATTAACCCTGTAGAGAAACTACAATGTATAATTTAAAAAACGCCCGCACCAATGGGTTTTACGAAACTTAAGTACGGTTTATTTATAATACCACAGGCTTTTCGGTGAAGGAAAACATCGTGAGGAAACCTGCATATGACCAAGAAGAAATTCTGAGGCGTATGTGAAGTCCACCAAATCGGCTTGGGGCACCGTCGGTGGTCAGGGGTTTGGCACAAAAGATCCTGTAGGGTCGAAGTGTCGCCAGGTCTTCCTGGCCCCCTGAGAAGATAAGATAATTTAAAAATATATATAAAATTATATATGCAGCGATGTTGTTCGCAACACATCACGTCACGGGGTATCACGGAGCGAAAACCGGGCGAAGGAAAGTCGCTTTGCGACATTGGATTGCGCAAAGTGGCGATACATCGCCTCTGCCTACCCCTCTGGGACCAAGGCGTGAGCATTATGTATGTACGTTTGTAAATTATATAATTACAGATAATATTTACAATATCAAGCATATTATTGTAAATTCACAATTATAGAGACATTATAGTGGATGTTTTTAATTTAAATGTATTTTTGACATTTCATCATCAGCCTCCCCAATAGAAGTCTGCTATGAATGGATTTCCATTGGGGGATTTGCCATAATCACCACGCTTGGCAGGCGGATTGGTGATCGCAGTAATGAACTTAATATACACAGCAGAACGCTGCTGCCAATCCCTGGTGCCAAATTTTGGGGTGGCCCTATTCTAAGCCGGGAACCACACGGCAGATTTCTGACATTTAATAAGATTAATTTGCAAGTATTTTTGAATTGTAATACAACAAACAGAACATATTTACAAATGTTTTTCTTATTCCTGATCGGTTAGTTAAGCGTAAGCTTGACCTCAAAGTCACCGGACGGACGGTATGTGACGTGAAGCATACATTTAATTAATATGCATGTATGTATGTAAACGCTTTATTGTACCAAAAATAACAACAACAACAATATTAAAATAGGAATTAAACTGTGTACAAAGGCGGACTTATCCCACTTAGGGATCTCTTCCATTCAACATTAGAGTAACCGAAAGGACAAGTATAATGCGTTTAGTACCAAATTTGATAAAGAAATGTACCTACTTTTAATAAAGTTTGAAAATACATATTACATAACATAACATAATGCATGACATGACATTGTAAATATTTTGTGTATTGTATTTCAAAAATACTTATAAATTAATCTTATTAAATGACAGAAACACTTATTAATTTAATTTATAAGTATTTGTATGTACTAGTGTCTCTGTTATTTAAAAAATAATTCTTTAGTTTATTACAGTACTAGCTGTTTGCCCGTGACTTCGTCCGCATGGACTTCGTAACTTTATAAATTATATAGCCTATGACACTCACAAATAACTTGGCTTTCTATTGGTAAAAGAATTTTTAAAATCGGTTCAGTAGATCCAGAGATTACCCGCTAAAATCTCACAAACTTTACCTCTTTATAATATTAATATAGATATTGATTATTTTTGTCATTTGCAATAGGTATGCTTCATTCATATTTACAATTGCAATTATGCAAGGCAATATATATGTCGGCGAAATAATAAAAGAAGAGCTAATTTGAAGGCACAGTGCGTGTTCGGCGCGCCGTTCGGCTTTGTTCGGCTATCGTCGCGAGCACGCGCTGACGGAACATCGTTTATAACTGGCGCAGACGCCGAACCGAGACAGTCTTCGATGGAAAGGCGTGCGGTGCGCAGGCGTTACGCTGACGGATCGTCTGCCTTCTAAATCGTTACTTGTTGATGTAGTGTAATTTCATGTAGTGTCATTGAAGCCAGTAAACGTGTTAACTTTGTAGCGGCGTTAAACTCAATTTACGAGCCCACATTTTCGACGGAACCAGGAACCTACGACATATAATATAGCCTCACGAACAGACCTAGTATCGTCATGTATGTGGTAATAAAAACCACCCACCTGTGGGAAGAAGGGCGCGATGACGGGCCCCACGATGTCGTCCTCCCTCTCCAGAGACACCTCCACCACTATGGGCTTGCCCACGCGCAGGCGACGCTCGTTCTTCACCTACGAACATAGTTAACGATTTACATCAGGATTGTAGATTGGGGTCCCTCCAATAAGCGCGCCACAGGATCTTAGCCACGCCGCAAAGCTGGAACTCTAAGTGGTCTGCGAGAATGAAAACCGGCTTCATACAACCTTCTTCAGTTTTTTCGTTTACTTACAATAAAGAATTTTCGCGATATCTTAAAAAGTGTATTTTTTACAATTTTTCAAAGTCAATGAGCCAATGGACGATGTGGTCTTACCGAGCAGGCGTAAGGAATTTTCGGAAGTGGCCAAATTGATTTATTAAAAAAAAAATTTTTTTCGCAGTACTTACTATAATTAATTAAGTTTTATTTTAAGATTAAGAAATCTCGTTTTTTTTTTTTCATTTACATCTTCCTAATTGGCCTTCGGATTGGAGCCTATGCAGTGTCACGGCTCTCGTGACACTGCGTTGTAATTTTTTCATTATTCCTAATGGGTTTGCGCTTGACCTAAATCTCACATGATGGTAAGTAACGATCAGACCTAAGAAGATGTCTATTCACTCTTCCTTTAAAAATATCCAAATTGTACTTGTCCAGAATCCCCCCGCCCTCAGGGTAGGGTCCCACGTTACTGTGTGACGTGCGTAAACTATCCAGAGAGGAACAACGTTATAAGTCAACCTAGGAGTGATTCTCATTTCGTACTACGCATGCTAATGAGGATCAACTGCATAAAAAGATTTTAAATTAATAAGGCGTATACACTGCGAAGCATTTTTTCTTTAAACGTTTCAAAACGCGCGCGCTTTTTACGTCGACGTCACTTGTTACAATTCTCGATCGGATTTCATTCGCTGCTCTGTGTCGCGCATGTTTTGTTTACGGCAGACTGCGCTAGTGTGCTGCGCACACTTCTCCCCGCGACGCGACGGATGACGTCACTTTCGGTCACTTCCGTTTTTGTTAACTGTTGCACTGACATTTCTGTATGTTCGTAATTTTTTATCCGATTAAAATATTTTTTTCGCGCTAAATATCTGCATACTTGACAAAAGATGTGACTGATCCTCATTGCCTGCGATCGTCATTAAACAGTCGGGAGGGAGGTGAGTGTCGCTTCTTTGCGTAGTAATATTTAATTTAGTCTTCTTCTTCTCTGTCGTTTCCTCACTGCTGAGGACCGTATAAAATGCGCCAAGACATTAATTCCATACGGTTTTCTTGGGAATATAGTGCAGTGGTTTCCCGTTGCCGTCTGCACCAGACATTTCTGGGATTTAATTTAGTACTGGTGGTCATATCGGTACCTCGTACGTGAGCTCGACGTTGGGGTAGCGGTTGCAGAAGCGCGCCACGTCCGCCATGTCGGTGGCGGACAGCTGCAGCAGCCTGGCGCGCGAGCTGTCCTCCAGCTCCATCACGTCGAACACAGTCTCCACGCCCTGAAAATACACCATCGCAATATTTATTATCTAGTGTGCTTCAAATATGCCCACCCCCGAATGTTCCCGTGGATGTCGTCAAGGCGACTAACAGATTGCCTCTCCATAATCCCTTGTCTTCACCGCAGGTTAGCTGGAAGAAATTTCTTTAGAAATAAGCTTATCCTTTTGTATAATTTTCTTTTCTTTGTGTTGTTCTTTGTATATTTGTGTGTACAATAAACTATTAAATAAATAAAATAAATAATTGCACCAGCGACAGGCAGCAGTGTTCTCTTGTGCATATTAAGGTCATTACGTACACATACTTTACAAACACTCTCAAACACACACACACGCACAGACAAGACTTCAAACCCATGATAAAACATATAGACTACCTTTAACCAATATAATAATTAGGCCAGCTTATTGATAATTGCAAGCTCCTAGGGGAGGAGCCCTGTCGCTGAAAAACAGGCTTACGCCTAGCTCAGCAACACAAAAACGAAGAAATGTCATGCATAGCCTAAAATAAGAGACTTGTGTAAAATGTAAATTTTTGATATATTTTTTTATTACTGCGTTGACCAATCCACCTGTCAAGCGTGGTGATTATGGCAAATCCACCAATGAACAGAAAACTGGCATTCTACAGGGGAGGCTTATGTACAGCAGTGGACGTAAAAATTAATAACTGTATGTTCCGACTACCGAGTGTATGTGATTGCGTTTCTTGTGTCACGACAAGCGACTTATGCTTAGTGGCACAAAACATGGTCTCCTTGTTATTTTTTGTTTATATTATCATAAAATAAAAAAAATAACGTATTTTGGCTGATGATTATGTTGAAATCAAATCAACAGGCTGCCCTCTCAACTTGGTAACATTCGTTAATAAGTCGTAAGAAAAACTACGTTATGTAAATCCTGGGTTCAACTGCATAAAAAGATTTTAAATTAATAAGGCGTATGCGCTATACACTGCGAAGCATTTTTTCTTTAAACGTTTCAAAACGCGCGCGCTTTTTACGTCGACGTCGCTTGTTACAATTCTCGATCGGATTTCATTCGCTGCTCTGTGTCGCGCATGTTTAGTTTACGGCAGACTGCGCTAGTGTGCTGCGCGCACTTCTCCCCCGCGACGCGACGGATGACGTCACTTTCGGTCGTATCGAGTCGTAACTTTACCTCCCAAGTCATAACATTAGCTCCCAAATCGTAACTTTAGCTCTCACGTCGTAATTTTAGTTTACCATATCGTAACTCTAGCTCCCACGTAGCAACTCTACTCCCGAGTCGTGACTTCAGCTTTCAATTTACGTCGTAACTTTAGCTCCCAAGTCGCAACTCCCGCCCTCTTATTGCAACCAAAGACGCACCTTCTCCGAGCAGCGCTGCACGAGCTCCGGCGTGAAGTGCGGCAGCTGTCGCAGGTAGGAGTCCTTCGCCCACATGGCCTGCGTCACCATCTGCGCCAGCTCCATGGCCGCCACGGCCGGCGACAGCCAGCCGCTGGACGAGACCACGTCCACGCACGCCTGGATGAGCCGGATCGCCTGCGCACAGCGGGGAACACTCCTTTAATATCTTCAATTCAATGAAGTGGATCGGAACTGGATTCTGTTAATTACAATCTTAACTAATCTATAAAGTGCCTTGGGAGCATCTGATAGTGGAAAAGCCAAGCCACTGTTACATTGACCCACATTGCATAAATCTAAATTATTGTGTGTCTGTATTCTAGAAGACTCATTCCGGACACACTCCATCAAAATATGATAAACATCCTGTGGTACATCGCATTCGGTACAATTGGGAGGTGTTCTGCCCATAAGAAAAATTTGTTCAATGGAATATGTCCGGAACGAAGCGTTAGAGCTATAACTAAATCACATCTGTTGATTGAGCAATCAACGAATCAATCAACGACCTCCGTAACGGAACTGGTAGCTTTCGGACTGCCACGCCGGAGGTTGCGGGTTCGAATCCCGCTAGGGGCAAATGTTCGTATGATGAATATGAATGTTTGTCCCCAAGTCTTGGATGTTTATACATGTATTTAAGTATGTCTATCCGTAATCTAGTCACCATATCAAAGGATCTGCCTAGTTTGGGACTGGATATTTGGTGTGAATGTCAGAAATATTTATTTATTCATTTATTAAAAAAAAATAGCAATGGAGGTCGGAGAGTAGGATGATAGTCTTACCTTGGTGAGTACTATGGCAGTGTCTGCCTGCAGCTCTGCCGGCAGCTGGGTGCGGGACAGGTGGGCTTGCAGCAGCACGTGGGCCTTAACGTGGGGGTCGTTGAACTTTACCGCGCTGCCGGACGGCGCGGTCGGTTTGTGCGGCACTCTGTTAGCAGTCGAATGAAAATTATAATCAAGGATCGGAATGTTAATATGGATACGCCACGCCGGAGGGTGCGGGTTCGAATCCCGCTAGGGGCAAATGTTCGTATCCATCATCAGGTTATTTTCGTCTCCACTGCAGGAGCACAACTCTCTCTCATCTGCCGGAGACAGACGGAGGATTTGGCCTACACTCCCGCGCTGGCCAGACGGGTTGGGGAGGCCTGATTGATGTTTTATAATGTATTCCCTCAGTCGCCTTGTACGACATCCACGGGAAGAGTTGGAGTGGTCCTATTCTACTCTACCGGAAACCACACGGCAATGTTCGTATGATAAATATGAATGATTGTGCTCAAGTCTTGGATGTTTATATATTTATTTAAGTATGTGTATCCGTTATCTAGTAACCATAGCACAGGCTCTGCATAGTTTGGGACGGGATAATTGGTGTGAATGTCTGAAATATTTATTTAATTTTTCTTATATTTAATACTAGCTGTGTTCACGGCTCCGCTCGCGTGGATCATTCAATTATTTTTAATTTCCCGTAGGAACGCGGTGTATTTTCGGGATAAAAACTATCCTATATCCTGTTCCAGGACCTAACCTATATGTGTCTATCACGATCTGTCCAGTGGTTGAAGCGTGATTGAGTAACAAACTTCCAAACATCCAAACTCTCGCATTTATGATATTAGTGGGATGGGATTCGAATTTTACATTTTACATATTATACTATTTTTTTTTTATTTATTCACACAATACTTAACAGCACAAAACAGTTAGATACAAAACAAACATCACAATAAAATAAGGCCAATAACTAAGTAAAACAGATCACAAGATAGACAAAATAAAATAGAGGAAAACGAATAAACTAAGAAAGTTAATAATGATTCAAAAATTAAAGAAATAACAAAAATAATTAAGTGTATAAAAATAATAATTTGCGCGAATGAAATGTGTATGAGTGTTTGTGTGTATGTAGGGTGTATATGTATGTGTGTAGGGGGTGGGGGTGGGGGTATAATGAGTGTCTAAGAATTTATATCTTTTATTATTCTAGATAGAAATGCTCCTCGTCCCATGAAGAAGATGTCCGCATCTTGACTCGAACAGTTGGTTAGTTATAAATATATTCAGGGATCTTTAATTTCGTTGTATGGAGTACTGCAGTCTCCTCTGGGGTGGCTCTGCCAAGTATCAGCTGAGTACACTGGACGCGGTCGAGCGTCGTGCCCTCGTGGCTCCTGATGGGTTTACGCTCACCTCACCTCAATCTCACCTGATGGTAAGTGACGATAAGGCCTAAGGTGGAGCGCGCTTACCCAGAAGATGCCTATTCACTCTTCCTTTAAAAAGATCCAAATTGTACTTGTCCGGAAATACCGAAGCTGGCAGAGAGTTCCATTCCTTAGCAGTAAGAAATTAAGCTTTAAAGTGGTTGCCCCCCCGCCCTCAGGGTAGGGTTCCGTAATCAATACAAGAGTCCTTTATAGTAAAAATAGTCTGCAAGTAAAACGCCGGACAGACAGACACGCCGAAACAATACGGGATCCTAATTGTACTACGCAAGGGTTATAACCTTTGATAGAAGCCTTAAAACATGCATGGGGATCAACTTTGGACTTCCGCTGTGTGGTTCCCGGCTTAGAATAGGGCCACCCCCAATCTTCCTGTCGTGGGTGTCGTCAAGGCGACTAAGGGATTGCACCAGGGACGGGCAGCTTCACAAGTGTACATTAAGATCATTACTGCGATCACCAATCTGCCTGCCAAGCGTGGTGATTATGGTGGTATCTCCCAATGGACAGCCCACCAGTAGTGTCGTTCTATTGGGGAGGCTTGTGTTCAGCAGTGGACGTATTTCAATTGATGATGATCACTTACTTGGCAGCCAGCGCCTTGATGATGTTCTCCTCTCGATGCCGGATGCTCAGGTCAGCGTACTCCGCAGCCGAGGAGATGATCTCCAGAAGCCCTCGGATCTTAGTCTTGTTCGTCAGCGACAAGCTGAACAGTTCTGTTGGTGATAAAAAACGCATCTTTAAAACAATTAATCAAATATTCTTTATTGTGCCCAAAACATATAAATTTTATATAAAAACAAAAATCACATAGAAGGATGAATTTAGTGTACAACGGCGGCCTTATCGCTTTCAGCGATTTCTTACAGGCAACCTTTAGGTAGTGGCGATTTTTGAGGAGTGGAAGTACTGGATGCAAAGAGTATACAGTTTTATACTCTTTGCATCCAGTACATTACACAAACTTGCATGAATACCTAAATAAATATACGTATATACCTACATACCGATAACTAGTAATACGAAATACATACAAATAAAAAATAAATACCAAATATTGTCTATTATATAAAATATTCAGTAGCAACATTGTGATTCATAGTGAACACATAAATATAAAGAAGATTTAGTCAGTTACGCGTGCGCTGCGGTTGAAATCTATGTGGAAAATCCAAAAGGCTTACCTATGGTAGTATAGTTGATGTAGTAGTAGGAGGCGATCATGCCCAGGTTGAGTGGCTGGACGTCCATCTCGTCCTCGATCGCTATGCACTTGGACTGCTCAAGGTCTGTCAGAGTCGTCTCCACCAGCTCTGATAGGTGGTCGGATAAGTGTCTGCGAAAGACAAAAAAAAATGGCGTCAGTTGGACGTGAAAAATTACTATTACGACAGTTAATCATGCGTTGTTAGGTAGGAACAATTTTGATAGGGAAGCTGACAGAAGAATCCAGTTGGGCTGGGCAGCATACGCAAACCTGCGTCAAGTCTTCAAGTCGCCCATTCCACAATGTTTAAAGACAAAAGTCTTTAATCAGTGCGTCCTGCCTGTCATGACCTACGGCGCGGAGACGTGGACATTGACGTCGGCCTGATACACAAGTTACAAGTCGCTCAACGAGCTGTAGAGAGGGCTAGGCACGGGGTTTCATTGAAGGATATGATTCGTAATGAAGAGATCCGACGAAGAACGAAGATAACCGACATAGCTGAGAGGTTCAGCAAGCTGAAGTGGCAGTGGGCGGGCCACATCTGCCGCAGAACTGACGGCCGTTGGTGCAGACGAGTTCTGGAGTGGAGACCGCGAATCGGCACACGCAGGGTGGGACGCCCCGCCGCCAAATGGACTGGCGACCTGAAGAAGGTGGCCGGAAGAGGCTGGATGCGGAGGACCGGGTGTGGTGGCGTTCATTGGGGAAGGCCTATGTCCAACAGTGGACGGCTAAGGGCTGATATGATGAGTTAGTCATGCGAGGGACGATATGTTGCCCGACGCGCTAAATAACTTCTCCAGCAAATTAAAAGAACAAGAAAGCTAGGCGCCTACCTGTGTGTGACTCCCTGCAGGTTGTAATAGTTGGGGTTCTGCGTGAGCCGGCGGTAGAGGAATGTCCACGTGAGGTAGTCCACGGCGTCCTGCTTGTTCTCTATGGTCTTGGTCACTATCTCCGCGTTGATATGGTCGTGGAGCCTGTGGTCAAGGTGACTCTGGAATGAGACATAATTATTTTACACCAGCTGATAGTTTTTTTTTTTGAGATATTTATTTTATTTTATTCATTAGGTTACCAACTGGATGTACATCAATTGTTGCTTAACGGAAACTTACAATTGTACATTGGCCAGATGCCACCCCAATTATAGGCAACGACAGCATGCCTAGTTTGTGTTAGGTTAGTTATAATTATACATACTAGTCTAATATTATACTTACCTATATATAAGTTAAATAAATTTAAGATTTTTAAAATGGTAATAAATTACATGTCCAAAGTAATACACTGTAATTAAAAAAAATTAACATTGAAATTAAACACAAAAGAAAATAAAACAAAATAATAGTCAGAAATTAGGAAATAAAATAAAATACATGGGGAATTCACATTTTTTACAACTTGATTCGATAAATAAATAAATATGTAGGGATATTTCACACACGGCCACCTGATCCCAAACTAGGCAGAGCCTGTAATATGGGTATCGGCTGATATACATACATAAATACATAATATAATATATATATATATAACATCCAGTCACAAGGCAAACACAAGTGCTCAACACGTTGGCTAAGTAACAACTAAAAAACTATCTGTCTCAGTCAGAATAATATGATATGTATCTATGTATATTATACTTAACATCACAAATTATTATGTATTTTGCCGCAGGAATGGGACTATCACATTTACAATAGTTAGTAGATAACCCAAACTTAAGTACGGTTTTCGGCTTTCACTGGCTTTTCGGTGAAGGAAAACATCGTGAGGGAACCTGCATATGCCAGAGAAGAATTTCTAAGACGTATGTGAAGTCCACTAAATCGGTTTGGGGCACCGTCGGTGGACAGGGGTTTTGGCACAAAAGATCCTGAAGGGTCGAAGTGTCGCCAGGTATTCCTGGCCCCCTAAGAAGATGAGATAAGATGAGATACGATGAGATAAGATGAGATGAGATGAGATAAGATAACCCACCTCCAGCGGCAGGCAGTCGTTGAGCAGCTTGGTGAAGAAGGTCTTGTGGTGCTGCACGCACATGAGCACGGCCACCGAGTGGTCGTCCTCGAGCGGCCGGCACGCGCGCCCCGCCATCTGCAGCACGCTCGTGATTGGGTACTGCTCGTACGCGTGCAGCTTGCCGTTGTACCTGCGCAGGGGGTCAAAGTCAAAGTCAAAATCATTTATTGCATATGAGTACACTTGGTACATTTATACACGTCATTTTTTTTATCGACTACCGCTTCCTAGGTGTTAGCGCTGTGAAGAAGAAACGGCGCAACAAACTTCACGCAGCACATCTTTTAAAAATCAAGTTTGCATACAATTAATAAAGATTTTGCGAAGCTGAATTAACATTAGTATCAGCAAAGATAATATATACTGTATCAGGCATCTTTGTCATTCAAATAATCGTTTACTTTATAATAGGCTTTCTTACAAAGTTGTTTTTTAATGTGAATCTTAAACTTTCTGTCTTTTGTATATTTAAGATTTCCTCTGGTAGTTTGTTGTAGAAGCGTATGCATTGCCCCGTGAACGATTTGCTGACCTTACTTAGTCTTAACCCTGGTAAAACGAGTTTATTTTTATTTCTTGTATTATAACTATTATTGTCACAGTGCCTCAAAAAGAGAGATACATTTTTTCTGACATATAAAATATTATCTAAAATGAATTGACCAGCTACTTTTAATATGCTTATTTCTTTAAACTTTTCTCTTAATGAGTCTCTACAACGCAGATTATAGATTGCCCTAACTGCTCTTTTTTCTCGCAAGATAAAAATGGTCTCTATATCTGCTGCTTGACCCCACAGTAGGATACCGTATGCCATGATACTGTGGAAGTAGCTAAAGTACACTAACCTCGCGGTAGCAACATCAGTTAATTGTCTGATTTTCCTTACGGCGTAGGCGGAAGAACTTAATCTGCCAGCTAATGAAGTTATGTGGGGTCCCCATTGTAAAGATGAATCTATAGTTATACCCATGAACACAGTACTTTTAATAAATTCTAGTGTGTCATTACCTAATGTCACATTATTTTCTACTTTTCTTACATTTGGTAGGGAGTATTTAATACATTTAGTTTTCTTTGTATTTAATGCAAGGTTATTTACACTAAACCAGTTAAGAATTTGCGTGAGAGTATTATTTACCTCAGCAAGTTCACAATCTTTTCTGCTAATTTTAAAAATCAGCGAAGTGTCATCGGCAAATAAAACTATATTGGACATGTTTTGTATTAAAAAGGGCAAGTCATTTATATATACAAGAAAAAGAAATGGGCCCAGAACTGAACCCTGGGGTACCCCCATTTTCACGAATGACCCAGACGACCGAATTCCGTTTATATCTACTTTTTGTACTCTATTTTCTAAGTAAGATTTAAGTAATTCGAATGCTCTGTCTTTAACGCCATAATGTTTCAGTTTAAGTAGCAAGGTTTCGTGATCAACACAATCAAATGCCTTGGAGAGGTCGCATAAGACGCCTATTGCATCATGGAAGTCTTCCCAAGCATCATGATGCTTGTTAAGCATATCCATGGATATGCTTAACAAGCATGACTGCTGCGTCAGTTGTGGAACGTCCCTTAGTAAAACCGAACTGACGATCGTGAAGGAGTAGTTTAAGATTGAAATGACAAAGCAATTGATTGAGTATGATCTTCTCGAATATCTTGCTAAGCACAGGCAGAACTGACACTGGTCTAAAATTACTGGGATCTTGTTTGTCACCAGATTTAAAAAGTGGTATGATTTTACTGTGCTTCATAAGATCAGGGAAAACCCCTTGATCAATACTCATGTTAAATATAAAAGCTAGGTAAAACGCAAGAACCGTAAGAACTGAATTTATGACTTTAACGGACATTCCCCATTAGATCTTCAGAGGATTTTAGTTTTAATGACTTAAATGCCTTAATAATTTCTACTGAATTAACGTGTCTAAAGTGAAAGTCTGTTTCGCATCTTGTAACATTATTATTAAGTAAAGTCTCGGCAAGAATAGGCGATGAATGCAGAGCTTCGGTGGTTTTCATGGGGATCTTAGTGAAAAAGGTTTCAAACAACTCGGCTACCTCCGTTTTGGAACTAGTTACTTCACCGTTACTTTTGATAGTGTACACTACTTGTGTGTTACTTTTGATAGCACACGCATACTCATTTATTTCCACCTTCGCCCAAAACGTCAGGACGACTATGGGAGCCTCGCTTGATACGGTGGGGAAATGTGGATTTTGTATATGGTAACTCTTAGAAAGCTACCTGGAAGTGATACCAGATGGCTCTGTAGTACAATATGAGCAGATTGATGAGCAGACGACCACACCGACAATAAATAAAAAAAAAAGTTTTATTGCGGGACATTAGGAACTCTACACTACCATGAAGGAAAATAATGGTTCGTAGCTCGTAGTTTCACCTCAAAGTGTATTCCTTCATGATTAACACACCCTGTAAGGTTGGCTGGAAGAGATCTCTTTTAGAGATAAGCTCGCCTTTGTACACAAACTTTGTAACTGTATTTACTTTTAAAATTTGTGCAATAAAGAATATATAACACTGATTGGTTATTAAATTAGATAACAGATGATTATAAAATGTGCATCTGTTATCTAATTTAATAACGAATTTCATTAATAACGATTTCATTCGCCGCTCTGTGTCGCGCGTGTTTGGTTTACGGCAGACTGCGCTAGTGTGCTGCGCACACTTCTTCCCGCGACGCGACGAACTTCCGTGGTTGGAACTATTGCACTGAAATCGCTGTATTTTCGTCGTTTTGGATCCGATTTAAATATTTATTGCTGCTGTATGCAAGTGCAGGCCTAGCCTAGCAGTGTACTTGTAGTGTACAGTGTAGTGTGTGTTGCAAAAAATGTTTTACTCGGTACAGGAATTTCTAGACCAGGCAGAAATATAACGACATAATTAATGCATCGAACAGTAGGTACGTTAAATACTGACAGTGTGAATATATGACTTTTCGTAAATTTAATTGACATATATTATTATTATTGACATTGTAATTTAAATTCATATAAGTATTAAGTTTAATTTGTAATGTGTAACATTTGCACGCTATTATATGGATGGCTAAATAGGCATGATCGGCCAGATGCTAGTTATAAGATCTGACATTTGTACCCTATTTATGCAAATAAATATTCTATTCTACTCTACTCTACTCTACTCTACTCTATTCTATACTGCGGCGGAGTACTGACGTGTGCGTGTCGGCCACTATGACTGTGTGCACGTGCGCGGCGAAGGCCCACGCCAGCTCGGCCGCCACCACGCACAGCTGCACGGCGCCCGACTCCACCAGCTGCTGCACCAGCCGCCGGTCGCCCGCCTCCACGCCCTCATGCAGGTACGCCACGCCCGCCGCCAGGGTCTCCTTCAGCATCTGAGGACGACGAGAGGATCATCAATACAGGTGCAATGATTGGCAGCTATTTTACAGCTGAGAACTACATAGTGGGGGTATATCGGTGTTAGGTTTGGTATGTTACGTATGTTAACTTCACATGTACTGAGATAACGAGCGCGTGATACGATGGCGCGGTGCGGGGGAAAGGGGGAGATGATGGCTCGGGCAGTCTGTTCAAGGCATCTTATCTTATCTTCTTAGGGGGCCAGGAAGACCTGGCGACACTTCGACCCTTCAGGATCTTTTGTGCCAAACCCCTGACCACCGACGGTGCCCCAAGCCGATTTGGTGGACTTCAACATACGCCTCAGAATTTCTTCTTCGGCATGTGCAGGTTTCCTTACGATGTTTTCCTTCACCGAAAAGCCTGTGGTATTATAAATAAACAGTACTTAAGTTTCATAAAACTCATTGGTACGGGTGGGGTTTGTACCAGGACCTCATGAACGTGAGGCGAGTGCACAACCGACCGTCTACCACGGCTCATTGTTCAAGGCATGCGACCAGGAGTGTAGTGGAGTAATAGTAGTAGTTTTTCACAATATTAATTTGGACATTGTAACTACATAATAATAATCCAACGTAGTAATAAACGACAACTGTTTGATATGGAAAAAAGATTGGTTTGATTTATAGCTGACCTCAAAACGTATATATCGTACAATTTACGACGGCCCGCCCCACTCCTCTGAATCGCTTACATGTCATTATATGCGAAAATGGGAAGCTCGTGTTTATGACACAGGTTTTACCCACAATAAATACCAGTGATCCCCACTCTGTTTTGCCAACTAGCCCTAAGTATCTGCCGGAGACAGACGGAGGATTTGGCCTACACTCCCCGCGCTGGCCAGACGGGTTGGGGAGGCCTGATTGATGTTTTATAATGTATTCCCTTAGTCACCTTGTACGACATCCATGGGAAGAGTTGGAGTGGTCCTATTCTACTCTACCGGAAACATAATAATAAATATTATTAATTAGAAAATTTGATACATCATAATTATATTATAATTTATATTGTTACTGCGTTAGTTCTATCGTTACGCACTAATCATCAATGTGGGCATATATATACTAAGCTACTGACGTTCGGATAGTTGCGTGTTAAATCACAGCGTTCCGACTATACGTCAAAAATCTCGCTATACAGCTACTATGCAACTGTCCAGCGGATGTAGGTTTTCCAATGTGGCAGGCTAGCTCTGTTCCTACACATACCTAGTCATGTATTCTCTTCACGAAGGGCTGTACCAGGTCCGGCCTCGCGTGCCAGAACCTCGTGGAGCCAGCGGGCTGACATGATGATGTCCAGAGGCATCTAGTTCCTAGAAGTACCTTGTCGTGTATCCTCTTGAGGAAGGGCAGGTCTCGCATGCAGGAACCTCGTGGGGCCAGCAGTGGACGTCTAAGGGCTGACATGATGACGTCCAGAGTCCAGAGGTGTAGGTTAGTTTCTAGACATACCTTGTCGTGTGTCCTCTTGAGGAAGGGCTGTAACTAGGTCAGGTCTCGCATGCAGGAACCTCGTGGGGCCGCAGTGGACGTCTAAGGGCTCTGACATGATGATGTCCAGAGGTATAGGTAAGTTCCTACACATACCTTGTCGTGTATCCTCTTGAGGAAGGGCTGTACCAGGTCCGGTCTCGCGTGCAGGAACCTCGTGGGCCGGCCCTGCGCCGCGGCCAGGGCCAGCAAGTCAGCGGCCAGCAGGCGGGAGTGCCGGCGCGACGGGACGAATACAGCGCACGGCTTGTTGCCCGCGTATCGTACCACCGAGTTGTAGATCGGCTTCGTCATCGCGGCCAGCCGGGAGGCAGCGTGGGATATGTTAAAGCCCTGCGGACATTCAAATTCTTATTATTCTAAATGCCGTGTGGTTTCCGGTAGAGTAGAACAGGACCACTCCAACTGTTCCCGTGTATGTCGTACAAGGCGACTAAGGGAATATATTATAAAACATCAATCAGGCCTCCCCAACCCGTCTGGCCAGCGCGGGGAGTGTAGGCCAAATCCTCCGTCTGTCTCCGGCAGATGAGAGAGGGTTGTGCTCCTGCAGTGGAGACAAAAATAAACTGATGATGATGATGATTACTATAAATTACCAGATTAATTAGATTATTAGTCATCCTTAAAATTATATAATTACATGAATTGAGTATGATCAACAAAATAGAATCAGTCGCTTGGATTTTTGAATGAATTAAGCTAGCTTTTGTCTGCGACTTCGTCCGCGTAGGTTTCGATATTTACAAATCTTGAATTTCAAAGAGATCACGATTAATTTGGTAACCCGTAGGACAGATGTTTTTCGGGATAAAAACTATCCTATGTCCTATTCCAGGACCTAACCGATATGTGTGCCTAGTTTCATCACGATCCGTCCAGTGGTGGAAGCGTGATTGAGTAACACGCTCGCGCGCTCACGCGCGCGCTCAGAGAACTGAATGCTCTGTCTCGGGAGGGGTTGGATATATTCAACTGTTCCCTGGCGGAATTCACAGGAGCCGCACTCCGAGCCATGGGGGCTAGGAGATGAATAAAATTATGTTTGATTGCTTAAAGGTAAATAGTATGGTTTGCAGTGCCGAATTGGATTTACTGTTATGGTGCTGTAAGAGTATTTTAAATAAAATAAAATAAAAAAAAAAAACAAACCTCCAAAAGTCCAAACTTTCGCATTTACAATATTAATGGGATACGTACAAGGGCCTGCTAATTATAATTCCATCATTATCATCATAATCAGCCTGTAAAAGGCCACTGTTGGACATAGGCCTTCCCCAATGAACGCCACAACACCCGGTCCTCCGCCCTCCGATATTGTTTGGTGTTTTTTAAACAAATAAATATTACCTACATACTTATATACATACGGTGCTACGGGAATAAAACAAGGATATCATCAATATCAGCCGAAGTAAGTCCACAGCTGAACGTAAGCCTCTCCAATAGAATGACACTTGTGGTGGGCTGTCCATTGAGGGATTTGCCATAATCACTACGCTTGGCAGGAGGATTGGTGATCGCAGTAATGATATTAACATACACACACAGGAGAACGCTGCTGCCCGTACCTGGTGCAATCCCTTAGTCGCCTTGACGACACACACGGCAAAGATTTTTTATTTATTAGGAAATTCATTAATATAATAATAATGACACGACGGGAGTTGCGTGTATGCGGAGGGATGATAGCGTACCTGAATGTGCAGCTCCAGGGGCAGAGGCCTAACGCTGGGGTGGAAGTTGAAGGAGGCGTTGGCGCTGCATCCCAGCCACTGCGACACGTCGCGCGCATCCGCCAGCGGCAGCGACAGCGCCACTATGCGGATCTGGCGACCTGAACACCAATCACTAAATTAACTACGCAAACTTACAGAATACGGGGTACAGAATACCCCTACACACACACACACACACACACACACACACACACACACACACACACACACACACACACACACACACACACACACACACACACACACACACACACACACACACACACTCACTCACACTATAAAATACCATTTGTTTTCCACGTCTATTTTATTTATTTATTTTATTTTATTCGGAAAACTTACAGCTATAGTAAAAAGGTAATATTACAAATATATAAAGCTATTAGCCATTAACTGGTTTTCACTCGTCACTGGTTGGCTAAGGGCTGATCATGCTATCATGATGATATATATACAGAGTGGAACAGAAAAGTGTCACCAGACGATTATTTCTTAACTAATAAAGATATCCGAAAATCTCAAACTGATAGAGCTACTAGGTGGCCTGATCATCATCATCATCAAGTTATTTTTGTCTCCACTGCAGGAGCACCACCCTCTCTCATCTGCCGGAGACAGACGGAGGATTTGGCCTACACTCCCCGCGCTGGCCAGACGGGTTGGGGAGGCCTGATTGATGTTTTATAAAGGTGGCCTGATGCTAAATAGAATTTAACTAAAAATAAATAAAAAAAATCATATTAAAGTACCCTGACAAAAGTTTTTTTCCATAAAAGATATATTTTTTTTAATGCCACTCGAAAGCCTCTTCTTAAAAGATCACGTACTTCAATATCTTAATTACATTACATTTGCTTCCGCTTTCGTAATGCGAACTGCTAAGGAATGGAACTGCCTGCCAGTTTCGGTATTTCCGGACAAGTACAACTTGGATCTTTTTAAAGGAAGAGTGAAAAGGCATCATCTGTTAACTATTCCTTAATTAAATTACTGTCATAAATGTATGCAAATTTTGTCTTATGTGAACTTACTGCTTAAATAGAGTTTTTGTTACAATTACATTTAACAAAATATTTCAGAAGTACAGAAGGTGCATTCCCTAATAAAGGCTGATCAATTTCACGATTAATTTATAGTTTATTTTTCTTCCGAGGTCGTCCTAGGACGTTCAAGGATGAATTTGGTGACCAAAAGGCTGGGGTCCGCAGTGAGGTGCAGGAAAATGTTGATGGATGTGAGTGAAGTGTGAGGATAGCGCAAAGTGCCGATGCATCGTCTCTGCCTACCGCTCTGAGACCAAGGCGTGACCATTATGTATATTTTTAATAATATTTTAATAATATTTTATTTCATTAGAAAAAGTTACATAAAAATTCGGAGGCAGGTGTCTCCTTTTAGGCTCGCAGAGCCTGTGTTAGGAGGCACCGCTCTTCTTTACAAATATTGTTTCGTATTGTAAATATAAATATAGCATCGTTTCTTCTTATATTAACAGGTAATACTTATTTCTACATATTATATATATTATATTATAATGGAGTGAAAACTTAGAAATTTAACAAAAATAACTGAATCAAATCTCGCGTGTACAGTATGTGTGTGCGTGTATGTGTGGGGTGTGTGTGTGTGTGTGTGTGTGTGTGTGTGTGTGTGTGTGTGTGCGTGCGTGTGTGCGTGTGGGTGCATGTGTGTGGGTGAGTGGTGGGGTGTGTGTGTTTATGTATGAGAGTAAATGTGTGTGTATTTTATTAAGGTGGTGAAACCATACCAGCAGTGCAATACCAACTCGCCAATTTAAATTGTACTATGAAAACTAGAATTTATAGTGTATATATTATGTAGCCTTATAAAGCATAGTTATGGTAGTTAGCCTACGATTTAATTTAATATCTTGGCATCAGTGACTGCAGGAACAGCCACTGCTAACTCCTTATAATTTATACATTTTATTTTATTTAAGTAATAATTTTAAGTAGGTTTTCGGTATCGTTGTAATCGAGCGGTTTTAGCCAATTTATGAGTAGCTTTTTTAAAGCCAAACAATGGAGGCGCCGTAATGCGACCGAATTTGATTTGATATTTTAGTGGACTGTATAGCGGTAATTATTAAAGTAATGAACGAGTGTTTCACGACAAAGAAATGGTAATTGAGGAGACAAGGAAAATAGGAGGTGCACCAACCTTAATGGCCGCCGAAAGTCCAACAGTGACTGCGTTCTCACTGAACAGCAAGTCCTCAAGGTTCGACACTCGCGCACAATCCTACAGGAGCTCCTGTCTTAGTATAAAACACTTGCGAATAGGTATAAGTCAATCACGACGTTTCTCCACTGGAGATTTGCGGGTTAGCGAGGACCGAACAATATTACGTCCATATATATGTAAGCACAATGCTTAACGGCGGGGCGAGCTGATGGTACTTGTCCCCGTGCTTGAACTTCACTTCAATGGAGTCTTCATTAGTTCCATTACAATGCGACGCACCACTACTAGGTTGCGGGTGGCGCTAGACGTTGCGAAATTAGTGCACAAGGAAGGGTAGAAAAAGGTGGTCGTTAAACAGTTCGAACAACGTTTAATTAATGTCTAAAAGCTCTAATAGATGGCGCCAACATTTCCACCCCCCTTAAAGGGTCACCTTTAAAAAGGGATAAAGTATTTATAATAAATTAATATCAATAACTGATGCGGGTTGTATACATAGTATGTAGTGCGTGATAAATAAATGTAGTGCGGGTTAGTAAATTACAAATTACAATCATCATAATAATAAACTTAAACTAGAATGTATTATTTATTTAATTATACTATTTATTGACTCGGGAGAGGGCACAGTCGAACCACAGGACGAAGGTAAGTTCCCTTAGCTGTTTTCACAGAGGCTACGCGAACGGTTCCGTCTTTGGAAGGGTGAATTTTATCTACAATCGCTAGTGGCCATGACAGAGGCGGTGCGTTGTCCACCATAATCACAACAACTGTCCCTGGCGTGATAGGAACCGAGGGAGTGTTCCACTTCTCTCTAACTTGCAATCCATGTAAGTATTCCAACCTCCATCGTTTCCAGAACGACTGAACCATCTTATCTAGCAATGAATGCCGATCTAGTATGTTCAAATTGCTTGAACTTACTTCCGGTGCGGGCAGAGAGCATAACGGTGCGGTGTGCAAGAAATGACTCGGAGTCAAAGCCGTCGGCTCTGCGGGGTCCGGGCTCAACACCGTGAGCGGCCGAGAATTTAGTAAGCACTCTATCTGTACAAGAAGCGTATTAAGTTCCTCGTACGAAAGAAGCTGCTGTCCAATGACTTTAAATAAATGCGTTTTTATAATTTTGACCATACTTTCCCAACAACCTCCAAAGTGCCCTGAGGCGGGACAATTAAATTTCCACTTTATGCGGTTTTCGGTAATTTCCTCTTCGAACCTAGGTTTGTATTCATTATTTAGGAATTTATACAATTCCCGTAGGTAAGAATTAGCCCCAACAAAATTGGTCCCATTATCAGACTGGAGATATTCAACAGGACCACGGCGTGCGAGGAACCGCTTTAATGCAGCTAGGAAGCTAGCAGTAGTTAGATCAGTGGCAATCTCTATATGCACTGCACGTGTAGTTAAGCACGTGAAAACACAAATGTAGCCCTTCAGGCTTCTAGCCCCTCTACGCTTCAAAGGTACGTATGAGATAGGGCCTGCGTAGTCGCAGCCCGTGTGTGTGAAAGCCTTAACCGCCTGTCTGGTACGGCTGTCAGGTAAGTCAGACATAAGAGGATAAGTAGGTCGCGGTTTCATACGAAAACAAATATTATACTTGTGGACTCTCTGTCGTACAATACGACGAGCGGACAAGATCCAGAACGACTGCCTAAGCAGTGACATTAAAAGTTCTGGTCCGGCGTGCAAGTATTTGCGATGATAGTAATCAATCAGCAAATTGATCACATGGTCCTGACGCGGTAAAATGACAGGATGCTTTTGTGCGTAATCAAGTTCCGAGTTGACGAGACGACCGCCAACCCGAATAAGCCCGTTGTCTAAAAACGGACGTAATTTATTTAAAGCTGGGGAACACGATTTCCCATTCTGCAGGTTGCTGATTTCATCAGCAAAATATTTATTTTGTATAATTTTCAGCAATTTATTTTCTGCAAATTCTAAATCTGTAGCAGTAATAGACTTAGAGTCGCGGCGTGGTAATAACTTAACGAATCTGTAAATATGAACTATCACTCGTAGCAATTTAGGCCAGGAGGACATGCGTTGAGCGAGTTCATAAATTACAGAATCGGGTGCGGATGTAACAACTGGATGTGCTAGAACCTTTTGTTCTGGCACGTCCGTCGGCGGAGAATCCATTTCATTAATGGGCCACTGCGAAGGATCTGAGGACGCCCATGAAGGTCCATGGAGCCACAGAGGATGCGATATTAATTTTTGTGGTGTAATGCCGCGCGATAAGCAGTCTGCGGGGTTCTCTGACCCCGACACATGGTGAAAGTTTTCAGCGGGAATATTTTCAGTCAATTTGACGACTCGGTTTGCAACAAATGTTTGCCAACGATGTGGCGAACTTTTAATCCAATAAAGCGCTACTTTAGAATCAGTAAAGGCGTAAACCTTTACTGGAAAGCGAGCACTGTAACTATCAAATACCGTGCGCAATAATGTAGATAGCAGCACGGCTGCGCAAAGCTCTAAGCGAGCGATTGAATGTGGGGTTGTAGGCGCGACCTTAGACTTCGCGCATACCAATCGAACCATTATACCGCTGGGGGAACTCACGTGTGCATAAACCACTCCTCCGTATCCTTGCTCACTTGCGTCCGCAAAACCCATCAAGGAGACGACACACTCGTCCCCCACTCCTAAATGACGAGGTATTTTAAAATCATTGAGTAGCGGAAGCTCAATGCGGAATTGTTTCCATAGTTTAACAATGTGGGGCGGCGGCACATCATCCCAATCAATATTTAGCTGCCAAAGTTGCTTTATAAGCAACTTTGCATAAAGAACTGTCGGGGCGACGAACCCCATGATGTCCCACAGCCTTGCGATGGTAGACAAAATAACACGCTTTGTGCACTTGTCGTCCGAGGGTGATATTTTAAAATAAAAATTATCAGTATCAGTGGACCAGTGCAGTCCCAATATTTTATGCTGTACTGATTTATCAAACTCCACTTCATTAGAAAGTTTGTGTGACGTGGGCAGAGAGTCAAGGACAGTCTTTGAATTGCTGTTCCATTTCACCAAGTCCCACTGGGCCCCTTTGAACAGACTGATGAGTTCTTCGGAGACGGCAACAGCCTCCCCCTCTGACTTGATGGAAACTGCAATGTCGTCCATGTAAAGACAGGAGGAGACAATATCCGTCGCTCGCTGATATTTTGGATCGGAGCCGTCGTCACTTAGAAGCTGTTTCACCGTGCGCAGTGCATGGTAGGGACTGGATTTTAAACCGAAACAGACTCGATTAAATTGATAGAGGACAAGCGGGTCCTGCGGATCGAACCTATATAAGATTCTTTGATAGCGACGGTCGATGTCCCTGATGATTAATTGCAAAAACATTTGACGACAGTCGGCGGTCATTGCTACAGCGTAAAGTCGAAATGTTAAAATTATTTGAAAAAGATCCCCCTGTAGGTTCGGCCCACTATGAAGGATATCGTTCAAAGAAAGTCCGGAGCTAGTTTTACAACTAGCATCCAACACCATGCGCAGTTTAGTGGTCAACTTATCCTCCCTGATGACTCCATGGTGCGGTATGACATATGTAGGCAGAGAGGGGTTATTAGGGTTATCAGGGGGCGCGAGAGATAAGTATCCCTTATTGAGATACTCCTTTATCACGTCGTCATAAGCGAGCTTCAGTCTAGGAGAGGCTTGTAATTTCCTCTCTAAACACAAGAAGCGCTTATGTGCGGTTGCGTATGAGTTACCAAGCGAAAATACATCGTCACAAAATGGTAACGCGACAGTATATTGACCACTGACTGGATCTCGCACGGTGGTCGTGCGGTAAAAATCTTCACATTCTACGTCACATTGACGCTGAATGGGCGGGCTCGGAAAATCCTGAAGTTCCCAGAACCTTTTAACAATTGTGTCTATAGGCTCTTGGACTATAGTACAACAAGACGTCAGAGACGGTGCGTATTTTTGAAGCGTCGGTACAGACCCCATAGCAACATAGCCTAGTACCGTTTCAATAGCAAGAAGTGCCGATGAGTCGTCACGTACAACATCGGGCAACAATAAATGCGGGAAAAGCGCGGCGCCAATAAGCGCATCGATTTTATTGGGCGTAGCAAACGTAGCATCCGCAAGTGGCAAATTTTCCAAATGCGGAAGTGCGGAAATATCAATTATTGCGGTTGGTAAACAATCAGTAATTTGATCGACTACTAGAGACGAAACGTTGTATTTAACGTTTGAATTATAACGGGAAGAAAACTCAAAATTGACTGAACCCTTAATAACCTTTTCCGCTCCACCGAACCCCTTCACAACAGTGCGTTGGATTTCCTGGTGCTGTATACCTAAACGGTCGCAGCATTCTTTAGTGATAAAGTTACTCTGCGAAGCGGAATCGAGTAAAATTCTTAACAAGTGTTTACTACCATGCGCATCATACGTAACGACTTGCGCGGTAGCGAGTAGAACGGTAGTGGCCGCGGTACATTGCTCCTTATCTATAAGGGCAGCGCGCGGCAACGAACTGCGCGAAGCGGCAATGGATGTCGCAGTCGCACACAAGGTTACGTCCGTACGCGCACTCGGTACGGGGGCAGACAGGGCCGGCTCCAGGCCGGGCAGATGGGGTTTTGACGGCTTGAAATATGGGGCCGGTGGGTTTGAGCTTCGATCGAAGTGTAGGAGACTGTGATGATGCGATTTACTAGAATTATTAGATTTGCAAAAGTGGCATGTACCTTTTGAATTACATGAAGAAACACGATGCTTAATACTGAGACAGTTGACACATCCACTGAGGTCCTTCACAGCCTTAAACCGTTCTTCCGCAGTCATTTTAGTAAAACTCGGACACTTGAACAAGTGTTGGTGCGTAATATTATTACATAAACATTTATTAGCGAACTTAGAATCAACCGTACTCAGGTAAGTCTGATAGTTCGGTGGCGGGGCGGTAACATTATTAGAACTCAGGCGTCCTATAACCTTCTTCGCATTATTAGCTGAAGGAGGCGTGCGTTGTAATATTTTTGATTGATTTTTAATAAATTCGACCAACTCGTCGAAGGTGGGAATTTTAGAACAGTCTGAATTCATCTCAAACATGCGAACAGTATCTGCGTCTAACTTTTTTAACGCGATATGTAAAAATATTAAATCACTTAAATTATCGACTTTTACATTTTTTAAAGCACGAACAGCATTGACAAATTTGTCATTAAATAAATCAAAATTACTTTCTGACGCGTAAGTCAAAGGCTTGAAATCAAATATTTGACTTAAGTATGTGGAAGCAAGCGTGCGCTTGTCTTCATATTTATCAATGAGCGCTTGAAACAAAATGTGATAATTCTCTGGGCAAGGCGTGATGCCCGCGCATGCTGCCTGCGCCTTACCTGTGAGTTTGCCGAGTAAATAATACAGCTTTTCAGCGTCTGTGAGCGACGAGTTATCGTGTATCGTAGACTTAAAACTGGCATAAAATAACGGCCACGAGCGAATATCGCCATTAAATGCTACCAAGTCTATAGGAGGTAAGGTCGGCTTTGCCTTGCGTGGAATCACGTCTTCTTTAGGTTGATTTTGTGATGAATACTGAGTGTACAGTCTCTTAATGTGACTGTACAATTGCTCAAAGGAAATTAAAGATTTGTAATCAGGTGTCGCGCTAGGATTAAGCACTAACATGCGTGCGTTATAATCATCTAATACACTTTGAAATTCAGAACGTAAAGTATCGATATTAGAACATTGGCCAAGGAACCTTTCCCTCACCTGTGTGTCTGTGTGTATGGTTTTGGACAAATTATAAATATGCTGCAAGCATTCATACAAGGCTTCCAGTGTCAAGTATGCAGCTTCGTGGTGCACAAGAGATGCCACGAGTACGTGACGTTCACGTGCCCTGGCGCGGACAAGGGAGCCGACTCAGACGACACTCGCACGCGGCACAACTTCCGCAATCACACATACTCGTCACCGGCGTTCTGCGACCACTGCGGATCTCTGCTCTACGGCCTCATCCACCAGGGCCTGAAGTGTCAAGCATGCGACATGAACGTGCACAAGCGGTGCGAGGAGTCCGTCCCCAACCTGTGCGGGTGCGACCACACCGAGCGGCGCGGGCGCATCCAGCTCCACGTCTCATGCCACCACAACAAGCTTACGGTTGAAGTGAAACAGGGTCGGAACCTGATCCCCATGGACCCGAACGGCCTATCCGACCCGTACGTGAAGCTCAAGCTTATCCCGGACTCCGACAACGTGAAGAGAAAAACCAAGACTATCAAGAGCACCCTCAACCCTGTGTGGAACGAGACACTGTGCTTCGATCTGAAGGCTGAGGACAAGGATCGGAGGCTCCTTATTGAGATATGGGACTGGGACCGAACCTCCCGCAACGATTTCATGGGCTCCCTCTCGTTCGGGATATCAGAGCTGATGAAGGCTCCGGTGGAAGGCTGGTTCAAGCTCCTCACTCAAGAAGAAGGAGAATTCTACAACGTGCCAGTGCCAGAGGAGGGAGCTGATTTGGTCCAGCTGAAGAACCAGATGAGGGCCACGAGTGTGGGCGCACGTAGGGCTCCGCCGCCGCCTGACAGGGAGGTCCCACACAATATGGCAGCAGCAGATGTTATCCGAGCGTCCGATTTCAACTTCATTATGGTTCTCGGGAAGGGGTCTTTTGGAAAGGTTATGCTGGCGGAGCGCCGCGGCACCGACGAGCTGTACGCCATCAAGATCCTGAAGAAGGACATCATTATCCAGGACGACGACGTGGAGTGCACCATGGTGGAGAAGCGGGTCCTCGCGCTCAGCACCAAGCCGCCATTTTTGGTACAGCTGCACTCCTGCTTCCAGACTATGGACCGACTGTACTTCGTGATGGAGTACGTGAACGGCGGAGACCTCATGTTCCAAATCCAGCAGTGTGGCAAGTTCAAGGAGCCTGTGGCTGTGTTCTACGCAGCAGAAATCGCAATCGGTCTGTTCTTTCTGCATTCCCGCGGCATCGTCTACCGCGACCTGAAGCTGGACAACGTGCTTCTAGACCAGGACGGCCACATCAAGATCGCGGACTTCGGCATGTGCAAGGAAGGGATCACCGGCGACAAAACAACGAAGACCTTCTGCGGCACACCGGACTACATCGCGCCGGAGATCATCTTATACCAGCCCTATGGGAAGTCGGTCGATTGGTGGGCGTATGGAGTCCTATTATATGAGATGCTGGTCGGCTGCTGCTGATGCTGATGCTGAGGCTGCTGCTGATGCTGGTCGGTCGGTATTGCGGACGACAATCCGACGGCTGCGGCAATTTAGTTTTAATTTTTTTTTTATATAGGAATTAGAGAAAGACATGTGGTCTCCGTAAGAGGTCGCTACTAAGGGGTCATGCTGTCCCGCTCCGACGGTACCTCTCACCTGCGAGTAGCGACGCCTTGCGGAACAATCTGGAACCGATGTTTGTCCCTTACCCACTCATACATGTCTCTTTCTAATAGAAAATTCGAGAAAAGTTAGGTTGATTTGTTATCGTTAAGAAGTAACTAGAATATTCGAGAAATTAAGAACTTCGGATATATAATGCCGGAGACGGCACACCGACCGGCAGTTCAGTTCGAAAAATCAGCGAAGCTAACAAGCCTTAGGAAGAAAAATAGTACCCAGCTAAGAGACTAAGGAACAATAAAGGAAGTTTAATCTGCAATAGTGGTTTCTTTGACGACCAGAGTGTTTGTACTCCAGCAAGCCTCAGACGCACGTCCACTGCTCTAACGAGTTATCGGAGCGTCACCGACAATGTATGTATAATAGTAGTCTGACCGGACCGGGACCGGGTGGGGTGGCGTTCGTTGGGGAAGGCCTATGTCCAGCAGTGGACTTCTAGGGGCTGACATGATGATGATGATGAATAGTAGTCTGGTGCCACTGTTCGGTGCCACCCTGTGTAATCTTTACAACACACTGTAGCTGGTTCGCTTGTACTAGCGAGCCACGTCCAGTGCGCTTTCAAAAAATCTTTATATTTATATAGACTCGCCTGTGATAATAGCAAATAAATGATACTACTTGGCTAGTAGTACTTATAGTTGAAACGAAGTCATAGCGCGTTGTAATAACGCACAGCGCCATCTATTGTCGAGTCACTGTACTACATGTAGTATAGTGCTTTACTGAACATGTGTTCGGTCTTTTGCACATTATGCACAGCACCACCCTCTCTCATCTGCCGGAGACAGACGGAGGATTTGGCCTACACTCCCCGCGCTGGCCAGACGGGTTGGGGAGGCCTGATTGATGTTTTATAATGTATTCCCTCAGTCGCCTTGTACGACATCCACGGGAAGGGTTGGAGTGGTCCTATTCTACTCTACCGGAAACCACACGTCAACACATATACTGAATATGTGTTAATGTAATATTCCAAGAAACGACAATAGTTAATTGTTTAACAAGTGAGCAAAGTTATTGTTTTTGTTGCGAGCTGACTTTAAATCACGAATTAGTGAAGTAGTCGAGAACTGAATCACGAACATAGCGAGTTATAGACTACTGAGCACAGTGAGAGATTTTAAATGCACGGGACATAAAAAAAATTTGCTCTCGTGTGAAACATACAACTTTTCACCTCTACCAGCGAGAAAAGAAAAAAGGTTTATTTTTTTATTTAAATGTTGCGTTTTGAAACTGCACTGCTTGACATTCTTATAAAACCAAGTAAACATGATATTTTTAATTAAGCGATATTCATATTTAGAAGTAAATACTAGATAATTTATAAATATTCCGTCTTTAAAAAGGCAATTAATAATTTTCAAGTTTCAATTCTATTTATGAACTTAATTTCAATAAATAACATACAAAATGTTTAGCCTATGTTTTAAATCGCTAGGCCAACATTATTTTCTGAACGAACCATCACCCAGTTTATCACCAAAAGGTGGTGTTCGAAATTCGAATCACTTTTACTCACGGCTCGCAGCAAAAAGCGATTTTGCTGCGAGTTTTTAAGCACCAAAAGCGCCCTTTTCGAGCTGGAGGTGAAATAGTTTTTTGTGAGACTATCATTAGAAAAGTGGACGTCTAAAGACTGATATGTCTTTCATGTAGCTGACAATATGCCCTCACCGATCTGGGAAGAGATGTATCGCATCCTGGAGCAGACCACCTCCAGTACAGGCCCCTCCTCGCCCCCCAGGAGCTGCAGCGCGTCCACTATGAACAGCGACACACTCTGCACACTCTTGCGTACTTTCCATCTACGGGACACACAAAGGAAATATACATAAATATTATATTTCATTCCAAACCAATAGTCATACGAAAATCGACTCTATTTGCATCTCAGTAACATAACAAAACGGCTCTCCACTATCTGCAATGAAAGGACTCTAAGCTTCTTCGGTCACATTGTGCGGTCTCCCAAGCACGACCTGGAGAGGCTCATCATCCTGGGACAAGTGGAGGGCAGGCGTGTCAGAGGACGAGCTCCGGTGAGGTGGTCAGACCCGGTGAGGAGGGTGGCTGGCGGATCCTTATATGAAGCAGTGCGGCTGGCCAATGACCGCTATGCGTGGAGGCGCATTTTATACGGTCGCGATCCTCAGCAGTGAGGGAACGACAGAGAAGAAGAAGAACATATACATGATAGGGTCATCAGCAGCAAAAACATGTTTGTATTACCATGTAAACTTTGCAGTCCACTTAGGAACGCTGTCTATCGTTTACTTTGTTTTCGAGATGCAAATGCGTTTGTTTTGTATATGACTATTGGTTTAGAATGAAACATACACTTGTCTAATCTCAAAATAGGATTTTCTCCTGTGCTATAGGAGTTAAACAAGGATAGGACAATTCACAAATATAACATCCACACCGGGACCAACTTGTACAAAGTTGTCTGTCCCCAGTTGGAATCGAACACACGACGTCTGGCGGTCAAATCCTATGACCGACCCACTAAGCCAACGAATATCAATCACCGAAGCCCACATATTTATTGACACCTACAGGTCATACCATGAAGAAAAATAATTTTCGCACCTCATAAGTCACCTCAAAGTTTTTAGCTTAATGTCTGACACTAATTAGTTATTAAATTAGATAACATATGCATCTGTTATATAATTTAATAACCAATTAGTGTCAATCATCCTGTCAGCCCCTAGACGTCCACTGCTGGACATATACCTTCCCCAATGAACGCCACCACACCCGGTCCTCCGCCCTACGCATCCGGCCACCTTCTTCAGGACGTCAGTCCACCTGGCGGCGAGGCGTCCCACCCTGCGCGTGCCGAGCCGCGGTCTCCACTCCAGAACTCGTCTGTCCCAACGGAGCCACTATTCATCATGTCAGCCCTTAGACATCCACTGTTGGACATAGGCCTTCCCCAATGAACGCCAGCACACCCGGTCCTCCGGCACACAAGAACCTGCGGCATATGTGGCCCGCCTACTGCCACTTCAGCTTCCTAATCCTTTCGACTAGGTCGTTGGCTTTCGTTCTTCGTCTTCTTCCCGCTCCTCATTACCAATCATATCCCTCAATCAAACCCCTACACACAGCCCTCTCCATAGCTCGCTGAGCGACTTGACACTTGTGTACCAAGCCCACCGTCAGTGTCCACGTCTCCGCGCCGTAGGTCACGACAGGCAGACCTTGAGGTGACTTATGAGGTGCGAAAATTATTCTCCTTCATGGTATGACATTTAAATCCACTGAAGTGCGTTAAAGATGTGTACTTACCTTCTGGAGAGTACGTCCCACTTGTCGGCGGTAGTGATTATGATCTGACCCTTGTTCAGCAGCTTGTGGTCAGTCGCTGTTTCGCCGGTCAACTGCACCACCTACGGGAAGTAGATTTAAGAATAAGTAACTTGTCCGGAACCGATTTTGATGAAATTTGGCAACAATAGCTTGAACCGTGAGGAAGGGTATAGGCTTTACTACCCAGGTATGATGTCTCTAGTACAGTCGGCCTATGGCAACTTAAAAAATGTTCTTATCAAATGTGACTTATACTTCTTTCCATCCTTAGACTTCCAATTTTTTTTAGAATATAGAAATATAGATTCTAATGTAGCGTTCCGAAACCTATAAAATTCGCTCGATAGAATGTGAAATTCACTTGACAATCACTTGACAGATGGCGAATTTCGCTCGATCCCGGTGCCAAAATCAACGTGGAAATTCCACCTGAGGTTTTGGCACCGGGATCGAGCGAAATTCGCCATCTGTCAAGTGATTGTCAAGTGAATTTCACATTCTATCGAGCGAATGTTATAGGTTTCGGAACGCTACATTAGTATGTTAAAATCTATATTTCTATATTTAAAAAAAATTGGGGACCCTAAGGATAAGTAATAGAACACATTTGATAGGAACATTTTTGAATTTTTTGTATGTTTGTCTGTTAGTTTGTGCGCGCTTCACGTAAAAACTACTACAGCGATTTTGATGGACGTTTCACAGATCACGCCCTGGTCCCAGAGGGGTAGGCAGAGACGATGTATCGCCACTTCGAGCGATCCAACGCCGCAAAGCCACTTTCCTTCGCCCCGTGATACCACTCGGCGTGATGTGTGGCGAACAACATCGCCGCCTCCGTGTTGAGACACATGTAGTAAACATGGTTGCACAAATAAACAACTTGTTACCTTGAGATTGAACTTGGTACCGAACTTGTGGTACCAGTCCGCGAACACGATGTCCGCGAGCGCATCCTTGGGCAGCAGGTAGACGGCGCGGCCCGCCGCGTTGGTGGCCAGCAGCCGCAGCAGCGCCAGCTCCGCGATCACCGACTTGCCGGAGCCCGAGGGCGCGCCCACGAACACGTTGTCGTCGGAGTTGTACACCGCGTTGAATACCTGACGGAGTAACCGAACGTGGACCTTGGAAAAAACCTCGATCACATGCCTGACCTTACATCTCTTCTTTGTCGTTCCCTCACTGCTGAGGATCGCGACCGTATAAAATGCGCCTCCACGCATAGCGGTCATTGGCCAGCCGCACCGCTTCATATAAGGATCCGCCAGCCACCCTCCATACAAGAGATAACATATGTCGTATCTCTCTTCTGATGTCGTAGTTGCCACAGGGGAGAACATGCACTAGGCTATTGCTACTAGGGCTCATCGGTGTACGAGAACCACCTACTCTAGTCGGGGCGGGCTACCGAATTGAATTTAGACCGTTTCAAAGTTAACACGTATACTGGCTTCAATGACACTACATGAAATTACACTACATCATCAAGTAACGATTTTAAAAGGCAGACGATCCGTCGGATATTGCCTGCGCACCGTACTCGTACCGAGCGAACACTGTCTCGAGTCTGCGCCTGCGCCAGTCCTACCCGACGTTCTGTCAGCGCGCGCTCGCCGAGCCCAGCCGAACGGCGCGACGAACACGCACTGTGCCTCCAAATCAGCTCCTCTTTTATCATTTCGCCGACATATATAATTACCTACTATATATCTATAACACCCGCGACAGAGCGCCCCTCCACACCTCTCGGCTTGGTAGCGATCGCATCGGCGGGCACGCTACATAAAATAGTATTCAATAATTTCGGATTTTAATCAAGAACTCTCATCGTCATCTTCATAATATCAGCCTTTAGACGCCAGCAGTGCTCTATTTTGCGGGCGACGTTAAACTGTCGGGGGGAGGTGAGTCTCGCTTCTTTACGTAATAATATTTACATCTCTCATATTCGGTAAGTAGGTCCTTATTACCCCCAAATGGGGCTTGTAGGTGACCAATTAGCGCTCTAGGGTAATAATGTAGCTAGAAAGCTCTAGGGCGGTAAGTAATTAAAAAAAAAACTTCACTCTTTCAAAAAGTTCGCGTACATCTAACCATCATACTGGCAATAGACATCATGCATTCAGCCCAATGACAAAAGAGGTCAATTAATTAAAAAAAAGATGAAAAAAGGCGGGAATAGAAATCTTTTACTTTAAATAACTAATAAAATGTTTTATTCTTGTAATGCCGGTTTTTTTCTACTTACCTCACAATCGAGATGTAAAGCAGAGTAGTTAGCTCGGGTGTAAGCATCAATTGCACCCTCGAACTATAGGCGCCCTCGCTGCGCTCGTGCGCCTAAATATCTCGGGCTGCAATTGATGCCTTACAGCCCTTGGCTACTAATCTACTATTAGTATTCCCTGCTACGACGTTCAATCTCTAGATATTTTATTTTTCGCTATGAAAAATCCAGACATACAAGATTTGCACTTACTTGAGTCTGGACAGGGTTGAACTGCGGGAACACCTCTGTATACAGTTCCTCGTATTTAGGGTTCCGTAGAGCTGAGATGGGCAACGGCTGCAGGTCTAGGAGTTCAGTAGGTGGCAGGTTCTTCTCAGGCAAGATGAGATGGCGGAAGGAAACTGGCAGCTGGGTCTCTGCTGCTATCCACCTGGAAATACAATTATTTGAAGTTACTAGCCATTGCCCAACTAGCTGGAACCCACGATCTCTGATGCTCGAGTCCAATGACCAAACCACTAAGCCATTGAGGCAGTAATAATAAAATAATTTGTTTAAGGTTCATTCGGGCATATCCGCGCTGTCTCAGTCCTGAGTCAGTCTTTTTTAATTAGGTTAAAGAATAATGTGAGACAGATGGACCGACGACCTGAAGAAGGTGGTCGGATGCGGAGGGCGGAGGACCGGGTGTGGTGGCGTTCACTGAGGGAGGCCTATGTCCAACAGTGAACGTCTAAGGGTTGATATGAGATCATATTTTAAAATGCAGTAAAGTCTACCGATCCGTCATGAAATTACACGGAATTGCACTGAAGGTGCCATGTGGTGCCATGCCGTGTGGTTTCCGCTAGAGTAGAATAGGATTACTCCAACTTTTCCCGTGGATGTCGTACAAGGCGACTAAGGGAATACATTATAAAACATCAATCAGGCCTCCTCAACCCGTCTGGCCAGCGCGGGGAGTCTAGGCCAAATCCTCCATTTGTCTCCGGCAGATGAGGGTTGTGCTCCTGCAGTGGAGACAAAAATAACCTGATATTGATGAGCACTGAAGAACCACTGACGCATAACTGCCGGAAGAACTATCATCATCATCATCAGGTTATTTTTGTCTCCACTGCAGGAGCACAACCCTCTCTCATCTGCCGGAGACAGACGGAGGGTTTGGCCTACACTCCCCGCGCTGGCCAGACGGGTTGGGGAGGCCTGATTGGTTGGAGGAAGAACTGTAACTGGATACTATCAAGGTCAGAATGACCCTTTACCTGTCAGACACGACCCTCAAGAAGTACTGCGGCGGAAGCGGCTCGAACACGGGCACGAACAGCTTCACCTGGTGCTCGTCCTTGCAGTATTTCTGCTTCAGCAGGAAGTATTCGTGGTGGAGGACCACCTCCGAGTCCACGTCCTCCACAAGGATCCAGAACGCCTCCGACTGCCCGTGGATCTGGGGGGGCAAAGTGGGTATAGTTGTTGTAAGAAGAATAAAATCAGGATGTAATTTAAGGAGGTTGCATGAAATGGTTGATGAATGTGAGTGAGGTGTGTCAGGATCGCGCAAGGTGGCGATCCTTCGTCTCTGCCTACCCCTCTGCGACCAAGGCGTAATCATTATGTATATATGTGTGTATGTATGTACCTGAAAAAAAGTTTTTTTTTTATTATCATTCATAACAATATATTAGTGTTGGTAGAATGTGTATAGACGGAGTGTGAAGTACCACTAACCTTCTCGTCCCATTGGAAGTCCCATAGAAGTATCGGGGGTGTATGTATGGGGTAATGTAGTAAATATAATTTACTAGTACCTTGATGTGAGCACTTGAAGATTAGCGTGAACTAAGAGTGTGTTAACAGAATGAGTGTGTATAGACGAAGTGTATGTAGACGGGGTGTGTACAGACCGAGTATGTATAGACGGTGTGTGTATAGACAGAGTGTGTAGTACCACTAACCTTCTCGTCCCATTGGAAGTCAGGTGTAATAGTCCGCTTCACCTTAGCATGGCTTTTGTTACAGACTGTATGTGCGTCGCCGTGTGTAGAAAGTATAGCGTGAAATAGAAGTGTACGGGCGTGTAGTAGGAAGTCGTGTAGAAAGTTAACTTCACTAGTACCTCGATTCGAGCACATGAAAATTAGCTGGAAGGAGTGTGTTGACAGAATGAGTGTGTTGACAGAATGAGTGTGTTGACAGAATGAGTGTGTATAGACGGAGTGTGTATAGACGGAGTGTGTATAGGCGGAGTGTTTATAGACATAGTGTGTAGTACCGCTAACCTTCTCGTCCCATTGGAAGTCAGGAGTGATAGTCAGCTCCACCCTGAGCGTGGATCTTGTGATAGGCTGTATGTGTGTTGCCAGCTCTAGCTTCGGGAACTGATGCACGTATTTGTGTATCATTTTTCCCAACTTCGGCGCTCTAACGAGCTCCCCGATCTCGTTGGGGCCAAGCTCGTACAGTTTCTCCCATGGGAAATTCTTCTTTTCGAGTTTTTTAACGACCTGTAAACGATAAATATGACCTCTATTGGCATGTATACGAACTAGGGTTGTTGGGAATATCAGCATCAGCATCCGCGGATAATCAGCATTCTTTTTAATATCAGCATCAGCATCAGCAACAATCGATGCTGATTTTTAATGCTGACATTCAAGTCGTAACGTGTTCGTTGAAGGCGGGACCTAGCGCAGGTTAGGCGGAAGGGGAAGGGATATAACACAAAATAATTTTCAACTTTATTTAATTCTGTAGTCTAGTCTCACAGCTAGTATATATAATAATATTCATATTTGCTAATAATTTTATAGTAGGATATGTTTTATTTAAGTAATTTATTAATATCAGCATCAGCATCCGCTGATATTGATCTGAAAAATCAGCATCAGCATCCGCTGATATAGTAAAAAAACTGCATCAGCAACAACCCTGATACGACCTATGGACAGTCTAACGAACCACATGTTTTTGGACACGTCACAGAGGGTTCCGTATTCTTACACGATGTTTACTAAAAAAAATATTTCGCAAATAAATACATGACATCATCATACGCTCTGTGTTTTTTTTATTATTTAATTTCTGAAACTTATTTATACCTATTTCCAGCAGTGGACGTCAAAAGGGTGGAATGATGATGGTGATGTGGTCCATAACTATATTTAAAATCCTAGTTCACTAAAAATTTGTGCAAATTTGGTACAAAGACCAACCTAATATGAATGGATTAGATGGTAATATGATGTCTTTGACATCTCACCATCAGCCTAAATACGTCCACTGCTGGACATAGGCCTCCCTCATAGAATACCACTTTTGATGAATTGTCCATTGGGGGATTTGCCATAATCACCATGCTTGGCAGGCGGATTGGTGATCGCAGTAATGATCTTAATATACACAGGAGAACGCTGCTGCCCGTCCCTAGTGCAATCCCTTAGTCGCCTTGACGACAGCCAAGGGAAGTATAGGGGCGGCCCTATTCTAAGCCGGGAACCACACAGCATTACCTTTGACATTTAATATCTCGGAAAGTCGACATTTTAGGATTTTGACTACATAATTTATTTTTGTTTGTATTGAAGTCTTCGGTCGATATTTTAAAGTTTGATCAGTGGCCGCGATTTCGAAAAAATTTCAAAATGGCCGATACAGTAGGTATGCCAAAAAGGTTAGATGACCTTTAACTCTTTCTAACGTTAGCTGGCGGGGGCGGGGGGGGGGGGGGGGGTCGCTTCTTTGCGTGGTTAATATTTAGTAATGCCTATAACACCCAGGCTCCGCATCTTCGTCCCTGGGTCTGTTCTTAATAAAAAAAAAACAAGCTCACCTCCTCGGGCATTTTCCTGAACTGTCTTAACGGCGACATGGACTGCCACATGCGACGGTCCACCATTTTGCATAGAGCCAGCGTCTTGTCCACCAGCTGGGCCCAACCTGTTAAAAGATTTTTTTTTAATAAATAAATATTAAATATATGTCGTAGGTTCCTCGTTCTGCCGATAGTGTGGGCTCCCAAATTGAGTTTAACGCCGTTACAAAGTTAACACGTTTACTGACTTTGACACTACATGAAATTACACTACATCAACAAGTAACGATTTAGAAGGCAGACGATCCGTCAGCGTAACGCCTGCGCACCGCACGCCTTTCCATCGAAGACTGTCTCGGTTCTGCGGTTGCGCAAGTTATACCCGACGTTCCGTCAGCGCGTGCTCGCGACGATCGCCGAACCAAGCCGAACGGCGCGCCGAGCACACACTGTGCCTTCAATTTAGCTCCTCTTTTATTATTTCGCCGACATATATATATATCACAAATATAACATCTAGATCGGGACACTTGTACAAGTTGTACAAAGTTGTCGTCTGTCACAAGTATTTGTGATCCCCATACAAATAAGTAATTCTGTGCTTATTTGTAGGAGGTTTATAGTTGGAGGTCTCCACCTCCCATGGCCTTTCGACATCTAGGTCATATATATTTCATTCCAGATTAATAGTCCTATGAAAACAAACGCATTTGCGTCTCGAAAACAAAATACACAATAGATGGTGTTCCTAAGTGGACTGCAAAGTTTACATGGTAATACAAACCTGTTTTTGCTGCTGGTGACCCTTTCATGTATATGTTACCGAGACGTAAATAGCGTTGGTTTTCATAGGACTATTAATCTGGAATGAAATATAGATCGAATCACGGGGGAGGCGCCCGGTACTTGCTCAGGTGCTCTTTGTCGGAGCACCCGGCTTGATCCCCCTCATCCTCATCATCAGGTTATTTTGGTCTCCACTGCAGGAGCACAACCCTCTCTCATCTGCCGGAGACAGACGGAGGATTTGGCCTACACTCCCCGCGCTGGCCAGACGGGTTGGGGAGGCCTGATTGGTGTTTTATAATGTATTCCCTCAGTCGCCTTGTACGACATCCACGGGAAGAGTTGGAGTGGTCCTATTCTACTCTACCGGAAACCACACGGAAATCCAAATAAGTAATTCTGTGCTCATTTGTAGGGGGAATATGGAGGTCTGTACATTTGGAACCACAGCCAGTAAAAAAGAATCTATCTCACCTCTGTGTAGCACGATCTCGAATATGGCCCTCAAGAGCCGGCAGGCGGACTGCGTGACGTAGACCATGTCGGCCATGAGCGCGAACCCCTCCAGCTTCAGCTGCGATATGTACGCCTGGAGGAGCACGTTGATCTTCGCTGAGGGCTCCTCGATGCTCTCCTTTATAGGTATCGGCACCTGCAACAAAATGATGAACATATTAAAATAGTAAAATGTTGATTCGGCATGTCTTGGTATGATTTGCAGAGGACATAGTTATGGTGGCGGAGTCGCTGCAGGATCTGGAGAAAATGCTGACCAGCCTCAATTGCTCTTCCAGCCGAGTAGGTCTTAGGATGAACGTAGACAAGACGAAAGTTATGTCCAACTCACACGTCGACCTAAGGCCGGTCATCGTCGACAATGTCAGCATCGAAGTTGTTCAGGAGTATGTCTACCTAGGTCAAACAATACAGTTGGGTAGGAACAATTTCGATAGGGAAGATGAGAGAAGAATCCAGTTGGGCTGGGCAGCATTTGGAAAACTGCGTCAAGTCTTCACGTCGCCCAATCCACAATATTTAAAGACAAAAGTCTTTAATGAGAGCGTCCTGCCTGTCGTAACCTACGGCGCGGAAACGTAGACACTGGGGGTGGGCCTGATCCACAACTTTCAAGTCGCTCAGCAAGCTCAGCTAGGTTTGTTTGAAGAATATGATTCGTAATGAGGAGATCCGACGAAGAACGAAGGTGACCGACATAGCCGAAAGGATTAGCAAGCTGACGCGGCAGTGGGCGGGCCACATATGCCGCAGAACCGACGGCCGTTGGGGCAGACGAGTTCTGGAGTGGAGGCCGCAGATCAGCACTAGCAGGGTGGGACGCCCCGCCGCCAGGTGGACCGACGACCTGAAGAAGGTGGCCGGAAGCGGCTAGATGCGGAGGACCGGGTGTGGTGGCGTTCATTGGGGAAGGCCTATGTCCAGCAGTGGACGTCTAGGGGCTGATATGATGACACACACGCACGAACATACACACTCGTTCACACTCGCAACATTTCAATTTCACCGACACAAGACCCCAGCCCTAGCAGTGTATTTGACACTTACCCGCTCCATAAGCTTGTGCAGCTCTAGCTTCTCCTCCTCGCGGACGGCGATGTGCCTGAACTCGGCGGAGAGGGAGAACACGCGGAACAGCTCAATCTCTCCGAGCGTGGGCTTCAGCAGCTGGTTGTAGGCCTGCATGGTCTCGTATGTGCAGTAGAAGTGGGACGCGATCCGGCCCAGCTCGGTCGGCTGGAAGTGGCCGGTTTTGCGCTCGTACTTTATCAGGCCCGCCCTGTGGATCAGAAAAAGATGTCATACTCACGGACATATACTGCTTCTGGGGGGGCAGGAAGGCCTAGGGACACATCGACAATTCGGATTTTGATCTTAATATACACAGGAGGACGCTGCTTTCCGTCTCTGGTGCAATGCCTTAGTCGCCTTGACCTTAGCCGGGAACCACACGGCAAGCCGAGAACCACACCGCAAGTCGGGAACCACACGGCCATCCGGGAACCACTCGGCAATCCGGGAACCACAGGGAACCACTCGGCAATCTGGGAACCACACGACAATCCGGGAACAACACGGCAATACAGGAACCACACGACAATCCGGGAACCACACGGCAATCCGGGAACCACTCGGCAATCCGGGAACCACACGGCGATCCGGGAACCACTCGGCAATTCGGCAACCACACGGCCATCCGGGAACCACTCGGCAATCTGGGAACCACACGGCGATCCGGGAACCACACGGCAATATGGGAACCACACAGCAATCCGGGAACCACTCGGCAATCCAGGAACCACACGGCGATCCGGGAACCACACGGCAATATGGGAACCATTCAGCAATCCAGGAATCACACGGCAATCTGGACCCACACAGCAAGTGATGCGACCTAAATCATAATTGTGCGTTGTCAACTCACTTGTCCAACAAGCTGGCAGCCGTGTGTATGAGGTCAGCTCTGTGCAGCTCCAGCAGCGTGTCTTCCTGCAGCTTCTCTGGAGTGACGCCGTACAGCGCCGGCTGGCGGAGCATGCGGACGTACAGATATGTGTACCCTATGGTCATACACGTAAAGATTAGAATAACAATAATAAATATTTCATAATAACATATATAACGACGTGTGGGCAATAACATTGGTACAAACTCCATATTGGGTATGCCGGGCTTTCAGCGAATAGAACGTAATGAACTTGTACTTTAAGTAAACCAACAGTTTTGTTAGGTTGTGACGCGGGCCGTCTCCAGCACAAAAGTGATCAGCTGAGACCGCCGGGTCAACCAAAACAACTCTGTCCACGTGCGCGAAGCAAGGGCCAATCACAGTATTGCGAAATTATCCAATCGTGAGTAAGGAATATGGCAACCGAGCGAATGGAGGCCTTCAAGGATAACTCAGTGTTGTTACACTAAAATAAAATCTCGATGGTTGCTGTTTGACAGATAGGTGTTGCTACATAAAATAGCGAGTAGTGTTGACTTGTGAATCGCGTAAATGAATGATTAATTCGATATGATGTCAACTAGCGCCATCCACCAGGTTCACGCACATGTGTTTATTTGAAGGAAATTATGTTACGACTTAAACGGTGTTAATAATCGTATCGATACTTCTTACGTTAACTTAATTGTTATCTCCGACATATACATATCTTGCATATTATTTTTACTTGGCACTATTAGCCTTATCGAGTCATACTTCGCTCTGATGAGGTGGAAAATTAATTCCCAGAGCTAATTTCGGATCCATAATGATGCTCAAAACGCAGGCGGTGGTGTCATTAAAATTAATTTAAAAAAAGTTTTTCTTCAATAAACATCACGTCAAGTGGTATCACGGGGCGAAAAACGGTCGGAGGAAAGTCGCTCTGCGACGTGTGTCAAGATCGCGAAAAGTGGCGATACATCGTCTCTGCCTACCTCTCTGGGACCAAGGCGTGAGCATTATTTATCTACTAGCTGTGCCCGCGGCTCCGCTCGCGTGGACTACAGGATCCGCTCCCATTCCCACTTTCGTTCCCTATCCCACTCCAGGTCCAGGTCCAGGTCCAGGTCCAGGTCCAGGTCCAGGTCCGGGTCCGGGTCCGGGTCCGGGTCCGGGTCCGGGTCCGGGTCCGGGTCCGGGTCCGGGTCCGGGTCCGGGTCCGGGTCCGGGTCCGGGTCCGGGTCCGGGTCCGGGTCCGGGTCCGGGTCCGGGTCCGGGTCCGGGTCCGGGTCCGGGTCCGGGTCCGGGTCCGGGTCCGGGTCCGGGTCCGGGTCCAGGTCCAGGTCCAGGTCCAGGTCCAGGTCCAGGTCCAGGTCCAGGTCCAGGTCCAAGTCCAGGTCCAGGTCCATGTCCATGTCCATGTCCAGGTCCAAGTCCAAGTCCAGGTCCAGGTCCCTCCTCTCAAACCTCCCCTCAGCTCTCCCCTCAACCCACCCCTCAAACCTCTTTCCCTCGTCTCTCCAAATGTAGTCCTCGTAACTAATCCATCGCAATCCAAATTCCGACCAACATTACTTTGTTGCATACGTATACCACAAATTCATCGTAATCGGGTAACTCAGTCAAAAGTTCAAACACTCAAATTACACTGGTACCATACCCGCTCCCGCTACCGCTCACGAATTCAGTCGAACATTTACACCCTACAAACTTCGCAGTGTATGCGAGTTTTCGGAAACTATAAATTCGCATAACTTTTGATTGACTGCACCGATTGCAATGAAATAAAGCCTATATGTTACACCAGATTAAGCCCCATGTTTCTGTGAAAAGTCCATCAAAATCCGATCAGTAGTTTTTAAGTGATGCGTGCACAAACTCACAGACAAACAGACAAACAGACAAACAGATAAACAGACAAACAGACAAACAGACAAAAATTTCAAAAATGATCGAAATGTGTTCTGTTGCTTATCCTTAGACCCCCCAATTTTTTTTTTGCAAATATCTTCAATGTACAGACACGCGAAGTTTACGATTTTATTTATAAGATGTATGTATACATGTATGTACGTATGTATGTGTGCATGTTTTTTACTATTTATTGTAAATATTTACTTTATATATATGTCAAGTAGTTAAGGTACTTAGTGTATTATGCACTTATTTTGCCCCCCCCTCGCTCTTAGTGCCTTATCTCACACCCAGTAAAGTTGGCTGGAAGAGATCTCTTTTAGAGATAATTTCGCCTTTGTACACAAAATTTGCAACTGTATTTAGTTTAAAATTGTGCAATCCTACTAATATTATAAACGCGAAAGTATGGATGGATTTTGGTTACTCTTTCACGATAAACTACTGAATGGATTTTAATGAAACTTCACAATAATATAGCTTATACATCAGAATAACACATAGGCTACAATTTAATTGGCCCCCTGTTTAGCTAAACTGGACTTACGCCCAAACGCTTCTGACGGGAATAACTCAACTTTACAAAATGTAACATCTTACCCAGCCACGTGACGGCGTCCCTGACGCTCTGCACGGAGCCGAGGACGATCTCCGCGTTGAGCATGTCGGGCAGCTTGCTGACCAGCTGCGACTCGATGGGCAGCTGCTGGTTGAGCAGCGACAGGTAGTACTGGAGTTCCGAGTGGTTGGTTATCAGGATACCTGCAAACACAATGACGATCAGTCAGGTTTTTATTTATTTATTTTAACTCTTTATTGCACACACAGAGATAAAACAAAAATAATACATTAAATAGAAACACAAGTACAAAGGGCGAACTTATCTCTGAGAGAGATTTCTTCCAGCAGACCCGCGAGAGAGATAATTGAAATAAGAGAGGCAGACGTAAATAAAAAAAAACATATACATACATACACTAATATTAGTTTTATTTTAAGTATGCATATATTTAGCGTTAAAAAACTCAATAAATACTATGAAATAATCATTCAAATCCAATCAAAAATGACGAAGATACAGCAATTTCAGTGCGTTAGTTTCAAAAACGGAAGTGACGCCATCCGTCGTGTCACGAGAAGTATGTGCAGCACACTAGCGCAGTCTGCCCTAAACAAAACGCGTGACACCGCTCTGGTGAATGAAATCCGTGCGAGGGTGAGAACATCACGCGCGGGTGGTAACAAGTGACGATAACATAAAAAGCGCGGGCGTTTTGAAAAGTTGCGTGAAATAACTTTAATAACTTCGTCCTTTCTGGAATGTATTTTAATAATTTAAAAAATAAAATCCTCTGCAATGAATATATAAATAAATAAATACTAAATCCCTATAATAATAATAATATAATATGTCAGACATTCACACCAATTATCCAGTCCCAAATTAGGCGGAGCCTGTGTTATGGTTACTAAATAACGGATAAACATACTTAAATAAATATATAAACATCCAAGACTTGGGTACAAACATTCATATTCATCATACGAACATTTGCCCCTAGCGGGATTCGAACCCGCAACCTCCGGCGTGGCAGTCCGAGAACTACCCCGTTCCGCCACGGAGGCCGTCAATAAAAATTACTAATTAAAAATCAAAAATATTATTATGTAAATGATCCACATTCTCCGTCTCCGTCTGTCTCCGGCAGATGAGAGAGGGTTGTGCTCCTGCAGTGGAGACAAAAATAACCTGATGATGATGATCCAAATTCAGCCATTTGAGATTGCATAGAAGATGGATGCCTCAACCGAAGACTTTATTTTTATTATAAATGAAATGAAATGATTTATTGCTTACATGTTGGTACATTTTATGGTCTTAAGTGTGAGCCTGGAACATGATACCTCTCTAGGCATTGCAATATGTAGGTAGGTACATTTATTACTCTTACATTAATATCAAAATACAACGTCAAATTACAATATCAAATTACCATGTCAAATTACGATCAATGTCAAATTACCATGTCAAATTACAAAATTCGAAGCATAAATGCCATTTTAAAGTGTATTTATTTTTCTGAAAGGTTCGTTTGCAATCTACAAGGTGTGTTTGTGATTTATTTAGAGCTTAGCTACGTGTTACTGCCTTACATGTGCAATGCTTCAATGTGTGAGTATTACCTCTCATTCCCTCCCCCGCTCCTACCCTTCCCTCGCCCTTACTGTCACTAGTCGTCATATAGCTCTCGGTCCGTCGATACTATCCGCAGCCGCCTCGCTGCTTTGTCCCGAAAAGAGCAGCGAGGCGGCTGCGGATGGATAGTTGCTGCAAAACAGAATTGCTGAACAAAATAATTCTGCTTACCATCCGAGTGCTTACCAAAAATTTATATAACTGGCTGTACAAAATATTTTTGAGCAGTCCAGTATGACATTAATTGCTGATTGATATAGAAATATTTGCTAGCCAATTGCTACCCATAAGTTACTGACCAACTAGCCATTTTTGCTGACCTAATATGCTTCTGCTCACACAAATACAAATATTTTGCTAACCGTTTAAATTATATTCTTTTTCAAATAGATCCTGTACAAATATTTTAGAGCAGTCCAGTAGGACATTAATTGCTGATTGATATAGAAATATTTGCTAGCCAATTGCTACCCATAAGTTGCTGCCCAACTAGCCATTTTTGCTGACCTAATATGCTTCTGCTCACACAAATACAAATATTTTGCTAACCGTTTAAATTATATTCTTTTTCAAATAGATCCTGTACAAATATTTTAGAGCAGTCCAGTATGACATTAATTGCTGATTGACATAGAAATGTTTGCTAGCCAATTGCTACCCATAAGTTGCTGACCAACTAGGCATTTTTGCTGACCTAATATGCTTCTGCTCACACAAATACAAATATTTTGCTAACCGTTTAAATTATATTCTTTTTCAAATAGATCCTGTACAAATATTTTAGAGCAGTCCAGTATGACATTAATTGCTGATCGATTTGTAAAATGTTTGCTAGCTATAAGTTGCTGAGTAACTATCAATTTTTGCTGATCTAATATGTCTCTGCTCACAAAAATACAAATATTTTGGTAACCGTTTAAATGATAACTTTTTCAATTAGATACTTTCTCACTGTAGGCACAGAATTAGAAATTAAACCAAACGAATTAAGAAGAAGATTTTGTTCAGAACTCTGTGCGCTCGATTCTGAAGGCACAACGTTAAAATTTGACAGCACTAAAACTGTTGCTATCCTTGTCACACAGTATTATGAAGATAAAGACGAAACCAATTTTAGCGCTGTCAAATTTTAAATGGGTGCCTTCGAAATCGGGCCCATTGTATATCTATACTAATATTATAAAGAGGTAAAGTTTGTGAGGTTGTAGCGGGTAATCTCTGGATCTACTGAACCGATTTTGAAAATTCTTTTACCAATAGAAAGCCACGTTATTTGTGCGTGTCATATGCTATATATTAACCCGAAAAATGAAGACTTTTTCATGGTAGTCGGAAAATGTTTACCGCCCAACGAAGTGGGCACGGGTCAGCTAGTGTTTTATAAGGTTGCTGGGCTAAATAATCTAAAAAGAGGAATTCAAGGGGAGTAGATGTCTAGTAATAGCACTTATTCCCAAGGACTTGCCGCTTCAGGAGGAGTCGCCGTCTCTGGTACATATATTGGGTTCACAAAGAGCTTTTCATCATCTGGTTATTTTTGTCTCCACTGCAGGAGCACAACCCTCTCTCATCTGCCGGAGACAGACGGAGGATTTGGCCTACACTCCCCGCGCTGGCCAGATGGGTTGGGGAGGCCTGATTGATGTTTTATAATGTATTCCCTCAGTCGCCTTGTACGACATCCACGGGAAGAGTTGGAGTGCTCCTATTCTACTCTACCGGAAGAGCTTTTATTTATACTGTTTAATAGGTAATAATTTCACTGGGATGAGAAAAACTCCGCGACACCTAGGCGCACCGTGCTACTCGTCGGTATGTTATGAGAGGGGCAAAGACAAGAGCGGGTGTGTATAAACTAAATATGTGGGAGGGTACGAAAAAGGTTAAATTGGGAGGGATATTTAAATCTAATTAATAAAAACGTAAACTTCTCGTCTGTAAATTGAAAATATTTGCAAAAAAAAAATTGGGTGTCTAAGGATAAGTAACGGAACACATTTCGATCATTAATACACATTTTGTTTGTCTGTTTGTGCACGCATCACGTAAAAACTACCTAACGGATTTTGATGGACTTTTCACAGAAACATGGGCCTTAACTCGGAGTAACATTTAGTTTTTATTTCATCGCAATCGGCTTACTAAATCAATAGTTATGGGAATTTTTAGTTTTCTAATACATTAGGCTGGCGGATCCTTATATGAAGCAGTGCGGCTGGCCAATGACCGTTATGCGTGGAGGCGCATTTTACACGATCGCGATCCTCAGCATTGAGGGAACGACAGAGAAGGGAATACATTAGTAGGTATGAAATTTAACAAAGAATGTGTTATTCAGTGCAATTCAGATTGCGATAAGTTAGGACTACATTTGGAGCTATAGCGGGCGTGGGAGTAGCAGTGGGCGTGGGAGGGAGGGCGGAAGGGAATTAACACTACATAATTTTCAACTTCATTAAATTCGGAGCGGGACCGGAGCGGGAGCTAGAGCGAGAGCGGGAACGGAAGCGCCAGCGGAAGCGGGAATGGGAGCGGATTCAGTAGTTTTTTTGAGGATTCAGGAGCCGCAGGCACAGCTACTTGTAATTACGTCAAGTGGTTTCTTAACAGTGCAGTTTAAACAGTAGGTCAGTGGTATACAAGAAACGAATAACATTTTTTATTTTATTATCCATTTATTACGATTTCCGTCTAGGCGTTTTCGGTCTGTACAATTTTCTGTTCAACAGAAGGCACATTTTATGAAGCAAATACGACCTCCGTTTCGGCCTATATCGAGCGCATTTCTCAGCTGGCAACATTGGCGCGTGGTCGTGGTCATCGTTGTGATTGGTTTTGGTTTTAATTGCTTTACAATTAAGGTTCAAATTCCTCCTTCGAAACTGCGACGAGAGACAGTTGCAACTATTCTTCTCGTGCCCTTTCCTTTTGCAATTGCAATCGATCTCTTTATTACGCCTTTTGCATTCGAACTGATCAATTTTACGCAAAATATCCTCGTTTTGTTTGACAAGGCGTTCCGTTATGTTCTTTAACTCCACCATGTCGCTGTTCAGTTTGGGAAGCTGAATTTTGTTGACCAATTCGAACTTCGTTGAGATTATGCTGATGGCGTACAGCAGGCTCTCGTTGTCTATGTATCTGTCTTTACAAGCAGATCTATGGCACTGGGTACATTTGCAGTGCCAGGAGCGATCGCCGCCGTCTCTGTGGTCCCTGGCCGCTTCTGAAGAGGTCACGTGGTGCTTCGACTGGCATGCCTGGCATTTGACGCATTCGCAAAAGCGCACGGGTTTCTCGCAACGCTGGCAAATCATGCTGTGGACATTTGCAGGGGTTTAGGAGTTAAAGGGAGTTCAGGGTTCATATGGAGCCATTACCGCTGGGGTAAACGAGTTCTCGAGTGGAGACCGCGACTGGGCAAGCGTAGTGTGGGACGCCCCCTGGCTAGATGGAGCGACGATCTGCGTAAGGCGGCTGGCAGTAACTGGATGAGAAGAACTGAGGATCGGGTTCAGTGGCGCGCCTTGGGAGAGGCCTATGTCCAACATTGGACTCTTTCGGGCTGATGATGATGATAATAGACATTATAAAATGCAACGTCTCTTTGTCTGTCCGTTAGTGTGTTTAGAACTACTCACATTAAATTTTAAATCTTACATCACCAGCCTATATACGTCCACTGCTGAACACAAGCCTCCCCAATAGAATGCCGCTTGTGGTGAGCTGTCTTATTATTTGCTAAATATTGACATTATAAAGCGTTAATATTTAGTAATAATTAAATGTTCTGCGTAGTAACTGCACAAGTTTCATTGTGAATGTGAAAGAATTGTGGCTACTTGCGTGGAACAGAGCGATTTTTTGGAACGCTCCATCTAGTAGTACATAGAGATCGTTGTCTTTAACTGTCAGCGTAAAATCCTTCACGCTTCTGTCGCGCTGTCCAATATAAGGATTTCTTAAAATTTCACCGCTATGCGGTTGACGCGACAAAGTCGCGGGAACAAACTAGTATTTAATGTTTCTTGTCAAGTCATCATCATCATATCAGCCCTTAGACGTCCACTGCTGGACATAGGCCTTCCCCAATGAACGCCACTACACCCAGTCCTCCGCCCTCCGCATCCAGCCGCTACCGGCCACCTTCTTCAGGTCGTCGGGCCGATAAGTAACAATTAAATGAATTACCTTTTCAATTAGTTTTAAGAGAATCAATTGAAATTTCGTACTATCATTTGAAACCTTTTTAAAAATATTTGGAGGACAAAGAAATTATACTACTTATTTAACTAAACAAGGATCGTGGATGGAAAAATTAAGGAGCATTATGTAAATAAATAATAATGGATATAAAACGTGAAAATATTAAAAACAACTGTACATTCTTATTCAATTCAACTGACTTTGACATTGACAAAACGTGATTTTTTTTATAAAATTAATAGACAAATCTTTGCGTCAGTGCAAGCTTTTTGGTTTAATAAAAAGGTTGGTTTGCTTTTATGATGGTGTCGGTCTGTTTGTATGAATTTACTTATAAACCCTACAAATTATCGTAAATCCTACTAATATCATAAATTCATAAATGTGAAAGTTTGGATGTTTTTTACTCAATCACGCTTCAGCCACTGGACGGATCAGAATGAAACTTGGCACACGTATAGGTTAGGTCCTGGAATAGGATATAGGATAGTTTTTATCCCAAAAAAAACATCATATTCCCACGGGAAATACATAATAATTTGCGATGTTAAGTTGTCCACGCGGACGAAGTCGCGGGCAACAGCTAGTGTTATATAAAATGCCAACGCGTTTTAGAACGCCTACCATCTTTAAACTAAATCGGCGAAGTCACTTGACCTGGTGCTGACAGAATACCAGCGCTGGAGTTCGCGTAGCGTGCTGCAGCATTATGCTGAGTCAGCGCCATTTTGTTGCTGCGACACATAGGTACCTTGATTATTTTTAAATTTTTATTATTATTTTTATGGATGAATGAAGATAATACTTTACAAAACGATAAATTAGTAATAATTAATTTAATATGAACAACAAATAGAAACAATTTCTGGTTCACACTCCGATGAACGTCTATCCAGCACCCATATATCGGTGAAATGATAAAAGAGGAGCTGATTTGGAGGCACAGTGCGTGTTCGTCGCGCCGTTCGGCTTGGTTCGGCGAGCGTCGCGAGCGCGCTGACGGAACGGTCGGGTGGGACTGGCGCAGGCGCATAGTCGAGACAGATTTTTCGTTCGATACAAGTGCGGTGCGCAGGCGTTACTCAGACGGATCGTCTGCCTTTTAAAATCGTTACTTGATGATGTAGTTTAATTTCATGTAGTGTCATGGAAGCCAGTAAACGTGTTAACTTTGAAACGGTGTTAAATTCAATTTGGTAGCCCGCTCCCGCCCCGACTAGGATAGGTACTAGGTTCTTGTACACCGATGAGTCTGAGTCGCAAGAGTAAGCTAGTGCTGGTTTTCACCTTATACATAGATCGAGCTATCCACAGTAGACAGCTTTAAGTAATCTGTTATGCGAGTGACGTAGCCTTTACCAAAAAGAAGTCGCGCGCGCTCTCATCATCATCATCAGGTTATTTTTGTCTCCACTGCAGGATCACAACCCTCTCTCATCTGCCGGAGACAGACGGAGGATTTGGCCTACACTCCCCGCGCTGGCCAGACGGGTTGGGGAGGCCTGATTGATGTTTTATAATGTATTCCCTCAGTCGCCTTGTACGACATCCACGGGAAGGGTTGGAGTGGTCCTATTCTACTCTACCGGAAACCACACCACTCTCATAACTGCATAGAAGTCGGGCACCCTCGGCGAACATGCTCGAGGCAGTCGCACGAGGGTCCGAAAAGCGTAATTAATTGTATTGTAACCACATTGTACTTTATGACTAGCCTAGAGTTGGCAACTGTTGAGGCATTGATGATATGCATCTGTACGTCGCCGTTTTAATACACTTGCCAAACCTGCGCGTGAGCACGCCACAGCGGACGGAGAGCGCCCGCCTCTCCCGCCGCATATCCTCTTTCATGTCCTCAGTAAATATGTGACCTAATACCATAACTCCACCCAAAAGTCCACCAAAATCGGCTTGGAGTACCGTCGATGGACAGGGGGTAGAAACGCCAGTTTCACTATTTTATGATTAATGATATGGGCTGTATGAATAAAATCATTGCCCTTACAACATAGTAAAAAAGTTACTCCCCACTACTATCTCTTCTGTTCCAACCGCCATCGCAACAGCTCTGCCCTTTTATATCTTTTTCATTTGGTATTAATCTCCGCTACATACACTCACGATACACACAGATACTCACCCCTACAACATTACACTACATTAATTTCATTAGTGGTGTATTAAGTGCTCCACCAGATCCAGCCGGATATCGGTAAGTGCTTATTTTATTTCCTACTTTATCTTCTTTAAATTATTCTCCCGCCTAAACTGGCATAACGGCCATGGAGTGAATTCCATGCCCGGCCCGTTAGGGGGTTTGGTACAAAAGATCATGAAGGGTCGAAGTAGCCAGGTCTTCCTGGCCCCCAGAGAAGATAAGATAACTGCTGAAAGACACGGCCCGCGGACCCGTCCATTCATTCTTCTGGCGCATACCCAAAATACCATCATTTCCGCCTCCACCACCTTGTCTTTCAGTCCATGGGCATTATCATAATGATATCGTCAGTGGAAAGGTAAAAACGCTAAAGGGAAGCATTGGTCGAAAATGAGTTATATATACCATTCGACTGTATTTTTTTCAGCGTCGATCTGTCTATGTAAATGTATATTTCATTCCAGATTAATAGTCCTATGAAAACCAACGCTATTTACGTCTCGGTAACATATACATGAAAGGGTCACCAGCAGCAAAAATAGGTTTGTATTACCAAGTAAACTTTGCGGTCCACTTAGGAACACCATCTATTGTGTATTTTGTTTTCGAGACGCAAACGCGTTTGTTTTCATAGGACTATTAATCTGGAATGAAATATATACGTTTAGCGTTTTTTACCCGACTAACATTTTTTATATGTTCAGGTGATTTTCGCTAAAGCGAATTATTTGTTTTACATAATTAAACAGTTATTATACAATCGTATTTCTTTCAAGTTATACATAAATACTCCTCGTAAAAAGACGAGATATTATTTTTTTCCGAAAAAAAAAAAAACTTTAAACATCTCCCCTGTAAACTTGTCAAATTGGCGCTTTAGCGTTTTTACCTTTCCACTGACGATGGACTATATAATATAATTCTAAAAGCCTTTAATCGAGGGACCGAGGAGCATCGTGTCATCGGCATAGCTTAAACTGTTAATATATACGCCACACGCCAGGTTGATGACCCCCCACCCCCCTTCGGACGTCACTGGATTCTAGTCCACCAAATCGGCTCAGGGGTTTTGCACAAGACCCCGGAGGGTCTAGGCGTCGCCAGGTCTTCCTGCCCCCCCCCCCCCCTAGATAAGTCAAGAGCGAAGCCTCACCCTCCCCCTTGGTGTCGTACTGCGGGCGGCCCGCGCGGCCCAGCATCTGCAGCACGTCGAGCGCGCCCAGCTCGCTCCAGCGGCCCTTCTCCGGCGAGTACACCTGCGTGCCCTTCACGATGACCGTGTGCGCGGGCAGGTTGACGCCCCACGCCAGCGTCGCGGTCGACACCAGCACCTGGGAGGGAAGAAAGTTTTTTTACATCTCTCATATTCGGTAAGTAGGTCCTTATTACCCCCAAATGGGGCTTGTAGGTGACCAATTAGCGCTCTAGGGTAATAATGTAGCTAGAAAAGCCCTAGGGCGGTAAATAATTAAAAAAAAACTCTTTACTCTTTCAAAAAGTTCGCGTACATCTAACCATCATACTGGCAATAGACATCATGCATTCAGCCCAATGACAAAAGAGGTCGCTTCGCTATTCAGCCTTGTCTTCGTATGAGTATAATAGTCATCAATTTTAAATATCGAATGGCGAAGCTCAATTTCGTTCTTGAAAAAAATAATTTAAAAAAAAGATGGAAAAAGGCGGGAATAGAAATCTTTTACTTTAAATAACTAATAAAATGTTTTATTCTTGTAATGCCGGTTTTTTTTCTACTTACCTCACAATCGAGATGTAAAGCAGAGTAGTTAGCTCGGGTGTAAGCATCAATTGCACCCTCGAACTATAGGCGCCCTCGCTGCGCTCGTGCGCCTAAATATCTCGGGCTGCAATTGATGCCTTACAGCCCTTGGCTACTAATCCACTATTATTATTGATTCAAGTAGCTATCGACCGGATGAATATAAGAGCGTTTCAACCGCCGTCATTATAGTGTTAGCATTTATTCAAATGCCGTGTGGTTTCCGGTAAAGTAGAATAGGACCACTGCAACTCTCCCCGTGGATGTCGTACAAGGCGACTAAGGGAATACATTATAAAACATCAATCAGCGCTCCCCAACCCGTCTGGCCAGCGCGGGGAGTGTAGGCCAAATCCTCCGTCTGTCTCCGGCAGATGAGAGAGGATTGTACACCGAAAAATGGCGGTATAGGATGTAGTGGCAGTCAATAGACCATCTATTTAGTCATTATACATTTATATCACGGAATTATACAATAAATTTAAAAGGAATAACTATAATTTGAATAAATGCTAACGCTTCTCACTTCTCGAGTGGAGACCGCGACTGGACAAGCGTAGTGTGGGACGCCCCCTGGCTAGATGGAGCGACGATCTGCGTAAGGCGGCTGGCAGTGACTGGATGAGAAGAACCGAGGATCGGGTTCAGTGGCGCGCCTTGGGAGAGGCCTATGTCCAACAGTGGACTCTTTCGGGCTGATGATGATGATGATTTGGTTCAGCAGTGTATCGGTTGATGATGATAACAGCGCCTGTCGTCGATGACTAGCCAGCTCACCTGTATATGCCTGTCCGCGAACAGGTCCTCCACGAGCGTGCGGTCCACGCGGCTCATGCCGGCGTGGTGTATCGCGAACCCGTACGGCAGCAGCTCGCGCAGCTCGGGGTTTTTCACTTGTTCAGCTTCCGTGCGCAGGACTTCCATGCTGGCCGACCCTTCTCTGTGAACAAATTATTTTTTGGCGTTTTCATAAAAAAAAATATAGGTATGTATGCCGTGTTGTTCCCGGCTTAGAATAGGGCCACCACCGATCTCCCCGTGGGTGTCGTCAAGGCGACTAAGGGCTGGTAACAGGGACGGGCAGCAGCGTTCTCCTGTGTATATTAATATCATTACTTGGTGAACGGGTGCATGTACGGCTTAACAAATTTATCAACAACAAATATAAGTTTGACAACTAGCAAACAGGTTCACGTTTATCCAAGTGCCCGCCACGCAATAATTAAAACTGTATGTTCCGACTACCGAGTGTATGTGGTTGCGTTTCTTGTGTCACGACAAGCGACTTATGCTTAGTGGCACAAAACATGGTCTCCTTGTTATTTTTTGTTTTTATTATCATTAAAAAAAAATTAGTGTGAATGTCTGACATATTTATTATTAATTAGTTAATTATGATACCTCAGGAACTGTCCAAGAGTGTCCTTCTCGAGGCACATGTCCCGGATAGCGCGCGCCGTCTTGCCGGTCTCCTTGCGCGAATGGACGAACACCAGGATCTGGAATCAGGGCGACGATAAATAATAATAAATAAATAAATATGTAGGGACATTTCACACACGGCCACCTGATTCCAAACTAGGCAGAGCCTGTAATATGGGTATCAGACAGCTGATATATATTCATAATATAATATATAAATAACATCCAGCCACAAGGCAAACACGAGTGCTCATCACGCGAATGTTTGCCCGGGGCGGGATTCGAACCCGCGACCCGCAGCTTCGCAGGCAGCTGTACTACCGACTAGGCTACGGAGCCGACGACGATAAACGGGGGCCGTTTAGAAACGCCTAAAATATATCTAAAACTGCTTCAAAAAACCAGAACCCATCTCAGCTACTAAAACCGACGACGTAACTTATCAGGTTCTGAATAACTATGCCGGCCTCCAGACTTCTACATCCCGCCTTAATTTCTTTTATTTGAATGCGAGAAGTATTCGGAGAACGGGTAAATTTGACGAACTAAAATGCATCATCATCATCATCATCAGGTTATTTTTGTCTCCACTGCAGGAGCACAACCCTCTCTCATCTGCCGGAGACAGACGGAGGATTTGGCCTACACTCCCCGCGCTGGCCAGACGGGTTGGGGAGGCCTGATTGATGTTTTATAATGTATTCCCTCAGTCGCCTTGTACGACATCCACGGGAACAGTTGGAGTGGTCCTATTCTACTCTACCGGAAACCACACGGCAAAATGCATACTACTCCCAATGTATACCACAGTTCATGTAACTTTAACCGAAACGTGGGTCAAAACTGAAGAACAAGTCCTCGCACAAAGTGGCGATACATCGACTTTGCCTACCGCTCTGAGACCAAGGCGTGAGTATTATGTATGTATGTAGTTTATTGTTTGTTTGTACACCTGTATAGGTAGTTATATGTACCTGGTTCCTGCCCGCGTGTTCCATGGTCTTCTCGTACACAATGTCGTTCATGACCTGGAACCGCTTGAGCGCCTTCTTCTCCGTCACCCCTATGTACTGCTGTTCCAGTGCCACGGGCCTATAATGACACCACCATCATAAGTTAAAGTAAATGCACACAAAACGTGGTTTCAAATTGCAATACCGCTCATTTTTGATAACTACACAAAAATCTGTTCCCTGAGTTTGTTTCTTTGGTTTTTCACTCACTAAACTACTTCGTAAAATTTAGTATCTTAAGTTAACATAAAAACACATTACACAGTTTAACTCAATGCACCTTTTCAACATTATATGTATATGTCAGTACATTTTATTCTTATTAATTCAGCTATACACAATGCCCTTATTTCTACTAATTTACAAACTTAAATTATATATATTTAATATTATTATGAACACCAATACATTGACAGCCCTCTACGCACAATTTAAAAACTAAATCTGTGAAGTCACTTGACCTGGTGCTGCCAGAATACCAGCGCTGGAGTTCGCGTAGCGTGCTGCAGCATTATGCTGAGTCAGCGCCATTTTATTGCTGCGACACATAGGTACCTTGATTATTTTTAAATTGTAATTTATTAATTCTGTTCTGTTTATTTCTCATGTATGTGTGTGTCGTAGCTATGAATAAATGACCTATTCTATTCTATTCTATTCTATTCAGTGTATGGATACCTTTAGAATTGTCTTTGGGTGCGCTCCCTCTAGTTTTTGTCTCTGGCTCCCGGGCTGAAGGATCCCGAGTTGTGTATATGTCAAAATAAAAAGTATTTAATTAATTGCCCTTTTTTATTTAATTAAGAAAGACCACAGTAAAATTAACTTAAAAATACTCTTAAAGGACTGGGGAAATAGAAAAAAAATTAAATTAATTAATTAAATTAAATGAAAAAAAGGAGACAATATTCAATAATAAGCTGAAGAAGTATTTAATTGCCAAATGTTTTTACTCATTGCACGAGTTTTTTAATGATATGGTTAATATTTAAATTGATGTTTTTTATTTTATTAGTTTTTCTGACATTTTATATTATATAGATTTATAAGTTTTTTATTGTCATTTAAATTCATTTATCATAATCATATTTATTGGTAGCAAAAATTACAAGTAAAAAATGTTTTTAACAATTAATGTCACAGAAATAAAATCACTTTTTAGTTAAATTCTATTTAACATCAGGCCACCTAGTAGCTATATCAGTTTGAGATTTTCGGATATCTTTATTAGTTAAGAAATAATCGTCTGGTGACACTTTTCTGTTTCACTCTGTATATATATCATCATCATGTCAGCCCTTAGCCGTCCACTGCTGGACACAGGCCTTCCCCAATGAACGCCACCGCACCCGGTCCTCCGCCCTCCGCATCCAGCCGCTTCCGGCCACCTTCCACATGTCGTCGGTCCCCCCGCCGGCGGTGCGTGCCACCCCCGCGGTCTCCGCGCGACAGATATGACCTGCCCACTGCCACGTCAGCTTGCTAATTCTTTCGGATATATCCTATTAATATTATAAATGCGAAAGTTTGGATATTTGGAAGTTAGTTACTCAATCACGCTTCAACCACTGAACGGATCGGGATGAAACTTGGCACACATATAGCTTAGGTCCTGGAATAGGACATAGGATACTTTTATCCCGAAAAAAACATCTCATTTCTACGGGAAATACATAATAATTTGTGATGTTAAGTTGTCCACGCGGACGAGGTCGCGGGCAACAGCTAGTATTTAATATTTATCGTTGCCTACCCGACATTTCTTTGTTACCTGAACGAGTTGTCGAAGTAGAAGAGACCTTTCTCCGGGCGCACGCGCAGGAAGGCCGCCACGTCCGTGTAGTTGGGCAGCGTGGCCGACAGCCCCACCAGACGTACCTTTAACAAACACAAACCTTCAATGAAAAACCAACGATCTCTATGTACTACTCGATGGAGCGTTCCAAACAATCGCTCTGTTCCACGCAAGTAGCCACAACTCTTACACATTCACTTTGAAACTTGTGCAGTTACTACTCAGAACATTTAATTATTTACTAAATATTGACATTATTTAACCGTAGCGTCAATATTTAGTAACATTAAATGTTCTGCGTAGTAACTGCACGAGTTTCATTCTGATTGTGAAAGAGTTGTGGCTACTTGCGTGGAACAGAGCGATTTTTTGGAACGCTCCATCTAGTAGTAAATAGAGATCATTGTCTTTAACTGTCAGCGTAAAATCCTTCACGCTTCTGTCGCGCTGTCCAATATAAGGATTTCACCACTATGAGGTTGACGCAACAAAGTCGCGGGAACAAACTAGTATTTAATGTTTCTTGTCAAGTCATCATCATTGTCGGGTATCTGTCTACCGATCTGGACTATTAAATAACAACAACTTTAATTAGTTTCTTTTATTTTTCACTTTTTATTTGCAATCAATCTTTACCTGGTCTATACCGCGAATTTAATGACAGCTGTCAGATTCGTTCTTAAACTCTACAATCTCTTCTTTTCTTAATGAAAATTAAACACATACATATTCTAAATTAACACTACCAGCTAATACAGAGTGTCCATACAATGCACTGCTAATCATAATAACAATTTTCAAAGGTTTATCATTTAATACGATACATATTCATATATGTAATCTTAAGTAATATAAAACCACAATAATCTTATTAATAAATTGTTTCACCCCTTCCTTGGTATCATTACAACATAATTGTTAGTAATGCAGACTATGACCTACGGTTGAGAGAAAGATATTACTGACAATCAAACAAATTAAAATTTCAATTTAAAGTTTCTAATACGAGGCCAAGAAGAAAATCTTTATATTTGGAAGGGACCTGTCTTTCCCTCTGGGGTCTGATCTCGGTTGTCAAGTCAGTTGATCCATAGCTCTTGTTACCTGAAGTCTCCTCAGCTAAGTCTTGTCCTGTGTCTCTCTGATCATGCTTACCTCTTTCTTTTTGGGCTTTATGTATTTCAATTTTCTCCTCTTTTTCCTGTAGCGTCTCTTGTTCTTCCATACCAAATCTACTCATATCTCTCTGTTTAATGGGTTGAAAGTGAGACGAATTCCTTCTAATTACTTTCCCATCTGGTGACTGAACTGCAACAGAGTTGCTTGCCTTCCACAAGACTGTATGTTCTATTGGTGAAAACGGTGTGGTTAGCTTATTTTCTTTTCTTTGTTTAATTAGGACTTTGTCACCTGGGCTGATATCTGATATTTTAGCATGTCTTCTCTTATCAGAATATTGTTTGTAAATATCTTTCTTGTATCTGTCCATATCTCGTATTTGTTCATCATCCAGGTGAAATTCTACTGTCATCTCCGGTAATTTTGTTTTTATATTTCTCCCTCTAAACACATTTCCAGGAGGTACGCCTGTGGTCGAATGAGGTGTGGTTCGATAAGCTGATAGATAAACTAGCAATTCTCGTTTCCAGTCTAGTTTCATAGCCTGAGCAATTCGTAGTCTTCGCAAAACACTCCTGTTCTGCCTTTCTACTTCTCCATTAGCCTGTGGCCAAAGAGGCGTGGTGTGTCTAAGCCTGATTCCATTTACTTTTAAAAATTCCTTGAAACGTTCATCTCTAAATGCAGGTCCATTGTCACAGACAATCTCATCCATAATGCCTTCACGAGCTATTACCTTTTCTAAAGTCTTTATCGTAGTGTCTGCTGTCTGGTTCCTCAGTATTTCAACTTCATAATATCTGCTATAATAATCTATAATAAACAACAAGTAATGACCTGATGGTAATGGTCCTAAATAGTCAATAGCAACCAGTTCCCACACCTTGTTTGGTAATCTAGTTGGAATAATAGGTTCTGGATAGCTTTCTTTTCTCACCAGCCTGCATCCCTCACATGTGTCAACCCAGTACTCGATATCCTTGTCTATCCCTTTCCACCAAACCTTTGATCTTAATTTTGCTTTCATCGAGTTGATTGAAAGATGCCCTTCATGACCAAGTTCTAAAGTCCTTGCTCTCAATTCCTGTGGTACAACAATCCTTGTTCCTCTTAGCATGATATCATTAACGACACATAATTCCAACTTTATTAGTTCATATTTTCTTAACTCCTTCGGCCAGATATCTCTTTCAACAGCTTCTCTTAATTTGTTTAATTCTGGGTCTTTCAATGTGGCATCCCTAACTTCCTCGATGGTCATTGCCTCAATAGATGTTTCTACCAATGCCATTAATAATTGGTCTTCGTTGTCCTCTGTACTCTTTCCTGATTGGTTATTTGTATCTAACAGTCTGGATACAGGATCAGCGATATTACTTTTACCAGGCTTGTACACCACTTTAAATGTATATGGTTGTAACCTTAGCACCCATCTCTGGATACGAGCGCTTGGTTTCGAATTTGAAGAGTATATAATTTCCAGGGGTTTATGATCTGATACAATTTTGAAATTTTTACCTATCAAATACATGTACAGGTTTTCACACGCCCAAACGATGGCAAGAGCCTCCTTTTCCGTTTGAGAATATCTCTGCTCAGTTGGGGACAATGCCTTGCTAATATATTTGATCACAATAGGTTGTAGCTCACCTTTAATGTGCTGATGTTGGATGAGGACCGCAGCAATACCAACAGGACTTGCATCAGCAATCAGTGTAGTTTCCGCCTTTTTGTCATAATATCCAAGAGCTGGTGCTTCTGCAATAAGGTTTTTCAGCTGCTGGAATGCATGTTCCTGTTCCCTTTGCCATTCAAAATCTGTATCTTTCCTTGTTAGTTTTCTCAAAGGTTCTGTGAGTGTGCTGAAATTGGGTATAAAACGAGCAGAAAAATTCACCAAGCCGAGAAAGCTCCTCACTTCTGCTTTGTTCTTCGGCGCTCTAAATTCATGTACCACCTGCTGAGAGGTTCTTGTTGGTGTAATTCCTCTGTCTGACAGATGATGACCTAAGAAATTTATTTCAGTTTGACCGAAAGAGCATTTCTTTTCATTGAGGGTAATACCAGCAGTGTGTAGTCTGTCTAACACCTGCCTCAATCTTTCATCATGCTCCTCTCTAGTGCGGCCTCCAACCCTGATATCGTCTTGGCTGTTCACAACGCCTTCTATACCTTGCAGTAGCTGAGCAATTATACGTTGAAACATTTCTGAGGCACATCGGATGCCAAAGCATAATCTTTTGTATCTGAACAACCCTAGACTAGAGTTGAAGACTGTCACCACTCGTGACTCCTCGTCCAGCTCGAGTTGATGGTAGCCCCATTTAATGTCAAGACATGAAAAATACTTACAGCCGTTGAGGTCTGCTAGCAGTTCTTCGAATGTGGGTATGGGTACCCTTTCCCTTAACACTGCTTCATTAGCCTTCCTCATGTCCACTACTAGCCTGTACTGGTCTTTTTCCTTTTTCTTAACGATGTGCGAAGGTGATACACAGGGGGTCGGTCCAGTCACAGGTTCGATTATGTCATTGTCAAGTAATTCATTGATTAGTTTTTCTTCTATGCCTCTCATATTGAATGGTTGTCTCCTAACTGGCTGAGCTATTAATTTTACATTAGGATCAATAGGAATCTTTAGTTTAAAATCTTTAAGTTTTCCAACACCTTCAAATAGTTTTGGATATTCTTTCATAGCTATTTCTTTTGTAATACATATGGATTTTATAGAATTACAAGATCCGACAGAAACTGGACCCAGTCTTAGCAGCCCTAGCTGTATTGACGTCTTCCTGCCTAACAGGGACGGTCCACAGCCATCATAAACCAAAATATCACCATTTATTTTTAGCTTGGTGTCTGGTGAATACAATAGTGTACTGAAAATTCCCAAATTAGAAATCTCTCTATTTCCATATCCATGATACTTTCGTGTTGGATTGACTCCAAGTTCACAACAAAGGCCCGCCTTAACTAACTTTTTAAAAACATACTTATCAATGATATTGATGGAAGCGCCCGAGTCTATTATAAATCGACAGAATATTTTGTCCCCCACCTTTATATCATACTTGCTACTGTTAGTATCACTCACCTCAAACACTGAATTTATCTCAAGCTTATTTATTTGCTCACCTTCACTGCCACTGTCATCTGAACTGTCTGAACTAGAACTATCCTCAATAACATACTTAACGTACCTCTTCTTCCTTTTCTTATTCTCCTCCTTTTTCTTCTTACTTGATTGCGCTGCGTAGTACTTCCCTTTGGTTTTGCAACAGCTTGAGAAATGACCTTTGATCCCACATTTGTCGCATTTTTCGAATAGAGCTGGACAATTGGGGTCCTTCGCAAAATGTCCTTTGCGTCCACATCGGTAACATGTCATATCATGTTGTACTCTATTTATCCCTGTATCAGTATTCCCTTGTTCATGCTTTGAAAACATATTTCTCTCCAATTCAAATAATCTTGCTATTTCCAAAGCTGAATTTAAGGTTAAATTTCTTCCTTTCTTTAAAAATTTTCTTTTTAGATCTGCATTTAAGCACTTCTCTACTAATTGATCTCTTAATATCTCTTCAATCTCTAAGTATTCGCAGTATTTGGCCTGCTTCCTCAATCGTAAGACAAACTGGTCAACTGTTTCAGAGTCAGTCATTTCCATGTTTCTAAATTTTTGCCGCTCATATGCCGTGTTTAATTCAGGTTCAAAGTATGAACTTAACCTTCTTTTACACTTCTCGTACTCATTCGCATCTTCTGTCCTGTTTTCTTTTACAGATTCATAAATTTCTTGGACCTCGGGTCCCGCTTGATGCAATAACCTCGAAATTTTCTGTTTATCACTTAAACCAATTTGGCCATCAATATAGTATTCAAAATTGCGTAACCAAGTTTTCCACCGCTCTCCTGTGGTGTTTGGTTCACGAAATGGGTCGAAATGCGGCCCCGCCGCCTCAATGGAATATTCCATGCGTTCCATGACGGAATAACATCACACGCCGCGTAGCTCCGGATTAAATTCCTCGTCGCCAATAATTGTCGGGTATCTGTCTACCGATCTGGACTATTAAATAACAACAACTTTAATTAGTTTCTTTTATTTTTCACTTTTTATTTGCAATCAATCTTTACCTGGTCTATACCGCGAATTTAATGACAGCTGTCAGATTCGTTCTTAAACTCTACAATCATCATCATATCAGCCCTAGAACTTCGCGCGACTAAGAGTGTCATGGAAGCCAGTAAACGTGTTAACTTTGAAACGGCGTTAAATTCAATTCGGTAGCCCGCTCCCGCCCCGACTAGGATAGGTACTAGGTTCTCGTACACCGATGAGTCTGAGTCGCAAGAGTAAGCTAGTGCTGCATTCCCCCTGTGGCAACTACGACATCAGTAGAGGGTTACGACATATCTTTATATACAAAGATTATGTGTCAAGTTGTTTGTCCGCAATGGACTCCTACTAAACTAAACTCCTAAACGACCTCCGTGGCGGAACGGGTAGCTCTCGGCCTGCCACGCCGGAGGTTGCCGGTTCGAATCCCGCTAGGGGAAAATGTTCGTATGATGAATATGGATTTGTACCCAAGTTTTATATATTTATTTAAGTATGTGTATCCGTTATCTAGTAACCATACCACAGGCTCTGCCTAGTTTGGGACTGGATAATTGGTGTGAATGTCTGAGATATTTAATTTAATAAACTACTGAACCGATTTTAAATATGATTTGCACACCGTGTGCAATTTGATCCAACTTAAAAGATAGGATAGCTTACATCTCAGTTTATACTCGCAATATTATTTTATTGTAAATTATTTGTCTATTTTTTGACAGTCACAATTATCTGTTGGCTCCAAACGATTATAACAGATGGCGATATCTGTCGACTGGACTGAGTAAATATTCAATAGATGGCGCTATTTAATTATAATAACATTATGCGATGTTAATTTATCCACGCGGACGAAGTCGCGGGCAACAGCTAGTAATTTTATATAAATATCCGATGTTGATAAAACAAATTGTTGTTTTAAACAAAAGTATATGATATCTCACCTCCTCCTGAGTCTGCTCCACGGTCCTCAAGGTCCTCGCGACCAGAGCCTCCAGCACCGGCCCCCTCTCGTCGTGCAGAAGGTGGACCTCGTCGATGATGATCAGACGGACCAGATTCGTGAACGACCGCTCGCCACCTGGTAACAAAACAAGACTTTTTATAATATATATGCTAGTGTTTCCACTCCTCAAAAAATTCGCCACCACCCAAAGGTTGCCTGTAAGAAATCGCTGAAAGTGATAAGGCCGCCGTTGTACACTATATTCATCCTTCTATGTAAGTTTTATTTTTTATTAAAAAAATTATATGTTTTGGAGCACAAAAAAGAATATTTGAATTGAATTGAGTGAGTAGGAGATATGGACCAGAGAGAGAGTTGCAGCTACGTTGTTAGCCATATGTAGGATTAGCAAGCTGAAGTGGCAGTGGGCGGGCCTAATCTGTCGCAGGACCGACGGCCTGAGGAAGATGGCCGGAGGCGGCTGGATGCGGAAGTGTCAAGCGGACCGGGTGTGGTATCGTGCATTGGGAAAAGCCTATGTCCAACAGTGGACGTCTAAGGGCCGATATGATGAACAATAAAAAGTCTTGGTAGTGAACTGTTTACGTGGAATGATAAAATGGAACTGGTACCTACGTAACGAGGGTTGCGGGGGCGGGCGAATGACTGAATGAACGAATAAATAAATGAATGAACGGATAAATGAATGAATGAATTAATAAATGAAAATACTTTATTGCATACAAATTACAACAATATGTAGGAGATATATACAGTAAATGTACAAGTGGCGGCCTTATCGCTTTTACCGATTTATTCCTTTATTTTTATTATTTATTTGTCGGCTCCGTAGCCTAGTCGGTAGTACAGCTGCCTGCGAAGCTCGGGGTCGCGGGTTCGAACCCCGCCCCGGGCAAACATTCGTGTGATGAGCACTTGTGTTTGCCTTGTGACTGGATGTTATTTATATATTATATTATGTATCTATGTATGTATATCAGCTGTCTGATACCCATATTACAGGCTTTGCCTAGTTTGGGATCAGGTGGCCGTGTGTAAAATGTTTATTTATTATTATTTATTCCCGGCAACCTTAAGCTAGTGAGAACAGAAGCACGCGAAGACAGTGCAAATGGGCCCCACTGTGTACAACCAGCTTAAAACTGAGACCACCAGTTCTCCTAGTCTGCCTTGGCCAGGCTTGTCGAACAGTCATTTTATAGTTATGAAGAGTTTATCCGGAACTCATTGACATAATTAATTAGATTCAAACGTATGCATTATTTTAATTTTAATTATTATTTCTGTTCTCTGGCCAGAGAACTAAAGTCTTCGACATAGCTCAAAAGGTTAGTACGCTGAAGTGGCAGTGGGCTGGTCACATCTGTCGGAGAACCGATTACCGATGGGGTAAACGAGTTCTCGAGTGGAGACCGCGACTGGGCAAGCGTAGTGTGGGACGCCCCCTGGCTGGATGGAGCGACGATCTGCGTAAGGCGGCTGGCAGTGACTGGATGAGAAGAACCGAGGATCGGGTTCAGTGACGCGCCTTGGGAGAGGCCTATGTCCAACAGTGGACTCTTTCGGGATGATGATGATGATATTATTTCTGACATTTTTTTTTATTATTAATTTTGTTTGGTTCTAATTTGTTTCTATTTAATATGATTGTGTTTTAATTTAATTTTTTTTTGTAATTCACCTAATCTGATGTTGTACTTAATTGACAAGTAACAGAAGTTATGAATAAAAATTCGTCTTATGTCTCGAAATATGAAGATTAAGATGTCGCGCACTGCAGCTGTTCGGCTCCAGGGTTGGATAAAAAACAGTTTTATTTAATATAAAACATGATTTAAACCATGTTTTAAACAATTTAAACAGTTTTAAACAATAAAAACCATGTTTTAAATAATAAAAAAACATGTTTAAAACAGATGTTTTAAACACTTTGTTTAAAACATGCCAACCCTGTTCGGCTCCCTGCTCGCCGAGGCGCCGCACTGTGACGTGTTCGTGGACGGCATGGGACGGCTGATGACGGAATGTAAGGGAATGCTAGAGAGAGGAATGCCTGTTTCGTCTATAGCATAAAAATTATTGTAACGCAATGGAATAATAATCTGTAATGTTTCTTTAAATAAATAAATGTCTAAATGTCTAAATGATGCGGGTCAAAGGGTGAATGTGAGGTGTGGCCGCTTACCTTTCCTCGTGATGATGTCCCACTTCTCCGGCGTGCACACGATGAGGTGCGTGGCGTCGATCTGCTCGCGCGTCAGCTGGTGGTCGCCCGTCAGCTCGGAGACCTTCATGTTGTACGCGGACAGCCGCTTGCTGAAGTTACCCACCTGGGGATCAAGCAGACGCACTGTATCGCCGTTGAAGTTCCATACAGCTGACCGGAAAACATTATTTTAGCTACTATCCTATCTCACTAAGAGCCGTGGTAGCCGGTTGGTTGTGCACTCGCCTCACGTTCATGAGGTCGTGGGTTCAAACCCCGCCCGTGCCAATGAGTTTTACGAAACTTAAGTACGGTTCATTTATAATAATACCACAGGCTTTTCTGTGAAGGAAAACATCGTAAGGAAACCTGCATATGTCGAAGAAGAAATTCTGAGGCGTATGTGAAGCCCACCAAATGGGCTTGGAGCACCGTCGGTGGTCGGGGGTTTGGCACAAACGATCCTGTAGGGTCGAAGTATCGCCAGGTCTTCCTGGCACCCTAAGAAGATAAGATAAGATCTCACTAATATAAATGCGAAAGTTTGTATGTTTGCTACTCAGTCACGCTTCAACCATTGGACGGATCGGGATGAAACTTGGCACATATATAGGTCAGGTCCTGGAATAGGACATAGGATAGTTTTTATCACGAAAAAACATCTCATTCCTACGGGTAACCAAATTAATTGTTAAAAGCAGTGTGTAAATATGTCCGCGAAGGCGGACAAAGTCGCGGGCAACAGCTAGTTGAATGTGGTCTAAGGTTATGTAATAGTACAGATTAAGATCATTGTTGGAATTTTTGTTCGTTTGTTAGTTTTTGCACGCATCACGTAAAAACTACTGAACCGATAGTGATGGAGCTTTCAGAAAGACATAGGTCTTAATTCTGAGTAACATTTGGTCCTTATTTCGTCGCAATCGGCTTACTCAAACTATACGAATTTGCAGTTATCAAAAACTAACACAAAGAAGTATAACAGCTAGAAAAAAATGATAGCCGATAGAATGGATAGTCCTCTGGTGTAGAGACTAAATCACTTTTAGTTATTAAATACTAACCCAGTTTAAGTCTTCACTAACACTAATGAATCGATGTTGTCTTTAAAATAAATAAATCAAATTAATAACGCTCGGCGGGATTCAGACCGCGACGAGGTACGACTACGGTGGAAGAGCGGGGACTGAGTGGGCAGGCGACGCGAGCGGAGTCAGCCAGTTGGGAACAGTTACCATCTCCTGCACGAGCGAGCGCATGGGCGCGACGTAGATCATCTTGAAGTCCTGCACGTTGACGGAGCCGTCGTCGTTGACATGCTTGCCCACCTCGCGCAGCACGCACAGCAGCGCCACGTTGGTCTTCCCGGCGCCGGTCGGCGCGCACACCAGAAGGTTCTCGTCCGTCTCCAGCGCGGCCTTCGATATGCGACTCTGTGGACAGAAAGTTTAAGATTCACATTAAAAAACAACTCTGCAAGAAAGCCTATTATAAAATAAACGGTTATTTGAATGACAAAGATGCCTGGTACTAATGTTGATTCAGCTTCGCAAAATCTTTATATAATTGTATGCACACATGATTTTTAAACTATGTGTTGCGCGAAGTTTGTTGCGCCGTTTGTTCTTCACAGCGCTAACACCTAGGAAGCGGTAGTCGATAAAAAATTACGTGTATAAATGTACCAAGTGTATTCATATGCAGTAAATGATTTTGACTTGACTTTTTGTGGAGTACAGTGTTGGATTATCTCTTTTTTATTGTTGATGGATGTTTTCGCTTAGCTAGGATGCTGACGGAAGAGACAGTTGAGCTGGGCAGCATACGGGAGACTGCGTAAAGTCTTCGAGTCGCCCATTCCACAATGTTTAAAGACAAAAGTCGGTGCGTCCGGCCTGTCGTGACCTACGGCGCGGAGACGTGGACACTGACGGCCTGGTCCACGAGTTTCAAGTCGCTCAGCGAGCTACGGAGAGGGCTATGCTCGGGGTTTCATGAGAGATATGATTCGTAATGAAGAGATCCGACGAAGTAATGGGGGGTGTCATCCTGAATTGAACGATCTGGGTAAGGTGGCTGGCAGTGACTGGATGAGAAGAATTGAAGATCGGGTTCAATAGCGCACGTTGGGAGAGGCCTATGTCTTACAGGTTGATGATGAACTGTCACATTCCTCCGACGGTCATTTAGCCCGATGTCCCACTGTAAATACACATACTCGCCATAATCACCACGCTTGGCAGGCGGATAGGTGATCGCAGTAATGATCTTAATATACACAGGAGAACGCTGCTGCCCGTTCCTGGTGTAATCCCCTAGTCGCCTTAACGACACCAACGGGAAGATTTGAGATGGCCCTAGTTCCCATCATCATCATCAGGTTATTTTTGTTTCCACTGCAGGAGCACAACCCTCTCTCATCTGCCGGAGACAGACGGAGGATTTGGCCTACACTCCCCGCGCTGGCCAGACAGGTTGGGGAGGCCTGATCGATGTTTTATAATGCATTCCCTCAGTCGCCTTGTACGACATCCACGGGAAGAGTTGGAGTGGTCCTATTCTACTCTACCGGAAACCACACGGCACTAGTTCCCATACCTGGATCCTATTCAAAGTCTTGAACCCATCGAATGCTGGCTGCACATACTTCGGAAGCTTCTCGACCGGCACCAGCGTCTCATCCTCCTCAAATGGTTTGGGTTTCAGAGCTGGCACGTGGACTTCTTCATAGCCTGGTAGTGGAAACGCAATTAGTAGCACTAAATGTGCGGATTCCATTAAAATCCTATCCCATTAATATTATAAATGCCAAAGTTTGGATGTTTGTTACTCAATCACGCTTCAACCACTGGACGGATCGGGATGAAACTTGGCACACATATAGGTTAGGTCCTAGAATAGGACAGGATACTTATTATCCCGAAAAACATCTCATTTCTATAGTGGAATGGAATATTTTTAAATTCAAAATGTGTAATTATCGAAACCTACGCGGACGAGGTCGCTGGCAATAGGTAGTACTAATTAAAAATATTACTATGTAAATGATCCACATTATATTGGCAACATTTGTTAAGTCTGTGGTAATAATAATAATAAATATGTCAGACATTCACACCAATTATCCAGTCCCAAACTAGGCAGAGCCTGTGGTATGGTTACTAGATAACGGATACACATACTTAAATAAATATATAAACATCCAAGACTTGCATTTGCCCCTAGCGGGATTCGAACCCGCAACCTCCGGCGTGGCAGGCCGAGAGCTACCCGTTCCGCCACGGAGGCCGTCTAGTGGTACAATATAGTTTACCTTTCCTCTGCTTGCGGAACGATCCAGGCGGAAGCTGGCAGCGCTTGTTGGCCATGAAGTGTGCGCCGGCGGCGAAGACCAGGTCCTCGAGCTGCAGCACCTTGCGAGAGCCGCCCACCTGGCCCACGCTCTCAGCGGCTTCGGCCTCCGTCTTGTGACGCTTGCGGGGCGCTTCCGACGACTGCAGGGCCGTCTGGAATGGCAAAGTCAATATTTAATGGGTGAGTAAGAGGGTGGGGATAGTGTAAGTATCAATTTATAATCTTTAATCAGTGTCCTACGGCGCGGAGACGTGGACGCTGACGGTGGGCCTGATACACAAGTGTCAAGTCGCTCAGCGAGCTGTGGAGAGGGCTGTGTGTAGGGGTTTGTTTCAAGGATATGAGGAGATCCGACGAAGAACGAAGGTCACCGACTTAGCCGAAAGAATTGGCAAGCTGAAATTGCAGTTGGGGGGCCACATCTGGACAGACGAATTCTGGAGAGGAGACCACGGATCGTAAGGCGCAGGGTGGACTGACGACCTGAAGAAGGTGGCCGGTAGCAGCTGGATACGGAAGGCAGAGGACCGGGTGCATTGGCGTTCATTGGGGAAGGCCTATGTCCAGCAGTGGACGTCTAAGGGCTGATATGATAATGATTTTTTTACATACGACAATCTGTAGTCGTACCTTACTGAACGACAAAAATTAAAGGCGTCGGCGTAAATACCTCATCTTCGCCTTTCCCCGTCTCCAGCTGAGCGAGGATCTTCTGCAGGTGTGGCTGGCGGGACATCTCCTCCCTGATGGAGACCCGCTCGCTCTCCGACTGAGACGACGCCAGCTTCGTACAGTACAATACTGTGAACAACACGCAAGGAAACTCAATATAACATACATGCGTAATGCTCACGCGTGGTCCCATAGAGTTTGTGCTTTAGCACAAATATTATTGCTCACTTGCGCGAAAGCCTTAAATGTACAAGTGTTTTGTTCATTCAGGACGAAAGCCAGAACCGGAAGTCAAAACAAGGCATGTTTAAAACTCTATACATAATTCTCACGCCTTTGTCCAACGATGTCTATGTACTACTAGATGGAGCGTTCCAAACAATCGCTCTGTTCCACGCAAGTAGCCACAACTCTTTCACATTCACAATGAAACTTGTGCAGTTACAACGCAGAACATTTAATTATTACTAAATATTGACGCTACGGTTAAATAATGTCAATATTCAGTAAATAATTAAATGTTCTGAGTAGTAACTGCACAAGTTTCAAAGTGAATGTGAAAGAGTTGTGGCTAGTAGCGTGGAACAGAGCGATTGTTTGGAGCGCTCTATTTAGTAGTACATAGAAATCGTTATCTTTGTCCCAGAGGGGTAGGCAGAGACGATGTATCGCTACTTTGCGAGCGACTTTCCTTCCCCGGCTTATCGCCCCGTGATGGCGATTCGGCGTGATGTGTGGCGGCAACATCGCCGCCTCCGTGTTAGGGTGTTGAGACACATATAGCACAATGTAAATATATCACGATTTGATTCCCCCACCCCTCTTCAGTTACCCGACTAACAGACATCCAGGGGACTTCAACCTTACGTAGTAGACATACCACGCTATTCCCGTGGTTGTCGTCATTGCGCCAGGGACGCGTAGCAGCGTGTTCCTGTGTACGTTAATATCATTACCTCATTCATTCACGCCGGAGGTGGCGGGTTCGAATCCCGCTAGGGGCGAATGTTCGTATGATAAATATGAATGTTTGTACCCAAGTCTTGGATGTTTATATATTTATTTAAGTATGTGTATCCGTTATCTAGTAACCATAGCACAGGCTCTGCCTAGTTTGGGGCTGGATAATTGGTGTGAATGTTTGACATATTTATTTATTTATTAATGCGATCACCAATCCGCCTGCCAAGCGTGGTGATTATGGCAAATTCCCCAATGGACAGCCCACTCAAAGACAAAGTCAAAATCATTTATTACACGAGTACACTTGGTACATTTATACACGTAATTTTTTTATCGACTACCGCTTCCTAGGTGTTAGCGCTGTGAAGAAGAAACGGCACAACAAACTTAGAAGTGGCATTCTATTGGGGAGGCTTGTGTTCAGCAGTGGGTGTGATTACGAAGGAAGGTTACCCACTGGTATATCTGTATTTGTTGAGTATCTTCACGAATTGGAAGCAGTCGTAGCCCAGCAGTAACACTAGCCTGTTCTCCAGGTCTCTGTCGTCCGCAGCCTCGGCCAAGGCTTTCAGGACCTCGCTCGATTTGGCCTGCAAGTTGAACAGCATATTTTAAAGTAAAAACTTATCATATCACCATATTCGTATCTTTTGTAGAAGATAGTCCCATCCTACTAATATTATAAATGCGAAAGTTTGGATATTGGGATGTTTGTAACTCCATCACTAGACAGATCGGTATGAAACTTGGCACACATATAAGTTAGGTCCTGGAATAGGACATAGGATAGTTTTTCAATCCTATGTCCTATTCCAGGACCTAACCTATGTGTTCCAAGTTTCATCCCGATACGTCCAGTGGTTGAAGCGTGATTGAGTAACAAACATCCAAATATCCAAACTTTCGCATTTATAATATTAGTAGGATTGTTTTTTTTCCCCCAAGAATGGTAGTGAAAGCCTGGTGATCTGTCAGACAGACTTCGAGCCTTGTACAGACCAGCTCCCACAAGTCAAGTCAAGTCAAAATCATTTATTGCATATGAATACACTTGGTACATTTATACACGTCATTTTTTATCGACTACCGCTTCCTAGGTGTTAGCGCTGTGAAGAACAAACGGCGCAACAAACTTCACGCAACACATCTTTTAAAAATCAAGTTTGCATACAATTAATAAAGATTTTGCGAAGCTGAATCAACATTAGTACCAGGCATCTTTCTCATTCTAATAATCGTTTATTTTATAATAGGCTTCCTTACAAAGTTGTTTTTTAATGTGAATCTTAAACTTTCTGTCCGTCATATTTAAGATTTCCTCTGGTAGTTTGTTGTAGAAGCGTATACATTGCCCCGTGAACGATTTACCGACCTTACTTAGTCCTAACCCTGGTAAAACAGAATTTAATAGTTATGTAAAATTTCCCCCGATGTATCGATTTTAAGTTTACCTTTGTGAGGAGATAATGAACATTAATTTTAGGGGGACGCTCGGGGGAGGAGATGTTCAGCAGGGGAGGTGTTGATGATGATGAGGTCCCGTTACCTGGGAGACCATGGCGTCCGGGAAGTGTCTGGAGAGCCTCCGCTGCAGCCAGTAGGCGTCGATGTCCATCGGATGCAGGGTGGCGTCGCGACGCTTCTGAGACTGCTCCTCTGTCAGCTGGAAACGACATTTATGAACGAATGAATGTAATCTTTAGGTCGTCGAGTGCCGATCCGCGGTCTCCACTCCAGAACTCGTCTGCCCCAACGGCCGTCGGTTCTGCGACCCGCCCACTGGCCAAGAGGGTGGCCGGTAGCGGCTGGATGCGGAGGACCGGGTGTGGTGGCGTTCATTGGGGAAGGCCTGAGTCCTGCAGTGGACTTCTAGGGGCTGACATGATGATGATGATGAATGTATACATTTAATTCGGACTAAATAGCGTAGCGTAGTGTGGGACGCCCACTGGCTAGATGGAGCGACGATCTGCGTAAGGCGGCTGGCAGAGACTGGATGAGAAGAACCGAGGATCGGGTTCAGTGGCTCGCCTTGGGAAAGGCCTATGTCCAGCAGTGGGCTCTTGCAGGCTGATGATGATGTAAAGCCGTGCTGAGTGGCCGAGGCATGCAACGGTTTTTTGTATTGTTCGATTTAGTACGAGACACTTCATACAAAGTACCGCCACGGGAAGCGGGATTTGTATGAAGTGTACCGCTACCGCCACGCCTCCGCCACGCAGTCGCTTTCTGTGTGTTTCTGGCATAAACGTCCATATTTTGGTTAGTATTTAACTTTCGCATTTATCACATATATTATCCAATATATAAGCAATAAAAAAAAGAAAATAAGTTTACGGAACGATGTCTATGTACTTACTAGATGGAGCGAACAAAACAATCGCTCTGTTCCAAGCAGGAGCCGCAACTCGTTAACATTCACTTTGACACTTGTGCAAATACTACGCAGAGCATTTAATTATTTACTAAATATTGACGATATTTACCCGAAGCGTCAATATTTAATAAATAATTAAATGTCCTGCGTAGTTAACTGCACAAGTGTCAAAGTGAATGTTAACGGGGTGCGGCACCCGGAGCCGCAGTTGCGTGGAACAGAACGATTGTTTGGTTCGCTAAATCTAGTAAGTACATGGAGATCGTTGAGTTTACGTGCGTTTTTGTTTCGGTTGCTATGATTACGACGGCAGTGGTGGTGACGATGTATGTTTGTCTGTCATTATCTTAAGCTCATATTTATTTACTTACATTAGCGTGTATTGCCGCTTTCTTCCCTTCACCATCGCTGTCCTCTTCCCCGCTGCTTTCCTTCTCTTTCTCGTTCTCAGAACCCTCCCCTTCCTCTTTCTCCTCCTCTCGGACCTGATGATCAAATAATGTCTATACTATCGAAATTGTAGTCTAAGAAAACGTTATATCTAGTATTATATTTTAATATCTACATATAATAGTTATGTACAGAAAATAAAATAAAACATAAAATTTGGTACTAAATGCATTATACCATTCCATTCTTTTACTCTAAGTTTGACTGCAACAGATATCTAAGTGGGCCTTTGTACACAATTTTATTCCTATTAGTTACTAGCTGTTGCCCGCGACTTCGTCCGTGTGGACAACTTAACATCACAAATTATTATGTATTTCCCGTAGGAATGGGATGTTTTTCGGGATAAAAACTATCCTATGTTCTATTCCAGGACCTAACCTATATGTGTGCCAAGTTTCATCCCGATCCGTCCAGTGGTTGAAGCGTGATTGAGTAACAAACATCCAAATATCCAAACTTTCGCATTTATAATATTAGTAGGATTGTTCATTTTGGTACATAAAGCGTTTACATACATACTACCAACGTAGAATAAAACCTATAGTAAAAGAAATTTCAAATATACTCGTATATGAAAAAGTAACTAAAAATATATATGTTAAAACTACGTTAGTGAAACATATATACTTACAATAATGTTTAAAATTGTAAACGTTACTTAAAAATCGATTACATTGCAAATGTTTGTGTCTGAGACTGCTCCCCTCAGTCAAACTGAGAATTCAGTTTTGTGGGGTTTTTCTGTAACTTTATTAATGTTTTTTTTAATATAAAAGATTTTTATTATTATTTTTACAAAAATGATAAATTTTGGGTTACAGCAAGTATTCTTGTTGAATGTGAAATGAATAAAAGGATGTGCACGAAATGATTGAAGGATGTAAGTGGAGCTAGTGAGGTGGGTCAGGCTTGCGCAAGTGACATCGTCTCGGCCTACCCCTCTAAGACCAGGCCGTGAGTATGTATTTGTAATGTTTTGATAATTTTAATAAATAAATAAAATAATAACCCATTTAAGATTCAATGAGCGATTCTCAAATAGAAATTGTTGTTACTAAAGTTGGCAATAGATAGCGTTACATTGATGTCAACTGCAATAAAAACAATTCTATTATTTTAGTTTCTTTTGTTATCTAGTAAATAAAATCGTAAACTTCGCGTGTCTGTACATTGAAGATATTTGCAAAAAAAAAATTGGGGGTCTAAGGATAAGCAACAGAACACATTTCGATCATTTTTGAAATTTTTGTCTGTTTGTCTGTGAGTTTGTGCACGCATCACTTAAAAACTACTGATCGGACTTTGATGGACTTTTCACAAAAACATGGGGAATAACTTAACATTTAGTCTTTATTTCATCGCAATCGGCTAACTCAATCAAAAGTTATAGACATTTTTAGTTTTCAAATACATTAGTAGATAAGGTTAGTATGCAATATATTGCACATATAATAATAGTATTTCCGTACTATTCAGATTGCGATGAGTTTGGACTACATTTGGAGCTGCGAGTAGGAACTCGAGTGAGAGTGGGAGTGGGCGTGGGAAAAGGGGAGTGGGTGTGATAGCTGGAGTGGGAGAGGGCGCGGGAGCGGGAGGGGGAGAGGGCGCGGGAGCGGGATCGGAGCGGAAGCAGAAGCGCCAGCGGAAGCACCAGCGGAAGCGCCAGCGGGAGTGAGAGCGGAAGCGGGAGTGGGAATGGGAGCGGATTCTGTAGTTCAAGCGAGCGGAGCCGCGGGCACAGGTAGTATGAAATAAATGTATTTTTTTAATAATCACCTCTCCGTAGGCATCCTCGTCGTCTTCCTCTGAGGATTCTTCAAACTGCACGTTGATGCCGTAAGTCTCGTCTATCTCCGTGTTCCCCTCAGCGGACGAGCTGATGTTGAAGTCAGTTATTTTTTTACCTGAAACAAAAGTTTTGCTGTCAGAATGTAATGAAATGAAATGAAATATTTATTGTTGATTATAGGTTATTCATAATACAGTTCTTAATGTGTTAATATTGTCCTATATCTATAATCTGCCTAATGGCATACAATATGCTTTACACAAAATAAAATAAAACAGTCAAATAACTGGGAACGTAATTCAAATCAAAATGTCATGAAATCATAATGTCATGGCATATTTTATTGGCTGAAAAGTACCTCGAAAGATTTCACCCCCTTTCCCCAAGACAAGGCTACCAGAAAATCAAGGTAGAATGCTAGCAAGCCAATTTGGATGCGTCTATGGACACATGCCAAGCAAAACTAAATTACATACCACAATTTTACTAAATGTCCTTAAAAACTGGGGTAAGTAGATTCAGATAGGTAATGTTAGCCACCCCTACCAAGGCGACTAAGGGATTGCACCAGAAATAGGCAGCAGCGTTCTCCTATGTGTATTAAGATCATTACTGTGATCACCAATCCGCCTGAAAAATGTGGTAGTTATGACAAATCCCCCAATGGACAGCCCCCCAAAAGTGGCATTCTATTGGGGAGGCATATGTTCAGCAGTGGAAGTATATAGGCTGATGATATCAGCCAGTGAGCCAGGGTGGACTACGGTCAACGATTTCTATGTACTACTAGATGGACCGTTTCAAACAATCGCACTGTTCACCGCAACCGGGAGCCTTATGGAGGCTTGTGTTCAGCCGTGGACGTATTTTTGGCTGTTGAGTACGAATGAATGACAGTGAAATAAAGTATTCATTTGTCACTTTTTATTTTTATATACATTTAAAATTTGATAGCGCTAAAATTAGTTTCGTCTTCATCTTCATAATGCTGAGTGACAGGCATAGCAACAATTTTAGTGCTGTCAAATTTTAACATTGCGGTTTCAGAATCGGGCCCATTATTCATGTACATTAAGTTATGACATTGTTATAAATCTCATACACGAGTTGTGTAAAATTGACATTTTGTATACTATTTTTTATTATTTTTTGACGATCACATTAGCTCTGACCTTTTACGCAAGTTAATCTATGTATTAAAATTTGTAATGTGAAATAAAAAAAATATAATCTAATCTATTAATCATTCATTGGCTATACTTTCCCATTCTATTTTCCTAACATATTTATCAATTAAATACTCACCCAAATTGACGAGCAGGGCGAACCTCTCATCCGGAATCGGTCCCAAGAGCATTTCAATTTCTTTCTTTTTGTCTAGATCTTTCAGCTTTTCATTTTTGAGTACTACTAGGACCTGTTCAGAAAGCAGTTATTACATGATTTAAAACAAAAAACGGCAATTAATTTCTTTAGGTTTTACAAAATATTATAACATAATGTGTAATGTGCTATGGAAGGAAAGTCTCTGATGTTCTAATATGATGTTTATTGCAGCGCGCACGCAGGTCTTCTTAATATCTAAAGATACAGTCTTACAAATAAGGAGTTACTTAATAAACATACAATCTGAGTAGATTTGCAGTGTGATAGTTCACAATACAAATAATCACATCTTGGTCCCACAGGGGTAGGCAGAAACGATGCATCGCCACTTTGCTCAATCCTTACACACCTCACTAGCCTTACTCACATTTATCATCATCATCATGTCAGCCCTTACACGTCCACTGTTGGACTTGTGCCTTTCCCAATGAATGTCACCACATTCGGTCCTCCGCCCTCCGCATCCTGCGGCTTCCGGCGACCTTATTCAGATCGTCGGTCTATCTCGCAGCGGAGCGTCCTACCCTGCGCGTGCCGATCCGCGGTCTCCACTCAAGAACTCGTCTGCCCCAACGGTTCTGCGACAAATGTGGCCCGCCCACTGCCACTTCAGCTTGCTAATCCTATCGACTACCTTTGTTCTTCGTCGGATCACGTCATTACGACGCATATCCTTCAAAAAAAAACATTCGCATTCATCAATCTCCTTTTATTCATCACACTGCAGACCCCAGCCTTTTTGAGGATGTCAACAATTTGATCTATCCTCCTAGTCAGTAAATAAACCTAGCCTAAACCTAAATTGTTCAGCGCATACCTCGTCGCATGCGCCGCACAGTATGTCCCGGGGCTGGTCCCCGAGCGCGCTTTGCATGAAAGACAGCAGCAGCTCGTACGCGTGGCGCGTGTGCTGCGCGCGCGGCCGGTACAGCGCGCCGGGAGCGTCGTCGGCCCACGCCACGCGGGCCGTCTTAGACTTCGAGAGCTCATACGTCGCCTCGTCGCGTTTCTGACGCCTGGTAACGAAATTTCACAATAAAAATGCTTACTGATGTGCTGTCTCCTACTTACTAACTTGTCAAAATCAAAAATGAAAATATTTATTTTCAAAATTGGAATACATTATTCTCTTTTTGACGTCAAATTCTGCCTAAAACTACTCCACTTCCACCTGTATAACCGAGGGGAAGAAGTGGCAATAAACCCAACGGCACAGGGCCCTACCTATTTTTGATTTATCTTATTCATTACAATCATTAAGTCTACCTATGCTGAGCCATCATGTCTGAAAACAAACATCGGTACCGTGACAGATGTAGCCTTTATAATCATAAACTATTTTATTAGTAAGTAGCTGTGCACGACAGAATTATTCCCCACACCCAACCCAGCCTTTGTACATATTTAAATGTACAGACATGGTAAGATTAGGGCGACAGTGAAAGAAACCAACGGACAATCCGGGCGGGCAGTGTCCAGCAGCACCGCCTTCTGCATCACCGCCGGAAGTGGGCACATGCAGAGTTCCAACTGCCTCAGGTGGTCAGCGAATAATTGGAATTAATCCATTCGCAGACAGGATGATTATAGGGATGATTTGGGTTGACACCACACCCCACATGTCGGTAATCTCGTGCGCCAGGTTCGGCACTTGGTTTTTTATCTGTTTCGGCCTTTAAGAGATTCTCGTCATACGGGATTGTGATGTCTTATTATTATTATTTCTTCCCATTCTGACTAAGCTTTTGAATATCTTAGTTCTTTGTTGGATGTTCTTTTGGATTCATAACAAGCGTCTACAAGTGCTACTACTAACTTAAGACAGTCCTTAGTCAATGTGTGAGTCAGTAACTGTGTTTTAAAGTGGCACAATTTGCAATGAATGCCTTATGTCCATAATTACAGTCCTTTGTTTACTGTTCAAATACATTTTCATTGACAAATAAGAGGGTGGTGGGTAAGAGTTTATAACTGGTTTGCTATAATTCTATCATTGATGAATTCAAATTCTTCTATTGGCGAAGAAACGCCAGTAATTTTTATAGAATTATAGCAAACCAGTTTGATGGACAATTTTCAGAAAAGGGGCACTATGACGACTCGATTTGATAAGCTGCAAAGAGTGAAGCGAAGTCTTATTTATAATCTGATACAAACATACCTGTACTAAAGTTATATCACAAGTTTTTATAATCAAACAAGTACATACTTGGCCTTCCGTTCTTCAGCCTTATCAGGCTTCGTGCGCTGAGCCCTATCACCCATACGCGTGCCAAGGAGCTTGCCGGAGAGTGACAATACTTCCCCGGTCGCCTCATCGCGCCCTCTCCTTTCAATAAGCCGCACATCGGCTTGTAGTACTAGGTTAGAATTCTGTAAAACAACGTTCGTATTTTAATAATACGGTAAACAATACGATATAAACTGCATATTTACGATGATAAATGCTTATTTTTAAAGAGAATAATACTAATAATTGCATAATAATAAGAAATTATGATGCGTAAATACAGGAACGCAAAACTTACAGCTTTATATTCGTACTGCAACTGCCTAGCAGCCGCATCCGCCATATCGGTGGTTTAGTTAACAATTATCAGCATTCACAGTCGTATATTTCTAGTAAACATGTATTTTGGTCAGTATTTAATGGCAATTAGCAAAAAACAAACACGAGAGGTTAGGTTATGCTACCGACATCGCCATTTTGATTGTAATGTCAACACTCAACCAAATTAAAAAAAAACGAGTGATGCGTTGAATGCATCAATCGTTTTTTTTTAATGAGATTGGTTACTAGGTCTTTAAGCCAAATATTTTATTACGTTGAGATGTGTATTCATAAAATGTGCAATGGACGAACATACTGCCAAGACCTGTGTTTTACTCGGAAATGTTAGAAGGATAACGTAAATTAAATAATAACGTTAATAATCGATGGGTATCAAAAGTGAGCGTGGGATATTTTTGGTACATTATAGGTAGTTAGTTCTCTTTGCCACCTAGTAGTTGATAATGTTGGTAGCACTTAATATGGTGTTACAATATAAGATAAATAAAAGATAACAAAAATAAATATAATATATTTCTATCTTAAAAATATCAAAAAAATACTACGAAATCTCAAGGAAATTTTATAAAGTTTGAGCTCAGATGGCAATGTACCGCTGATAATCATCGTCATTCTATCCTAATAACCTTTTGACATCCGACTGGCAAATCAGCATGCAATATAATTTTAGTTTTAGATTAATACTTAAATTCTGAAACAAACAATACGATTTTCATAACAACAAAATTTAAAATATCATGCACTGTCATCATCAATGATGAATTTTAATGATTGATGACTCTTTCATAATGTATGAATGGGTTTGTTGAGGTTGTAAACAGCTGATCACATTATCTGTCAAAACAATACAAAGTATTATAGTCTTTATGTCAAAGAAATAAAATTTAGTTTTGCAGTTATTGGAGGCGGGGAATCAGCGGTGTTGTTGTTTCCTGAGTAATTTGAAGTAGGTAGGTATCGGAAACTGAACAGCGTCCAAAAATAATAATTTATAATAATATGTGGCGATTAGTTCGCCTTGTATACTCTTTTAGGGTAAACTATATGTAATCTCTTTAGTGCTGGCCATTTAGTATTTCTTCCAATTTAGACAGCACTAGAGAGAGTGTTTTGTTTTAGACAGATAGAGATTTCGATTGTGTCAAGCAAGATATATTTTGCATTTACTTACGATATCCAATAAATAGTATATTCCTTCTGCCAATAACCAGTTTATTATTCACGCCAAAATCAAGCTGCTCAGCTCTTCAGGGATCGACGAGCTGAGCCTACCATCTCCATACATCTCAAACTGGTGATCCGACAGAGCGAGCGGTCTCCGCGGGACGTGGCACTATTTTCCCCCGTCGCTCTATGGAAGTGAATTAGCAGTGGTATAATAACAATCCGTAAAGAGAAATTGGTTTTTCGTTTTGTTTTCATCGAGGCAAGAATTTCGGCATCCTTCGGAAGTTTTCCGTGACGAATCGGCCTGTGGCGCGCGCAGCTCAGGCGCGCACCCGTTGACGACGTATCTACGCAACGGACTTTGAAATTCAACGGATGACAATTCGACAACGGACGTCAAAAAGGATTTAAATTTTTGTTTACCTATTTAATTTAGTAGTTAGCTTACTTTATTGTTTTTTTATCGTTTATTGCTATTGCTATGCTGCATGATAATTTCTTTTCTTTCTTTGTTGATTAATTTTTTTTTTTTTTTGCGAATTGTTTTACAAGCGCAGGGTGAATGATTTATGTTTTATTTTTATTTTTTATTTAATACTTGTTTTTATTACTAACCTGCATGTGCAGTTGCATAGTGAATGCTTTTAATTTTAATTATTCGTTTATTAATATTTGGTTTCTGTATAAGTACTATTATTTAGAATGTCAGTTACCCCAGAAAGAGTTCGCGGAATTAAGGGCCGGTAACGAGATGTTACGGCAAGAAATCGAGAAGTTAAAATTAACTAGGGCAGGCGCCGATTCTCTTCCCAATATTGACCCGCCTACACATCACGCCTCCGGAGAGATTCCCGATTCATTTCCCCGTGTTTGTAAGCTCGCGGCCAAACTGCCGCCTTTTTGGATTGAGCGTCCAGCGTTATGGTTCGCGCAGGCGGAAGCGCAGTTTGCGATCTCTGGCATAACTGTGGATAGTGCCAAGTTCGATCACATTGTTGCAAATTTAGACTCGCGGGTTATCGGTGAGGTAGACGATATTATTACCAACCCGCCGGCGACAGAGCGTTTCCTTAAGCTTAAGACGGAATTAATTAATCGTTTGTCCACGTCCGAGGCGCAAAGAGTGCGTCAGTTGCTGACTGATGAAGAGCTGGGAGACCGTCGTCCTTCGCAGTTTCTTCGTCACCTGCGTACGCTAGTGGGCACGGTGCCCATTGACGAGAGCCTGCTCCGCCAGTTGTGGATGCGGCGTCTTCCCTCGCCTCTGCAGGCCATCCTTGCAGCGCAGGACGACGTTAGCCTGGAAAAGGTAGCAGCCATAGCTGATAAGATTGTTGAGGTCTCTTTACCCGCAACCTCGGTGCAGCTTGTTACTGCACCTCAGCCTTCAGGATCCGGTATGGGTGCTCAGTTCGAAGCCCAGCTAGGGAGGTTGACGCAGCAGGTGAGTGAACTTGCTAAAGTGGTTAACAATAGCCGCTCTCGTGGGCAGTTCCGTTCACGGCGGCGTCCGTCTCGCTCCCGATCCGAGCGTAGCTCGTCGAGCCATTCAACTCGTGATGGCAAGCTTTGCTGGTATCATTTCAAATTTGGAAAACTAGCAACTAAGTGTATTTCCCCTTGCGCTTGGCAGTCCGCGGGAAACGAACTCGGCAGTCCGAAGTGATGGCTACGGACTGTCCATTGTCTAATCGCCGTCTTTTTGTTCATGACCGCGATACAAAAATACGTTTTTTAATTGATACCGGATCTGATGTTTGTTGTTATCCACGGAAGCTAGTGCGTAGCCGTGGTACTACTCAGGTCAATTTTGATTTAACTGCTGCAAACGGATCAAGCATAGCAACTTTTGGCACAATTAGGTTGAAACTTAACTTAGGTCTCCGGCGCGACTATCCATGGAATTTTATAGTGACGAATGTCGACTCGCCTATTATTGGCGCTGATTTCCTCTCCTATTACAATTTGTTACCAGATTGCGCCAATAAAGTTTTGGTGGACGGCCTTACAGGCCTGAAATCTAATGGTATGATTTGTTCCAAAGAACAATCGAGCGTTAAGACAGTTGGCCTTGATAGCGACTCCCCGTATTCCTTAATCCTTTCAGATTTTCCAGAGATAACTCGTCCTCCAGGGATCGAGCGCGTGATGAAGCATGCGACGGTTCATCATATCAGGACAACTGATGGCCCTCCTGTCGTCTGCCGTCCGCGTCGGCTCGCACCAGAAAGGCTGCGAGTTGCGCAAAAGGTATTTGCGGACATGGTTCATGCTGGCACGGCAAGGCCATCTGAAAGCTGCTGGTCTTCGCCCCTGCACATGGTGCCCAAGAAGGATGCTTCCTGGCGTCCTTGTGGAGATTTTCGCGCCCTTAATGCTCGTACCATTCCTGATTGTTACCCGGTCAGACACATAGGGGATTTCAGCCACAACCTGGCTGGTACCTCAGTGTACTCTACCATTGACCTGGTCAAGGCATATCAGCAGATTCCTGTGAACTCTGATGATATCTGCAAAACAGCGATCATTACGCCTTTTGGCTTGTTTGAATTTCCGTTCATGACGTTTGGTTTAAGGAACGCTGGTCAAACTTTTCAACGCTTCATCGACGAAGTGGTGCGGGATCTTGACTTCTGTTTTTCTTACGTTGACGATATTTTAGTCTACTCTCGAAATCCTGACGAGCATAAGGAGCATCTGAGAATTCTTTTCCAGAGGTTCAAGGATTACGGCGTTATCATAAATCTTTCAAAATGTGTTTTTGGTGTCGAAGAGGTGACTTTTCTTGGATATCGCATCAATGCGTCTGGCATTCAGCCTCCTAAGGATCGCATTGAGGCTCTTGTTGATTTCCCTCCACCCAAAACTGTGCAAGGCATGCGTCGTTTCCTAGGCATGATGAATTACTATCGACGTTGCCTTCCCAACTCTGCTAAATTCCAAGCCCCACTTATTGATGCCGTAGCTACAACCAAAAGTAAGGGTCCTAAGCCTTTCCCTTGGACACCCGAACTTCTAGCCTGTTTCGAGACTTGTAAGGATCACCTTTCCTCAGTTACCATCTTGGCTCATCCAAATAGTGAAGCTCAATTAGGCCTGTTTACTGATGCTTCGTCGTCACATGTTGGAGCTTGTCTTCAACAGAAGGTTGGAGACCTGTGGCAGCCTCTCTCTTTCTTCAGTAGGAAGCTAACCGCTACCCAGAGTATTCTCCCTGCTTATTACAGAGAACTGCTTGCTGTCTACGAGAGTGTACAACATTTCAGACATATACTGGAAGTTAAGCATACTACTGTGTTTACTGATCATAAACCCCTTCTTTACGCTTTTACTCAGCGTCGTGAGCGACTTCCTCCAGCTCAGTTAAACCAGCTTTCTTTCATCAGCCAGTTTACGACTGATATTCAATACATTAAGGGGGCTGATAACGTTGTTGCTGATACAATGTCGCGCATCGAGCTCATTACTCTTGATGAGGACTACGAATCCCTCGCTCAGCTGCAGGACGAGGACGATGAGGTTCGGAATTTACCTTCCAACTCTTCTCTGAAGTTACAGAAGATTAACATACCGGACACTAACATTTATATTATATGTGACACGTCAATGGGTAAGCCCCGTCCTTATCTTCCTGCAGCTCATCGTCGAGTTGTTTTCGATAGGCTACATAATTTAAGCCATCCCGGCGCTAAAGCAACCACCGAGTTAGTTTCTCGCCGGTATGTTTGGCCCAATATGAAAAAAGATTGTCGAGCTTGGGCTCGATCTTGTGTTGCGTGTCAGCGTAGCAAGGTTTCGCGACACGTCTCTGCCCCACTTGGAGATTTTTCCAGTCCTTCTGGACGTTTTCGTCACGTCCATCTGGACATTATTGGGCCTATGCCTTCCTCGAACGGTTTCAGTTACTGTTTAACTGCTATTGACCGATATTCGCGATGGCCTGAGGTCTGGCCTATGACTTCAATTACAGCTGAGGAGGTCACTCACACTTTTGTTAGCGGTTGGATATCCCGGTTCGGCGTTCCCATTTTTGTTACTACTGACCAGGGACGCCAGTTTGAATCAGCTTTATTTCAAAGGCTCAATAGCCTCGGTGGTACTACCAGAATTCGCACAACGAGTTATCACCCTCAGGCTAACGGTATGGTCGAAAGACTTCACCGTCAGTTAAAGGCAGCTCTAATGTGTCATGGTGGATCGTGGTCTAGAGCGCTTCCTCTTGTCCTTCTTGGCATGCGTTCTGCTTTAAAGGAGGATCTCAAGTGTTCGGTAGCTGAACTCCTGTACGGTGAGCCCCTGCGATTACCTGGCGATTTTTTAATTCCATCAGGAACTTCCAGCAGTTTTCAAGATGCTTCTGATTATGTGGTCCAGTTAAAACATTTCATGTCCTCACTGAGGCCATTACCAGCATCGAGACACGGAGAGTCGACCTCTTTTATTTTTAAGGATTTGTCGACAGCTTCTCATGTGTTTCTACGTGATGATACTGTCCGGCGGTCGTTACAGCCTCCGTATGTTGGCCCGTACCGCGTTATTAGTAATAACGGTAAAACTTTTACTTTGGACATTGGACGCAAGGAACTAGTGGTCAGTGTTGATCGAGTTAAGCCAGCTTATCTCGATCATCACTCACGTTCATCTTTTTCTCCAGGTGCTCATCCACTTAGGGATATCCGTGAGCATGTGCCCCTTGTAGCTACACTTCCGCCTGCGCCAGTCCGCTCTCGACCATCGCTCCCAGTCGTGGAACCTGCTCCCGCTCCTACAGTCACCAGGTCCGGTCGCAGGGTCCGTTTCCGACGTGTCCTGGATTTGTAAGGTCCGGCTTCAGCCGGGTTTTCTCTCTCCGTAGGGGGGTGATGTGGCGATTAGTTCGCCTTGTATACTCTTTTAGGGTAAACTATATGTAATCTCTTTAGTGCTGGCCATTTAGTATTTCTTCCAATTTAGACAGCACTAGAGAGAGTGTTTTGTTTTAGACAGATAGAGATTTCGATTGTGTCAAGCAAGATATATTTTGCATTTACTTACGATATCCAATAAATAGTATATTCCTTCTGCCAATAACCAGTTTATTATTCACGCCAAAATCAAGCTGCTCAGCTCTTCAGGGATCGACGAGCTGAGCCTACCATCTCCATACATCCCAAAAATATACTGCGTGCCGTAACCGTTCAATGTTACATACACCCTAAGTACCTACATGGAGAAAAAACTTTCGAGACGTTTTGCGGAGTACAAAAATTTGCTATTCCTCAAAGAAACCTAATCGAAAACGGTTTATCAATTTGTTGCTGGGTCATTGGAATTAGGTACCTAGTTATAAGAGTGTCGTGCGTGACCATTAAATTGATTGCAGCGCTTTATTAAAGACTTGAATAGTTGTAAAGCTCTTCTGGTTTTTCTTAAAAATTGGTTCATGGTATGGAAAATAGTTGTCATATAGACGGACTCGCAGACGTTTTTCTTTACAGTTACATGTTATATTCTTTGTGTTGAAATAACATTTAATACGTTCGTGGACAGTACGTTAATAGAAGTCATACATACCGGAGGCCCCTACCACGACAGTACGTCTATGGACGTCGTATTTCGAATTGATTTGTCGTCTATTGCCTCACCACGAGCTCATGTCACGTGGACTGTGTCTACGAAAGTGTATAATGAACGCCAAATAGTAGATGAGTAGGTGTAATACCTATAACTTTTGTAAACACTGAGTCATTGCAATTAGCAATCATTCACAACTAAAGTATGAAAAAGTACCGGCCGGCGCGGCAGTTCGACGAGCGGTGATGGGGTGCGTGTTACCAGCAAGGTTGTCAATACTTTAAAATACTATACGACACCAGCTCCATTCGGCTTCGGTTGTAGCTCAATCTGCATTCAGCTCCATTCCGGTCCGGATATCTTTGAAATGTGCAGTCTGCCTCTATTTAAAAAGTATGTATTACCATCACCATCTCACAATTTATAATGGACGTTAATGTAACTCGTGCAGGTCCATTTTAGATTATGGTGTTGCGTCACAGGTGTCCTACACAGATCGATAGATATATAATCGTAGCCAAATATTACTGAGTGGTGCGCGCATTGTGAATGCCTATGTCAAACAGAATAATATTAAATTTCATAGATATTTTATTTATGATAATGTTATTTAAATATATTTTATACATATCTATAAATATTAAATTTTCTGTATGTTTCGTAACGATTTCGATGTGATGCGTAAGCCCAGAAGAAACTTTTATCTGAAACAAAAGAAAATAATCTTCTGAGCAATTTTTTAATAAAAGATAGTAGTTTAAGCAGCTGAATAGATGGCACTAATAGTTTGAATTAATGTGTATTTATTTATTTATAATACTATTACAGTACCATAATACTCTAAAACGCTCCTTAATGTCCTTACATTTTAGATTGTGAAAATTGGACAAATTTTTTTGACTTGTTTTCTGCATACAGCAAAGTCTTTACTGCAGCCCCCGTTAAAGTCTAAATATTATTGCTTGTGTTTCCACATTCCTGGACTGTATCATATCCATGTTTACACATTTTTTGGCATTGATAATTTTTCTTGATTTACTACTTTTATTTATTTATTTTATTTTAGGAAACTTCTAGAGTAATTTTCATAGATTTAAAAGCTATTAAAATTATACGTCAAACCTTTTATTTTTTTTTAGAAAAAAAACCCCATTGATTGCAAACAAGGCTATTTACACTCCTATGCGGGTACGCAAACAGCCTAAGGTCCGCAATAAATTAACGCCTTTTTTGTTTATGACAACCTTGACGTATTTTGCGATGTGTGATGGTCTAATTTAAGATATACGCGCCTAAAAGAATAAAATTTGTAATAGCTAAAATTTGTGACAACCCTGATTATTGATTCCATTGCATAGCGTCCCGCGCGTCGTACGTTTCGTACTACGCGTGACGTATAGGGTTGATGACTTTGACTTCGGCAGTCTGCTTGTTTATTGTTGTGTGCGCGAAGCGGAGGAGGTGTTACGCGACGCGCGCGGCTGTCACAAAATAACGAAAAGTAATTAAAATCAGTAATCAAGATGGCGGCACAATCAAATGGTAGTGGTAATCTTGTCGAGGAATTCGAGGAATCTTTTCAGGTAAGTCAAAATAATGGAAAAATCCTGTGTTTAACGCAAAATAACATCAAATAATTCGATTGCTTCCTAACCTGTGAGCAAAATATATATGCTTACAAGTGTCAATGTCAAAACATCTACTCGCTGCCAACATATAAAAACAAATCGTATTGTTGCTGTGTTGCCATATCACAGAACTCGAAGCTTCATATGGTGAATCATAGATTCATCCAAAAGTTTGTAGGGGATTTTGTGTGTACGTGACCCAATTTAACTTATGTAGCTTCGACTGCCTGTGAAATTTTTTGTTGCATGCACACATTGAAAGCAAACGCATCTTTTTCGTGTCGGCCATTTTACTGATAATGTTTTCACATTACGAAAGTAGTATCGCGTGTTTAATAATCCGAATATTAAATTAATGACGCTGTAATATAGGGTTATTTATAGTGAAAGACAAATAAATTAAAATGGTGCCGTGGAAAGTGTAATAAGACTGTGAACTTTGGATGAAGGATAGTTGATTTGGACAACTCTTGTGTGTGTTTGAAATATTGTGAAACACGATGTCTGACGAGGATGCTGGTGGTTCAGGGAGCGGGATAGCGATCCAGGTGTTCCGCCCCACGTGGGACCAGTTCAAAGACTTCAATAAGTTTGTTCAATACATGGAATCCAAAGGGGCGCATAAAGCTGGGCTGGCGAAGGTGATTCCTCCACCAGAATGGGTTCCACGCAAGCGAGGGTATGACCTTGAGGATCTGAACGTCACAATCCCGTCTCCTATCTGCCAGGTTGTAACCGGCAAACAAGGTTTGTTCCAACAAATTAATATACAGAAAAAGTCTATGAATGTCAAACAATTTGCTGTTATGGCTAATTCTGCGAAGTACTGTACACCTCGCCATAGCGGTTTTGATGATCTCGAGAGGAAATACTGGAAGAACGTCACCTATATAGCTCCGATATATGGAGCTGATGTGAATGGAAGTATTACTGATCCTGATGTCAAAGAATGGAATATAAATAGCTTGGGGACTATTCTAGATTTCGTGAACTCAGATTATGGCATAGAGATTGATGGTGTTAATACTGCATATCTTTATTTTGGTATGTGGAAGACTACTTTTGCATGGCATACTGAAGACATGGATCTGTACTCCATAAATTATCTACACTTTGGTGAGCCTAAGACATGGTATGCAATTCCACCTGAACATGGTAAAAGATTTGAAAGAATCGCTTCGGGATTCTTTCCAACATCAGCTAAAACATGTGCAGCGTTCCTTCGGCACAAAATGACCTTGATATCACCACAGATCTTGAAACAATACTCTGTACCTATCAACAAGATCACCCAAGAGGCTGGTGAGATTATGATAACCTTCCCTTATGGCTATCATGCTGGTTTTAATCATGGATTCAACTGTGCAGAATCCACAAACTTTGCTGCTCCACGATGGGTGGAATATGGGAAACGAGCAACCCAATGCACATGCAGCAATGATATGGTCAAGATATCAATGGATACCTTTGTGAAACGCTTCCAACCTGATCGTTACGAGCTTTGGTTAAAAGGGCAGGATATAGGATGCCATCCAGAACAGCCAGAAAAGATGGTTCCTGCTCCTCATCCATCAGGACAGGACATATTGTGCAATAAAAACAATACCGAGCTACCAGAATCATTCATAGAAGCTGAAGTAGAAAGTTTGAAAAAGAAAAAACGCCATCCTTTACATTTGAAGAGAGCGATGGCCAGTAAAAGTATATCAGAAGGTGCAATTGCTGTGTCAATTCTTGGGCATGATGTCATGGATGATGATGAAATGACCATGGCTGAAGGAGATCTTGATATGATGACGTCTATGAAGAGACCAAACCTACCGTTGGAGCCAGACGATGCCCAGCTTGATGCTTTGGAGGACATTTGGCTGAAAGGTGATGAGATGGATCCATCAGAAGCTCAGTTACCTGATGTTGGATACATGGATTCGGACAGAGATTCTGATTATCAGGCACCAAAAAAGAAGGGCCCAAAAACACAGAGAAGAAAAAGAAAAGATGGTCTCAAAAAGGAGACTAAATCAAAGACCAAAAAAGAATTTGATGATGTAAAAGCTGAAAATGAGGATGAAAGGACAGATGAAGACAAAGAGGAGAAAGCTAAGAAAACTCCCACAAAGACACCAACAAAAAGTCGGAAGGTCAACAAAACAAAGAAACTGTCAAGTGAACAGCTCGAAAGTATGGCTGCTGTTGTGTCAAATTGGGACTCACCTCCTCATATTGAAGATGGAAATCAACCAAGTCCAGTTAACAACGAGAAACAAGCTATGCCTGATCCTTTGCAAGATCATATCAAAGTGGAACCAGAAACTGAAACCACACAAGTAATAAAAAAAGAGCCTAAAAAGCGAAAATCATCAGTTAAATCTGAAACGGAAGACAAAAAGGAGAAACCAAAGAAGGAACGTGTCAAGAAGGACCCTGTTAAACGTGAGCCTAAAGTCAAGAAGGAGAAAACAGAAGAAAAGGAAAGGAAGCCACGGAAACCTCGAATGCCTAAAAAGAATTCTAATTTTGAATACAATTCACCATTACAACCCATAATGGCTAGTCAACAGAAAGCCTACGGGCCACTACAGAATCAGAAAGCTAAAGTTTACACTAGTACGATACTACAGGGAAGAGACACTTCGAAACCTGCCACAGAGACATCTGCAACGCAAAAACAGTCACCAGTTCCATCACAAGCCGCCCAGTCTGCTCCAAAATCGTACTCCAGCATCCTTTTAGATGCCAGATTAAAAGTTCCTAATGCGCATACCAAAATACCTCCACTGAATAAAGATCCAAGCGCCTTCCAGGGCGAATTCCAAAAATTCATGGTTAACACTCAGAACAGGACACCTCCTACTATCCTAAAACAACACACATATCCACGGAAAAAAGCATCGCCAAACATCCCGGCAGAAACTCAAGTCACAAACGATCCTGCAGCTATGAACACACAACCAATGCCAGTCAGAACTGACTGGTCTATGCCTGTCGGGCAGTACAATGACAATATATTTCTAGAAACACCTCTAGATTACAGAACCTATAATCCGAGCCCAGCAGACCGGCTCCAGCAGCACTCAAGTCAGGCCGTTCCTAATACAGAAATGGATAGGAGTCAGTGGAAACCAGAGCAGTACTACCATCCACAGCATTTACAGAACGTACATCAGATGTATGGGCAGATGGACTCGAATAATTACTATAGAAGTCCATACCAATCACCTTGGTATGGATACCAGAAATAAATGATTATATTGTAACAGTATTGTATAGATTTAGTAGATTTTTTTAGGATCTAGAAGTATCTGAACATTTACTAAAGAGGATATCTGTATATTATTATCATCATCAGCTGAAATACGTCCGCTGCTGAATATAAGCCTCCTAAATAGAATGCTGCTTTTGGTGGGCTGTCCAATGGGGGATTTGCCATAATCACCACTCTTGGCTGGCAGATTGGTGACCCTATTCTCAATCTTAAATTGTTATTTGTTAACCATATCTTGCTCTAAATAACAAACAAGGATATGGGTTTTAGAAGACGAAATCGTAATTCACATTATAACAACTAGAACCAACTAGTACAAATTGTACAAAATTCCTCAGAATCGACAACGTAAGGCAAAACTCCTAACTTGCCAACGAAACTGTCCCTAGTACATTCATAATGAGGAGTTTTTTTATTTATAGAAATAAATTTTCTTAGTAAAAAAATAATAATTTATCACCTTAAATTCTAAAACTATAGTTTTAAATATTAAAGTATCTCTTTCATCATATCAGCCTTAAGACGTCCACTTCTGGACATAGGCCTTCCCCAATGAACGCCACAACACACGGTCCTCCGCATCTAGCTGCTTCCGGTCGTCGGTCCACCTGGAGGCGGGGCGCCCCACCTTGCGCGTATCTCTTTAGTAAATGTAAATTTACAAATTTGTATAATATAAATGGAACGCTACGTGGGTTGTAGTAGCTGTGACGTAAATAATAACTACAGGGTGGTATGAAAATAACCAAAATTTTACATAAAATATCGCGAATAATTCTTTTTCTCATTCAGCTCTCTAGGGACAATTCGCGTAGTTTCGGTGCAAAATTTTACATTGCAATATGAACTTTAACTCCACTATGTAATGTACAAGCCATGTAGAGCCGTGGTAGCCGGTTGGTTGTGCACTCGCCTCACGTTCATGAGGTCCTGGTACAAACCCCGCCCGTGCCAATGAGTTTTACGAAACTTAAGTACGGTTTATTTATAATACCACAGGCTTTTCGGTGAAGGAAAACATCGTAAGGAAACCTGCATATGCCGAAGTAGAAATTCTGAGGCGTATGTGAAGTCCACCAAATCGGCTTGGGGCACAGTCGGTGGTCAGGGGTTTGGCACAAAAGATCCTGTAGGGTCGAAGTGTCGCCAGGTCTTCCTGGCCCCCTAAGAAGATAAGATGTAATGTAAGATGATGGTTTTTTTAAGAAACCTGGTACTGACCGACTAATAACAATAAGTGATACACCAATGAAAAGATCTTAGAACATCAGTACTATGGCGGCTAATCTCAGTTATCTGTATTTTTGATGTGCAAGAGCAATGAATGGCTAGAGTGTGGTCCCCCATCTCAGTTCCGTCTCCGAACTACCAGGCGTGGTGAGGGACTTCATCCTTATGTAGTAGACATACCGTGCTCTCGCACGAAGCGTTTTGCTTCCTCTTTCATAATGCGAACTGCTAAGGAATGGAACTCTGCCAGCTTCGGTATTTTCGGACAAGTACAACTTGGATCTTTTTAAAGGAAGAGTGAATAGGCATCTTCTGGGTAAGCGCGCTCCACCTTAGGCCTCATCGTCACTTACCATCAGGTGTGATTGAGGTCAAGCGTAAACCCATGAGGAGTAAAAAAAAGCGACTTCGCGCGGCTTCCATCGGCGGCGCCGAGCAAATCCGCGCCAAGGCTCTCACACAAATTTGTACATTATATAGTGATGATAATGTTCATTATGCAACGTAAACTTTAAAGCGCGAGGCTTCCCTTTGATTGTACCTGCTCCTTATAGCTCAGTTGAGTTAAACAAGACCACGCGTCGGTCGTAGGTTCAGTGTATGAACATTTCGTTTAAAAGTCAAAGGTCCCTAGAGGATATTGACTACGTGACGAAAACCTAACTCCCACCCCACCCCTGGGACCAAGCGTGGTATTTTAAAGCCCCCCCCCCCCTGAACAGACCACGTAGTATGGGTACGTTCCCTAATCCGATTTCACTGCCTCGAGTGGCTTCTATGTCATTGGACTCAAGAGTGGGTTCTATTCCCTCAGAATACAACAAGCTTGTACAACTTTGTACAAGCTGGTCCCTGTCTAGATGTTATATTTGTGAATTGTCCAATCGTTGTTTAATTCCCATAGTACAGGAGAAAATCCTAGTTTGGGATTAGACAAGTGTATATGCTATAATTATTTATAAATTTTGGTTCTCTGCAATATTTGGCATCACCCTGTCTATTGTTTATCCAGTAAATTAGGATTAGGATACACATAATTAAAGTGAGTGCAAACACCTTAAATACTTAGCCATTTTATTGACTGATTATAGTTATTAGATTTATTTTATAAAGTACAGTCAGCAACGTTAAATAACTATTTAAATGTCAGAATGAGATTAATTGATTGATTTTCGTGATTTTCACTAAACTATTTACACTGCTTTGCGGGTTCGCATATGACCCGAGAAGCAGTATAAACAGCGATAATCGTAAACCGTGAGAAAACCAACACGCGAGATATTCAGTGTGTAAACGCAAGGCCAGTGTTGCACCACGTCCGTAGGGAGTTACCCCAGCCTTACACGTGGCCCCAGGGTGGTTGGTGATAACGGTGCAAGAAAGAGTGGTGGGCAGACATATATAGAGCCGAATGTGGTCTCCAATACAATTGTAATGTATGTAGACTTATTATAATACCATAAGCTTTAATTGTCATTACCATGGCAAGACTAAAGGGTTGGGGAACTGAGAAAATTAGTCTTATTTGTTTAGTAATTAATTGTACTGGTTACTATAGCAGAAGTTAGTAACTACTGTTACTAATCCTGTTATAATGAAGAAGTAATCTTCATTACCAGCTGAAATACGTTCACTGCTGAACATAAGCCTCCCCAATGGTATGCCACTGTTGGTGGACTGTCTATTGGGGGATTTGCCATGTCACCACGCTTGGCAGGCGGATTGGAGATCGCAGTAATGATCTTAATAGACACAGGAGAACGATGCTGCCCTTCCGAGATGCAATCTCGTAGTCGCCTTGACGACACCCACGGGAAGACCCTATTCTAAACCGGGAGCCACATGGCCTAGTTACCACTACAGTAGTTTACAAAGTGATATAAATCCTCCTATGTATATAAATAATATATTAGCTCTTTACTATGCTAGCAACCCAGTAGATTGAAGCTAGTAAACTACTGTAGTATGTAATTAGTAAACTCGTACATTTTTAGGGTCAAATATCTCGTTTCCCCGGGCTTATAGTCTAGAAAATGAAGATTATGGTATTACCTTTCATGAGATTTGTATTGGATATGCAGGCTGTTCTGCATATCATTCTTTGAAAGCCGTGTCTGCCCTCGTAATACGGCATACGATAAATAGATTTTCGTCAGTTTCCTGGCACTAATAATATGGACGTTTGAAATGTTCTTGTTTTAATATTGCTGACTGTATTAAAGGTGTAATTATAAAACATCACAGATTTTATTAAGTTTTAGTTGGTAATTATAAATAAATTTCAGCTTTACCAATAGTTTTAAATTCTTGATTAAGATATGAATAGCGTAAATAATTAAATGATTTATTTGATTACATAGAATATTGTATTAAAACAATTTTTTTTTCGTGATTTGTTTTAACATTAAATTTGACTGAATTGTTTTGAAATTAATTGAAAAGCGCCAGTTGCAGAAACGTTTATCAATTTATTATATTTTTTAAATAAGTATATTTAAATTGCCCTTGTGTTTTAAAATGCACTTTCGAGTGGCCCATCGCGCCCGGGTGAATGTTCGAGCGTTTCAACCATTCGAGCATCGGGCCCATCGCGCCCGGGTGAATGTTCGAGCGTTTCAACCGCCCTTCAAAAGTAGAAGAGACAAAACCACCTCATCGTTTTTATTATAAAATAAGTTTCTGGTCCGTGCACAGACTCTGCAGAGGTGAAATATTTAATTAAATAAAAAAAAGTTCATCAACTTTTGGGGGTGAGGACAATGACGGCGGTTGGCGGCTCGTACATTCACCCGCCCGCTGCGACAATATATATTTCATTCCAGATTAATAGTCCTATGAAAACCAACGCTATTTACGTCTCGGTAACATATACATGAAAGGGTCACCAGCAGCAAAAACAGGTTTGTATTACCAAGTAAACTTTGCGATCCACTTAGGAACACCATCTATTGTGTATTTTGTTTTCGAGACGCAAATGCGTTTGTTTTCATAGGACTATTAATCTGGAATGAAATATAAATACTAATGCCTTTTGCACATTATACTTAAATTATAAGACAAGACACTAGACAAGACAAATTTCTAAATGTGTGGCTGATCCGACATAAAAAATGTCTTGTTATATGTATGCTCTCGTACTGCGAGCGTAACAACCAATGCGACTGGATTTCTTATAAGACATTTCTCATATGAAATTTTCTTATAATTTGCAAAAGGCCTAAATGTATGGCGCCGCTTTCGAGGCCAGCGCGATGGTGCGCCAGGCCCTACGACGTCATCGACCGCGCGCGGCCGCGATTGGTAGCGATGATCGGAAGTGCACCTTTAAAATGGATTATTGTAATTTTAACTTATTACGATTCGTGGTTTAGTTTTTTTTTTACCTTTTTCAAGCCTAAGTCTCCCTTGCAATATTTCGTCGTCAGCAACGATCTATGTACTACTAGATGGAGCGTTCCAAACAATCGCTCTGTTCCACGCAGCTGCGGCTCCGGTAGCCGCGACTCGTTCACATTAACTTTGAACTTGTGCAGTTGCTACGCAGAACATTTATTTACTAAATATTGACGCTATGACGCTCGCATCTAGTAAGTACATAGAGATCGTTGGTCGTCAGCATATTGATGAAGTTCACTGTTGGACATATACATTACGATATATTTACACTGCTCGGGATTCGAACCTGATAATTATTGTCTAGCTGGCAGTCATTGTGCTGACTGAACCACCAATGCAAGTTAAATCGTATTTATTATCTAAAATAATTGCAATGGCTTAGTCACAGACCGCCAGCTCTGTTGGAATTTATGTATCAGGTTCGAATACCGATCACTGCAAATTGTATTTTTTTAAAATTGAAATAAGTCAAAATTAAAGTTTGTTTATACTTTGATAAAACTGTTTATCTTATAACTTACTCTAGGCCTTCGTGTGAATGTTAAATTAAAATTGAGTTGAAGTATTTATTTGTTTGGATGTGTTTTAGTCAATACATTTTTCATTTAAATTATATTGTAAGTAAGAAGAAACCCAAGCGTGTATATTAGTCTTATAGTAACGCGTGAGGACACGTCTTTATTAATTTCCAGTAAGGGGCTTACATAAACTACGTAACCCTTCTTTTTTAATCCTCGTGTAACCTACTGTAGCTTTTTGTCTTGATCCCCCACAGGGATTAAAACATAAGTTTTTTCAAACATATTTATAATTTTCCAGTTGTGAAATTATTATTAATAGCCTTATTTTTAAAAATAATTTCTCATATCGTTGGGTCACTTCATTGGGGGAAAAAACTCGAAAAACACTGTTTTGAGATAATTTCATAAAAATGAGTGGTTTTTTTATGGTTTTACTATGTATGTGTATGTAATAGATATTTAAGATTGTGACTTATTGAAGTGGTAAAGGCCGGCTAAGGCGAAGTGATGGCATTACTCAAAATATCATTTTTTAGTTGTTTCCCTACTGAACTGTTCCATCGATACATACATATAATTATCTAACCCTAAACTAGGATTTTCTTTTGTGCAGATCAGACTTCCTAATTTATTTAAAAGACTTATTAGAATTATGGAAATAAAAAAAAATTTGGTACATGATTTATAAATCCTCCAGGTGAACTTTAAATCATAGATAACACATTTTAACAACATTCATCACTATTTTGTTACCGTGCATTGAAAAAACAGTGTAGCCCATACCCAACCATAGGACAATCTAACCCCGTCTATCCTTTTGACCCCTCTTAATCGGGTTACGAGGTTTACGGTAGGCCCCTAAGGAGGTCGCCATGGTGCGAGTTAGATACTAACTGAACTGCCCATTGATCTATTTATTGATTATTGGCACAGACAAGTTCCAATGATAACACTAGTTCCAGTCGAGAAATGTTTTTATTTAAATTCTGTGTAGACTAGACTGAATTAAATTCATCAACTTCCCATGAATTGAATTAATTTTGTATTTTTTTTCTGATTTGCGAAAAATGATGAACACAATTTTAATTAGATTTTTTTTTTACTAAAAACAACTCCGAGAATAATGTTGAGCAATACATTTACTGTTATTGAGTGTACCAGTTATTTTACTACAGTATAGTCCTAAATATTTCTGTGAATATCGCACCGTGGCGGCCCTTTTCTAAACTGGGAATTAATAATCAGTGTAATCATGTTAACTAGGCTTAAATTAGAATTTTTTTACACGAACAGCTACCGGCACTCTCGCATCTACAGATTATAATGTAAATAAATTATAGTTTAGTAAATAAGTTGTAAATATTGCCGTACGAACCGTAAACGCAGTAAGTCAACCCTCAAATTCAAATGCAGTAACTGCACGCAATTTAGCACTTACGACGTTTTTGTCCGTAAAGATTTTGACTTACTGCGTTTATGAATTGGCTGGATAGTTCTCGATTTGACTAAAATTAATATAATATAGAATGAAAAACGCTCTTAACCATTTCAGCGTATATTGTAAGACAATCCTTAATTTAAAAAAAAATCACTTGAATTGGTGTAATTCGGCCCTTATATAATTCGGCCCAAGGGCCGAGTTGGGATTAAATGTTTTAGTTGATTCCTCCCGCGTATAAATTCTTCTGAAATGCAACAATGGGAGCTAGGTTAGGGTATCATGTTTTAGCCGTCTCTGCAATTAAGGCAGTTTGATTTATGTGTTATTTTTGTCTGATTGTGAGGATTTTACTGAAATTCCGCTCGGTCCGAATCGCCCACTACAATATGGCTGAGTTTTATTGGAGCCAAATTATAAGACTTTTTTTCCTACAGTTGGGTAGGTCATCTGTTTGGACGGACGGGGGTTCGAGTTGAGACACGTCACACAGCGTTATTATTATCGTAATGGTTTATTGACAATGGAGTAGTTATATTGTCACGTGTGATACTGACACGCATTGCGATAAAAAAGCGAACTCCACACCCTTTTTGATCTCATCGCGCTTGGGGTTTGCATTGTGAATTCACCTTGAATTGGGGGAATTCGAGAATGTGGTCAAATTAAAACGCTTCATAAATCAATTGACCATGTTTTTTTTATCGTATTGTAAGGATGCTGTTTGAAACCCATATTTTAAATTATATGATTTTTTAGTCAAATGGTTGAGAGTTGTAAGAGAAAATATTGTTCAATGTAGTTATTATGATTATAGTAATGTAAAAATCTGTTTTTAAATGGAATTCTGTCAAATAAAAAGATAATGAATACGTGAACTTTTATTTTTTAAAACACACTTCAATTTGCAATATTTTATTGTGGTAATCTGCGTATGTCATAGGCCTTATTCTGGCAACCAACGCGGATTGCAATTCTGAATAGATAGAACAATGTCGAATTTAGTGACAAAAAATTAGATTTAGTCGGTCCTCCGTTTATAAGTTACAGGGCATTGAAAGTTCCCATACAAAACCAAACTTTATTCTGGCATGGCGACCTTGGTATCTCCGGAACCACAAATATCTTTGGGTTTTATGTATACAAACTATATCTCTAAAGGGTTTTATGTTGCGTGATGAGGTAACAAACACATATAGACACAAAAATTCTAAAAACAATTATTTTGACTTCTATTGGCCCTATAAAGAAAGACCCCTCATATACATTTTTCTACAATATCTTCCATGTACAGACATAGACCAGTTACAGTTTTATTATAGGTATAGATGATCTGATAGTACAAAACGCCTTTGTACTTCGGCGGATATTATCGGAAATGGCCAGGCCAGCTGGTCTTATGTACCGTAGACCTGAAAGTCATAAGCGACTGTTCGCGGTAGCGTGAATGCAGGTTACGTTTGCTTGCACCGGTCGCGTGGGGTTAGTCCTACTAAGTCTTAGTTCTACGATCGGACTAATTGGAATGTGCCTTAGATGGTCCCGGAGCCCCTCGGTCAGTGCCGTAGACGGCCACCGTGGGGTTTTCGTCGGCATAGAGCCCGACATAATCTACCCGTCCCCCCGAGGCGAGTGGGTATTTATGCAACTCATTTCCCCGTGTTAAAAAAAAGGTTATATTTGCTTCGAACACTTCTCAAAATGATCATTTCGCAAAATGACCTCTTCTTAAAATGCGATCGTACAGACATACGTGTTTTATAACTGAGAGATGAATAATTATAACATCATATCGGCCCTTAGACGTCCACTGCTGGACATAGGCCTTAACCAGTTTCGTTTAAATAAACAGTTTACTACCAATACTTTATTCTTCATCATATCCGCCCTTAGACGTCCACTGTTGGACATAGGCCTTCCCCGATGAACGCCACCACACCCGGTCCTCCGCCCTCCACATCCAGACACTTCCGGCCACCTTCTTCTTGTCGTCGGTCCACCTATCGGCGGGGCGTCCCACCTTACGCGTGGTGACCACGGGCAATTAAGGGAATCATTTACCATTGTGACTCCAGGTTTAGAATAGGGCCAAATCTTCCCGTGGGCATATTATTAAGTATTCTATGCCTTGGGTGTCGTTAAGGCGACTAAGGGTTTGCAACAGGGATGGGCAGCAGTGTTCTGAGTATATTAAGATCATTATTGCGATCACCAATCCGTCGGCCAAGCGTGGTGATTATGGCAAATCCCCCAATGGAAAGCCCACCAAAAGTGTCAATCTATTGGGGAGGCTTATGTTCAGCAGTGGACGTATATAGGCTGATGATGACGTACTCATGAGATAATGCATGTAAATGGTCAAATTGGGAGTGGTCATCTGAGAAGTCGTCATTATATAGACACAAGTTTGCTCGCGCTGAATTTTTTATACCAGTAAGGGCGTACCCTTACATAAATAAGTAAATACTTAATATACACAGGAGAATGCTGCTGCCCATCCCTGGTGCAGTCGCCGTGACGACACCCACGTTAAGATTTGGGGTGGCCCTATTCTAAGCCGGGAACCACACGGCAATAATATAAATAATACGAATTAGAACTAACTACAACACACATTTTTGAAGTAAATCATGACACAACAAAACATGAAATAAATTAGTGTCCTAACGTCACGCATTTCTCTTTCCTTAACGAAACAGTTTGTGTTCGAAACTTACTAGATCAATAATTACATAACATACATAATGCTCACACCTTGATCCCAGAGGGGTAGGCAGAGACGTAGTATCGCCACTTTGCGCAATCTAATGTCGCAAAGTGACTTTCCTTCGCCCACTTTTCGCCCCGTGATACCCCTTGACGTGATGTGTTGTGAACAACATCACCGAAATAAAGTAAATACATATACTACAACGATCTCTATGTACTACTAGATGGAGCGTTCCAAACAATCGCTCCGTTCCACGCAAGTAGCCACAACTCTTTCACATTCACAATGAAACTTGTGCAGTTACTACGCAGAACATTTAATTATTACTAAATATTTAGAAAATAATTAAATGTTCTGAGTAGTAACTACATAAGTTTCAAAGTGGAATACATTATAAAACATCAATCAGGCCTCCCCAACCCGTCTGGCCAGCGCGGGGAGTGTAGGCCAAATCCTCCGGCAGACGAGAGAGGGTTGTGCTCCTGCAGTGGAGACAAAAATAACCTGATGATAATGATAGCGTGAAGTGCAAAGGATTGATCGTAGAATTTAGAGGAGTGAGGAGAGACGTGAAGGCGGACAGTAACGCTCCGACACCATCGCCCCCGTTTACCAGCCGTATCTTATTGTTGTGATATCTTGCTATTGTATAATCCTGGATACACTTCGTAAGAATTATTAATTGAACCAATAAAATACTTATTTATGCTATTTTGTATTTATCTTAGACAAATGAATAACAATTCGTCTGAGGTATTTATTGATATAGTTGACAAGATGTGAATTTTCGTAGGAGTGACAGAGAACATCAATGTAGAAAAACATATTTAAAATACTTATACTATGGACTATAAATAGCCAGTGGGCCCGATTCTGAAGGCTATTTAAAATTTGACAGCGCTAAAATTAGTTTCGTCTTTATCTTCATAATATTGTGTGACAAGGATAGCAACAGTTTTAGTGCTGTCAAATTTTAACGTTGTGCCTTCAGAATCGAGCCCAGTATCAATGATTCCAACACTTATTCATTAATCAACTGTTGCAGGCATGCCTGAACGTACTGACGAAGCAGGAGGCGTCGCCATGCGTCGAGAAGGAAGAGGTCAAGGTCGAGGTGGAGAGGTTCATCGACCTCGCGCGCCAGATGGAGGCATTCTTCTTGCAGAAGAGGTTGGTACTTGAAGGGGAGGCCCTGACCTCATACCCGGTACTCCATACAAGCGGATAGTAAGGGTCTTGGACCTATTAAACCCAATAATATTATACCTAAGTGCTAAAGTTTGGATGTTTGGACGTTTGTTACTTAATCACGCTTCAACCACTGGACGGATCGTGATGAAACTTGGCACACATATAGGTTTCGTCCTGAAATAGGACATAGGATAGTTTTTATCCTGAAAAAATATCCCATTCCTACAGGAAATATATAATCATTTGTAATGCTAAATTGTCCACGCGGACGAAGTCGCGGGCAACAGCTAGTAATATTATAAATGTGAGAGTTTGGATATTTGGATGTTTGTTACTCAATCACGCTTCAACCACTGGACGGATCGGGTTGAAACTCGGCACAAATATAGCTTAGGTCCTGGAATAGGACATAGGACAGTTTTGTCCCGAAACAACATCTCATTTCTACGGGAAACCAATTTATGAATTAAAAGCAGTGTGTAAATATCGAAACCGAATAAACTTAGGCGAAGTCGCTGGCAAAGGCTAGTTGGAACTTAATCTATGTTTAGCCCGCAAATGATAGGAAAGACGACATCATCATCGTATGAGCCCTTAGACGTCCACTGCTGGACATAGGCGTTTCCCAACGAACACCACCACAGTCGATCCTCCGCCCTCCGCATCCCGCCGAAAGAAGACCGATTATATTAAACTTTCAGGTTCCTGTTATCAGCAATGAAGCCAGAACTCCTGGTGAAGGAAGATAACAACGAGCTCAAGTGTGAACTGCAGCGCAAGGAGGAACTCCTCAGGCGGCACTACGACAAGATCAGCCAGTGGCAGAATCTGCTCGCCGATCTTCAGGTATCACCAGCATCCACTGCTGGACATAGGCATTCTAAATTCGTAATGGCTATTTACTTACATATTTTACTTGCCAAAGAGGTTACCAGGAAGATATCGCCTCAAGCGATATGACCGAATCAGCATACACTTTTACTTTGTGGCTATTTACTTACATATACGTATTTTACTTGCCAAAGAGGTTACCAGGAAGATATCGCCTCAAGCGATATGACCAAATCAGCATATACTTTTACCTTGTTTTTTTTATCATCATCATAGCCCTGAGACATCCACTGCTGGATAGACGTTCCCAAACAAACCCCACCACACCCGGTCCTTCACCCTCCGAATCCGAGAAATTCGGAGCGGGGAGGACCGGGTGTGGTGGCGTTTGTTGGGGAAGTCCAGCAGTAGACGTGATGATGACATGATGTTCAGGGACACACAGTGTACAACAAATGCCAGCAGCAGAGCTCCCAGCCCGCCCCGCAGCAGGCAGCGTCTCCCATGCAGCAATCCTGCAGCGTTCAGCAAAGCGTGCAGGTACGTGCTCTATAGCTCACCAGCTCTCACCCTTCGAGCTGTTCCAGGCTCATAGCAATGCGATTATGAGTTTTTGATAATCTTATCCCACTAATATTATAAATGCAAAAGTTTGGATATTTGGATGTTAGTTACTCAATCACGCTTCAAGCACTGGACGGATCGGGATGAAACTTGCCACACATATAGCTTAGGTCCTGAAATAGGACAGGATAGTTTTTATCCTGAAAAAACATCTTATTCCTACGGGAAATATTTAATAATTTGTAATGTTAAGTTGTCCACGCGGACGAAGTCGCGCGCAACAGCTAGTATATATATATATATGTCGGAGATAACAATTAAGTAAACTTTAGAAGTATCGATACGATTATTAACACCGTTTAAGTCGTAACATAATTTCCTTCAAGTAAACACATGTGCGTGAACCTGGTGGATGGCGCTAGTTGACATCATATCGAATTAATCATTCATTTACGCGATTCACAAGTCAACACTACTCGCTATTTTATGTAGCAACACCTATCTGTCAAACAGCAACCATCGAGATTTTATTTTAGTGTAACAACACTGAGTTATCCTTGAAGGCCTCCATTCGCTTGGTTGGCATATTCCTTACTCACGATTGGATAACTTCTTGTGATTGGCCCTTTCTTCGCGCACGTGGACAGAGTTGTTTTGGTTGACCCGGCGGTCTCAGCTGATCACTTTTGTGCTGGAGACGGCCCGCGTCACAACCTAACAAAACTGTTGGTTTACTTAAAGTACAAGTTCATTACGTTCTATTCGCTGAAAGCCCGACACACCCAATATGGAGTTTGTACCAATGTTAATGCCCACACGTCGTTATATATATATATATATATATATATATATATAACGACGTGTGGGCATTAACATATATATATATATATATATATATATATATATATATATACATACATTATATATATATGTATGTATGCTTGGGGTGTGGGAGATGTGACTACAATCATGGGGTTTAGAAAAAAAGGCAAGACGTACGTCGGAGTACACACTGGTTCTTTTTTCATAAGTAATTAGGCACCAAATTATTTTTATTATTTTTTATTTTGGACTAGCTGTTTGCCCGCGACTTGACCACGCAACTTTATAAATTATATATAGCCTGTGACACCTCACAAACAACATGGTCCAGAGATTACCCGCTCCAACCTCACAAACTTTACCTCTTTATAATATTAGTATAGATAAGCCACAGACCAAGCACTAGCATAAGGATCAAAGGTTCGAATCCTGGTCGCGTATCATTGTGTGTTTCTGGCAGCAGGCGCAACAGATGGCCGCCGCTGCGGCGGCGCAGCAGGCGGCGTTGCAGCAACAGGCCGTGTTGCAGCAACAACAGGTACCGCGCCCCCCGCACCCGCCCGCCTACCCCGCCTCCGTGCCGCGCCGGTAGCCGGAAGCGCGCAAAGGCTAATAGTTTTAAGAAATAATTTACTTGTAGTATTAATTATTAAATATTTCGTTCAAGTTTATTATCAAAAACTTATCAACAAGTGTTTACTGTAGTTTAAGTGGGGGACCGAGTTGCAGGGCTTCGGGGAAAGGGGTGCGGTGAGGTAGGGGGGAAAGTCAAACGTATCGCACAGTGCTTCCAAACGGGCAATATTTTACTGCAATGTGTGGCAAATATTGTCAACTTATAGCCACATTTTAATATAGCGAATTGCTGGAAAATATATATATCTCGGCAATATCGTGACAGCGCCAACAGGCTCCTCAGCGCACTGTGCGACAAGGTGGATAGCCCAGTGTGCAGGCACTGGGAAGCTGACGGCACGAGAACTAATGTAAAGCTTTTTAATTTTCATTTTTAATAATTTTCAAAATCAAAATCTGAATTAAACTTAAATATAATCCACGCCCACTCCCACTCCTATTCCCACTACCAGCTCCAAATGTAGTCCAAACTCATCGGAATCTGAATGGTACGGAAATACTATTATTTGCAATATATTGCATAATAACCTTACCTACTAATGTATTTGAAAACTAAAAATGTCAATAACTTTTGAATGAGTGAACCGATTGCGATGAAATATAGACTAAATGTTAAGTTAGGTTAAGCCCCATGTTTCTATGAAAAGTCCATCAAAATCCGTTCAGTAGTTTTTAAGTGATGTGTACACAAACTCACAGACAAACAGACAAAAATTTCAAAAATGATCGAAATGAGTTCTGTTGCTTATCCTTAGACGCCCAAATTTTTTTTTTGCAAATATCTTCAATGTACAGACACGCGAAGTTTACGATTTTATTTATTAGATATTGACGCTACGTGTAAATAACGTAAATATTTAGTAAATAATTAAATGTTCTGCGTAGTAACTGCACAAGAGAAAGTTAACGATTTGCGGCTCCCGGAGCCGCAGTTGCGTGGAACACAGCGATTGTTTGGAACTCTCCATCTAGTAGTACATAGAGAACGTTGGCCATATGTTATATTATTGCCGGCAATGTTACTGCCCACATATTGCGTCGAAATGGTTGCCCGTTTAAAGATATATGTCGCATGGCTCCGAACGGTTCGTTACTCGGTTCCCCACTAGTATTTTTAAGTTATTTATATTTTCTGTAACTTATGTTTGTTAAATTAGGTACACTGTTAAATAAATTTTCTGTTCTGTAGCTACGCGTGTCTCGTCAAATATCGTTGGTTTTTATGTATACAAACAATTTCATAATACATTTTTTTTTTAATTTTTGTTTTTTGTATTTTTTCCCCTTAGTTTTTCTAATAACAGTTTTTGTGACAGATATTATGCAAGTTACTTTATTGGTTAGTATATTTTTTTTTCACACGACAGTTTTACTCAAAGTTTTCTGCCCATCGTCTGCTCATTCTCCCAATTTGTCTAACTTAGCCTCCATTTTGTTTTTAAATTCCTAGAATATTTGACTCAACTACACGAAGTCTAGAGTTCGAACCCAGGCCATATAAATTAGGTTTTTTTATCATACCACAATCTTTTCGGTGAAGGAAAACCATACTACCAATGAGAAGGACGCTAAGTTTAAAAGTAAAAATTAAAAAAAAAGCAACACTGGTTTTCTAGAATGCAATGAAAATTACTACACCACCAATTGACTAATTAGAATTCATCGATCATATATTCTCCAGAGCAGCAGCGTTCTCCTATGTATATTAAGATCATTACTGCGATCACCAATCCGCCTGCCAAACGTGATGATTATGGCAAATCCCCCAATAGACAACCCAGCTAAGGTGTCATTCTATTGGGGAGGCTTATGTTCAGCAGTGGACGTATATAGGCTGATAATATAACTGTAGGCAGAATACTGAGCCAGGGTGGACTACGGTCAACGATTTCTATGTACTACTAGATGGAGCGTTCCAAACAATCGCACTGCTCCACGCAACTGCGGCTCCGGGAGCCGCAACTCGTTCACATTTACTTATGCAGTTACTACGCATAACATTTAATTATTACTAAATATTGACGCTATTTACCCGTAGCGTCAATATTTAGTAATAATTAAATGTTCTGCGTAGTAACTGCACAAGTTTTAAAGCGAATGGGAACGAGTTGGGGCTCCCGGAGCCGCAGTTGCGTGGAGCAGTGCGATTGTTTAGAACGCTCCATCTAGTAGTACATAGAGATCGTTGACTACGGTATGTACGCCCAACAGTGGGATGTCAGCAGACTGATGGCGATAGTTATTATACAGACCTCGAAGTTTTCGTAGCTCAAAGAATTTTTTAAGCTCAAAGATTTTTTTTTATAAAGGGTTACTCGGACTAGTTATACGTGAAGGTTTATCCACTTCTCTGACTATCGATGTTTTGCATTACTAAATATTAAGAATATCTCTTTTTACCCTTTAATATGGAAATTATTCTCTGATATGGGTGTCATTTTCTAGGTTATCGGTAGTGCTGAATTTAAATACGACTTTATTAAATTCTTGTATTTCTGAAATATTTAAGAAATGTTTATTTCCGTTTAAAAAATTTTTTTTTTTTATTTTCAATGACAATCACATAAAAAGATTTTTGATGTTTTATTAGTATGGCATATGCAGTGTACATTAAGAAATGACAAAGTTATTAGAGTTATTTTAACGCAACAACGTAACGCGCGCGCTTGTTATGTCGACGTCACTTGTTGCCACCCGTGCGCGATGTTCTCGCCCTCGCTCGAAGTTTATTCCCCACTGTGTGTCGTCCGGGTTTTGTTTACACTGCGCTAGTGTTCTGCTCACACCTCTTACCGCGACGCGACGGATGAGGTCACTTCCATTTTTGGAACTATTCCACTGAAATTGCTGTATCTTCGTCATTTTTGATCCGATTAAAATATTTTTTTCATAGTATTTATTGGATTTCTTAGCGCTAAATATTTGCATACTTAACAAATACCGTGACTGTTACTCATTAGGCGCTTGTTTATCATTCAGCAGAAACAAAATTTATGTATGCTAAAATACCAAATACTGCAATTCAAGTGACCTGTATATCATCAAGAGATAAGTAAATAGCAAGTAATTCAAAACATCGATAGTCTGAGAAGTCGATAAACTATTATGACTACGACGTAGCATCCCTATGTCATTTGGTTCGAGCTACGAGAATTTCGAGGTCTGTTTATTAATATATGGTGACGTACATACATACAGATGCAGAGCAGCCTTGCGCAGGGAATGTACATGGCAGGGGGGCGAGGCGCGTACGGCGGCGCTCTGCAGGGCCCGCTAGCCTACTTGGAGAAAACCGCCACCAATATAGGTGAGTGTATGTGTGTGTAGTTAGTGACAGGATAGAACTGACATCAATATAGGCGAGAGTATGTATGTAGTTAGTGACAGGATAGAACTGACATCAATATAGGCGAGAGTATGTATGTAGTTAGTGACAGGAGAGAACTGACATCAATATAGGCGAGAGTATGTATGTAGTTAGTGACAGGAGAGAAGTGATATCAATATAGGCGAGAGTATGTATGTAGTTAGTGACAGGAGAGAAGTGACATTAATATAGGCGAGAGTATGTATGTAGTTAGTGACAGGAGAGAACTGACATCAATATAGGCGAGAGTATGTATGTAGTTAGTGACAGGAGAGAAGTGACATCAATATAGGCGAGAGTATGTATGTAGTTAGTGACAGGAGAGAAGTGATATCAATATAGGCGAGAGTATGTATGTAGTTAGTGACAGGAGAGAAGTGACATTAATATAGGCGAGAGTATGTATGTAGTTAGTGACAGGAGAGAAGTGACATCAATATAGGCGAGAGTATGTATGTAGTTAGTGACAGGAGAGAAGTGATATCAATATAGGCGAGAGTATGTATGTAGTTAGTGACAGGAGAGAAGTGACATTAATATAGGCGAGAGTATGTATGTAGTTAGTGACAGGAGAGAACTGAAATCAATATAGGCGAGAGTATGTATGTAGTTAGTGACAGGAGAGAAGTGACATTAATATAGGCGAGAGTATGTATGTAGTTAGTGACAGGAGAGAAGTGACATCAATATAGGCGAGAGTATGTGTGTAGTTAGTGACAGGAGAGAAGTGACATTAATATAGGCGAGAGTATGTGTGTACTTAGTCACAGGAGAGAACTGACATCAATATAGGCGAGAGTATGTGTGTAGTTAGTGACAGGAGAGAACTGACATCAATATAGGTTAAAGTGTCGTGTTATGCGTCGAATGGTTTTGTTAATGTTTTGTATTTAATATCGCAGTTTCTAGAGAAGCGGGATTTTTTTTCTACATATCTTTAAAGGAGTTCTATTAATTTGCCTGCCTTTTGGTAAATCAACAAACAACAAAAAGTGTAACGCGAAAAGATTTATTCTGTTTTTTTTTTGTTTTTCCTCACATTTGAAGTGAAAAGTGCGATCATTAATTCAATTCCTCTTGTATATGAAAATGTTATTTTGTTGTCTGCAGATATGGTGGGTCTAGGCGATGGACGCAGGTGACGCGGCCGCGGGAGGGGCAGGGGGCGCGGCCGCGGCAGAGGCCGAGGTAGGTACCTATTAGGGTAAAAAGGACGGCATGGGAACATGAGAATGAAAATGATACAAACAAAATATTTACATATGTAATAATTATTATTGATTAGTATGTTCCCGGCTTAGAATAAGGCCAACCCCGATCTTCCCGTGGGTGGTCAAGGCGACTAAGGGATTGCACCAGGGATGGGCAGCAGCGTTCACTTGTGTACATTAAGATAATTACTGCGATCACCAATCCGTCTGCCAAGCGTGGTGATTATTGCAAATCCCCCAATAGGCAGCCCACCAAAAGTGTAATTCTATTGGGGAGGCTTAAGTACAGCAGTATTTCGGCTGACTATGATGATGTATATAATAAGAGATATTAAAACCGATATTATAATTGCGCACAGTGGCGATACATCGTCTCTGCCCTACCCCTCTGGGACCAATGGTATGTATAGTAAATCCACGTTATGTGTGCAGGTCGCGGCGCATCCCCCGAGTATGGCGGCAGCATGACGCCCCCATAGCGCGCACCCCTCCCGGCGTGGCCGGCGCACACATTGTAACAACTCTATATACATTATTTCGAAATTAACTACACAATTTCTGGTAACTACACTTACAGGAGCAGGCGCGGGTAATGGGAAGGAGGGGGGTGCAAACCCCTTTCCCCAATCCCCCCCTTTCCCCCAATCCCCCCCTTTCCCCCAATCCCCCCGGCTCATAACCAAAGCACGTTATTATGACCATTTACATAGAAACCCTCCCTCTTAAACGAAATCCTGAATCCGCGCCTGCGCAGGATGTAATCAGTTTTTGTTATGATATTTTTCGTTACATTTTCTAATTTATACGATTGACAAATACAATAATTATAGGACGTTAATATTAAATTACAATCATATTAAGAAAGAAAAAACATTTATTTACCCGCGTAATGAGGAAGATGAGTAACTATTTTATGATCTAGAAATATAAAACTTAAAATCAGAAAAATATTGGTGAAAGAATTTTCGCGATATCTTAAAAACTGTATTTAAAAAAAAACAAAGTTTTCGGAAGTGACCAAATTGATTTATTAAAAAAAAACAGTTTTCAAGATATAGTCAAGTTTTTTTGCAGTTGTTATTATAATTGCTTAAAGATTTTTTAAAGATTAAGAAATTGCGATTATTTTTCATTTATATCTTCCTCATTGGCACACACAAATAAAATGAAATGAATACATGAAAATAATAAAAAAAATGCAGAATACAAATTTTTGATAAATATGCGTGTGCCGCGGCAGTAAAAGGGCAACGACTCAGCATATGCCTAGACCAAGTGAGGTGATGGTAAAAGGTTCTAGGTGCTGGTTTTCAGTCGCACCCTGTGTGGACGAGTTTGTCTATGACTGACAAACAAAGGAAAATAATGTTATATGCAATGATAACTATTTATAAAACAAAAAAAAATATTTTATTTTTCTTTATTTTTTTTTCACAAAATCCACAGCACTTAATATACAGTATAATTCTAATTTTTAGTTCTTACTGCCAATTCTAGATCTAGCAATTTTGTTTGTTAAATATAATAGTTCCATACAACCTGTATCCTACCATACGTTAAAATCTTATTGTAACTAAAAAAATTTAATGATAAAAGTAAAAAAAAAGTTACACAAAGTTTTTTTTAGCGAAATATTTTTTTTGTTATACTTAAAACGTAGCCGAATATCTGGCGGATTGTCCTTAAAATGCGAAAATTTCCTAAAATCAACGCATCCTAAATGATTTAATGTTAAAGCGAAAACAAAATTAAACCTCCATAATACATTATTATATTGTTTTTACTTACGGAATAAAAAATATTCATTGTTATGTGGTTTATGAGCGGTCCCTATTCCTAACACATTCCTACAACCTTATTTATATTTACTTAGGATAAGAATATGCTATTTTTGAAACAAGAATCTTTTATCTAAGCACTAAAACTTTATAATAATACTAAATAAAACAATTTTTATTATTATTTACATTTAATTAACTCGGGGGTTTGCTTGCATTGCCTGTGTTATATCTTTCTCACATCGATAGTAAACGAGAGGGACAAAACATGGCTTAAGCAGTAATATATTATCTTTGCTATTAGCTTGCGATATATATTAAAAAAAAAGGCTTTCAAAGGCAAAAAGCAAGCGATAATCAGTTAAAGTTACGCAATGAGTGACCTCTCTCCCGAACATCACTGCTGAAGTTTCGACAATCATGCAATGAGGATTCAACCACATTACAAGATTTTTAGTATAGCGTATACATTGCAGAGGATTTAATTTTTAAATTATTAAAATCCATCAATAAAAAAAAAATATTTTTAATTAGTATGGCATATACATTGCAGAGCATTTAATTTTTAAATTATTAAAATCCATTAATAAATGACGAAGTTCATCATCATCATCATGTCAGCCTTTAGACGTCTACTGCTGGACATAGGCCTTTCCCAATGAACGCCACCACATCCGGTCCTCCGCCCTCCGCATCCAGCCGCTTCCGGCCACCTTCTTTAGGTCGTCGGTCCATCTGGCGGCGGGGCGTCCCACCCTGCGCGTGCCAATCCGTGGTCTCCACTCCAGAACTCGTCTGCCCCAACGGCCGTCGGTTCTGCGACAGATGTGGCCCGCTCACTGCCACTTCAGCCTGCTAATCCTTTCGGCTATGTCGGTCACCTTCGTTCTACGTCGGATCTCTTCATTACGAATCATATCCTTCAAAGATACGCCGAGCATAGCCCTCTCCATAGCTCGCTGAGCGACTTGGAACTTGTGTATCAGGTCCACCGTCAGTGTCCACGTTTCTGCACCGTAGGTCATGACAGGCAGGACGCACTGATTAAAGACTTTTGTCTTTAAACATTGTGGAATAGGCGAAGTGAAGACTTGAAGAATGACGAAGTTATTAAAGTTTATTTAACGCAACCTTTCAAAACGCGCGCGATATTAGTAGACGTCACTTGTTAGGATGTTCTCGCCCTCTCGCTCGGATGTCATTCGCCTCTCTGTCTCGCGCGTGTTTCTTTACGGCAGACTGTGCTAGTATATAGCGCACACTTCTTCCCGCGACACGACGGATGACGTCACTTTCGTTTCAGTGCAATAACTGAAATTGCTGTATCTTCGTCATTTTTGATCCGATCAAAATAAATTTTTCGTAGTATTTATTGGTTTTTTTAGCGCTTAATATTTGCGTACTTAACAAAAAGCGTGACTGATATTCATTCAAGCTAATCTCAAAAAAAAATATATATCAAATCTAAAATATAAAATCACATTCAATTTAAGTTCTTTTTTAATTTAATTTTTCCTGAATATGAAGTAAACATGCACTATAATTCGTATTTAAGGTTTAATAGTTCACGTAATATTTATAAATTTACCTCATACATACATAAATTATTAAAATAATCTAAATATACCTACTTATATACTCAAAATGTCTAAGTTATACAAAAATATGAACATTTTGGCCGGTCGTCAAATTTGACAATGTATAAACTTATAATATTATGTCATAGGAAAATCTGAAATCAACGGTTTCGCAAAATTTCTTGAAAAATACTTGGACTAAATGCCATTACGCAAAGTGGGTCTTTTTTTTTTTTTTTTTTTGTAAATTGCGTAGGAATTTTGAGAAATAGCTGATTTCGATCTTCCTCTGTGACATGTACAGGTTTTAGGCTTAAACAGCATAATCAAAACATGTAATCTTTTTATACAATATTATTATATACAGGGTGCAACAAAATACCTGGAGTGACTGGAGGCTTCCGTGTCGAATTCTAAGCAACTTACTTATGTACAAGTGAAAAAATATATGCTCGATAAGCACGCGGACCTAGCAGAGGACAGCGCGGCAGATTTTTCGCTGACAATTAATAATCGTTTTTAACAGTGTTAAAATAAAGTTCACACTGGGCTCGATTCTGAAGGCACAACGTTATAATTTGATAGCACTAAAACTGTTGCTATCCTTGTCACACAGTATTATAAAGATAAAGACGAAACCAATTTTAGCGCTGTCAAATTTTAAATGTGTGCCTTCAGAATCGGGCCCACTGTCAATTTTGTCAGAGTAAAAACGGTCGCGTTGCTCTCGCGGTGTGTGTAGTTAGTTCACCAAATAAGGACTAACCCAAACTATACTTATGTTAAAATAATGATTGAAAGCGATATAGCCGCGTCTCCGTGTGTGGTAGCCTTACTATTACAGCATATTAATATGAAAAGAATTGGTTCGCTGGTTCTTTTGGAAAATTCTTTATTAACAACTGCCTATCAAAACATAAATGTCAAAATGATAGAAAAACAATAATATTATAAAAGAGGTGCGATTCTGCACATTTCTCCCCTTTAAAACAAAGTAAAAGAGGGGGGGGGGGGGTCACACATCGACCTTTATTAGCTTTCGCACCGGCCTCCTTAAGGTTCCCGCGCTCGTGCTCACATCTGCCACACGAACGACTCCATCTTGACCTGGGAATGTCGCTGTGACTCGTCCTTTAGGCCAAGTCCCACGAGGCAGGTTCCCATCTGCGATAATTACGATGTCACCAACAGTTAGGTTTTCAACCTGTCCCCGTCCTCTGCGTGGCAACAAGGTAGGCAAGTACTCTGTCATCCACCGTCTCCAAAAATGATCGGTGAGTCTTACTGCCTTGCGCCAACCCAATCTGCAATTAAGGTCTACGTCGCTCAGGGTAGCTGGAATTGGACGACCCGATGAAGACCCCAGTATGAAATGAAACGGCGTGAGAGCCTCTGGACATACAGAATCGGATGACACGTGTGTCAGTGGGCGCGAGTTCACCAACGCTTCCGCTTCTGCAAGAAGTGTGCTTAATATCTCTTCGGAGGGAGCGCGTTCTCTCAAAGTTACCTTTAGTGCAGTTTTAATACTTCTGACTAGTCGCTCCCATGCTCCACCCATAAATGGGGCGGCTGGTGGAATAAAACGCCAATTAATCTTCTCATTACTTGCGAATTGATCAACTGATTCACCATAAAGGGCTCTTAGCTGACTCTGAGCACCGACAAAGGCTGTCCCGTTGTCAGAATACATCTCACTTGGCGTGCCGCGTCGAGCGATAAACCTCCTGAGACTCATCAAGGCGGCATCAGTAGACAGGCTGCAAACAATCTCGAGATGGACAGCGCGCGTTACCAGACACGTATATAAAGCAACGTATCTCTTTTCTCTTCGTCTTCCGATCGTGACTTGTACTGGACCAAAATAATCGATACCAGTGAACGTAAAAGGTCGTTGATGATGTGACAGTCTTGCTTCTGGCAAATTTCCCATTGGGGGTTGAAGGGGAGAAGCTCGACGTAAGCGGCAGAGACGACAACTGTGGGCCACAGATCTTACAGTGGATCGTAAGTGGATGATCCAGTAGTATTGACGGAGCTCGTTTACTACTAATTCAGTGTTGGCATGAGCGGCTTTCTGATGGTAATTCTCAACTAGCAGGCGTACGGCTTCATGTTTTCCGTCAAGTATTATAGGGTATATCTGGTCTTCATTAACGCTGGCGACAGCAGCTATGCGCCCAGAGAGTCGAAGTAAATGATCGCTGCCAATAATTGGGGACAGGTTTGTAAGTCGACTTTGACGAGGCAAAGGGATTCCACTCTTGAGGCTTCTGAGTTCCACGGAGAAGGTATGGGCTTGACTACGACGAAGAATGTGTATCTCTGCCAGTCTTATCTTTTCAGCGGTTATCTGGAGAAGGCCGGTGTGACGTGCGAGAGTACGCGTTGGAGGAAATCGCGGGGTTGGTATAAATGTACATATACAACCATCTAATAGAATCAAATTCTCGGGACTAAGTCCCCGCTTTTGCAGGCTACGCATACGCAATAATGATAGAAATGTGTGCGCTCTGGCAGTTGCCTGAACCATCCGCAACCAAGAACTAAATCGTTTAGGATCCGCAGAAATTGGTTCAGACGACTCTTCAGTAGTGATTAGATGAGAATGAATGTGATGAGTACGAGCGTCTGGTTTCAACTCTTCGCTGCCTAATTGAACTGTAATGTTAGAAGGTTCTGACGGCCAATTAGAAGTGAGCAGAAACTCGGGTCCTATGAACCACCGCGATTGAGGTGATACAACGCCTACCTTATTCCTCGTTGCATCATCAGCAACATTCAATATACTTGGCACCCACCGCCATTCGGTTGGGTTGGTAGTCTCAAGAATCTCGCCTACCCTGTGTGCCACAAACGGCTTAAAATTACGTGCGTCGCTGCGAATCCAACCTAACACAGACATAGAGTCTGACCAAAACACACGTTTTGTGGGTTTATCCCTTACCGCTTCACATATAGTTGAAGCCAGACGAGCCCCTATTAAAACTCCTTGGAGCTCCAACCTTGGTATGGAAACAGGTTTTAATGGTGCTACGCGTGCTTTGCTGCAAATGAGGGCGAGTTTCACGTTACCGTCACAATAAACTAGACGCCAGTAAGCGACCGCGGCGAAAGCGGATTCGCTAGCGTCGCAAAAGACGTGAAGCTCGCGCTCTACTACTTCTACATCGCTTGAATTGTAGCATCGAGGGATTGTAAAATGGGACGCGACAGCTAAATCGCGCAACCAAATTCGCCAAGCAGTATCGTCAGCTTGGGAAAGTTCAGCATCCCATTCTAGACCTCTCCGCCAGGCGTTCTGAAACATGATGCGTGACCTGACAACAATAGGGGCCAGGATACCAAGAGGATCATAAACCCGCATCATATGACCTAGCGCCTCACGCTTGGTGAAACGTTTAACCAAAGTCTGTCCGTCCCTGATACCTGTGTTAAAACTAAATTCATCAGACATCGGCTGCCATAGCAGGCCCAAAATACGAACAGGCTTCGAAGGGTTTTCAAGGAGGAGTTCCTTCGGAACGAGACGTAAGGCAGATTGATTGTTTGAAACCCAGCCTCGCATCTCGAAACCCGCGTGTTTATGTATGTTGACAATGTCAACAGCTAACTGAGCTGCTTCGTCCACTGACCCTACCGACACTATACAATCATCCATATAATGATCTTTGAGGATAGAATCGACAGCCTCAGGGAAACGAACTTGAAATTCAGCTGCGTTTTTATTTCTAATATACTGTGCTGTGAAGGGACTTGAAGCCGCACCAAAAATCATAGACGACATGCGGTATATTTTTATATCTGACGTTGGACTGTCGCGCCAAATAAAACGTTGGGCATCCCTGTCTTCGTCTATAATTTTTATCTGGGGAAACATTTCTCTAATATCAGCAGTCATTGCTACCTTCCTTTCTCGAAATCGCAGTAAAATATCGAAAATAGATCGAAGGAGATCAGGTCCCGTAAGTAAAAGAGAGTTGAGACTGACGCCACCTGACTTGGCCGCAGCATCGTGCACAACCCGTAATTTGTCAGGTTTATTTGGGTTAACTACCCCAAAATGTGGCAAATACCAACAAATCGATTGTGAATTTAGAGACAAACACTCTTCCGCATAACCTTTATTTAACATGTCATGAATGTTCTGCTTGTACCGTTTAGCATACTGCACGTCTTTAGCCATCTTCCTTTCTAAACTAAGAAACCTAGATAAAGCTAGGTTATAACTATGTGGGACTGCTAAATTACCTGCCTTCCACAGAAGTCCTACCTCAAAATGACTATTGGGTAAGCGGCGAGCGGTGCGCTCAAGAATCTCTACAGCTCGCTCGTCATCTTCACTACGACTTTCGTGCTTAGTTATACCTATGACGTCCAGTTTATATTGCTCTTTAATAAGACTCTCAAGGTTTGAGAGGTTGTTGTCTTGCTTTAATTGGGATTCTTCAATCGAAACGTGATTAACGAGTTCAATCGGTTTTGTTTTGCTACAGCTAAAACCAAACAACACCCAACCGAGGGCAGTATTAATAGCTACAGGTTGGGACTTAGTCCCCTTACGTGTGGCTCTGGATAGCAGAAGGTGCCAATTGTCAATACCTATTATAATCATGGGTTTCGCGTTATCATAACATAGGACGTCTGCCAGCTCTAAAAGATGGGGATAGCGGCGGACATGATCAGGGAGGATAGACTGGGCCGTATGAGTCGAGACGCCTAAATTACTCATCGATCGAGCGTTGCTTATCAGATAAGTTTCAGATTCGTGTCGTCCCTTTATGTTAAAGTCAATATACTGAACCCTAGTTTGCCTAGACAGGCCACCTACACAATCAATGTGAAGTATCCCTTCAGGTCCTTTCGCGCCTATCTGAGCTGATATATCGGAATCTATAAAGGTGGCTGTAGAGCCGTCGTCTAACAAAGCATGGGTGTCGACACTGCCCGAGGGACCAGACACGGTAACAGCAATAACCTTAAGCAGTGGGCGAGATGGTAAGCTACGGTTCGGTGAGGAATATTCCTGAGTATTTGTAAGTGTTACTAATTCCTGTTTTTTATCAGCTAAATTACCTTCCGTGGTTTGCGAGTCATTAGAAAGAGCCGACGTCGCCGTCGCAGTACTCGCCGTCGTCGCCGGCATAGAGGAACTCGATTCTCCGTCCTCTTCGATTACGTGCGCAGCTGTACTACGATCGGAGTGTAAAATTGCATGATGACGGAACGTGCAACCTCCTATCTTACAAACTCTTTTCTTACATCCGTTGTACCTGTGACCTCCTTTGTATAAACATCTATGACACAATCTTTTTTCTTTTACAAAATGCCACCTGTCACTAACTGTCAGCATAAGAAATTTTTCACAATCTGACAGATGATGAGAATTTGCGTCACAATATTTGCAATTAGATTTCGAATCGCATTTTGATGAACTTTTTTCAGCTGCTGTATTTACCCTATCACGAGCCCTACGCCAGTAGTTGGGCGGAGCAGGAGCACAAGAAGCACTCGACATAGCGGGATCGCACAAACCGTACTTCGTTTGAAGACTTACTTCTTGTGTCAAAAAATCAGAAAGTAGTTCGACTTTACCTATGCCGCTTTCCTCACAACGAGCTGCATAATCATGCCACCGTGTCCGCAAAAGTAGAGGCAGCTTGGACAACAGTGAATTAAATAATTCCGGGGATCTTAGATAATCAGTCTCATTCATTAAACGAACTATCTCTACGCAATTGCGAACACGGCAAGCAAATGAGGCGAGATCTTTTCCCTCTCCACCGATTTTCGGAAGAACTTTCACTGCCGCCGTCTCCTCAAGAACTATGAGCTCCCGTCGACCAAATCTCATCTCTAGGGCGCGTATGACCTCTATAGGATCGCGCGCCGCGACTAACTGTATGCGGACCGCCTCGCGCGCCGCCCCGTGCAGGGCATTATTTAGACGCGCCATATTTTCGGCCGTATTGTAAAATCTGAAAGTGTCTTCATAGACACGCTTAAAACCTAACCATTCAACAGGCGACTTACCGTCAAAGCTAGGTAACTTAATATGGGAACCTGTGCCTCCAGAAGTAATTTTTGAAGCTATTACTTCTAACGTCTTCACTAAAGCCTCGTCCTTCGAACAGTGAGGCGATTGAGTCCCGTGGTAACCATACTCAATGTTGCCTGCTCTGTCTAAAACATTTGCTATAGGTACATGTTCATCCATTTTCCTGAAACATAAATTGTCATTAGTTTCAAGCCAGTTTCGCACACTGGCATGCATGCTGCTGTGATGGCTAGAGCGTCTAGACGCCGTCTCGACGTCGACGTCAATAGCGGCGAGCTTCGCTTGAAGCTCTGCTTCCGCAACTTTACGCTCAGCTGCCACCTCAGCTGCCTTTAGGCGGCGGTCGGCATCGACCCTACGCTGTTGAGCCTCCAGGTCTGCGACGCGACGAGCATGTTCCGCCTCAGCTGCTAGCCGTCTCGCCACGATGGTGGCGGACGAACGGCTTGATCGGGATGAAACGGAATTTGTGGTAGGAGGCCGTGATGCGGTCGTCGTATCAACGACACCGGTAGGTGCGCCCTCGCGAGACGTGGAGGGCAGCGTGTCCCCCGCCGCAACTACATTACCTTCCGTGCTACACTGTTTCCTGTTTTTACCCAACCTGGTTTCCATTTTACAACGGTAAAAGGACCAAAAAATGAAAAGAATTGGTTCGCTGGTTCTTTTGGAAAATTCTTTATTAACAACTGCCTATCAAAACATAAATGTCAAAATGATAGAAAAACAATAATATTATAAAAGAGGTGCGATTCTGCACATTTATATACTAGCTGTTGCCCGCGACTTCGTTCGCGTGGATAAGTTACGTATAGTACGAATGTTAAGGACCCGCAGACAGCCGACACGACAATTGACAGCTTACACAAATCGTCGCTTTACTGATATTATAAACAGAACTTCCCAGATCATTCTTGAAATTCTGAGAACAATCTAAAACATTCTGGACCAATTACAGTCATACATTTTCGTAGTGCATTTAAAAAAATTAAAAATATTCTAGAACATTCTGGAAAAATCTGGAATATTCTAGAAAAGTTCTCAATGTTGTTACTCACAAACGCACTTAACGCCATTCATCGAGTTTATATAAGCCGTATGTTTTACAAAAGGATAGAAGTATCCCGTCACACATTTTTACTACCCACTTCCACCCACCTTAACCAAACTACCTTACTTGCAAGTGCAGACCAAGGGCTATCTACCACTGCAACCATGAGTGGGTGGTTATGGAGAAAAGGTTGGACATACATACACACACTTTCCTTTTATATATATAATAGATAGATTATGGTAATTCTTGAAACAAGGCATCACAGATGATTCCCTGGCGCATTTGCGCCAGAGGAATCAACTGTAACGCCTTGTTTCAAGAATAACCTTTACCGCTCGGCCACGACCTTGCCGCTGCCAGCGGCAGCTAGGAGCGGGGCGGCGAGCGGCGAGAACAAATGTACAAAAATGTTAGCAGCACGCCACGAGGCGCCGAAATCAACGGCCAACCCTCCGCCTGCCGAAACCGCGCCGCTCACCGCGCCGCGTCCCGCTAAGCCAAAAGTCGTGGCCGAGCGGTTGTAGCGACGTCTGTGACGGGCTTTATTCTAATAATATGTTACCAAAGGGCATTGACGATTTTTGTATGAAGCCTGGCATAGTTGCACTCCGCCATTTTGAAAAAAAATCAAAATGGCGGCCACGCATGAAACTTATATAAATTGATAGCTGACATCAATGCAAACAGAAAATATAATAGGACCAAACCCGTAAAGCGTCATGTTTCCGAGATATTAACGCTTAAAGTTGATCACGTGACATCGATATTTTTTGAACTTGCTTGCATTTTGTTGCATAGATGTTTGAAATAATCACTCTGAATGTTTAAAATAATGACTTGAATAATGATATTAAGCTAAAATAATAATTACGATTTTTTTCAAAATGGCGGACAGGAGGTATGCCACAAACATTCAAAGCCTTTTGGTTGCTATTGCCCTATTAGGTGCACTTGCACCATTGTTTTCTTACGCGGCTGAAGCGGTAACTTGTTGCACCTTGGATTTGAGTTGGTGGGTCTGAACAAGGAATTTAACTCACTGCGTCATCATATGGCTACATAAACATCATCAACATGGCCTCTCCCAAGAACGCCACCACACCCGGTCCTTCATCAGCATAGTAGCCCACAGATGGACACAGGCCTATCCCAAGATCCGCTGCTGACCCTGATCTTTGGCTCTTCGCATCCAATCACTGCCAGCCTCCTTTTCATTTTGCATGAGTACCTAATTACAAGAGGTAAATACCACAGAAATCCTGTCAACATATAATCCTATCTTGATACGATTTCTGAGGTAAATACAATCCTAGTCCCGGTTTATACGAATCTGGTTCGTCCAACGATCTCTATGTACTACTAGATGGCGCGTTCCAAACAATCGCTCTGTTCCACGCAAGTAGCCACAACTCTTTCACATTCACAATGAAACTTGTTCAGTTACTACGCAGAGCATTTAATTATTACTAAATATTTCAATATTTAGTAAATATGCAGAAAAATAATACTGAAATTGTAATATTTTGTACTGGAAAATGAGAATTTGTGCTTAAAGGGGTCTATTTTTCGCGTTGGTTGTCGACTTATAATGCAATTGTTGATCTGCAGTGAGTTTAATACCATACGTTCGAATCCACTTTCTGCACAATATTTAATCTTATACAAATAAAGGGTCAGGTGTAAACAGCTTTACTGAAGGTTCAACAGCACGTTGACTGGTAGAAGTATCTCGGACGTAAGTCCGCCTATAAATGTGTGCGAAGTAAATGTACTAGTCATTATAATAATTATTGTGTAAGTTGTATTTTTATGTCTTAATAAATATTGGTGTGGAAAATATTGTGATCTTTTATTTTCTCGGCCTAGGTCCCATTCACATCACACATCACACCCATCACAGTATAATTGGATGATAATAAAATGACTCGCATTTAAAATACATTCAGTATTTGGTCAAAATTTTTATTGAACAATTGCGATATTTCTCAAACGTATGCTTACTAGTCGCGGCGGGAATGGCGGGTAGTGGAGAGGTGTGGCCGGGAGAGCGGCCGGTCATTCAACTCCGCGCGCGCGCGATATATTGTCCATACAGTCTCATGTTTTTCGGAAAACTTGAAAGCGTTATAACTTTTTATTTTTTGACTTGATTGAAAAAATACCGAAATCGTAATTGTTAATTTTCATTACAGAGCATGTCTGATAATGTTCAGACATTTTTACCACCCATATTTTATACGGTCTGAAGTGTGCAAACGTACACAGCCTACCTGATGGTCAGCGGCCACTGTCGCTCATAAATCTACAGCCCAAAGTCCTCAAGTGCATTGCTTTCTGAGGACTTTTAGAATGTCTCATCATTAGTCTGCAAGAGGCCACTGCTGGACATAGGCCTCTAAAAGCGCGCCACTGAACACGATCCTCTTTCATTCAGTCACTGCCAGCCGCCTCACGTCGCCCCACCTATGTCAGCCAGGACGCCTTTCCCAAACTACGCCTGCCCAGTCGCGGTCTCCACTCGAGAACTCGTTTACCCCAAAGCTAATCGGTTCTCCGTATGCCGTGTGGTTTCCGGTAGAGTAGAATAGGACACTCCAACTCTTCCCGTGGATGTCGTACAAGGCGACTAAGGGAATACATTATAAAACATCAATCAGGCCTCCCCAACCCGTCTGGCCAGCGCGGGGAGTGTAGGCCAAATCCTCCGTCTGTCTCCGGCAGATGAGAGGGTTGTGCTCCTGCAGTGGAGACAAATATACCCTGATGATGAATCGGTTCTCAGACATGTGACAGCCCACTGACACTAACGTACTAACTTTTCTGTCTCGCCTACTCTTCACAACGCAGCAATGATTGCTAGCGACAGAAATAGTTAAGAGGGTGGTGACCATACTGACTAGAATCCTTGGACTGGTAAAAGAAATAGGTTAATCGAAGGTAAGCTCGAAGCTCGACACAGATGGCGCCACTAGCAGTGAGTAATTTCTAGCAACGATGGGTATTTATAAATAAAACCAAATAAATCATACTAATCGCATATTTAAATATATTTTTAATTATTCACATAATTAAAACAAATAATATTATAATTATTCTTATAATTAATTCCTGATTCTTTTTTTATTATAGAAAATATGTAACATCAATATTACGTACTACTCTAAAATACCTACATAATATTAGAGGTCATCATAATAGACAGTGCTATTAGAGAACAATATTAAATAAACATTTCTTAATTAATTACATAAAATAAGGTCGTTCAGCTCACGACGGCACACCCCACTCTAAATCGCTTATATGTCATTGTATGCGTTATATTATTGCTGTGTTAATTCTATCGTTATGCACTGATCATTAATGAGTGCAAACGTACACTAACTCACTGACATTAGGAATGCATCCCGCGCTCACCCGTCATAAAAAGTGTGGGGGGAGGTGCCATCGTGAATTGAACGATTCTATATGGCATTAGACAAGGACAATACAATTTACCAACAACTTGTACAAAATTATGTATCACCAGTGGTAATCGAAGACGTGGCGCTCGAGTTGACACAAAACTCGCCAGAAAAAATAGCACCACCTATTCCGACCCCTAACAATAACAAATAATTACACACATACCTACATCAAATCTTAGCGATTAAGGGCACAACAACTCGCAGCGTTTCGAACGCCGCGTTTTTTTAAATACGAAATAAGTTCACAAACTCAATTTAACATTTATTGCTTAAGTACAGTTCAAGAGATCTTAAATAGCGTTATAATAGGAACCTAGTAGGGCACTGCACTATTAAGAAAGTAGGACATTACAAAAATAAAAGATTTCGTCTTTAACTATCATCTAACGGTTTGAGATGAAGATTTTAAATACAATACCTAGAATGGGGGACCGAGTTATAGGATCGTGGAACGAATATGACAGCTATCTAATAGTGCTGTCCGATAAGTTGGAAGTTTACCTCATACCTCCCCGCACCCCATACCCCGATGCCCTTTACCTCGGTCCTCCACAGTAGCAGTGTTAAACAAAAACTTACTAGCATAAAAAGGAATTCAATCATTGACAATCACAAAGAATTTAATCAATCACAGGGATTCGTTAACGATGTAATTAACATGTGATCACATGAAAACAATCGATAGGTATGTTTATAAATACAGTAAAAAGAAAAGTAGCGGTCAAAAAAACGCTTGCTCGACTCGACTAGATTTGACGCATGTATTTAAAGACTTCCAGATCTATATGTATCACACTAAACAAATTTCAAACAAATGCTATCAGGAGCAAGTGGTGTGCTTTCCCAAAATGACTACTTTCTCAAAATGAGAAGTGTATCAGAATGACCAGTTTCCCAAAAGGATAAGCGTATCAATATGACCACTTTCTCAAAATGAGAAACAACTTTCTCAAAATGAGAAACAACTTTCACAAAATGATTACTTTCTCAAAATTTCCACTTTCTCGAAATGAGAAGTGTATCAACATGACTACTTTCTCAAAATGAGAAATGTATCAGAATGACCAGTTTCCCATAGTGATAAGCGTATCAAAATGACCGCTTTCTCAAAATGAGAAACAACTTTCTCAAAATGATTACTTTCGCAAAATAACCACTTTCTCAAAATGAGAAGTGTATCAACATGACTACTTTCTTAAAATGAGAAGTCGTCAATTTACTCACGCACATTTTAGAAAGTGAACTATCCGAATGTCCCCATGTAATACGTAGACATTTTGTGAAGTCAGGAGCAAGTGCTCCTGAGAGCAAAGTTGCAACAAACTTCATTCGCATCTCGTTCACAAAATAAACAACAGATGGCACAGCCTTTTTGTTATATCTGAAGTGGCAAACGGGCAGACAGCCCATCTGATGGTAAGTGGCCACTCGTCAATTAACTAGCCTGCTTCGGATTGTTATGTGCAACAAACGTAACTAGCACAAAGGAGAAATATGCAGCCATAAGTTATAAAAAAACTCTCCAACTCCAACTCTTCCCGTGGATGTCGTACAAGGCGACTAAGGGAATACATTATAAAACATCAATCAGGCCTCCCCAATCCGTCTGGCCAGCGCGGGGAGTGTAGGCCAAATCCTCCGTCTGTCTCCGGCAGATGAGAGAGGGTTGTGCTCCTGCAGTGGAGACAAAAATAACCTGATGATGAAGTTATAAAAAAACGTATATCACTCATCTCGTAGATAATATTTTGTATTCGAGACGCAATTAAAGTTTGTTTCTTTGATTGAAATTATTTTGTAAGTACATATTTATTTACACTATATTTATTTTACTGGGGAATGTATTGGGTCTATGAAACCTGCCGATACAGGGTGTTACAACATACGTATACCGGTGAAACACCTGGCTGTTAATGGACTAGGAAGATTGATTTTCATACAAATCGCACCGAAGTTGAATTTTCAATAGTTGTTGTATGGTATCCCTTGTAACCGACCTGTATTGGTATTTTAATACACTCTGCGAGTATAGAAACGATAGACACTAAATGAAGGGTACTAGGGAAGAACATGACGTGTTACAAATACATAGAGTTCAAATTACATTATCACAAAATGGAATACATTAAGATCATTTTTGGAATTTTTGTCTGATTATCTGTTTGTTTGTGCACGCACCGCGTAAAATCTACTAAATTAATTCTGATTGACATTTCATAGAAACATAGGGCTTAACTCGGAGTAACATTTAGTCTTTATTTCATCGCTGTCGGCTAACTCAATCAAAAGTTATGGGAGATTTTAGTTTTCTAAAACCAACTCAATACCTTACATTAGTATAAAACAATAACGCTCGGTGTAATTCAAATTGCGATGAGTTAGTTACATTAACAGCGAGGGGATAAGAGGGAAAGCGCGGAGGAGGCCCTGGAAGTGTATAGGAAAGAGCCGTGGGGCCCTGGAAGTGTATAGGAAAAACCGTGGAGGCCCTGGAATTGTATTGGAAAGAGTCGTGGAGGCCCTGGAAGTTTATAGGAAAAGCCGTGGAGGCCCTGGAAGTGTACCGAGGACGCCCTGGAAGTGTATGGGAAAGAGCGGAGGGGGCGGGGGCTCCGGAAGTGTATGGAAAAGGGGTTTTTGCGACATGAGATGTTCTTTCCCTGTACCCTCACAATGCAGCTGGTTGGGCAATACATGTATGTTGTTACATCCTGTATAAGCATTTTAAGAGAGAATATGCATTTACAATTGCGTAGCTAAGGATTCGTTTGTGAAAAAGTATTTATTGTTATTTAGACTTATTGTCGTTGTACTTTCATTTCTTAATTTTAACAACTCTAAGTAGGTACAGATCGTGCAGTTCACGAAGGCACGCCCGCTGCTCTAAATCGCTTACATGTCATTGTACACGTTATATTGTTACTGTGTTCGTTCTATCGTTACGCACTAATCATCAGTGTGTACATACGCACACTAACATACTGACGTTCGGATAGGCTCACGACATCCAGCGCTCACCCCAGCGCAAAATAGCTAGGCGTGCCATCGTGCTATAGTCTGTCATAAAAAATATAAACTCCGTTTCTAAAGCTTTGTATTTGACATTGACAGATTGGATATTAGGCCCTACATAATACTACAATGGGAGGGGGGGGTCAGAGTTAGAGGACCGTCCGAGGGCTGTGACAGTTACATATAGCAGCACTGCAATTGAAAGTTTGACATTTGGCTCGAAAGGACTTGGCTTACAGAGCCGTAAAACCAATTAAAAATACATTAGGTATTCTATGGTTTGACCAGGCTGGCTGTATGAAACGGACAGAGTTTTTAATGGCGGCGGAATCCGTCCAAATCAGGAAGCGCACTGAAACCCAAAATTGTTATAGGACTCGGTGGCCTTCATAACCAGACGGATTATGTGTTGCTTTTTTCAAGAATTTTGTATTGGAGCTAGTAGTTATATTCCCCACCTCTTACTAGTTATATTCTCTTTGGGTTTGACGTTCCGAACTACCTCACCACACTCATACCCCTAAGCCCTTTAACTCGGTCCCCCAATGTAGGACATTGGTATATTTTCAGTGTTGCAGTACAACTACCGACTATCGACAGTATCGATAGTTCCGAAATCAAATACTATCGAAATTTTTTTAGTGGCATACAGACTTCTGGTGGTAAGCCATCATAGTCGCCCACAAACCTTCAGCCCAAATACCACAAGCCTTGCCACCCTAACCACTGGAGCGTCTCACTGACATAACGATAAATATAAAAATCACAAAACGTCAGACGGTTATCCCACTAATATTATAAATGCGAAAGTTTGGATATTTGTCACTCAATAACACTTCAACCACTGGACGGATCGTGATAAAACTTGGCACACATATAGGTTAGGTCCTGGAAAAGGACATAGGGTAGTTTTTATCCAAAAAAACATCCCATTCCTACGGGAAATACATAATAATTTGTGATGTTAAGTTGTCCACGCGGACGAAGTCGCGGGCAACAGCTATTATACTATAAATTTCAATTCTTTTAAATGAATTTAGTAGGTACCGAAATTTTACTTCAGTAGATGACAGTAAATTTAATAGCGCGCAATCTAGAAACACTGTAAGGACGTCAGTGGGACGCTTGAGTGGTTAAGGACTGTGTAACAAACATAATTGATCTCTGTATTTATTTTAATTTGTCCAAATTTTTTTTATAACACTACGAATTAATTAATTATTACTTTATTTTAGTCTTTTTTGCTATCGATAGTACGTGACGTTACAACAGTATCGATAGCATGGTTAACTGCATAAAATCTATCGACAATTGATTTTACTGCAACACTAAATTCAGATTCAGCTGGAGTAAACTGACAGGTGGTAATGTCAGTTTGTAAAATAATGTTGTCATGTTTATTACATGATTATTGTTGCCGTGTGGTTTCAAATAGAGTAGAATAGGACCACTCCAACTCTTCCCGTGGATGTCGTACGAGGCGACTAAGGGAATAGACTCATACCATGACGCAAAATAATTTTTCGTAGCTCATAGTTCACCTCAAAGTTTTTTCCTTCAGGATTGACCCTAACTGGTTATATAAGCCGCACTAACTTTAATGATACATTTTAAAATAACTAATCAATGATCCGAGTTACTAATGCGTTACGTTTTTCTATGATTTCATGACATTTTGATTTGAATTACGTTCCCACTTATTTGACTGTCTTATTTTATTTTGTGTAAAGCATATTGTATGCCATTAGGCAGATTATAGATATAGGACAATATTAACACATTAAGAACTGTATTATGAATAACCTATAATCAACAATAAATATTTCATTTCATTTCATTTCACTAACTCAGACTCAAATGTTGCACATCACTTTCTGAATAATAGAGTTGTTCAATCGTGGAACAGGCTCCCAGATGAAGTGGTTTCAGCCAAATCAATAAACTCTTTTAAAAATTGCCTTGACAACTGGCTTAAAACTAATACAGTATAAAAGTTAAAATCCAACACTGTGAAATAGATACATCAGCATATTTGCTTCTCGTCTATAATATAAACAATAATTATAATAAATTAGATAACAGGTGATTTTAAAATGTGCATCTGTTATCATCATCATCAGGTTATTTTTGTCTCTACTGCAGGAGCACAACCCTCTCTCATCTGCCGGAGACAGACGGAGGACTTGGCCTACACTCCCCGCGCTGGCCAGACGGGTTGGGGAGGCCTGATTGATGCTATATAATGTCTCTGTTATGTAATTTAATAACCAATTAGCGTCAATCGTGAAGGAAAACACTTTGAGGTGAAACTATGAGCTACGAAAAATTATTTTGCTTCATGGTATGAAGTGTAGCTAATTGAAAATCCGACTCTAGTATTATTAGTATTCAATTTTTGTATATCATATCTACACCGACAAATGTAACGTGTACAGATTAAAAAATACTGTATAGAGAGATTTTCATATTTGGTCGTATTATTTGCAACTACCTTTGTACAACGATCTCTATGTACTACCAGATGGAGCGTTCCAAACAATCGCTCTGTTCCACGCAAGTAGCCACAACTCTTTCACATTCACAATGAAACTTGTGCAGTTACTACTCAGAACATTTAATTCTTTACTAAATATTGACATTATTTAACCGTAGCGTCAACAAGTTTCATTGTGAATGTGAAAGAGTTGTGGCTACTTGCGTGGAAAAGAGCGATTGTTTGGAACGCTCCATCGAGTAGTACATAGAGATCGTTGCCTTTGTAACATTATTGTTATTAACATAAATATTGCAATAATTCGCTGATGGCAGTAATAAAATAAAGACTAGTTTTAACACTGAAATCCTATCAAGATAGAATGGTTTGCAATATATTGCAAAAACGATCAAACGCTTACTGGTTTCGTGCCGGATTAAGGTAGGGTAAATATAGACAATTTTTTTTTGCAAAAGTGCCATATTGCGCGATTTTTAACTGCGTAACTGTAACTCCTCACTAGAAACGTGACCGTGAGGCATAAAAGGTACACTTTATAGGCGCGCTGTGTCCGAAAATCGACACGCACGAGACTGAAGTAAACAAGTGGCTATAACCCCTCTATCTTGATAGGATTTCTGTGAGTTTTAAGTAGTTTAAGTACTTTGGGCCTAATTATTATAAACAAAATCAGTCTACCGAAAAAACAACTAATTATTCCAACCTGCCCCCCTAGCCTTGCCTTTTGCGGGGGCCGAATAACATAAAAAAACTGTCGCAGGTAGATAAGAGTACAGGGAGATAGGACCACAGGCAGATGGGACCACAGGCAGATGGGATCACGGGCAGATAGGACCACAGGAGAACTTTTTATTATAAATTACCTGGACATGGATAATATTCACTGTCACCACTTTGCCAAATGTGGCTTGTTTCCGCTTGTAAAGGAAACCACAGCAGGATATAAACCGTTTATATTGTTTGAAGCTCTCTCTCTCCCTCTTTCTCTCTCTCTCTCTCTCTCTCTCTTTCTCTCTCTCTCTCTCTCTCTCTCTCTCTGTCTGTCTTAAAAATTTGACGAAAACACTTTAATGAGTTTCACGAGTGAACAGAAAACTAAAACACAAAGACAAATATGACGGTGGGCGACTTTTCAATAATTGTTTTACCAACACTCGTATTAAGGCTATGACACCAAAAAAAATATGATTTTCTTATGTAGACAAATTTTTTTTTATTACAGGCCACATAGGGGGAAAATCAGAGGGGCAGATCGGAAATATTAAAAAAAAAGCTAGGAACGTTATGTCTAGGTTGTCCCAAATGTCTTACATGACATTTAGTTTAAATTAATATTCTAAACATTAAACATAATTTGTTTCACTGTGACCTCATTATCAGTGATCGAGTAGATTGAGCGATTTACGGTAAATGACCGCAAATTTACATGTTAATATGGACATGCCTTCGAGATTCAGGGATTTTTAAAATTAATGAGACTATTATTAAGTGAACAATCTTTGCAAAACATTTGTAAAATTTAAACTGCGCGGAAAAATAGGAAGTACCCTTGCTTTGTAATTTTCTTTTTGACAATAATGTGAACTAATTTGATATAAGCTGAAATTGAACTAATTTAATTTCTTTTTTGACATTTAAATCTTGACATTTTTACATTTGGTTGATTGATTTTACATTTTAACTTTGACATTATGTTTAAGTTTTTTGGTTTGAATAATTTATTAATTAATGTGTTAGGAGAATTTTAATAAATATTGCATGCATATACAAAAGGCAAGGTATAGCGGCCCTAATCTAATAAATAAAATCGTAAACATCGCGTGTCTGTACATTGAAGATATTTGCAAAAAAAAAATTGGGGGGTCTAAGGATAAGCAACAGAACATATTACGATCATTTTTGAAATTTTTGTCTGTTTGTCTGTGAGTTTGTGCACGCATCACTTAAAAACTACTGATCGGGCTTTGATGGACTTTTCACAAAAACATGGGGATTAACTTAACATCTATAATATAACATCTTCTGTGTATCTGTATTTACCTATACTTGGCAATAAATGATTATGATTATGACAGGTACCGACAGCATGTCCATACTATGACAATGTTGTTAGTACCAAAATTAGTTATACCTACCTCGATCACTGCCCATTATACAGTGTTATTTTCATAATCAATGTCATCATGCAGCCAGGTGATGACGACTGTCCATGGTGTGGACGGAAGCTCAAAATGCCCTTGAGATTATGGAAATATCATTATAATCAGTTTTATTGCTCATGGGTGTATATTATAATTTCGTTCGCATAATTTGTATATAACTCTGAAGGCAAAATGCATAACTGAGCTGGTTCCTGCGGTAGAGGCGCGGTGCGGGAGGGGTAGCGTGCGACGTCACAGAGCTGTCTCGCTACACACGACTCCCGACTGAAGTCTCGCGTCACGTGACGTAAAGACAACACACCCCTCCCGCACCGCGCCACTACCGCAGGCACCTTCTCAGTTGCGCTTTGCGTGTAATATTTGGCTTAATATTCTTATAATACTGAGTATTAATTTTATATTCAATATTATTACTAGTGCTCGGAATGGGTACTGCAATTTTATGTACTCACGGTAAAACTAACATAGATTTAGCAAAAATCTTTTCTACAGATAGAAAAGCTTTTAAATCCTTTTTTGCGTAGATGAGCGATAATGTGACTTTTAAGATATAATTTAGTATATGAGAATGTCGTGAATGGGATAAGAAGACAGCCCATCTGATGGTGAATGGCCACTGTCGCCTTTAAATTGCTGGGTGCCACGTTACAGCTCTGAGGTAATTGCGTTGGAATAGGTGAATTACATGGGCTGCTGATAAACCAGAATAAAACAGCAATACATTTATAATGCTGTTGAGTAACAGAAATAAGTAAGAGGGTGATACTAGACGCGTCCTGCAAAAGATTCTAACCACCGCTTGGGCTAGCATTTGCTATCGTGCTGCAAGTATTAAAATTGAACTACCTATTCCGACAGGGTAAATACTCGAGTTTCAAAAAGTTTAAGAAACTACACCAGTTCATATAGATTTTCTGGTCCTAGCACAGATTCTGCACTGATGTAATATTTAATTAAATATATGCTTTTTCATGAACTTTTGGGGGGTGAAACGCTCGAGTATTTACCCTGACATTTATTCTTTGTATTCAAGAGCTAAGTAATTGAATTGGCCGATTTCAAGGTACTTTGTTTTAACATTTCTTCTACACTGGGTAGCTTAGTTTCTTATACATTTGTTATCAATAAAATCTAGCAACGACACGTTTACTTCAGCTAATCATAACAAATACACAAAGTGCACTCTATCTATACGTGCATAACCTTCTATTTCAATAAGCCTCTTCTTTTCAATAAAGCTACGTTAACACTAGGAGGTGTTAGTTAAAAAACACGATCGTTGCCACAATTGTTTACGTTCAGTACATTGCCTATCATGTTGTCTACTGCAATACGTTTGTCGTCATTGCAAAGTTTTGCGACAAAATACATCACTCCATCATGCATTACTACATAATATATTTTTATGTTATATTCGCTAGCCGCATATTAATATTATCAAAATAGTTTTATCAGGCACCGAACTGTTGCCTGGAAGAAGCCGTTTAAAGCGAATAAGTAGCAGATCATATATGTATAATGTTTTTGACACTTGTCAGTATTATCTGTCAATATTAGAAGAGGGATGAAACTCGTATGCAATAAGGTTGTTAATAGAATGGTAACAGGCGTACTAGAGAGCGTAATAGTCAGTCATCTCGTAACATTACATTATGAGATCTATAGCATAGATAATCGAGAGGGAAGATAATCGACCCCTAGGAGGTGGGGGGACCGGGGTATATGTGATTTTTAGCAACTAAAACCCCCTTGGTAGGCCACCCTCAGTGCGTTGAGACTCTGAGCTCTCCTGCATACCACACTGCTTGGATCCTCTCAGAGGAAAGGTATGATCTCATGGCCTCCTACCCCCAACAACTCTCGACACGCGAGTCAACCTGGAGGTAGCGACAGTAACTTAGACAAATACCGAATTGAAGGGGAGATAAGCTTACAAAATACTTGGGGCCGCACCTGCAGTAGGACCACGGGAGCAGTAGTGAGGGAGACTTGAGAACTTTCTCCTGCTCGTCTTCGTCAAGCTTAGCTCCTAACGGCGTATGTACTATATTGAGTTTCAAAGATATTCTAGGTACTACAAAGACGCTAAAAAATACTAGGGCCACTTCTGCTCGCATGAGCACCAGTTAGGGTGTCTTAGTTTACGCGAGGTTGGGAGATTCTTAGGGTACTACAAATACGCTAGCAGAATACTTAGGGCCACTATTGCCCCTGAGAGCAGTAGTTAAGGTGACTCAAACAGCTCGTTCTGCTTCATTTAATAGAGAGTTTGGAAGATATTACAAAGGCGCTAATAGAATACTTGGGGCACATTCTTCCTGGGGAGCAGTAATTAGGGCTACTTAAGAAACTTCTCCTGAACGTACACCCCTAGCTTTTAAAGAAGTATTTGGTATTTGGTTCTGCATTAAGTTTATGAAAGAGGTTGGCAGATTCTAGATATCCTACTATTTAGTATTCTGTGATATTACAAAGGCGCTAACCGAATACTTGGGGCACATCCTGCTTGGGGGAGCGATAGTTAGAGCTACTTAAGAAGCTTCTCCTGCGCGTCTACCGCTCGCTTTGAAAGACATATTCGATATTTTGTTATGCATTAAGTTTACGAGAGATGTTGGGAGATTCTAAACACTACAAAGGCGCTAACCGAATACTTGGGACAAATTTGAGTGGGGATTCTGTAGTTGGAGCTACTTAAGAAGCTTCTCCTGCGCGTCTACCGATCGCTTTGAAAGACGGATTTGTTATTTGGTCCTGCATTAAGTTTACGAGAGAGGTTGGGAGATTCTAGATACTACAAAGACGCTAACAGAATACTTGAGGCACATCCTGCCTGGGGAGCGATAGTTAGAGCTACTTAAGAAGCTTCTCCTGCACGTCTACCCATCGCTTTGAAAGACGTATTTGTTATTTCGTCCTGCATTAAGTTTACGAGAGAGGTTGGGAGATTCTAGATACTACAAAGGCGCTAACAGAATACTTGGGGCACATCCTGCCTGGGGGAGCAGTAGCTAGGGCGACTTGAGAAGCTTCTCCTGTTCGTCCTGGCGCGCTGGGTAGAGGTCTCCGTTGCGTTCGGGCGAGGTGCGCGACGCGAACGACGACCGCGTGTGAGGAGACGCCGATACCGGCGGGTTGGGGGACACCTGCGAGAGAGAAAGAGTCAGCAAGTGTTCCCTAAGTTTTCTCACTGTATATTAAGAAGTCGAAATCAAAATTCTTTATTGCAAACTAGTTCACTTGGTACATTTATATAAACATTTATTTCAGCGACTGCACATGAGGAGAAGAATTTTAAAAACTTGATTAACTGGGAAACTTTTGACCGCCTCGTAGGCCTAATGGTTTGGTCATTGCACTCGAGCGCCGAGGTAGTGGGTTCGATTCCCACTGGGGACAGACAACTGTATAATTTGGTCCTGTTATATTTGTTAAATTTGCCATGTGGTTTCCGGTAGAGTAGAATAGGACCACGCTAACTCTTCCCGTGGATGTCGTACAAAGCGACTGAGGGAATACATTATAAAACATCAATCAAGCCTCCCCAACCCGTCTGGCCAGCGCGGGGAGTGTAGGCCGAATCCTCCGTCTGTCTCCGGAAGATGAGAGGGTTGTGCTCCTGCAGTGGAGACTAAAATGACCTGATGATGATGACATATATATAGCAATTATTACCTGCCGCGACGGTGTCTTGTGATCACCGCAGATGCTTATGTCTTCATCCACCGACTGCAGCAGCTGTTGAAGAGAAAAAATATCTGTTAATAAATCTAAAAAAAAATAATGTTTACATACAATAGCATAACTGAGCTGGTTCCTGCGGTATCGGCGCGGTGCGGAAGGGGTGTGTTGTCTATAAGTCACGTGACGCGAAACTTCACAGCTCTGTGACGTCACACGCCGCCCCTCCCGCGCCGCGCCACTTATGCGGTTTGCCTACACTATCGTCTTCGAATATTTGGGCGCATGTAAAAGTTTTTCCAAAGTTCCTCTTGTAATATTTGCCTGTTGTTGCTGAAGCAGGTGTGTACTATTACTACAGGCGCACCAGCCTGTCCGTATAAATTTGTGTGTGGGTGTGCATAAATTGTAAAGCTGCTACACTGAACGCGCGAGCATAGTCAAACGAGAGGACGTTATATGTCAATAAGTGCTTTTATGTATGTAAACGCTTTATTGTACCAAAAATCACAACAACAATAATAAAATAGGAATTAAACTGTGTATAAAGGCGGACTTATCCCACTCAGGGATCTCTTCCAGTCAACCTTAGAGTAATCGTACTTATGTTCATGTTATTGTATTTGAAGCCTTAAGCTCATGTACGTAGGGCGAACGCACTACAAACTAGTCTACCACGATCCTCACTCCCTTACAATTATAGATTAAAGCTCATACCATAGACAAAGATAATAAAACTAACACGATCACGTCTGATCCTTTCCCTCTAAAATCCTCAAAATCCTCGACAACTGCGCCAACACTTTCTGCTCAATATCCGCTCGTCGCCAATCACGATCGTATTCCACCTCGCTGCGCTCCAGCTCACTATCATCGGCCGAGCGATCGGCCGAGCTTGAAGTTTTGGGCTCCTGGGTCGGTGATAGATTGTGGACGGTGAGGAGAGAGGAGTCCGTATGGAAGGTTGTCTTTTTCTTTTTATGCGGTTCTGTTTCTGCTGCCAGGGATAAGGACAGGTTAATTTGGATTGTAGTTAACAAGGCGTTGGAAAACAGAGACGAAACAAGGCTCGATTGACCCATCCCCCCTCCATCACCGGACTACCAGGCGTGGAGTGGGACTTCATCCTTATGTAGTAGACATACCATGCTCTCGCACGAAGCGTTTTGCTTCCTCTTTCATAATGCGAACTGCTAAGGAATTGAAGAGTAGCTTCAGTATTTCTGGACAACTTGGATCTATTTTAAGGAAGAGTGAATAGGCATCTTCTGAGTAAGCGCGCTCAACCTTAGGCATCATCGTCATCATCACTTATCATCAGGTGAGATTGAGGTCAAGCATAATCCCACTAATATTATAAACTAGCTGTGCCCGCGGCTCCGCTCGCGGCGACTACAGGATCCGCTCCCCTTCCCACTATAACTCCAAATGTAGTCCAAACTCATCGCAATCTGAATAGTACCGAACACTAAAATTATACTTCTTTGTTATATTGCATACTAACCTTACCGACTAATGTATTTGAAAACTAAAAATTCCATAACTTTTGACTGAGTAAACCGATTGCGATGAAATAAAGCCAAAATGTTACTTCGAGTTAATGTTTCTGTGAAAAGTCTGTCAAAATCGGTTCAAAAGTGGTTTTTAAGTGATGCGTGCACAAACAAACAGATAAACATTAAAAAATGCTGGAAATGTGTTGTATTACTTATCCTTAGACCCCCCCCCCCCCCCATTTTTTTGCAAATATCTTCAATGTACAGACACGCGAAGTTTACGATTTTATTTATTAGAGATGCGAAAGTTTGGATGTTTGTTACTCAATCACGCTTCAACCACTGGACAGATCGGGGTGACTCGAAAAACGTGGTAATGCTTTAAGTTTCAAGATCCACTATTTTCGAGCTTACCTGTAAGTATTTATGTGGTGGTGATGTGTGTTTTTTGTGTGTATGTCCTCTTGGGTCATCAAGAGAATAAAATAACCCTCCCCCCGTAGGGTTATTTTCTTCATTTGGAGGGCATAAAAAAGTGGTTTTTAGATTAATTCTTTAATCTAAATTAAATATTTATTTATTTAACTCTTTATTGCACACACACAGATAAAACAAAAATAATACATTAAAAAGAAACACAAGTACAAAGGGCGAACTTATCTCTGAGAGAGATTGATTTATTTTTTATTTTTAGGTTTCTGATGTACCTATCTGTCTGTCTGTCTAATAAATGGATTTAGAATGCATTTTCGTCGAGTTGTGAGCTACCCTGAAAGTTTCACCTGGATAGTTAATCGGGTGCTCGAATTGCAAGATTCCACCCCGGAACGACAGACAGACAAATAAAGACGTGGTAAAATTACCGTTGACGTCATCAAAGCTCTTGTTCAACACGCTCCTGTTCATCCAGAAGTTATTCCGTACGCATTCCGCGCAGTTACTCGCGTCTACGTCGTTACGTCCGGACGCTATATTTTTGGACGCGTTCGCCAGAGATTTTGAGGACAGGTTTGCGTTGAGCCACTCTCGGGCCTGGCTTGACGTTGTATCTATAATTTACATTACAGCTCAGCTTTGGCTTACGAATGAAAATGTCAGAGATATTATCATCATATCAGCCCTTTAGACGTCCACTGCTGGACATAGGCCTTCTAATGAACACCACCTTCCCCAGGTCGTCGGTGCACTTGTCGGCGGGGCCTCTGTCCCAACAGCCGTGGGTTCTGCGACAGATGTAGCCCACCCTCTAGCACTTCAGCTTGCTAATCCTGTCGACTATGTCGGTGACTTTCGTTCTTCGTCGGATCTTCTCATTACGAATCATATCCTTCAAAGAAACCCCCACACACAGCCCTCTCCATAGCTCGCTGAGCGACTTGACACTTGTGTATCAGGCCCACCGTCAGTGTCCACGTCTCTGCGCCGTAGGTCATGACAAGCATAGATATCATCATCGGGTTATTTTTGTCTCCACTGCAGGAGCACAACCCTCTCTCATCTGCCGGAGACAGACGGAGGATTTGGCCTACACTCCCCGCGCTGGCCAGACGGGCTGGGGAGGCCTGATTGAGGTCTGCGTTGACCCACTCTCGGGCCTGGCTTGACGTTGTATCTATCCTCCTGGTCCTCCGCTCTCCGCATCTAGCTCTATCGTTACGCACTAATCATCAATGTGTGCGCCCCTCGCGTAATGTATCGGGGCGAGCCGTCGTGAATTGTACGATATACCAAACTGCTCATCATCCTTGTTGACCGCCTCGTGGCTTGGTCACTGGACTCGAGCACCAGAGTGGGTTCGATTTCCGCTGGGGACAGAAAACTTAGTACAAGTTGGTCCCGGTCTGGATGTTATATTTGTGAATTGTCCAATCCTTGTTTAATTCCCATAGCACAGGAGGAAATCCTAGTTTAGGATTTAGACAAGTTTATGTATGTGTATTCGCACTAATATTATCAACGCGAAAGTTTGGATGTTTGTTACTCAATCACGCTTCAACCACTGGAGGGATCGTGATGAAACTTGGCACACATATAAGTTAGGTCCTGGAAAGTGGCAGCCGGTTGGTTGTACACTCGCTTCACGTTCATGAGCTCGTGGGTTCAAACCCCGCCCGTACCAATGAGTTTTACGAAACTTAAGTACGGTTTATTTATAATACCACAGGCTTTTCGGTGAAGGAAAACATCGTAAGGAAACTTGCATATGCCACAGAAGAAATTCTGAGGCGTATGTGAAGTCCACCAAATCGGCTTGGGGCACCGTTGGTGGACAGGAGTTTGGCACAAAAGATCCTGAAGGGTCGAAGTGTCGCCAGGTCTTCCTGGCACCCTAAGGAGATAAGATTAGGTCCTGGAATAGGACATAGGATAGTTTTTATCCCGAAAAAACATCTCATGCCTACGGGAAAAATGATATCTATTTTGAAATTCAATGTACACCCTGAACATCTATATCAAAGTCTAACCTTTAAAATTGTGAAATTTGGCAGATTCCCAAGAGTTGGCAGACCTGTGCGGCACACACGACCTCACCAGGTCCGTGTTGGGCCAACTGCTGGCCAACTTGTTGGACGAACACTTGTCAGAGTCGTCGAGCTGCTCTGAGGAGTCGTAGCGTTGTGGTTGCGAGATTTGCATCAATTCGATTATGTTAAGTCTTGGTGATAACTAGAATATAGTTCTAACTATAAAATACGCAACATTAATATCTGTCTAGTTAAATTACCTACTAGCTGTTAACTCGACATCAAACGCGCAGACCACTGGAAAAAGTTGCTCCCCACCTCTCTCTCTCTTCTTCTATCCCTGTCCTATGCTCTCCTCACACCTTCACTGCTTTCACCCTTTCCCCCCACACATATACTCCCTGCCATGACCACTCACTTCCGTCTTTAACTATGTCATTGCAATACGAATTCCGTCGAGCACTTACACCCTACACTTCTTTGTTGTATACTGATGCAGTGTTTGCATTCGCATAACTTTTGATTGAGTGGGCCGATTGCGATAAAATTAAGACTAAATGTTACTCCATATTAATGTGTAACATTTTTCCTATGTTTTTCATAAAACTGCATCAGAATTGGTTTAATAGTTTTACGTGATGAATGTACAAACACACAGACAAAAATCCCCCAAAATAATATTGATTTTCCAGTGTTTGATAGTTTCTGCAATATATTGCAAATTGTTGACACGTTTGTCGCGCCTACTTAACCATTCTATCTTGATAGGATTTCTGTGGCCCCTACCCTTAAAAATGAAACAAACAAAATTAAACCTTATTGCCAGTAGAAGATGATCCAAAATCGTCTTTAGTGGATGCTGTGCTGTTAGACTTGCCTAACAGCTTTTTAGACATAAGTGACATTGGATTGTTCGCACTTGATGCCACTCCTAAATGCTGGAAGGGCAGGAGGGGGGTTAGGAAAGTAGTAGTATAAAGCTAGGAGTTCGGATTAAAAAGGGTTGGAAAACATCGACGATCTGCGTAAGGCGGCTGGCAGTGACTGGATGAGAAGAGTCGAAGATCGGGTTCAGTGGCGCGCCTTGGAAGAGGCCTATGTCCAGCAGTGGGCTCTTTCAGGCTGATGATGATGTGTGAAAATCTGACATTGTAAAGTATGTGTAATCGCGGGGTCCATTGTTGCACCACTAATAAGCCAGTCCACCGCGATAAGGGAACAGCCCATCGGGCCTTTTACATAATGCGGTCCTAGTTTATAATAAATTGTCTGAGGAGGTCAAGTCCTTAACTAATAAAAAGTTTCTAAGTGAACTAAAATTATTACTTATAAAAAAAATTCCATACAACCTAGATGAATTTATAAATGATGGATAACTGATAGAGCTTTTTTAATTCTTGGTGTTTGTTTTGTGACATGTTTATTATAATTTTTAATATCTGACACTGTGTAATTTAGAATTAATTTATTATAAGATATTTTAAGCTACACCCTTGGGTACAGTTGTGTTGGGACTAAAACATATTTTAAGAACTTGATGTACATACAATTTAAGGCTGAATAAATGAAATGAAATAAGTACCTACACTTTCGTGCGCTCGCCCAGCCCTCCAGTCGGTTGGTTACGAACAGTAACAACGCTAACTCGAGCTCCTTAAGACACACTTTTGCGTGTATTGTCTGACAGTAGATGATTAAAAGCGTAGATATTTTTGTTTTACTATAGATTGACGATTAAGTAATATTAAATGATAAATGTGTGGGGACATTTCACACACGGCCACCTGATCCCAAACCAGGCAGAGCCTGTAATATGGGTATCAGACAGCTGATATACATACATAATATATATAAAAATAACATCCAGTCACAAGGCAAACACAAGTGCTCAGCACACGAATGTGTGCCCTGGGCGGGATTCGAACCCGCGACCCCAAGCTACGCAGGCAGGTGTACTACCGACTAGGCTACGGGGCCTACAAGTAATTTGTGGCCAAATGAAAATAAAATACATAATGCTCACGCCTTGGTCCCAGAGGGATAGGTAGAGACGATGTACTTTGCGAGATCCTGACAACCGTCGCAAAGCGACTTTCCTCCGTCCACTTTTCACCACGTGATATCACTTGTTCTCACAACCTCCGTGTTAAGACACGTTATGGTACCACGGTTAGCTAGGGATACACTTGTCCTTGCCGTGTGGTTTCCGGTAGAGTAGAATAGGACCACTCCAACTCTTCCCGTGGATGTCGTTCAAGGCGACTAAGGGAATACATTATAAAACATCAATCAGGCCTCCCCAACCCGTCTGGCCAGCGCGGGGAGTGTAGGCCAAATCCTCCGTCTGTCTCCGGCAGATGAGAGAGGGTTGTGCTCCTGCAGTGGAGACAAAAATAACCTGATGATGATACTTGTCCACCTCGTCAGAGCCCCGCGTGACTCGGTAAGGCTAACAGTGCCCGGAGCGCCCAGCTCCAGACCCTTACCTTATCTACTTCGGTGTCGAACTGCTCGTGTGTGGCACCTTTAGACAAAGCGCCTTTCTCCATCAGTGTCGCACGCTTGGCGGCCAGGTACAGGGATCTGGGGAACAGAACAGGGGTCTGTTACGCAAAGTCAACATCCTTTATTGCACACGAGTACAATTTGTACATTTATACACGTTATAAAATCTTTTATCGATTGACCACCGCTTCATAGGTGTGAACTCATATGGAAGAACGTTTAAAACCTGATGATATCTTATCTTATCTTCTTAGGGGGCCAGGAAGACCTGGCGACACTTCGACCCTTCAGGATCTTTTGTGCCAAACCCCTGACCACCAACGGTGCCCCAAGCCGATTTGGTGGACCTCACATACGCCTCAGAATTTCTTCTTCGGCATATGTAGGTTTCCTTACGATGTTTTCCTTCACCGAAAAGCCTGTGGTATTATAAATAAACCGTACTTAAGTTTCGTAAAACTCACTGGTACGGGCGGGGTTTGAAACCACGACCTCATGAACGTGAGGCCAGTGCACAACCAACCGGCTACCACGGCTCAAACCTGATGATATATATGACGACCTCTGATTCTGCTCCTCATTTGCTCGATACCCACAGTATAACCCACAGTGATAGATAATGAGTAATTCTCTAGTGAATAATAACCATGATGATCCGACATATATAACTAGCTTTTGCCCGCGACTTCGTCCGCTAAATTTCAATGTTGCTTTTAACGATTAATCTGGTTTCCCGAAGGAATGAGATGTTTTTTCGGAATAAAAACTATCCCATGTCCCATTCCAGGACCTAACCTATACGCGTGCCAAGTTTCACACCGATCCGTCCAGTGGTTGAAGCGTGATTGAGTAACAAACAGCCAAACTTTCGCATTTATAATATTAGTAGGATAACCGTCTGACGTTTTGTGATTTATACATTTATCGTTATGTCAGTGAGACGCTCCAGTGGTTAGGGTGGCAAGGCTTGTGGTATTTGGGCTGAAGGTTTGTGGGCGACTATGATCGCTTACCACCAGAAGAGGTCTATATACCACTAAAAAATGTCGATAGTATTTGACTTCGCAACTATCAAAACTGTCTATAGTCGGTAGTTGTACTGCAGCACTATACACCAATGTTCTACATTGGGGGACCGAGTTAAAGGGCTCAGACCCAAACCCAAAGAGAATATAACCAGTAAGAGACGGGACTCCCATACAAAATCACAACTCTCACCTAATTAGGTGCTAATTTAAATAAATGTAAATAAAATTCAATCTGTATTCACTTACTTAAAATTGAGATATGATTAATCTTTGAATCCTCAAATTTTTTTTTATCTAAATATCTCATCATGAAAATTAACAAATTTTGGCTTGCCTTATATACATATATATTTCATTCCAGATTAATAGTCCTATGAAAACCAACGCTATTTACGTCTCGGTAACATATACATGAAAGGGTCACCAGCAGCAAAAACAGGTTTGTATTACCATGTAAACTTTGCAGTCCACTTAGGAACACCATCTATTGTGTATTTTGTTTTCGAGACGCAAATGCGTTTGTTTTCATAGGACTATTAATCTGGAATGAAATATAGGTTAGCGCATTTGACATTAACGTTAGTAGGGACGCACACATTTCGATTTCTTTATATGTGTATAATCCGTCTGGTTACGAAGGCCACTGGGTCCTATAACAATTTTGGGTTTTAGTGCGCTTCCTGATTTTGAACGGATTAACCCGCCATTAAAAACTATGTCCGTTTCATACATCGGTTCTTTTACTACTGAGTTGCGCCAGTCTTGTCAAACCATAGAATGCCTAATGTATTTTTATATACCGTCTCTTGGTAGTAAATAGTGGGATTACCTCTTGATTGGCGGAATTATTGTGCCTTATAAGCAATTGTGTAATATTGTTACTAAGTATTTACCATGTTCTAAAATTATAAATTTCTCTTTTTTCACCTGCAATACTCTGTCGCTATGTCTTTCTTATTTTCCTTCGGAAAGGTTGCCTGGAAGAGATCGCTTTAAGCGATAAGGCCGCCTTTGTACACTTTCCAATAATCTGTACCTATTTTATTGTTATCCTTAATTTGTGTGCAATACAGAGTTTATCTATCTATCTATCTATAAGCATAATAACAAAGGCCATAAATAAAAAAATAAAAAAATTACCTCTTGACAGTGAGGTAGTATAGTTCTGTGATGGCCCGCACCGAGTAGTCGGGCACGAAGGTGTGCCGCAGCATGGAGTCCATGTTGATGTTCTGCAGGGAGCCCATCGTCGACGGCGTGGGGGACTCCGCTGGGAAATACATTAACACAATATCAATTATATTTGTTCGGAACGAACTAAAGTTGAAGATTTTATAATCTGTATTGTATTTAACGGTTCATTCATTCAATCCCTTTTACAACATCGTTCGTGTGGGACGCACGTCAATTATAGTTTAATTTAAAATATACGTGAAACTGCCGAAATATTCTTTTATTTATGTTTTATAACAACAATATTCTTTATTGCACATAAATTATCCAAAAAAAAGGGCATAACATAAAAGTGTACAAAGGTGGACTTATCTCTATAAGAGATCTCTTCCAGCCAACCTTCACTGTGGGAAAAGCTAAAACAAGCGGTAGGTCAAAAATAATAAAAATAAAATGTGCATGGATATTGAAATTTTATAATAAAATATTGTACTATACATAGAATAAATGAGTAGGTATAGCTACTGATATATACTAATATAAATTACTAAGTACATACGTAATAATATATATATAACATTAAATATTATAATTACAACTATACATTACATAAAAACATGCAAAAATATACATATATATAACATACCATACATATACATAATATATACTATATCACGGCAAGTTAGATAGGAAGTGCTCTTTGCATCTCTAAATGTGTGCAGGAAGACCGTTCCACAGTCATTACTATTAAATTATTATTAGTTATCGTCCAATATTATTACAATATTAAACACAAGAATGTCGAGAAACCCAATTGAAGTCAATCATCTTTTTTTAACTCTTTATTGCACACACATAACATTACAACAAACACAAATAAGGAAATTACAGTACAAATGGTGAAGCTTATCTCTTTAAGAGATTTCTGCCAGCCTACCAGAGAAAGAGAAAACTGCGTGTTAGGGCAGACGTGTGTGTACCTAAATATACATAATAATTAATTCGATAAACTACATGTATACTCGTATACATACTTAAAATATATACATATATATATATATAAATATAAATACAGTCTAATAAACATACACATATATGTGTAAACAGATACTCATACTATAAATAACTAAGTATATACGAATATAATATATTGTATTTAAAATATAATATATAACATGTGGATAGATATATATACCAAGATAGTAAATATCATTATATAAAATAGATTTTTAAGAAAGAGAGAGATAATGCTCTTTCACTCGCTTCTTGAAAATCGCGACAGACTGACTGTCGCGTATGTCGGAAGGAAGTGAGTTCCACAGCCTGACCGCATGTACCGAGAAGGAGTAGGAGTAGAAGTCGGTAGAGTGTAAAGGGATTTTAAGGAGGGAACCAATATGGGATCTGCTGCACTTGTCAACAGGGCGCATAAAGGAAAAACGTTCACATAGGTAGTTGGGGATAGACGGGTTCTTGAGGACATTATAAAGGAAACAAAGGATGTGAGTATTCCTGCGGAAGCGGATTGGGAGCCACTTGAGCTCGGCCCTGAACTGAGAGACATGGTCAAATTTACGCAATCCGAAGATGAATCGAATGCAAAGATTTTGCAGGCGCTCAAGTTTGTTAAGCAGCTCCTCTGTGGCATCCAAATAGCAGACATCAGCGTAGTCGATAATAGGGAGAAGTAGTGTTTGCGCTAAAGTGATTTTAGTTTTCAATGGCAAGAAGTTTTGGAGACGCTTGAGGGAATGAAAGGAGAAGTGGACCTTCTTGCTGACCGCATTGATCTGAGAAGTCCAAGACAGGTGATGGTCGAAGACAACTCCTAAATTCTTCGCAGTTGCAGTATAAGGGATAGGTACATCGTTGTAGAGTACTGGAGGGATAAAGGAGCTATCAAGTATTTTTGTGTAGTACTTGCTACCGACCATCATTGTTTGCGACTTATTGGGATTGACCAACAAACCGTAACGTTTAGCCCAAGTAGAAATGCGCTTGAGATCGCTGTTTACCGCATCGACTGCGTCGACGACGTCAGAGACTTTGAAGTGACGATAGATCTGTACGTCATCAGCATAAAGATGAAAATTAGACGAGATAACCTTTGTAATGGTGTTAATGAAAATAGAGAAGAGAAGAGGGGAGAGAACGCCACCCTGTGGAACGCCCGCAGTGAGGTCACACCAATCTGAGGAGGCCTCATCAGAGCGGATACACTGCGAGCGATCCCGAAGATAAGAATCAAACCATGCAGCTACCGGTGTAGATATATTAAGAGACTGGAGAATGCCAAGTAGAACATCGAAATCCACAGAGTTGAAGGCGCTACTGAAGTCGAGAAGAATAAGGATTGTGAGATTCTTGTTCTCCATGGCTAAACGAATATCGTCAGTGACTTTTAAGAGGGCTGTGACTGTGCTGTGACCAGGTCGGAAACCGGATTGAAAAGAATTAAGCAAATTATTGCTGTATAAGAAAGCTGCCAGTTGCTTGTGGACAATGTGTTCTAGTACCTTAGACAGGAATGGGAGGATGGAAATTGGGCGAAATTGAGAGAAGGAAATAGGGTTGGAAATTTTAGGAAGCGGAATAACGTGCGCCATCTTCCAAGATGCAGGGAAGGTACTAGAATATAGCGAAAAGTTAAAAATATGTGTTAGAACAGGCAGAAGTTCTGACAGGATGAGAATAATCATGCGAGAGCACAAACTGTCATGGCCAACAGCGGTTGAAGTAATGGAGAGGATGTGTCTCTTAACATCACACTCGGTAACTGCATTAAAAATAAATGAAGAACATTGCGGTATAGGCAAGTTGGAGAGTTCACTAAGAGTGCTAGTCTTAGTGTGGTCTTCTAAAGAGACAGGCGGAGTAGAGAAATGCGCATTTAAAGCATTCAGATCAACAGAAGACTCACAGGATGTTGATGATTTGCCAATACCGAGAGTTTTGAGAAATTGCCATACTTGAGCAGGATTCGAGTTTTCTACGGAGTCATGAATATGGCGTCTTTTAGCATCTCTGCACATCCGGTTACAACGATTACGCAAGGATTTATAAAGGGCTAAGCTACGATCGGTTGGGTACTTTTTATGTTTCCGTTTAGCTTTATCCCGCTTTGTCATAGCTTCTTTGATTGACTGAGTTAGCCACGGAGCTGGAGCGTGTTTCACTTTGACACGTTTGACTGGTGCATGCCGATCGTACAAATTCCTGATAGCGGAGCTAAACTGTACCACTTTGTCGTCAATATTATCGCTGTCGAGCACAGGTGTCCAGTCAATAGAAGCAGCGTCTTTCCTCAGAGCCTCCAAAACTATGCCCTTGAAACTACGCAGTAGTAGGTACTTAGGTTTGCGCTTAGGAGGTCGGACTTTATAGGATAGGAAAATAAGGTCATGATAGGAGAAGCATGAAGTAAGCTGACCATGTGTGGCAACAGAATCAGGTGAAGAGACAATCATAATATCAAGGAGGGAAGGAATACAGTTAGGGAAATTATGAGTAGCTGAGAGAGGAAGCAGGTGTAGGTCCAAACATGACAGAAGGGATTGAAGTTTTAAAGTACGAGAATCATTCTTTATAAGACAAGTGTTGAAATCACCGAGTAAGAGGACATGATCATAAAGAGGACACAGGTCGTGAAGAAGAGTATCGAGAGCGGAAAAATAATCAACTCTGAGTGAGGGGCTATAAAAGAGAGCAAGCAGAATTTTAGTGTGATGTAAAGTTATTTCAAGAAACAAGTGCTCGGCTGATTCAGAATATAAGCTAGGGGAGACGCTGACTATGCTGTGAGGAATATCAGCTCGTAAATAGATAGCAACACCCCCACAACCTGCTCCTGTGCGGTCGTTGCGGATTAATTTGAAACCTGGAAGTGAATAGTGGCATGAAGGAAGTGAGGGTTTAAGGAATGATTCGGATACAAGTATCGCATCTACCTGGGAGCTACTAAAGGTTGCCAGAAGATCAGGATAATGCGCTGGAATACTCTGAGCGTTGATGTGTACGACATTAAGATTACTGCGGAAACGGGAAAAAACAGAGGATATTTGGTCATGCAGTGACAGGTCTGTGGTGGAGTCATCACTGTCAGCACTAAGAAATTCATCAGACGAAGAGCAACAAGAGAAGAAGCTGTTATTTAAGTCATTATCCATAAATTAATAATAAATATACTAAATAAAATACACTAATAAATAATATAAAAAATAGATAACTGATAAATAATATTTAAAATCTAAATAAAATTAAATAGATACAGTGGCACTAGTAAGTCGCCACTCACCAGTATACTAAGATGATTACAATCAATATATAAGAGTAAAGTATAAACAGTGATAGAACAGACAAAGAGAAAGTACACTACATTATACAAGGTAACAGGTAGTGAGAACAAAATATAATTTCATTGTAGTAAGACAAGGCTGTATGAACTTAATATCCTTTAACACTTAAATGGAAAAATATTTGCTCATATGAAAACAAGATACATGATACAAGGCTGAATGTACTTAATACCTTGTCCTTAATACGGAAAAAAAAGAAATACCAACTTGACGTTTACGTCAAAAACAAGCGAAAATAAAAACAAGTTCCCAACCTCAAATATGCAGTGATTGAACTATAAATGAATCTACCTGAAGAATCATGTATGAATCATGTATGAATTTGTAAATAAGTAAATACCTACATTCGTGCCTTATTCATGCAAGATCGGGTATAGTGCTACTAAATTGAGTAGTCGATACATGATATAAACAAACAGTAGACAATAAGATTACTGCTTAGCGCGTTGGGGCCTCGCTGTTCTCATCATCATTATATCAGCTCTGACACGTCCACAGCTGGACATAGACCTTCCCCCGGTCACCTTCCTTGACCCCCGCCCTGGTGTATACAATGCCCCGTGAACAATTTACTGACCTTACTAAGTCTTAACCGTAGTAGAACAAGTTCACTTTTTATTGTAATATATCACAACTATTAATATAACAGTGCATAAATTAGAGAGATATATTTATGCGGACATATATCTCCTAATTGTGTGCTCGTAAAATATTGTAGGGCTACTGCACCAAGTGCACGAGCACAGTCGATAGAGAGAGAACGATGTACGTCAACAACGTAAATGCTTCTCTTTCTAACTGCCAGCACTGGACTCACCGACACCGACGTTCTGCGTGAGCGCCTGCACCCCGAAGTAGGTGAAGGGCCCGGCCTCGAACACCAGGTTCTCTCGACCGACGGTCACCTCAACGCGACCCTCCAGGATCAGGACGAAGTAATCCACCTGAGAACACATGGTAACGGGCTGGATAACACTAGATCGCACCGTAGCCGCAAACATATTTTTTTTTATTTATTTAACATTTATAAGAAAATAGATCATATGTCTTACATAACTCACACATAATAAACCTCTTGGGTTTGTCCTATGTGCGGTGAGGCCGATAAAAACAATTTCGACAAGATTCTAGACTACCCCTTAAAGTATTCAATCATTTGTGACAATTTATATAGATAGAGTTTTTGGGTTGAGTGGAGTTTTGCAAAATGCCACCGGCTACAAGATCAAAATGTCTTAATGTTTTATAGTATAGTGACAAAATACTGCAAGTTATCGACCAATCAATTTAATTCTCCCCCGCGCGCGGGTAGTCTCCGCATAGTATCGACCTAGTTTTTAGAAGGCCATGCATTCTATTCACTAAATGATTTCATGGATAGATGAATATTCATTTTCTGATGGCTTAGCTTAAGTTGTAATTAAAATTAATTAAATTATTTTGTAACTAGAATTGACATAAAAATAACATTGTACTGTGACCTGCCCAATGCAACGTACTCAGTTGCAAGGGTGAATAAATTGATTTGATTTTAATTTGATTTGATCTGATTTGATATCGACCAATGAGTTTCAATAGTCGTTAACCCGCATGCTGTGCATCGATTTAGTCATCGACCAATGAATGTCAGTGGTAGTTACGGTACACGCTGTGCATCGACCGAGTTATAGACAAATAAATTTCATTAGTCGTTCGTTACCAAGCATGCCGTGCATCGACCGAGTCATCGCCCAATCAATTTCACTAGTCGTTACTTAGCATGGCGTGCATCGACCGAGTTATCGACCAATAAATGTCATTACCCGTTACCCAGCATGCCGTGCATCGACCGAGTTGTCGACCAATGAATTTCATTAGTTGTCACCCCACATGGTGACCAAGCATGCCGTGCATCGACAGAGTCATCGCCCAATTAAAATCAGTAGTCGTTACTTAGCATGGCGTGCATCGACCGAGTTGTCGACGAATGAGTTTTCTTAGTCGTTCCACCGCAGGTAGGGAGTTGCCGCATGCTGCGCATCGTCCGAGTCAACGAATAATGGAAATGGTAAAACTAACCGGCTTCCCTTGATGAAAGACGTAAGTGCTCTGGTCCTTTTTCGTCTTGCCCTTCATCTTGATGTAGTGGATGACGTCTTGCTTCAGCAAGCGACGCAGCACAGTTTCAGAAACCATGTCCGGACGGAACGCGTCGACACCTGTAGCGATAGATTATTTGTTTTAGTTCTTTATTTGCAATGAATAGGTACAGTTTTTGGTCCTAAAATTAATAGTTTCATCTATCCAGCTATAATAAAAGTAGCATGCAAATACAAATACATTATGTACTGTTAAGTACTCGTGTGGGTCATTTTCTTTTATTATCAAGAAACTCTTGAACACTGTAAAAATTTGACTTCAATAACCATTCCCTTAGTCTATATGACATTTGTTTAAGTGGTAGACACTTAATTGAATCTGGCAATTTATTAAATATTGTAATGCACATACAATAAGCATTTTTTTGATATAAAGTTAACCTTGGATGATGATCCAATGCAAGTCGTTCAGTGTATCTTGTGTCTTGTTATTAAAAATCAACTCAAGAGGCTTTTAATACAGCAACACTGTTGGAGCACATGGACGCCTAGGTTGTTCCCGTGTTTTTTTGGAGAACAGTTTGTTGTGTAATTCTTTTTCTTTCCAAAATAATGTATACTTCGGGCTTTACTGTTTAGCAGTATATAGTATATTATATAACAAATGTATGCGCGGGTGTACACTGTGAAGGAAACACAAATAAACGTGACTAAGCTGATCTTATTAAATTAGAGAACTTCCTAACATCAAACCTTACTATCAACGAAGGGGGACGAGTTCTGGAGTGGAGACCACGGATTGGCAACCGCAGGGTGGGACGCCCCGCCGCCAGATGGACCGACGACCTAAAGAAGGTGGCCGGAAGCGGCTGGATGCTGAGGGCGGAGGTCCGGGTGTGGTGGCGTTCATTGGGGAAGGCCTATGTCCAGCTGTGGACGTCTAAAGGCTGACATGATGAAGGGAATGTACGAACTAAGAACAGTGGAAGTTATACTACAAAGGGCTCGTTCCCAAGGCCGTAAAACCTACCTTCTCGACAAGGGGGTGGAACCAAATGGTTAAATCAAATCATTTATTAATTCAGACGATAGTCCATAAAATGTTGTTAGTATAAATAAAACTTAAGTCTATGTTAGTAAGTGGACAATAAAATAAAATTTGTTTTGTTTGTGAAGGTGGATAGTCACCCAGTGCCTGAGTATTGGACTATTCACCTTCTCCCGTATAGCGGTCAGGAAGCTGTTAGTGCTGCCCCGCACGCGGTGCATCAGGGAGGCAATTCTGTTGCGCAGGATGGCGTGGAATCCATCCACACGCGCCTCGGCGGACATACCTGACGCGCTACAGTAACGTGGCAGCCCCAACAGCATCCTGAACCCATTATTATATTGAACACGCAGGGCAATAATAATAATAATAAAATCATTTATTCATCTCTTAAAAAATGTACATACAATAACTCCGCCAAACTGTATAATACAGTTTGTTGGCAGAAATAGCTCTCTTACTTTATACACATCTATGGCAGAGAATACTAACTATCACTACGCAATGGTGAATAGCAAAGCAAAGTTACAAAGTTTTTAAATATGATATTAGCACAAAAAGATTGACGGCTCGCTGCGTATATCTGACCCACAGGCTGCACGTGTAGAAAGACTAGCCTTAAATAATGTTAACTCAACTTGTTTCGTACAACGTGCAAACCTGCGAGCCAGCATATTACGTCTCACCGCCAACGCCCTGCGCTCCCTCTGTATGTCAGTGTCGTCGTTCAGATCCTTCGTTAAGCAGGTTTCTAATTAGTTTTTTTTATAATAGCGAATTTAAAAGAGGGCGTTTACAATCTTAACTTTGCAGCTGTAAAAAAGCAGATACGCCCCTTCGTAATGCGACCCATCCTACTAATATTACAAACGCGAAAGTTTGTAAGTATGGATGGATGTTTGTTACTCTTTCACGTAAACACTACTGAATGGATTTTAATGAAACTTTACAATAATATAGCTTATACATCAGAATAACACATAGGCTACAATTTATAAAGATATCGTGTGAATTGTCCAAAATATCAAGTAAGTAGGAAAAAATCTACCATCTGCGAGCTATTCTGGCGTGCGCCATAAAGTTATAATTTTAATGTCATAATGTTAGTTCTTTTTTACGCCACGCTAATATAAGCTACTCGAAATACTAATCCAGCGCAGACGAAGTCGCGGGCACCAGCTAGTGTTATAATATGTTGTCTACTCACTGCTGCTAAGGAACTGGAAGGTGGCGAGCGTCAGTTGAGGCGAGATGTGTATGCGCTGGTTCTCGTGCCGCTCCGCGAACGCCGTGAAGTCCGCGAGCTTGTTCATTGGACGGTTGCGACGGCGCTTCGTGCGGTTGTCCACTGTTGGGCAAAACAATTATTTATTTTATTTATTTAAAAACTTTATTGCACATTAAGTACAAAAGGCGAACATAATGCCAATATGGCATTCTCTTCCAGTTGACCTTTAGGTCATGCAGATAATGAGTGGTAGGCGCAAAAAATTATATGAGAAAATGTGTTATATAATATACTATACTATACTTACATAATAAATACAAACTAAAATATACTAAAAGTAATCTATAAATTGTTTATGTAATCTTATAGCGGAGCTTTTCGTCCGTCCGTCCCGCCGGACAACTCAACATTGACCGATTCAGTTAAAATTTGGAACTTAAAGGAAAATTTTGGAAAAACATTCCGAATGTAATAGAACAAACATGTCAGAAAAGAAATAGATGAGGGTGGTTCCAATAATAAACAGGCGCATCCTGAATTTATAGTCCATCAGCAAGTTTGCACAGAGCAGTCTTTAGTCTAGTGGTCCTTCGAACCGGATGGTCCTTCGCACCGGATAATCACTGATACTGAAAACATTGGTCTCGTCAACGATCTCAGCTTGTATCAATGACGTTCTCCAAGGCCATCGGCCCATTATATGGCACATTAAGAAATGGTCTTTCGGTGCGAATACTCACTGAAAATATGCTTTACTCATCCATGATTCCCGCTTGAATGAACCCCTCAACATCTTCCAATATGCCATCTTATAGTCTCATAGAACGGATCTACCTTCCCTCGTTGTTCCTTTACATGGTACACTAAAAATAGTCCTTCGCGCCGGATACTCACTGAAAACATCGGTTTCATCCACGATCTCCGCTTGAATCATCTCCTCGATGACATCCTCCAGTGTCACCAGTCCTATCGTCTCGTAGAATGGATCTCCCTCGCCTTCGTTGTTGATCCGATGGACGAACGCCATGTGCCCTTTGTGGCCTGAAGAAAAAAAACCTAATTAAAAACCTTTCTTCCTAATTTTGAATAAGAAAGTTTTAAAATACGAGTATTTAGGAGATATAATATTGTAGAGTAGAGATATAATATTGTATATAGAGTACGTACAAGTGAGGGGGTGTGCGTAAGTGCGTCAGCTCAGCAGTGTGTGTGTGTGTCTTAACATTACATTTAGCGTGACGTCTTCGAAGACGAAGTTGCACGAATGACGAACAGCCTCGTGTTTATGTTATGTGCGGGAGTGTGTATAAGTGCATGAGTGAAACAGTGTGTGTGTGTGTGTGTGTCTGTGTGTGTGTGTCACCTTTGAACTGCCTCAACATAACATCTAACGTGACGTCCTCGAAGACGAAATAACAGAAACGATGCATTGAGAAACAGCCTCATAACTATGTTGTGTGCGGTAGTGTGTATAAGTGCGTGAGCGCAACAGTGTGTTTGTGTGCGTCTCACCTTCTTTAAACTGAATAAACGTGACGTCGAGCGAGACGTCCTCGAAGACGAAGTTGCACGAATAATGAACAGCCTCGTGTTTATGTTGTGTGCGGGAGTGTGTATTAAGTGCGTGAGCACAACAGTGTTTGTGTGCGTCTCACCCTCTTTAAACTGCCTAAACGTGACGTCGAGCGTGACGTCCTCGAAGACGAAGTTGCACGAATGATGAACAGCCTCGTGTTTATGTTGTGTGCGGGAGTGTGTATAAGTGCGTGAGCACAACAGTGTGTTTGTGTGCGTCTCACCTTCTTTAAACTGCCTAAACGTGACGTCGAGCGTGACGTCCTCGAAGACGAAGTTGCACGAATAATGAACAGCCTCGTGTTTATGTTGTGTGCGGGAGTGTGTATAAGTGCGTGAGCACAACAGTGTGTTTGTGTGCGTCTCACCTTCTTTAAACTGCCTAAACGTGACGTCGAGCGAGACGTCCTCGAAGACGAAGTTGCACGAATAATGAACAGCCTCGTGTTTATGTTATGTGCGGGAGTGTGTATAAGTGCATGAGTAAAACAGTGTGTGTGTGTGTGTGTGTGTGTGTGTCTGTGTGTGTGTGTCACCTTTGAACTGCCTCAACATAACATCTAACGTGACGTCCTCGAAGACGAAATAACAGAAACGATGCATTGAGAAACAGCCTCATAACTATGTTGTGTGCGGTAGTGTGTATAAGTGCGTGAGCGCAACAGTGTGTTTGTGTGCGTCTCACCTTCCTTAAACTGCCTAAACGTGACGTCGAGCGTGACGTCCTAGAAGACGAAGTTGCACGAATGATGAACAGCCTCGTGTTTATGTTGTGTGCGGGAGTGTGTATAAGTGCGTGAGCGCAACAGTGTGTTTGTGTGCGTCTCACCCTCTTTAAACTGCCTAAACGTGACGTCGAGCGTGACGTCCTCGAAGACGAAGTTGCACGAATGATGAACAGCCTCGTGTTTATGTTATGTGTGGGAGTGTGTATAAGTGCGTTAGCGCAACAGTATGCGTGTGTGTCTCACCCTCTTTAAACTGCTTAAACATGACATCGAGCGTGACGTCCTGGAAGACGAAGTTGCACGAATGATGAACAGCCTCGTGATTATGTTGTGTGCGGGAGTGTGTATAAGTGCGTGAGCACAACAGTGTGTTTGTGTGCGTCTCACCTTCCTTAAACTGCCTAAACATGACGTCGAGCGTGACGTCCTCGAAGACGAAATTGCACGAGTTCTGGTAGTACTGGCAGAGCGTACGCAGCGGCGTGTTGTCATCAGGGTCCACGAACGCCAGGTCCTTGATGAACAGCACCGTCACTATGTTACCGCGGTGCCCCTCGTACACCGGGATGCGGGAGTAGCCTGTGGCAATGTTGACACATGAGAACATTCAAAAGCATTTTTGACTATATTGCATTTCCATGGCATTAAGAACTAAAAAAACAACAATAGGTCTTACTTGATATTAATTATCTACATCTACACTATTATAAAGAGGAAAGATTTGTATGTTTGTAACGAATAAACTCAAAACTACTGGACCGATCTCAAAAACCCAACGGCACAGGGCCCTACCTTTGATTTATCTTATTCATTACAATCATTAAGTCTACTACTCGCCCATGAAGGGTTCCGTAGCAGCAAGTAATATAATATAAAAGTTATTGTAGTTCGTTGTAACTTTGATCGATGTTTTAATAATAGTTGTGGTTTACAATTTATGACGTATTAAAAAAAAACTACTTACTAGATCTCGTTCAAACCAATTTTCTGTGGAAGTTTGCATGGCATTGTACAATAATTTTTTTTAATTTTATCATTTTCTTATTTTAGAAGTTACAGGGGGGGGGACGACACATTTTACCACTTTAGAAGTGTCTCTCGCGCAAACTATCCAGTTTAGAAAAAATGATATTGGAAACTTCAATAACATTTTTGAAGACCTATCCATAGATACCTACACGCATGGGTTTGATGAAAAAAAATTTTTTGAGTTTCATTTGTAAGTATGGGGAACCCCCAAAATTTATCGTTTTTATTTCTATTTTTGTGTGAAAATCTTAATGCGGTTCACAGAAAACATCTACTTACCAAGTTTCAACAGTATAGTTCTTATGGTTTCGGAATAAAGTTGCTGTGACATACGGACGGACAGACAGACAGACAGACATGACGAATCTTATGGTTCCGTTTTTTGCCATTTGGCTACGGAACCCTAAAAAACTGGCAAAAAGTTTTACCTTCACTGCTTTAGCGAGTCGCAAGCTAAATAAAGTAAATATGGTGCCGACTGTCTGTGGCGTACTTGTATGTAGTCTCGCGAAAGGTCAGGCCAGACATGACTGACAAGGTTAGCACTTACTGGGGTTAGAGCAGCCGGATTAAGGGTGATTATATATGAAGGCTACACCAAAATAACGAGAACTGTCGCAAATATTTTTTGGGGAAACTAACATTAAAGGGAAAATAATATTCTTTGGGGAAACTCTACAAAATCGAACCGTTTTTATTCTTCAAAAAAGAGCACTACATATAATGTGTGGAGTAAAGCCAAAACAAACGTGCAGGGGACTTTTCTAAAATCAACACATAATGGGCTCGATTCTGAAGGCACAACGTTAAAATTTGATAGCACTTAAACTGTTGCTATCCTTGTCATACAGTATTATGAAGATAAAGACGAAAACAATTTTAGCGCAGTCAAATTTTAAATGTGTGCCTTCAGAGTCGGGCCCAATGTCTATGTACTCGTTATATTTATTCGAAGTTATAATGTATATTAGGCGAAATATGTCCAGTTTCGGTCGACGTATAGGCGGAGGGCACGAACTTCGTAACGAAGGTCGATTAAAGACAGTAACGCGCCGCACTGCACTTGCCACCAAAACCCCCGCGTCATCGGCCCCACGTACTACGAACACCTGCCCGCAGATCTACGTAACGAGACCAATGACGAAACGTTTAGTCGACGACTGAAAAACCTTTTGTTGGAAAATGAATATTATTCCATAAATGAATTTTCTAAAAAATTAAATTGGTGGGCCCTCTGACGTTTAATTTGTGATAATTTAATACCAAGGGTATTTTTATTTTAATATTATATACTGACATAGATAGTATGTTATATACTATGACATTATTTGAATTGTTGACATTGTAATTTATACATTATTTTATTTTATGACGATCCCTTTTACCATATTAGAATGGCATGTAAAATTGAATTTATAAAATATAAAAGTGAAATAAATAAATCTAATCTAATCTAATATTAAATTTCATTTACATAGTAACAAAATACAGTCGCATGCTCGCCGTTATTTGTGATTTTACTGTTTTAGTACTTTCCTAACTAGGTGAACCGATTACCGCTGGGGTAAACGAGTTCTCGAGTGGAGACCGCGACTGGGCAAGCGTAGTGTGGGACGCCCCCTGGCTATATTTCATTCCAGATTAATAGTCCTATGAAAACAAACGCATTTGCGTCTCGAAAACAAAATACACAATAGATGGTGTTCCTAAGTGGACCGCAAAGTTTACTTGGTAATACAAACCTATTTTTGCTGCTGGTGACCCTTTCATGTATATGTTACCGAGACGCAAATAGCGTTGGTTTTCATAGGACTATTAATCTGGAATGAAATATAGATGGATCTGCGTAAGGCGGCTGGCAGTGACTGGATGAGAAGAGCCGAAGATCGAGTTCAGTGACGCGCCTTGGGAGAGGGCTATGTCCAACAGTGGACTCTTTCGGGCTGATGATGATGATGAGGACTTTCCTTCGTCCGCTTTTCGCCCCGTGATACCACTTGGCGTTATGTGTGGCGAACAACATCGCCGCCTCCGTGCTGAGACATATTGAGGTACCACGGTCAGCTAGGGACATACTTGTCCACCTCATCAGAGCTGCGACGCTGGATCGCGCAAAGTGGCGATGCATCGTCTCTGCCTACCCCTCTGGGACCAGGGCGTGAGCATTAAGTATGTATGTACTGTTTTAGGAATAACCTCTGAACATTTCACAAATTTTCTGATCTTACAATGTGAACATTTCGTGTGAAACATTTTAATGTGTAATTAATTTTCGTGTGAACGTTTTTATTTATTACATACTAGCTGTGCCCGCGGCTCCGCTCGCGTGGACTACAGAATTAAAGTAATAAAAAATTATTAAGTGTTATATCCTTTCCCCCATTCCTCATATATATATTTATGGTATTTATATATGGTGTAAGTAGCATATGTATTTATTTGAGTATGTATATGTAATTAGTATCGTTTGTTATGTATGTACAGATATGTCTGCTCTTTCACGAAGTTTTCTCTGTCGCTGGTAGGCTGGCAGAAATCTCTTAAAAAGATAAGCATTACCGTTTGTACATGTTATTTTTTTTCCTTGTTTTATATATTTTTTTCTTTTGTGTGTGCAATAAATTGTTAATAAATAAATGAGATTCTGGAAGATAACATAATTAACAAGTTTCCCAATCTGTCATCGTAAAAACCAGACAAATAAGAGACTAAAAACATCAATCAGGCCTCCCCAACCCGACTGGCCAGCGCGGGGAGTGTAGGCCAAGTCCTCCGTCTGTCTCCGGCAGATGAGAGAGGGTTGTGCTCCTGCAGTGGAGACACAAATAACCTGACGATGAAGATACTAAAAAAATATATAATGCAAACGCATACCTACACAAAACATATCGTGCAAAAACAGGACAAACACTTGGGTGGGTCTGACATTAAATTTGTCGATCGTACATTATGTATACTACAGAAGGCACTTAGGTAAATTGGCAATGTCGCTCATTGTAATTGCCCCAGAAACCGGACAAAACAGTTACCCATATACCTAAGTTATTTGTAGGTCGAAAACTACTTATTCGTTCTTGCGTGGGGTTCTTTTTCTGCCAGGTTAATGAGAATCAGTAAAGCTAGAGAATGCTAATTGTAAATGCTAAATTTAATCGGTTATTATTACTTATTATACAGTGCCTCAAAAAGAGATATTTTTTCTGACATCTAATAAATAAAATCGTAAACATCGCGTGTCTGTACATTGAAGATATTTGCAAAAAAAATTTAGGGGTCTAAGGAGAACACATTCAATCATTTTTGGATTTTTTGTCTGTTTGTCTGTGAGTTTGAGCACGCATCACTTGAAAACTACTAAACGGATTTTGATGGACTTTTTACAAAAACATGGGGCTTAATTTGGTGTAACATATAGGCTTTATTTCATTGCAATCGGTGCAGTCAATCAAAAGTTATGCGAATTTATAGTTTACTTTTAGTATTTATATTTAAACTTAACTTAATATTTAGTCTTTATTTCATCGCAATAGGCTAACTCAATCAAAAGTTATAGACATTTTTAGTTTTCAAATACATAAGTAGGTAAGGTTAGTATGCAATATATTGCAGATATAATAGTATTTCCGTACTATTCAGATTGCGATGAGTTTGGATTACATTTGGAGCTGCGAGTAGGAAGTGGAGAAGGAGTGAGAGTGGGAGTGGGCGTGGGAAAGCGGGAGCGGGAGTGAGAATACGAGCGGATTCTGTAGTTAACGCGAGCGGAGACGCGGGCACAGCTAGTTAATAATAATAAATATCTCAGACATACATAGTGCTCACGCCTTGGTCCCAGATGGGTAGGCAGAGACGATGGATCGTCACTTTGCGCGATCCTGGCACATCTCACTAGCCTCACTCACATTCATCAACCTTTTCATGCACGACTCAGACATTCACACCAATTATCCAGTCCCAAACTAGGCAGAGCCTGTGGTAAGGTTACTAGATAACGGATACACTTACTTAAATAAATATATGAACATCCAAGACATGGGTACAAACATTCATATTCATCATACGAATATTTGCCCCTAGCGGGATTATAATGCTCACGCCTTGGTCCCAGAGGGGCAGGTAAAGACGATATATCGTCATTTTGCGCGATCCTGACACACCTCACTAGCCTCATTCACATATCCACCTTACCATGCACCTCCTTTTATTCTTCTCACTGCGGACCCCACCCTTTCTGATGTTGGCTGTAGCAATAAATAAATAATATTCATAGAGTTCTCGTAAACAGCCGAGCCGTTGATTTTTGGAAGATCTCCAATGGGGCGACTGCATCCAATATTGCGGTGGTTTTAAATATACATCGTCTATATTTGGAACGTCCTCATAAAATTGCGGGTTATGAAATTTGAGAGTAGCTTTTACGAGTATATGGCTGGAGGAGTGGAGCGAAAGAGAATTTCTATCTTCAGGAGTAAGTGGTTTACTTTCCCAAAATAACCACTTTCTCAAAATGACCACTTTCTCAAAATGACCACTTTCTCAAAATGACCACTTTCTCAAAATGACCACTTTCTCAAAATGACCACTTTCCCAAAATAACCACTTTCTCAAAATGACCACTTTCTCAAAATGACCACTTCACAAAATGGCCACTTTCCCAAAATGACGCACTTCATCCGAAATACGTCCACAGCTGGACATATGCTTCCCCAATAGAATGCCAATTTTGGTGGGCTGTCGATTGGGAAATTTGCCATAATCACCACGCTTGGCAGGCGGGCTGGTGATCGCAGTGATGATCTTAATATACACAGGAGAACGCTGTTGCCCGTGCAACGCAATTACAATCCCTTAGTCGCCTTGATGACAGGAAAATTAGGGGTTGCCCTGTTCTAAACGGGGAACCACACAGCCAGATATCGATATTTTTGAATTAAAAACTTTATTTTTTGTCTCTGCCTACCCCTCTGGGACCAAGGCGTGAGCATTATGTATTGACTTCAATGCTAGATATTCCAGCTATGTATTTGTTTGTACTGAGATTTTGTTGATTTTTTCTATTTCTGATGGGTTCCCGCTTGACCTCAATCTCACCTGATGGTAAGTGACGATGAGGCCACAGGTGGAGCGCGCTCACCCAGAAGATGCCTATTCCCTCTTCCTTTAAAAGATCCAAATTGTACTTGCCCGAAAATACCCAAGTTGGCAGGGAGTTCGTAGATAACTACTTACTTATAAATAACTATAAATAAATATTAATTATTTACCTATAATCACCATCATGTTATTTTTGTCTCCACTGCAGGAGCACAACCCTCTCTCATCTGCCGGAGACAGACGGAGGATTTGGCCTACACTCCCCGCGCTGGCCAGACGGGTTGGGGAGGCCTGATTGACGTTTTATAATGTATTCCCTTAGTCGCCTTGTACGACATCCACGGGGAGAGTTGGAGTGGTCCTATTCTACTCTACCAGAAACCACACGGCATTTTCCACATTATAATACATAACATATGAGTCATGGTTACTTAAAATAAAAATGATTTTATAAACACATGTGGCTTTAACACAAATATAATTGTTCACTTGCGCGAAAGCCTTAAATGTACAAGTGTTTTGTTCATTCAGGTCGAAAGCCGGAACCGGAAGTCAAAACAAGGCATGTCTAAAACTCCATACATACATAATGCTCACGCCTCTGTCCCAGAGGGGTAAGCAGAGACGATGTATCGCTACTTTTCGCGATCCAATGTCGCAAAGCAACTTTCCTTCGCCCACTTTTGGCCCCGTGATACCCCTTGACGTGATGTGTTGCGAACAACATCGCCGCCTTGTTGAGGTACCACGACTAGCTAGGGACACTACTCTAAACACTGCATACAATATGGTTGTGAGACTACACAATTATCGTTCTCGTAGGGGAGAACGATAATTGTGTAGTCCACGCGAGCGGAGCCGCAGGCACAGCTAGTTAAAATAATATGTTATAAAATAACTATCAGTAATTTTTTTCTCCGCAAATCCCGAAATATTAAGTTTTCAAATTTATAAGTAGTTATGCAATATAACAATGATCGGTGCAATTCAGACTGCGATGAGGATTTAAAAGTGTACTGGGAGTGGGACTGGGAGTGGTCGTGGAAATCTAATCCCACTAATATTATAATGCGAAAGTTTGGATGTTTGTTACTCAGTCAAGCTTCAACCACGGGACGGATCGGGATGAAACTTGGCACACATATAGGTTAGGTCCTGGAATAGGACATATGATAGTTTTATCCCGAAAAAACAAACTCATTCCTACGGGAAATCTACATCTACACTAATATTATAAAGAGGAAAGATTTGTATGTTTGTAACGAATAAACTCAAAAACTACTGGACCGATCTCAAAAATTCTTTCACCATTAGAATGCTACATTATCCCTGAGTAACATAGGCTATATTTGGCATTGGGATTGGGAGTCTGAGTGGGCATGGAAGTGGGATAGGGAGCGGGAGCGGAAGTGGGAACGGGAGCGGATCCTGTAGTCCACGCGAGCGGAGCCGCGGGCACAGCTATACATAATAATTTGAGATGTTAAGTTGTCCACGTGGACGAAGTCGCGGGTAACAGCTATATATATAACTAGCTGTTGCTCGCGATTTCGTCCGCGTGGACAACTTAAAATCACAAATTACTATTTTTCCGGTAGGAATGTGATGTTTTTTCGTAATAAAAACTATCCTATGTCCTATTCCAGGATCTAACCTATATGTGTGCCAAGTTTCATCCCGATCCGTCCAGTGGTTGAAGCGTGATTGAGTAACAAACATCCAAATATCCAAACTTTCGCATTTATAATATTAGTAGGAAGCAGGATAAGCCACTTACCAGACTTAACGATCTCCGACATGGTCTCAAAGTCCAGCACCGAGGTGATGGGCAGCATGAACACGTCTTCCAACTTCGTCATCACATCCGATACTTTCTTTTTGCGTAGCTCCAGCGCCCCAGATATGATGTTCACCTCGTCTTTGTCCAAATCGTTGACGTCGGTCGTGACCTGCAGGTTGAAGAGTTATGTAGTTTTGTTGGATCCGAGTTCAGAGTATGTTACGTCTGCGGCCGCCTAAGAAGCGAAGAAATTTAGAATGAAGATACGCTGTTAGGTTCTCCCACCGACTCGACAAGTAAGGAAGGAAGGGGGGAGTTTAGTTTATGTTTTCATATATAATTTCCACATCGTGTTTTAATAATATCATCAGCCTATATACGTCCACTGCTGGACACAAGCATCCCCAATAGAATGACACTTTTTGTGGGCTGTCCATTGGGGGTAGGGTTGCCAGGTGAAGCCGGACTGGGCAGGCAGTTTACCCGGACTTTTCGATATCAAGGCCGGACACTCTAAAAGCCGACGATTTTAGAACTCCATCCGACTCGATTGACTCGTGCATGAGCCGTGAGATGGCCCAAGATGTAAAAACCTAACAAAAACCGGACGGACCGGACACTGGCGAATTTGGCCGGACAAACATGCAAAAAGCCTGACCCTGTCCGGCTTTTTTCGGACGTCTGGCAACCCTAATTGGGGGATTTGCCATAATCACCACGCTTGGCAGGCGGATTGGTGATCGCAGTAATGATCTTAATATTAATATCCTAACGCAATCCCTTAGTCGCCTTAACGACACCCGCGGGAAGATTACCGCCTCGTTGGCCTAGTGGTTCGGTCATTGGCCTCGTGGGTTCGATTCCCACCGGGAACAGACAACTTCGTACAAGCTGGTCCCGGTCTGGATGTTACATTCGTAAATTGTCCTATCCTTGTTTAATTTCCATAGCGCAGGAGAAAATCCTAATTCGGGATTAGACAAGTAATATTTAAGACTGGGGGTGGCCCTATTCAAAGCCGGGAATCACACGGCATCACAGGTTAGGCGGATTCAATTCATAGTAAAACAAACCAGGCCAAGAAAACTCTAATCGCAATGAATAAAAACAGCGATGCTTACTCTAAGTATTTAAGTAAGTACATGGGTATAGGGTTGATATGAAAATGATTTAAATAAGTAACTAATATATGTAAGTACGTCTAGGCCCCAGGCGGTCTTATCGCTAAAAGCGATTTCTTCTAGACAACTTTTGGGTAGATAGAATAGCAGAAAAAGGTATGATGTGCAGTTAAATATAGGTAAGAGTATAGTTTATAAATCTAATGACGACCTCCGTGGCGGAACGGGGAGTTCTCGGACTGCCACGCCGGAGGTTGCGGGTTCGAATCCCGCTAGGCAAATGTTCGTATGATTAATATGAATGTTTGTACCCAAGTCTTGGATGTTTATATATTTATTTAAGTATGTGTATCAGTTATCTAGTAACCATAGCACAGGCTCTGCCTAGTTTGGGACTGGATAATTGGTGTGAAAGTCTGACATATTTATTTTTATTTAATGATTTTTTTCAATAAAAATCAATGATTTAATCAAGTGTCTTCAATTTAAGTTTTAGATAGAATTACACTTAAAAATTATGGGTCCTAGATAAAGTAAATCACATGTACCTAACTCTCTAAATCTTTTTTTTTTTTAGAGTATCCACATTTAATTTAATATTTAATATTTATTTATTTCATTAGAAAAAGTTACATAAAAATTCGGAGGCAGGTGTCTCCTTTTAGGCTCGCAGAGCCTGTGTTAGGAGGCACCGCTCTTCTTTACAAACTCTCTAAATCTGCAGCTGCCAAATCAATATCGTTATTATAATATGTAAACAAAAAAAAACAAATTTTCCAGCTTTTTCTGTTTTCAATCTATTCCGTAATTTAGTGTGAACAATGCCAGATGTAGAAACAACTCTTTCAACTGAAGCTGAAGAGGCTGTCTCTCTATAGGGTTAAAAAAATTAAACTGTATCATAGGATTTTTGGAAAAAAAAATCATGATTTTATTCCAAGACTGTTGGTTATTTTACATTTTTTTTATATTAATCAACATGTCCACTGTACATTTATATATATAAATATCATTAAAGTAGCTCTAACCAATTTATTATTAACTGATCGATCGCTCATTCAGCCATTTTTGGTTTAATATCTAAGCACTCTTTAGTTGTAGTTTTGATGTTTTTTGTTTTTCATGTATTCTGATTTTTTTTCTCTTTCTGTTACTCCGTTCAGTGTATACAACTTCCTATATGTGGAAGCTTGTTATTGGCATATATTTATCTATACATTGTAACATTTTGTGAAAATAGCTGTTAGCTTTCCTAATAAAATAAAATAAATATACACATTTATTTCAGCGACTACACACGAGGAGAAGAATTTTAAAAACTTGATTAAAACTGGGAGACTTTTGACCGCCTCGTGTGTTTAGTGGTTTGGTCATTGGACTCGAGCGCCGAGGTAGTGGGTTCGATTCCCACTGCGGTCAGACAACTTAGTATAATTTGGTCCCGGGATGTTATATTTGTCATCATCATCATGCCAGCCCCTAGAAGTCCACTGCTGGACATAGGCCTTCCCCAATGAACGCGACCACACCCGGTCCTCAGCATCCAGCCGCTTAAATTATTACTACTGACTTAAGAGTTTGTTTGCTAGCAACAACGATCTCTATGTACTACTAGATGGAGCGTTCCAAACAATCGCCCTGTTCCACGCAAGTAGCCATATAACTCTTTCACATTCACAATGAAACTTGTGCAGTTACTACGCAGCACATTTAATTATTTTCTAAATATTTTATTATTTATTTATTTATTTATTTTATTTTATTTTATATTGACATTATTTAACCGTAGCGTCAATATTTAGTAATAATTAAATGTTCTGAGTAGTAAATGCACAAGTTTCATTGTGAATGTGAAAGAGTTGTGGCTACTTGCGTGGAACAGAGCGATTGTTTGGAACGCTCCATCTAGTAGTACATAGAGATCGTTGGCTAGCAACTATTAATAAAATCCCGTATAAAGGAATCTCCATATTCTGCCGTTGTATATTTTGGTCGCGAGTAAAAATTCCGTTACCTGCTCATAATTTACGAGGTAGCAAAATCCGTCTTAGTCGCGATACTACACGTGTGACGCGGTCGGAAGAGCTATTTATAGCTAAGCACGTAAATATACATTGCCTCCTGCGCCGTGTCACCTGATAGGAACAGACTGACATTCAAATAATTGGGAAAACATGACGTCATCTCCTATAGATATAATCACATCATCATATGTATGTATGTATGTATTTATGTATGTATGTATGCATGTATGTAAACGCTTTATTGTACCAAAAATAACAACAACAACAATAAAATAGGAATTAAACTGCGTACAAGGGCGGACTTATCCCACTTAGGGATCTCTTCCAGTCAACTTTAAAGTAACCTTAAGTAAGTCATAGACGTTCACTGCTGGACTTAGGCCCCATCGCATGCAGCCGCTTCTTCAGGTCGTCGGTCCACCCGGCGCGTGCCGATCCGCGGTCTCCAGTCCAGAACTCGTCTGCCCCAACGGCGTGCGTTCCGTCCGAGCGTTTAAGCGTTTTCGCCATGCCTACTATTGGCACTACTATACGAAGTAGCCTTCTGCTACTCCGCCACAGCTCACTGCGTCACAAAGGCGCTAATACGTCCGTGGTGTTCAACTAGGTGGCCAGGCTTATCTTGGCCACACCAAACCCCACAACCCACCCAACCTGACCACTCTGGTCATCGTTTCTTTGCTACACTCCATTTGCTAGAGGGTAAGCGAGAACTCTTTTCCTACTTTGACTCTTTACTTCTTTAATTTATTTAGCCTGGGGCCCAAGGTTGCGTAGATTCAGTCCTTGGGACTCGCCCTACCTTCACTGGTAAGTGTTCTGTGGGTGCGTACCTCCGTTGATCCTCGCTTAGAGGAGTTGCGGGGAGGAGGGGAGGGGGAGCCCGCCCACTGCCACTTCAGCTTGCTAATTCTTTCGGCTAGTCGGTGACTTTCGTTCTTCGTCGGATCTCCTCATTACGTATCATATCCTTCAAAGAAACCCCGAGCATAGCCCTCTCCATAGCTCGCTGAGCGGCTGGATGCGGAGGGCGGAGGACCGGGTGGGGTGGCGTTCATTGGGGAAGGCCTATGTCCAGCAGTGGACGTATAGGAGCTGACATGATGATGATGAGTCTTGTTACAAAACCAACCTTAGTCAGATAAAAATAATAAATATATATATAATGTTTCCTACGTAGTATATTAAACGTCTAACTTCGCCCGTAAAGCAATGATTTTCAGTGACGAGAATGCTTGACGACATGAAATATAAAAAAAAATTGCATGCGACATGAAACCAAACATTTGGTTAACAAAAAAAAATCATCAATCACACACGTTAAAAAGTGGGTTATATAAACCTTAAATTGTGCTAAGGAAAATAACACAAACACAAAACACTTAAGCTAATGTTTACCATGGTAAAATGTTACGCAGATAAGGCAGAACCTCGAAATGAGGCTAAATTTAGGCTCCGGGGCTAAGGCTGAAAACCACAGGTACTGGAATTAGAGCCTCAGCCACAAGACTACCTAGTTTCGAGGCTTAGGCTGCAGTCTCACTAGCTATAAACCTAGCAAGTTTTTCTGAGGGCTTCCCAGCTCTTGGCTTTGAATTTCGAGGCTGGAGGATACAAATCACCGTGACAAGCTCAATCAGTCTCTATCTCGTCGTCTATGTCATGGTTTTGAGGCTAGTTTCGAGGCCGAGAGCTATAGCTCCCCTAGCTAAAAGCCTAGCTAGTTTCGAGGTCGAGAGCTATAGGCCCCTAGCTACAAACCTACTTTAAGGTTGAGGGTTATAGCTCCCCTAGCTATAAAACCCTAACAAGTTCCGAGGTTGAGAACTACAGCTTCCCGTAGGTACAAGTCTAATTTCGAGGCAGAGCTGAAGCCCCATAGTTACACGCCTTTCGAGTTCCGAGGTTAAGAACTCCAGCCCCCGTAGCTACAAGCCTAGTTTCGAGGCAGATAGTTACAGCCTTCCTAGCTACAAACTTAGCGACTTTCGAGGTTAAGAGCTACAAGGCTAGCGAGTTCCGAGGTTAAAAACTACAGCCCCCCGGAGCTACAACCCTATAACCAAGTAACTCCTTTTTGCCCTCCCTCGCGGTTATACGGGCCAATCCATTACAAGTATATTCAACATTATAATTTTGAATTTTCTCCCTTACGTCACACCACATTTACTTCGTTGTCATCGGGCAGCTCAATTAGTCTTCTCCGCTTATGCCAGGCCTTCGCAAATTCTCTTAGTTATCATAGTTATAGTCTTAGCTACAACCCTAGTTTCGAGTCAGAAAGCTACAGTCGCTAGACTTTCGAGGTTGAGGGCTACAACCCCCATAGCTACAAGCCTATATACGAGTAGTTTCGAGGCTGAAAGCTATAAGCCTCCCTAGCTAAAAGCCTAGAGAATTTCGATGATGATGGGTACAGTAAAGCCCGGCGTAGCTACAAGCCTAGATAGTTACGAGACTAAGGGCTGCAGCCCTTAGCTACAAGCCGTTATGAAGGGTTAATAATGGTACACTTACACGCTGAATACTGCTTGACCACATTACCTTGACGAGCTCCTTCAGCCGCTCCCTGTTATACACGCTGCCTATCTCCTCGCCAAGAAAGTAGTCGAGGAGCTTGCTTATAGGGAACGCTAGCGGCGCAGTGAGGGCCATAACTGCCTGTTTTGGGGGAAAAAATATCACACTTTATATATATTTGAAGCAATTTGCAAAAAAAACACGGTCTATCATGTCTTATGCTTGTTATGTTATGTACCAATGAGTATTTTCGATACTTACGTTTTTTTAAAGGTATAAATAGAGTTGCATATGTCCATATATACCGTATAATAGTAAGCTATCACTAAACCTTCAACTCTGAGAACTATATTAGAATTAGTGTCCAACCGAAGAATCGGTTTCGGCCTAATATCTAGTTTCGGTTTCAACCAAAAATCAGCCAAAACTTCGTGTTCGTGAATTGTCGCGCTTCGTTCGGGTGAGTTCGTGTAGAGTTTAGTTACAAGAGTAACATATTGGGCCCGATTCTGAAGGCACACATTTAAAATTTGACAGCGCTAAAATTGGTTTCGTCTTTATCTTCATAATACTGTGTGACAAGGATAGCAACAGTTTTAGTGCTGTCAAATTTTAACATTGTGCCTTCAGAATCGGGCCCACTGTTTACTTTGTTCATGTTAAAGTTAATATTACATGAATAAATAACTATTTTATCTTACATACTTTAATTGTTGCTATTTTTATTTCATTTAACACGAGTGAACTAACAACATGTAAAACTATACACTAGATTTCAGCATAAAACAGAAATTTTAACACGTCTAAATAAGTTTCGTTTCGGTCGAAACTGAAACCGAGGCCGAAATTTCGGTTTCGGCTCCAAATCGGACACTAGTCAGAATGCCTCGAGTGCATGTCACTACACTGGGCTCTCCTATGCTTTAAACTAGAGCGCAATAATTATAGCATTGCTTTAAGTGATAGGAGGCTGTAGTCCTTGGGTTCAGGGTAAGCCACACCCAGGACACTCATTCGCCTTGCAGCCAGTGCATTGCATTCACACAGCAAGTGCTTCATCGTGTCGCTGTCCTCTCCACAGGCTCTGACTGTCTCTGACAGTCCTATATGCTGGAGGTGCCTCACGCTGAATCGGCAGGTATACATGCCACCGGTTCAAAGTACCAAGTACATTTAATGCCAACAAATGGTCATGTGACCAGCCCACTGCCACTTCAGCGTACTAAAGTTTGAGCTATGTCGAAGACTAGTTCTCTGGCGGATCACCTACGAAATACTGTCCCTTAAAGGAACTCCGAGCATAGCTCTTTCCTCTGAGCGACCTTGAGACGAAAATCGGTTGGGGGGTATGATAGACCTATGTTATAATTCCTTATCGTATAAACATACCAGTATCATGCAGGGCTCTGATGAGGTGGACAATTATTTCCCTAGCTAATCGTGGTACCTCAACAAGGCGGCGATGTTGTTCGCAACACATCACGTCAAGGGGTATCACGGGGCGAAAAGCGGGCGAAGGAAAGTAGCTTTGCAATATTACATTGCGCAAAGTGGCGATACATCGTCTCTGCCTACCCCTCTGGGACCAAGGCGTGAGGATTACGTATGTATGTATGTATGTATGTATGTATGTATGTATGTATGTATGTATGTATGTATGTATGTATGTATGTATGTATGTATGTATGTATGTATGTATGTATGTATGTATGTATGTATGTATGTATGTATGTATGTATGTATGTATGAACAGGACTCACCTTAGTAACCATTATGCTCTTCGCCCCAACCATCAACCCGTGCCTCGAACATATAGCCTGCGGCGTGATCTCACCCAACAACACAATCGCCAGCGTCGAGAATATCACAGCAAACAGCCCAGACGTCAACTCATCCAGCAGTATCGTGAACGTCGAATTCACAGCCACGTTGCCCAACAAAATACTGCACAGCAGGTAATTGCCATGATCCCGGACGGGCATTATGGCCCGGGCGTACTTCCTCTCCTGCTCAGTTCCCGTGTTTGATATAATCTTCAATTCTGTTCGATCCAGAGACATCAGCCCCAGATTCAGTCCGGAGAACAGCGCAGAGAACATTAAGCATGTCAATATTAGAATCAGTGTGGCCCACAGGGGAAGCAGTGAGTTGTGTGTTGCGAGGATTTTGAAATTCTCAGTGCCCTGATGTATGAATTTGTCGTCGTCTTTGAATGGGTCTTTGACTTCCGGTCTTATGTTTTTGGCGCAGATGTACAGCTTTGATCCGGTCAGGGTGGGGGGCGGAGCTATGACATCGAATAAAGCAGTTTTCGATGTGAGCGTGCCCTCTGTTACCTGTAAAGAGATTTTTGCGTGAGTTCGAGATACTATCTCATCATCATCATCAGCCTAAATACGTCCACTGCTGGACATAGGCCTCCCCGATAGAATACCACTTTTGGCTAGATGTCCATTGGGGGATTTGCCATAATCACCCACCACACACGATGCATGTTGGAATATATCAAAAATGAATTTATCTCACTCTAACAAATAGAGAGTGCTTCTCTATCATACACGTTGTTTATATTAACAGGCTATTATTTCATCTAGGTAGATGAGGCCTGAAGGGTATAGCACTGCTTCAGCTTTTGTCTCGACTGTGTCCTACAATAGAGAACACGCACACACCTCTCCTATATTAAATATCGATTAATAAAATCATATTCATTTAAATCGATAATAGAGTCATTCATTAGTAACCCTAACCTCCAATAATGCAATCCCTTAGTCGCCTCGACGACACTAACGGTAAAGATAGGGGTGGCTATATTCTAAGACGGGAACCACTTACCAAATACTCGCCAGGAATGAGAAATTTGCAGTGTTCGCCGTACGTCATAGCATTGTACGTGAACGCTATCATGGTCCTGGATGTGAGGCCTTCGCCGAACAATCTACAATGAAGAAACGCTGTTAGATTCTATCATTCACTCAGAGCTACACGAGCCCACCGACTCGACAAGTAAGGAAGGAAGGGGGGAGTTTAGTCTATATTTTCATATATAATTTCCACATCGTGTTTTAATAATATCATCAGCCTATATTTTGACGACCTCCGTGGCGGAACGGGTAGTTCTCGGACTGCCACGCCGGAGGTTGCGGGTTCGAATCCCGCTAGGGGCAAATGTTCGTATGATGCATATGAATGTTTGTACCCAAGTCTTGGATGTTTATATATTTATTTAAGTATGTTTATCCGTTATTTAGTAACCATACCACAGGCTCCGCCTAATTTCGGACTGGATAATGTCTGACATATTATTTATTATTTACTATATACGTCCACTGCTGAACATAAGCCTCACCAAAAGAATGCCTCTTTTGTTGGGCTTTCCATTAGGAGATTTGCCATAATCACCACGCTTGGCAGACGGATTGGCGATCGCAGTAACGATCTTAATATACACAGGAGAATGCTGCTGCCCACCACGGTGCAGTCGCCTTGACGACACCCACGGGAAGATTTGGGGTGGCCCTATTCTAAGCCGGGAACCACACGGCAATAATATAAATAATACGAATTAGAACTAACTACAACACACATTTTTGAACTAAATCATGACACAACAAAACATGAAATCAATTAGTGTCCTAACGTCACGCATTTCTCTTTCCTTAACGAAACAGTTTGTGTTCGAAACTTACTAGATCAATAATTAATGTCTTAAAATATGTCAACTGCCCTTATAATTAAAAATATCTTCTACGGAATAAAAACACTTCCTGAGCAGGCGAAGCCTTAACTTCGTCTTAAAGCTGACGAACGTGATAGCGCCCTGGAGCTCTACCGTAGTGCATTAAAGAGAAGTAGAAAAGAATAAGTTCTCCTTCTCTTTCTTCCAACGCGGGGGGGGGGGGGAGGGGGAGGGTCAATTCACCTATCTTCCAGTAATACACTTGATCGAGCGATGCAATCTAAAAGTCCATAGTCAAAATAAGTGCAGGATGGGGAACCTCGCCGCCAGATGAACCGACGAATTGAGGAAGGTGGCCGATGGCTGGACGTGGAGGGCGGAAGACCGGCTGTGTTGGCGTTCATGGGCGAAGGCCTATGTGCAGCAGTGGGCCAAGCCAGTAGGCCAACGAAGCGGTCAATGATAATGGGTGTCACGAAACACATATAAGTAAATAAATAATAAATAAATATGAGGGGACAACTTACACACGGCCACCTGATCCCAAAACTAGGCAGGGTCTGTAATATGGGTATCAGACAGCTGATATACCTACGTACATAATATAATATATAAATAACATCCAGTCACAAGGCAAACACAAGTGCCCATCAAAAGAATGTTTACCCTTGCGGGATTCGAACCCGCGACCCCGAGCTTCGCAGGCAGGTGTACTACCGACTAGGCTACGGGCCGACAATACAATATATATGTCGGCGAAATAATAAAAGAGGAGCTGATTTGGAGGAACAGTGAGTGTTCGGCGCGCCGTTCGGCCTGGTTCTGCGATCGTCGCGAGCACGCTCTGACGGAACGTCTGGTAGGACTGGCGCAGGCGCAGACTATTCGAGACAGCGTTCGCTCGGTACGCGTGCGGAGCGCAGGCACTACACGGACGGATCGTCGGCCTTCTAAAATCGTTACTTGATGATGTAGTGTAATTTCATGTAGTGTCATTGGAGCCAGTAAACGTGTTAACTTTGTAACGGCGTTAAACTCAATTTACGAGCCCACAGAGAGGTGGAACCAGGAACCTACGACATATATATTCTTTATTGTACAACTTAAAACTAAATACAGTAAGAAATGGTGTGTACAAAGGTGAGCTTATCTCTTCCAGCCACCCCAGGGTGTGAGACAAGGCAGTAAGAGCGGGGGGGGGGGGGGGGGGGGCAAAATAAGTGCATAATAGACTACATAATAACTAAATACCTGAACTATATATATATATACATATAATAAATAATAATAACTATAATAAACATACTTACATAAATACATACATACCATATTATACTGAGTGAGACAGATAGTGCTCTTTTAGTTTAGTTTTCAAGGATGTCACCGACGTACTATCTCGAATGACCGTCGGCAGTTTATTCCACATCTGCGCCGGCTCGGACAGTGAAGGAATTGAAAAAGAATTTGGTGTTGGATTTGATAAATCTTACCTGAGACTCACCGCAGTGTCGGCCAGCACACTTGGTATACTGTCTTCTATGATCTTCGGCTCCTTTGCAGAATCCTCAACCCTCAACCCCTCTATCATCACTGGCACTGTCGACTCTTTAACACTAGTAATTTCTCTTGACTGCGCCTGGCGTTCCTTGCGGATTTTTATCAACGCATCTTCATGGTTTTCCTCTGCTGGAATTGTTTTGATTGCATTAGCCAATTCGGCCTTAGCATTAACTATATCTTGTTTGGAAATCAAGTCGTCTGACGTTGAGTTGTTTTTAGAATCTCGTTTATGTCTAGTATTCGTGTAATTCAGATATTCCATAATATTTTCATTAACTATTCTTTTCTTTCTATTCAAGGTATTAAATATTAAAATATTTCTTTGTATTTCCTGTGGTTCAATAGCTAATTTGTGAGTTTTACTATTTTGAACGCTTCTGCCATCCTCAACGAGTTTGTTACCATTTTTACCATCTGTTAAACCATTTATGCCATCTTCAACGAGTTTGTTGCCATTATTGCTATCTGATAAACCATTTCTGCCATCTTCAATGACTTTTTGGACATCTTTGTCGTTTAAATCGCTTAGAATCACATATTTGTCTTTTATGAATACTTCTATGTCTTTACTTTCGTCTTTGGTTGGTCTAGGAGCGCTAGGTAAGTGGTTGACATCGGTATCGTGGGACAAGTCCGACCAATCAGTTTGGATCTCTGCCAGATTGCCTTTCTTCGCGGTTTCAGGTTCTTGCATGCTGGTTGTTGTTTGTCTGTGGAAGAACAATAATATTATGCATCTATTTTTCTTAAAGTCTAAGTACACTCTCTTTCTTGTGTCTATATCTATGAATAATAGGCCTGGCGCTTAAAACAGGATTAAAATTTATAACATAATAAAAAAAAATCTAAAAAAATAAATATGTTTAGAGTAAGTAATTTGTAATAATAAATTTTATCCATCCAACATTTTTAAAAGGGGATCTTTTTCTAGCAACAACGCTGTAAAATAAATAACCGCTAAAATTATCTATTAAATAAAAACGTCGCGTGTCTGTACATTGAAAATATTAGCAAAAAAAATATTGGGACAAGTAACTTTCGATCATTTTTGGAATTCATGTCTGTTTGGAACTTCTGAACCTATTTTGATGCACTTTTCACAGAAACATAGGGCTTAACTCGAAGTAACATTTAATCTTTATTTCATCGCAATCGGCTCACCCAATAAAAAGTCATGGGAATTTTTAGTTTTCTAATACATTAGTAGGTATGCAATACAACAAGGAAGTATAATTATATTCGGTGCTATTCAGATTGCGATGCGTTAGGACTACATTTGGGGTTGTAGTGAGCGGGGGAGTGGGAGTGAGCGTATAGGTCGGGCTCGTAGTCGAAGTCGGATTGAGAGTGAGTAGCCCACGCGAGCGGAGCTGCGGGCACAGCTAGTTTTTAAATATGAACCCATTTTAGTTACGTTTTTTTTAAGTCTAAAGTTTAAAAAAAAGTTCTATCAAACATTATAAAAAAATATATAAACGTTTTGTTTCATTTATTTTACCCTCCTGTGACAACCCTACTACAATAGGTATCAACTTTGCACGCTCCTTAGATACTTTATCTCTGGTTTCTTGCTTACTCATGTACCAAAGCTGACCATCTAAAAGCAGCCATCAACTTTAGAAAGATTAGATTAGATTTCTTTATTTCACATTACAAATTTTAATACATAGATTAACTTACGTAAAAGGTTAATGTGAGTAACTAGCCTTTGCCCGCGACTTCGTCCGCGTAGGTTACGATAGTTACACATCTTGAATTTCAAAATAGATACAATTATCGTAATCAACGTTCCAAAAAGCCTCAAAAATGACATATAAATTCATAGTAATTTGGTTTCCCGTAGCAATGAGATTTTTTGGGATTAAAACTATCCTTATGCCCTATTCCAGGACCTAACCTATATGTGTGCCAAGTTTCATCCCGATCCGTCCCGTGGTTGAAGCGTGACTAAGTAACAAACACCCAAACTTTCGCATTATAATATTAGTGGGATTACCGACTGTGATTATAACTAGAACTGGAGATTACCAAGACATGACTGAAGATAAAATCATCATCAGGTTATTTTTGTCTCCACTGCAGGAGCACAACCCTCTCTCATCCGCCGGAGACAGACGGAGGATTTGGCCTACACTCCCCGCGCTGGCCAGACGGGTTGGGGAGGCCTGATTGATGTTTCACAATGTAAAATAAGAAGATAAAATAAAGGACATATATAGACAAGGCAGGCCCGGCCACGCTGGACAAACGTGTCGGCTATGGGCAGATGTTCCACGCAAATAGACAACCAAGGTCTTAAAATCATATCAATAAAAAATACTATAAAATAATAAAAACGCATTACCAAACCTCATAAAAGCGTTGCGAGGATAAAAACATCTGAAATCCTTGCAGCAGTGGCGGATTTACAAGCAGGCTGAATAGACAGGAGTCTAGGACGGCAGATTTTAGGGGCGGCCAAAGATAATACCCAAAACTGGGCCTAAGATGCGTTAACACTAATTGGTTATTAAATTAGATAACAGATGCACATTTTAAAATCATCATTTTTGTCTCCACTGCAGGAGCACAGCCCTCTCTCATCTGCCGAAGACAGACGGAGGATTTGGCCTACACTCCCCGCGCTGGCCAGACGGGTTGGGGAGGCCTGATTGATGTTTTATAATGTATTCCCTTAGTCGCCTTGTACGACATCCACGGGAAGAGTTGGAGTGGTCCTATTCTACTCTACCGGAAACCACATCACAATTTAAAAATAATCAATCTATCTATCTGCCCCCGGTGCCTGCTCAGCGGTAAGTAGAGCGCGCCCTTGCCTCATCCACTGTGCCCTCTGCTGAACAAACGACATGCGGTGAGACCTGTGGGTGAGACCATCATCCGCGAGTCTAGTGACCAGACCTGGCGACCAAAGTGTCTGACCGCAGTGTCGCTTTTTACGTAGTAACTAGCTTTTGCCCGCGACTTCGTCCGCGTAGGATGCACATCTTGAACCTCAAAATAGATATTTTTGGTTTCCCGTAGGAATGAGTTGTTTTCTCGGGATAAAAACTATCCTATGTCCTACTCCAGGACCTAGCCTATACGTGTGCCAAGTTTCATCCCGATCCGTCCAGTAGTTGAAGAGTGATTGAGTGGGATATTTAGTATTCTCTGCCCGAACCATTATGTTATAATTATGCGCAGAGCTGGAGCGGGTCGAAGTAAGAAGAAACTAAGATAATATCTGCCAACATCCGCTGATACGGCAGCGCGCGACATTGACGACATATGTATGTATATGCATATTTCAATAAAAAATATATAATTTTGGTATGTAGCTTGCTTTGCTACCAGCGTCGTGCGAATTTCCTGGAAAACATTTTCTTAAAATAAGTACCACTCCGACATACGTTTTAGATGACGTGGGTGACGCTCATAATATCAAATAAATAAAAACGTAGTTTTCGCGTGTCTGTATAGTGACGTGGATTTCGCGTATCTGTCTGTACACAGAAAATATTTGGGGGGCTCTAAGGATAGTAATAGAACACATTTCGAACATTTTTGGAATTTTTGTCTGTTTTTCTGTTGGTTTGTGCACGCATCACGTGAAAACTACTGAACCGATTTTGATGGATTTTTCACAGAAACATGGGGCTTAAATATGAGTAACATTTAGTCTTTATTTCATCGCAATCGGCGTACTTAATCAAAAGTTATAGTTTTTATTTGTTTTCAAATACATTAGTAGGTATGCAATATAACAAAGAAATATAGGGTGTAAATCGGATTGCGTTGAGTTAGGATTTTAGGGCTACACTTGGAACTATAGTCAGCATGGGCGTGGGAGAGTGGGACTGGGACTGGATGTGGGCGTGGGGTGGGAGTCAGTAAATAATTGTGTAGCCCACGCAAGCGGAGCCGCGAGCACAGCTAGTGAATAAAAAATAAGAAACTCGATAGCGACGCCTCTTTCAAGCGTTTAGTATTATAGCAGCGGGCGCGATCGGTAGCGAATTCGCGATCTACGGAAGTCTACCTTACACTGTAACAAAATCCTGATCGCTTTTCCTACTTTTACTCTTTACTTTCTTTAATTTAATTTGCCTGGGGCCCAAGGTAGCGTAGATTCAGTCCTCGGGACTCGCCCTACCTTCACTGGTAGGTGTTATGTGTTGCATCATCATCAGGTTATTTTTGTCTCCACTGCAGGAGCACAACCCTCTCTCATCTGCCGGAGACAGACGGAGGATTTGGCCTACACTCCCCGCGCCGGCCAGACGGGTTGGGGAGGCCTGATTGACGTTTTATAATGTATTCCCTCAGTCGCCTTGTACGACATCCACGGGAAGAGTTGGAGTGGTCCTATTCTACTCTACCGGAAACCACGCGGCAATATGCGTTGCATACCTCCGTTGATCCTCGCTTAGAGGTGTTGCGGGGGGAGAATGGAGAGGAGGGGGGATGTAACAAAATCCTCAATAACAAGACATATTACATAAATGGTGTCTTGGAAACTCAGCTATGGAGTGCGAAGGTCACGGACAAATAATACTTGGAAATCTGCCAACAGGACTGCTATGTAGTAAAAATACTATTAAGTCTTACGTAGATCCTAAAGTAGGTCATCAATCATCTGTATACAGTGTGTCCCAGACACAGATGCCAGGATTATGCCGATAAATTAGAGGAGGCGAAACAAGATTTTAATTTTATCGACAGAAAACTCTCAAGTCTTCATGTCGCCCATTCCACAATGTTTAAAGACAAAAGTCTTTAATCAGTGCGTCCTGCCTGTCATGACCTACGGCGCGGAGACGTGGACACTGACGGTGGGCCTGATACACAAGTTTCAAGTCGCTATGCTCTGGGTTTCTTGAAGGATATGATTCGTAATGGGGTGATCCGTCGAAGAACGAAGGTGACCGACATAGCCGTAAGTATTAGCAAGCTGAAGAGGCAGTGGGCAGGCCACATCTGTCGCAGAACCGATGGTCGTTGAAGCAGACGAGTTCTGGAGTGGAGATCGCGGATCGGCACGCGCGGGGTGGGAGGACTTAGTGGGATAGTGGACGGCTGATATGATAATGAAAAAAACACCAGAATTTTAATCAGTACAAGTACCTAGCCTCTGTGACTCGAAATAACCTACCGCGATAAGTACCTACACTTTCGGGCCGCCCCGGCGTAGTTCTCGTCCCCCCCCCCCCCTCCTTCAGAGTAATAACAGAGTGAAGTCGACACATAACATACGCCTTAAACACATTTTTGCGTGAATTGTCCAACAGTGGGAAGGAACAGACGATTAGAAGCATTGGTATTTTCGATTAATCTGTACCAGCAATGTATAAAGGTATATGAAAATGTATAAAATGTATAAAGGTATATGTGTAAAGGTATATGAAAAATCCAGCCTAAAAATACTAGAAAATGTTGTGTACATTTTTTATTATTGTCAAATTGCAATAACAGCCTATTAACTCCCATTTTTATCACTTTTAATTAACTTTATTAAATTCCTTTCAAACATAAAATTAAATAATGTTTGCTAGTTATAAATAAGTGGTAAAATGTAAGCTCTGCATACTAATATAATACATAACTTTATTAAGAAGTTTAAGCTTGCTTTTTGGATACAATGGGCCCGATTCTGAAGGCACACATTTAAAATTTGACAGCTCTAAAATTGGTTTCGTCTTTATCTTCATAATACTGTGTGACAAAGATAGCAACAGTTTTAGTGCTGTCAAATTTTAACGTTGTGCCTTCAGAATCGAGCCCACTATCAAACTAATATTATTTTATTTAGGAAAACCAACAGCATGACAGTATAAAGCAAGTACAAAGTTCATTATAACATTTTAAGTGTGGTTATTAACAGGTTTCCGCATAAGGCGTTATTATCATTATTTGCGAAAATATGGATAGTTGTCCAACACACACAATACCTGCTGAACTTATTTTAATGAATACCAAAAGTACAGTATACCAAAAGGTACTTCGAAATGGGCAACAGAATATTATACAGAGCTCAGCTATTTATTGCAGAAATATTTATGGAAAAATATATTATATCTCAGCAACAGTTCATTTACCCAAAAGGAGTACAAGTCAACAATAGATGATGAAATTGGTCATGTTGCAGCAGACTTTATTGATATAAATAAAGAAAAAAAGGCACACTTTTAAATACATACAACATACAGACATATAAAGTGAGATAAAAACAGAGAATGCCAGGCAATGGGCCCGATTCTGAAGGCACACATTTAAAATTTGCCAGCACTAAAATTGGTTTCGTCTTTATCTTCATAATACTGTATGACAAGGATAGCAACAGTTTTAGTGCTGTAAAATTTTAACATTGTGCCTTCAGAATCGAGCCCAATATGGCTGTATTTTTGACTGCAGAGTCATTGTCCAGCAACACACTCAAACTACAACACACTGAACATGTTTACAACTCTTGCCATAAATATATTGCTGTAATGTTGCAAGTACCTCGCTGTCACTATTGGAGTAAAATGTTTGCCCGTCGAGAAGCACCTTTATACATGAAAGTATGTTGTGTTAATCTACAATAGTACTGTAGCATACCAATATAGCAGACTATATATTTATAGGATTATGGAACGTAAACTCTAGTTAAAGAGGAAGCCAGAATGACCTTAAAAATTTAAATAAATAGTCATGTCTCACCTCTAACCCGAACGCCATCTAATTATGTAATTTTCAAATTAAACTCGGGAAACCAGTGTTTTTGTCTGCACTTATTGTTCGTAACTGACAGATATTGACATGTCATTTGAGATCCAGACAAATGAGACCCAATTACTTGTAGTCTCCGGCTATAGCATGACTATATAATGCAATATATAAGTAAATACCCAACAAGTACTTACATAAAGGAGGAACCCAATGTGGGGGTATTAAACTAGATAATTTATATATTTTTTAGAACTGTCTGAATATTCTAACATTTTTCCTGCAGCACCTTTGGGCAGTGACGAAATGGTTAAGAGAAATTTGGTACAATTTGACTTGTGGGTTTGTGTACAGCAATGTAAGCTCCTTGCAATCTACTACGACTTTATTGGTGAAATAATCATATTTCAGCGTAGTGAAGCCATAAAATTATGGATTAGGGTTGTGCAAAAGGGGACACTGCCGAGTGGTTTCTGGTAGAGTAGAATAGGACCACTCCAACTCTTCCCGTGGATGTCGTACAAGGCGACTAAGGGAATACATTATAAAACATCAATCAGGCCTCCCCAACCCGTCTGGCCAGCGCGGGGAGTGTAGGCCAAATCCTCCGTCTGTCTCCGGCAGATGAGAGAGGATTGTGCTCCTGCAGTGGAGACAAAAATAACCTGATGATGAAGGGGACACTGAGGAAATTTTATTTGAAAATGACTCAAAAATTACAAATTTTCACGCCAGATTTTTTTCCATAGCGTCTCCTTTTGTACACTGACTAAATTATACAAATATATTTTTTAAATAAGGAAAAATATTACTTACATTTCTTCATACGCTTTCTTTTGAGAGACATCGTTTATAGGGTCCAAAAATAGCTCAGCACCCTGATGAACCCACTTTCCACCAAATGGGCTGTTCTTCTTCTTGGAATGATTCAGACAGAAGAATATCTTCCCTTCAACATACGGTACGAGCAATTCTATAGTCGTTTCCCATTGCGCAGTTTCTATCTCGCGTAATTCATAATTAGGATTTAAAACATCACATATGCTACCCCTAGAGGCTTCTTTAGGGGTTAATCTCCAAGAGTTGTGCCCGAGAAACTCGCCACCACTCAAATTCAGTAAATATTTACAACTGTTTGTGACACAAATTTTTTCACTCACTTTCACTGATACTATCCAAGGCTCCAACGCATTATTCTGTATTGCGTTTACTTGTAAAATCAAATAAACAATAAAGCCACAAGTCCGTAACACATTAAACACTGATGCCATTTTCCTAAATACGTAGAAGCGATAAAGAAGACAAGAAATCGTATTTGTATACCTATAACGACATGTTTTCCTCGATTGACAGTTCGGCGGCAATTGTTGCCGGAACTGCAGTAATATTTGAAAAAAAAACGTTATGTCACATCCGTTTATAAAAACAATTAATATAAGCCTATAACATAGTTCCAACAAAAGTTATATAAGATTTATTTTCTTAATTTCTAATTTAACTAACAGGTTTTCTTTCAATAAGAAATGGTGTGTTACCGTTCGAAAAGTATATTCATTGAATGGGAACTCAAAGCTGTCAAAACTTCTGAATGTTGGCATAATTGATCACGTTCGGATACATTTCAGTGAATGTATATAAATCGAGAATAATGATAAAAACTCATTGATTGTCGACAACCTTAAAACAACATTGGAAGTATGGCGTTGTATTTAGTCGTTCCCGTCTGCCAAATGTACGTAATCACCGACCAACCGGTCTTACCCCGTCCGTATTAAAATGTATCGATGTGGAGAAGAGGTTTTAAACATATAAGTATTTAGCGACAGCGTAAGTAATTGTGCATGTGTCTTAGATCCTCCCTACAAAATTTGGTGTTATTTTGTTTAAAAAAAATTGCGTTTTTTGTTGTGGGTATGCTTACAGTGATTTGAGACAATATATAAAATTCCTGTTTCGATACTTAGTGTTTTCATCTAATTAAGATCTGGGTAACATTGTATTTCGAATTTGAGGTTGCAATGAACTCGTTATCAGAGCCGTTAAATCTTATTATTTCATTAAAAGCTAGAATTGACTGCGTGTAATAGTCGACCAATCATCTGTACCTAATAGGTACTTAATTTTAGTAGCTAAACTTGGCAATAGATGGAGTTGCACTGAATTTGCAGCAACTGTTCAAAAACTTCAAGGTTATAAATATTTTTAGGGTTTCGTACCAAAACGATAACAGCGGTGCTGTTATGGTGCGACTTCGTCCATCCGTCTGTCACAGCTGCTTATTTCAGGAACTACAAATGCTATCAACTTGAAATTTGGAATAGTTTTAAATAAGGCTTGACCGACTTTATTACAAAAGAAAATATTAAGAATATTTTTGTTTTTATTTCAAAATGAGCCTAAATGAGAGAGCAAATTTTAAAGTGTGGTTACCAGTTGAAGTGGAATATCGTATGAAAAGGCTTCATTTGTACATTCTAATACTGATTTTTGTTTCGTTTTCGACTTTCGACGGCGAAGTGTCAGGACCTTCTATCTACAAAACAACATTTTACAGGATACGAAAAAAACTTATTAATATTTTCTAAAATTACTGAATTACTGACAATTAAATCTTTTGAGCTCATTTGGCGTCGTATTTTGATGTGAAAATGTTGTGCGATCTGGAATGACGTCATTCCTGCTCGGATATTTTGAACTAAGGTACGTACTTAAAATCTGATCACACCACGCTTCACCTTGGAATTTGGACTGGTTTGTACACAAATTTCAGATTTTGTACTTAAATACTTTAAGACATATACTCGATTTTAATTACGGCATTTTTTGAGTATATTTTTTAAAGTATATAAGCTATGTAAGGAACTCCTACAAAGTTCAGTTGATAGGAATATTTAATCCATACAAATTTTGAACCCCCACTTTACTCCCTTATGAGATGAATTTTTAAAACCTTTCATTAATGTATACCTGAGCAAATTTTTAAGGTACTGAACTCTCGGACTATTACTTTTAAACTTACCTTAGGGGATAGTTTTTCAAGAACTGTAAAACATGTGCTATGTATTTAATCATTAAGTGTTTAGAGTACTACTACAAAGTTTCAAATTGATAGGAACATCAAATAATTTTTCTTCATACAAATTTTGAATCCCTATTTTACCTCCTTTGGGGTGAATTTTGAAAAACCCTTCGTAGTGGATGCCCGAGCTACAGGAGGACCTCTGTGCTAAATTTCAAGTTTCCAGACCAAGCGGTTTTGAGACTACTAATTTTAAACTACATTTCAACCCCTTAGGGGATGGTTTTTAAAAACTGTAAAACCGTGTTCAATCATTAAGTTTTTAGAGTACTCCTACAAAGTTTCGAATTGATTGGATTTTTTTTAGAAATCAGCAAAAATCCTTTACAAACTTAGTTATGCGGTCCGACAATTGAACTTTATTTCATAGTAATAACAATACCTATTTAAATACCTTTTTATACGTTTCGTTTTAAGGTATGGATGAAACCAGATCAGCGATTTGCAATCAGTCTGTATTAGTAGACCGCTGCCGAGCGGATGCTTAGCCTTCTAAATTTCAAAGTAGTATTGTAGTACTTGGAAAATCCTTAACATTGGTGCAAAAAAATGAGCTTACAGCAATCAAATGGATGCAATGTTTAATACTCAATAACTTTGTAACTACTGGTCCGGTTTAAATAATTTAAAAAGAGAAATACTTAACAAGTCATAATAATTGTCGTACAGTACAGATTTAACGAATATAGTAGCATTACTGATCCTCATTAGAAATTAATAAGACAAAGACATTGCAATATGCGTAAATGATTACCTTTATTTTATACCTATTTATACATGCAGAACTATGGACATTTCCTAAGGTAGAATTGTTTAAGACTTTAATTGTCTAGTTTAAATTGTAGGTCATTGGAAAAATTAAGAGTTGTGTATCCGAATGTTGTGAACTCGAACGAGCAGTTAGCCGACCGACCATTTGGCAACTCTAGCAGGGCAAGAAAAGTCAAAAATCGTGTGTGTTGGCTTATAATAAATTTGTCAAATAATTCATATATCACGTAATTACATTGTATAATGAGACTCTCACTGTATAAATACTCATCTAATTAGTCCAAATATATTAGCTTAGTGTATACTATTAGCAAACAAAGTCTTTGTTTCACATTCTGTTATATCACAATGAAAAGTGAGTTTTTGATAAATAAATAAAGCAAATACTATTAAAAGTCGTATGGATATAGTAAAAATGGAAGTTAGAGAAGCTGGAGACGGTGCTGCGGCGGGAGAAATCGTGAGATTACCGCCTAAAAAGTACACCTGGGCTGAAGTAAGACAGGCTGTTCACGATTTGAGAAAGGAATTGTCTTCCCTTTCTACAATGGTTCCTATGGCGATTTCCTTCAGGAAACTGGCCAATGGGAAAACGAGGATATACTTCCTGAGGACTCCTCACAATGGTTGGGAGATTACCCTGCTTTATACTGATATTACTCTGAGTACACAGCCAAACAACACAAGGTTTGTTCAGTCTGTATTTTCTTTTAAATATGAGGAAATCTTTCCTTAATTTTGCGGTGGAGATACTAGGTGCTTATGCACCGGAGGCCAAGAAGTTTCAAAAAATTTTGGCAAATTGAAGGGGAAAGTCCGGCCATCTCGCCACTAGAGCACCTTTTCTTATCAGACTACATTCATAGGGTTAACGCAGCAAGCATCCTCGGGACCATCAAAAACTCTGTACAGCTGGAATGTCCAGATGGAATGTCTTATCTGTAGGAGTGGTCCCTCCCATCCTGTTTCTTTTACTTATTATTTTTTTTATAACTTTATTGTACACTCAAGCATACAAAGAAATAACACAAACAAAATGTTACCAACGGAAAGTTCAGCTTATTTAAAAAAAAAATTCTAGCTAACCTGTGGAGTTAGGGGCCTTGATGTATTTATTACTTATTGGAGTTGGTTGCATTAGTGGGTAGGTACTTAAAGGCCCGTAATGCTGAAAATACAACTAACTGATATTACCTACTTTAATAATTATTATTCTACTTAATAAGACATTTTCATTGGCATATCAGTTATTGTTATTGGTAACCCTCTCTCATCTGCTACTAGTGGATGGGAACCATCATCATCAGCCGAAACACAGCCACTGCTGAACACAAGCTTCCCCAATAGAATGCCACTTTTAGTGGGCTGACTGTTGGGGATTTGCCATAATCACCACACTTGTCAGCTGGATTGGTGATCGCAGTAATGATCTTTATATACACGGGAGAACACTGCTGGTCATTTATGTCACATACATTTGCCATGTGGTTTCCGGTAGAGTAGAATAGGAGCACTCCAACTCTTCCCGTGGATGTCGTACAAGGCGACTAAGGGAATACATTATAAAACATCAATCAGGCCTCCCCAACCCGTCTGGCCAGCGCGGGGAGTGTAGGCCAAATCCTCCGTCTGTCTCCAGCAGATGAGAGAGGGTTGTGCTCCTGCAGTGGAGACAAAAATAACCTGATGTTGAAGATGATTAGAAGTATTAGAAATGCAAGAATGGCAGGCACACTGTTGTATCTCATACTGAACCTCAATGTCATTGACTTGTTAACTTCTATTGAGACACTTATGTACTTTACATATAAGTAAGTAAGATAATATTATTTACAAACATTCCATACATTTGTGTTGAATTATAGTTTCTTATCTTCAAATAGCATTAGGTGTGTTGGCCTTTGGCCTCAAATAAATACATTATAATTGATGAGAGATTTAAAATGCAAATGTGGAACGAAATACAGCTAAAGGTCGTCTTAGGAGGACGTTCAAGGATCAAATTGGTGACATCCTCAAAAGGCTGGGGTCCGCAGTGAGATAATAATAATAAAAAATAAATATGTCAGACATTCACACCAATTATCCAGTCCCAAACTAGGCAGAGCCTGTGTTATGGTTACTAGACAACAGATACACATACTTAAATAAATATATAAACATCCAAGACTTGGGTACAAACATTCATATTCATCATATGAACATTTGCCCCTAGCGGGATTCGAACCCACAACCTTAATGGCAGTCCGAGAGCTACCCCATTCCGCCACGGAGGTCGTCAAAAAATGAATAAAAGGAGGTGCATGAAAAGGTTAATGGATGTGAGTGAGACTAGTGAGGTGTGTCAGGATTACCCAAAGTGGCAATACATCATCTCTGCGTACCCCTCTGGACCAGGGTGTGAGCATGATGTATGTATATATAATTGATGATTTGTGTCATCATCAGCCTCTTCAATTATTAGACATGAAAAAAAATTTCAGGCTAGAATGGAAACCCCTCATCGAGTCTAATGTAGCACTAGGAGTAACTTCTGGCAAGTGGTCGAGGGAAGAGCAGCTGCTGTGGGAGAGACAGCGTGTGGCGGCCTGGGGCATAGCCTCATACGAGCTCCACCAGGCGACGGGCAGGGTGCTGTTCCCTTGTGCATCATCACTGTTTGTGGCCGAGGAGACTTCAAGCCAGGTACAGAAGTAAGGTTGGGGTCAAGAGTGAGCTCATTGATATAAAATAACTACCCAATTTATTTTACACACTTCTACAACAAACATATAAATATTTGTATTATTACCATATTCATGTGTGGTCGAATTGTATATTGTCCTAGTTGGTTGTGCACTCGCTTTACATTCATGAGGGTGTGGGTTCACACCCTGCCTGTACTAATTAGTTTTTTGTAACATGAGGCTCACACGCTTTACGGTGAACGAAAACATAGTAAGGAAAACTTGCATATCGGGTCAGTTTGGGACACCGTTAGTGGACAGGGGTTTGACACATGAGATCCAGAAGAGTTGAAGTGTCGCCAGGTCTTCCTGGCCCCCTAAGAAGATAAGATCCCATAAGGTATAGCAAAAATAGCAAACTCACAGCTCATACAGCCATAGTATGAGCCGTGTGGCCTGTTGGGGTTTCTCTGGGCATACAGTGGGCCCATATTTGTGTTAGAGATAAGACATTCTGTAAATAGTCGTCCAGTGTTATGTAAACAATAAACAATTGAATTTAAAAAGAAATTATACAGGACAATGGTTATCATATCCAATAGGACAGGAATTTAATAAGCATTTTGACCCCTGGAGCAAGCGACAGTATCCAGATTCTAAACCAGCTACATATAACCTCAAAAAAAAATTTAGAAAAATATGCATTTTCACACTTACCTTACTTCGTGGGGGGGAGGGGGGTGCCTTCCCTCCCAACCCCTATTGGTAGTTATTGTACAGTGCCACCCTTTTACAGTTGTCAAAATGACATTAAGCTGATGACGTTCGTTTCATTGTTCAGAAGCAAAATTGATGCCTATGAACATTAATTTAGTTGTGAAGTTTAAATATTTTTTGTTAATATTTTCATTAATTTTAAAGCGATTACAAATACATCGCAACTGTATATCCCGCTTAATAACGTCGTGTCGGACCCCAGCCGCCGCCGCTGATCCCGCGGTCGCTGACCACCGGGGGCGGCGCGCCGCTGACGCCGGCCATGTGCCCGCGCGCGCCCGCGCTGGTGGCGCACGCGGCGCGCGGCGACGTCTGGCTGTGCGGCGGCGGGCTGCGGCGCCCCGCCCGGCTCACCTACGCCTGCCGCGGGCACGACGCGGACTCCCGGTCAGTACTCGTCTGCTCGCCTAGTGATGGTCATCATCATATCAGCCCTTGGACGTCCACTGCTGGTCATAGGCCTTAGGCTACACTCCGCCCTCCGGCCACCTTCTTCAGGTCGTCGGTCGACCTGACGGCGGGGCGTCCCACCCTGCGCGTGCCGATCCGCGGTCTGCCCCAGCTGCCGTTAGTTCTGCGACGGATATGGCCCACCCACTGACACTGCAGCTTGGTAATCCTTTCGGCTATGTCGGTCACCTTCGTTCTTCGTCTTCTTCCCGCTCCTCATTACCAATCATATCCTTCAAACCCCTACACACAGCCCTCTCCACAGCTCAGGCCCAACCGTCAGTGTCCACGTCTCCGCGCCGTAGGTCATGACAGGCAGGATGCACTGATTAAAGACTTTTGTCTGTAAACGTTGTGGAATGGGCGACATGAAGACTTGACACAGTCTTGTGAACTCATTGCCTGCATTGCAGTTTGGCGGATGACCCCCGACAGGCCGGTGTGCCGTGCTACGTCACCCAGGAGGAGTTCTCCCGCTACACCGGATTCTGGTGGCAGCCGAGGAGTGAAGGTGAGACTAGCCTGTAATTAAATAGCCTGTAACTTCATTAAAGTTCCACCTGGCTTGGTATTTTACAAAATACTCGATAGGTGGCCTCCAACCACTGTATCATAGTTTAGTATGAATTGTGAACGAAAATTAAATGTATGATTTGAAAAAACAGGCATAATAGACTCATATAACAGTCTAAAATGTCTGCCAAAAGGGGTAGGTAATTTAATAATAATTTAATTTTAATAATTTATAGATTTAGCGGCCTTGGCAACGAGCCCTTTCTAGCCTGTCGATAACGTCCACTATTCTTTAGTTCATTCCTTTACTATCTCTGATAGTAAGCTTTAGTAAGGTTTGAGGTTAGGAAGTTCTCTAATTTAATAAGATCAGCTTAGTCACGTTTACTTATTTATATTATCGTTTACTATTCAAAGGGATTAAGATGAGATTTAATGTTCATTTCAGACGATGTGTACCGAATAGTGTACGAGGAGGTGGACGAGAGTGAGGTGAAGATATTCAGCTTCCCGTCCTCGCAGACCAGCAGTGGGGAGGTCGAAGAGTTCAGGTAAACTGATGGTTTTAAATAAATCTACACTTCTACACTAATATTGTAAATAGGAAAGATTGGTATGTTTGTAAGGAATAAACTCAGAAACTACTGGACCGATTTCAAAAGTTCTTTCACCATTAGAATGCTACATTGTCCCTGAGTAACATAGGCTATATTTATTACTATAAAAATTAGGGATCCCTACTAAAATTTCTATAATGTAACCCAAGGTGTAAAAAAATTTCATAAAATGTTTTTCATCGCATGTGGGAGTGGGAAGGAGAGCGGATTCTATAGTCCACGCGAGCGGAGCCACGGGCGCAGCTTGTATGAGATATATATTAGCCATTAACTGGTTTTTAATATGTGAAAACCAGTTATTGGCTAATAGCTTTATATATTTGTATTATTTACCTTTTTATTATAGCTGTATGTTTTCCAATTATAATAAAATTTTGAAATAGTCATTATTGATTCCGATTTGTAAAGATATAGGTATACTTTATATTGTAATAAATTATGTTAACCAATCCACTCAGGGAAGAGCGGGGTCCTCCTAACACAGGTAATTTTTTACTTAAAAGGAGGACCTTGGCATATATACATGATGTTAATATAGGTTGAAACAATAAACAATTTTGAATTTTAAAGTTTTGAATTTCGATTTGTAGGTTCCCGCGCGCCGGCACACCTAATGCGAAGTCCGTGCTCAAGATGGTGACATTCAGGCTGCAAAAAGCTTCCCCTACCACCGTCCTGGACTACTACCACGAAGGCACCGCCGAGGGGCACTGTAAGTCTTATTTTTCATCATCATCAGGTTATTTTTGTCTCCACTGCAGGAGCACAACCCTCTCTCATCTGCCGGAGACAGACGGAGGATTTGGCCTACACTCCCCGCACTGGCCAGACGGGTTGGGGAGGCCTGATTGATGTTTTATGTGTTCCCTCAGTCGCCTTGTACGTGGAGTGGTCCTATTCTACTCTACCGGAAACCACACGGCAAAGTTAAAGTTTTATTTTTATTGATCCATCAAAACGAAGTTTAGTTCAGCGAAGTTTTGCCAGTCTCATCAGCGTCATCATCAGCTAAAACACGTCCACTGCTGAACACAAGCCTCCCCAATAGAATTGCACTTGTGGTGGGCTGCCCTGCGACAAGAATAGGGGGGGGGGGGGGGGGAGCAGGCGTGGAGGTGGGTATCCACGCCTGCTCCCTCTGCAACTCCTCTAAGCGAGGATCAACGGAGGTACGCTTACACATAACACCTACCAGTGAAGGTAGGGCAAGTCCCAGGTAATGAATTTACGCTACCTTGGGCCCCAGACAAATCAAATTAAAGAAGTAAAGAGTCAAAGTAGGAAGAGAGTTCCCACTTTTTGTAAAATGGGGGGTAGAGGAGTTTTGCTCCGAGTTTCTTTGAAAGATATGATTGCGATCGCACGTGCAGGGCGGGACCGACGGTCGGAAGCGGCTGTATGCGAGGACCGGGTGTGGTGGCGTTCATTGGGGAAGGCCTATGTCCAGCAGTGGTCGTCTAAGGGCTGATATGATTATCGTGAGTTTTTTTCAACTGTAATCAATAACCCTATTTGTCATCTACAATAGCGGAATTCCAGTAGTTAAAATAGGAGGACTCCTAAGATGACCTCTAGCTGTAGTTCCTTTGACATTATCCGCTGTAACACTAATTTGTCATTGTCTCGTGTATTGTTCCAGTGTCGGACACTAGCAGCGAGTGTATGGAGGTGTCTGACATCCGGTGGTACGACCTGCGACACTCGCTGCGCGACACCTTCCCCTGGTTCGAGTATTTGGCCCGAGTTGGGTGGACGCCGTGCGGGAATTAGTATGTGATATTGTTTTCCCAGAAGGTTCTCGTTATTATTCTTAAGTACCAGATTCTCAAAACTTTACGCCCATCACTTTAAGAGTTAAAAAAATTCTAGATCCCCAAAACATTACCATCTGAATGAGTTATCATCATCATCATCAGGTTATTTTTGTCTCCATTGCAGGAGCACAACCCTCTCTCATCTGCCGGAGACAGACGGAGGATTTGGCCTACACTCCCCGCGCTGGCCAGACGGGTTGGGGAGGCCTGATTGATGTTTTATAATGTATTTCCCTTAGTCGCCTTGTACGACATCCACGGGAAGAGTTGGAGTGCAAGAGAGTTATGGAAGGAAAGATGCCTGAGAGTACTGTAAAATAAACTGAATTCAAAAAATAATATTATTAACTAGCTGACCTGCGTTGAGCGGTTAACATTTTTACTTGGTACAATATATAGACAATGACACTCACAAATAACGTGGCTTTCTATTGGTAAAAGAATTATCAAAATCGGTTCAATAGATCTAAAGATTACCCGCTACAATCTCACAATCTTTACCTCTTTATAATATTAATATAGATGACATAACAATATTGTTTTTTTTTTACTTTGTGATATTTTTATATTTGGATCTTCATGTATTTTAATCTTTGTATAATTATTGGGCTCGATTCTGAAGGCACAAAAAATTTGCCAGCACTAAAACTGTTGCTATCCTTGTCACACAGTATTATTAAAGATGAAACCAATTTTACCGCTGTCAAATTTAAAATGTGTGCCTTCAGAATCGGGCCCATTGCATATGTTATTTTTAACTAGATTGCTTCAAAGGCAGCACACAGGCTAATAAAGCCACGTTAAAGGAAAAACAGGGTAGAAATCAGAAGGAAGTTATTGATGGTATACATTTTGGTTTTGAAATATTAGGAAAAAAAGATATCGCCTTTTTTTTAATCAGCCATCTTAACCAAGAGTTTGAAGACAACGCCCTCCAATTTTTTCTGGGCCTTTTACCGCCCCCCTAAAGATCTCCAGCGCCCACGAGGGCGTTATCTCTACTTTGAGGACTTAAGTGTCAGTGGTTGTGCGTTCGAATCCCACCATGGACAGATAACTTTTCTACAATTTGTATAAGTTGGTCCCGGTCTGGATGTTGTTATATTTGTGAATTGTTCAATCCTTGTTTAATTTCGATTGCACAGGAGAAATCCTAGCTCGGGATTAGACAAGTGTATGTATTTATTTAATGTAATATGGTGACAATACATGCTATTTTCGATATCGATAGAAGAATTAAAACTGCTTCAAACACTATGAAGACTATGAACATCATATAAATTTTTTTATTTTCACAAAAATCGACATCACTTAAAAAGTATTATTTATATAATATATGTATTACAATTTAGTGTTTTTGTGTGTGTGTGTATGGGGGGGGTATCTGTAAATATATAAGTAGTTGGGTATGATTAAATCCCATTACATCATACAATCTCGTATGTTATTATATTCATTATATTATTCGAGTTGGGGCTATTTCAAAACCTTGAATAGACCTTGTATCACTTCGACCATTTCTGGTCTATTGTGATCGCCACCATGCTATAGTTCTGTGCTAAGCCTTGCAGCAGTTAGAAACTGCACCATGCTTTTACCACTGAGTTGTTTTACTTCGTCAGGGCGAAGCAAGTAGTTACCCAGGTGTGTATTTCTTTTGCGCATCAGTGGTCCACACGAGCACAGGAGGTGCATGGTTTCCTCTGCTTCCTCATAGAGCCTACATACTCCTGTGGTTCGGAGCTTGTGGTTGAACATGTGTTTGATCAGACCACAATGACTGTGAATGCTCTCACTACTATGCGCAAGTTATTCCTGCTAAGCGGTAAAGATCGTATGTTCCTCTCAACAGCGTGTGGGTGCAGCTGTTGGACCGGAAGCAGCAGCGGCTGGAGCTGGCGTTGATACCGCTGGCGGAGTTCTGCGCGCCCGCCGGCTACGAGCACGCGCCCGGCCATGTTACGGGCACGCTGGTCGACGTCGGCGAGAAGCTGTGCGACCAGGTAGGGAGCCGCGAGGGTTAGGGACACTCCCTGCACCACCACCGTTATATTAATTTTCGTAATGTATTCCTTTAGTCGCCTTGTACGACATCCACGGGAAGAGTTGGAGTGGTGCTATTCTACTCTACCGGAAACCACACGGCACTCCTCTAGTCGCCTTGTCGCTATTCTAAGTCGGGAACCGCCCGCCTGATGTGTTCACACATTTTGTATTCCAGCAAATCCAGGTGCTGGTTTCCGAGACGACTCCTGACGCGTGGATCAACGTCCACGACATACTGCACTTCCTGCCGACGGCGCCGGACGAGCAGCGCGTGCGCTTCGTGTGGGCCTCCGAGGAGAGCGGCCACCTGCACCTGTACCTGGTCAGCTGCGGGCTGCAGCGCGGCCAGCGGGAGACCTCCAGATGTTAGTGTACCTACCCTAATTTCATCATCATCAGCCTGGAATATCCCACCGTTGGACATAGGCCTTCTGCTACTCCGTCACAGCTCACTGCGTCACAAAGGCGCTAATACGTTCAAACTAGGTGGCCAGGCTTATCTTGGCCATACCAAAACCCCCAACCCCCCGACGTGACCACTCTGGTCATCGTTTCATTGCTACACTCCCATTTGCTAGAGGGGAAGTGGGAACTCTCTTCCTACTTTGACTATTTACTTCTTTAATTAAATTTGTCTGGGGCCCAAGGTAGCGTAAATTCGTGACCTGGGACTTGCCCTACCTTCACTGGTAGGTGTCTTTGCAGTTATCTCCGTTGATCCTCGCTTAGAGGAGTTGCGGGGGGAGAATGGTGAGGAGGCGGGAATGTTGGACATAGGCCTCGCCCAGGGCGCGCCGCTGAACCCGATCCTCCGTTCTTCTCGTCCAGTCACTGGCAGTTTTCACCGGCTAAAATTTGTATCGCGGTTAATTTGGATTATATGGTCACAACCAGACCTAGAATTTTTATAGAACTGGGGCTGTCAAATAGGGGCTAGCCTGGTCGTAAGCGTGCCGACGGCACTATTAGCCTTACCGAGTCATGCGGGGCTCTGACGAGGTGGACAATTAGGTTCCCTAGCTAACCGTGGTACCTCAACAAGGCGGCGTTGTTGTTCGCAACGCATCACGTCAAGGGGTATCACGGGCGAAAAGCGTGAACTACAGAATCCGCTCCAATTACCATTCCCGCTTCCTCTCCCGCTCCCCTCCCACCGCCACTTCCGCTTCCACTCCCGCTCCCACACCCACTCCCCTTTTACCACGCCCACGCCCAGTCCCACTCCCAGCTCCAAATGTAATCCAAACTCATCGCAATCTTAATAGTACGGAAATACTATTAAACGAAACGAAAATATATTGCATACTAACCTTACCTACTAATGTATTAGAAAACTAAAAATGTTTATAACTTTTGATTGAGCTAGCCGATTGCGATGAAATAAAGACTAAATGTTAAGTTAAACATGAAGTTTTTGTGAAAAGTCCATCAAAATCCGTTGAGTAGTTTTTAAGTGCTGCGTGCACAAACTCACAGACAAACAGAAAAAATTTCCAAAAATAATTGAAATGTGTTCTATTACTTATCCTTAGACCACTCAATTTTTTTTTGCAAATATCTTCAACATGCGATGTTTACGATTTTATTTATTAGATTAAATTTGTGACTTGTTCGCAGCCGTGATAGAAATGGTGACAGAGGACGAGACCAACGCTGTTGGGCCGAACATCATCAGCAAGGAGCCGATCACCGCCGGCGAGTGGGAGGTCATGGGCAGGAAGATATGGGTGAGCCTGTCACTTCCAGCCTAGGGAACATAGCCAATTTAAATTTGTCTTTTCTTAATACGGCGCTTGCCGCGTGACACCAAGAATGCGTGCATACAATTACAAATGAAACAAATATTATATAAAAAAAAAACTTATGTAAAAACATATTGTAATAAGAACTTCCGTGGTTCCGGTTCGTGTGGTTTCCGGTAGAGTAGAATATGACCACTCCAACTCTTCCCGTGGATGTCGTACAAGGCGACTCAGGGAAATACATTATAAAAAAATACATCAGTCAGGCCTCCCCAACCCGTCTGGCCAGCGCGGGGAGTGTAGGCCAAATCCTCCCGTCTGTCTCCGGCAGATGAGAGAGGGTTGTGCTCCTGCAGTGGAGACCAAAATAACCTGATGATGATGATGAAATAAAATAAAAATTGTTAATAATCAGATAATTAAAAATCCATATTTTGTTAGTCCTTATTCTATGTTCATAATAACAATGGTAATAATGGAGGTTCGAGTCACGTATTTTGCGTGTAACTCCATAAACGTCCCAAGTATGACTGTCACACCTCTGCAGTGGCTCTCACTTACGGTGGGTCTGTGTTGCCAGGTAGACGAGAGCCGCCAGCTGGTGTACTTCGTGGGGCTGCGCGAGACGCCCCTGGAGCGGCACCTGTACGCCGCGCCGCTCGCGCCCCCGCGCCCGCACGCCGTCGCGCTGCTCACCGCCGTCGGACACTCGTGTACGGTCGACATCGACGATGTGAGTACACCGCTCCAAGGTAAAGCTGTTTGCGTTTTAGGAGCAAAATAAATGAACTCTGTTTTAAACCAAAATGATGATTTGATAAATAAACGTGAAGTTGCAGCAGACTACGCAGAAATATCTGAATTACTCGTTAATCCCACTCTGCTTACATTAAATCGAACATTCATAAAGATGAATCAAGAAATGTTGCTGAAATTTAACTTTTATAGCGTTCGAGAATTCCTCGAAAGTTGATACTATTATATTATCAAGTTATTTATTGACTCCGTTGACTTTGTTATACATATTATTTTGAACTTATAAATTTGCATGCTATTTTCAATTATAGCTGAATAGAGAAACTGTTATACTGTTAAGACCTAAATGTAACCTATTCTTAGCAAATAAAATTTGAATTTGAAAAGATTGTTGTCACAACAGCCCTGCTTTTAATTAATTTCACTGAGAAGTTCTTGCTCTAAAACAGTTAATTTTACAGAAAATCGAAATTATTAAATTCTTTTGGTTTGAAATCGACTTTACATATTATACACTCGTCTAATCTCAACACCCAATGACACTACATGAAATTACACTACATTATCAAGTAAGTAACGATTTTAAAAGGCAGACGATCCGTCCGTGTAGTGCCTGCGCACCGCACGCGTATCGTGCGAACACTGTCTCGAGTCTGCGCCTGCGACAGTCCTACCCGACGTTCCGTCAGCGCGCGCTCGCGACACTCGCCGAGCCCAGCCGAACAATGCGACGAACACGCACTGTGCCTTCAAATCAGCTCCTCTGACATATACATATACTACACTTGTCTAATCCCAAACTAGGATTTTCCTTCCTAGGAATTGAACAAGGATAGGACAATTCACAAAGTATAACATCCAGACCGGGACCAACTTGTACAAATTGTACAAAGTTGTCTCTCCCTAGTGGGAATCGAACCCAATACCTCTGGCGCTGGAGTTCAAGCACTGGGCCAACAAGGCCTTTGGTATAGCCAACCAATTGTCATATCGCCTGTATTTCCACCAGCGTAAGGTCTAACCAAATCAATTTTTTTGCAGGAATGCTCAACAGCAGTAGTGACGATGTCCAACATCAGCTGCGTGCCTTGCACCCGCGCGTACCGCATCACGCACTCCCCGCACCCCGCGCTCCTGGCCCAGGGGACGCTCATGGAGAGACCCTCGTCGGAAACCAGGAGCTTCAACGGCTCCTGGGACAGCAGGTCTGGGGATGGAGACGAGACTGACTGCACAGAAACTACCCTTCTTGTCAGAGGTACTTCACAAATTCTCACTGTTTTCAACTGGATCAAATTGTGCTTACCATGTTTTTTCCGCTTTAATGAATGAATGAATGAAAGTTTTTAATTCGGAAAACAATGATCCATAAATTGTTAGTAAGCACATAAGAAAAATAAAATAAAGTAAAATAAAAACATGTTAGTATCAATACAATTAAGATTATAAAACTAAAACTTACACTACTACATTATTATTATTGACAAGCACCTCCACCCAGTGCCGTGTGAAGGGGCTGTCAAATCTTTCGGCTATACATTTCAGGATGCTGTTAGAGCTCCCGCGCATTAAGACCCCCAATATTTGCGTGGGTGTCGCCAAGGCGACTAAGGGCTCGCACCAAAGATTATTACTGCGATCACCAATCCACCTGCCAAGCATGGTGTTTATGGCAAATCCTCCAATGGACAGTCTACCTCTAACAAGTGCCATTCTATTGGGGAGGCTTATGTTCAGCAGTGGACGTATTTCAGTGGATGATGAATAGAATGTTACGCTCGAGTATTGGTTGAATTATATTATAATTATAGAACATTCTCAATTTATTATGACCGCTTCGTTCGCCTAATGGCTTGGTTAATGGACTCGCGAGCCAGAGCTCCCACTGGGGACAACCAATTTGTACAACTTGTACAAGTTAGTTCCGGTCTGCATGTTGTAATTGTGAATTGTCCAATCCTTGTTTAATTCCCATAGCACAGGAGATAATCCTAGTTTGGGATTAGACAAGTGTATTTATATATATATATGTCGGCGAAATGATAAAAGAGGAGCTGGTTTGGAGGCACAGTGCGTGTTCGTCGCGCCGTTCGGCTGGGCTCGGCGAGCGCGCGCTGACGGAACGTCGGGTAGGACGGGCGCAGGCGCAGACTCGAGACAGCGTTCGCTCGGTACGCGTACGGTGCGCAGGCACTACACGGACGTATCGTCTGCCTTTTAAAATCGTTACTCATGTACTGTCATTGAAGCCAGTAAACGTGTTAACTTTGAAACGGTGTTAAACGTTCTCGTACACCGAGGAGTCTGAGTCGCAAGAGCTTAGTATTGTCTTCTCCCCTGTGGAAACTAAGACATCAGAAGGGTTACGACTTATATTTATTTAATAATTTTGTTGTTTAAATCATATTATATATATTTTGGGGTTAAAAGGAGAGTTTAGTATAATTAATTGACTTTACTTAACGCGCAGGGTGGGACGCCCCGCCGCCAGATGGACCGACGACCTAAAGAAGGTGGCCGGAAGCGGCTGGATGCGGAGGGCGGAGGACCGAGTGTGGTGACGTTCATTGGGGAAGGCCTAAGTCCAGCAGTGGACGTCTAAAGGCTGACATGATGATGATGATGAATTTACTTTTTGATGTCTTATGGATTGGCAAACGAAACATATAAGCGTATGCAGACATAGCTGGCACGTTCTAACAATTTTTTTCAGAAAGCTCGCTGAGCGCTTTAGACATGCCGGCCCCGCAGATATACTCGACGCGGCTGTCGTGCGGCGCGCTGGCGTACTGCACGCTGTGGCGGAGCGGCGCGCCGGGGCGGAGCCCCACCGTGCTGCACGTCTACGGCGGGCCAGAGGTGCAGACTGTCACTAACAGCTACAAGGTAACTAGGCAGAGACGATGCATCACATCTTGGCTAAATGGAGCGACGATATGGAGCGACTGGTTGGGAGGAACAGATATTCGAGTTTAGTGACGCGCCTTGAAAGAGGAGTATGTCCAGCAGTGGACTATTAGCCTGCAGGCTAATTCACATCTACCGCAGATCCGTAACCAGTAAGCCACAAAAGAGTTTTTAAATGTTGTCTTCTCCGTTCCAGGGTATACGCCAGCTGAGAATGCACATGCTCGCGGCGCGTGGTTTCAACGTGGTGTCGGTGGACTCGCGGGGCTCCAAGCACCGGGGGCGGGCGTGGGAGGCCGCCATCAAGGGCAAAATGGGGCAAGTCGAGCTGGACGACCAGGTGAATAGCCCTTCATTTTACTTTCGGAAAACTTACAGCTACGATAATTAATTATGAAGTAAACCACAAATTAAAAAGCTATTACTAGTTGTGTCATATTAATTTACAAGACGAATACATACATACATAATGCTCACGCCTTGGTCCCAGAGGGGTAGGCAGAGACGATGTATCGCCACTTTGCGCAATCCAATGTCGCAAAGCGGCTTTCCTTCGCCCGCTTTTCGCCCCACCCCACCCCATATTAAGACGAATAATATATTACAAATTGTTTATTGTACATAAATTTCTGGCACTACTGCAATGGAAGTTTGACATTAGGTATTCTATGGTTGGACGTTCCACGGCACATTTCTCCCTGAAGCTCTAAAACTGTGTGACAATGAGTGGGCATCCGATACCCACGATCACACCATAATGTCAAACTACCCTCCTGTCCCGTACTCCGGCGACCGCCGTCTCATCGCCGCAGTGCGTACCGAGCCGCGAGTGATATACGACACGATTACGGACTGCAGTGATTATCGATTGTGAATTCCTAGTTTTCTAGTGAGTGACTCTAGCGACCGTTGACACTGGCTAGATCATCGTATATAGACAATAACGGGCCCGTACGTCGAAGGAGCTGCGACAATAGCTGTGAGTACCTCCTCATCCCCTTTGTGACCCCCATTCATTGTCACAACTGGGTCTCACTTCCACGTAGGTCCTAACCCCGATTGGAATTAATCGTTTCATAAAGCTGATGTTTCCTGATGTAATGATTGTTTTTTTTATGAAGGTGGAAGTGCTCCAGTGGCTGGCCAAGGAAACGGGCTGCATAGATATGGAGCGCGTTGCAATACACGGGTGGAGTTATGGTAATGAAATTTTCACACACAAGTACTTCATCATGAAATTGCCTTGCTTAGGATTTTGCCAATGTCAAGTATATAGGACGAATAAAAATGTGGAAACCACGCTCCAGCGGATTAACGCTGTGGGTTGTGTCACTAAGGGGGGAGGGGGCGGGGGGGGAGGGTGGGAGGGGGGGGGGACGGACGACGACGACGATGACATTACACGCAAAAATGTGTTTAAGGCGTTCAACTTAGCGTTGTTATTACTCCGCACATCGCGCGTTATGTAGGCGGGCCGCAGCGGCGATTGATATGCCGTGCACCGCGCGAAAATGTGACTAAGGCGGTCGACTTAGCGTTGTTACTGTTCCTAACCAATCGACTGGGTGGGGCGAGCGATTTATTTCGGGACGTACGAGTGACGGAGACATGGCATAGATAGACTTTTATGCCCGAGCCGTACGCGAGGCGAAAACTAAACTACAATCGAAAAAACGCGTGTTTGTTATTCAGTCACGCTGCAACCACTGGACGGATCGGGATGAAACTTGGCACACATATGGGTTAGGTACTGGAATAGGACATATGATAGTTTTTATCCCAAAAGAACATCTCATTGCTACGGGAAACCAAATTAATCGATATGAAAGTAAGTTTTTAGAGACGTTGATTACGAAAATGATTTTTATTCTGAAATTTAAGATGTGTAAATATCGAAACCCCCGCGGACGAAGTCGCGGCCAAAGTTATTACTAAATTTACCGCAAAATTTAGCACGGCGTGTAGTACGCAGCCGGCTGATGCGCCTGTAGTAGTAGTAGTAGGTGATTGAATCTGTTATTTTGTATGGAGTACCGAGAGCGTTGTACCAGGGTCTCATAAACACAAGGTGGCAAAAGCTAGTAATTAATAACAATTATGATACAGAAAACGCCTACGTAGCAGAGCTTCGACGAACAAGTGTTTCGATTAGAATGTAACAGTTGCTTAAATATTGTCCGCGGCCGTGCAGGCGGCTACCTGTCGCTGCTGGGGCTGGCGACGCGGCCGAACATCTTCAAGGTGTGCGTGGCCGGCGCGCCCGTGACGTGCTGGCGGCTGTACGACACGGCCTACACCGAGCGGTACATGGGCCTGCCGGGCCGCGCGCCGCACGCCTACACGCGCGCCAGCGTGCTCGCGCACGCGCCCTTCTTCCCGGACCAGTGAGTGCGCACATACACACACACACACAGTACACACACACACACAGTACACACACACAGTACACACACACAGTACACACACACAGTACACACACACACATAGTAAACACACATAGTACACACACACACATACACTGCACGTGTATGTGTGTGTGAGAATGAGACATAATTTTGAGATATTTAATTTAATTATGGCAAGTATCTTGATAAGTATATTTTGTCCGCAGGGAGGGTAGACTGCTAATAATACACGGGCTGGCGGACGAGAACGTACACTTTTGTCACACGGCCGCGCTGCTGTCGGAGCTAGTGCGTCTCGGCAAGCCGCATAGAGTGCAGGTGAGATATATATATGTGTGTTAGGGGGCTTGGCGGGGCGGGGGCATTAATTCTGCCCGGGCAGCTAAGAAGGCCGCTAAGTGTTTTGGCCACCGTTTGGGCATTGTCGAACCCTGGTGTTAAACTGGTAAAAGTTGTAGAATGAAGACCGCGACTGAGCAGGCGTAGTGTGGGACGAGCGTCCTGGCTGGATAGAGCGACGATCTGCGTAAGGCGGCTGGCGGTGACTGGATGAGAAGAGTCGAGGATCGGGTTCAGTGGCGCGCCTTGGGAGAGGCTTATGTCCAGCAGTGGACTCATTGAGACTGACAAGGATGCTGAATTGTTAATCGACGATGTAATCGTCGTATTCATATTTATTGATAAAAAAAAAACAATTGCATGAGAATAAATAGTCAAAGCATTTAATTGCATTAAAGTTATAATTAAACCAAATTATTAATCAATTAAATTGGACAAGACAATCCATAAGAGTCAAGTCGCTCAGCGAGCTATGGAGAGGGCTATGTGTAGGGGTTTGTTTGAAGGATATGCTTGTTATTAGCCAATAACTTAAGTTCTATATTCACAGATTTGTACAATCATCATCATCAGGTTATTTTTGTCTCCACTGCAGGAGCACAACCCTCTCTCATCTGCCGGAGACAGACGGAGGATTTGGCCTACACTCCCCGCGCTGGCCAGACGGGTTGGGGAGGCCTGGTTGATGTTTTATAATGCATTCCCTTAGTCGCCTGTACGACATCCACGGGAAGAGTTGGAGTGGTCCCATTCTACTCTACCGGAAACCACACGGCATTTGTACAATAATATTGAATAATTAAACGTATTATCCATTGAGGAAGGCCCATGTCCAGCAGTGGACGTCTAGGAACTGACAGAAATTGGACATGTCTAATTTATTGAGAAATTTCACAAAAAAACATAAATATTGTTTTTAATTTATTTAATTTAATTTATTGTCAATATCATATGCACCCTAACAGAAACAATCCATAATGGTACAAAGTCAAATACAAACATTAAAAATATTAATAATCATTGAAAATATTATATACATTAGATAAAATTACAATTACAAAGTTAAAAAAATAACAATTCTATTAATATTACTATATCATGATTATAATTTAAAAAAAAAATTATTTTATAGTACTTTCAGGCATCGTTCCTTCCACAACTCTCCTACACTCATTCAGCAAACATCTTAATAATCATCATCATCAGGTTATTTTTGTCTCCACTGCAGGAGCACAACCCTCTCTCATCTGCCGGAGACAGACGGAGGATTTGGCCTACACTCCCCGCGCTGGCCAGACGGGTTGGGGAGGTCTGATTGATGTTATAAATCTTAATAATTTAAACTGTTTGTTTTGTCCAGGTATACCCAGGGGAACGACACTCCCTCCGAGCCATGCACGCAGCGAAGCACTACGAAGCAACGCTGTTGCATTTTTTACACGAAAACCTATAAATATATACACCTTATAGTGTAGCACTTATATACATTCAACGAAGGATCGGACAAGGATTTATATGTCCAGTGTTGGACACACGAATCCAAGTAATGCCAATGTTGGCCGTCCTAGTATAGTCAGCCGCACGCTGGTCTACCCAGAGTGGGCTTTAGACTAAGAATACTGAATATTACTAGATAAAGAAGCCGATGACACTCGCCTCCGCCAGTTTAACTTATAACGAACAACCGTGCTCACTACTCGGACGCGTCCGTAAGCGCCGATTCTTATTCGATTCGTATTTGTTTCTGATCCGGTTTGGCCATCTTAGTAATTGTATGGACGTTTGCGCACGTAAACGGTACGTATTCGATACGTAAATTCTGAGTTCGGATCGTTTACGGCTCAAAACCGAGCCGAAGTGGCCGCCATATAAATTGTACGTACGCTTGCCCGCTACACTCGATTAAACACGGATCAGTGCGCAGACGCTATACGTGAATTTTCCCGGACGTATTTTTGTACGTATCGGATACGGATAAGTGTGAAAACGCCCTAAGCCGCGGCTGACGGACGCGTCCCATAATGTGTTTGCAGCTTAACATTAACACAGCTTCCAGAGCCGTAAAAAAAAATTCAGCACCTGTCAGTTTTGTTTATATTCTGTGAGCTGGGGGCAATTCTACTATTTTCAATATTTATCGTTCGTTTAAACAACAGTTACGTTTAAGTATTAGTCAAACTCCGTTCCAAACGCGAATTGTTATTCTTCTCATTGTTTTACTTCGGGCAATAATCGAACGTAAACGAAACGCAGACGGAACGCACACGCTACTCAGCTGTTAGGGACGAACCTAGTATTTTGTAAGTATTCGTTACTCGATTCTCGATTGTGCGAATCGCCCATAGATACGACACTGCTTTTCTCAAAAGGGCGCTCAATGTTTGCGTTGGAAGTAAATGTTATATTGTTATTATTGACTAGCTGTGCCCGCTGCTCCGCTCGCGTGAACTACAGGATCCGCTCTCATTCCCACTTCCGCTCCCTATCCCTCTTCCACTCAGACTAAATCTCACTTTCAATCCCAATCCCGCTCTCGCTCCCTCTCCGGGTCCGGGTCCAACTCTTGATCCAGATCCCGCTCCAGGTCCCGCTCCCACTCCCTCATCTACCCCTCTTAACCCTGCCTGCAACTTTGCTCTCAACCCTTCCCTCAACCCTCCCCTCAATCCTTTCATCAACCCTCCCTCATACGTACATTAAACATACATTACACTGGTACCATACCCGCTCCCGCTACCGCTCACGAATTCCGTCGTTGTATAAGAATGCAGTGTATGCGAGTTTTCGAAAACTATAAATTCGCATAACTTTTGATTGACTGCACCGATTGCAGTGAAATAAAGCCTATATGTTACACCAAATTAAGCCCCATGTTTCTGTAAAAAGTCCATCAAAGTCCGATCAGTAGTTTTTAAGTGATACGTGCACAAACTCACAGACAAACAGACAAACAGATAAACAGACAAACAGAAAAAAATTCCAAAAATGATCGAAATGTGTTCTATTACTTATCCTTAGACCCTCCAATTTTTTTTGTTGCAAATATTTTCATTGTACAGACACGCGAAGTTTACGATTTTATTTATTAGATTATAAATGTTCGCATGTGTTTCTTTTTTGGTTGATAGTGTATCCGTAAAATGGTTATTTATTGTTAAAATAACCTTTTCCTGCATAATTTAAGTGTGACTTCGTGTGTGAAAAAGTACCTTTCTACCAACTTTTTAGCAAACGCTATTTTGACAGCAGCTGAGTTTAATTTTTATCTGAGACAACTGCCAAAATGTAGAAACATTGGTTCCGTCTACGACTGACGTTTGTTTAAACGTTAGCTACGGCTGAAACGCAGCTGAAGCACGAACGTTGTGCGCAGCGGAGTACGAATAGTGCTAAAACCTGCGTTTCAGCTGCAGTTCAGTTGCGTTTTGTGCGAAAATGAGTTAGTAGAATTGGCCCCCTGAACTCCCCAACTAGAACACTGGCGAAATACATACATACATAATGCTCACGCCTTGGTCCCAGAGGGGTAGGCAGAGACGATGTATCGCCACTTTGCGCAATGTAATATTCCAAAGTGGCTTTTCTTCGTGCGCTTTTCGCCCCGTGATACCCCTTGACGTGATGTTTTGCGAACAACATCGCAGCCTTTATGCAGCCATAAGTTATAATATAGGTCCATAGTGGAGGTATATATGTAGATGCTAGTGCACCTAGCACCTATATACCTCCACTATGAAGCTATTCAGCAGTAAAATAGCTGCATATGTGCTAGTTGGGGCTGTATGCAGCACTGTTACGATAAACATGGCGACATTATTTTACAAACTGACATTAGCAACTGTCAGTTTACTCGGCTAATATAGAACTTGACTTAGGGTTCTCACTGCTGCCTGTTACCGGTTACGGACTTAGTGCACGCGTTGGACACGATGATGCCTAGAATAGAAAAAATGTTTTAGATTTTTTTTTTTTTTTATACAGTATGTAACAAAATTGCTACAGGACTCCGAACCAGATACTTAACAAATTTTAGTGCCACACAACTTCATGCCATGAAGTCTCTTTCGAGTGGCTTCACTCCCCATTTTGGAGCAAGACAACCATATTTACGCCTTCTTCACCGAGTTCCTCGCTCTTCTCTTCTTCACTCTTCTTACTCTTCGCACTCCAGTTTCCCACCCAGAAATCACGAAACCTGCCGAGTTCGCCTCCGATCTCACGAGATAGCAGTAGTAGACCGGGCCTTCTTCTCGCTCTAACCCGTCCATCATCTTTCGTCTGAGCTCCTCATGCAGTGGGCATATCTGCTTCGATACATCAGCATACAATCCTCTCGCATCTTCATGTCATGAAGTCTCTTTCGGAAGCAGCTGTGACCGACCATAATCTGCGATTTCTGGTTTGCCCCAAGTGGACTTGAGTCGAACCGCCACGTTCGGTGGACCTCTCTACATTTCTCTTCCCTCTCCCATCGTCTGCCAGAGGCGCATAATCATCGATAGAGGACAATAACTGGAAGAGACTCCCGTATATTATTGTTGGCTTAGTGGTGCGAGTGGTTGCCTCGAATGCCAGAGGACTTGGTTTCGATTCCCTCTGGGGACGCATAACTTTGTAAAGTTTAATCTTAGTTTGGGATTGGATAAGTGTGTGTTGAATAATTATTAGACTTTTTGGCAACGATCTCTATGTACTGCTAGATGGAGCGTTCCAAACAATCGCTCTGGTAATATATGGAATAACTATGGTAATAGTATATGGAATAAGTATTACCAAATTACTAATTAGTAATTGCACATGGGCACCTTCTGTCGAAGCGCGTTCCGTTTTCGGTCCTATCTTCGCTTTCCATCAGGTATGAGTGGGGTCAAGCGTGAGCTTTCATATAGATAAAGTATATACTGATCTGATGTCAGCTTAAGAGTCCCCGCAGACTGCAAACTTTATATCGGCCGATAGTTTAGTCGGATTGAGCTGCTAGTGCGCACACTGGGCCAACAAATCGTCATAGTGTGCGCACTTGCATGCATCTTTATACTGTTTAAGAGCCTGACTAAATTATCGGCCGATATAAAGTTTGCAGTCTGCGGGGACTCTAAAGCAACACGGAGGGGAGTCGCTACACTCAGGCGCTCCTCTCTGCCGAAAGTGTAATACCACCGCGGCTGTCCAATTCAATAACCTGGTACCTGCCAAATGTAAAAAAAAATTGTTTTTGCTTCCTAGGTTGTTATTTCATGTACTGAATTAGTCTAAGGCATCAAAACACTAAAAATTTATAGTTTAGAAGATATGGCTGCCTGTAAATCTAGCAACATAGTCTTATAGCAAAATCATTTAATAACAAAATATGTACACTCGACCAATTTAATTTCTGACCAACGATCTTTATATACTATTAGATGGAGCGTTCCAAATAATCGCTCTGTTCCACGCAAGGAGCCGCAACTCGTTCACATTCACTTTGAAACCTGTGCAGTTACTACGCAGAACATTTAATTATTACTAAATATTGAGGGTATAATGTCAATATTTAGTAAATAATTAAATGTTCTGAGTAGTAACTGCACAAGTTTCAAAGTGAATGTGAAAGAGTTGCGGCTACTTGCATGGAACAGAGCGATTGTTTGGAACGCTCCATCCAGTAGTACATAGAGATCGTTGCCTCGGACTAATATAGTTAAATAATAAACTACAAAACAAAAAAGAAGAAAAAAATTGGCAGTTGCCAGGTTATTAAATTGGACAGCCGTGCTATTGCGATATGAACTCTATTCTGTTATATTTAGGGTATATAATTGATTAGCACCCAAAATGGAGTTGGCTGGTTGATACGTTAAGCCTTCCCTATTTATGTTTATTCGTTATTTTTATAAATCAGTGTACACAATGTATATTATTTGTTAATTTTACTGCAAAATATTTTAGCTTTAAATATGTATTAATTTTACATTCATATATTTGTAAATATACACAACTGTTTTTGTTATCACACAGTACGTCAATAGACGTCATAGTGTGACACTACGTCTGTGGACGTCGTCTGGTGCCGCATCGCGAACTCACGTCACGTGGGCTGTGTTCGTGAACGTGTTAATGTGAATATTAGGATCGGCTGTGCATGGGCGGGCGTAAAAAGTTCAATATAAATTAATCCTTATTTTTATGCATTTAGAGAATATAATAGGTTACAGATGGAGGGCGAATGGCGGTTCATCATCATCAGGTTATTTTAGTCTCCACTGCAGGAGCACAATCCACTCTCATTTGCCGGAGACCGAAGGAGGATCTGTCTTAAACTCCGCGCGCTGGCGTTATTGTATGTATATTTTTTGGAGAGATGAATAATTGATTTTATTTATATGACGCAGCCAGTTAGAGAGAGAAGCACTTACGTGTTGACTTATAGCGTTGTCCCTTTCTCGATAGTGTACGCGGCAGGCTGGTGCATCTGTAATTAATTGTAGAAGGTAAAGGTAGTTAAATGGGGTTGTGGTACCAGGATCTCATAATAGTAAGGAGTATTTTATATTGAACTACCGCCCTTGCACGGCCCGTCATAATGTGGATAGACCTTTGGGTGAATATTCACGTAAACTTCGCGTGTCTGTACATTAAAAATATTTGCAAATAAAAATTGGGACGGGGGATGTAGGGGGGGGGGGGGGGGTTGGGGGGGTTAAGGATAAGTAATAGAACATATTTCGATTATTATTGAAATTTTTGTCTGTTAGTTTGTGCACGCACCACGTAAAGTCTACCGAACCGATTTTGATGGACTTTTCACGCAAACATAGGGCTCGACTCGCCGTAGCATTTAGTCTTTATTTCATCGCAATCGGCTTACTCAATCAAAAGTTATAGGAATTTTTAGTTTTCAAATAAATTAGTAGGTATGCAGTATCACAAAGAAGTATAATTATAATGTTCGGTTAGGACTACACTTTGAGCTGTAGTGAGCGAGGGAGTGGGTGTGGGCGTCGGGGTCGGAGTCTAACTCGATTGAGAGTGAGTAGTCCACGCGAGCGGAGCCGCGGGCACAGCTAGTTAAAACTGAAAGGGTGTTGTCTCTTTTGAAGGTGAGAAGAATGGCGCCCTTTAATTTATAAAATAGTTGTCAGCGTGTCCGCTGCGTTTTAAATAGAGCGGATCTCGCCGCGGATCGTCCGCTACATGCGTCCGCCGCCTGGATATCATCGTCAGTGCAAAGATAAAAACGCTAAAACACCAGGAGCGTTCCAAACAATCGCTCTGTTCCACGCAAGTAGCCACAACTCTTTCACATTCACTTTGAAACTCAGAACATATAATTATTTACTAAATATTGACATTATTTAACCGTAGCGTCAATATTTAGTAATAATTAAATTTTCTGCGTAGTAACTGCACAAGTTTCATTGTGAATGTGAAAGAGTTGTTTGTGGCTACTTGCGTGGAACAGAGCGATTGTTTCGAACGCTCCATCTAGTAGTACATAGAGATCGTTGTTTTCGACCAATGTGTCGCTTTAGCGTTTTTACCTTTCCACTGACGATGTAGTCGCCTCATACTCATGGAAATGATAATTTGGTATGTACCGCTTGCGTCATTTTGGCAGAGCCACAGTCTATAATTTGAAATCTGACTATTCAGAAAATTTGTCCTGAAAATGTACTATTTTGCACTCGAAAATTAGAATTTGTACTTCAGCCGTTTAAAAGTTGTAGGGGTATATTGGTGGCTCTGCCAAAATGACGCAAGCTATGTTACCTACAAGCTTTGCTAGTATATTGATAAAATTAGAAGTATTGTACGTACTTGGCTTTGTAAATGATAGGTGATTGTAAAGAAATATACATGATAATTTAATTTTTACGGTTTTTAATTGATTCTACCCTACATTATAACAGTTGACAACATTCGACTGCCCGTTGCGAGCGCCAGAGGTCATCGGTTTGATTCCATCGAGGACATAAAACTTTGTACAGGCTGGTCCAGGCTACACAAGAAGCTTGCGTCATTTTGGCAGAGCCACAGCCTGTGATTTGAAATCTGACTATGCAGAAAATTTGTCCAGAAAAATATTCTATTTTGTACTCGAAAATTAAAATTTGTACTTCAGCCGTTTAAAAGTTATAGGGGTTTGTTTGTGGCTCTGCCAAAATGACGTCACTACAGCAGTCCACGCTATATCTCGGAAACTATAAAAGATATTTTATTAAAATATGAAGTTATAAAGATATTATATTTTAAACTGCTGAAGTACAAATTCTAATTTTCGAGTACAAAATAGTACATTTCCAGGACAAATTTTCTGCATGGTCAGATTTCAAATCAGAGGCTATGGCTCTGCCAAAATGACGCAAGCCAATAATAAGTAGTACTATTCGTACAAAAGTACCTTAGTACAGGTAAAATCCTACTTTAGTGTTGGACAAGTGTATGCATGTGGACACTAAGGGTGGGCATCTACAAGTGTCAAGTCGCTCAGCGAGCTATGGAGAGGGCTGTATGTAGGGGCTTGTTTGAGGGATATGATTGGTAATGAGATTTGACGAAGAACGAAGGCGACCGACATAGCCGTAAAGATTAGCAAGCTCGCATTGTCGCAGCGGACGAACTGACTCAACTCGATTAACTATAGTCTTTTTTCTATATCTATTCGGAATTACAATCCGTGATGGTGCCAGAATAAGGTATACCGCAGAACCGGCGGGCCGTTGGGGCACGAAATCTGGAAGGAGACCGCGTACGTACGGGGGACGGTTGCACCGCCGGCAGGGCCTGAGGAAGTTTCCCGGATGCGGAGGACGAGGTATGTAAGTCCAGCAGTGGACGGCTCTGGGCTAATATGATGCACACAGTGTCCCATAGAAAACCTATCAAGATAGAATGGTGAAGTCAAATCAAATCATTCATTTGTGAAACATGGGTACAGGTAAGATGTTTACATTAAATAAGCTCTCTATGTTCCGCCTCTGCTAGTGCGGGCATACACATTTAAATACTTAGGCTAAAAAAAGAATTGAACATGCAATCAAACAAAGAAATATTAGTTACAGTTAAATCACAATGTCACTGCTCCAATAAAACAACAAAATATCAATCATGAAGAAGCGCGACATGCGTGCCATATATTGCAAAAAACTATCAAACGCTTTACTCGTTTCGCGCCGACTCAAGCTCGGCTAAACATCGACAAAATTTTACGATTTCTAACTGAATAACTGTATCTCCTCACTAGAAATGTGATCGCGAGGCATAAATGATACGCGGAAGGGGTGCGGTGTGTCCGAAAATCGGCACACGCGAGACTGAAGGCTATAACCGCTCTATCTTGATAGTATTTCTGTAGGGTGTCCCATGAATATAATAATAATGAGAAGGTAGACTGGAGATGTATCAGAATATCAAAACTTGAGTCTCAGTGGGACGCCCCGCCGCCAGGTGGACCGACGACCTGAAGAAAGTGGCCGGTAGCGGCTGGATGCGGAGGACCGGGTGTGGTGGCGTTCATTGGGGAAGGCCTATGTCCAGCAGTGGACGTCTAGGGGATGACATGATGACTCTAGTATATATTATCTTTGGTCTCAGTAAAAACTGTGTACATGTAAATTTCATTCCAGATTCATAGTCCTATGAAAACCAACGCTATTTACGTCTCGGTAACATATACATGAAAGGGTCACCAGCAGCAAAAACAGGTTTGTATTACCATGTAAACTTTGCAGTCCACTTAGGAACACCATCTATTGTGTATTTTGTTTTCGAGACGCAAATGCGTTTGTTTTCATAGGACTATTAATCTGGAATGAAATATAGAGAACTAAGTCTACTTTTTTTCTCGCGGGGAAATGCCTAACGCATACCTACTCGCCTCGGGGGGACGAGCAGGTTATGTCGGGATCACACCACTAAAACCCCGCGGTGGCCGTCTCCGACGCACAGACGAAGGAGAGACACCGGGATCAATACGTATTGCGTTCCAGTGTCCCTCCCCAGTGCGCCACGCCGCTCTCACTCGGCGGCCCGTTTCGGGGGGAGAAAGTCCCTCCCCCTGCACCCTCGCGGTGCATGCAGCAGCAACGAGGCCACCCCGTTGCTGCCCCCCTCCTCGAGGACGCGTAGAATGGAGTGTGTGCACAGAGCCCCCGCTCCGTTCATCTGCGTCCCCGGAGACCCCTTTTAGTCGGCTTGTACGACAGGCAGGGGATACCGTGGCTGCATTCCTCGCCCCAGCCCACAGAGCCGACCGAACTAAGTCTACTTGGCACAAGCCCCATCATCATCATCAAGGAACACGTACACTGCATATTTACGTAGCAAGTACTTAAATGACAATCCCTGCTAATAACTTACCTATCAGCAACGATCTCTATGTACTACTAGATGGAGCGTTCCAAACAATCGCTCTGTTCCACGCAACTGCGGCTCCCAACTCGTTCACATTCCCTTTGAAACTTGTGCAGTTACTATACAGAACATTTACGAGTAATTATTATTAAATATTGACGCTACGGGTAACCGAGTTGCGGGTCCCTGCGTGAAACAGAGCGATTGTTTGGAACGCTCCATCTAGTAGTACATAGAGATCGTTGTCTATCAGACTATTTATACCTAAGTCTTAATGGACCTTATATTACTTCGGTTTTGATAATATTATTTTTATCAGATTTTTACCACAATTTTATCTTTAAATATTTTAAGTAGGTAGTCCATTTGTATTTTGCCATAAATTAGTTCATTAACATGGCGTTACATGGCTTATATAATGCCTCCTGACTGCACCCAGTTCCGAAACCATTGTTACATGACACGGCCTCGAACTCGGACCTCTCGAAATGGTAGACGACGTATTCCCTACTGCGCCACCGACGCTTGCAACTATAGTACAGAGTACTTAAAAGTTACATTAAATTAAAGTAAATAGCCGAAGTGGGAAAAGAGGTCCCACTTCCTCTCTAGCAAATGCGAGTGTAGCAACGAAATGATGACCGGAGTGGTCAGAGGGAGGGGGGGGGGGGGGGGGTTTGGTGTGGCCAAGAGAACCCTGGCCACCTAGTTGAACACCACGGACGTTTTGGCGCCTATCTGACGCAGTGAGCTGTGACGGAGTACCAGATGGCTACTTCGTAGGCATGACGAAATGCTTAAAATCTTCTTTTAGTTTACGCTTGACCTCAATCGCTGATGGTAAGTGAGCGCGCTTACGCAGAAGCTGCCTATTCGCTCTTTGTTAAAAAGATCCAAATTGTACTTGTCCGGAAATACCGAAGCTGACAGTGAGTACCATTCCTTAGCAGTTCGCATTATGAAAGAGGAAGCAAAACGCTTCGTGCGAGAGCGTGGTATGTCTACTAAATAAGGATGAAGTCCCTCACCACGCCTGGTAGTCCAGATCTCCATACTCCACACGCACTGGCTGGCTAAAGCTGATAGATGAGGCGGATGTCGAAACTCCAAGGAACATGGACGTGACGCTACGATGATTTCGTTCGTCTAAAACCCCACAATTACATAGTATAGGTACAGATTACGCGACTTTGGTAAATACATTCCTGTAACAAATCTAGTTTTTAGCAAAAACATTAATAATGGTTAAGTATTATACCTACTTACGTAAGTGTACAACAAACAATGCGAATCATTATTATCGGAAGCAGTGCTTGTGACACACGAACTTATTGTTCGGCGAACGCATGGTAGTTTGAAAACCTTTGAGTTCTTTAAACATCAATAAATGGCACTTACCGTAACGTCTAAATTATACAAGGATTGGACAATTTACAAATATAACTACCAAACCAGGACCAATGTAAAAAATTGTCTGATCCTAGCAAGAATCGAATCCACCGACCTCTGGCTGTTAAATTAAAAAAAAAAACTAAGGATAAAACGATAATCATAAAAATATCAAGATTAATGCGATTAATGCATTTAATGCGAGAGAGCACCAACGGTATGCTGAAAGTAAATGCATAGCGGTATGATAGTACCATACTTACTTTGGAGCTTAATGAGATTACATACAAAAAGCATGATTCGGTAAGCAATAAGTAGGTAATTAAAAGACATATTTTTTACGATAATCTTATCATTATCGTTTTATCACTTGTTGTAACATTTAATAAAAAATGTTTATTTTCGGTATATTTTTCGGTAAGATTTGACTATTACTGTTAGTCATGATTCTACGAGTATATGTTAGTAAATTAAAAAAAAACTAAAGTAAACAATACAGTAAATGCGTATCTCAGTTATCTGAAAACAAACAATTTTTAATAAAAATAAACACAAAATAATCGCTTAATCCCACTCGGGCAACGAGGCGGTCATCATCTATGTATTTTAAGTTTTTTGTTAAATGCAATAATTTATTGCAACAACTTATGCAGTTAATGGTTTTTAAATGTAAGGCATCCCTATTGATACATGTGTCAGGGGTTCCCGCTCTGTATAAAGTTGTACACACAATAGTATTCTCCAAACATAAAAGCGAATGGTTACAAACATTAAGATCTACGTTAAGCCAAATTAGCAAGCTAAAGTAACCGACGACGTTGTCAGATAGAATCAATTCTAGGCGTCGTGGGTGTGCTAACTGATGCCGTTGGCTTTATAAAGTTATACATATAATAGTATTAAAACTAAATCAATTTGATTTAAATGCCAAAAATATGTTTGTTTTAGAATTCTAACTTTAATATTAGCGCGCATGCAAGTAAGCTTTAAAGTTCGTCAACGTTTCAGACTGTGTGTACATACGGCCTCTGACACCTACCTACTTGCTCGACCACATCACATCACACGACGTTTGACGAAATAAAAACCCACAAACCAGTCCGGCGCAAGATGCGTGGCTGAATAGCGGAGTCCATCGCCAATAAAAAACAATTTTATACCTATATATTTTACCTAAATTTCAAAGTGATAATGTTTATACACCAAGTCAAAGCTTATTTAGTGTGAAGTTAGACTTCTATAATAGTGCATTGTTTTGTGTTTAACAGGAAACATTAATTTAAATTAATTGGTGCGAGATAATTTTAAAGGTAAGTAGTTAAATGTAATGTTATTTTAATGTATGAGGACGTTAACGTTATAATTATTTGGTTAGCTATAATTATTGTAGTTACATTGTTGTGAAAAATAACGGTAACAGTCAATACCGGATCTTGGACTTGTTTTGTGAGTAATTTAACCTTCCTATCCTTTAAGAAAGTTTCGATATTCAATATTTTGCATAATCGCAATAAAAATGATATAGGATTATTAGGATGCCGTACCAAATTTTTAAAACCCCCCGACAAATTTAAAAAAGTGAATGCCCATGTACACTCTGACCCGGAAGTGCACGGAACCCTTATGGTGCGAATTCATCCGTCTGTCAAAGGAAAGAATTAAAAAATATTTTATTTTCATTACAAAAGGGGTCGAAATAGTTTCAAATTCAAATAGTTTATTATTATAAATTACCAGATTCATAGATTTTTACAGTCATCTTTAAAATTATATGATTACATCAATTGAGTACGATTAAAATATAATAATTAACAGGACAATACATATTAGAGCTCCCACACTAGACCAGGCAGTCTGTATCGTGGAGCCTGAGTTTACAGGCTACATTACAAACTGTGGGACAGAATAAATATTGTTAGAAAGCCTAAAATGTAATAAATAAACTGTAAACTTCGCGTGTCTGTACATTGAAGATACTTGCAAAAAAAATTGGGGCGTCTAAGGAAGGATAAGGAAGGAACACATTTCGATCATTTTTGTCTGTTTGTCTATTTATTTGGTTGTCTGTGAGTTTGTGCACGCATCACTTAAGAATAATAGTATTTCCGTACTATGCAGATTGCGATGAGTTTGGACTACATTTGGAGCAGTGGGAGTAGGAGTGGACGTGGGCGTAGGCGTGGGAAAAGGGGAGTGGGTGTGGTAGTGGAAGCGGGAGCGGAAGTAGTAGTAGTGGAATGGAAGTGGCGATGGCGGAGGCGGTTGAAGCGGAAGTTGGAGCGGGAGCAGGAATGGGAGCAGATTCTGCAGTTCACGCGAGCAGAGCCGCGGGCACAGCTAGTATATAATATTGTTACTATTTGAGTTGACTGAGTGTGATTGTGGGTGGTAGTGTGGGAATATGAGTGTAATGTATGTGTGTGAATAGGGGGGCAACGTTTTAATGTTACGGTTACTTGGTCAAGTGGGGTATCGTATGAAACATTCTAAACTAGGTTTTTCTTTGCCTTTTATGAAGCTTGGTCAAAAAATCTATATCACACGCGGCGTTTTAGTCGGTTAGAGTCCGACACAATTCGCTCGTCCCCCGGGCGAGGGGGTATGCGACGCATTTCCCCGCGTGGCATGCTGTCGTTTCCTATAATTGGGGTGGCATCTGGCCAATGTAAAATTGTAAATTTCCGTAAAGCAACAATTGATGTACACTCTATTGGTAACTTAATAAATAAAATAAAATAAATTCCCATAGCACAGGGGAAAATCCTAGTTTAGGATTAGACAAGTGTATATATTAACCTACTTTTAATATTATTTATTCAATATTTGAGATTGTCAGGGGTAAACATTAGTGGGTTAGACCCGAGGTACGTAATATAGCGGAAAAGCTCTTCCGGACAAGAACTTCCTTATAATTATGCATTAAATAGTTTTAACCGAATTTAATTAACTCATATGGTTTTTCCACATTGCATACTTAAAGCCTATAGAATTTGTCCGCGTTATTTTGAACCTGTGTGATTCAACTTGGTTTAAAATCCCCCGCAATCTTCCCGTGGGAGTCGTCAAGGCGTCTGGGGGATGGCACCATCACTTCTGTATAGCTTGTAGTACGCAGTCGGTTAGACAGAGAAGCGCTTATGTGTTGAGTAACGTTCCTCTCTCGATAATTTACGCGCCCACATAAATGTAGGTGTTTTTTGTTCGCTTGTTGGGGTGTCGAAGATGCCATAAGGTTTCCTTTACTATTTTGACACGGAACCCTAAAAATTGTCAGTTAAATGACGACAATGTTGTTCGCAACCAATCACACCAAGTGGTATCACGGGGCGAAAAGCGGGCGAACGATTGTCAGGACTCTGCCTACCCCTCTGGGATCAAATCGTGATCATTATGTATGTATGTAAATGACCAGATTGATCTACTGTACCATATAGTATTTATTATAGATGACTATATGACTATATTTGATAATCAACAATGATACCTCGAGGTCTATGAACCATGGTCTCTACAAAAAAACATACGCAGGGTTGCCACCTCTAAAATCTGCCAACCAGAAGCATAAAAACCTCGGATTTTAGAGCTACCAACCCGGACATCCTCCGTCTGTCTCCGGCAGACGAGAGAGGGTTGTGCTCCTGCAGTGGAGACAAAAATAACCTGATGACGATGATGATGATGAACCCGGACATGTCAACGGAATTTTAAGTTACTCAGTAAATTAAAAAATAGTTTGTTTTAAATAAATATTTTCAGACATTCACACCAATTATCCAGTCCCAAACTAGGCAGAGTCTGTGCTATGGTTACTAGATAACGGATACATATTCTTAAATAAATTGTTTTTAATCATCTTTTTATTCCAATTCCAATTTATGGCTCCATCGTTTTGACGATGATTCTGCTAATGTCACGGTTAGAGAAGACACAGTGCCTTGAAGTGTGTACGTTATGGTAGCCTGGCCGAGGTTCGATTGAGGGCTGAAACGACACAAACACATAAAAGGCCCTCAAACCACAGACGTTGTGGTTTCCGGTAGAGTAGAATAGGACCACTCCAACTCTTCCCGTGGATGTCGTACAAGGCGACTGAGGGAATACATTATAGAACATCAATCAGACCTCCCCAACCCGTCTGGCCAGCGCGGGGAGTGTAGGCCAAATCCTCCGTCTGTCTCCGGCAGATGAGAGAGGGTTGTGCTCCTGCAGTGGAGACAAAAATAACCTGATGATGAAAACCACAGATGTATTAGTTAGTTATGACATATTTTTATTGAAAACTTTAAAACCCGCACTACAAATGACGCCCGGACGCTCCCCGGACGCCCCGTAGACTAGGAAAAATCCGGGGAAACCCAGACAGATGGCAACCCTAATCCGTTATTGAGATATACGAGTATCCACATTGCGCTTGCGCACGTTTCCTTGAGATATTTTCCTTATATTAACATCTTTATCTCGTTGCTGGGTAGGCGCGCCATTGCGTAAAACTTACTGATATATATTATTGCTTAACTACACTTACATATACTTAGGCAACTGAGCACCTAAATGTAATTAAAAAAACGGTCAAGTGCGAGTCGGACTCGCGCACCGAGGGTCCCGCACCTTAAAAGGAAACGTAGAAATGTTATTACTATAATGTTCAAATACTCTTACGATAAAAACAAAGATACAATAATAAAGCAGTTTACACATGTGCATATAGGCGGTCATATCGCTAAAACCGATTTCTTTCAGACAAACTTTTCTAAAGATCATTTTTAGGACCGCATTCATAAAAAACTGTGCTAGTTAGAGACATCGTTTTGTTTTTCCTGTAATATTTTTTTTGTCGCGGGGTAATGCCTAACGCATACCTACTCGCCTCGGGGGGACGAGCAGGTTATGTCGGGATCACACCGACTAACACCCCGCGGGGGGGCCGTCTCCGACGCACAGAAGGAGAGACACCGGGATCAGTACGTATTGCGTTCCAGTGTCCCTCCCCCGTGCGCCCCGCCGCTCTCACTCGGCGGCCCGTTTCGGGGGGAGAAAGTCCCTCCCCCTGCACCCTCGCGGTGCATGCAGCAGCAACAAGGCCACCCCGTTGCTGCCGCCCTCCTCGAGGACGCGTAGAATGGAGTGTGTGCACAGAGCCCCCGCTCCATGCACCCGCGTCCCCGATGACCCCTTCCAGTCGCCTTGTACGACAGGCAGGGGATACCGTGGCTGCATTCCTCACCCCAGCGCACAGAGCCGTTCCTATAATATTTACATCTCTATCAACTCTAATTATTTTAGATTTCTTTATAGATTAAGGGGGGGATGGTATTTATTTAGATATTTTTTATTATAAGTCGAAAACTAAGAGTCATAGAAGAAAACGAAAACCTATTTTAGAATGTACAAATGATGCCCTTTCATACGATATCCCATTTGAGCTAATAACCACATTCCCGTTTTTCAATGAAATTAACAATAATTTTTAATTCTATCATTCGCAATAAGGTGGGCATTACTTAAAACTATTGCAAATTTCAAGTCGATAGCATTAGTAGTTCCTGAGATAATCAGCTGTGAGAGACGGACAGACAGAGTCGCACCGGGTTTCGTTTTTACCATTTTCGTACGGGACGCTAAATGTAAACTTCGCGTGTCTATACATTAAAAAGAAATAGAAATATCTGTCTGTTAGTTTGTGCACGCATCATGTAAAAGCTACTGAACCAATTCTGATGGAGTCTTCAGAAAAAAACATGGTTTAATTTGGAATAACATATATTGGCCATACAAAGAGGGAACTTCGCCAGCCTTCTGGGCACAGCGCCCCAGTGCGACCACCTCGACGGCCTTTTTTATTACTTGTAGTTTAGTGTTAGTAGTATTTCTATTTTTTAATGTTTAGTTATGTTTGGCTTATGTTTTAGAGTTTTTAAGTTTGAATAATAAAAAAGGAAAAATATATTTTCGAAATATAACTAAAAAAAACATATATATATATAAGTTTTTATTTTCATCGCAAAGTTATGCGAATTATTAGTTTACTCGGTAGGTACTTTAAAAAAATCGGTAAATAACAAGCACACTACAGCTATTCTCTAAAATTCAAACTCATGTGCGAGTCTCACTCAAGCGACTTCACTCACTTTGAAACCTAATCCATTGGCATTCTTCCAGAGTACTAGCGAAATGAGGTGAACAAACTCACTTCAATTCGGTAGTGCTATGGAACGTTTACAGAATGCCAGTGGATTAGGTTTCAAAGTGAGTGAAATCGCTTGAGTGAGACTCGCACATGAGTATGAATATTAGAGAATAGCACTACATCTACAATAATATTGGTTCCATTGGTCACATTAAAGTCTGTGATTATCGGGGACTGTCTGTTTCTACGCAAACTATACAAAACTTGGTGCCTAATTAAATAAAATTCACACAGACATTCACACCAATTATCCAGTCCCAAACTAGGCAGAGCCTATGCTATGGTTACTAGATAACGGATACACATCCTTAAATAAATATATAAACATCCAACACTTGGGTACAAACATTCATATTCATCATACGAACATTTGTCGATTCGAACCCGCAACCTCCGACGTGGCAGTCCGAGAACTACCCCTGTATGAAAAATGTTTTCTGTATGAAAAACTCTTTTTGCAGCGAAATGTATCTCAACGTCCTATTCTTGGCGACGGCCGTCATCGCGCAGAGGACTACGACTATCGACCCCTCACTCCTGGATGACATTTTCGGACCACCCCCAACTACGCCGCCCAACGTCGTAGTCACAACGGCCAGACTAGAAGACGTAAGTAGAATATGCAAGTGCACTAACGTTGAGCGAAGTGGAACTATGCGGAGTTGAGCGGAGTTAGGAAAGTAACGAAATACGTATACTTATTCATCAATTTTGATTCGGTCATGATGACCCCACTCTCCTAGATGACATCTCCGGACCATCCCCTACTACTCCACCCAACGTCGTAGTCACCAGGCCAGAATAAGAGGACGTAAGTAGAGAAAAATGAAACCTACTAAACTTGAGCGAAGTGGAACTATGTGGAGTTGAGCGAAGTGGAACTGTGCGGAGTTGAGCGGAGCTAGGAGATTAACGGAATACCTACTTATTGGTCGATTTTGACTCGAATAGTGAATGGGTGGCTACGCAAGCGAATGCTTTAATAAAACTATATTTATACACCTAGTTCTATCGCCCTTCGTTTTCTTGCTTTATTTAAATATTCTACAGTTGGGGGCCTTTCAAACATCGCACAGCATTATTAGATAGTTAAATAATAATAAAATAAATATAAGTATGTGGTGACATTTCACACAGCTTCCGTAAAATTGAAATAGTTTATTGTTATAAATTACTAAATTAATAGATTATTACAGCCATCCTTAAAATCTAATAAATAAAATCGTAAATTTCGCGTGTCTGTACATTGAAGATTTTTGCAAAATAAAATTTTGGCGTCTAAAGATAAGCAATAGAGCTCATTTCGATCATTTTTGAAATTTTTGTCTGTTTGTCTGTGAGTTTGTGCACGCATCACTTAAAAACTACTGAACGGATTTTGATGAACTTTTCACAGAAACATGGGGCTTAATCTAACTTAACATTTAGTCTTTATTTCATCGCAATCGGTTTACTAAATCAAAAGTTATGGACATTTTTAGTTTTCAAATACATTAGTAGGTAAGGTTAGTGTGCAATATATTGCAGATAATTATTTGCAGATAAGTATTTCCGTACTATTCAGATTGCGATGAGTTTTGACTACATTTGGAGCTGGTGAGCGTGGACGTGGGAACAGGGACGCGGAAGCGGAATTGAGAGTGAGATTGAGAATCTGAGTGGAAATGGGATAGGGAGCGAAAGTGGGAATGGGAGCGGAACCTGTAGTCCACGCGAGCGGAGCCGCGGGCACAGCTAGTCTATAATAACATGAATTGAGTACGACTAAAACATTATTGGAGCTCCCGCACTAGACCATGCAGTCTGTACCGCGGAGCCTGAGGTTTCAGGTTACATTACAATTGTAGGACAGAATAGATATTGATAGAAAATGGTGATAAATATTATTAGGAGGGTGAAAGTTGGATGGGATGTGATTGGGGGTGTTAGTGTGGGGTATATGAGTGTAATTGTGTGTGTGTGTGGGGGGGGGGGGAAGAGTGTGTATGGGGAGGTGTATGTGTGTGTGAGGGGGTATGTTAAATGAGTTGTTTAATTAGGCGTGTTGTTTGTATGTCTTAGATAACTGTCGCATCCTCCGACAAACCTCGGGCCTCCACTGTAGTATCTCATTTTAACAAATTTTATAATTAATGCTTATTAGTTAGATATTAAAACACTTTTTTGCTGTCACGAAGGTTACCATCGACCCCTCCATAATGGAAACAATATTTAGAACACAGAAACCGAATACCAACGCTCCGGTAGGTAACACAAGGTCGTATGTTCTATGAGCGATTTTCCAAAACTCTTTTTTAAAGTAGTTCGAAATACATCAACAGATGGCAGTGAGTGTATATCAAATGTCAAAGTAGCTACCCGAGAAGCGTGCAAATGCCCGTGGGCAAAGCCATAAAATTGTTTAAAAAACCATCATCGGACAAAATTTTAGTTTTCTTCTTTATTATCTAACTAGCTGTTGCCCGCGACTTCGTCCGCGTCGACAACTAACATCACAAATTATTATGTATATCCCATAGGAATGAGGTGTTTTTTCGGGATAAAAACTATCCTATGTCCTATTCCAGGACCTAACCTATATGTGTGCCAAGTTTCATCACGATCCGTCCAGTGGTTGAACCGTGATTGAGTAACAAACATCCAAATATCCAAACTTTCGCATTTATAATATTATTAGTAGGAAGGATTAATTAATTATTAAATGTAATTTTTCTATGCCTTCAGTAAAAAGGATCTTAAAAAAGCTACTTCAGGAGACCAAGTAACTAATTTTAAATAATGTTCTGATTTTCATTCCTGAAAACGGTTTAATGGTTTTTTATGGAATTTGATATGAATAGTGAAGCTCGGGTTCAGTGGCACGCCTTGGGAGAGGCCTATGTCCAGCAGTGGGTTCTTACATGCTGATGATGATATAAACCATAGATTTCTTCTTCTTCTTTTTTATTTAATGACCTCTCTTTATTAGAATTCTGCCAATTTCGAGTCGGTCATGGTAGTGACACAAAAAAATTTGGTCGGTAAGTCTTCTTGAGCATCCAATCTAAAAATGGACAATACAAAATATATAATAACAAAAACCCGATCACCAATATGTTAGTTAAGTGTTCATATCATTATAATTTGATTTTGTTAGTACGGGTAAAATCACATAAAGTTTTAATAAGTGGAGTATTTACACAAGTAAGCAAAACCATAGATTTAATACTACTGATTTGGAAGCTTTCGAGTCTGGATGACAGTTGAGATCACCACGCCATCTATTTGCAAACATTAGTAACTAAAACGACGTACCTATTGGAAAATTGCTCATGATTCTAGACGAGTCTTTCGTAAAAAAGATTTAAAATACTTTAAAAAAATTATTTTAAAATAAATAAAAAATGTTTTTCGCTTCACGAAGGTCACAGTCGATCCGTTAATAATGGAACAAATATTTGGAACTCCGAAACCAACAACCAACGCTCCGGTAACGCCGCTTGAAGAAGTAAGTTTATTTTGGTTTCGTTTGTCCGCTTCGTTGGTCTAGTGACTTGGAGTTAGGGTTTCCCCGGATTTGTCCTAGTTTCCGGGGCGTCCGGGGAGCGTCGTAGTCATATAATTATAAACGTATTTGCGTCTCGAAAAAGAATAATTAATAGATGGTGTTCCTGTGTGGACCGCAAAGTTTACATGGTTTTGCTGCTGTTGAACCTTTCATGCCTGCTTGGATAAAAAACAGTTTTTTTAATATAAAACATGTAAACCTTTTAAACAGTTTTAAACAATAAAAAACATGTTTTAAATAATAAAAAACATGTTTAAAACACTTTGTTTAAAACATGCCAACTCTGCTATCATGTATACAGTGTGTGGCCTAGAACTGGAGCTAATATTGAAAATAGAGACCCATGCATTACACACAATAAGAATTTATAGTTACGATTTATAATCAGTGTATTATTGCAAAAGATATTATCGCTAACATTGTCAGTGTTGTGGTACAGGGCAGAATAATAAACTGGAACTGAAATTATTTCCCTAGCTAACCGTGGTACCTCAACAAGGCGGCGATGTTGTTCGCAACACATCACGTCAAGGGGTATCGCGGGGCCAAAAGCGGGCGAAGGAAAGCCACTTTGCAATATTACATTGCGCAAAGTGGCGATACATCGTCTCTGCCTAACCCTCTAGGACCAAGGCGTGAGCATTATGTATGTTTGTAACGCCTCCGTGTTGAGGTACCACGGTCACACCCCCTGTATATTTTACCGAGACGCAAATACCGTTGGTTTTCGTATGACTACTGGTTTGGAATTAAATTATATATATCAGTCTATTTGTTTTGAATAATATATCATGTGGTTGAGGATTTTGTGTATTTCCGTTTGTTGGTTTTGTTTTATTTGTAACATGGAATCTGCACCCAATAAGATTTATTTTATTTATTTTATTGCACTTATGTAACACACATTTATTAGCATTTAATATAGGTACTAATTGTTTCCCGCGACTTCGCCCGCGTGGACAACTTAACATCGCAAATTATTATGTATTTCCCGTAGGAATGGGATGTTTTTTCGGGATTAAAAACTATCCTATGTCCTGTTCCATATATATTGACCTTAACCTGACCTATATATATTGGGGTCTAAGGATAAGTAAGTAATAGAACACAAGATCATTTTTGGATTTTTTGTCTGTTTGTCTGTTCGTTCACGTAAAAAGTACTGAACCGATTTCGATGAACTTTTTACAGAAACATAGGGTGCAACCCGGAGTAACATTCAGTCTTTATTTCATCGCAATCGGTTTGTTTATTCAATCAAAAGTTATGGGAATTTATTGTTTCAAATACATGAGTAGGTATGCAATATAACAAAGAAGTATAATTATAATGTTCGGTGCAATTCAGTTGCGAGTTAGGACTACATATGGAATAGTATAGTGGACGTGGGAGTGGGAGTGGGTGTCGGGGTCGGAGTCAAAGTAGGATTGAGAGTGAGTAGTCTACGCGAGCAGAGCCCCGGGCGCAGCTAGTAAATAACATCGAAAAAAACTTAGTTGAGTTAAGTAAGCTTCTTTTCAGTAATTAGGTCCAACCCGACAAGATGACTAAAGACATCTAAATTTAGTAAAAGTGCCTGGCAATGATAGATGACCTCTATCAAAAAAATTATAAAGTCATAGTGCAGTGACTCCAAATAAGACATAGCTTAAAGGTCCTTTAACCAAGCCAAAATATCTCCTGACATAAAAAAAAACTTTAACTTTGCTGTCATTTTTTTAAATTACAGATAACAATAAAGCCAACTGACAGCACGTCTCAGTTCGTGGATGAAAACGGTGACTCATGCAAATGTGTGCCTTATTACCTGTGCGATGCGAACCTTAATGCTGTAGACGTGAACAACTCGACCGTCACAGGCTTTGGAGAACTGGACATTAGGTAACGATCACTTATAATGTTAATAATACTGTCCACTATTGGACTAGTCGAAATTCTTTCTGTTGCCATCGACAGACTATCGATCGGCAAACAGTAATCTTCTTGGGGGGGGGGGGGGGGGGGGGGGCAGACAGACCTGGCGACACTTCGACCCTTCAGGATCTTTTGTGCCAAACTCCTGTCTACCAACGGTGCTCCAAGACGATTTGGTATGTAGAGGTTGGCACCGATGTTTTCCTTCACCGAAATGCCTGTGGTATTATAAATAAACCGTAAAGATTCATTGGTACGGGCGAGGTTTGTACCAGGATCTCATGAACATGAGGCGAGTGCACAACCAACTAGGTAGCCTACCAGCTTCAGGAAACCAGTAAGACCGTGGAAGGAATATACTTTCGCTGCCCCTGGGCCACCCGCAGCAAAGTACCTTATACTCTTGGCTATATAAGCTACCTGACTACGTGCAGGCGTATCCAGCGCCGTAGTATCGGAGTCTGCTGTGTTCAGGATGCTGTTGGGGTTCTCTAAAATAGAAACTCACGTGCCAGTCTCACTCAAGTGACTTCACTCACTTCGAAACCTAATCCATTGGTAATTCTGTAAACATTCCAGAGCACTATCGAAGTGAAGTGAACAAAGAATGCCAATGGATTAGGTTTCGAAGTGAGGCAAGTCACTTAAGTGAGACTCGCACGTGAGTTTGTATTTTAGAGAATAGCATAGCATTACAGTAGTGGGGTTGCGATGCGGTTTTTCACTATAGCTTGAAAACCGTTGGTCTGCGTCTCTTTGAACTTGCCAGTATGCGCTCTAAAACCGTGGAAGCACTTCGTATATATGTATATTTTATTCCAAATCAATAGTAACATGATAACAAAGGCATTTGCGTCTCGAAAAGAATATAAATAATTCGAAACCAAGAATAGAATAGAATGTCTTTATTGTATGGAAAACGGGTACATTTTGCGGTTTAATTTGCTGTATACATTGATTCACCGTAAAACTACCTTTCCAGGCATATACAAGGTTTTAATTTGCTACTTGTTAAAAATATAATGCCTACCCTATACACAATCACCTAAACATATTCATAACGATTTCTATGTGCTACTAGATGGAGCGTTCCAAACAATCGCTCTGTTCCACGCAATTGCGGCTCCTCCCAACTCGTTCACATTCACTATGAAACTTCAGCAGTTACTACGCAGAACATTTAATCATTTACTAAATATTGACGCTATTTACTAGTTATATAAGCTACCTGACTTCGTGCAGGCGTATCCAGTGCCGTAGTATCGGAGTCTGCTGTGTTCAGGATGCTGTTGGGGTTCTCTAAAATAGAAACTCACGAGCGAGTCTCACTCAAGTGACTTGCCTCACTTCGAAACCTAATCAATTGGTAATTCAGTAAACATTCCAGAGTACTATCGAAGTGAAGTGAACAAAGAATGCCAATGGATTAGGTTTCGAAGTGAGGCAAGTCACTTGAGTGAGACTCGCACGTGAGTTTGTATTTTAGAGAATAGGAACAGAGCGATTGGTTGGAATGCTCCATCTAATAGTACATAGAGATCGTTGTTCGAAACAATCCTAACGTCAATATTAGTGTACGTATGTACACATTGATGATTAGTGCGTAACGATAGAACTAACGTAGTAACAATATAACGTATACAATGACATGTAAGCGATTTAGAGGACGGGGCGCGCCGTCGTGAACTGCACGATCTATACAACACCGACTTACTTAACGCGACTGTTTCTGAATACATGTCTAGATTCCGTGAAGATGACTGCCAGGAGAGCACAGAGCGCTGCTGCAAGAACCCGAAGACTGAGGAGGAGGTGTCCACGCCACCCACCCCGGTGCAGCTGAAAGGATGCGGGTACAGGAACCCTGGAGGGATCGACTTTACCATCAAGGGCGGCACTGTGAGTCTGTAGGATTTTTTTACCATTTCTGATGGTGAGAGGCCACTGTCTTTTATGACCCTCTGCCGGTGCCGTGTGTCCCCGGTGTAGGCTAGGGCCATCCCTTATCTTCGGGTGTGGCCAAGGCGACTAAGGTATTGCACTAGAAACGGGCCGCGTTCTCCTGATGGTAAATCCCCCAATGGACAGCCCTCCAAAAATTTTATCCTATTGGGGAGGCTACTTTTGTTCAGCAGTGGACGTGTTTCGGCTGCTGCTGATGATTATTCTCAGCTCCTCCTTTCTCCAGCTTGCTATCATTGAGCAAACACTATCTCTGTCCCACTACCTATATTCGTGTTCGCATTCCAGGGCGCAGAAGCTGGCTTCGGCGAGTTCCCCTGGGTGGTGGCGGTCCTGGACGCTGCCAACGACTCCTACGTCGGAGTCGGCGTGCTCCTCCACCCCCAGGTCGTGCTGACGGGCGCCCACATCGCTTACCAGTAAGTATATTTAAACCTAAGAATAAGTAAGCTGAAATGGCAGTGGACAGGCTATGTGTACCGTTGGGGCAGACAATACTAACATACTAAATAATACTCACGCCTTGGTCCCAGAGGGGTAGGAGAGGCGAGCGAAGCCGCGGATACATTTTACAGTAATAACAGATAAATTAGACACCAAAAATCAAGAAGGTATTTCTATGATATGGAATCCATTATTATGACGACCTCCGTGGCGGAACGGGTAGCTCTTAGACTGCCACGCCGGATGTTGCGGGTTCGAATCCCGCTAAGGGCAAATGTTCTTATGATGAATATGAATATTTGTACCCAAGTCTTGGATGTTAATATATTTATTTATTTGACGAAAAAAAAAATATGACTCCCTACTAACCTAGTTTAAGACCTACTAATTATATATGGAAATATCTTTCTGAAATAAATAATTTCTTTCTTTCTTTCTTTCTTTCTTAAGTATGTGTATCCGTTATCTAGTAACCACAGCACAGGCTCTGCCTAGTTTGGGACTGGATAGTTGGTGTGAATGTCTGACATATTTATTTATTTATTTATTTTATTAATCCTCTCCAGGTATACAGCAGGAAGATTGAAGATCAGAGCTGGCGAATGGGACACGCAGACGAGCAAGGAAAGACTGAAATACCAAGAGAGAGTCGTGCAAGAACTTTACTTGCACAGTGGTAAGTCCCCATTGTCTTTTGCGCAACTCTCTATCGCTCGTTGCCGATTAATCGGCTTATTTAGTATACAAAAAAACTGTTGAAATTCTACTTTAACCAAACTAGAAAAAGACGTCAAATCAAACTATCTTTTGCTGTGTAATTATTTATCAAAGCAATATTTTATTAAATAAAATCAATCTTGCTAATGAAATATTTATTTAATTAATGACTTTTTTAATGTAACACTTATATTTAATGACTTTTTTTTATTATAACACTCAGAGTTATTTTTTTAATTACCTTACGTTATTGCGTCAGTTTCTAATATGTGTGAAGGACCGACTAATCAGCTTTAAATTGGTCGATTAATCGGGCTAAGATATGATTGATACGTACTCGTACATCTCTAGTAATCATGGTCTGCCGTATCCTTCAAATGTTTTTTAAACATTTAATGGTATTTTTAATTTCTTTCTTCAGAGTTCCAGAACAAGACCCTCAAGAACGACATGGCTCTCCTGCGTCTGGCGGAGCCGCTAGATCTAGCTCAACACATCAACGTGATCTGCATGCCCAGCCAGGACGAGTCGTTCGACAACTACAAGGGATGCATCGCCAACGGGTGGGGCAAGAATGTGTTTGGTAAGTTGGATTAAAGATGGTGCTATTGCCCTTTTGCTGCCACGGCACACGCATACTATTTTGACTATGTTAAATTTTTTTTATTGTTTTCTCTAGTTCTTATAATTTGAATTTTATTTTTTTTCCTTTTTCTTGCTTTGTTGGTTTTTTCTTTGTGTGTGCCAATTATGGTAGTAAATATAAGTTTTTTTTCTTTCTTTCTTTTCTTTCTATTGAACATGGACCGGCCGTAGACAATGGCCGTAGACAATACCGGTACAAAACAGATATCAATATCTCCACATAAAAGTTTAACCGCTATGCGTTTTCGATACCTACCGAAAAAACTAATGAAAACAAAAGAATATCTGAATGTGGTGAAATATAGTGGTACCGTATCTTATTGTATCGTATTCCATCCTTTTGTATTGTATCGCATTGTATCGTATTGTGTCGTATCAATACAATACATATCATATTATACGAAATCTAACATTTATAGTTGTATTATCTGGTTAGGAAATATAACGACAAAGCGCTCGCAGAACAAAACAAATTATAAAATCATTACAAAAATATATATTTTATCAAAACTGCAAGGAGACGTTCCCTTCTACCTCACCGCACCCCCCGAAGCCCTTTAACTCTGTCCCCCACTGTAAGTTAACGAATGAGAAAAAATATTAGGATTACAGCCTAAGATAACTTAAGTCCGCCCATAGTTGATGAAAAGTTTATATGCACTTTCTCAGGTGGCGCCGGCCGCTACGCCGTCATCCTCAAACGTGTGGAGGTCGACATGGTAGCCCACGCTCGCTGCAACACGCTGCTGAAGCGCACACGCCTCGGGAACCACTTCAAATTGCACAGTAGCTTCGTGTGCGCCGGCGGGGAGGAGGGGAAGGACACGTGTCAGGTATGTTACGTTCCCTCGTCATCCTGAAACGTGTGGAGGTGGATTGGTGCCCCATGCTCGCTGCAGCACGCTACTAAAGTGCACACGCCTCGTGAACCACTTCTAACTGCACAGTAGCGTCGTGAGGAGGGGAAGGACACGTGTCAGGTATGTTACGTTCCCCCGTCATCCCCAAACGTGTGGAGGTGGATTGGTGCCCCATGCTCGCTGCAGCACGCTACTAAAGTGCATACGCCTCGTGAACCACTTCTAACTGCACAGTAGCTTCGTGAGGAGGGGAAGGACACGTATCAGGTATGTTACGTTCCCTCGTCATTCTGAAACGTGTGGAGGTGGATTGGTAGCCCACGCTCGCTGCAACACGCTACTGAAGCACACACGTCTCAGGAATCGCTTCAAACTGCAAAGAAGCTTCGTGTGCGCCGGCGGGGAGAAGGGAAAGGACACGTGTCAGGTTTGTTACGTTTCCTCGTCATCCTGAAACTGGAGGTGGATTGTACCCCACGCTTGCTATAACACGCTTCGGGAACCGCTTCAAACTGCACAGTAACTTCGTGTACGCCGGCGGGGAGAAGGACACGTGTCAGGTACGTTAGGTTCCCTCGCCATCCTAAAACGTATGGAGGTAGATTGGTACCTCACGCTTGCTATAACACGCTACTGAAGCGCACACGCTTCGGGAACAGCTTCAAAGTGCACAGTAGTTTCGTGTGCGCTGGCGGAGAGGAAGGATACATGTCAGGTATGTTACGTTCCCATGTCATCCTTAAACGCTCGCTGCAACATGCTACTGAAGCGCATACGCCTCGGGAACCGCTTCAAACTGCACAGTATCTTCGTGTGTTCCGGCGGAAAGGAGGGGAAGGACCCTGTCAGGTACGTACATTCCCCTGTCAACTAGAATTAAATTCACTCCCACGTCAGATCGCCGCTCACGCGTTGATTCTATTACATTGATTCCTCGAGCTCGTATAGCAAACATTCCTTTTAAAAAAAAACTTCTATTCCAGGGTGACGGCGGAGCCCCTCTAGCCTGCCCAATCGGTAACGACCGCTTCAAGCTGACCGGTTTGGTCGCGTGGGGCATCGGCTGCGGAGAAAAGGACGTCCCGGCCGTCTACGCAGCGGTGGCTGCCTTCCGCACGTGGGTCGACCGCAAGATGGCCGAGTGGGGGCTAGACATTTCTGGTTACCAGATCTAGACGTGCAATCATACAGTCCGACGTGGATCTTGAGGGGGGACTAACTGATACACGCATTTGACATTATCAATATTAGTTTCGTCTTTATTTTTATAATACTGTGTGACCGGGATAGCAACAGTTTGCTGTCAAATTTGAATTGTGTGTCTTCAGAATGCCCCAATGTGTACAGTATTTTATTTGGCGACGTTGGCAATAGATGGCGTTGTATTGCTCTCAACTGTTACTGTCTGTCGAGTGTCCAAAACTTCAAGGACGACATCTAGTAGGTAGTAGATTTTTTAAACAATTTTATGGCTTTGCTTTACGGTATTTTGCAAGCTTTCTCGCATCAGTGCCATCTATCGTTATATACCTATTTCGTTTTTATTATAAGTGGTTTTGGACAAGTCGCTCATAACTGATAATGCCGAGAAATGAGAGAAAAAACAAAGTTGACAATTTTTTTTTGTTTTTCGTTTTATTTAGAACGGATTCTTGCTTGGTAATTTGTTGCATACAGTCTTTGCTTGTCGTCGCAGACGATCCAGCGGCGCGTCCGCTATCCGCCGAGATAGCTCTTTCGGGCGGACGACCCGCTGTTGTATAGGCATTAATATACAAACGTATACTACTTAAATCAGAGCGGACAATCGGCTGCTGATTGTCTCCCTCGGATAATGGATAGGACCTAGTCTGTGGAAGTGATAGATAACTCAAGGATCCACGTTGGGCTGGTAGGCGAAACTTAATAAGTGTAATAAACGAAAAACCATGGCTGGTTGTGATATTTTATATTTGCTTAATAAATATTTTTATTACAATTATTATTCTTTAATTACTGTTGTAAATAAATAAATACTGAACATTACATTACACTTGTCTAATCCCAAACGGATTTTCTCTTGTGCTATCTTATCTTAGGGGGCCAGGAAGACCTGGCGACACTTAGACCCTTCAGGATCTTTTGTGCCAAACCCCTGACCACCAACGATGCCCCAAGCCGATTTGGTGGACTTCACATACGCCTCAGAATTTCTTCTTCGGCATATGCAGGTTTCCTTACGATGTCTTCCTTCACCGAAAAGCCTGTGGTATTATAAATAAATCGTACTTAAGTTTCGTAAAACGCATTGGTACGGGCGGGGTTTGTACCAGGACCTCATGAACGTGAGGCGAGTGCACAACCAACCGGCTACCACGGCTATCTTCTCCTATGCTATGGTAATTAAACAAGGATAGGACAATTTACAAATATAACACCCAGGCCGGGACCAACTTGTACGAAGTTGTCTGTCCCCATAGAACCTACGACCTCTGGCTCTCGAGTCCAATGACCAAGCAATATCAAAGTCAAAGTCAACGTAATACATAATTAACACGTCTAAACAACTTTTAAGCTGAAAAAGTTCAAAGAAGAAAAAAGTTGTTTTCTCGAGCACCTACCACCTTTTCCGTTCTTCCCTACTATTAGGGACAGACCAGTATGGATATGTGGAATAGGCCCTTTTTCCACGTCAACCAGTGTAAAGTGTGAATAAAATTTGTAAGATAAGTATTATAATTATTTTTTCCTTTTGAACAACTCAACTTCACCTCTGTCTTGTAAAAATTTCCAGAATATCAAAGTCAAAATCATTTATTGCATATGAGTACCCTTGGTACATTTATACACGTCATTTTTTTTATCGACTACACAATATTAAGCCCAATTGATATAAAAAAATACAAACTTTCAGTGTCTGTACATGGAATATTTTAAAAAAGCGGTCTAATTATAAATAAACAAACATCTACACAGTATTTAAAAAAAACTTTGTGTTAGTTTGTACACGCATCACGTAAAAACTACTAAACTATAAACTAAGGTTCCGAATAATAAATAAATAAATAATATCTCAGCCATTCACACCAACTATCCAGTCCCAAACTAGGCAGAGCCTGTGGTATGGTTACTAGATAACAGATAGACATACTTAAATAAATATATAAACATCCAAGACTTGGGTACAAACATTCATATTCATCTTACGAACATTTGCCCCTAGCGGGATTCGAACCCGCAACCTCCGGCGTGGCAGTCCGAGAGCTACTGAACCGATTTTGATTGACTTTTTTACAGAAACATAGGGCTAAACTCGGGGTAACATTTAGTCTTTATTTCATCGCAATCGGCTTATACCATCAAACGTTATGCGAATTTATAGTATTAAAAAAATGATTTAAAGTAGTGTAATGCTCGGCGAGATTAAAACTGCGATGAGTTAGAACTACATTTGGAGCTGTAGTGGGCGTTGGCGTCGGATTGAGTCAGATTAAAAAAAAGTGTGCAGTTCACGCGAGCGGAGCCACGGGCACAGCTAGTTATATAATTATAGTACTTTAAAATTAAAAGTAACAAGATTAAACAATTTATTTATTTGTCTAAACTTTACATACTCATAAATATCACCATTTCATCTAAGCATGACCCAAAGGTTGAATGGTAGAGAATGCCTTTTGGCAATAACTTCTCTTGTGGTGCAACTGTGTGCAATCAATAACACTTCATCATGTCAGCCCCTAGAAGTCCACTGCTGGACATAGACCTTCCCCAATGAACGCCACCACACCCGGTCCTACGCCCTCCGCATCCAGCCGCTACCGGCCACCTTCTTCAGGTCTTCGGTCCACCTGGCGGCGGGACCTCCCACCCTGTGAGTGCCGATCCGCGGTCTCCACTCCAGAACTCGATAACTCGGAACAATAACACTTAAATAAAATAAACTTATGTTCAGAAATATGAAACTTAATAATTACTATTAAACTTGATTATATATTAAGGTCAATGTACTTTTAATACAGATATAGTGTCGGCCCCGTAGCCTAGTCGGTAGTACACCTGCCTGCGAAGCTCGGGGTCGCGGGTTCGAATCCCGCCCAGGGCAAACATTCGTGTGATGAGCACTCGTGTTTGCCTTGTGACTGGATGTTATTTATATATTATACTAGCTGTGCCCGCGGCTCCGCTCGCGTGGACTACAGGATCCGCTCCAATTCCCACTTCCGCTCCCTATTTCACTTCCACTCAGACTTTAAATCCAGGTCCAGGTCCAGGCCCGGCTCAGGTCCAAATCCATGTCCATGTCCAGGTCCAGGTCCAGGCCAAGGTCCAGGTCCAGGTCCAGGTCCAGGTCCAGGTCCAGGTCCAGGTCCAATTCCAGGTCCAGGCCCGGTCCAGGTCCAGGTCCAGGCCCGGTCCAGGTTCAGATCCATGTCCAGGTCCAGTCCAGATCCAGGCCCAGGTCCATTCCAGGCCCAGACCCAAGTCCAGGTCCAGATCCTCAACTCTCCTCTCAACCCTCCCCTCAAACCTCTTTCCCTCGTCTCTCCAAATGTAGTCCTCGTAACTAATCCATCGCAATCCAAATTCCGACCAACATTACTTTGTTGCATACGTATACCACAAATTCATCGTAATCGGGTAACTCAGTCACAAGTTATGCGAATTTTTAAACACTCAAATTACACTGGTACCATTCCCGCTACCGCTCACGAATTCAGTCGAACATTTACACCCTACATTTTTCGCAGTGTATCGTCCAGGTCCAGGTCTAGGTCCAGGTGACCTCGGCTCGCGTGAATTACACAATCGCTCCCATTCCCGCTCCCGCTCCCGCTTCCGCTCCCGCTCCCACACCCACTCCCCTTTTCCCACGCCCACGCCCACGCCTGAGCCCACGCCCACTCGCACTCCAATTCCAGTATCAAATCATATTCCAAATGTAATCCAAACTCATCGCAATCTGAATAGTACGGAAATACTATTATGTGCAATATATTGCATACTAACCTTACCTACTTATGTATTTGAAAACTAAAAATTTCCATAACTTTTGATTGAGTTAGCCGATTGCGATGAAATAAAGCCTATATGTTACACCAAATTAAGCCCCATGTTTCTGTGCAAAGTCCATCAGAGTCCGATCAGTCGTTTTTAAGTGATGCGTGCACAAACTCACAGACAAACAGACAAAAATTTCAAAAATGATCGAAATGTGTTCTGTTGCTTATCCTTAGACGCCCCAATTTTTTTTTTGCAAATATCTTCAATGTACAGACACGCGATGTTTACGATTTTATTTATTAGATTATGTATCTATGTATGCAAGAAAGCCTACTATAAGTTAGATGACTACTTAAATGATAAAAGTCCATGGAGTGCTTGATGGCTCAGCATAGGTAGACTTAATGATTGTAATGAATAAGATAAATCAAAGGTAGGGCCCTGTGCCGTTGGGTTTGTTGCCACTTCTTCCCCTCGGTTATACAGGTGGAAGTGGAGTAGTTTTAGGCAGAATTTGACGTCAAAAAGAGAATAATGTATTCCAATTCTTTGAAAATAAATATTTTGATTTTGATTTATATCAGCTGCCTGATACCCATATTACAGGCTCTGCCTAGTTTGGGATCAGGTGGCCGTGTGTGAAATGTCCCCACATATTTATATTTATTTATAGTTGGCTGAGGTTGAGGTTGGTTGAGGTGATCAGCCAGAGAACTAAAGTCTTCGACATAGCTCAAAAAGTTAGTACGCTGAAGTGGCAGTGGGCTGGTCACATCTGTCGGAGAACCGATTACCGCTGGGGTAAACGAGTTCTCGAGTGGAGACCGCGACTGGGCAAGCGTAGTGTGGGACGCCCCCTGGCTAGATGGAGCGACGATCTGCGTAAGGCGGCTGGCAGTGACTGGATGAGAAGAACCGAGGATCAGGTTCAGTGGCGCGCCTTGGGAGAGGCCTATGTCCAACAGTGGACTCTTTCGGGCTGATGATGATGATTTATAGTTGGCACGCATACGTACAACACTGTCATATCTTTATAGTGGGGAATACAGAAGTGCAGTTGGCCTTCTCCAGCTCCGCTTGAATCTGTTTCAACCTCGCTCTGGCTAGAGCTAGGTTCGCGTTGGTTGTTCGCATGCTTTCCTGCGAAAAAAACAGAACATATTGTCAATTTGATTTAAAAAAATGTTCCTAAAAATCTACCTGAACGGTGTACACATTCATCATCAGGTTATTTTTGTCTCCACTGCAGGAGCACAACCCTCTCTCATCTGCCGGAGACAGACGGAGGATTTGGCCTACACTCCCCGCGCTGGCCAGACGGGTTGGGGAGGCCTGATTGATGTTTTATAATGTATTCCCTTAGTCGCCTTGTACGACATCCACGGGAAGAGTTTGAGTGGTCCTATTCTACTCTACCGGAAACCACACGGCAATGGAAACCACACGGCAAGTGTAGACAGGTGTATACATATTTTATTTAATTCAACTATCTCTATGTACTACTAGATGGAGCGTTCCAAACAATTGAGCCGCAACTCGGTTACATTCACAAGTTTCAAAGTGAATGTGAACGAGTTTGCATGGAACAGAGCGATTGTTTGGAACGCCCTATCTTCCATACATAGAGATCGTTGTTCTAATTTATCATCCCTTTGACACACAATGATGGACATAGGCCTTCCCCAATGAACAACATCGCACTGTTCAGGAAGTGACCCACTCACCTGCACATTGAGCAAGGTTTTATCAGCACCGTTCAGCTTCTCCACGGATATGTCTATCGTGTGCTTGGCAAGGCCTTCGATTTTAGCGCGCAGCGACACGTTACATTCCCCTGTAAAATATTTTATATTAAACTAGCTGTGCCTGCGGCTCCGCTCGCGTGGACTACAGGTTCCGCTCCCATTCCCACTTTCGCTCCCTATCCCACTTCCACTCAGACTCTCAATCTCACTCTCAATCCCGCTCCCGCTCACACTCCCCTTTTGCTACGCCCACGCCCACTCCCACTACCAGCTCCAAATGTCGTCCAAACTCATCGCAATCTGAATAGTACAGAAATACTATTATATTGTATAATAACCTTACCTACTTATGTATTTGAAAACTAAAAATGTCCATAACGTTTGATTGAGTAAACCGATTGCGATGAAATAAAGACTAAATGTTAAGTTAGGTTAAGCCCCATGTTTCTGAGAAAAGTCCATCAAAATCCGTTCAGTAGTTTTTAAGTGATGCGTGCACAAACTCACAGACAAACAGATAAACAGACAAACAAAAATTTCAAAAATGATCGAAATGTGTTCTGTTGCTTATCCTTAGACGCCTAAATTTTTTTTTGCAAATATCTTCAATGTACAGACACGCGAAGTTTACGATTTTATTTATTAGATGATGACAAGTTAACAGTGAATGTGCAAAATACAATGCGACGGTATACGTAAGTAGTGATGGTAAATTCCCGAGACATTCTCCTGGCCGACATTTTATGAGAACCTGAAAAGATTATGAGATGATTTTTTTAAATATATCCTTAACATGTAAATATTGTTTCAAATTGTACCACCTTTTTATGCATCGCTATTTAAAATTTTAGGTAAGGAACAACGATCTCTATGTACTACTAGATGGAGCGTTGAACAATCGCTCTGTTCCACGCAACTGCGGCTCCGGGAGCCGCAACTCGTTCACACTCACTTTGAAACTTGTGCAGTTACTACGCAGAATATTTAATTATGTACTGAATATTGACGCTATTTACCTGTACACACACAACCATCTTTCATCGACCCTTATAATAATAATTAATCATGCATGTGTATATTATTATCTAATTTGCAACTTTTCTTTTAATTTTGTTTTAATTTCAATTTCATATTTTCTCATATTTTATTTTTGCTTTTGCATTTCTGTAATATTATACTGCATTGAATATCTTTATTAGCCGTGTGGTTTCCGGTAGAGTAGAATAGGACCACTCCAACTCTTCCCGTGGATGTCGTACAAGGCGACTGAGGGAATACATTATCATCATTCATCAGTCCATCGATCAGCGCGCTCAGAAAACTACTGCTCATCTGTGAGCGATATGCGGTGGCCCATGGAATAAGGTATAACACCAAGAAAAGTGAGCTCCTCGTCTTTAAAGCAGGCAATAAGAGCTACGCAAATGTACCACCGGTTTATCTCAGCGGTGCTCTATTAAACAGGGTAACCAAATTTAAATACCTCGGTCACTGGGTCACCGAGGATGTCACGGATGACGTAGACATGGAGAGAGAGCGCAGGGCGTTGGCCGTCCGATGTAATATGCTGGCCCGCAGGTTTGCACACTGCGATAATCGCGTTAAAATCACTTTATTTAAGGCATATTGCCAATCTTTTTACACCTGCAACCTGTGGACCGGCTACACGCAGCGGGCGTACAACGCCCTGCGTATTCAATATAACAACGCATTCAGGGTGCTTATGGGGCTGCCACGTTTCTGCAGCGCATCGGGAATGTTCGCGGAGGCGCGCACTGACGATTTTTTTGCAATTATTCGCAAAAGAACCGCGTCCCTGATGCGCCGTGTGAGGGGCAGCTCCAACAGTCTCCTGTGCGTTGTTATAAATAAAATTGAGAGTTCTATTATGAGACACTGGAATCAAACACACGTGTTCGCTTCTGGTGTCTCATATAGAAAATAAGTGTTGTTCTGTCTTTTTATGTACCATTGATTTGATTTATTACTAACATAGATTAAGTTTTATTTTATTTTTTTGTATTCTTTGTATTACTAACAAATTATGGACTTTGTATGAAATAAATGATTATTATTATTATTATAAAACATCAATCAGGCCTCCCCAACCCGTCTGGCCAGCGCGGGGAGTGTAGGCCAAGTCCTCCGTCTGTCTCCGGCAGATGAGAGAGGGTTGTGCTCCTGCAGTGGAGACAAAAATAACCTGATGATGATGATGATGAGTATCTTTATGTACTCAAAATATAATTACCTGTCTTATAACTTTCTATTGACTACTACGTTACGGATCCAGGGTCAGTGCAGTAGCTTAGTGCCTACTCTTTTGTACAATATCACCCCCTGTTTTTATACTTCTAAGCTACATACGTTGTATGTTTATAGTAAATTATTAGATAAAGGGTTTTAAATAAATAAAACAGAGTGTGAACGAGTTGCGGCTCCCGGGCCCGCAGTTGCGTGAAACAGAGCGATTGTTTGGAATGCTCCATCTAGTAGTATATAGAGATCGATGGTAAGGAACGATTTTTTTTTTCAAATACGTACAAGCACGACCTGGAGAAGCTTATCATTCTGGGACAAGTGGAGGGCAGGCGTGTTAGAGGACGAGCTCCTACTAGGAGGTCAGACCCGGTGAGGAGGGTGGCTGGCGGATCCTTATATGAAGCGGTGCGGCTGGCCAATGACCGCTATGCGTGGAGGCGCATTTTATACGGTCGCGATCCTCAGCAGTGAGGGAACGACAGAGAAGAAGAAGAAATACGTACACTCCTCCTTGCCTCCCCAACCCGTCTGGGCCTCCCCAACCCGTCTGGCCAGCGCGGGGAGTGTAGGCCGAATCCTCCGTCTGTCTCCGGCAGATGAGAGAGGGTTGTGCTCCTGCAGTGGAGACAAAAATAACCTGATGATGATATACGTACACAACTTTTGATGCAACAGTGAGTTGTAAATGATCTTGGAGCTGGTTTGTGGAGCTGACAAGGCCAGGTGTAGTGGAGCATCCAAATCTATTTCTCTTGTTGGCAATTGTAGCTTGGTCTCTGAAATTGAAGTTTTGATTGATTTTTATACTCTTTATAAATATCTCAGACATTCACACCAATTATCCAGTCCCAAACTAGGCAGAGCCTGTGGTATGGTTACTAGATAACGGATAGACATACTTAAATAAATATATAAACATCCAAGACTTGGGTACAAACATTCATATTCATCAAACGAACATTTGCCCCTAGCGGGATTCGAACCCTCAACCTCCGGCGTGGCAGTCCGAGAGCTACCTGTTCCGCCACGGAGGTGATAAAAAATCGGCAAGTGACATATTGCACGGTTTCTTACTGTATTTCCTCACTAAAAACGTGACCGTGACGCACAGAGTGCGCGGGAGGCGCGCGCTGTGCCCGGAAATTTATAACCGTTCTATCTTGATAGGATTTCGGTGGTAGCCACACTGGCTCTTCTTCCCTTCAAACCATAACACTACAATGATTATAAAAATCAAGGATCGGAATTAGGTAGTGTCAATTGCTCATTTATGAATTGTATTTGTGAAGAAAATATGTCGCGGATTAATATAGACATTCTTTTACACTGGATATTATTAATGAAAAGACCGTTAATTCAGTTCAAACATTTGTAATGCATAAAAAAGGTGGTAGGTACTCGAGAAAACAACTTTTTTCGTCTTTGAACTTTTTCAGCTTAAAAATTGTTTAGACATGTTCTAAACAATTTTTAAGGCGAAAAAGTTCAAAGAAGATAAAAAGTTGTTTTATCGAGCACCTACCACCTTTTTTCCACATTAACCAGTGTGAAGTGTGAATAACATTTGTAAGATATAATAATTATTTTTTTTGCCCCCTCCTTTTGTACACCTGAACTTCACCTATGTCTTGGAAAAATTCCGGAATATCAAAGTCAAAATCATATATTGCATATGAGTACACTTGGACATTTATACACGTAATATTTTATCGACTACCGCTTCCTAGATGTTAGCGCTGTGAAGACGAAATGGCACAACAAACTTCAAGCAACACATGTTTTAAAATCAAGTTTGCATACAATTATATAAAGCTTGTGCGAAGCTGAAGCAACATTAGCACCAGGCATCTTTGTCATTCAGATAATCGTTTATTTTATAATTTTTTTGGCTTCGGCTTTTGGTTGTTTTTAATGTGATTCTTAAACTTACTGTTGGTCGTATTTAAGATTTCCTCTGGTAGTTTGTTGTAGAAGCATATAGTGACCAGATAATAATTTACTGACCTTAATAAGTCTTAACTTGGTAATCAAAACATCCATATTAACATAAACAATTTGTTGTAAGTACATAAATAATACTACCTAATTCCGATTTGTGGTTATAATATAACAATGAAATGACCAAATAAATGTCACAAAAACTATGAATAGTTTTTAAAAGTTCAACATATTAACCATTCAATTGATTTAAAGTCATTTCAAGTAAACCAAAATAATTTGTTTAATATTAACCATTTATTTACCATCATCAGATTCAGGAGCTTCTCCTGCGATCACAAATGTCTTTGGACTTGCTGATAAGTCCATATCCTGAAATAAAAATTATAAGGGAGGTCAGGTCACTCAGGTCGATAGGTTTGAGCTTTACCTCAGTCTCACTCGTGTCAAAGGATATAACCATAAGCTTTGATCTGCCCCACATAGAGTCCCGTAGAGAACCCTACAGCTACAGAAGTAGGTTAGGGTGTACAAAAGGGGGCACTGAGAATTTTTTTTAAATGTATGGAAATTTTTTCACGCCAATCAGAGATTTTTTTCCATAGTGCCCCCTTTTGTACACCCAGAAGTGCAAAGGACATTGCAATTGCATGACGTCGTTAAGACGACTATGGGATTGTACCCGGGACGGGCAGCAAACCTTCTGTATATACTGCGATCACGAATCTGTCTGCAAGTCTGGTGATTATGGCAAATCCCCCAATGGACATCCACCAACAGTGGCATCTATTGGGGAAGATTATGTTCAGCAGTGGACGTATTTAGGCTGATGATGAACTGTTTCAGTGCTTCCTGTGCTTCCTTTGTATACACCGAGTCATCCAACATAAAACTAGGAGTACAGATGTACTCCATATGAGTACAGATGTACTTACGGGAGATTTGGCAATTTCAACTTCCGAATCGGATTCTGAGGCCTCCCCATCCACGACATGAGGTATTTTGGACATTATCGTAAAACAAAAACTGTGTCAAAAAAAGAGTGGATCAGGAAAAGTAATTTTAATCAGCTGGATAGAACAATATCAAAACAAATCTTTTTTTTTATAAAGTCTTTTTAAAACATGTTTACGGCTCTGGAAGCAAAGTCTTTTTGAACCTTTTTTTATTATTAATTATTAAAGGTTTACGGCCTTGGGAACGAGCCCTTTGTAGCCTGTCTGTAACTTCCACTATTCACTATTCTTTACAAAATACAATTTATACACTACTTTCTAGCTGTATATTTTTCGTAATAGCTTGCAATTCATCAATCAACACCAATCTGTCAATTCCAAATTGAGTACATTTCAAGTCAGCGTTCTCTTGACCACATGACGTTTTGTACTTATACGAACTTAGACATACCGATGATGATGATAAGAGGGATATGATGATGACGTTTAGATGTAATTAATAAAACACAAGGTAACATGAAGAAACTGTACTATCAGATGTAACGTGGACGTCTCGACACAGCGACAAATTAATAACTATTTACAATATTATAAATACATACACACCTCACAATCTGTCCGGTACTAACTAGATTTAAAAAGCACCAAGATTTAAAAATTACGTAGTTCACAAAAGTTATGACATGAATATTTCTGACAATGGAATGGTAAACAGCTAAAAGCCCCTCACTACCAGCTCCTGGTAGGGATGATATACTTAATAATTTCTTTTAATATAAAAAAAAAACAGTATTAACGTAAATATCAACAGGTAATACCACAGAATAAGATGGTATGGTGTTATCCAATTCAAATCGTAGTGTAATTTTAATATCTTGGTGAATTTTAAAAGCTACTTTCACAAAACAATGCCATGATGGCGTTTCCAACACGGTATCACGCGCGGCCAAAGTACTCCGTTTGGTATCATCAAACACTAAAATTTGTTTTCTATGAAAACTTGTGCTGTGATGATTTGTGTTTCTCTGTAATCTAAGGTTGAATCCTACAACAAAATCGCGATAAGAAAAAGTAAATCTAAAAACAACATTTTTCTATCTTATCGACCAATTGCTCTGCGTCTCGCAACATCGCCGCGATGATGTTGCATTGTGAATTCAGCCTTCTTCTAAATGTTAATGTAATCTCAATATTTGAACAACTATCCCAATTCATTTCACAAATAAGAAAGTCTGTATGTCTGCATGTTTGCAAATCAATTACGCTGAAGTCTACGAAGAGTGTAGTCAGGCGGACTGCAAGCTATGTGCAAAATTACAGTTTGGATGCAGTTATAATACAGTCGGTACAACTTCATCGAAACTGTTGACCGATTGCGCAGTCTTCTTGCAGGCTTGGGTAAGTACTGCATAACGACCGTGTAACTTGAGCTAGTATTGGAACAAGTTATGTAGAATTCTTTCTATTATTTGATTAGCTACTATATTTATAATGAATTTTGACAGCATGTTACATTTAGTACTATAAGATGTATGCATACCACAGTACAAAATATCGTAGCTGAAAAGGCATAATTGCTGAATCACCATAATAGGGTTTTACAGGGAACCAATTTTTTATAATATCTTGTTATCGAAACATTCTATTTTTAAAAAACAACAATTAGTTTTATCAAATTCGTATGTTTAGATTTAAAAGAACTATGGCGCTTCAACAAGTTTGTCTTTCCAGAGACGATATGGCACTCCCTGTATTCTTGTAAATACATCTATTTCATTTCATTAGCATGAATCCACAGTGAAGTGGTTAGAACTACACGCCCACTGGAAGTTGACTGAGTGTTGGTTGGCACTGCACCAAATTCACTACAACCGTATTTTGCAGCTGACACGGTACACCCTAAAAGCTCTGTGTAAATAATTTATAAGCTGCAAAATTCTATAGGTAAAAGGAGAATAAATTTCCGCCATAAAATTCAATAAGTCGTGGCAACACCGCGGGAAAAAGGTTAAAAGTAGATACTTTAAAAAGACTTTTAGTATCGTCATTGACTTTACCAAACATAGATACTTAGAGAGTGTAACAAATCATTTCCTGTGACGCGTTATCAAGTATTTTGGTAGATAGTTGTAAAGTAAGCGTTTTATAGCCGCAATTTCACGTAAGCAGCTATTTTTATCGTACTTTGACCTTGGATCGACCAATCACAGCACGCGTCGCGTTGATACAGCATAAACTGCATTTACAACACAACACATTGACACATGACACAGCGTTATCACCGCGATTTTACATTCGTTTTAATAGATCACTTGTGGTTTTTCGATTTAATTTCCAATCCAGCCAAGTGTTTTGTCTCGTCTTTGCACAATGTGAATTTATACTTTGCATTACAATTTTTATGGCGTCTTGTCTGGTTTTTTTTTCCTGAAAATTGACAATTGGGAAATTAACAAATTCTTAATATATTGGTATTTGATATGATCACAAAACGGCACTTGTTGGTTGTGTGAGAAGCAATACAGATAGCTCAATACGTTCACGAAAACAATATTATCAGTCAATTACTTCATTACTAAGCTTAAGTTCACAAAACAATAAATTGATGTTTTTATCGCCACGGTCTGTCACATAGCGGATTTGGCCAGTTACAGTTAGCAAAATCAGCTTTTTATCGCGCCTCGCGGTAATACGCGGCATTACGGTGTCAGCTGAATTTTCTGTGTCAATTGTGACGGGCTTATAATACATATAGAAACAGGTACAGAGATTATACAGTAAGAACACTCAGAAATATCATTCATAGTGTTCTAAGTACACAACTTTGATTAAGTTTCATATTTTAATGTATAATTCATAACTGCGGTGACATTTTATAAATAATTATAAGTACTTTATAATTAAACGTAACAGGTTTAAAACATACAATAAATTTGTTTGTTTAGCTAACACAAACTTTAAGTAATATCATAAATCTGACCATTATAAACATAATTTGATAATTTTTATTTAATAACATAATAATATGATTAACAAATCAGTATAAAATCAATTTTATAACAACGTAAGGTGTCTTTGGATTGTAGTTCAAAGGTTATGGGCATGTTAGTACCCACCTACTAATAGCAACCTATTACAAGATACTCCAGTGAAAAGTATAACAATAGTTGATCTAAGTTAGCTGTATTTTCGGCGTTATGGGCCTTTTAGTACTTATATAGTAATTGGTTGGCATATTGGGTGGATATTAAAAGTTTTAGTGGAAACACACATTCACAATTTCAAATCAACCACGTTCTACATTTAATGGAACCACTGGAGTTTAAAGATGATCAATCACTTAAAAGACACTATACAATCTGAATCAAAGTTCTAACTTACAAGGAAAGGTCCGCTGAGCATTGAATCCACACATACTTTTTAATCGGCCCAAATTTACGTTTAGAGCTTCCATTAAACGTTAATTTGGGCCGATTAAAAAATATGTAGAAATTAAATCGCCCTTCAAAATTTTCGAATGTATCCGGAGATAGTGAAACCAGATTTGTACAATCTGCCAATTTCATTTCCGACCCATAAAATCATGCTATTCTTATTGAATTCTTACACCAAAGAGGATATAACCACTTGTCTTAGACAACGAACAAGGGTATTTTTGTTATCATCATTATTTATCAATTTATTTAACATTCTGGAAGGTTAACAAATTAATTAATTAACAACTTTCACAATCTGTCACATTGAAAATTTTCAGTAAAAACGTTACAAAATATTTGGATGGGTAAGTAATTAAACTGGCCGACGGTACCATGTAAATGCAGAATTGACTCATCCGATTTAATTTGAACAAAACGTATATTTTTAATCGGCCCAGTTTCTTATCTACCCCAACACTGATTTACATTTAGATAAATGCGTTTACAATGATCAAATGAGGTAGGTACGGGCAGGGCCGGATTATTCATTAGGCAGTGTAGGCAACTGCCTAGGGGCCCCGCACCCTGAGTCTTTTTGAAAATGTTTCTTAAAGTGAAAACAGAAGTAGGCGTGGGCTTCCGGGTCGGAGTCGTAGTCGGATTGAAAGTGAGTAGTCCACGCGTGCGGAGCATTGCATGGTGGTAGAAAAACTATATTTCAGGAAGTTAGAACACGGTGAATAGGCCCCGACACATGCATCGCCTAGAGGCCCCGACATGGGTAATCCGGCTTGGGTACGGGTCTCGAAAAATCGATTTAACTTCATGGCCACTTTTGCTATGCTAACCGGGTTTTCTACGTCGAAGAGCGATTTCCCCACTAAACATGAATTTGGGCCGATACAAAAAAATCGTTTCGGTTATTTTTCAATGTTCTGAAACATGTCTTAAAACAAATCAAATCGGGGCCATACACTAGCGACTTTTTCCTTGCAAGCAAAACTTGCCCATGCTCTCATATAATGACAATTCAGTCAATTTTTTATTTTCCATCTTTTATACTACTATACTATAGTTCATAAGATACTTGATAATATACTGAGATCTACTACGATCGAATTTTACACTAGTAACGAATAAAACCTAAGTTATTTATAAATCAGAAACTAAAGAGGCTATTTTCTGTAATTTTAAATACCATAGGCTAAATATATTGCAGGCTATTCTATGATCTATGATTCAATTCCTAACAATTCTCTTGATACAATTAAAACAGTTCTCAGTTTAATCAATTCCTGTATGTGTGTGTGTAAAATTGTTCATTTAGTACAATCATCGAAAAAAGTGTCAATGAATAAAAATTAACTATTTTTATCGCATAACCCACTTGACAACCAAATGATCGAAACTTTTTTACATAATTAGTTGATTGGTTTAGCAAGTATATATATATAATATTTTATACAATCATTATCTTAAATGCAAAATTATGGCTAATTATTTTTTTCTCATAAAAAGGTGCCACACTTAATCCAAGTTGGACCGTAATATCTGTTCCAACACAAATGGCATACGAAACAAACGCACTAGCGTCTCGAAAACAATATAAACAATATATTGTGTTCCCATGTGGACTGCAAAGTTAGCGCAGTAATACAAATTACAAACATGTTCTTGCTGCTAGTGTCTTTCATAGGGTACCAATAGATTGGTTTAAGTCGCATTTTGTAAAATTAGCAATAGCGTTCAATTTTCAATTTATTCATTTTAGCGGTTTGTTCATATTAACAATTTGTATACAATAATCTTAAACCATCTCTTCCTTATTAAATATTACTGGTTTTCATTGTCAATACAGTTAGTTCTGGAGTGGAGACCGCGGGTCGGCACGCGCAGGGTGGGACTATCGCACCGCCAGATGGACAGACGACCTGAGGCTGGAAGCGGCTGTATGCGGAGATGACATGCGGCCCTGGTGTAGTGATGTTTATTGGGGATGTCTAGCAGACGATGTCTAAGGGCTGATATCATTGTCAAAACTCTAAAAAGACAGATTACCAACCCATCAGCACCCTCTATTAAGTACATGTATATTTTCTTTCCGAGACGCAAATAACCTTTGTTTTCGTGTGCCATTTCATTTGGAATGGAATATAGATACGTCGCTTCCAGTTTAATATTTAAAATCTCATTTCAGACATTATTCTACAATCAACAACATTTTCTGATATGATTTAAAATTGCATAATTTATCATTACGACATTGCTTGAAGTTAAAAATGATATACGACCATCGTACATTAAGTAAAATCTTATAATTATAGCGTTAAAGGCCAAAGTTGTTTGTCACATTTGTAAAATCATTGATAAAAACCAAAATGACACTTGCAAAAAAAATCACATTCTTCTAGTGGGATATTTGAATTATTTGCAGTTAGATAATTTACGAGAGAATTTTTTTATTTGAAAATATGTTTAAAACTGAGCAGGGCTGTGTATTTAGTCAATTCATTTGCCTAAAAGCACTTCCAAGCGTTATACTATTTATAATAATTTATCATTAATAAGACATGTGATAAAATTGGACAAAAGCCAAGAAAAAAATATGTAAAAATTAAATTTTTCGTTTCGAAAAATATTGTTAATATGGTAAGCACATCCAAAAGTTTAATTTTTGTGTAAAGTTATTAAAACAAGTTACTTACAGTGGTTTGTTAAAAGGAGCGGCGTATTACCCTGTTGCTTTAGTAATTCATTAAAAAAAGAGACATAAATCCATAACAAATTTTTTTTCTATTTTAAACAGTGTGATGTTATATATAAAAAAAAACTAAAAGCGTGAAATTCCAGTTGGGTTTAAAGTTCAAAGTATTAAAAGCATCACACGGATGCAAAGAATTAAAAATATTGTCACCAGGGGCGGCGCTAGCAAATTTTAGGTGGTGCTAGATCTAATGAAGCCCATAATTGTGGCCCTGGCGAGTTATTTAGGTGGTGCGAAATCGCATTGTAGCGTTCAAATCATCATTTTCTTAAAAAAAATTAAATTTATCGATTTATAATTCATCCAAATTTGAGAAAAACGATCTGTCGTTGCATTTTCGCCCCCATCGTGTAACGTCGGTGCCCGGTGCAATGGCACCTTTCGCACCGCCCTAGAGCCCCCTCTGGTTATCTCTAGATACATTATTATATTAAGTACAAACTAAATGTCTATTTCTGCTTTGTTAAAGTTAGTAACTCTATTGCTTTTACTAAAAGAAAATGTATGTCTAGCAATCGATATTGTTCACTATTTAATTTAGTAATTACCAATACACTATCTACTGTTTTCTAAAAGTTTGTTTTTTATATAATTTATTTCACATTGCTTGGTGCGCGGAGGACTTTTCATAAAGTTACAAGGTTACAATAAAAATGTCTTCCATTTCTTCAATTTATATTTAAAAATTGCGCTAAAAGTATTTTTATAGGTTAGAGTTCTAACGCAAAAATGTATTTTTTCCATAGTGCCCCCCTTTTGTACACTCCAACCTTCTTATGCTTTCTTTCTTTCTTCACCAAGCTTTATGAAATATGTTATAATGTAGTGATTCCTTATAACTGAAATCTACACTGTCTACCATAAAATGACTCACTAGAATGTCCATCCGTGGGTAGTTTATTTTTTGCTAAGTGCAGAAGTGTTTTTTTATGTCAATAATGATTTTTATAACAGTAAAAACCCGTAGGTATATTGTTAAAAATATTTTGTACTCGTTACAGTTTACTCTTCATATTTAAAACTACAACCACACTTGACTAATTAAATTAAAAACTATATTTGATACAATATTTTCGACAATTAAAATGATATATGAAGATTAATTTTTTTTTATTAGTTTTGGTTACAATTAAAACATCTTTTAAAACTTTTAAAATCACTTGTGTGAATCTTAACTTATTCATAATAATTACTTACAGTAATTTAATTAAGAAAACAAAACACTTCCGCACTCAACTGTGTAACTAGACTATAAAAATTGAAAAACCACCTGTTCAATATTTTGAAACGCTAACAATATAAGTCTAGAAATGGAAAAACAAAACGCTCTTCATCTTCGGTTTGACGACGCCGTTGTAGAAGTTTTCGAACGCGGCGAGATATCGCGTGTACTCGAGCGCGCGGGAAAGCCACGCGGCGGCCATGTTGTGAAGCATCCCCGCCTCGGGAGCGCGGGAGCTGCAGTGGCAGTAATGGCGGATACGGAAAGGCGGATAGGTGCGCTTTGCCACGGTCCTGAAAACAACAAAAATGTTTATTCAGCTGAATTCACAATGAAACAGTCTGTCTCGTTGGTGTCGCAGCGATACGATGTCATCGCCGCCGACAGCCATCTTTGTGAATTTGGCTTTGCAACAACACGAAAAAGCTTTTTTGCTAAGAATTTTAGTGAGTTTTATAATTATAACACATTGTGCATAAAACGAGCGATTATCCCATAAGATTATCCAGTAGCTCTCTAAAATTAAATCACCAAATGTCAAAGTACGCGAATTGCGAAAGTCCGTGGAGCAAGGCCATAAAATAATTTAAAAAATAATCTTTTGACCGAATTTCATTCATTTCTCAGAAGAATAATAATATATATCCATTCGTTCTTCTGAGATTCATTTACTCGTTGACGTTTTCGAGTCGAATGACGATGACTGCTGTTGCCAACATTAGCACCGAACCGAAGATCAGGTAAGGCCTATGTCCAACATTGGACTCTTTCAGGCTGATGATGATAAATAAATAAATAATAAATATGTCAGACATTCACACCAATTATCCAGTCCCAAACTAGGCAGAGCCTGTGCTATGGTTACTAGATAACGGATACATATACTTAAATAAATATATAAACATCCAAGACTTGGGTACAAACATTCATATTCATCATACGAACATTTGCCCCTAGCGGGATTCGAACCCGCAACCTCCGGCGTGGCAGGCCGAGAGCACTCCCGGTCCGCCACGGAGGTCGTCTAATTATCTCAACTGTCATTGACAAGTCAATTTTGAAAACTTCAAGGACAACACCAACCAAATCTGCCGCAAGTTTTTTTACAATTTTATGGCTTTGCCATAAGGGCTTTTGCAAACATTCTCGCGTATTTAATGATACTTATATGTCTGTGTGATACAGTCAGTGCCATACGTCGAGAAGAAAAACATCAAGTTCAAGGAAAACCTGAACTAAAGGCAGACTGACAAAGGTTTTACCTGGTGGGTTCGGGCGAGCGCGCGGCATCAGTCTGACGTCATAGTACCGTGTCGAACATCTGAAGCGACCGAGTGATGACGTCATCTTTCAGGCACGACTCCAGAAACTCCTCAATAGTTATCACTCCGTCCTGGTTTAGGTCCAGTTTATTGAACACTCGGTCCACCTGAAGTCATGCACTTATAATTACAACAGAGAAAAATCTTATAAATAAAATTGTAAGCTTCGCGTGTCTGTACATTGAAAATATTTGCATAAAAAAATTAGGGGGGGGGGGGGGTCTAATGATAAGTAAGTAATAGAAAACATTTCAATCATATTTGAAATTGTTGTCTGTTAGTTTGTGCACGCATCACTTAAGGCATAATTCGTAGTAACATTTAATCTTTATGTCATCACAATCGGCTTACTCAATTAAAAGTTATGGGAATTTTTACTTTTCAAATACATTAGTAGGTATGCAATATAACAAGGACGTACTCGTATAGTCCACGCGAGCGGAGCCGCGGGCACAGCCAGTTCAAAATATAGTCCTTTTCGCCTGTATCCACATAAGTGCCTCGCCCGACTCACTCCAAGATGAGTTACCTGCTCGTTAGCCTTAGCGTCGTCCAGCCGGGCGGCCGGCGACCCCGGCGGCGCGCGGCGGCCCAGCAGCTCGTGGACCGCCACCACCACCTCGGCCAGCTCCTGCCTGGTGATGGCGCCGTCGCCGTCCACGTCGTACAGACGGAACGCCCAGCGGAGGCGCTCGTACACAGACCCTCGGAGTAGAGTCGACAGAGTCACTAGCAGTTCCTGGAAGAAATATTCCTAGATCAGTTTCGAAATTGAAACCTTGAAATATCGACAGAAGACTTCAATACAAACAAAAAATGTATTATTATTATTTTAAATTTTTTATTTAATTCTCTCTTACAGAGGTCCAAAAGCACGGGCCATGGCCAAGTGCGTATTAACTAATAGGTGTCGGCCGACAGGACCTTTCTCACTATGCGGCATGAATTTAGGATTACGGCTTTTTGTAGGATGTAGATGTTCTTTGCTGACAGATCTAACATTTTTAAGCTGTTGTGCAGAGATATTGGTATTACGCCGGTGGTGGAGACTATTATTGGTACTATTTACTATATAGGTACTTAAAATTAGCCAAAAGTAACACAAATTCAGCCATTATCAATAGCATGCAAATTTATACAACTATTCATAACAATAAACATTAACAACACTGAAATGTCAGAGTTTAAAAAGTACAGTCAAAACAAATAATTTAAGTATTGCCAAACATCATCCGACCCTGTGCTCCAAGAATTCTTTTACAGAGTAAAATGTGTGAATCAAAAGCCAATTAATAAGAGATATTTGGAATCTGTTATATGGTAAATCCTTTATACGGGCAGGTATTTTATTATAAATCGACAAACACATACACCGAAATTTTTTCTGATAACGAGCACAGTGGCCCCAAGACAATTATTTCAACAGTGATAAAGGCCCCCCTAATTTAACACAGTGAAACCAAATCTCCGTTTCGTTTAGCGCCTGCGCTGGGGCTGCAACTGGCAGGGTGCCAGTATGTGATTGATGGAACGGAAATTCTTTCGGATGCAGTTACGAGTTTCGTAAATGGAGTGTTCAAAGATGAAACTACTTTGTTTGTTTGGTGAAAAAGGGGGTTCCGTAGCCAAATGGCAAAAAACGGAACCCTTATGGATTCGTCATGTCTGTCTGTCTGTCCGTCCGTATGTCACAGCCACTTTATTCTCTAAACTATAAGAACTATACTGTTGAAACTTGGTAAGTAGATGTATTCTGTGAACCGCATTAAGATTTTCACACAAAAATAGAAAAAAAAACAATCATTTTGGGGGTTCCCCATACTTAGAACAGAAATACAAAAAAAAAAATTTTCATCAAACCCATACGTGTGGGGTTATCTATGGATAGGTCTTCAAAAATGATATTGAGGTTTTTTATCATTTATTTCTAAACTGAATATTTTGCGCGAGAGACACTTCCAAAGTGGTAAAATGTGTCGTCCCCCCTGTAACTTCTAAAATAAGTAATTTTTATATTATTATATCCCAAATGGAACTCAGAGAACCGTAAAGTAGAAAATAAAAAAATTACTAACTACCAATAAACCAAATTGCAGCAAGAAATAAACTATAGGTACCTACTACCGGTAATAAATAACGAGAAAGCATAACATTTTTACGTTGATGGGACCGCAAAATCTCGCCGTAAAATATGTTGGTTCACTTCCAAAAATCTTACTCACAAACTAAAGAATCCTAGTCTTTTAAAGTTTGTATAGAAAACACCAAGTTCGCGAGGCGTCATCATCATCAGGTTATTTTTGTCTCCACTACAGGAGCACAACCCTCTCTCGACGGGTTGGGGAGGCCTTATTGATGTTTTATAATGTACTCCCTCAGTCGCCTTGTACGACATCCACGGGAAGAGTTGGAGTGGTCCTATTCTACTCTACCGGAAACCACACGGAAATCGCGAGGCGTAGTTTTAATGAATTTCACAAAATAGCGAAACTTTACTTATATCAGCACGGGTAGGCTAGCTACAGTTTTCGTAATTAAATATTCTGTGGTACGCTTAACATTAGAAATCATTTTAAACCTTCAACCTCGAGTACAAAGATGCACATTCCATTGGCTACATTAAAATTAGACTTATAGCACTGTGTGTGGCGAAAGCACTTGGATTACTCACAGCTATACACCCGCAAAAGTTACGGACAACTTCTCAAACCAACACGATCCAGCTACTTAATTTTATGAATGCCAAATTGTGGATGTACAATACAGTACAATACACTTTATTGCACAAACAAATACAGTTACACGTTATAAAAGTTACAAATAGTACAATTTAGGCGGTCTTATCGCTTTAAGCGATTTCTTCCAGAAAACCTTTGGTTAGAAAATATTATGCCAGAGAAATGGTAAGTTGCGCTTATTAAGAAATGTAAATGATAAATAGGTACTTATATGACTATAATAAATAAAATAAAAAAGCAAATAAGTTATAAGTATTAAGTTTTTATGGTTCTACACATATTACATATACATATACAATAAATACAATACATACATACAATACTGAGTAAATACATTTTGGGAGTATAATTAAATAAGAATACACTACAATAATTATAAAATATACGAAGCAAAAAATGTGATCACAAATTTGAAAGGCGCTCCTTGACTTGCTTCTTGAACACGTCAAGGGACTTCGCCTGTCTGATTGAAGCAGGTAAGGAATTCCATAGACGGATAGCTTGGATACAGAAACTAGATAATATAATATAATGAAATATAATATAATATAATATAAAGACTCTTCCTTTATATTCCAGATTCATAATCCGATAAGGTAAGCGAGAAAGTAATCGGGGAATTAATTAGTGATTATTGATTACAGCGCACCTCTGCTTGCATGTGTATGTTTATAACTTAACAACGCCGTAATAGGCGGATAAAAATTGGTAAAATGATAGCTCTTAACCAGGTTTTATAGATAAGCTGCAGATAGCATAAGATTAAATGTAAGAATCAGAGCTCACGCTGAGACGTTTGAGGAAGAACTTGGCTCTCGCACTACCGTGCCACAACTAAGAACGCCGGTTTTCAGACCACCACGCGCATATATTCGAATAATGTAGATTAACTTTGATACTGAAGTTGGAATACACCCAAGTTTTAATATTCTTAGAATTTAAAAAAGAAAATTTAAAAATCAAATCGGTGATTTTTGAAATTTAATTTACAATTACTTTATGTGGTAATTTTATTTTCGTTTAATTTTTTTTTGTTGTTGATGGGTTTGCGCTTGACCTCAATCACACCTGATGGTAAATGATGATGAGGCCTAAGGTGGAGCGCGCTTACCCAGAAGATGCCTAGTCACTCTTCCTTTAAAAAGATACAAATTGTACTTGTCCGGAAATACCCAAGCTGGCAGGTAGTTCCATTCCTTTGCAGTTCGCATCATGAAAGAGGAAGCAAAACGCTTCTTGCGAGAGCGTGGTATTTTCTTACGTATTTAAGTAGAATGTGTGCATTAAATTTATCTCCGGAAGTGATAGAGACAGTGAAGCACCCTCTTCCGCTTCTCAGCATTTTGTAGCATCCTCTATAGTCGGATGGGAGTTCGGAACACGCTGTATCTATGATCAAAACAAGAACATTAGACGCGCCGCTGTGGATATCGGAAATTGTGTGAACACTCAAACTACGGACTTAAGAAAATGTTACTGCTGTAATATTACGAATATATTATTATTATATAATAATAAATATAAATATGACTACATTATTATTATATATATTACTACAATATAACATTTTTATGCAAGAATGAAACCCGAGATAGATGACTCTTGTGTCAAATAATGGACGTAGACATAATAACTTTGATACTAATAAATACTAAGATTTGAATTACATTCCCACTGTTTTATTTTATTTTGTGTAAAGCATATTGTATGCCATTCGGCAGATTATAGATATAGGACAATATTAACACATTAAGAACTGTATTATGAATAACCTATAATCAACAATAAATATTTCATTTCATTTCATAACACATCACGCCTTGCGCCATCACATAAAATCGAATATGCTGTGGTATAACATTTTGAAGGTCGCGATTTTTTAAGTTATCGCATTTCTACAAGGTTTAGACATAGACATACTTTATTGATAACTTCCGTTACAAGTCAAATAAAAATTATACACAAGTTAAATAAAATCAAATTATAAAGGCAAATTACAATCAAACACCATTAAATATAAAAACATCAATAACTAACATAAATATAAAAATGTCAAATAAAATTCTTAAAACTAAATAAATTAAGTTAATGCGTTCTGAAAGAACTCTTCATAGCAATAAAATGCCTGCTATGGCATTTAGGTATGTATACCGAGTGCTGATGGAGTGTGTCCGTAACGAGGCAGAGAGGCAAAAGTTTAAATGATGATGACTGACCGGAGAATGGATATTGGTATTTGTAACAGTGCCTTGGCTTCTCCTATCAAGGAAAGCGAAGGCACTGTACAAGATGGTTTTAACTTCCATTAGACGTAGACAGTAAGCAAATTCTGTGTGCCCTATGAGGGTAGCATTTTTCTTTAGTGGAAATAACCCTCTTTAAATTAATAAATGTTTTAAAAAAAGGTTTAGTTACACTCTTAGGCGACGAGGTTGAATCTTGATAACAGGCGTCTTCAGTTAATTCCCCTGTCTCTCTATGTTATTATCTCTCTATTTTATTGTAATAAATTTGTATGTTTCTGATTTAGTAAAATTTTATAATAAGTTACTACTTATAACAAATCTATGAAAATAAAGTGCGCCAGGGGAATCAACGAAAAATACGCGTATTTTCAAGATTCACCCATTAAGTTCACAGTAACAGTGGTCTAACCAAACGTTATGGGAAACTTGTAACGATGACTTTCCATTCCAAGTCGGGGTGAAATAATAACTATACATAACTGAACAACAGTTTGTCCGTCTGCGACTCCTAATGGGGTCGTTGACCGGTAAATGTAGTTCTTTGTTATTCACAATGGCATGGTATCTAAGTTCAGAGTACGGGGTACCTACTTTTACCATCCCCAACCCCCTCATCCCCCCCCCTTCCCCTCGTAGCATATATGTATATCATACGATTATATGTATACAGCAGAAGTACCTACGTCCACTGCTGAACTGCCTCCCCAATAGAATGATGGGATGATGGAACTGCCTCCCCAAAATGGGCTGGGATAGGGGGATTTGCCATAATCATCACGCTCCGCAGGCGGATTGGTGATGAACTAGATTGAATATCCCATTTGGAACGCTCCATCTAGTAGTACATAGACATCGTTGGTTGACTATGATTAATTCGAATACACATAACAAGTGACCTCACTCACTTCAAAACCTAAGCCACTAGTAATTCTGTAAACATTCCAGAGCGATATCGATGTGAAGTGAACAAAGAACTCACTTCACTTCGACTGTGCTCTGGAATGTTTACAGAATACCAATGGATTAGGTTTCAAAGTGAGTGAAGTCACTTGAGCGAGACTCGCACGTGAGTTTGTATTTTAGAGAATAGCACTATAGTAGTGGGGCGTGTCTTCGTGAATTAAACTATCTATATTTCATTCCAGATTCATAGTCCTATGAAAACCAACGCTATTTACGTCTCGGTAACATATACATGAAAGGGTCACCAGCAGCAAAAACAGGTTTGTATTACCATGTAAACTTTGCAGTCCACTTAGGAACACTATCTATTGTGTATTTTGTTTTCGAGACGCAAATGCATTTGTTTTCATAGGACTATTAATCTGGAATGAAATATATAAGTCTGTTAACTTACTCTGAAGCTGATGGCGCCGCTGCAGTTGACATCGAAGGCTTTGAACACGTAGTGGGCATACAGGGCTGAATCTGAAAATTATCAAATATCATCATCAAGCCTGCTAAGGACCACTGCTGGACATAGGCCTTCCCTCCACCCTCCGCACCCAGCCCCTTCCGGAGCCCCCGTCGCCGCCCCCTACCGGAACACAGACAAAAAAGGATTTCTTCAAATAGTCGAACAAATAAATACATAGGTATTTATATAGTATATATATAGGTATGCTTGGGAAAGACCAGGGTTAGAAAAATCATGATTTTTTGTAAAATAATCTAATAAATCATTTATTTATAAAAAAAAAACGTAATTAATCACGATTTTTTTTGGTTTTGGTTTTTACATTTTATGATATAGTTTTTTTTATATATACACTTTTTGTAAATTCTTTATTGCACACAAATTTTGCAATAAAAGGTATATCATAAAAGTGTCCATCGTCTCTGCCTACCCCTCTGGGTTCAAGGCGTGAGCATTATGTATGTATGTATAAAAGTGTACAAAGGTGGACTTATCTCTATAAGAGATCTCTTCCAGCCTACCTCCACTGTGGGAAAACCTAAACAACCCTAAGGCAATTATTTAGGGCGACAGCCTCTTCAGCTTCAGTTGAAAGAGTTTTTTTTCTACATCTGGCATTGTTCACACTAAATTACGGAATAGACTGAAAACAAAAAAAAGTAATGCCAAATGTAGAAAAAACTCTTTGAACTGAAGCTGAAGAGGCTATCGTCCCAAATAATTGCCTTACTATAGGGTTGTTTAAGTTTTCCCACAGTGGAGGTAGGCTGGAAGAGATCTCTTATAGAGATAAAAAGATATATTTAGATATTTATAAAAGATATTTATCTCAGACATTCACACCAATTATCCAGTCCCAAACTAGGCAGAGCCTGTGGTAAGTCCACCTTTGTACACTTTTATACATACATACTTTTATACATCATTATTGATTTAGCAGATCATCACATCTGATTTACTTATTCTGAGACCCTTAATTCATATGCGATTGTCGTGGAGTCAAGCCTCCTTGCTGAAGACATGACTGGCTGACGAGTTTGATTTTGGAAGACGGACTGACTGACAGAGAGAAAAGGGAGACAGAGAACGACAGAGGAAAAGGGGGACGGTTCCCGAGTTTTTTGGAGAACAGTTTGTTGTGTATTTGTTTTTTCCAAAATAATGTATACTTCGGGCTTTGGTGTTTAGTAGTGCTGGTATATTATACAACAAAAGTCTGTGCGTGTGTACACTGTGAAGGAAACATAAATAAACGTTACTAAAGAACTTCCTAACCTCAAACCTTACTAAAGTTTACTATCAACGTTAGTAAGGGAGTTCTGTGATTATATCAAGACCAGTGTCGTATGTGGTTCAATCAAATTGAAAATGGCCTTATAAGCTGCAAAAAACTAAGAAATCCTACTTTTACTACTACGGAAAGAAATGACGGTGTTTTTTTTTTTTACAAAATATAGACATTTTTTAACTAAATACCAGTTTCTCGGATCCCAGACCGTTCAACGATAGTATAAGAGCCCCTAAATAATAAAGATTAAAAAGAGATATTTAATTTTTAAGTTTAATTATATCTAAGACACTTGGAAAAAATCATTTGATTTAAATCAAAATGATTTATTTAATCATGCCAACCCTGGGAAAGACACGCATTCTAAAATATTTCAAGAAAGCGTTTCTTCTTAATTGTAGAAATCTTTTTTATCTGTGATTTACTCTGCCACTGCCACTTCAGCTCACTAGTTCAGCTGTCTCGGTGACCTTAGTCCTTTGTCGGATCTCTTCATTAAAAAAAATATCCGAGTGGGTAGAAGTCTGGGCTACAACCGCAGATTTCGTAAATTTAATTAATCTTTTTCTAAAAAAATCTATTCAATTACAGGATAAAAACAAAGATACAATAATAAAGTAGCTTACACATGTACATCTAGGCGGTCTTGTCGCTAAAAGCGATTTTTTCCAGACAACCTTTGGGTTGTCAAAGTCATCGGGTTCAGTAGACATTTATTTATATTGCAAACTGGTTTTATTTTTAACGTCACAGAATAATTGAATGAGGCTTATTAGGACTTAATCTCGAAATACCCTATTCATCATCATCATCATCAGCTTGTAAAAGTCCACTGCTGGACATAGGCCTCTCCCACTACGAGCCACTAAACCCGATCCTCGGTTCTTCTCATCCAGTTACTGCCAGACGCCATACGCAGATCGTCATCGTCGCTTCATCTACCGAGGACTCTCGTCCCACACTACGCCTGCCCAAGTCGTGATCCCTACTCGAGAACTCATTTACTCCAACATTTGTATATAACTAACTAGCTGTGCAGGCGGCTCTGCTCGCGTGGACTACAGAACCTACTCCCACTCCCACTCCCACTCCCACTCCCACTCCCACTCCCACTCCCACTCCCACTCCCACTCCCACTCCCACTCCCACTCCCACTCCCACTCCCACTCCCACTCCCACTCCCACTCCCTCTCCCTCTCCCTCTCCCTCTCCCACTCCCTCTCCCACTCCCACTCCTACCCCCACCCCAACTGCTGCAGCGGGCTTCAAGTTTTATTGTTTTGTAGTCGCCGAATCGATCTTTACAACTATTACATTTGTAACTTTTAAATTTTAATTACACGAAGCTCTCGAAAGTAAAAAAATTTCGTAACGCAACTTTTTTTGGACAACTCTTACTTAATTCCCGTCTACGGCTACGGAATCTAGGGCTTTTCTTTAGGCTTTGCTACGATAAAAATCAAAACTTCCCCCAGATTACAACAGATAGAGAAGGGAAGAGCAATACACTTACTTCCATGAGGGAAAAACTTCGCGTAGATATCTTTGAAGGAGTCTTCATGCACCACGCCCTCCGGACATTCCTGGAACAAGACACATTATAGTTAGGATGTAGGTAAAAAATAATATATTCGTAATTACAGAAGAATTAATCCTCATTGCACATAATTTTAAATATTTTTTTAAATGCTAAGGTGGACGCAAGCAGGATGTAGGACGCAGGACGCAAGACACTGGACGCAGGACGTCGTACGCAGGCAGGACGCAGGATGCAGGAGGCAGGACGCAGAACGCAGGATGCAAGATACTGGACGCAGGACGCAGTACGCAGGCAGGACGCAGGACGCAGGACGCAAGACACTGGACGCAGGACGCAGTACGCAGGCAGGACGCAGGACGCAAGACACTGGACGCAGGATGCAAGACGCAAGACACTGGACGCAGGGCGCAGTACGCAGGCAGGACGCAGGACGCAAGAAGCAGGCAGGACGCAGGACGCAAGGCACTGGACGCAGGATGCAAGACGCAAGACACTGGACTCAGGGCGCAGTACGCAGGCAGGACGCAGGACGCAGGCAGGACGCAAGACGCAGGACACGTTAGTTTGGCCTGTTATGCTCTAAACTTATTTAAATAAATGTAATAAGAAATGACCTTCACAGTAAATTTGCAACAAGTTTCTATATCGACTATTCGTACTGTGCCAAGGTTACTTCCATGAATAATTTACTTTTGTTTCAACACGAACCCTGCGTGACCGCGCCACGCACGCTGATTAATGGGAAGGTATGTCCGACCGAGCTCACCTTGCTCATTATTCTATGAAAATGTGGGCTGGAATCACTGCATGTTCCACAGCGTTACTATTATATTGGAACTCGAAAAATGATGTCGAGTTGAATAACATACATAACATAACGCCACTTTGCGCGATCGTGACACACCTCACTTGCCTCCCTCACATTCACGAACCTCCTTTTTTTCATCTCACTGCGGACCCCAGCCTTTTTGAGGACGTCACCGATTTGATCCTTGAACGTCCTTCTAGGACGACCTCTAGCTGTAGTTCCTTCCACATTCGCGCTGTAAATTTCTTTGTCACTCTTCTTTCACTCATACTCTTCTTTACTACATATTCTTTCAAATAAAGCATCGACTCATAAGCAGGTTTGGTAAATTGATTTATTTTGACATTCATACTTCAGCGAAATCCCCCCAATTGGGTGGGGGTGGGCGGTGGGTGCCGTTGCAAAACAGATATCGGAGAAATGATAATTCGTGACGTGATATTTGCCAAATACCGGCTGCCGGCAAGGATAGTGGACGGTGTTTAAATACAGCTGACTTAGATCAGCCGCCATAGTAACTATTGTACTACTTAATAAGACCTTGTCATTGGCGTATCACTTATTGTAATTGGTTGCTATTGGTAGAGGGGTTAAGGTGGGCTAAAAGAACCATAACGCTGAAAATACAGCTAACTGAGGTTAGCCGCCATAGTAACTATTGTTCTAGTTAATAAGACCTTTTCGTTGGCGTATCACTTATTGTAATTGGTTGCTATTTGGTAAAGGGGTAAAGGTGGGCTTAAATACCCATATCACTGAAAATACAACTAACTGAGGTTAGCCGCCATAGTAGCTATTGTACTACTTAATAAGACCTTTTCATTGGCGTATCACTTATTGTAATTGGTTGCTATTGGTAGAGGGGTTAAGGTGGGCTAAAAGCCCCTTTAGGCTGAAAATACAGCTAACTGAGGTTAGCCGCCATAGTAGCTATTGTACTACTTCATAAGACCTTGTCATTGGCGTATCACTTATTGTAATTGGTTGCTATTGGTAGAGGCGTGGGTGCCGTTGCAAAACAGATATCGGAGAAATGATAATTCGTGACGTGATATTTGCCAAATACCGGCTGCCGGCAAGGATAGTGGACGGTGTTTAAATACAGCTGACTTAGATCAGCCGCCATAGTAACTATTGTACTACTTAATAAGACCTTGTCATTGGCGTATCACTTATTGTAATTGGTTGCTATTGGTAGAGGGGTTAAGGTGGGCTAAAAGAACCATAACGCTGAAAATACAGCTAACTGAGGTTAGCCGCCATAGTAACTATTGTTCTAGTTAATAAGACCTTTTCGTTGGCGTATCACTTATTGTAATTGGTTGCTATTTGGTAAAGGGGTAAAGGTGGGCTTAAATACCCATATCACTGAAAATACAACTAACTGAGGTTAGCCGCCATAGTAGCTATTGTACTACTTAATAAGACCTTTTCATTGGCGTATCACTTATTGTAATTGGTTGCTATTGGTAGAGGGGTTAAGGTGGGCTAAAAGCCCCTTTAGGCTGAAAATACAGCTAACTGAGGTTAGCCGCCATAGTAGCTATTGTACTACTTCATAAGACCTTGTCATTGGCGTATCACTTATTGTAATTGGTTGCTATTGGTAGAGGCGTTAAGCTGGGCTAAAAAACCCATAACGCTGAAAATACAGCTAACTGAGGTTAGTAACTATTGTTCTAGATAATAAGACCTTGTCATTGGCGTATCACTTATTGTAATTGGTTGCTATTGGTAGAGGGGTTAAGGTGGGCTAAAAGACCCATAACGCTGGAAATACAGCTAACTGAGGTTAACCGCCATAGTAGCTATTGTACTACTTAATAAGACCTTTTCATTGGCGTATCACTTATTGTAATTGGTTGCTATTGGTAGAGGGGTAAAGGAGGGCTTAAATACCCATAATGCTGAAAATACAGCTAACTGAGGTTAGCCGCCATAGTAGCTATTGTTCAAGTTAATAAGACTTTTTCATTTCGTATCAAGGCTTATCACTTACTGCCGCTGAGTATCAAAACGCCTATCATCCTTTATCAGAGCATCATCATCGCCAGGCCGAGAACTTTACACTTGCCCACGTAGGCTCATCCGTGTACCATGCTAACCACACGCTCGTAATAAAAATATCGAAAAGCCCTTCTTTTCTTGGGACGCATATTTCTAAGTAGGTGTAAAGGCTAAGTATAATAACATAAACGTGCTTTTGTGACATTTTTCTAGTAAATGTGGGCGACATAGTCCAAAAATAGTTTTATCATGTGCATAAATATATATAATAAACTTCCTGACATGTTTAAGGAACACAAAATTAGTACATTTAAAAAATCAATCAAATTATGGCTTGCTGAAAGGTGTTTCTACAGTGTTAATGAATATATGGACTATAAATAGTGTATATAATTTCTGACATTTGATAATAATAGTAAATTTTAGTAACTTTGACATTCATTAATATCTGACATTTTATCACTGTGGCAATTAATTCTTTTAAATTTTACATATTATTTTCGTTCCTCTTTAATCATTTTATTATTATGTTATTAATTAAAACCTTGTATATGCCTGGAAAGGTAGGTTTACGGTGAATCAATGTATACAGCAAATTAAGCCGCAAAATGTACCCGTTTTCCATACAATAAAGACATTCTATTCTATTCTACATTTTGTTTACAGATTCGATATGGCTGCCGTGACCATTTATATTTTGTCTTCTAATATCGTTCGCGATTAGATCGAGAACCGATAGTAACACCCCACTTACGGAAATACGGTGTTCATTTGCTAGCATAAAATATTATGAGGGTAGTTGAAGGTGCGCAAAACACGATATTTTGCGTGTATTCTCTAAAATTGGATATTACAGGATGGATTATACAATAAATATGATGGTTAAAAAACGGAGATGTTTTAGTAATAAAACATTTACCTACACGTTTCTGTAGGTAGGTTAGTAAATGATGTTTTCATCCCATCTATTCGAAAAGCGAAGATTGGTTCCTCAATAAGTGCGACCAAAGTACGTCTTTTCTGCAAGAGTTTTTCAGCGGGCAGTAATGAGATTTGAATTTGGAACACGAATATGACTTTTAGTGTTCCGCGACCAAAGAGATTGAGTGCAAATATTGTATGAATAAAGTTACTGGCCGGTAACGTGAGCGGCGCGAAGGCTGAATTTAAAAAAAGAACAACGCGCCGGCTTATTTTAAAAATGGTAACAAATGAAAAAGGCGCGAACGTTTCCAATATTAATATAAGTTTTTAATACATTGTTTGTTGTTACCTACTTCACATTCTAATAAATACACGTATTCATGAATTGTATCTAAAAGCGCCTTTTATTTATTTTTCTCATAGAGGGTGATGAAAAGTAGAGTGTATCACTCAGGCGCAAAATATATTTTTGGCTCGGGCGACGTACTTTGAATCCCTCGCTACGTTCAGTATTCTGCTCTATATTTCATTCCAGATTAATAGTCCTATGAAAACAAACGCATTTGCGTCTCGAAAACAAAATACACAATAGATGGTGTTCCTAAGTGGACTGCAAAGTTTACATGGTAATACAAACCTGTTTTTGCTGCTGGTGACCCTTTCATGTATATGTTACCGAGACGTAAATAGCGTTGGTTTTCATAGGACTATTAATCTGGAATGAAATATACTGTCACACTACAGTTTTTTTTTAATTTATTTGTTAAGGACAACAATCATAAAGTACCTACCTAACATATATTACATCAAAATTGACATACTAACGAAATTGACATCGCAGGTCCAAACATTTTGGTACATTTTGGAATGAAACCAAAAATCTGAATCCCAGGCCGAGCGTCCCAGTGAGTGTGGAGGGGCATTGCGATCCTAGCAAAATCCTACTAATATTATAAACGCGAAAGTTTGTAAGTATGGATGGATGTTTGTTACTCTCACATGTAAACACTACTGAATGGATTTTAATGAATACAATATAATAATATAGCTTATACATCAGAATAACACAAAGTCTACCATTTATAAAGATATTGTGAATTGTCCAAAATATCAAGTAAGTAGGAAAAAATCTACCATCTGCGAGCTATTCTGGCGTGCGCTACCAAAACCGCTAGAGTTACACATAATGTAATGTATGATGGAAATCTTTATCTTAAATAGATGTGTAAGCCATTATAGCCAAAGTAGTGAACCCTAATATGAGCTACTCGAAATACTAATCCTGCGCAGACGAAGTCGCGGGCACCAGCTAGTAGCTAATATTTTTAAGGACCGTTTTAAGGTGGAGTTTCCACTAGGTCCCTCAGGCTCTATGCTCGGTGCTAAGCAGCGGACCGGCGAATTGCAAATTAGATTTTCGGCCCGGGAGGTGGCAAACGTGATTAAGGGTATGAACAAAGTCGCCGGGACACGACGGGCTTAGTATCGAGCACATGAAGCATGCAGGCGTCCACCTGCCTAGGGTACTGGCCGTGTTCTACACTCTATGTGTGGGACATGCCTACCTGCCGGAGGACCTCATGAAAACGGTTGTCTTGCCAATACTGAAAAACAAGACCGGCGATATATCTGACAGCAACAACTGTAGCCCATTTCCTTAGCCACGACCATAGCAAAGGTGCTGGACGGTCTGCTTGAGAAACACCTGGAGAGTCACCTGCAGCTACACGATGCACAGTTCGGGTTCCGGCCTGGACTGTCCGCTGAGTCAGCTATCCTGTGCCTCAACTCAAGCATACCGTCCAATACTTATACAAGCAGAAAAACTGCAGTTTTTGCGTGTTTCCTGGATCTGTCGAAAACCTTCGACCTGGTAGCATATGACGGGCTGTGGTACAAACTGGAAAAGGAAAACAGTCTACTTACCTGTAGATTTAATCAACATTTTCCGGTATTGGTACGGCAACCAGTCCAATTGTGTACGATGGGCAGCGCAATCGGACGTGTACAGGTTGGAATGCGGGGTGAGGCAGGGGGGTTGACCTCACCCAAGCTCTTCAACCTCTACATGAACCGGCTGATCGTCGAACTCAGTAGTACTAATGTCGGCTGTTCAATCGACGGTGTTTTTGTCAATAATGTAAGTTACGCCGACGATATGTTATTGCTCAGCGCCCTCAGAACGCTACTGAGGACTTGTGAGACATACGCTGTGACCCACGGCCTCAGGTATAACGCTAAGAGAAGCGAACTACTTGTGTTCAAGGCGGGGAGTAAAACTTACACCGACATACCGCCAGTAACCCTAAGCGGAGCTTTGCTGAATAGGGTTACGCAGTTCAAGTACCTGGGGCACTGGGTCACAGAAGACCTGTCGGATGATGCTGACATCGAGAGGGAACGCAGGGCGCTGGCTGTGCGAACTAACATGTTGGCCCGCAGGTTTGCACGCTGTACGACACCAGTCAAACTGACATTATTTAAGGCTTATTGCCAATCACTTTGGGCCAACTACACTGAAAGGGCATACAGCGCCCTACGTGTCCTATAATAACAACGTACTCAGGATGCTCTTGGGGCTGCCTCGTTTTTGCAGCGCATCGGGTATGTTCGCCGAGGCCCGCACGGGACGGCTTCGACACCATAGTGCGCAAACGAGTCGCGTCCCTGATGCGTCGCGTGCGAGACAGCACCAACAGCATCCTGAGCACCCTGGCCGATAGGTACGCCAGTCCTATGCTGAGGCACTGGGTGAGGCTTCACCTCTCCAGTGCCAAATCAATTGTCAAATAAAAAACTTGTATATACCTTTTTAAATATTTTACCTTTATTGTATGTTTCACTAACGTAGCTTTAGTTCTAGTTTTTTAAGGTTTTTATATTACTAACAATTATATGGACATGTGTCTGAAATAAAATATTGATAATAATAATTACAAAAAAAAACAATATATCGTCGTTATTGTGAGTGAAACAACATTTGATAAGAGTTCAATATCAGATAAAACAAATACTTAAGTAAATACAAATATACATGTACCTACATAAAATGAATATAGGGTGGAACAGAAAAAGGTCGCGAACTGGTTATTCCTGAACTAATTAAAATATTCGAAAAGTTCAAACTGACAAGCTACTAAGGATCCATGATGCTATCGAAAGTCGAATTTCCAGTAGTTAAATTACTTAATTGCAAAGAAGAATACAAAACTATACATTATTTAAGGCCAATACTTTATAGAATAGAATAGAAAGACTTTATTTGGCGAACACAGGAATTAAAATTGACGACATAAATATGAAAAAAAAGAAGCAAACAAATTACATAACCGTTAAAACAAAACAGAAAAAAATGACACAGTGTTGTAGTGTGACGCCAAAAGGGTCCCCAGCTCAGCTTATGCTGTAGCAAGAGCTGCAGCGCTGATTTTCAGTGAGGCCACCAAATGACTCCCGGACGTAGTTGGTACATAGCAAGCAAGAAATGAAAAGATTTATATACTTATACTTACACGCGCAACCTGTGGGCTAACTACACTAAGAGCGCCCTGCGTGTCCAATATAACAACGGACTCAGGATGCTCTTACTGTTTCGATAACTACTGGAAATTCGACACAGAGGTATATTACGGTTTATGTAGATGATAAATAGTGCTTTCTATTAAGCATTTCAAAATATACCCACTAATTTTATAAATGCGAAAGTTTGGATGTTTGTTACTCAATCACGCTTCAACCATTCGACGGATCGGGATGAAACTTGGCACGTATATAGGTTAGGTTCTGGAATAGGACATAGAATAGTTTTTGTCCCGAAAAAACATCTCATTCCTCTCGTTCAAGACGTGTAAATAGCGAAACCTACGCGGACCAAGTCGCGGGCAAAAGCTGGTACCACATATCGGGAAATTTTATAATTTTTAGCTACTTCATCGTTTTTAGCATTAGGCTACCTCGTTGTCAGTTTGTTTTTGTTAGTTTCGGATATCTTAATTAGTTAAGGAATAATCGGCAGGTAACCCTTTTTTGTTTCAGGATAAAAAACGGAATGAAGGAACAATTAGGCAGACAGCCCACCTGCATAATACTAAAAATAGTTTTAATCTGAAATTAGACGCCATTGCATAATTCTGCCGCCTTTTCTGCACCAACATGGCCGACTTACGACTGTCAAGATGACAAGAAAGCGCGCGCTTCAGCTATTTTGGGCAAGAACGGTCATCGACTCCCTTACCTACTGACCTTTTCAGACAAACAGAACTGGCAGACGTATATGTGTCTCTTCCACTCTCGTACGAATGGTATAAATTTGTCCCTATCTCAGTCATTAGCTGAGATAGTGGTCTAGAGCTTTTGCAAGCTTGAATTTATATTTGGGAGTGCTTTGTTATTTTATCTTGTACGAGATTTCCGCACATCTATGTTAGTTCAGTCGACCGCCTCGTTGGCTTAGTGACTTAGTCATTGGATTCGAGCGCCAGAGGTCGTGGGTTTGAACTTTATATAAATTGTACAAGTTGGTATCGGTCTGAATGCTATATTTGTGAACTGTCCAATTTGCATAGCAAAGGAGAAAATCCTAGCTTGGGATTAGACAAGTGTAAATATGTAATATTTATCACAGTTATACGAAATTTCCTACAGGAATAATTAGGTTTTATTAAGGTAGATTGTAAAGCCGACACTAAACTAAAAATGAGATATGTTGAATCCATCAATTACACATTATGACGTAAATAGTAAACATGAAGACGTAATGAAAAAGTTTGGTTTTTATTATAAACAGACAGAAATTGTTGTAGCACGTTAATGATTTTTATAGACAATATAATGTTATCGATAAGTGTAAATAAGTGATTAATTAATACTGAGTTTAAGACACTTCTTTTAACAGATGTAAGATTTTCTAAAAAATATCTTTGCCTGTTTTTTTTTAATTTGTCCATTTATGGATAAAAGCTGACGTTCTACTTGGTAAATATATTTTTTTTTCATTATAGTCAGGCACCTTATTCATTATTCGTATTGAATATTATATTTAATTCATTAAAATCTTATTTACATGGGTTTACGCTTGACTTCAATCTCACCCAATTTTTTTTTGTTTTAGAATTTTAACTAACTTTAATATTACGGGCGCACGCTCGTGTGTGTGTGTGTGCGAGTGTGTGTAGGGATGTGTATGTGTGAACCAAAAGCCGAGAAAGCTTAGACTGAAGCTCGGCTCTCTCGGACTGAAAACTATATTAACTGGGTTTTGAACCCTTGAGGTAAGACGACTTCAGACTGCAAAACCTCGGATTATTGTTTGGTTTACCTATAATCAAATCAGATGATAAGTATAGACATTTTTCTAGGACGAATAATCGTAAGATAGACATTTTTCTAGGACGAATAATCGTAAGACGATTATTCGTCCTAGAAAAATGTCTATACTTATCATCTGATTTGATTATAGGTAAACCAAACAATAATCCGAGGTTTTGCAGTCTGAAGTCGTCTTACCTCAAGGGTTCAAAACCCAGTTAATAGAGTTTCCAAAAATAACATAACTCATTTTCAGTAGCCTTTTGTTGGGTGCCAGTTGAGTTACTTCATTAAGATTTTATAGCATTTAGTCTGGCAAGCGCGGGGAGTGTAGGCCAAATCCTCCGTCTGTCTCCGGCAGATGAGAGAGGGTTGTGCTCCTGCAGTGGAGACAAAAATAACCTGATGATGATGATAATTAGTCACCACCCTCGCCCTCCCTCCATCCTCAACCTTTCTCCTACCCTCTCTCTGTAACTCCTTCCCCTATTTGTTTCCTGAAAACTGATCCAATTGGGATCAACAGACAAAAACACCAAAAATGTTTTTAGCATTCTAACACTTTGCCCTCAACCCCCCCCCCTAAACCCCCCCCTAACCCCCCCCCCCCCTAAACCCTCCCCTAAACCCCCTTCCCCCGCCTTTGTAATATCTTCAATGTACTTTCAGATACGCAAAGACTACAATTATTATTCCCATCTATAGATTAGGAGTTAAACCCATGTCATGATCACGATTGGAAATCATGTCGGTCGGTAACAGGCTTAGGAATCCGTAGTGCGACAGAAAATTGGCTTACACGACTGTTGTCTACGACAAAGTATTGTGTGTAAAGGGGCATACACATCGACTGCTGTAACTACCAACCTACGTCCCTCGATCGAACGAACCTACCGCGATAAGTGTTGCCTCTTTTTGTCGTGGGGAAATACCTACTGCACACCTACTCGCCTCGGGGGGACGAATGGGTTGCGTCGGGATCGCACCGACTAAAAAACCGCGGTGGGCTTCGTCTGCGCAGATCGAGGGACTTCGAGGCCACCAAAAATGCACACACTCCCGTGCCCCTCTCTCGCGCCGGCCAACCACGGGGGGAGATGAAGTCCCCCGCGGCATCCTCGCGGTGCCTGCGGCAGCAACGAGTTCACCCTGTAGCTGCCGCTTTCCCCGGGGACGCGTAGGATGGACTGTATGCACCTCGTCCCCGCTCCTTGCACCCGCGTCCCCGGCGTGGTTCTCGCCTCGCCCGTCAAAGTCAAAATCAAATATTGCATATGAGTACACTTGGTACATTTATACACGACATTTTTTTTATCGACTACCGCTTCCTAGGTGTTAGCGCTGTGAAGAAGAAACGGCGCAACAAACTTCACGCAACACATCTTTTAAAAATCAAGTTTGCATACAATTAATAAAGATTTTGCGAAGCTGAATTAACATTAGTACCAGGCATATTTGTCATTCAAATAATCGTTTATTTTATAATAGGCTTTCTTACAAAGTTGTTTTTTAATGTGATTCTTAAACTTTCTGTCCGTCATATGTAAGATTACCTCTGGTAGTTTGTTGTAGAAGCGTATACATTGCCCCGTGAACGATTTACTGACCTTACTTTGTCTTAACCCTGGTAAGACAAGTACAGTCTATATCGAATAGTAACGCCTAGTCGCCTGTGGAACCGTGCACTTGAATTAGTACCACACCCCCGGCACTCCACGTGTGCGTGTGCGCGTAATTATGGTAGGGCTACTGCACCCAGCGCGTGACATAAGTGCTTCTCTTTCTAACTTTTAGCGTCATCGTTGACAGTGCGCTGGCATAGTAACTTTGTATAGGCGGGCGGCGAGAGCAGTACGGCGGCAGGCCAGTTATGAGTACTTCCAGCCACCACGGCTGTATTTGACTTGCGTCGCTTCTTTAGGGACTTTCTTCTGTGTCAAGCTCCATATGGTTTTAAATTTTGAGGTAAGGAAGTTTCTTTATATTTTAATGTGGTTTGATTTTCATAATACGTGAGAAGTGTGGCTTAAAGGAAGATAGATAGATAAACTCTATATTGCACACAAATTAAGGATAACATTATTGTTATTAACATTATTTTATAATAGGTACAGATTTTTGGAAAGTGTACAAAGGCGGCCTTGTCGCTTAAAGCGATCTCTTCCAGGCAACCTTTCAGAAGGAAAATAAGAAAGACAGCGACAAAGTATTGCAGGTGAAAGAAGATAAATTTATAACTTAAGAACATGGTAAATACTTAGTAATAATATTACACAATTGAATTTACATACAAATATACTTAAAATACATACCTATGCATATACATATATATATATATAGTTTATAATACAATACATACCTATACCGTACGTAATATACTATATTAAATTAGGCACAACTATTGTGAGAGAAAATGCTTTTTAAGGCGATCTTTATTCAAATTCAAATTCAAAATACGTTTATTGCTATAGGTACAAAATGATATTAAGTTCTATGTATAACCTCTATAGCTTACCGTAATGGTGTACAATATTTTACAATAATCTAAATAAAAAAAAATTATTAATAAAATTGTTAATAAAATTATAGCAATGTCAAGTTATGGGACGAATACAAACACAATTAATAACATCAAATATGTCAACAATATCCCAATAACTTACACATGTCAAATAAAAAAAAAATCTACTCTAAACTATATTTCATTCCAGATTAATAGTCCTATGAAAACCAACGCTATTTACGTCTCGGTAACATATACATGAAAGGGTCACCAGCAGCAAAAATAGGTTTGTATTACCAAGTAAACTTTGCGGTCCACTTAGGAACACCATCTATTGTGTATTTTGTTTTCGAGACGCAAATGCGTTTGTTTTCATAGGACTATTAATCTGGAATGAAATATATATACAAACATCCCTACCATTAGGTGATACTCTTATCGTCTAGAAGCTCTTGCACACTATAGTATAATTTCGAGATCAGCCACTCATTCAAGGCTTTTTTAAACTTTCCTACTTCTAAGTCTTTAAATCTATCTGAGATCTTTAAACACATGCAATGATTTAGATTGACGAATCTCACTTGGAAGAGAATTCCATAAGTGGACTGCTGTAACAGCATAAGAGTCTGAATAATAATTCGAACGACAGCAAGGGGCCTGAAGTATATTGTCGTTTTTAGACCTTAACGCTAGGTTATGGTCATTTCCTAAATATTTGAAAAACTCCTTGAGGTAGGGGGGAGAGGTAGGGTAGAAAATATAGTAACGAAGGTAGAGAAGGGTAGTTGCGTTGGTTTGGACATTAAGAGCGTATGAGTGAATGGAGAGTGACAGCGCGAATATGGAAGGAACTATAGCTAGAGGTCGTCCTAAGAGGACGATCAAGGATCAAATGTGTGACGTTCTCAACAAGGCTGGGGTCTGCAGCGAGAAGACTAAAAGGAGGTGCATGAGGTTTACAGATGTAAGTGAGGTGTGTCAGGATCGCGTAAAGCAGCGATACATCGTGTCTACCTACCCCTCTGGGACCAAGGCGTGAGCATTATGTATGTATGTAATTTCATAATGTTGACAAATTAATGCTTTAGTTGTACTGTGTTCACCTTCACAGGTCAGTCAGCGTATCGGCGACATCTTGCATGATTGATTGCGGCTGTTCAGCCACTTAATTACCTCCACGTTATTTACGGCGGCCATTTTGTTTTGTCCTAATTTCCAGGGTCGCAGTTGGGCGTCATGCAGATGTCGTTAGAATTTGTGATTAGAATAAAGTAAATATTTCATACATACAATAATGCTTACGCCGTGGTCCCAGAGAGAGAGAGAGATTATTGTCACAGTACCTCAAAAAGTGAGATAATTTTTTTCTGACATAAAATATTATCTAAAATGAATTGACCAGCTACTGTTAATATGCTTATTTTTTTAAACTTTTCTCTTAACGACTCTCTACAACGCAGATTATAGATTGCCCTAACCGCTCTTTTTTTTCAAGATAAAAATGGTCTCTATATCTGCTGCTTGACGCCACAGTAGAATACCGTATGCCACGATACTGTGGAAGTAGCTAAAGTACACTAACCTCGCGGTAGCAACATCAGTTAATTATCTGATTTTCCTTACGGCGTAGGCGGCAGAACTTAATCTGCCAGCTAATGAAGTTATGTGGGGTCCCCTTAACATCCTCCTAGGACGACCTCGAGCTGTTCCTTCCACATTCGCGCTGTAAATCTCTTTTGTCGCTTTTCTTTCACTCATACATATACGTAGACTTGTCTATTCCTAAACTGGGATTGTCTCCTGTGCTATGGTAATTTAAACAAGAATAGGACAATTCACAAATATAATATAACTAAGGGACGAAAATGATGATGATTTATACTATAGGGTTCTATCTAAGTGGATTGCTTGCGAATATTTATTGTCCGTCTGTCTGTCTATCTGCCGGATAAGTCGAAAACTATTAAATACCTAATTTTGCGCTGAAATTCAGAACCTATATGTACTCAACAAAATGTTTGGCATTGATTGGGAAATTAAGAAAATTTAATGAAAATTTTTCTTTGACGAGGTATTTGATGAGAACTATAAAAAAAGGGTATTTAACTGACGGACCCAGCACTTTTGTGACGTACCTACATTTATCTTATTTTAACCTTTTCGATTGAAATCAATCAAATCAAAAAGCCCTAATCAAATTAATATGTCCCCCCTACATTGATAAGGCCTCCATTCGTTTCATCCTTGATTTTTTTTTTTTTAATATGTTTTGGTGCGCAACATGGTACTTATGTTATTTGAATAATTAGGGTCATATAGTCCACCACGCCGGGACCAGTGAATCTAATAAATAAAAAAAGTAAACCTCGCATGTCTGTACATTAAAGATATTAGCAACGAAAAAAATTTGGGGGGTCTAAGGATAAGTAATAGATCGTTTTTGGAATTTTTAACTGTTTGTCTGTTTGTGCACGCATCACTTAAAAACAACTGAACCGATTTGGATGGACTTTTCACAGAAACATAGTGCTTAATTCGGTGTAACATGCAGGCTTTATTTCATTGCAATCGGTGCAGTCAATCAAAAGTTATGCGAATTTCTAGTTTTCAAATACATTAGTAGGTTAGTATGCAATATATCTAATAAATAAAATCGTAAACTTCGCGTGTCTGTACATTGAAGATATTTGCAAAAAAAAAAATTGGGGGGTCTAAGGATAAGCAACAGAACACATTTCGATCATTTTTGAAATTTTTGTCTGTTTGTCTGTTTGTCTGTTTGTCTGTGAGTTTGTGCACGCATCACTTAAAAACTACTGAACGGATTTTGATGGACTTTTCACAAAAACATGGGGCTTAACTTAACTTAACATTTAGTCTTTATTTCATCGCAATCGGCTAACTCAATCAAAAGTTATAGACATTTTTAGTTTTCAAATACATTAAGTAGGTAAGGTTATTATGCAATATATTGCCTAAAGTAGTATTTCCGTACTATTCAGATTGCGATGAGTTTTGATTACATTACGCGAGAGCGGGAGGGGAGCGGGAGCGAGAGCGGGAGCGGAACCGGAGCTGGACCGGAGCGGGAGCGGGAGCGGGTATGGTACCAGTGTAATTTGAGTGTTTGAAAATTCGCATACTTTTGACTGAGTTACCCGATTACGATGAATTTGTGGTATACTTATGCAACAAAGTAATGTTGGTCGGAATTTGGACTGCGATGGATTAGTTACGAGGACTATTTGGACATTTGGAGAGACGAGGGAAAGAGGTTTGAGGGGAGGGTTGAGGGGAGAGCTGAGGGGAGGGTTGAGAGGAGGGTTGAGTGGAGTGTTGATGGAAGGGTTGAGAGGAGTGTTGAGAGGAGGGTTGAGGGGAGGGTTGAGGGGAGAGTTGAAGATCTGGATCTGGAACTGGATCTGGGCCTGGGCCTGGGCCTGGGCCTGGGCCTGGGCCTGGGCCTGGGCCTGAGCCTGGGCCGGGGCATGGGCCTGAGCATGGGCCTGGGCTTGGGCTTGGGCTTGGCCTTGGGCTTGGGCCTAGACCTGGACCTGGACCCTGACCTGGACCTGGACCTGGACCTGGACCTGGACCTGGACCTGGACCTGGACCTGGACCTGGACCTGGACCTGGACCTGGACCTGGACCTGGACCTGGACCTGAACCTGGACCTGGACCGGACTGGATTTGAAGTCTGAGTGGAAGTGGGATATTGAGCGGAAGTGGGAATGGGAGCGGATCCTGTAGTCCACGCGAGCGGAGCCGCGGGCACAGCTAGTTGCAAATAATAGTATTTCCGTACTATTCCTTGGAGTGGGAGTGGGCGTGGGCGTGGGAAAAGCGGAGTGGGTGTGGGAGCGGGAGCGGAAGCGGAAGCGGGATCGGAGCGGAAGCGGGAGCGGGAGTGGGAATGGGAGCGGATTCTGTAGTTCACGCGAGCGGAGCCTCCGGCACAGCTAGTACTAGATATGTCTACGTAAAGCAGCAACACTCACCTCCTCCGACAGTTTATCGTCGCCAGCAAAATTAAGTCCTACCGGCAGTACTATGGGCTGCTGCCGCCGTTCGGCTCGCGCGCCGAGAGTAAGAGAAGCACTTACGCTATTGACATAGGTATAACGTTGTCCTTCTCTCGGTTGTGCTGGGTGCTTGCTATAATTTACGCATTCAATCACGTGTAGGACGGGCTAGGTGCGCCTCTAATAGTAGTAGAAGACTAAATATGTTCGCTTGTGTGGAGTGTGGGATGTGCCGGTACCGGACTTCACATACGCCTTAGAATTAATTCCTTCTTTGGCATATGCAACCTTACCATGTTTTCCTACTAATATTATAAACGCGAAAGTTTGTAAGTATGGATGGATGTTTGTTACTCTTTCACGTAAAAACTATTGAATGGATTTTAATGAAACTTTACAATAATATAGCTTATACATCAGAATAACACATAGGCTACAATTTATAAAGATATTGGGCCTGATTCTGAAGCTACAGTGTTAAAATTAGACAGCATTAAAATTGTTGCTATCCCTGTCACACAGTAATGAAGATAATGACGAAACTAATTTTAGTGCCGTCAAATTTTAATTGTGTGCCTTTAGAATCGAGTCCATTGTGTGAATTGTCCAAAATATCAAGTAAGTAGGAAAAAATCTACCATCTGCGAGCTATTCAGGCGTGCGCCTGAAGGCGTAGAAAATAATGTTAGTTATTTTCTACGCCACGCTAATATAAGCTACTCGAAATACTAATCCTGCGCAGACGAAGTCGCGGGCACCAGCTAGTCATAAATAAACCGTACTTAAGTTTGGAAAAACTCCATGGTACGCGCAGAGTTTGTACCAGGACCTCATGAACATCTAGGCTACCACGGATTTTGTTGTAGGTTAAAACTACGAATACGGCCCTGGCGAGATTAACGATCAGACCCGCTGCGTCGACAAAATTTGTATAGGACTGTAGATTAGCTACTGGAATTCAGGTGTATTTTGCTGAGTTTACAATAAATACCTACTAACCGGAGTTTGTACGCAGTATAGGGTTGAACCACCCAAGTGGCATTCGGGGTTCTATATAAGATGTATAGTGGTTCACATGTACTCCACAAGCTGTGTAAGTCAGCTGTGTAAGTCAGCTGTATAAGAGCTGTATAGCTTGCTATACAGCTCTTATAGAACCAGTTTGGGCACAAATTAGACAGCCTTAAGTTCACTATGGCTGTACATTAGCGTTATATTAGCAGTTTAAGTAGTAACATCGGGCTTAAAGGCTGACTTACGGCGCTATATGGGACACATGTGAACCATACTACGTCCTTGAGCGTAATAAAGAGTAACAAGTGGCTAAATACACAGCCTTCACAGTTATAAAATCCCACAAAAGTACTCCAGTGCTACCTAAAGTTCACGTGTGTCCTAAATTATTTCTTTTATTTATTAATTTTCCTCCTTTAGTTTGGTTTTGTGTGTACGCCCGGCCATCAGAAACATTAACTCCGGCGGATATCAATTGGATAAAAATTTATGATAACACGCGGTAAGTATACCTGTTTTAAATACTTAATAATGTTAAATGCCATGGGAATGCAACTTTATCGTGAAATGTATACATATTTACAGCTAAAATATTCACGCGCCTCTGTAAAAACGCGATATTCATTTTAAAATATTTAAAACTGGCTGAGAGGAAATCTACAATTTTCAGTTTTTGATATTATATTGGCATTATAATTATACTACGGTAATTAATTAAAACATGAAACCAAAACTCGTTCGCTCTATCTGCGTATTTTGTGATAAATCTGCATGATAATTATGGAGATTTATATGGTAAATATTTTAGGTTACGTGAACAAAATGGTGGAAATGAAATACGGCTAGAGCGTATATAGGTTCACATGTGTTCTGTTAGAATGCTGTTGGCTATATGAAGTCCCACATTTGTACCACTACAGAACCAATGTCTATAAATGTATTCTAATGTGAACTTATGTACAGCTTTAAGATGTAATTCAGGTCAATTGTGATCATCGTTTTATTCTTTCATATACTGAAATTTTAGAGATCCGCAATAATAATTATTGTCCGTTAAATCGCCTAGCCCAGGTACTAAGTCAAGTATGAATACCTAAAGTACAAATTTTGTAACAAACTAACAAAAAACACTTTTTGTTTTCGTGTGAGCCACACAGTTTGGTGTCAGAGTATTTACACTTACAAAGACACTATATTTCATTCCAGATTAATAGTCCTATGAAAACAAACGCATTTGCGTCTCGAAAACAAAATACACAATAGATGGTGTTCCTAAGTGGACCGCAAAGTTTACTTGGTAATACAAACCTATTTTTGCTGCTGGTGACCCTTTCATGTATATGTTACCGAGACGTAAATAGCGTTGGTTTTCATAGGACTATTAATCTGGAATGAAATATACGTTGTTCAAGGAGGTATTTAAAAGAATGTAAACAAACTAGATAAAGAGGGACGAATTTGCGAATATTCTTTTGCAATTTTTCTTCTTATTCCACCGGTTCTCGCTCTTATTTTCCAAGATTTTTTATTCATTTTCACAAATTTTTGCACGCGACGTAATAAACACAATACACGTCAGCTTGTGGGATAAGTGTAATAGAATATCACATTCACATTCATGTTCAGCTTACAGCAAATAAGAGTAGTACTTGTGGACAAATAAACTGCTATTGAAGTTAATGGACAACACATTTAGTCCTTTTAACAGCCTACAGTGCACATGTGAACCATTTAAACACTTCTATACAGATAGTAAAAAAGTTATTTTAATGACCACAAACAACTCCTACTACAGCTACTAGCTGTATAACAGTCTAAAACAAGTAAACATAACAGCCTTTGGCTGTATAAATGACCACGTGTGTTCTATTAATATGCTAGCTGTATAACATCGTACAAGTAGACCGTTAAACAGCGATTGCCGTATCTCTACCCTCCTATAATGCTCTTAGTCAGACGGCTGACTAAAGGACAGTTGTTAGAGTATTATAACACCAACAACCGTATAAAAGTATAACTCTACACTCCTATAAGTCCCTTAGACAGGTATAGGTGGTGTTAATCGCAATAATGCAGCTTATACATCACGAGTGAACTGTAATAATGCTTTAAGTTCACATGGGAACTAAATGTGTACTCTTAAATGGAGTAAAATGCTACTTGGGCAACGATCTCTATGTACTACTAGATGGAGCGTTCCAAACAATCGCCCTATTCCACGCAACTGCGGCTCCGGGAGCCGCAACTCGTTCACATTCACTGTGAAACTTTACAGTTACTACGCAGAACATTTAATTATTTACCAAATATTGACGAGTTCCCGGAGCCGCAGTTGCGTGGAACAGAGCGATTGTTTAGAACTCCATCTAGTGGTACATAGATATCATTGGGTTGAACCAATATAGTTAGTTACAATCTGGTTCAAGATATTTACTTCCTAAAATGTCACATATGTCTACTGCTGGACTTAAGCATCCCTAGACGGATCCATACAAACTAGCAACTGGAAAAGTGCCCAACTGTCAAATTGTATTTGATACCCGATCGAGTGCGACGATTCGTTTACAAGTTATCTTAAAAAAGAACATGTGACACTGACAGCTGTCAAACTGTCAAGTGTCAAATGTCTATGGTCAGACGTGTCATCTTAAACGAAGTTCGTCTAAGCGTGTCATGGATATACATCGCCAACGTTCAGTGATTGGCATAACACCAGGACAGGAGCAAACTGGGAGCAAAGAATAATAAATATTCCTACGTAAAAATAGAGTACGGCTGGCGCTCGCAAAATAAAGCACGCTACATTTTTTTACCCCCCTTCTCGGTGACCGCCCATAGTATATGCCGACACCTTATATTCATGCCGGCGCGCCGGCCGGCCCCGTATTGCTCTAAGGTGAACTGGAAACCACTTGGCACCTTATGAAGACTCAAAATCAAGTAAGTACTCATAGATAGCTATACGCAGGCCTAGATGACCAGACATATAAAAAAAGACGTCAGATGTATAACTGCCTTCGTATTTCATCATGTCCACTGCTGGACATAGGCCTTCCCCAATGAACGCCACCACACCCGGTCCTCCGCCATCCGCATCCAGCCGCTACCGACCACATTCTTCAGGTCGTCGGTCCACCTGCCGGTGGGGCGTCCCACCCTGCGAGTGCCGATCCGCGGTCTCCACTCCAGAACTCATCTGCCCCAACGGCCGTCGGTTCTGCGGCATATGTGACACACCCACTGCCCCTTCAGCTAGCTAATCCTTTCGGCTATGTCGGTGACTTTCATTCTTCGTCGGATCTCCTCATTACGAATCATATCCTTCATATAAACCCCGAGCATAGCCCTCTCCATAGCTCGCTGAGCGACTTGGAACTTGTGGACCAGGCCCACTGTCAGTGTCCACGTGTCTGCACCGTAGGTCATGACAGGCAGGACGCACTGATTAAAGACTTTTGTCTTTAAACATTGTGGAATAGGCGACGTGAAAACTTGGCGCAGTTTTCCAAATGCTGCCCAGCCCAACTGGATTCTTCTGTCAGCTTCCCTATCAATATTGTTCCTACGCAAATGTATTGTATGTCCTAGGTCAACGTACTCCTGAACAACTTCGATATTGACATTGTCGACGATCTTAGATTAAGTGTGTCTCCTCCCGCGATAAATGCTAGAATGTTTTCGCATCGGAAGAAAACACTGCGGCGTCTTCTCTTCGAGTCGTGCCGACGATGGCCGTGTTGCCCAGAGACTAATAAAAATAGTACTCCTGAACAACTTCGATATTGAAATTTTCGACAATCACCTGAGGTCAACGTGTAAGTTTGACATGACTTTCATCTTGTCTACGTTACGTCAAGACCTACTCGTCTGGAAGAGCAGTTGAGGCTGCTCAGCATTTCCTCAAGATCCTACAGCGACTCTGCTATCACAACTATGTCGTCTGCAAATCGAAGGTGTGAGATGTGCTCGCCGTTTATACTTATGCCCGTTTCCTCCAGGTCAGTGTTTTAAAGACATCCTCCAGTGCGCTGGTAAACAGTTTCGGGGATATAACATCCCCCTGTCTAACCCCCCTTTGCAACTGGATTGGCCTTGTCTGTTGATTCTGGAGTTGAACGGTCATGGTGGCAGCTCGATATATCGCCAGTCGACTTAGCATCGCTGCAGGGATTCCAGCACAGCCCTTGTTTCGATGGTGTCGAAGGCTTTCTCGTAGTCCACAAATGCAAGACACAAGGGCTGGTTGTACTCTTCGGTCTTCTGTATAACCTGCCGCAATGTGTGGATGTGGTTTACGGTGCCGTAGCCTTTTCGAAACCCAGCCTGTTCCGGAGGCTGGAAGTCGTCAAGTCTTTGGGCGAGACGGTTCGTAATAACTCTCGAGAACAGCTTGTAGACGTGGCTTAGAAGTGAGATCGGCCTATAATTCTTGAGGAGTGTAATGTCTCATTTCTTAAAGAATAATACCACGACACTCCTACTCCATGCCTTCGTATTTGCTTCGTGATAAAGAATTAATAGGTCTTGTTATATTCATCATGAATTTCGAAAGAAAAACCTCTAACAATTCAAGTGTCAGCGACAGCGGGTGGTGGGCGGGCGGGGCGGGGCGGGGCGGTATCGCTGAGTGCACGGCTTCCGTTCAGTCACTGTGACACGCCGCTCACTCACTGAACACTGCTGGATTGGTCCGAGTTATTAGCGACTAGCTGTTGCCCGCGATTTCGCGTGGACAACTTAACATCACAAATTATTATGTATTTCCCGTAGGAATGACATGTTTTTTCGGGATAAAAACTATCCTATGCCCTATTCCAGGACCTAACCTATATGTGTGCGAAGTTTCATCCCGATCCGTCCAGTGGTTGAAGCGTGATTGAGTAACAAACATCCAAATATCCAAACTTTCGCATTTATAATACCTACTAGTGGGATAAGTTGCATAACTTGCATTCACAACAAGGAACGGAGTCCACTGAATCTTAGTAGAGACGAAATGTGTGTCAGCAATGATTGGAATTAGGTAGTCTCTTTTAAGTACTTGCGATGTTCATGTTAATATGAATTCCTTGAATTTTCCGTAATTAATTTAAAAAAAAATTCAGGAATCCTGGGATATCGTATTGGTATTCATTTATACACTAAACTTATTCTATTACTATATAGATGCATTATCACTCACTCACTCAGTGAGTGAATGACATATGTTGTTTACTGACTGACACATGTTGTTCGCCACACATCACGGCAAGTGCTAAGCGGGCAAAGAAAAATAGCTTTGCGACGTTTGTCATGATCGCGAAAAGTGGCGATACAACGTCTCTCCCTACCCCTATGGGACCAAGGCGTGAGTATTATGCATGTAGATACAATATATGCCTAAGAAAATGAAACGTACAATGCTTCGGTCTTCTGCCACAAAGATGTTGACGGGTTTATTATTCAGAAACAGAATGCGATAGCTGGTTTGTGAAGTCTCGGTAATAATGATTCATTTGCTCACCAGTTGTGACACCTCGCTCATTTCACATAATAGCTTGGCGTATGGTCCAGTCGATAAGCGAGAATAAATTTGAGACTACATACAACGATAGCTCTGTACACACTCGAGTTGTACAAACTAGTCAGACACCCGGAAAAATTCTCAAAAATTCAGACTTCAAAAGCAGTAGACTAAACCAGCTGCTCAAACCTGAACTAGAATTAAAATTACCAAGCTTTAGGACTGCGTTATACCAGAAGATCGCCACATATAATGCTGTCATGGTTTACAACAAATTGCCAAGTGACTTGAAATCATTCAATGATTTAAATTTTTTTAAGAAAAAGCTTTCTGATTCAAAAGTGCCTCTATACTCTGAAAGAGTTATTGGTCATCGAATCGTACCTGACATCATCGAACACACATCGAACATACATCGAACCTTACTTACCCTTTGGGTAAATTTACATTGAAACAACTAAATAATAATGTTCTACCTATGTAAATGACATGTAATTTATGGCACAAACAAATAACCAAATAAAAGAAAATTAAACTTTTAAAACGTATTGTAAGCAAACAAACGACTTGGAACGAATCACAAAGAGAATTGGAGAGGACTATACTCGGGGTTCCCTTCATTGGGCAGGTTACATCTGTGGTAGAAATGATGACCGATGGGGCAGACTAATTCTGGAGTGGAGACCGTGTGCCGGTAGGGGTAACGTGGACCACCCTGTCAGATGGACCGCTAACCTTAAAAAGGTAGCCGATAGTCTAATCCCTTAGCTAATTACAGACGAGTAAATATTTGAGTGCTTTCATTCCGGTAACTTTTATAAGTTGATGAAAAAGAATATATTTAATTAAATATTTCGCTAATGAAAAATCTGGATCAGGAACTTATTTTTTATCGCTGATGGATGATTACGGTTGACTACAATCTCACCTGATGGTATGTGATATGACGCCTAAGGTAAAGCGCGCTTACCCAGAAGATGCATAATCACTATTTCTTTAAAATTTTAAAAAAAATTCTTGTCCGAAAATACCGAAACTGGTAGGCAGTTGCATTCCTTAGCAGTTCGCATTATGAAAGAGGAAGCAAAATGCTTCGTGCGAGAGCACGGTATGTCTACTACATAAGGATGAAGTCCTTCACCACGCATGGTAGTCCGGTGATGGGGGAATCAAATCGTGAAATTCCTGGGCACACTCCCCAAAATGTAACCTGTAGAAAGCCGAAAGACATGCCACACTGCGAAGATGTTTGAGGTCTGTAACTTGCTATTTACCAGAGCATCGTCACCAATGAGCCTTCGGGCACGACGTTCAACCGCGTCCAGAGCTGCCAGCTGATATTTGGCAGAGCCGCCCCAGCGGTTTGCATATCTATTAAATGGTACTGTCTCTTCAACTGTTTTATGAAGCGGCGGTAGAAACGCTCGAATATTTACACAGATAATTCACTTGTGCCGTGCGCTTGTAACTCAGACCATACGGAAACAAGCTGTGAATGGTGTTCGCTCCACGCCTAAGCTTTGTGTCCGTTGAAAATGTTTGTTTTTACCTGCTTATTATCTATACACGTATATTATACACAGTTCACGTATTGCCTATACTTTCTGAATAAGTTTAGTTAGAATCAGGGTTCGGATTTAGGTACCTATCTAATATCTTATTTATGTAACTTGCGACAAAAATATGGTATGGAAGAAAGCCAATCCTTTTCACTTTTCATTTTATTAACTGTTTTAATGAGATACAGTATTTTAGTTACGAAGAAAGAAAAACTTTTTACAATTATCCTTCATTCATCCTCATTCAGCGGAAAATTTGTTATCAAAATATCTCCGTGACTTTATGACCAATAAAAAGGAAGCTGCAAGAAATATCATAAAATTCCAGTGGAAATCGATTTGGTAGAATCGATGTTATGGTCCTTCGAACCGGATTAAATGAATTTTTAAACAATTATTTTATTCGGTTACTTATAGAAAAATCACAAAAGTAACGGAAGCTATTTTCTGCAATATTAGTGTATTAATTAGTTCTACAAAACTATTTTACAACCATATACGAGTAAGTAAAAGTACATACCAAAGTAGTAGTGAGCTAAATGTATTTAAAGTTTTTGGCATCTGTCTGTTAAACACCAACTTTAGAGGACGAGAAAAACAAGGTATTTTTTTTTACACCTGTCATCCAAAAATGACGTTTCATCCAGACCATAAATAATCTAAGATCCTTTCATTTGAGTAAAGACATTAGAACTCCAAGTACCTACGTTATGCTTGGAGTTCTAGTAACTTTACGTCAAATGAAGTAGGTAGATTTTTTAACTAATTTTATGGCTTTGGTTTATGGTATTTTGCAAACATTTTAAATGGATGATACAGTCATCGAAGTATTTAGAACTAGTTCTTTTTTAAAAGAGCTTTTCGAAAATCACTCATTATTAAATGTAGGTAGCATATCTATGTACTCACCGTTTTAAAACCTCTGTACATGACTCTGATCTCTTGCTTCGAGAACTTTGTCTGTCTGCAGAGTTCTTCTAATGCGACTGGAATAGGCTTCGGCGTTCGACTAGGTTCCAACTCGTACGCATGCTCCTCCACCGGCGATTCCGGAGGCGTCGCCATTTTGGAACGAACAGTTCTTTTCTCGTACTAGTTACACATCGTTACAGAATGCCGCGGCACTATTTTTTTTTCTTTTAATTTACAAATGCTGACATTTTAGCGCGCGCTATTTAAATTGACAGCTCAGGTTCAAAGTTTACTTTTTAATTTTATTACATGACTTTAAATAGTTATATAAAAGAGAAAATTAAGATGGATGGTTCACGGGCAGGATTTCGAATCTGAAACAAACAAAATATACATTATTACTCTGTTATTTATTACAACAGTTTTAGGGATCCTTCAAAACGGATAAAGGAAAACTACTGAGCACCGAGCTACCGACTGAGCTGTAATTTGGAACATAAATGTAAAATTCTAGCAATGTAGGAAAATTATGTAAATTCCAGGAAAAATCCCACTTTGCTGACTTGTTTCACACAAAGAAGATATGTTATATTTGGTTTGTTAATTGTTCTATCCTAGTCTAATTCCCATCGCACATGAGAGAAAACATCAATCAGGCCCCCCAACCCGTCTGGCCAGCGCGGGGAGTGTAGGCCAAATCCTCCGTCTGTCTCCCGCAGATGAGAGAGGGTTGTGCTCCTGCAGTGGAGACAAAAATAACCTGATGATGAATGAGAGAAAATTCTAGTTTGGGAATATAGGTACTTTTAGGAATATTACATATTGGGTCTGCCGTGTGGTTTCCGGTAGAGTGGAATAGGACCACTCCAACTCTTCCCGACTCCACGGGACACGGTACAAGGCGACTAAGGGAATACATTATAAAACACTGGAATGCGACCTCAATACGACTGTCCATCGTCTGCAGCTGTGGTTCCGGTCGAACGGGCTTGCTCTAAATAGAGACAAGACCTTCTTCCTAAGATTCAGTCTGAACGGTCATACACCATCAGCGATGTCGGTACACGCGGACAGTACCCTAATACAACAGGTCACTTGTACGCGACTGCTAGGGTTTCACTTGGATAGCGCGCTCATGTGGGACACTCACATCGAAGAGATATGCGCGCGACTGGGTCGCGCCTGCTTCGCGCTGCGCCGCCTCGCGAGCACCGCCACCACAGACGTCGTCAGCTCCTGCTACTTCGCGACGGTTCACTCGGTCCTATCGTACGGCACGGAGCTGTGGGCCAGCGCCGCAGACTGGAATCGTGCATTCGTAATGCAAAAACGCGCGGCGCGCGCAATAGCCGGCGTCCCAGATGACGTCTCAGCGCGCGAATTTTTCGCCAAATTTAACATAATGACTCTGCCTGGGATATTCATAAGTCAAATTGCCACATTTGCACACAACAACCTCCACCTATTCGAGAAAAAAGGCGTTAACACTAGATACCCCCTCCGCAGTAACCGCAACAAAGACCGCCTCGTAATGCCGTCGCACAGACTGGCCAGGTCGGAGCACAGCGTGTACGTGCTGGGTCCCGCTGTGTACAACCGTCTACCGGACGCGATCAGGGATGCACCTTCCCGCCCCATTTTTAATAACAGACTGAAAAACTGGCTGATAGATAATATGTTTTATGATGTAAAACAATTTTTGGACTTACCCATGTTACTGTAAAAGTAATTAAGTAAATATATAAATATATAATTCATAATATATAATGAGTAACAAATACCTATATTTTTCTGTAATTTTGTATATACACTATTTTTGACATTGTATGTAATAACATCTAATTTAATTAACTTATGATATGATATTTTGAATATATCGACATTCTTTTGACTTGTAACAATTGTTATCAATAAAATTTTCATTTTCATTTTCAAACATCAGTCAGCCCTCCCCAACCCGTCTGGCCAGCGCGGGGAGTGTTGGCCAAATCCTCAGTACTGTCTCCCGCAGATGATAGAGGGTTGTGCTCCTGCAGTGGAGACAAAAATAACCTGATGATGAATGTCGGGACGCGTTGGTGGATAGATGAATTCAAACTCACTACATTGTTAACTGTTGTTCATTGCTATTCACAATACTTGTACATAGTTAATAATCAATAGTGAATAGCCCTTATGATCTACTTACATATCGTTGTATACTAATCTGGAACGATCTACCGCCCGCAATAAACGAAGCTAAAACATTAGCCTCATCCAAAAAGCTATGTAAGAAATAGCTTCTGTCTAGGCAGTCTACCTTCATCTGATCTATACAACGATCTCTATGTACTACTAGATGGAGCGTTCCAAACAATCGCTCTGTTCCACGCAAGTAGCCACAACTCTTTCACATTCACAATGAAACTTATGTAATTGATATGTTTCAGTGGGTATGTGTCATTTTAGCAATGTGATTTTTTTTCTTTTACACATATATTTTTAATTATTTATGGAGAGCCTTACAAAATCTTGCAATGAGGTTTATAGTAGTACTACGTAGTGCTTACACGTTGGCAGAGATAACGATCACCGCTCCTTTTTCTCTAGCTTCGATTTTAGCGATGTATAATCATAATAGCGATGCCTGAAAAGCAGCGTTTCGCTGAGGCATCGGCCAATTCATCTGACTATGTACTACTTATAAATACTTAATTGTTGAACTGAATGATGTCGTTGAATAAATTCTCTTTTATTTTATTTATTTAATTTGTCAACACTATGTGCTGTTAACTATTATAACTCTACGTGAGATTATATGTCTTTATTATGTTTATTTATTATCTACTAGTTGTTGCCCGCGACTTCGTTCGCGTGGACAACTTAACATCACAAATTATTATGTATTTTCCGTAATAATAAGATGTTTTTTCGAGATCAAAACTATTCTATGTTCTATTCCAGGACCTAACCTATATGTGTGGCAAGTTTCATCCCGATCCGTCCAGTGGTTGAAGCGTGATTGAGTAACAAACATCCAAATATCCAAACTTACGCATTTATAATATTAGTAGGATATATCACGGTACAAGTGCATGTTATATGTATGTATATCGACCCAAAAAAGTGGAAACGCTGTGACCCAAACCGATGACATATATTTATATTGCAAATTCGGAATCTGAAAAAAATCTACATCGAATCCCCTACGGGTAATAGAAACGAGACGGGGCCCAGACCATTCGTCGTAGTTTTTTTTTTTATTATTTTTGTTGTCGCTTTTTTTGCATCGATATGAAAAAATTTAAAGGAAATACCAAGAGTATTCCTAACGAAATAAATAATGTGGCGACATGAGAAATAACCCGCAAAACTAATTTAATTGGAGTTCATGATTTCCCGCCGAACGTTGGCTCGGCGCCATTTTTGTGAACGAATTTCCCACTTGAAGTTTTTAAGTGTTTGTTTTTATTTTATTTTACGGCCTCTTTCGCTGTCATCTTTATTATAGTTTGTGGAAATATGTGTTTATTGATACTTTTCAAATGTATTAAAATTCTAGCCGAAACTACTTGCTCAACGAATGACTGACTGCAGTATAATAATTAATAAGTTAACCTACCCCTACAGCTACCTTAAACTCTATTTGTAATTTTGCTTAGTGAAAACCAAAGGCCAACTGGAGGCAAGTACCTTAAATAAGGAAGCTTGTAAAGCACAAAGAAGACTTTACTCAAAGAAAATTTTGTACTTCCTGTTTGTTTGAGAGACTTTATTTATAAAAAATAAGAACCATATTACTTTGACATTTATAGATTTAAAAAAAAGTAGCTTGTTTGTGCCGGCCTCAGAAGGTGCCAGCCTCAGAAGAATAATTGGATATATCCATTCGTTCTTCTGAGGTGCCAGCAAACGAGCCGATACAAACTGCGTACAAAAATCACTCGATACCAATGGAGATGGTCTATAACAAGAATCGAATATCTTTAGTGAACGTTGAGAACAAATTTAAAGAATTACCATGAAATAGTAACTTCCCTCCCTCCCCTCTCCTTACCTCCTTTTTCCTACTCCTACCTATCCTCCCCGCCTCAGCGTCCCATCCCTTGTTTTCTGACTAAGTCGATTGGGATGAAATATAGACTAAGTGTTACTTTTAGTAACTTGTATATTTTCTGAAAAGTTTATTCGAATTTACCGTAGGTTTTACGTGCTGCGTGCACAAACGTGTAAACAAATACAAAACTGACAAGGAGACCGACAAAATTCCAAAAATAACGTATTGCATATTATTTATGCTTCGCCCTAAAATTTTAAGAGTACAAATTTTGAGACAAACTCTTTGTTTGATATTTTTGTTCATTATGAAAATCGCAATATACACTAGATATAATATAACTAAAAACGACACTATTAAATATAAATAACAGATGCAAGTCAAACTGCGCGCCAAAATTGAAAAAAGTAGTGCCAATCCAACAACAACAAAAAAACAAAACTATTGAATTTGGAACCATAAACAAATCATCCATTCCTGATACTTTTTTGACTGAATGTATATGTATTTACTTAGAAATCGCACATGAACATCTCAATTTTATTACACACATCGGGTTGATATAAGTGGTTCTTGAGTTATATTGCCCTGGTCTATAGCCCAATGAGCCCATATGGTAAGCATACGCCTACATTGACGCTTCACATATTAAGGATTTAGGTTATGGGCCCAGATGGTCTTAATAATGTAAGTGCTGTATTGTACAAACACTCCTAGCCTGTACAAATTTATTTTACCCTTAATCTAAGCTACCCTTTGGCGCTTGGGTCGACTATCCCCTAATACCCTAATAAACATTAACCTAGAAACTTGGATTAAGATAGCCTCGTTCTGTCTCTCCTTCGTTTGTATAAGAACTTAGTTTATGGCGTTGCTGTTTCGCTTTTACGTGTTGCAGTCTTTCGTGACTAGCAGTAGTTGTGATATTTCGACTGAACTTTCAACAATGTGGCTAGCTGTGTTATTCAATATCATCATCAGGTTATTTTTGTCTCCACTGCAGGAGCACAACCCTCTCTCATCTGCCGGAGACAGACGGAGGATTTGGCCTACACTCCCCGCGCTGGCCAGACGTGTTGGGGAGGCCTGATTGATGTTTTATAATGTATTCCCTCAGTCGCCTTGTACGACATCCACGGGAAGAGTTGGAGTGGTCCCATTCTACTCTACCGAAAACCACACGGTAATTAGTTTAGCTTATAATAGAGAAACCCCACATGACTTTACATATAATCTTCCCCTGGGTGTCGTCAAGGCGACTAAGGGATTGCACCAGGGCCCGTTCATTTTAGCAAAGTCGACGTTTGAATTCGGTCCTATCACGAATTTAAGTTGATTTTACCTAGCAGTGGGACCTTGGGAGTGTATAACCACATTCCTGATGACATTCTTAGGGTGGAAGGTAAACATTTTGGCAAAGCACTAAAAAAAGGGCTGCTGAGTAGGTGTTTTTGTGACTTAAAAGATATTTTTGATTATAAATCGTAAAATTACACGCTATTCCTTATAATTAATAAATTAAAATTTGACATATTGATTAATTTTAAACAACTTATAGTATAAAATTGTAATTTTAAATATTGAAATGTAGAATAAATTTTATAGTACTTTTAATTATTGTTTGCCCCAAAGGGTAGATTGTGAGGATTTATTTATTTTTTGTAAGACCTACATTTGTAAACCACAATTTCAACAATAAATCTTATCTTATCTTCACTGCGATCACCGAACCGCCTGCCAAGCGTGGTGATTATGGCAATTCCCCCAATGGAGAGCCCACCAAAAGTGGCATTCTACTGGGAAGACTTAGGTTAAGTAGTGGACGTTTCTGCTGATGGTGATGAAATTAACGTCATTTATTAAATTTCCACCATTAATAAAAATACAAATAAAACGTTTTTTATTTCTTTTTTCATAAAATTTTAAAATGAATGCAATTTAGGGAACGTACCCATACTACGTGATCCGTTCAGGGGGTAGGGGGGGAGAGTTTAAAATACCACGCTTGGTCACAGGGGCGGCGGCTTAGCCTTTCGTCACGTAGTCAAATCTCGCGCTTTTTCAAGATATAATCAAATATGGAGCGCAGCGTTTAGCGCTTTTTAAACTCGCAGGTGGCAACACTGACGCACATATCGTCAGCTGATTGAAAACTGACAGTTTTTCTTCTTGACAATATTTTTTTACTTGTAATTGCGCGCACTCTTGGCGTCACGCGGCAAGCGCCGTATTAATGAAGACAAATATGAGCCAAATTATAATTTTTGTCAACTTTCTGGTTGGCATTATTCTACGGGTGGTCACCGAGGGGTGTGTGTAGGGGTAAAAAATGGGTTACGTAGTTTGGGTACGTTCCCTTAGGCTAAAAACGAAGTAGGAATTGGATTTCAGTCAGATTTGGCATGATGACATTCTAAACCAAATCAATACTCTAATATATATTATCTCTGTCAATACTCACACATTGAAACAACTACACTAGGAAGGCTCTCTAGCGGCCTTTAACATGGGTTTTCTGTAATTGAAAAGTTAAGAGTAATAAATTAAGATCCCAAGTAGCATTTTACTCCATTTAAGAGTACACATTTAGTTCCAATGTGAACTTAAAGCATTATTACAGTTCACTCGTGATGTATAAGCTGCATTATTGCGATTAACACCACCTATACCTGTCTAAGGGACTTATAGGAGTGTAGAGTTATACTTTTATACGGTTGTTGGTGTTATAATACTCTAACAACTGTCCTTTAGTCAGCCGTCTGACTAAGAGCCGTATAGGAGGGTAGAGATACGGCAATCGCTGTTTAACGGTCTACTTGTACGATGTTATACAGCTAGCATATTAATAGAACACACGTGGTCATTTATACAGCCAAAGGCTGTTATGTTTACTTGTTTTAGACTGTTATACAGCTAGTAGCTGTAGTAGGAGTTGTTTGTGGTCGGTCAAGTTGACGTGTATTGTGTTTATTACGTCGCGTGCAAAAATTTGTGAAAATGAATAAAAAATCTTGGAAAATAAGAGCGAGAACCGGTGGAATAAGAAGAAAAATTGCAAAACAATATTCGCAAATTCGTCCCTCTTTATCTAGTTTGTTTACATTCTTTTAAATACCTCCTTGAACAGCGTAGTGTCTTTGTAAGTGTAAATACTCTGACACCAAACTGTGTGGCTCACACGAAAACAAAAAGTGTTTTTTGTTAGTTTGTTACAAAATTTGTACTTTAGGTATTCATACTTGACTTAGTACCTGGGCTAGGCGATTTAACGGACAATAATTATTATTGCGGATCTCTAAAATTTCAGTATATGAAAGAATAAAACGATGATCACAATTGACCTGAATTACATCTTAAAGCTGTACATAAGTTCACATTAGAATACATTTATAGACATTGGTTCTGTAGTGGTACAAATGTGGGACTTCATATAGCCAACAGCAATCTAACAGAACACATGTGAACCTATATACGCTCTAGCCGTATTTCATTTCCACCATTTTGTTCACGTAACCTAAAATATTTACCATATAAATCTCCAAAATTATCATGCAGATTTATCACAAAATACGCAGATAGAGCGAACGAGTTTTGGTTTCATGTTTTAATTAATTACCGTAGTATAATTATAATGCCAATATAATATCAAAAACTGAAAATTGTAGATTTCCTCTCAGCCAGTTTTAAATATTTTAAAATGAATATCGCGTTTTTACAGAGGCGCGTGAATATTTTAGCTGTAAATATGTATACATTTCACGATAAAATTGCATTCCCATGGCATTTAACATTATTAAGTATTTAAAACAGGTATACTTACCGCGTGTTATCATAAATTTTTATCCAATTGATATCCGCCGGAGTTAATGTTTCTGATGGCCGGGCGTACACACAAAACCAAACTAAATGAGGAAAATTAATAAATAAAAGAAATAATTTAGGACACACGTGAACTTTAGGTAGCACTGAAGTACTTTTGTGGGATTTTATAACTGTGAAGGCTGTGTATTTAGCCACTTGTTACTCTTTATTACGCTCATGGACGTTGTATGGTTCACATGTGTCCCATATAGCGCCGTAAGTCAGCCTTTAAGCCCGATGTTACTACTTAAACTGCTAATATAACGCTAATGTACAGCCATAGTGAACTTAAGGCTGTCTAATTTGTGCCCAAACTGGTTCTATAAGAGCTGTATAGCAAGCTATACAGCTCTTATACAGCTGACTTACACAGCTTGTGGAGTACATGTGAACCACTATACATCTTATATAGAACCCCGAATGCCACTTGGGATATTCCTTTCGGCTATGTCGGTGACTTTCGTTCTTCGTCGGATCTCCTCGTTACGAATCATATCCTTCAAAGAAACCCCGAGCAAAAAAAAAATTACAAGCTTTCTAAATCTTGTTCCCCTAATTGTTTCGCGCATTATATTATTTTACAATCGGTCCTTGTAGTAAACACTCGGAGAACCATGCTTATACATCGCTATATTTATTCCAAGAAACTATTTCTGATGCGAATTTTGTTCTGGCCCCAAGGTTAGAGCGCTAAAAGTGTTCCACAGAGCTTCCTCGAAGCTTTTCAGAGAAGTAAAATGTAACATAAAAAGTGTAACGACTTCATCAAATATGCGGGCGGTTCAGACAGTAAGTACGGAATGGTCGAATATATGAAGGTGATGAGAATATAAGTATTATGGTCGTGGCGCCACCTTCTTTACTGGAGCTAAATACCTCCCAGTGTAACGTATTTCCAATGTTTAAAGTACTTGTGTTCCTAATCTTATAAATAAAATCGTAAACTTGGCGTGTCTGTACATTGAAGATATTTGCAAAAAATAAAATTGGGGGGTCTTAGGATAAGCAACAGAACACATTTCGATCATTTTTGAAATTTTTGTCTGTTTGTCTGTTTGTCTGTTTATCTGTTTGTCTGTTTGTCTGTTTGTCTGTGAGTTTGTGCACGCATCACTTAAAAACTACTGATCGGACTTTGATGAACTTTTCACAGAAACATGGGGCTTGATTTGGTGTAACATATAGGCTTTATTTCATTGCAATCGGTGCAGTCAATCAAAAGTTATGCCAATTTATAGTTTCCGAAAACTCGCATACGCTGCAAGGAGTGTATGTAGGGTGTAAATGCTCGACTGAATTCGTGAGCGGTAGCGGGAGCGGGTATGGACCAGTGTAATGTGAGATTTTGAAAACTATATATGTATAACTTTTGATTGAGTTAGTCAATTACGATGAAAAATCTGGAGCTTCATCTGGAGCTGGATCTGGATCTAGATCTGGAGCTGGATCTGGAGCCGGACCTTTAGCTAGACCTGGATCTGGAGCTGAAACTGGACCTGGACCTGGACCTGGACCTGGACCTGGATCCGGATCCGGACCCGGACCCGGGACCGGGACCTGGACCTGGACCTGGACCTGGACCTGGACCTGGACCTGGACCTGGACCTGGACCTGGACCTGGACCTGGACCTGGACCTGGACCTGGACCTGGACCTGGACCTGGACCTGGACCTGGACCTGGACCTGGACCTGGACCTGGACCTGGACCTGGACCTGGACCTGGACCTGGACCTGGACCTGGACCTGGACCTGGACCTGGACCTGGACCTGGACCTGGACCTGGACCTGGACCTGGAAATGGACCTGGACCTGGACCTGGACCTGGAAATGGACCTGGACCTGGACCTGGACCTGGACCTGGACCTGGACCTGGACCCGGACCCGGACCCGGACCCGGACCCGGACCCGGACCCGGACCCGGACCCGGACCCGGACCCGGACCCGGACCCGGACCCGGACCCGGACCCGGACCCGGACCCGGACCCGGACCCGGACCCGGACCCGGACCCGGACCCGGACCCGGACCCGGACCCGGACCCGGACCTGGACCTGGACCTGGACCTGGAATGGGAGCGGGAATGGGAGCGGGATTGAGAGTGAGATTGAGAGTCTGAGTGGAAGTGGGATAGGGAGCGGATCCTGTAGTCCACGCGTGCGGAGCCGCGGGCACAGCTAGTAATAAATAAATATCTTACACATTCACACCAATTATCCAGTCCCAAAAGGCAGAGCCGGTGCTATGGTTACTAGATAACGGATACACATACTTAAATAAATATATGTATAAACAACCAAAAAGACAAACATTCATATTCATTATACTAACAATGCCGTGTGGTTTCCGGTAGAGTAGAATAGGCCCACTCCAACTCTTCCCGTGGATGTCGTACAAGGCGACTAAGGGAATACATTATAAAACATCAGTCAGGCCTCCCCAACCCGTCTGGCCAGCGCGGGGAGTGTCGGCCAAATCCTCCGGCTGTCTCGGCAGATGAGAGAGGGTTGTGCTCCTGCAGTGGAGACAAAAATAACCTGATGATGATACTAACATTTGTCCCTAGCGGGATGCGTACCCGCACCCCAGGCGTGGCAGTTCGAGGGCTACCCCGTTCGACCACGGAGGTCGTCTAAAGTGTGATCATAATAGACCAGAGACTCCTCCTGAAGCGGCAAGTACCTAGGAATAAGTGCTACTACTTAGGCATCTACTCCCCTAGAATCTTTTAGGTTCATAAATTAGCCCAGCACCCTTCTTAAACACACATCCATTATTTTTTATCAACTGCCACTTCCTAGGTGTTAGCGCTGTGAAGAAGAAACGGCGCAACAAATCTGGGGCGAGGAATACAGCCACGGAATCTCCAGTCTGTCGTACGAGCCGACTAAAATGGGTCATCAGGGAGCAGCTCTGATGTGAACTTATCATTTATGCGCCCCTGATGATGCAGGCACCGCGAGCAGAGCATACTGAGTATTGTAAAGATTAGATTAGATTAGATTTATTTATTTCACTTTTACGTCTTAAAAATTCAATTTTACATGTCATTCTAGTATGGTAAAAGGGATCGTCATAAAATAAAATAATGTATAAAATATAAATTACAATGTCAACAATTCAAATAATGTCACAGTATATAACATACTGTCTATGTCAGTATATAATATTAAAATAAAAATTTAAAAATCACCTCCCCGCCAATTGAACGTCGCCCACAATAGCACTGCTGGCAGTTTGTACTACCTGTACAAATTGTACAAGTTCAAATGTGGGAATCAAACCCACGATCTCTGGCGCTCGAGTCCAGTCACCAAGCCAACAGGCCAACGAGGCGGTGGTGATAGTTCCGAAGATGCTCGCTGCGTTCACTAACTTTGATTTAAAATGAAAGGCTCCCGTTTTTTAGTTCTATTAACTTTTGCTGTGAAGTGGACATTTGTAACAGTGTCCTGGCTTCCCCCACCTCGCAGACTGCCATCAATGTATGGTTCTAATTCCATTAGTCCCGTTGTGGACAAATGCTGCGTCATCACGGGATAACTAGGAAAAGAAAATCCCATTTGTACCGTAACGGGACTACCCAACGGGACCACTGGGATCAGAGGGTATAAATTTGTACAGTGAGTTATTACGCGTAGATTGCAAGTTATAATTATTTATTGTGTACTAGTCGTGCCCGCGGCTCCGCTCGCGTGGTTACGGGATCCGCTCCCTTTCCCATCTCCCACCCCCGCTCCAACTGTAGTACAAACCAATCGCAATACGAATTTTGCATATAATGGCTTCTAGAAAAATTTACTTTATTAATATCTCAGGTTCTAAGTGGCGTATCAAGATGAAACATACCTACACCAGATTTTAAGTTAGACCTCCAGCAAGACAACTGTGAAAACTGCATCAAATTTCATTCAGTAGTTTTGGCGTGATGAGGTAACAAACATACATACAGCTCTCTTTCCCACTTCCGCTCCCACTCCCGCACCCGCTCCCGCTTCCGCTTCCGCTATTTATTAGATTATTTTTAAATACTATGAGGGTTACATTTTCTAAACAGAAAACCTCTCACCAAATAAAGATAAAAAATAGTTGATTGTCTCATAAGGGAGCAAAGTAATATTTTTTACGGCGAGGGCGCTTTTTTGAATGTAGAGCGAAGTGAGGGATGCTAGAGTAGAATCCTAAACGTAGCGAGGGATTCAAAGTACGTCGCCCGAGCCAAAAATATATTTTGTGCCCGAGTGATACACTCTACTTTTCATCACCCTCCATGAGAAAATAAATTTCTAACAATCCGTGAAAATTTACGAAAACGCGGGCTGTAGGTCGCGCGTTTTTTTTTATTCAGCCGGCGGCGCGACTATAGGCCGTCGTACCAGCCAGTCTTTATTCAAACATTGCGTTCGATTTCTTTGGCGCTGAACACTAAGATGTTCCAAATTCAAAAAGTGCGCGGCAAAGATAATTGCGGCGCACTTATAAAGAGGAATAAAAACTCGTTACTGCCCGCTAAACGTTTCTTATAGAAAACACCACCTTTGGGTGCACTTAAAGGCGAACCAAGTCGTCCTTTTCAAATAGATGGGATGAAAAAGTTGATTTCGTTACACTCCATACTAGAACAACATAAACGTCTGATAGTATTCTGCAAAACTTCAAAGCATGATACACATCATAAAGCGATAAAATAATAAACAATTATTATGGTTCTATTTTTATTAGCCTCTGGGCAACACGGCCGTCATCGGCTCGACTCGAAGAGAAGACGCCACAGTGTTTTCTTCCGATGCGAAAACATTCTAGCATTTATCGCGGGCGTCCGCACACTTAATCTAAGATCGTCGACAATGTCAATATCGAAGTTGTTCAGGAGTACGTCTACCTAGGACAGATAATACAGTTGGGTAGGAACAATTACGATAGGGGGGAAGCTGACAGAAGTATCCATTTGGGCATTTGGAAAACTGCGTCAAGTTTTCACGTCGCCTATTCCACAATGCTTAAAGACAAAAGTCTTGAATCAGTGCGTCCTGCCTGTCATGACCTACGGTGCAGAAACGTGGACACTGACCGTGGGCCTGATCCACAAGTTCCAAGTCGCTCAGCGAGCTATGAAGAGGGCTATGCTCGGGGTTTATATGAAGGATATGATTAGTAATGAGGAGATCCGACGAAGAACGAAAGTCACCGACATAGCCAAAAGGATTAGCAAGTGGGTGGGCCACATATGCCGTTGGGGCAGACGAGTTCGGGAGTGGAGACCGCGGATCGGCACTCGCAGGGTGGGACGTCCCGCCGCCAGGTGGACCGACGACCTGAAGAACGTGGCTGGAAGCTGCTGGATGCGGAGGATGGAGTACCGTTTTTTTCTTTATTTATAATATATTATATTACATATGGTTTTTTTTAGGCCATCCTACTGAAACCACTGGGTTTATTTGTAGGATGGTGGTCGCTCGCTATGTGCAATCTTATCCTATTGATAACTTAAGACCATCTAGGTCGCATTGCTGCTCGCCAGATAGTACCACTTCATAGCAACTTTTAATTTTCGCGCATTGCCATATCTGATTTTATGACTTAACCTGACATATTGAGTGGACTACCCGATGACGAACCTGTTATCACGCCCCAGAATGGGGAGAGCTGCTGTAGAAAGCTACAAAGGACAGGATTATTTTATTTGTAGGCTAGATCAAGCCGGGTGCTCCGACAAAGAGCACCTGAGCAAGTACCGGGCACCTCCCCCGTGACTCGGCCTGTGTGACCTAGATGTCGAAAGGGCATGGGAGGTGGAGGGAAAGGTGACACCTATTGCCTTTTTGTAAAAGATTCACGAAACCCGCGGTAGTTGATCAGACCTGCCGTAGTGTTTATCTATACACTGAAGTCCAACATTGTTGCCACATACATACGCAATGCCCACTCCTTGGTCCCGGAGGGTAGGCAGAGACGACGTATTTGCGCGATCCTGATAAACGTCACAAGGCGACTTTCCTTCGCCCGCTTTTCGCCCCGTGATACCACTTTGTCTAATGTGTGGCGCACAACATCGCTGCTTTGTGGTACCACGGTTAGCTAGGGACATACTTGTCCACCTCGTCAGGGGGCATGACTCGGTAAGGCTAATAGTGCTCGGAGTTCGCCCAGCTCCGGGATGTCGGCACGCTTACGACCAGGCTGGCCCCTGGACACGCATCCATCGGCACGGCAGACCTTGGATTGGCGGACGGGACAGGGATCGGGGCGAGGGAGACAGGAGATGGGTAAGGTTATTAATCTACATATGTATTTTTTGGAACTTCATTGATGGTAAATTATAAATTACTCTTTCCACATTCACCCGTATCACATGATATACACAAACACACACACACACAAACAAACACACACACACACACACACACACACACGCAAACACACACACACACACAATCACACACATTAATTTTTCATAATGCATGTTACAAAAATTATACTCTCACATCTAGATGTATTATGTTCTAAATTAATAATTTGCGCAGTACTTTGTTTTTATCGGGTAATTAATTATTAATCTAATTTCTTGGTATGGCACGGTGATGCGCAAAAATTCCATGGGGTGGGAGCCTGGTGACCTGATCTCACAGGTTCATCCTATTTTAGGCACCAGTCTCTCACAAAAGATAAATTGTACTCATTTTTATTTTATACATTATAATTGTACTTAATCTTTGTGTTGAGATAATAAATAAATTTTGTATTGTATTGTACTGTATACCGCTGTTACGGAAGGATAGTGTGATTGTAGTAGCGATAACTGTGTAAGCCGGGACTGCATACCCGTGACTCGTCTGGACAGCACCGGACAGGCAACTACCAGAACGAAGTGCCCTGACATATCGTTGCGACATGAGCAACAATGTCCCGTATTGTTGTAAAAACGGCAACATTTTCCAACATTGTTGTGTGAACGGCAATAGATCGATAATGCTGTGCGCGCGCAATTATTATGTTTACTGTTTACAATTCTCAGTTCGCTTACGCTCTAGCGTAAAGTATATTGAACAGGTAGAGACTATGTAAAAGTGGCGTGAGAACACGGTTTCAGCGAAAATGGAATTGCTGTCAGCTGTGACCCACACTTTTTAGTTATACTCGTATCTCCCTGCTCTTTGCTGTGGACCGCGTCACCTGCACTTATCAAGACGTTCAATTACTGAATTATTAATGGAGTACCAATCAACACAGCTTATGTTGACGAAAAAAGATTTGGAGCATTGCCTAACTAGATATATCTCTGTCTTTTTTACTTCATAGAAATAAAGTCAAAGTCAAAATCATTTATTGCATATGAGTACACTTGGTACATTTATACACGTAATTTTTTTATCGACTACCGCTTCCTAGGTGTTAGCGCTGTGAAGAAGAAACGGCGCAACAAACTTCACGCAACACATCTTTTAAAAATCAAGTTTGCATACAATTAATAAAGATTTTGCGAAGCTGAATAACATTAGTACCAGGCATCTTTGTCATTCAAATAATCGTTTATACTACGGGTGGTCACCGAGGGGTGGAGAGGTGTACATTTTTTTTAAAAAATGGGTCACGTAGTTTGAAATTGTTAGAGAATCCCATACTGGGTATTGTATACATACAATACTCAATATTATCAAAGAGACCTTTGTGGTGGTTTCTTGAAGGACGAGTGATAGTGTATAAAGTTCTATTAAATGATTTAAATAACTACACAGAGTTGTTAAACTAAACTTAACTGTTTACCCAACCATACCCATACCACACACATACACATACACACACCCACATTCACACACTCCCACCCAACAACACACACACACACACATAAAATCACACCACATACACCTCCACACATCACAAACTCATTAATCGCCTAATTTATAATAGTGAATAAAGTTTCTATTAGAATATAATTACTATAAATCCGTGGGGTGGAGACCTGGTGACCTGAAAAACAGGCTATGTCTAGTTCAGGCATCAGTCTCCACGAAACAGGTTACTGATTATATAAAATGTCAATATGTTTTACTTAGCTTGTAGTCACCTTATTGTGGAGAATCTAAATAAACATATTATTATTATTATTTAACTAGAACGGGAAACGACTAGCGAGCTAGCCTTCGTCAAGCATCACCTGAGAGACGTTGCGCTTGCCGCTACAGCACGATGTTCGCCCTTTCAACTAATACGTGAAAAAGACTTTAAATAAAATTAAACCTCCCTCTAAGTTTCGCTTTAAACGATAAGGACTTTGTACAATTTTCATAAATCTGTACCTATTTTTCATTGTTCTTACAGTTTATGTTTTTCACTTACGCTTCTCGTCATCTGTACGTTGTACGAAATTTCGACCTGCAGTTTTACTTTAACCTCTATGTGTGTACGCTTCGAAAATTTTCTTGTTTTTGAACAATTCTGAATTACAAATACGGCCTAAAATAGCGTAAAATTAGGCAGAAGTAGTATTTGAGGTGTATATAAGTCTTATATACACATACGACGGAATTTGTCGGGATCCTAAACAAACGCAGACGATAGGTAGTATGCACTACTGTACCCTTATGTATACGGTGTCGCACTCATAGTTCGTGCGAATGTTTGTACGTTGTACATTTAGAAATAGATTTCATTGGTCGTTTGTATGTGGTAATGGGTCTGGAGCCGATTCGAGCTTACCATTGTTTCCTACAATGCTATTTTGAGAAGTTACCACGGGAAAAATTGTGAAAATGGTTAGATAAAAACGATAAGTCCGTATAAGACACATACATAATGCTCACGCCGTGGTCCCAGAAGGGTAGGCAGAGACGATGTATCGCCGCTTTTCACTCCTTGATACCCCTTGACGTAACGTGTTGCGAACAACGTTTAAGATTTCTGTCTAAAACCTAAAACTCTATCTAAAACCTCAAAATCGAGGGGGGGAGGCGGAAGTGTTTTTCTGTGTGTGAGAACGTGAACCCATTACCTCCGATGATCGAGTCTAAAGACCAAGTCTTTAGGCCACGAGGCGGTCGATTTAAATATACGTAAATACAATACAAATCTAATAATAAAAAAACGTAAACTTCGCGTGTATCTGTACATTGAAAAAATATTTGCAAATAAAAAATTTGAAGTCTAAAATAAATAAATAAATATCTCAGACATTCACACCAATTATCCAGTCCCAAACTAGGCAGAGCCTGTGCTATGGTTACTAGATAACGGATACACATATTTAAATAAATATATAAACATCCAACACTTGGGTACAAACATTCATATTCATCATACGAACATTTGCCCCTAGCGGGATTCGAACCCGCAACCTCCGGCGTGGCAGGCCGAGAGCTACCCATTCCGCTACGGAGGTCGTCATAAGGATAAGTAATTCATTTTAAATAATTCCAAAAATGATCGAAATGTGTTCTATTACTTATCCTTAGACCCCCCAATTTCTTTTTGCAAATATCTTCAATTTACAGACACGCGAAGATTACGATTTTATATATTAGAATTGCACATCCTATCCTACTAATATTATAAACGCGAAAGTTTGTAAGTATGGATGGATGTTTGTTACTCTTTCACGTAAAAACTACTGAATGGATTTTAATGAAACTTTACAATAACATAGCTTATACATCAGAATAACACATATGCTACAATTTATAGAGATATTGTGTGAATTGTCCAAAATATCAAGTAAGTAGGAAATACATAATAATTTGTGATGTTAAGTTGTCCACGCGGACGAAGTCGCGGGCAACAGCTAGTATTGTATAATACGATGGAGCAGTCATGAAAATGGCATTTTCAGTTGCTTTAGTACGGTAGTTCGATCAATATCTGTTAGAATACTAAAGCAGTATTCAATATGCACTTTCCCATCGTTTTTTAGGGTTCCGTAGCCAAATGGCAAAAAACGGAACCCTTGTGGATTCGTCATGTCTGTCTGTCTGTCCGTCCGTATGTCACAGCTACTTTATTCCGAAACTATAAGAACTATACTGTTGAAACTTGGTAAGTAGATGTATTCTGTGAACCGCATTAGGATTTTCACACAAAATTAGAAGAAAAAAAATTGGGGGTTCCCCGTACTTAGAACTGAAACTCAAAAATTTTTTTTTATCATCATGGATAGGTCTTCAAAAATGATATTGAGGTTTCTAATAACATTTTTTTCTAAACTGAATAGTTTGCGCGAGAGACACTTCTAAAGTGGTAAAATGTGTGTCCCCCTGTAACTTCTGAAATAAGAGAATGATAAATCTAAAAAATATATATAATCTACATTGCCATGCAAACTTCCACTGAAAATTGGTTTGAATGACATTTAGTAAGTAGTTTTTTTTAATACGTCATAAATCGTAAACCACAATACTATTATTAAAACATCGATCAAAGTTACAACGAACTACAATAACTTATATATTATGTTACTTGCTGCTACGGAACCCTTCATGGGCGAGTCCGACTCGCACTTGGTCGCTTTTTTTTCATGGAAGCCAACAGCTGAAATAAGTGTGACCATATAGCTAATTAAAAAGACAAAAAACCTATTATTGGTTAACACTTATACCTAGAAAAGATATAGATTGTTCAAATGGACGACGTCCGTGGCGGAACGGGGTAGCTCTCGGCCTGCCACGCCGGAGGTTGCGGGTTCGAATCCCGCTAGGGGCAAATGTTCGTATGATGAATATGAATGTTTGTACCCAAGTGTTGTATGTTTATATATTTATTTAAGTGTGTGTATCCGTTATCTAGTAACCATAGCACAGGCTCTGCCTAGTTTGGGACTGGATAATTGGTGTAAATGGCCGACATATTTATTATTATTATTATTCATTCATGATGCGGGACAGGAGGAATGAATCCGAACGTCAGTATGTTAGTGTACATTGATGATAAGTATGTAACGACCTAACTATCACGGTAATAATATAACGCATACAATTAAGGTAGGTAAGCGATTTAAAGGAGAGGCGTGACGTGCCGTCGTGAAGTGAACGATTTATACCAAACGAAGATGTCAGGTAGGGTTACTTCCCAGACTTTTTTTAACCTTTACGTGAAGCTATCGAGGAACTGCGTGGCTCCAGGGCTTCGTATTGGGAATTTGTTGGTTGTGCACTACCTTTACGTTCATGAGGTCCTGGTACAAACCCCGCCCGTACCGATGAGTTTTTCCAAACTGAAGTACTTACTCATCATCATCATCAGGTTGTTTTTGTCTCCACTGCAGGAGCACAACCCTCTCTCATCTGCCGGAGACAGACGGAGGATTTGGCCTACACTCCCCGCGCTGGCCAGACGGGTTGGGGAAGCCTGATTGATGTTTTATAACGACATCCACGGGAAGAGTTGGAGTACTTACTGTTTATTTATAATTCCACTGTCTTTTCTGTGAAGGAGAACATAGTAGGGAAACCTGCAGATGCCAAAGAAAAATTCTAAGGCGTATGGGCAGTCCCCCAAATTCTAAAGCGTATGGGCAATCCACCAAATTCTAAAGCGTATGGGCAATCCACCAAATTCTAAGGCGTATGGGCAATCCACCAAATTCTAAGGCGTATGGGCAATCCACCAAATTCTAAGGCGTATGGGCAGTCCACCAAATTCTAAGGCGTAGGGGCCGTCCACCAAATTCTAAGGCGTATGGGCAGTCCACCAAATTCTAAAGCGTATGGGCAATCCACCAAATTCTAAGGCGTATGGGCAGTCCACCAAATTCTAAGGCGTAGGGGCCGTCCACCAAATTCTAAGGCGTATGGGCAGTCCACCAAATTCTAAAGCGTATGGGCAATCCACCAAATTCTAAGGCGTATGGGCAGTCCACCAAATCGGCTTAGAGCGCCGTTGTTGGTAGACAGCGGTTAGGCGCAAAAGATCCAGAAGGAAAAATGTCACCAGATCTTCCTGGCCCCCTATAAGAAGATAAGATATTGCTACAAACCAAATTAATTTAACCAGATAAGTAGTTATAACCTATCAAAACTTTAGTACTCAGCTGTAAAGGGAGCTGGGTATACATATACTGTCATGAGTGTAAAAGGGACATAAAACGACTAGCGTTTAGGAAGGCATTTCACATTCAGCTAACAAGCTCGAAGTGTTCCCACGTGGGTGTTTGGAGATTTTAGAGTCCTTTTCAGTGTACAAAGGGTCGAAAATATACATCTGTAAATATATTTTCACCTCTCCAGCTCGAAAAGGGCGCTTTTGGTGCTTAAAAACTCGCAGCAAAATCGCTTTTTTGCTGCGAGCCGTGAGTAAAAGTGATTCGAATTTCGAACAGCTCCTTTTGGCGATAAACTCATTCTTGCCTAGCGATTTAAAACATAGGCTAAAATTTTTGTATGTTATTTATTGAAATTAAAGTTTATAAATAGTACTATTGCCTTTTTAAAGACAGAATATTTATAAATTAACTAGTAAATTAATATCACTTACTTAAAAATATCATGTTTATTTGGTTTTATAAAAATGTCCAGCAGTGCAGTTTCAGAACGCAACATTTAAATAAAAATTAAACTTTTTTCTTTTCTTGCTGGTAGAGGTGAAAAGTTGTATGTTTCACACGAGAGCAAATTTTTTTATGTATCGTGCATTTAAGTCACTTACTTTGCTCAGTAGTCTATAATTAAAGTTTTAAAGATTCCATTCTAGACTACTTCGTTTGCACGACGTAAAAATCAGATTGGAGAATCACTGGAGAATAATAATAATAATAATAATAATAAATAAATATAAATATCTCAGACATAATATCCGTCATAAGTATTTTTCATAACTTTTGACTAAGTTAGCCAATTGCGATGAAATAAAGACTAAATGTAACTCCGAGTTAAGTCCTATGTTTCTGTGAAAAGTCCATCAAAAGCGGTTTAGTATTTTTTGCGTGATGCGTGCACAAACTAACAGACAAACAGCGAAAAATTAGGAGGTCTAAGATTAAGTAATAGAACACATTTCAATCATTTTTGGATTTTTTGTCTGTTTGTCTGTGAGTTTGTGCACGCACCACTTAAAAACTACTGAACGGCTTTTGATGGACTTTTTACAGAAACATGGGGCATAACTTAACTTAACATTTAGTCTTTATTTCATCGCAATCGGTGTACTCAATCAAAAGTTATGGATATTTTTAGTTTTCAAATACATTAGTAGGTAAGGTTAGTATGTAATATAATAGTGTTTCCGTACTATTCAGATTGCGATGAGTTTAAACTACATTTGGAGCTGGGAATTGTAGTGGGAGCGGGAGCGGGAGAGGGGGCGGGAACGGGAACGGGTTCGGGAGCGGGAGCGGTTCGGGAGTGGGAGCGGGAGCGGGAATGGGAGCGGATTCTGTAGATCACGCGAGCGGAGCCGCGGGCACAGCTAGTTGAAAATATTTGCATAAAAAGTAGGTAATTATGAGGAGAGACATATAGGAGTATAAAGATGCCGAATAGAGAGATTATAACCACAAAATAAAAAATATCCAGAAGGACCGCTCTCAACTTTCTCGAAAATAACTACCTAAACTTGCCGGACTGACTAGGGTTGCTACTGTATTGATTCTGAATTTTGAAAAGGAGTAGATAGTTTATCTTTACAAACATACATACATCGATTCGTTTATACATGCATACGTACATGTTATCATGTTTACATGCCTTAGAGGTGGTGTAATAGTGATCCTACCCAAAACATAAATGTGAAAAAGGCACCAAGTTCAACGACAACATAAATGTGAAAAGGGCGCCAAGTTCGGCGAAAATGAGTTGAGATTTAAAAGGGTGACAAGTTCCATATCCGTTCCTTAAATAAAAGCTACACGTGTAGCACAACTTCGTTTAATCTATTTTATTAAATTACTTTAAAATTATTTATTTTAGATATAAAAAATATATATGTGAAACCCATTTCATTTAATATGTCATACGGCACAGTTTGTAACATTTTTTTTTCGATTCGAAGCAAATCGGTTGTAACAGACGGACAGACAGACATACTATTTTCAAAACAAAAAAGTGTATGTATGTAAAAATATAGGTACCTACGTTATATGTTTTTAAAGTAGACAGGTAAATAAAAAAGTGGTATATTAGAATATTATTATCATAAAAAAAATCCACAGGTGTTACAAATTATTGACTGAAAAATATTTTCGTCGATTGCGACATTGTTTAAATGAACGATTATTGTATCGCAACGTGTAGGCACAGGTTTGAGTAGTATTTAAACAACCAAATACACTGCAACCATAATAATACCGTGTATTCATGTTCAAAAACAGCCGCGCCATCACTTATTTTATTATGATACTCGCGATTGAGTTCTGTCCGAGACTGCCCGAGAATGCCTGTAAACGTAGCGTCAATGTGTGCGTGCGAGAAATGGCGGTTTGTTCTAAGCGGGCTCTCTGTCTAGCGGCGCGCGACCGCCGCTTTACGTACTTTGTGTTATAACTCATAAAGAATTATTATGGTAATTATTAGGTGTTCCATGCTCAATAATCAACAGATAGCGCTAAGAATACAGAGTCGACACTCGGTTGTGAGTTGGCGCCACTCCAGGAGGCTTCAGTAATGACATCGTAACGTATATTCGTATTAAATTATTCAATCCGACGTTTAGAGACGCTTGGAACGCGTTTTACACGCAACGCAAGGCAGTTCGCCAATTAACAAATGCTTGCATTGTTGATCCGGTTTTCGTAGCGTGAATATCTTTATGAACTAGCTGTCCTCCACGCCCACTACAGCTCCAAATGTAGTCCCACCTCATCGCAATCTGAAGTGCCCCGAACATTATAATTATACTTCTTATATTTCATACTTACTTACTAATGTATTTGAAAACTTAAAATTCTCATAATTTTTGAATGAGTTAGCCAATTGCGATGAAATAAAGCCTATATGATGAATATGAATGTTTGTACCCAAGTCTTTGATGTTTATATATTTATTTAAGTCTATCCGTTATTTAGTAACCATACCACAGGCTCGGCCTAGTTTGGGACTGGATAATTGGTGTGAATGTCTGACACATTTATTTATTTATTTATTACTTATCCTTAGACATCCAATTTTTGTTTGAAATATACCTATTCAATGTACTTACAGACACGCGAACATTACGTTTTTATTTATTATTAATATCTATATACATTTAGTATAGCATTACAAGCAGAAGCCTGGCTCCCAAACCAGGATTCCCTGTTTTGATTTTAATAAAATAATATTTAGTAGGCAACCCTAGCCCTGGACATGATCAAAACAGAGTGAACAAAACGTTTTTGTGAAAAATCCATCGAAGGGCTGTTCATTCGTTTTTACGCGATGCGTGCACAAACAGATATAATATTCAAAAAGGTTCGAAATGTGTTCTATTACTTATCCTTATACCTTAATTTTTTTTGCAAATATATTCAATGTACAGACACATGTTTACGTTTTAATTTTCATAGAGCCGTAAGATTTAATTCAAAGGTACAGCAATACGCATCGAAACAGGGCGAGCGCTGTATAATCGCGCTACAAGATCATTTTTTAGATCTTTTGGCGCACACTACCACTCTTATAGCACCTTTGTATCGCTATAATATCCACATTTACAACCACTTTAGCGCGATTGTAGAACTGAGAGCTGTATACATCGGTGCCTCTTTAGCAGCGCTATAGGCGCTACACTGTAGAGCTTATCTATACAGCCAATGCCGTAACTAATTACCTCTAACCGGCTACTGTACAGCCAGTCATAGAGCTTGTGTGCTACTAGAGGGGAGATACTATGGTATTAGGGAATGTACCCATAATAAGCGACTGATTTAGAGGGGAGAGTTTCTTTCCGTAACAACTGAGACTTTAGGAATATCAGTAGTTCAATTAATTGAACTATTAATTTAACTACTGAGATTAACAGACCAACTTTACATTATTCAGCGGATAGACAAGCAAAGAAGATTCGGTAAAAGGGGTATATGCATTTTGTGGGAACATAAAAACAAACTGACATAGCCGAAAAGATTAGCAAGCTGTCGTGGCAGTGGGCGGGCCACATCTGTCGCAGTACCGACGGAAGTTGGGGTAGACGACTTCTGAGTTCTGTAGTGAACCGGCGACCTGAGGAAGGTGGCCGGAAGCTACTGGATGCGGAGGGCGGAGGACCGGGTGTGGTTGCGTTTGTTAGGGAAGGCTTATGAATGAAGGCTGATCGTCCATTGTAATGCACGTTCAAGGGCTGATATAAGAAAAGAAAGAAAGAAAAATCATTTATTTACTACCATAATTGCGATACACAAAGGATAAACCAACAAAGCAAGAAAAAGGAAAAAAGATTAAATAAAAATTATAAGAACTAGAGAAAACAATTTATAAAATTTACCATAGTTAAAATAGTATGCGTGTGCCGGCCGTGGCAGCAAAAGGATATGTGTGATATGTGTGATGAAAAAGACGAGCAATACCTATGTAATACGTTTCCATTAAAACGGAAACTTTCGATTTTATGGTAATTTTAATATATTTTAAAGTTTACAGCAGTAATCGAAATTGTTTATTAGTACGGCACGTTTCTTCTCTAACAACAATAGTCAGAGACCCCTTCCTTAGTTATGCCAACGGTGGGAATACTTCAGAACAATAAAAATAACATGAACATAAAAACTTTTTGGTGGGACACAAAAACTAGTTTTTCTTCATTGGCAATAAATACACTCAGAATATCCTCGGAATGTTGCCATGTGGTTTCCGGTAGAGTAGAATAGGACCACTCCAACTCTTCCCGTGGATGTCGTACAAGGCAAGTGAGGGAATACATTATAAAACATCAGTCAGGCCTCCCCAACCCGTCTGGCCAGCGCGGGGAGTGTAGGCCAAATCCTCCGTCTGGCTCCAGCAGATGAGAGAGTGTTGTGCTCCTGCAGTGGAGACTAAAGTAACCTGATGATGATGATCCTCGGAATACACCAACTTGGTCTGAACCAATATTGTATTTCTAAATTTGGAATACACATTACAGATGATATATACTCGTAGGAGTTATATATATGAATATTATAGTTTTTTTTTTCGTATGGCAATCGCATATTGCATTTATGCCAGAGTCAAGTTTATTTTCAGTGAAGTTTAAATAGTAGTCAAGTAGTCGGTATAATTTTGATAGAGATGATAGATAACTAAAAGTACGAAATGTAAAATATTATAATCTAATTCTATTTCTGTTAATAAATAACACTAAAATATTATAATTCAGAGGCAGTACACTCTAAGGAGTTCACATAGATAGATAAACTCTTTATTGCACACAAATTAAAAATAAATATAAAAATAGGTACAGATTTTTGGAAACTGCACAAAGGCGGCCTTTTCGCTTAAAGCGATCTCTTCCATGCAAACTATGTTAATTCTTAATACACATATGTTCTTTTTTTGTTTTCCATAGACTTCGCGGCCCTTTCTAAAATACCCTCTTATTACGCTGGGGGTAGGAGCACAGAGGTAGTAGTAAAAAAGTTGAATCTGGTGGAAACGTGAAAAATTCAACACGAGGATTCAAGTGCCGCATCTCAATCTCACAGGTCTAAAAAAACACAAGGGCATTTTCACCACTCCTTTGGGGAGTCAAGTTCATAAAAAAGTCAGGTCATTTTTCTTGGAGAGAAGAAACACCTATATAGGTATGCATACATATGTAGTATGTAAATGTGTTGGGGTACCTATATAATGTCCAATTCACGACGGCACGTCCCCGCTACTATTCGAGAGGAGGCGGGACGCGGGGAGTTATTCCGAACGTCATTATCTTATCTTTATTAGTGCGTAACGATAGAACTAACATAATTATCAATATAACGAATGCTTAGAGAAAGAGTGATCGAGGCATGCCGTCGTGAACAAAACGATGTATATTTGTTATCTGCGTCAATAAAATTGTAAATTACTATACTCTACTTCTGTTAGGAATTATTTTATCAAAATTACAATCTTCCATTTTTGTTAGCGCAACCAGGATCAAAGATAATATAGAAAGAATAACATTGTCTTATTATTTTAAGGATTTGAAAGTTGGACATTGGTCCTTTAACAAAATTATACCTATTGCGAAAACAAGCGCTATTTGAGCCTCTGTAACTAAATATACATGTAAGTAGGTACATAAAAGGTACATTAGTAACAAAAGCAATATTGTATTACTACTTACGTTAACTTTGCAGTCCACTTTGAAACGCCCTCCATTGTTTATTTTGTTTCCGAGACGCAAATGCATTTATTTTAGTAAGTACTAGCTGTGCCCGCGGCTCCGCTCGCGTGAACTACACAATCCGCTCCCGCTCCCACAACCACACCCACGCCCACTCCCATTCCCACTCCCAGCTCCAAATGTAGTCCAAACTGATCGCAATCTGAATAGTACGGAAATACTATTATCTGCAATATATTGCATACTATTCTTACCTACTAATGTATTTGAAAACTAAAAATGTTCATAACTTTTGATTGAGTATACCGATTGCGATGAAATAAAGACTAAATGTTAAGTTAAGTTATGCCCCATGTTTCTTTGAAAAGTCAATTAAAATCCGTTCAGTAGTTTTTAAGTGATGCGTGCACAAACTCACAGACAACAGACAAAAATTCCAAAAATGATCGAAATGTGTTCTATTACTTATCCTTAGACCCCCCATTTCTTTTTTGCAAATATCGACAATGTACAGACACGCGATGTTTACGATTTTTTTTATTAGATATCTTTTGTGTTGGAACAGACATTACTTTTTCTTTTCATCATCATTATTAGAGTCCCCGCAGACTGCAAACTTTATATCGGCCGATAATTTAGTCGGATTGAGCTGCTAGTGCGCACACTGGGCCAACAAATCGTCATAGTGTGCGCACTTGCATACATCTTTATACTGTTTAAGAGCCTGACTAAATTATCGGCTGATATAAAGTTTGCAGTCTGCGGGGACTCTTAGACGTCCACTGCTGGACACAGGACTTCCCCAATGAACGGCATCACACCCGGTCCTCCGCATCCAGCCAACTTTTCATGTAGTTAGTCCATCCGTCGGCGGCGGGGCATCCCACCCCGCGATCCCAACTACAGAACTTGTCTGCCCCACCGGCTAGTAAGCGTGGTGTCGCGCCCCTGAATGGGGAGAGTTGCCGTAAAGAGCACAAAGGACAGAATTATATTATTTGTAGGGGGATCAAGCAGGGAAGAGCACCTGAGCAATTACCGGGCACCTCCCCCGTGATTCGGCCGGTATGACCTAGATGTCGAAAGGCCTGGGAGGTGGAGGGTCGTCCCCAACGGCCGTCGGTCCTGCGACAGATCTCTGTCCACTGACTTCAGGTTGCTAATCTTTAGCCTAAAAGTTTTTGTTTTATTCTAGGGAAATACAACTTTCTGTTGACGAGGACTGAGGACTGTTATGATGACAAACTTGTGTTTTACCGTGGCTATAAGACAACTTATGTCCAGCAGTGGATATAAACCGTTGAAACTAACTAGGAAAAAAACAAGGATCTCTATGTACTACTAGATGGAGCGTTCCAAACAATCGCTCTGTTCCACGCAAGTAGCCACAACTCTTTCACATTCACAATGAAACTTGTGCAGTTACTACTTAGAACATTTAATTATTTACTAAATATTGACATTATTTAACCGTAGCGTCAATATTTAGTAATAATTAAATGTTCTGCGTAGTAACTGCACAAGTTTCATTGTGAATGTGAAAGAGTTGTAGCTATTTGCGTGGAACAGAGCGATTGTTTGGAACGCTCCATCTAGTAAGTAGCACATAGATATCGTTGGAAAAAAAGGATTTATGTTATTAGAAGAAACTAGGATAATACAAACACCTACAAATAATGTTGAACAAAAATATTATGGGAAGTTACAAGGTACGTAAATAAAATACTTACTATGGGAAGGTAGGTAGGTCGGTAGGTAGATAATTAAAAAATCGAAAAATAAAAAACAAATGTTAATTGGTTAGAAAATGTATTATTTTTGTTTAAAATGCAAGTCATAAACATCAGCCGAACCACGTCCACTGCTGAACACAAGCCTCCCCAATAGAATGACACTGTCGGTGGGCTGTCCATTGGGGGATTTGCCGTAATCACCACGCTTGGCAGGCGGATTGGTGATCGCAGTAATGATCATGCTGCCCATCCCTGGTGCAACCCCTTAGTCGCTTTGACGACACCCACGTGAAGATCGGAGCCCTATTCTAACCCGGAAACTACAAAAGTGTAAGTAAACGTGAAAATAGGAGAAGTATTTTTTTGTGGCTTCCCACTTCAGTGGAATAGAAGTTTGTTATAGTTCTTCTTCTTCTTTTTGTTTATGGCTTCTGCAGCTAGGCAATTTAGCCAATATCAAGTATACAAATTTGCGGATGGGAAGGAAAGGAATGTTAGTTCCAAAGGAAAATATTACACATAAGTAGTTATTATAAACTCTAAAACTGCTTAACAGATAGTGATGGTGTGTTCACTTAATTTAGATGATTTTTGCATAGCGGTTTTAATGTAAAAATAATTAAGCAACTATAAAAGGAAGCCGACACATGATTGTAAAACAAGTGAGAGAATAAGATTTTTTTAGATTTAGTGAGTAGACTGGCGGGCTCTAGCTAGTCTAAAAAAAAACATGCTGTGAAATGTTTTTTTAAAAGAAAAATAAGCAAAGGTAAAAATAAGCAAGAGTACTTAACATAAAACTAAATGCAAACAAAAAAAAACTAAATTAACATTTTATATGTAATACTTACAATAATTCACAACATTAGGACAAGCCAGGAGAAGACACAGACGATTTCTAACCTAAAACTACGCAAAATCCTTCAAAAATCCAAAACCAAACACTTTTTTTTTTCACCAACACATACGTCTCACATTCAAGGATTTCAAATTTTAATTTAATTATAACACGAAGGTTTTACACTCATTCATCCTATCCTTTTTTCATTACCTGTCTCCCTCTAATCAGATCCTTATTCAAGGTAGTCCGGGATTCAGGCTTTTTTATCACAATAAATTGCATTTATATGATTATTTTTACATTTCTTAAAATGTTTTTATTCATAGCGAGGTTGGGTTTCGGTGTTATTTTAGTGATGCGCGTGTTTTAGTGCGTTGTCGAGGTGTGCTTTGGGAAATCGATAGGAAAGCGTTTGGTACGGTCGCTTTAGCCCGGGCTCGGGCGGTGACTGAAAGCAGTGCCGCGTAGCCCCTACAGCAAAACCAGCGCTGAATAATCTTTAGCGCTTATTATTAAAATATTTACTAATGGAATCCTAATTTAGACATAGGTAAATGCAACTTTAAGTAAATAGTGAAGAACGAAAATATCGCGTGATAACTTTCATATCGTCTTTATCAGGATTTGATGATATAGGTATTTACATATTTTGAAAACACTTCACACTATTAAATAAAAATGTAGACTTCGCAAATACATTTAAAATATTTCCAAGGAAAAAAATTGGGGTGTGTGGATAAGAATAGAACACATTAAGATCATTTTTGGAATTGGAATGGAATTTTTGTCTGTTTGTCTGTTAGTCTGTGCACGCATCAACTACCGAACCCCTTCTAATGAAGCTTTTAGAAAAACATAGGGCTTAATTCGGAGTAGCATTTAGTCTTTATTTCATAACAATCGGCTTATTCAAACTAAAGTTTTGAGACTTTGTAGTTTTCAAATACTTAGTAGCTATGTATACAAAATAACAAAGAAGTATAATTATAAAATTCAGATTGCGATGAGTTAGGACTTCATTTGGAGCTGTAGTGGGCCGGGGCGTGGGCGTCGGGGTCGAAGTCTTCCAAAGTCGGATAGAAAGTGAGTAGTCCACGCAAGCCGAGCCGCGAGCACAGGTAGTGGTAAATACATATATGGGAAGTTTCAATAACTGAAACTTTCTCAAATAATGTAACAATACTCCATCATAGAAATGAGGTAGATAGTGAGGAGGGAGGGGGAGAGGGGAGGAGGGAGGGGGAGAGGGGAGGAGAGGAGGGAGCGATAACAAAGACGGCACTACTTTTAAGTTGTAGGTAGGTACCTCTGAAGAGTGCTGAATGTAGCGCTAAAGCGCTAATTTTGTAGCTAACCGCCTAAATGCTGAAATACGGCGGCCGAGTCAGTGCTGCCATCTACACTGAGTTATCGATGTGCTCTGACACTGCACCTACTTCACGTTGAATTGTGCATTTGGTATTTTCCTGTGGAATTGCTGAAGCTCGCGGTTACTTTTGAAAGCTCTAAAATGTGTAGATTAGATTAGATTAAATTTATTTATTTCACTTTTACATCTTAAAAATTCAATTTTACATGTCATTCTAGTATGGTAAAAGGGATCGTCATAAAATAAAATAATGTATAAATTACAATGTCAACAATTCAAATAATGTCATAGTATATAACATACTAGCTATGTCAGTATATAATATCAAAATAAAAATTTAAAAATACACTTGGTATTAAATTATCTCAAAGTAAATTAAACGTCAGAGGACCAATTTCATTTTTTAGAAAATTCATTTATGGAATAATAGGTATTCATTTTCCAACAAAAGCTTTTTCAGTCGTCGACTAAACGTTTCGTCATTGGTCTCGTTACGTAGATCTGCGGGCAGGTGTTCGTAGTACGTGGGGCCGATGACGCGGGGGTTTTTGGTGGCAAGTGCAGTGCGGCGCGTTACTGTCTTTAATCGACCTTCGTTACGAAGTTCGTGCCCTCCGCCTATACGTCGACCGAAACTGGTCATATTTCGCCTAACATACATTATAACTTCGAATAAATATAACGAGTACATAGACATTATGTGTTGATTTTTGAAAAGTCCCCTGCACGTTTGTTTTGGCTTTACACTACACTTTATACGTAGTGCTCTTTTTTGAAGAATAAAAACTCGGTTCGAGTCTGTAGAGTTTCCCCAAAGAATAATGCCGTACGACATAAGCGAATGAAAATGTGCAAAGTATGTCTGTCTTAGTACACTGTAAGAAACTAGTGGACGAATCTTTCTTAGCGCATAGGCTGCACTACTCAATTTATCACACAAAGATTCTAGGTGTAATTTCCAATGCAAGTTGGGGTCTATCACGAATCCTAGAAATTTGCATTGTTCAGACAACGGAACGGGACTATTGATACAACTGGGTCTCGGCACAATTTTTCCTGCAAATAACATGACATTTGATTAAGACATGTTCAATAAGAGACCATTTGTTGAGAACCATTCTTTTAATTTGTCACAGGTATTATTGATTTTGGTGTTAAGTTGTTCATACGAACGTGCACACACTACAACCGTGGTGTCATCTGCAAACAGGATTATCAGGCCATCGGTTATGTGAGAAGGTAGGTCGTTTATAAAAGTTAAAAACATAGTGTTTCCGAGGGATGAACCTTGTGGAATACCAACTGTGATCTTGCTCGCTTCAGACCTGACTTTACGACCCCCGTCCACAGACTCTTCCACGGTTTGCTTTCTGTCCGACAGGAACGACTTAAGCATTTTATGCGCGCTGTTCTTAACACCATAATAATGTAGTTTTTCGAGTAATAACTTATGATCAATTACATCGAAAGCTTTTGATAGATCACAGAATATGCCTGCTATTTTGTATTTATCATCTATTCCGGTTAGTATTGCATCTACAATCTGTTGTGCTGCCAGGGTTGTGGATTTATTTTTCCTGTACGCGTACTGTCTGTCAGTTAGTAAGTCATTTTCCTCGAGATGTTGCATTATGTTGGTAGATATTATAGATTCTATTAATTTGGAAATGGTTGGGACGATGGTGATTGGTCTATGACTGCCTACTTTGTGTTTATCACCTTTTCCTTTATATACTGGACAGACACGTGTACTCTTCAGTACTTCCGGATACACACCTTTCGTGAACATATCATTAATCAGGACAACGAGTATCTCTGACACAACGGTTCATATGGACAACAGTATATTAACAGAGATGTCATAGAGATCTAGTGTATTCGGAGTCTTCAACATTGTGATTGTATAATTGGACCCCGTTACGCAAAAATAATACAATGTACTTATAGACTTAAAAAAATATATTTACGTAAAAAACTTCCAGACGGTAGAAACGTTCCAGGCTATACATTTATCCTTTAATTACTTTCGAGACGATATTACCAAGAAATATTAGCAAGAAATGCTAATATTGTCGTGATTTTCTTTCTTTCATTTTACTAAAAATGTATTCTATATCGATTTTTCAATCATTTTCAACCTTTGATGAACCTTTAATTGCAAAATGAATATTATTCCGGTAATGAATTTTCTAAAAAGGAAATTAGTGGGGCCTCTTGATTTTGACGTTTAATTTAATTTGTGATAATTTAATACCTACCAATTGTATTTTGTAATTTATTTTAATACTAGCTGTTGCCCGCGACTTCGTCCGCGTGGACAACTTAACATTACACATTATTATGTATTACTAAATCCTAAAAGAAATCTATTAATGCAATGAAAATATTTATATGTATACATAAAATTAGCGTGCCGGTGGCGGTTCCGCCCGTTCGTCCGTCCGTTAATCGACCTCAGAATTATTGTTTTTATCCAATAAATAAAAACGTAAACTTCGCGTGTCTGTACATTGATATATTTACAAGAAAAAAAATTGGGGTCTAAGGATAAGTAATAGAAAACATTTCAATCATTTTTGAAATTTTTGTCTGTTAGTTTGTGCACGTATCACTTAAAAACTCCTGAACCGATTTAGTTTTTAATTAATTTTAACTTCGAAAAATATCTTTCGGTTTGTGCCACAAGAGTATCATTGTACCTATTTCATCATTCAATACGCCACCGCCTCCCGCTCTTGTCCAGACTTTGGCCTTTCTACCGCTACAGCCAGCAGCGCTCCCCGGGACCTGGCGCCCGGGTGCGGCGCACCCCTTGCACCCCCTGGTAGGGCCGCCCCTGCTCTCGTCCATTCCCCCTGACTGGCCCCTGTCCCTCGCACCATGTTAGTCACGGAGCAGCAAAGTTTTTGTAACTGTATTTTCCTTGAAAACATCGGAACTTAGCAGTTATTCCGAAATTTACATAATTTTCTCACCATTTTGCTACGACGACTAACATGGTGGAAGGGACAGGGGCAGGCAGGGGGAACGGATAAGGGAGGGAGGTGGGCAATGAGAGAGAAAGATGGAGGGAGATATCCACTTACACATCTTCAGCTTCAGAGAGGCAGGCACAGGCTTGTAAAGTAAATAGTAGGAGGTAGAAAATGGAGGATTTCGTTTGTGGCGGGGGGGGGGGGTGCGGTGGGGGTTAGGAGTTAAGAGGAGCTAAGAGTTAAGTTAGGAGTTATTATTAGTGAAATATACTTGATCGATCAACGTAATATGCGTATTTAGTGGACTTCAGATTTCTCTGTGACGTTTTTCTTCACGGAAAAGTCAGTGGTATTATAAATAAACCGTACTTAAGTTTGGAAAACTCATCGGTACGGGCGGGGTTTGTACCGGGACCTCATGAACGTGAGGCGAGTGCACAACCAACCAGGCTACCACGGCTCTGGCTTTAAGATACAAAAATGACTATTATTGTCGTGTTTCATTTGTACAGAGAAGTGAAACTTTGGTCTTTGACTCCTCGCTTAGAATAAGGACAGTATTTCCGAGCAGTTATAAAAAAAATATTTATTACCAGTAATTTATTACACATTTGAAACGTAAGTTTATGGCCAATGGGAGCGCAGGTCGATTCTTCGAGTTACGATTCCTGCGAAAAAGAATTTTGAAGTTTATTATTACAGCGAATAGTGAATTAGGCGACCACGAACCCAAGAATACTCCATAAATATATATTCCACATACATAGCGTAATAAAATACAGGCACATGAGTAAAAAACCCTACAAAGAGATAGCTTCATACTACTACACTCATAGCGATGTGTGCGTGCGATGCCACCGACGACGGACGGGGACCCACATCATCATCAGATTATTTTTGTCTCCACTGCAGGAGCATAACCCTATCTTCGTCTGCCGGAGACAGACGGAGGATTTGGCCTACACTCCCCGCGCTGGCCAGACGGGTTGGGGAGGCCTGATTGATGTTTTATAATGTCTTCCCTTAGTCGCCTTGTACGACATCCACGGGAAGAGTTGGAGTGGTCCTATTCTACTCTACCGGAAACCACACGGCGCGGGGCCACAGAACATTAAAATAGGTTAGAAAGGACATCAAGCGCAGTTTGTATCGAGACTCGTCGCCAATACATCCCCTCCATTTGTCCTACGATAAAAAAAATGAAGTAGAGCAAGGCGATGTTTATTTGTTTATTTAACTGACTTAATTGACACTGACTGGACAGTCCGACGAGGAAGCCGTAAGCGTGATGAGTCGCGCCCCTGAATTATTCAAGATACGCGAATGAACTCTGTACAAACAACGAGAAATATCAGCTTCAGCATCTGGCTAGCTTGTCTCCTACTGAGATGTTTCCAAACGAGATTGACACCAGTTAGGACTTTCGCGTTACTTTACAGCTTTCTTATATAGAGAATATTAAAGTGACTGTGGGATTAATATATCTATCTATTAATAATTTTAGGGTAATCACTCACATGATCTTTCATCGTGTGGGGCAGACGAGTTCTGGAGTAGAGAACTCAGTTTGGGACGCCCCGCCGCTAGATAGACCAACGACCTGAGGAAGGTGGCCGAAAGCGACTGGGCGAAGGACCGGGAGGAATGGGGAGAGTTGTCATACAGAGGACGAAGCTCAAAATTATATTATTTGTAGAGGAATCAGGCAGGGTGCCCGGGAAAGAGCTCCTGAGCAAGTACCGGGCACCTCCTCGTGATTCGGCCTGTATGACTTAGACGTCGAAAGGCTATGGGAGGTGGAAGGTCTGTACTACGCACTCCGAGCGAGTGCGTCTGTTTCGGTACAAACTGAGCATTTTATCATACTTGCGTGGCGCGCGTCACCCGCCCATATTCTCTTTCTAAACTCATTTAATGTTCTGTCTAGGGCTACGCAAAAAAATAAAAGTATCGATACTGTACTCGATACCAGTATCGCATCAAAAGTATCGATACTACTCAATATCGAGTACTTATTTCATCACCTTAGCAACCGTGTCTCAAAATTAATAATAAAAAAAGTATAATACCAATGGTACATGTAAATATGATTATTTTTTTAACCCCTTATCATTTTCACTCCAATCAGACACAATCAGCCATAAAAAGTAATTTGTCTCCGTGCTACGACATCATATTTCATTAAGAGCGACCGAGAGGGTCGTTATGCATCAGCAAAGCAAGAGAGAAGAGAAGGGTAATGAGATGACACTCTATGCGTATGCGATGCGGTTTGCCGCATTTACACACGCATACGGAACTAGCGCGGGCATATTTTCATACCTGGCGCGAAGCGATTCGGAAAACAAAGTAAGTCTGGTATCGCTACACCAAAAAGTATCGAGTATGTGACGAAGTATCGATACCTAGTAAAGTATCGTAACAAAAGTATCGAGTACGAAAATACTTGGTATCGTAACGAAAGTATCGATACTACTCAGGTATCGATACTTTTTGCGGATCCCTGGTTCTGTTAGCGGGGCGCGGGGAGGCGCACCGGCCCCGCCGGCGGCTCAGTTGACGTACGAACTGCAGGGGTGTGTGAGCGACGAGCGCATCGCTTATTAGGATTATTTTGTCAAAAATTGCCGAAAATTCTTGTATTGTGTTTGTTAACTAGTCAGTTCACTTCGATAATGTTGTAACATTATATGAAAATGCCTAATTTTTCTACGAACAATCATGTTTTAAATATTCAACAGCAAATTACAAATATTGGAAATGACGCGTTTCAAATACCGTGCCCTTGTTTTCCAATAAATTATTTAAAAATATATGATTGATTCAATATTTACCATACGATAAAACGCAATGATTGCCGTGTGGTTTCCAACAGAGTAGAATAGGACCACTCCAACTCTTCCCGTGGATGTCGTACAAGGCGACTAAGGAAATACATTATAAAACATCAATCAGGCCTCCCCAACCCGTCTGGCCAGCGCGGGGAGTGTAGGCCAAATCCTCCGTCTGTCTCCGGCAGATGAGAGAGGGTTGTGCCCCTGCAGTGGAGACAAAAATAACCTTATGAGATGATGATGAAAACGCAATGACAAGTTACTCAAAATATAAAAAAAGAACCATAAAATATTCACCATCATCAGCATATCCACTGCTGGACATAGGTCTTCCCAAATAAAACATGTATTTATATCATTATCCTACCATGTCATCCATCATTGAATTTTTGTTATTTTAATATTAGCTGATTTAAGTTGACATTTATAAAATGTTCTAGAGTTGAAATTTCTAGACTAAAACATAATTAAACATTTCTTATGTCAAAGTTACTTTGTTTTTACTCTAGTATATATTATCTTTGGTTTTTACCAATGATTACACACTGACATGACTATGATAGATATCTTATCAAGATAGAATGGTGCAGGAGGCTCGACACGAGTGCCAACAATATGCAATATATTGCAGAAACTATCAAACGCTTACTCGTTTCGCGCCGAGTCACGGACTGGTAAACATAGACAAAAAATCTTCAAAAATGCCATATTTCGCGGTTTTTAACTGCGTAACTACCACGTAACAGCGAGGCATGAAAGGTGCGCGGGAGGGGTGCGCTGTGTCCGAAAATCAGCACGCGCGAAACTGAAGTAAACAGATGGCTATAACCGCTCTATCTTGATAGGAACCCTATGAAAAGTTTTCTGTCGCAGGTAGGCTGGCAGAAATCTCTTAAAGAGATAAGCATTACCATTTGTACATGCTATTTTTTTTCCTTACTTTTGTTTTTTGTATTTTTTTCTTTTGTGTGTGCATAGGTAACAATTTTTGACTCTGTTGGAAAAAGTTGAGTTTCTTTCCGACTCTATTAGGAAGCTGGTTCCTCTGTTGGTTTTCTTACTAATGTGATATATGTGAATATACCAATATTAAACCATTTGTAGTAGACAAATCAGAAATAAAAATCAGACCAGATAATCCAGTTATGTCGTGCGAATAAAAATCATCACGAAATGTATTAAAATTATATTTGACAAGGTTTTAAGGATAGGTACTTATAATATACAAACATTATATTTAAGTAAATTACTATAACAATTATGTACATTTTCAGTTTGATCCACAATGTTTCTTGTGGTTCTGGCAGACAGGCTAGGGAACGTACTCATACCACGTGACCCGTTCAGGGGGGGAGGGGGTCAGGTTTTCGTCACGTAGTCAATATCCTCTAGGGATATCTCGCGCTTTTTCGAGCTATATTCAAATATGGCGCGCAGTTTTTAGCGCTTTTTAAACCCACAGGTGGCAATACGGACGTCAGCTGATTGAAAACGGACAGTTTTTCTTCTTGATGATATTTTTTCCACTTGTAATTATAGGAATGCACGCACTCTTGGCGTCACGCGGCAAGCGAATTTTTTTTTTAATTGTATGTTTGCAGATATTGGTTAAAACCATATTACTACGTGAAAACTAAAGGGGGGGGGGGGGGGGGGTCTTGGCATATACTACGGGTGGGCACCGAGGGGGGGCCTTGGCATATACTATTTCTTTTTATAATTTACATTTTTAAATGATACTTTTACATATATCGTAGAGCCCTTACACGGTTCATGTTAGTACCTGTGTATTGTTATGTAACATCTTTTAAACTACATGAAACAATGAATGAATGAATGAATACTACGGGTAGGCACCGAGGGGGGGGGGGGGGGATGTAAAAATGTGTCACGTAGTTTGGGTACGTTCCCCATCTTATGGTAACCGGCCACTGACACCCTTAAACAAATGGAACCTTTGGATTACAAACTCCATTTTACTTTGAAAAAATATTCGTTGACGCTAAGGTCCCCTCTTCCCCTGTTTCACCTCCCCGGAGGAGGCCAGGCTGGTTCGCGACAAACACGTCATCATAAGTGCGTTGCCTGTAACGACACTCTTTAACCCTTCAAACTGGAACACGAGAGCACCACACCCCCAGACACTCCATACAATCACCTACTGTTATTACAGGCGTACATACGTGCGTGTGTGCGTGTAAATTTTGGCAGGGCTACTGCACCCAGCGCGTGAACATAGTCGATCGAGAGATACGTCAACAACGTACGTGCCTCTCTTTCTTACTTATAGCGTCGATCTCTCAGCGCTGGCTTAGTAACGGCGCGAGCCGAACGACAGCCCAGCGCGTATTGCACGTACAACTCACGATGGCACGCCCCACTTCTCTTTATCGCTTACATGTCACTGTATGCGTTATATTGTTGCTGTGTTAGTTCTATCGTCACGCACTAATCGTCGATACGTACTGATATTCTAATTGGCTCCTCGCGAAAAGTAGAGGGGGGTATGCCATCGTGTCCTGAACGATATATACTGGCAGCCGTACTCTATTTTGCGGGCGACGTTAAACTGGCGGGGGGAAGTGTCGCTACTTTACGGAGTAATATTTAGTAATCAAGTTTATTCTCCACATATTTTTTTTACATAAGGTTTATATGTTAAAAAGACACCCATACTTGCGCATTAAAATGCTAATATATTACACTGTTTATATAAAGAAGTCTCTGTCTCGCTCACACACTATCATACCATGTTGCGTCCGTTGTCGCCCGCTATCCGATCGACGACCTGAAACAAAAAAAAAACAAAAAAATATTACTATGGGAAGCAGCAAATTGCTGGTAGAAAAAAGAGGTTCTGTGGCTCTCAACTGCAAAGGATGTATGTGCGTGTGTGTGTGTGTGTGTGTGTGTGTGTGTGTGTGTGTGTGTGTGTGTGTGTGTGTGTGTGTGTGTGTGTGTGTGTATGTGTGTATGTATGCATGTAACAACAATAATAAAATAGGAATAAAACTGTGTACAAAGGAGAACTTATCCCACTTAGGGATCTCTTCCAGTCAACCTTAGGATGTAATTAAATGAATAAAAAAAATCACATAATAGAAGACCTACGCTGAAGGTGTCCGGAAGCAGCTGGATGCGGAGGGCGGGAGGCCTATGTCCAGCAGTGACCTGATATAGACAGGGCCGGATTATCCATTAGGCAGTGTAGGCAACAGCCTAGGGGCCCCGCATCGGCAAAGGGCCCCCGCGCCCCGAGCCTTTTTGAAAATGTTTCTTAGAGTAAAAAGAGGAGTAGTCGTGGACCTCTTTGAAATAGTATACCTTAATATTAAATAATTTATGTATTTCCTACATTTAAAGAATCAAGAGACCCTTTGAAGTCTTATTCCAGGATCTCAACTTTAATAAGATTTCACAAGGATCAGGCCTGAGCGTTGTTCTTCGGGGTCGAATTGAGTAGTTCACGCGTGCGGAGCAGTGCATTGCGGTAGAAAAACTATATTTCAGGAAGTTGGAACACGGGAAAGAGGCCCCGACACGTGCCCTAGGGGCCCCGACATGGTTAATCCGGTTCTGGATATAGGCTAAAGATAGACAAGATTACAATGCTTACCCCTCTGATGATCGGCAGACTGAGTAGCGAGCCAAGGACTGGCACCATCCTCAGGAAATTTATTGCTGCTGGCAGGAAACCTCTGTAAATATGTACATCGGGTTCAGTAAAAAAAAATTTTTTTTCCTCGTTTCCTGGTTTAAGATCTACAATCAGTCTTGAGACTTTTATTAGATGGGTGGTAAGGAAGTGGGTGTGTAGGTGCTGCATTCAGTAACGCAGCTCCCTTCATGGGTTCACTATTGTTTGAGGAGGGGATTGCGCCTGTGGAGGCTGCTGGTTGAGTCCAGCAGTTCAGCAGCCAGCTGGTTTGGGTGAGCTGCAAGTCGCTCCTTGTAGCGATTGTTCCGAACCTCGGTTTCTTCTTTAATTGTTGGTATCTTGAGATATTCATGAATCTCGTTGTTTCTTGTAAGCCATTATAAAAGCATTTTTTTTTTGGAGTTGGGAGACTTGGTTCCAGTGCTATTCAGACGAGTCACGGGTATGGGGCCTGGGCTTCCCAAGTTATCGCTAACCCCAATCCCAATCCTTCCATAATAGCGGTATCTCTACCCAACGATCTCTATGTTGTACTACCAGTTTGGGTATTTCCGGATAAGTACAATTTTGATCTTTTAAAAGGAAGAGTGAATAGGCATCTTCTGGGTAAGCGCGCTCTACCTCAGGCCTCATCATCACTTACCATCAGGTGAGATTGAGGTCAAGCGCAAACCCATCAACAATAAAACATTAGCTGTCTTTCTCGCCCCGATCCCTGTCCTAGTCCAAGGTTTGCCGTGCCGATGGACGCACGCCGAAAATACGGCTTAGGGAGCTCTTCACCCGCTAAAATTATCACCCATGGGTAAGTTTCCACCTGTCAGCATTTGCAATGGGAATATCATCGAAACGTTGGGTGAGACAGCTACTCCATAGTTTTATGGTGGTCAAGTTAACCCAATTCAAAAATACGTAATGTAGATTAAAAAAAATTATCTAAAAACCACGTATTTATGGGCCTTGCCGTGTGGTTTCCGGTATAGTAGAATAGGACTACTCCAACTCTTCCCGTGAATGTCGTACAAGGCGACTAAGGGAATACATTATAAAACATCAATCAGGCCTCCCCAACCCGTCTCGCCAGCCCTGGGAGTGTAGGCCAAATCCTCCGTCTGTCTCCGGCAGATGAGAGGATTGTGCTCCTGCAGTGGAGACAAAAATAACCTGATGATGATGATGGGTCTTAAAAGGAATACCGAAGTGGCAGTGGGCGGGACACATATGCCGCGGAACCGATGGCCGCTGGGGCAGACGAGTTCTGAAGTGGAGCCGCCGCTAGGTGGATCGACGACCTGAAGAAGGAAGCCGGTAGCGGCTGGATGCGGAGGGCGGAGGACTGAGTGTGGTGGCGTTCATTGGGGAAGGCCTATGTCCAGCAGTGGACGTATAGGGGCTGACATGAACCCTCCGGAGGTCTTGATGATCCAAGAGGACATACACACAAACACACACCACCACAATATGCAGGTGAACTCGAAAAACGTAATTACTAATGTAACACAGCAATCATCATCATCATCATCAGGTTATTTTTGTCTCCACTGCAGGAGCACAACCCTCTCTCATCTGCCGGAGACAGACGGAGGATTTGGCCTACACTCCCCGCGCTGGCCAGACGGGTTGGGGAGGCAATAACACAGCAATAATACATGTAAACAACTATAAATTCATACCTAAATAACAGCAAGAACCCATACATCTCGGCGATCATGCCAATCATGGGCCACCCGAGGAGTACTACGATGATCCCCCCGAAGAACGCGACGGACGCCTTCACCTTGTGCCGCTGGAAGAAGAAGAAAAACGTCCGCTGGAGCCCTATCACGCAGGCCAGCCCGCTGATGAACAGGATCTGTAATCAAAATCCTTTTTATCAAACATACAAACCAGGGATATCCCCAGCGATAAAATATTTGAGAAAAAAATAGCAATATTATAAAAATTCCAATACATGCACATTTTTCGATTTCACGACCTCCTAGGCGGAATGGGTAGCTCTTGGCCTGCCACGCCGGAGGTTGCGGGTTTGAATCCCGCTAGGGTCAAATGTTCGTATGATGAATATGAATGTTTGTACCCAAGTCTTGGATGTTTATATATTTATTTAAGTATGTGTATCCGTTATCTAGTAACCATAGCACAGGCTCTGTCTAGTTTGGGACGGGATAATTTGTGTGAATGTCTGAGATATTTATTTATTTATTTCGATCTCCCACTTGTTTTAGTTTCTCCTACACTGAAGGTTGGCTGGAGGAGATCTCATAAAGAAATATTCATATTCATTTATAATAAGTCCACCTTTGTAGACTTTTTTATGTATGCTTCTCTTTTGTAAAAAATTATGTGCAATAAAGACTTATTTGATAATCTTTTATGTCATGATTAACATTAAATTTCAACTCTATTTAAAAGTAAAGAGATGTGTCATACTACTGTTGTATCAGTTCATAATTAAATATGCGCGAGCGAACGCCCTCTCCCAACTTTGACATTCCGTCTAGAGAGCCTGAGACGGGAGGTGGTGCCGTGGGTGCAATTCTAATTTAACTGGTCTTTTATTCAATACTTATAACCACTAAATACACCTGTGTTATAAACAAGATTGTGGCAAATAGCAAACGCCACAGTTAACATGTAAAAAAATCTTTCCAATTTATAACCAGTTTGTTTTTTTAATTAATTTATCGACAAATACAATGGCGATACATCGTCTCTGCCTAACACCACCAACAATCACCATACTCTAGGACCAAGGTGAGAGCATTATGTATGTATTGACAAATGATACATTTTCATATGGTTTTATGATGAAGCCACAAAGAGGCAGGCGCAGACTAAAGCGCAGAGTGCCACAGGACTTATAATGTGGGGGCGCCAATGGGCGTTCACCACGCATCTCAGATCCACAAATGACACAACATCGTTAAATGTTACCAATCTAAACAGAACACGAAATAAATATTAAATAAAAAAAAATTGTGTTTATAATTTATTATTATCTTTATTATAGACGAGCAGCAAATATGCTGATGTGTCTATTTCACAGTGTTGGATTTTAACTTTATTAGTTTTAAGCCATTTGTCAAGGCGATTTTTAAAAGAGCTTATTGATTTGGCTGAAACCACTTCATCTGGGAGCCTGTTCCACGATTGAACAACTCTATTATTAAGAAAGTGATGAGCGACATTTGAGTCTGAGTTGGTGTGGCTTATTCTCAGATGGTGTCCTCTCAATGGTCTTTCATTGTGAAAATCTTGTGCAGGTCTGGCAGGTTGTATTTGTGTATATCTTAAACGTCTCTATTAAGTCGCCTCGTAGACGCCTCTTCTTGAGGGTGGTAATAATTTAATCACAATAATTTGTGATGTTAGTTTGTCCATGCGGACGAAGTCTCGACAACAGCTGGTTGAAAATAAAATAAACAAACTTACATTACCAATAGCCAATAGACCTTTGTCAAATATGAGTAGCACACCGAGGAACAGAAACGTCATCCCAAACCCCGCCAAGCCTACTCCTATTTCTGTGAAGAAAAAATAATTTATTTCAGGTGTTGGCCATAGAGTGTTAATAATAATGATACCTTAAAACAATGTTAGTAACTTGTTAAACTTAAAACACAAAAAAATAAATTTTTGTTTCTTTGGCAAGGTGGCGAGTCCAGTGCCGCATAATAGCACTGTCCCCATCCAGTCTCACAGCCACAGTCTGCAGTAGGTTGTTGGAGCTGCCTCTCACCCGTTGGATCAGGGAAGCAATACGTTTTCTAATGATAGCAGGAAAGCTATCTATTCCAGCTTCTGCCAGCATCCTTGACGCACTGCAGTTTATGTTTCATTCGAAATCAATAGAACAAACACAACTGACAAAACAACGCAGATATAAAAAAATAATTTGGTTATTCAATTAAGTATTCCACAATGCATAATTATACCTTGAAACAATTTACTGATTTGAAACCACATGGACAATTCAATTGAATGGACAGTCAATTCAGAGTTTTGAGTAGACATTATTTAAATCATTTGCCAATGCTGTACATAGCATTGGCATATATAAATACTACCTAATTGTGGATAAAATCATCAAATCATACAATTAGCTGAGGGTTTAGTATAATAATAGCCTCCTTTCTGCAGCATGAAGAGCATGTTTGCTGACACTGGGGTTCCCAACTGCATCGCCATCCTGAGAGAGGACAGTTGGGAGGAACTATGTACCAGTGCTAATAGATTCTTATGACCATCAATGACAATATTGACAACTTCTTCACAAAGCACTGGTTAGCTATGCATCATACTGAGTGCCATTCTCAACTCTTATTGCAAAATGTTGAATTGTGGAATGTATAATCTTATTTGTTATTATTAGGTATTTTACTTTTCTTTTATTTTATTATTATTATTATTATTAAATTTGTTTATTCAGATGTCAATGATCCATTATTGTTAGTAACGTAATACAATAATACTTATATGACTAGGTGTTAGTAACATTCAAATAAATTAGCATGTCAAAATATTAAATAAATTCAATTAAATTACATTATACAATAAAATTCAATCAGTATATTCTAGCTCTGTTGTGGGGCACTGGAGCATGCAATGCCAGCCAGTGTCCCACAAAAGGGCCGTCCATGCGGTCCGCGACCACGGACAGGAGCCCGTTGCCGCCGCCCCTCGTCCGCCGCAACATCGAGGCTGCTCTCTGGCGTATCGTGGCGCGGAAGCAGTTGACTCGCGCCTCTGCGAACATCCCCGACGCGCTGCAGACGGGGGGCAGCCGCAACAGTGCTCTGAACGCGTTGTTATATTGAACGCGGAGGGCGTCGAGAGATCGTCGCGAGTGACACACCCACAGGCTGCTCGTGTAGAAGGATGTAGTACGCTCGGAACAGTGTGATCTTAACTGCCTTCGAGCAACGAGCAAACCTGCGGACTATCATATTCGCTCTCACTGACAACGCCCTCCGTTGCCGTTCAATATCCGCGTCGTCCTTCATATCTTCGGTCATTATTTGTAATTCGGTCGGTATTTGTAATTAGAAATAATTTGTAATTTTATTTATTTAAAACATCAAGTACCTATAGTGACGTGCAGCTACGCAGAGCTACCAGCTTAGTACATAAGGTAAGTAGATTAGTATATAAGTTAATATATATATTTTTTCAGTTACCCTTTATTAATTATTTACTATAATTCTTATAACTTATAATTATTAATCATTTATAATAAACATTTACATTTGTAATTGTATTTCCTATGTGATATGGGTTTTTTACCTGCTGATAATTGCTTATTATAGGTATAATTAAACAGACCACCTAATAGTCGAAATTTTTTTTTTCCCGAGGAAAACGTAATCAAAATTTATCAAAAATTACACAACAATATTTAAAGTTGTAGCTCGTATATTTATTAAATTATTATATGCAAGACAATAATTTCAAGTAAATTAACAAGTGAATATATTTTCTTAAAAAACTCTTGACCATTAGAACGCATATTTCATTGATAAATAACAGATTTCAAGCAGTAAATCACTAAAATTTTAAGAGTAACAAAAACCAAATAAATCTTTGTTTACTTACTTTGTGTGTCCGTAATTTCAATCATTTTGAGGTTTGAATTTTATTTAGCCACTTTCTCAATGAAATTAGAAGTCTTTATTGATCTATTTATTTATTTTAATTTATTTACACAAATTTATAACCTATTTCTCCACGTCATTTTTGAGAAATCGAATGAATCGAATTCGGCTCGGCTAGCTGTCAGAATTTAGATGCGTTCGTTAGGATTTTTTCTTTCATATTCCTTCCTTTAACCAACAAATACATAGACTTAATGGATTTCTTCTAGAACATCTAATATCAAGAAAATGCTTTTATTTACTGATAAAATTAGAATAACGCAATGTTATAAAAACATTCAATAATCACGATTCATGAACGCAGCTGAAATATATATAATTTTATTTCTAATGTTGGGAGCCCGGTTAAAAAACAAAACAGTATTGCTATTTTTATCTAAATTTCCTGGAAAATAAGTAAATATTAACTGTATTTTCTCAACATAATTAAATAACACTTTGAAAATCGCATTCTATTGTTTATAATGTAGGCTAAAAACTAAAGAAACGAACAGGAAAAAGCTTAGAAATATTTTGAATTTATTTGAGCGGGTGACGGGATGGAAAATAACGATATTTTTTTCGGCAAAAAGAATACTCATATATGGCATCATTATTCTAACCTTCAAAATCGATGAGCCATAGTCAAAGCCGCGTCTCTGCCATTTTGTTATAAATTTCACTAATAATTCAACAACGAGCTTAAAACTGTATTTCTTTCCTCAAATCTGTGTTAAAACTAACCACAGTCAAGAATCTCAAGCAAACTTAGAAAGTGGTTTTTCGTAATTTTTACCCTATTTTTCGTAGTTTTCAAATTGGTATTTTGAAGTTGTAAAAGTGGTGATAATGGTGCGCGGTGCTGGTAGAGGTGGGCGGGGAATGCCTGGGCGCGGCGGCATGGGGCGCCCGCCCTTCAACAGGCCCAGGGTTATGATGCTGAGGCCTCCGTTCGACCTGATACTCGCTGAACCGGCGTTTCCTCGATGCAAACCCGCGCCTGACGACGCTGCGCTCACACAGGTATTATTGCATCTTCTTTAGCACGAACTATAAGGGGCTACAACAACATCCAATACTTCAAACGCCAACTCCGAAATATTCGACTTCCTTGATGTCTTTGGATTCTAGCCCCGTGAGTTCAGTTGTATTTGTACAAGAGCTGTATGATAAGTGACACGGAATTTAACACAGAGTTTTTTCCTTGAGTACATACATGTTTTATTGTGCTAAGTAGCTCCTTCCCATTTACAAAAATAAATTGTTTTGTATGATTGATGAATATCATAAATTATCCACTTAACTAGAAGATTGGTACTGTACAACATGTAAAATACATGCACATATTTGACCAGATTAGACCTAGTCTACGAAACAGACAAGGGTCAGAGTGTACAAAAGGGGCGCCATGGAAAAAAATCTGTGATTGGCGTGAAAACTTTTTCAGCACCCCCTAACCAAACTTTTATCTCAGCAGTGAGGGAATGATGATGATGAAAATTCTTTACTCTAATTAGAGTTTTGTTTCCATAGTGCCCCCTTTTATACACCCTTACCGAGTGTAAGAACTAGTTCTAAGCCCAGGTATACACTTATGAAGCGGTTGACAACTCAATCTAAGACCCTCGTCGACCATAACATGGGGAGAAACAGGGTCATGAGCACATGGAACAAGTTACTGCAGGACATTATCGATGCCCCCTCAGTGAACACTTAAAAAAAAGACTAGACAAGTTCGTCAAAAACCAATGTCACAGGTGTCATTCAAATACTTAAATGCACCATTCGGATATAGATGTACCTGCAATTTGCTGCTTGCCTATTGTCCCTGTAATAATTATACATAATAATTTCTTTTCAGGCCCTGCTTAAGAGGCACACCGAACTGTGCCCGTCGCCAGCAGAGCAGTCCGCAGTTCTCAGTCTCGTCACAAAACTGCAGACTGTGCTAGACAACCTTGTGGTGGCACCTGGAGATTTTGCTGCATGTGTAAGAAATCACCTTTTAGCTCCACTGCATTGTCCACTGTTATCTTATATTCCGATGGGAACAAGTAAAAAGTAAAGTCAAAATCATTTATTGCATATGAATACACTTGGTACATTTATACACGTAATTTTTTTTATCGACTACTGCTTCCTAGGTGTTAGCGCTGTGAAGAAAAAACGGCGCAACAAACTTCACGCAACACATCTTTTAAAAATCAAGTTTGCATACAATTAATAAAGATTTTGCGAAGTTGAATTAACATTACCAGGCATCTTTGTCATTCAAATAATCGTTTATTTTATAATAGGCTTTCTTACAAAGTTATCTTGTCTATTTAGACATTTCCTTTTAATGAACCCAGGTATAATAAGTGTTATTATGGCAATGTTATTCTTATTATAACACATTTTGGTTTCATTTTCCAGCAATTGGAAGAGGTGCGGCAGGTCGGGTCCTACAAGAAAGGTACAATGATGACCGGAAAGAATGTAGCAGACATTGTGGTCATTCTTAAGACCCTGCCTACTAAAGAGGCCGTTGAAGGACTGTCTAACAAGGTAAGGCTCTGCACATCAAACAATCTGTGGTGAAATTCCCTCTATTCATTCAATAGTGGATATGCTGCTTCACATTAACAGTTTGAAAATCCTTGATATCTCACTATCAGCTCCAGGATGAGCCGTAAGTTGTAGACATTAGAAAATAATATGTTCATACAGAAAGTATCTAAGTGGGAGTGCAAGTTAGTGTGGGTTATGTGCCTAAGAATTTGCCAGGGGCCTCAAAGGGTCCGCCGCAAGTTATATCCCCATCCTAGTCTAAACAGAGGCACACATAAGTAATAGTACAGCAGACACACCCCCTAAGAAAGACTGTTCTTATAAACTTACCTAAATCAATGCAAGCTAAATTGAATCCTACGCTCATGGAAGAAAGTCGATGTTGAGTTATCACGCAAACAGTCGTACACGATACGCCTGGGTCCCTCGGCAATTGGGACCGTGGAGGTATATTTTTATACCTGAAGTGCTGAGTGAGACCGACCTGACATAGGTTTCTATAATTTAAGAGTTACTTAATTTCTATTTAATAGTTTATTGTACACACAAATATACAAAGAACAACACAAAGAAAAGAAAATTATACAAAAGGATAAGCTTATTTCTAAAGACATTTCTTCCAGCTAACCTGCGGTGAAGACAAGGGATTATGGAGAGGCAGTAGTCGCGTGTACCTACTATATATTAAATAATCATAGATAATATAACACAATAAGCATAAACTATAAATATTTCAGGTGAATGAAGAACTGAACAAGTTGATGCGAGCGGAGGGGGGCACCGGCGCGGGGAGTACGGTGGTGTGCGCGTGCCACGAGCGAGGGTTCACCGTGACGGCGGCCAGCGCGGCCGTCAGGGTGCTCGTCACCACGCTGCATCAGAACCTCAGGAAACTGGAGCCCGAGGTGAGGTGACGCCCTTAGGCACTGAACCTAACAGATGCAGAGTGGCTTGGTCATTGGACTCAAGTCGTGGGTACGGTCTCCACTAAGGACAGACAACTTTATACACGGTATTGGGAAGTCAGAAACTGTAAGAGATAGAGTAATTAGTTCTAAGAAACCATGACGTCGAATTTAGAGGTAAAAAGCTAATAAAATTTTGACAAAATCTAATAAAAATGACATTTTCTTAATTGTAGACACAAGGTTCTATTTCAACATATATCCCTTACAACCCTCACTATCAATTATGTTAATAAAAATATATACCTGTTTTTATAAATGTCTGCGTCTGCGAAATTGGAAGATTATTAAATAATGTTGCTTTGCAGGTCCATTTGGAGTACAAGTTGATCAGCAGCCACCTGGCCGCGATCCGCCACAGCCGCTGGTTCGAGGAGAACGCGCACCATTCTTCCATCAAGGTGAGTTCACTTCTTCTGCCTTCTAAACTGGCCTTTCTTAGACTTTTACCAAATTCAAGTGTATAGGACGAATACAAACATGCCACCAGAGCACCGAGGAAGTGTCGCTTAGAGCAAAGGATAACGCCATAACCTTTGATCTGCCCATGTGGGTATGGAAGATAGAAGATATGGAAGAAGTACCAAAGACATGTACTATTAGGCATTATATATTTATATTTAATGAATTTATTGTTGATATTATTGAACTGGATTATTCCAGAATGAATTATAAATATAATAAATAAATAAATGAATATGTCAGACATTCACACCAATTATCCAGTCCCAAACTAGGCAGAGCCTGTGGTATGGTTACTAGATAACGGATACACATACTTAAATAAATATATAAACATCCAAGACTTGGGTACAAACATATATATTCATCATACAAACATTTGCCCCTAGCGGGATTCGAACCCGCAACCTCCGGCGTGACAACCCGAGAGCTACCCGTTCCGCCACGGAGGTCGTCAAGTATTTAGTTAATGGGAAATCTAAAATTAACATATTGACATTGTACAAATTAGACTACCTATAGAATATTGCAAGCTACACCCTTGGGTAAATTTATACTGGAACCGTGATGTATCTTTAAGAACATGTATGTACCTATAAATTATGGCTAAATAAATGAAATGAATGAATGAATGACATATTTTAATTGCACGAAGTTATTTGTATTTATCGGTATACTAGCTTCTGCCTGCGACTTCGTCCGCGTGGTAAACTTAACATCACATGTAAGTATTTTCCGTAGTAATCAGATGCTTTTTCAGGGTAAAAACTATCCTATGTCCTATTCCAGGATCTAACCTATATGTGTGCCAAATTTCATCCCGATCCGTCCAGTTGTTGAAGCGTCATTGAGTAAGAAACATCCAAATATCCAAACTAGCATTTATAATATTAGTAGGATCACCAGATTACTCTGTTTGTTACTCAATCACGCTTCAACCACTGGATGGATCGTGATGAAACTTGGCACACATATAGGTTAGATCCTGGAATAGGACATAGGATAGTTTTTATCCCGAAAAACATCCCATTTCTACGGGAAATACATAATAATTTGTGATGTTAAGTAGTCCACGCGGACGAAGTCGCGGGCTACACAGCTAGTTTATAATAATAATAAACTATTTAACTTTACGGTGAACTGTTTAGATGCAATAAATAAAATACAATGTGTGGCAGGTTCTGATACGTCTCCTGCGCGACATGTGCGCGCGGCACTGCGGCCTGGAGCCGCTGACGCCGTGGATGATCGACCTCCTGGCGCACCACTGCATCATGAACAACCCCGCGCGGCAGGCGCTGCCCATCAACGTGGCCTTCAGGTGAGCGCACCGCGGTCGCATCAGGCCGGCGACACTCTGCTCTGATGTGTCCTGCACGACTGCACCGAGAACAATCCTTCAGGTCCTCGTTTTTAGATAGAATGGCGGTATTGAAGTAGGGAAGATGCGGCATTGCATATCCCGTGGGTGAATTCTAGTGTGGGATTCGTCTGGATTCCACCTTAAGAAGGTATGGTAGCATTGTTGTGTTCTGGTTTGACGTAGAAGAAGGAGTGTAGTTACAGGCATATTAGGTTCGGTTTGAGGCATATTCTAAGATACTCCTTAGGGTGTCAACGCACTTGTGGAAAACAACAAATAAACTTGTTTTACCAGGGTTAAGACTAAGTAAGATCAGTAAATCGTTCACGGAGCAATGTATACGCTTCTGCAACAAACTACCAGAGGATATCTTAAATATGACAGACAGAAAGTTTAAGATTCACATTAAAAAACAACTTTGTAAGAAAGCCTATTATAAAATAAACGATTATTTGAATGACAAAGATGCTTGGTACTAATGTTGATTCAGCTTCGCAATATCTTTATTAATAGTATGCAAACTTGATTTTTAAAAGATGTGTTGCGTGAAGTTTGTTGCGCCGTTTCTTCTTCACGGCGCTAACACCTAGGAAGCGGTAGTCAATAAAAAAAATTACGTGTATAAATGTACCAAGTGTACTCATATGCAATAAATGATTTTGACTTCGACATGGTGATTATGGCAAACTCCCGACAGACAGACAGCTCAACAAAAGAGCTATTCTACTGGAGAGGTTCATGTTCATCACTTGTTAAAAGTCCAAATAACTGTTGCGGAAGTAAGATCTGGTTTTTTTTTTTCCTCAGACGCGCGCTGGCGCTGGTGGCGGGCGGGCTGTTCCTGCCGGGCAGCGCGGGCCTGCCCGACCCGTGCGAGGCGGCGCACGCGCGCGCGCACACCGCGCTCGACCTGGCCGCGCAGGACATGGCCGCCGCCACCGCGCAGACGTGAGTACCGGAGTACCGCCCGCCTCGACACACACCCTGGGACTAGTCGCTCAGCGGGCTATGGAAAGAGTTGTGCTCGGATGTTTAGAAATTACCTTGGCGTATATACAATCTAAATCCCTGCCGATATAAATTATTCCATACCCACCTACATGTTTATATTATACGCACCCCGCTCGTGTCATTCCAGTCAGTCCATGCTGGGGGCATACTCCTGAAACACACCTGTGTATACATACGTTATCTCGTTTATTTTTAATATTTTCTGTGTACAATAGTTATAATAATATCCGCAGCATTTTGAGCAAGCTCAAGGCTCAGGAGCATACTTACAGAGAACGGCATCAACATTTTGAGCAAATGCAAGGCTCAGGAGCGTATAAAGTACGGCATCAGCATTTTGAAAGGATCAGGAGCATACTTACAAAGAACGGCATCTGCATTTTGGGCATGCTTAAGGCTTGGGAGCTTACTTACAACCCTTTACAGAGAACGTCATCAGCACGTATTTCAGTGGTTAGACTGTGACAGCGGTTAGGGGTAAAGAGAGAACTAAGCAAGATATGTAACTCACGGTTTACAATCCAAATAATTCATCATCGGGTTATTTTTGTCTGCTCTGCAGGAGCACAACCCTCTCTCATCTGCCGGAGACAGACGGAGGATTTGGCCTACACTCCCCGCGCTGGCCAGACGGGTTGGGGAGGCCCTATTGACGTTTTATAATGTATTCCCTTAGTCGCCTTGTACGACATCCACGGGAAGAGTTAGTGGTCCTATTCTACACTACCGGGAACCGCACGGCACTCAAATAATTGTCACACACTATTTGTGGCCAGGCACTTATTTTTCCTTTATATATTCACATCGATCGTTCTTTTATATGTACGGAGCGCGCTCGATAAGCTGTGGCGTGGTCCAGCGATGACGTGAGTCTCTTCTGATCTCGGAGGGTTTGGAAAAAGAAGGGTACTAAGGTACTGGGAGGATGGGAGTTATTCCCATTGTCACAAGACGAGGAAGCAGCTATAATAAATATGTTGGTTGTTGTCAGTTTGCTGCGCGTGGTGGCGCGCGGCGGGCACCGCTACGTGCTGGGGCTGCAGGCCTTCGAGGGCGGCAAGGACATCTCCACCGAGATCACGGTGTGGGACGGCGTCGTGGTGTCGCCCCTCGCGCCCGCCTACCAGGAGACGCCGGAGCCCATGGACACGGATGACAAAGGTAACTTGTAGTGTGTAAGTATTATAAGTTGCTTGTCATTGACTAGTTCATCTGATCTGATACATTATAAAACATCAATCAGGCCTCCCCGACCCGTCTGGCCAGCGCGGGGAGTGTAGGCCGAATCCTCCGTCTGTCTCCGGCAGATGAGAGAGGGTTGTGCTCCTGCAGTGGAGACAAAAATAACCTGATGATGATGAACTGATGCCGTGGGGTTCGCGACTTGGAATAGGGCTACCTCCATTATTCCTGGGGGTGTCGTCAAGGCGACTGAGGGATTGCACCAGGGTAGGGCAGCAGATCACGATTGTTACGTTAACCACCTCGTTGGCCTAGGGACCTAGTCGCTTGGTCATTGGGTTTGGTTGCCATAGCACAAGATAAATTCCTAGTTTGGGTTTAAACAAGTCTATGTATATTAAATACACAACGTTAAAATTTGACAGCACTAAAACTGTTGCTATCCTTGTCACACAGCATTATGAAGATAAAGACGAAACCAATTTTAGCGCTGTCAAATTTTAAATGTGTGCCTTCAGAATCGGGCCCAATATTTACTTTATTTATTACTGCGATCACCAATCCGCCTGGCAAGCGTGGTGATTATGGCAAATCACCCAAATGACAGCTCACCAATAGTGGCATTCTATTGGGGAGGCTTATGTTCAGCAGTGGACGTATTTCGGCTGATTAATTATGATCGCGTCGTCGGCTTCGTGGCTTGGACTCGAGCACCGGAGATTGTGAGTTCGATTCCCACTGGGGGCAGATAACTTATTTTTTGGCAGCGTACATACTTAACTTCAGTAATAATTATGCTAGTAATTAATTAATTTTAAAATTGTAATTTCAAACAAAATCCATTTCGCCGACCTTCTAGAATACTGCTTAAAAGTATTATATGATATTTTAAAGTATTCAATCGTTTTTAGCCAGATTTTAATGTTTAGCCTCCCCAACCCGCCTGGCCAGCGCGGAGAGTGTAGGCCAAATCCTCCGTCTGTCTCCGGCAGATGAGAGAGGGTTGTGCTCCTGCAGTGGAGATAAAAATAACCTGATGATGAATGTTTAAAAATAAGGCCCGCAAAATTGTTTTTGTTGATAAGTGTATCGTAGTAGTATAATAAAAAAATCTTTGCGGAGATACTCGTACTTCAGGTCAGCTAAAAAAATAATTGATGAAACCTTGTGGACAAACAAAAATTATGCTGTTCACTTTATTTATTTAATAGTTTATTGTACACACAAATATACAAAGTACAACACAAAGAAAGAAAATTATACAAAAGATTGAGCTTATTTCTAAAGAAATTTCTTCCAGCTAACCTGCGGTGAAGACAGAGGATTATAGACATAGACATTTATTATTGGTAATCGGCAATTACAGGTCATACAATTTTAAAATCTGTAACATAACATAGTAATAAATATTATATAAAATGATTACGTCTCATAAAATAATATAAAAGAATAAACAAACATTAAACACTACTAATTAATTACATTTACAATAGAGAGGCAGTAGACACTTTGCTGATTTTTTTTTTCCATTTGTTCCAGATGACGACGGTCTTCAAGACGGCGTAGCGGCGTAGACTTAAGACTAGACTACCATAAAGTATAATATGTCTAAATATATTCGATTTAAGGAATTTTGTTGTTTAATTTTTTTTATTTATTAATTTAACTCTTTATTGCACACACACACAGATAAAACAAAATACATTAAAAAGAAACACAAGTACAAAGGGCGAACTTATCTCTGAGAGTGATTTCTTCCAGCAGACCCACGTGAGCGAATTGAAATAAGATTTTTATGTGGCCGTTTTTTGTGGCATTTGAGAGCGCCAGTGGCTTACAACTGTAAAGGAAAACTTCGTGAGGTAACCCTCGATTCCAACATTGAATTAAACAATAAATAAAACCAAGCCGGGTTAGTTAAACCATTTGTAACTCAAGAACGTTAGGGCCGATTTTAATGGTCTCTGATTTGTTGGATTCGTCTGCGCCCCGATTAGCAGAATAACTTTAAATATCAGAAAAATTCAGGGGAAAAAAATTACACAGAAAATTAATTTTAAATAAATTAGGTTTGGACCTCCGCCATCTTCCGCAATTGACAGCTCACATCACGCAAGCTTATATAGTTTACTTATAGCTTATTTGTAATAATCGATGTCCACTGCAATATTTTGGACAATTCTCACGACATCTTTATAAATTGTAGCCTATGTGTTATTCTGATGTATAAGCTATATTATTGTAAAGTTTCATTAATATCCATTCAGTAGTTTTTACGTGAAAGAGTAACAAACATCCATCCATACTTACAAACTTTCGCGTTTTTATTATTAAGTAGGATTATCGCGAGTGACTTCGGTACAACTGACAGACCGAGTGTGTACAGGCCTTCCCCAATGAATGCCACCACAAAATAAACATTGTTGCTACTCATGGGGGGTTTTGCTGCCCCTCTGGGCAGACGTGTGGCCATCGCAGTACTAGGCCTCGCAGCGGTGACGCTACTGCCCGCCCCTTGTCTGGTTATACCGCTATTGGGTCTCGTTGGTCAATCAGCAGTGTGCAGCGCGTCCAGGCATCAACTAGCATGCATGTCAGGTTGGCATTTGGAGCACCGGATGTCTTTGCGCTCCCTTATACCCCGCGAACCCCGTACAAACTCATTCTATTTATTATACCATTCTTTTTGATGCAGTCATAATTTTAAAATGAAGAGCCAAATGTCAATGTCAATAAGACTTCAAATCAAAATCATTTAGGCACACGTGCAAAGAGAAATTTCTGTTAGGAAAATTAATGTATTAAAATAAAAAGTCGACTAAAACATGTTTTCGAAAAGACCTACCTCATAAAAAATCAGAAATGGCGTATCGGCGTGACGTTGGCACCATCACGCTTTTCAACGACAAAAACTGTTCGCTGGATGAAACTCTCCAGGAGCGCTATAGCAAATGCAGCCTTCTGAATATAATACAGCACATAGATATATACGGCAAATGCCGTGTCAGCTATCTGGAGCAGAACAAAGTAAGGATCCGTGGAAACGATGCTTCCTTTTCTGTAACGTCCATTGCTTCGTCTGCGAGGAAATTTTCGAAGATCGATTCAACTTTCCCTGTTGCACAGAGTCTTGGAGATTCAAAGTTGAGTAAATTCTCAGTGACTACGAAGGTGTCTGGCTTGTGGCCAGGTCACGATATTTTGTCCAAGAAAAACAAGAAGATTCGACCCTTTTAGTGGAAGTTTTGTCGTCTAGTCGTTTAGTGCTTGTAAAAAAGTTCAAACACTGTTTTATTCAAATCGTGAAGACTAGTTGTTCCGACTTTCTTAGAGATAATAAGTTCTTCTAAGTTCACAAAAGCATAAGACTGTAATGTCACTAAGGATGTTTACCTTTTTTTTTTTAAGAAAAGCTGGAATATAAGACTTTTAGTTATATTACAAAGACCCCTTGAATCGCCTTGTTGACTTGCGTCATTTTGGCAGAGCCACAGTCTCTGATTTGAAATCTAGATATTGTACTCGAAAATTAGAATTTGTACTTCCATTTGCTGATTCGGAGATTCGACGAAGAACTAAGGTTACTTCACTAAGCCGAAACGATTAGGTAGAAAGTTAGTGGCAGTGGGCAGGACACGTTTGTCCCAGAACCGATGGCAGTTTGGGCGGACGAGCTCTCGTGTGAAGACCGCATACCGACAGATGGACCGACTTCCTGAAAAAACTGTCTGGAAGCAGCTGGACGAGGAGAGCGGATGTGGCGCTCGATGGAGAAGAATTATGTCCAACAGTGGACGTCCCACTTAGGGTGGTAACGCATGTGGACCGTTGTACATCAGCTACCAGGGGGCCAATTCTACTATTTTCAATATTTATCGTTCGGTTAAACAAAGTTACGTTTTTAACAGACGCTATTTTGACAGCAATGGGTTTAATGCGTTTCATTTTTACCTGAGACAACTGTCAAAATGAATGTTCGTTCCATATACGTCTGACGTTTGTTTAAACGTTAGCTACTACTGAAACTAGGTTACCGTAAAATCTAAATTTACGAAACTCTGTCACAAACAAGGCCTGTACAGTAAGTTCCGTTAAAATGGAATTAGGTTACCGTAAAATCTAAATTTACGAAACTCGGTTACAAACAAGGCCTGTACAGTAAGTTCCGTTAAAATGGAATTAGGTTACCGAAAATCTAAATTTACGAAACTCGGTTACAAACAAGGCCCGAACAATAAATTCCGTTAAAATATAACTGTAGCTGAGAAGAACCGAGGACCGGGTACAATGGCGTACCTTGAGAGCCTATGTCCAGCAGTGGATTCTATTCTTGCAGACTGATGATAATGAAGAAAATATAACTGGGTTACCAGAAAAATTAAAATCACAAATAAAACACAGAAATACAAAGTAAGATGTCTATATCTTGAAAAATTAAAACAATAATTTACTTTTTATATGGACAAAAATAATAATTAAAATTAACATTAAAAAAATTGCTATGGCTATGTTTGTTATTCTATTACTATTAACAGTAATAATAACATTGCTATACAAATACTGCGGTAATCTCAGATAAAAAAATAATGATTTTTGTTATAGTTTTAACTAAATTTAAAAATTATGTACAATTATTACTAAGTAGCGAGAAACAAAGTAAGACAGGAGACAAACACTACAAATGGATCTAAATAAAGTTAATACGCACAGCATGTTTGGGTCTATCCATTTCTAATATATTCACACCAATTATCCAGTCCCAAACTAGGCAGAGCCTGTGGTATGGTTACTAGATAACGGATACACATACTTAAATATATAAACATCCAAGACTTGGGTACAAACATCATACGAACATTTGCCCCTAGCGGGATTCGAAGAGCCAGTCCGAGAGCTACCCCGTTCCGCCACGGAGGTCGTCAACAATCTCAAACTACAATTTTATCCTGTGCTATGGTAATTTAACAAGGATAGGACAGTTCATAAATATGACTTCCAGACCGGAACCAACTTGTACAAAGTGGTCTGTCCCCAGTGGGAATCTAACCCACGACCTCGGGGTTGAGTCCAACGACCGAGTCACTAGGCCACGTTTACAATGATGTATTTTATTTGGATTGCATTACGTGGTAGACCATAGATGTACCAAACATGCTGTAGTTTTGGTTAAAAATTATTTGCAGAATTCTCTCAAGTCGTACTTGCTTCTAAATATAAGTAGTTATTTCTCTTTAAAATATAAAAATAGCATTATCTTATTTATTTTCTAAGTAAGCCGATTGACATTTGACTTTTAGGCCTTTTCTTAACAATTTAAATGAATAATCGCTGAAAATAAGAAAGTATATCGTAGGCTCATTGTAATTCAAATTATTTATTCAATACTAGTTGTGCCCCTACCCGTAATTCTACCTCATCGCTATCTGAACTCCGCCAAGCATTCTCCTACTTTGAGCGAGTTTTTGAAAACTATACATTAATTCTCACAACTTTTGGTTGAGTAAGCTGATTGCGATGAAATAATGACGAAATGTTACTCCGAATTAACCACTATGTTTTTCTGAAAGCTCCATAGGAATTTGTTCACTAGTTTCTACGTATGTGTGCACAAACAGACAAAAAATAAAAAAAAAGATCTTAATGTTGTCTATTACTTATTATTTATTCCCCAAATATATATTTTTTGCATATATTTTTAAAGTATAGACACGCATCTTTACGTTTCTAGTTAATAGATGAGCTGAATTTGATCTGTATTAAAAATTACGAATATGAATTGCAAGAAGTCGCTTACCTACAAATATCCGTATTTTAACAAAAGTGCGAATATGCCAAATGGTGTAATGGTATATTCGTCCTTCTGCCAAAAGACCGACGATACAGAAAGTACTCGATGCAGAAATCGCAATATATAAAAGAAATATAAAAATTATATTTCTTTAGTCTATATTCCCAGTAGTCCTACCAAATAGACTCTGTGCACACGCAGCGGACGATCCGCAACGGAATCTGCTCTATTCAAAGCGGCAGCGGACGCGCCGCTCAAGGACACAACAGCGGTGAAACATAGTTTATAATAATATTATATAATAATAATAGACAATTGTTATTACTCATAAATTTTTCGAAATAAAAAAATAGAATACTTGATAAGTTAAGATTATATAGAATATTAAGAAATACTGAATTCTCATAAATGTAAATAAATAAAATATAAAAAACTTAATTAGTACTTAATATAAACAATAATTATATAGATATATCTTTTAATTTTGACCTAACACTAAATTAAGATCATGTAACGATCACCATGAAAATGCCATAAATAATAATAATAATAATAACCACTAGCGAGAGCGCGGCAGCTCACCCAAACTCATAAGTGCTAAAGAGCTAGCCGCCGCGGAAGAGCCGCTGTTCGGAGCATTGTTTCAACGGACTGTCCGCTGTTGCATATGCATAGATACATACAATCCGTTGCGGTTCGTCCGCTGTATATTCCACATCTAACAAAAACGTACTCTTCGCGTGTCTGTACATTGAAAATAATTGCACGAAAAAAAATTGGGGGGGGGGGGGGGGGGGTGTGTGTGTGTGTGTGTGTGTGTGTGTGTTTAAGGGTAAGGTTATGTAACAGAACACATTTAGATCATTTTTGGAATGTTTGTCTTGTCTGTTAGTTTGTGCACGCATCACGTAAAGACAGAAACATAGGGCTTAACTCTGAGTAATATTTAGTCTTTTTAGTCGTAATCGGATTGAGTGAGTAGTATACGCGAGCGGAGCCGCGGGCACAGCTACTTCACAAAATAATTAACAAAATCACTAATGACGAAACATATATTCTTTTACACATTCCTCACCTCTGACCAAACGTGTAACAAAAAATCAGGTTTTGTTGTTTCCGACGAAAGTGGCAAGTGATGTGGTCTAAATCGTGCGCACGAGCCTTATATTATGAAAGTAGGTACTCCAGGCAAAGGCGTAACTGAGCAGGTTCCTGCGGTAGTGGCGCGGTGCGGGAGGGGAGTGTTGTCTTTGCGTCACGTGACGCGACACTTCAGTCGAGCGTCGTGTGTAGCGAGAAAGCTCTGTGACGTCACACGCCGCCCCTCCCGCGCCGCGCTACTACCGCAGGAACCTTCTCGGTTATGCGGTTTTGCCAATACAAGGGAAAACGATAGATTGATGGGTAATGAAGGAAGTAAGTGACAATCCAATAAAATAATTAGATCTATTATCATCATACACTAATTAGGCACTCAAACCATACTGTACATTAAAATACAGAATGTTACTAAATACCCATAACTGACACGTCACAGAAGTCTTCAGTATCAAATAAAAAGCAGCCTAGTCGGTAGTACACCAGCCTGCGAAGCTCGGGGTCGCGGGTTCGAACCCCGCCTAGGGCAAACATTTGTGTGATGAACACTTGTGTTTGCCTTGTGACTGGATGTTATTTATATATTATATTATGTATTTATGTATGTATACCAGTTGTCTGATACCCATATTACAGGCTCTGCCTAGTTTGGGATCAGGTGGCCGTGTGTGAAATGTCCCCATATAATATATAATATATATATATATATATATATAAATACTGAATAACAGATGTGGCCTTCGATTCAGCGCCAAAGCACACCAGAGAAAATGGAAACTTGATGCATTTGACGCGTGGTAAAATCTTTTGCTTCCCACGGGAAACATCGGAAACGCTGTAACCGAACACCGAGGTAAGGTTTTGATATTGCAAATTCGGCGTCAGACCAAAAAATCTACATCGAATGGACATCCATTGCACGTAGATTTTTTCCAGTTACTGCGTTTCCGCTTTTTTGCGTCGATATTTTATTTATTTATACTTTATTGTACACAAATATAAGTCGCACAACTAATTTAAACACAAGATGTACACTTAACTCTGTAAGAGTTTTCTTCCAGTAAACCTTTGGGTGAAAGAGAAAAGCAAAGCAGATAGGCAGACAGCAGTGCACATTATAGTGAGAATAGAAGATATCGTTCAATCGAAGGGGAACAACTCGAAAATAACTGTTCTGAATTTTAAGTTTTTTGACTCTCTTACTGGACTGGTAAAGGCCGATGGCTTTGCATACACACATAATGCTCACGCCTTAGTCCCAGAGAGGTAGGCAGAGACAATGCAGACCTACGCCCGCTTTTCGCCTATTGAACTAACCCATCGATACATTCCCATGTAAAAGTAGCATATGTTCTTCAAACATGTCTTGAGCGGTTTAATTTGAAGTCATACAAACATGGATTGGTCAGTATTTGATACTAAATGCTTCTACAACAGATTCAAAGTATTTAGCAACACCCATAATGTCTTTCCTTCTTAATCTAAGCGTCAGTCAACCTTAACTGACTATACTGCGTGTTAAGTTCTTAACTATACAAAATATACAATTAATTTTTGTAAAATCTTTTTGTTTTTGACTAATATTATAGTAATTTGACAAAATGTAATGTAAATGCTTGTTTCGCCCGGTTGTGAGAGAATCGAGTTAGGTTCACACCTAAGAGTCCCTGCAGACTGCAAACTTTATATCGGCCGATAATTTAGTCAGGCTCTGTATAAAGATGTATGCAAGTGCGCACACTATGACGATTTGTTGGCCCAGTGTGCGCACTAGCAGCTCAAGCCGACTAAATTATCGGCCGATATAAAGTTCGCAGTCTGGGTGGACTCTAAGGGTGCAGTTGATTTATCCGTCTGATTTATCCGTTGTTAGACTGTTAGTTTGATTAGTGACAGAATGTGGAAACGAGAAATGGTCCGAGGTGTTGCGTTTGGTGTTTTAAACTATCTAACAGAATGCATTTATTTTTTATGTTGTTAGACCATGTGATGTGTATTGATAATGAGGGTGGATCCGAATAACTGCGGAACTCAGTAATAAAGTGACTATCAACCATTGAACACGTGTTTTATTTTCAGCCAGCTTCCACAAATGTATAACTGGCGACGAGGATAGGATTTATTGGATGAATTTTCATTCGTTATGTGTTAGACCAATATAACAAATCAATTTATTCCGAATTGTTAGATAAATCTAACAGAACGCTTTTTTCCGGTTCGTCCGCTATTCGAACTAACAGTCTAACTAAACGAAACGGACGGATGAATGTTTATTAAAACCACAAAAAGTTCTATATTATATACAATCCTGTGTCTTTCGTTAGCAAAAATAAAATTACATTGGAATCGGAGAACATTGAACTGATATTGAATTAAAGAACTTGGTAATTCTTTTAAGGGTTACGTCAAAAATTCAAAGCCCAATAGTAATGTACTCCCTTAACAAACTGGAAATTTTTAATTTTTTTCATCAGCATATTTTGACACTCCTAAAACATATTTAGTATTTACTTATCAGAATACACTTGTGTACATCTTAAAAAAAATCAACATTTCAGTACATTTATAAACTTATTTATTTTACTAATCCAGGCATAGAAGGTCCAGTGTTAACGAAAGCGGACCAACATTTCAATGTATAGATTTGTGTCTAAGGCCTATATCCAACAGCGGACGTTGTTTATATATATAGATGTGTCTAAAAAATTTACTTTTAATTTATTGTTTAACATTCTACAATTTTATTTAAAAAGGCGTAAGCGCCATACCGAGGTAGATCCGACCTTATGACGACAATCTAAGCACCAATTTGGTGTATCTCCAATTGACCAGTCTCCATAGTGCAAAAGCATTAAGCACCTTTATTATTAAGTATTCAATTCCTTACGCTCATGATTCCTTGCCTACTTAAGCCTTTACAATATTTAATGTAGTTAAATCATTTTCTATGTACAAAGTGTAACAATATATCTGTAGTACGGTGAATTTTCCAGCGTTTCAACCGCTGTCATTGTCGTAACCCCCAGTGCCGAAAGTGGCGCAAAAAGACTAGTCACGATTTTTTTTTACTGACTTTTGATACTGAATAGGTCTGTAATGGGGCGTTTTGATACTGAATAGGTCTGTAATGGGGCGTTTTGATACTGAATAGGTCTGTAATGGGGCGTTTTGATACTGAATAGGTCTGTAATGGGGCGTTTTGATACTGAATAGGTCTGTAATAGGGCGTTTTGATGCTGAATAGCTCTGTAATGGGGTCATACATGTATTATTGTTACACTTTATACAACTATGTACACAGACAAATTTGATTGTTTTTTTTTAAATTAAATTTTATTGACATTTACACCAATTAAGAAAATTAAGTAGATATAATTGGTTACAATAATTTATTTGTACCTATTTTTTTTTATTTGGCACTTACAACAATTTCATACCGCGTTTTTAAAGTATCATAGCATATATTTTTAAATTTGAGTTGCTTAAAAATGTCTCGAGCTACTCACTAGGGGGTAGCGTTTTATCGCAGCGATTTCTCGCTGGCAGCCATCTTGTCAGATTCGACCTTAAATCAAGCAATCACAGCTTACTTTAAAAGTGGATTCACAATATAATTTATCACCGCGTTTTGCAAGTGTTGCGATGAACATTTTTTATTTATCATATGTATTGCAGTAAATGGCTATGACACTAGTCACAGCGTTTTATCGCTGCATCTTTAGTATTGGCCGTGCTTAAAATCCTTAGACACTTAAGACATTTTGGTGGAAATTTTTGGCAGCTCTCAATGTTGCCAACACACAAAAAAGACAAGAGACATACTAGTCGTAATGGCTGGAGGCTAAGCTCGTTCTGGACGAATGTAACGCTGAACTGTGCTGGGGCATTGTGCTGGGTGGCGGGGGGAGCCGAGCGTTCGCCGCCTGTCTCTCTTGCTCTTCGAGTTGGGTCGCGAACTCGTCATCCAAAACCTGTGGGTTTGACAAAAATAATAAGAATTCTTAAAGATGACATTATTATAAGTTGTCAACTTTACTGTAGGAACTCGACATTTTTCCCGAGTTTAAAATACCCTATGACCATTAGGAACTCATCAGCATTTCAACAGAGAAAGAATTTAAAGAATCGGATCCGTAGTTACGGAGTCAACCTCGAGCTAACTCAAGAACTTTTATAAATCAGTGTAGACCAATTAAATAAAATTAATGTTTCTGGCAGTGATGTTGTTATCGGAATTAGGTAGTGTCATCAAAGTGATATCACAAAAAAACGTATTTACATCAAAACGGTGATACCTCAAAAGATAAAAGTGCATATTTACAACAATGAAAAATTAGTGCTGTAAAATTAAAAAAAAATTAACACATACCATGCAATCGTTTTCCAGCCACGGCGGTCAGTATCCAATGCTCTCGTGTTATTATCGCACCAAAACCTGGCTTTGGCTGTTAATATCGTGAAGCTGTTCGCAAATAACGCTTTTTTAAATGTTGCCAGATTAAAAAAAAGATTTCAATAAAATAAAAGTTTATATTGTAAGACTTTCTTATTCGTTAAACCCTACACTACAATAGGAATCTGCGTAAAGACATTATTTGACTTGTTTTTATTTTGTAAATATATATTTGTTTTTTTTGATACGTGCAATTTGATTATTTCTCATCGCACCTTTTGACTTGTAAATTTTACCAATAAATATATTTATTAGCTTTCTCTATTCTATATTATACTTTTTTTAATCGATGTATATCTTTTATTTTGTAAATATATATTTGTTTTTTTTGATACGTGCAATTTGATTATTTCTCATCGCACCTTTTGACTTGTAAATTTTACCAATAAATATATTTATTAGCTTTCTCTATTCTATATTATACTTTTTTTAATCGATGTATATCTAGTCTACCAACGAAAACTAAATTGAGGTCTATCTGTAGAAGATCTACTATTAGGAAGAGTACTATAAAAAAAATTTACAAACAAAGGGTCTAGCGGGTTAAGCTTATAAAAACTGCACTCGCGTCTGATGAAGGGTTACCTTGTTTTAATGTTCTTCATTTAAAATAGCCATACAATTAATCTCAGATCCCTAACCCCTATAATAAGGGAACAAATGGGGTAACAACCCTAAAAGTATTTTTTTTATTTTTCACTACCTATTGAAGATATCTTTATGAAATTTAAACTGTACATGACTATCCATAAAATTATTATAATTAATTTTTTTTTTAGAATTTTTGCGACATTGGAAAGTGTAAAAACGAGAAGTATATTTTTTGGGGGTGGTTTTTTATACTTACCCCCAAAGTGACACCTACCAAAATATTATATGTTATTTATTCATTAGTTAGCTATTACAAGTTAAAACTACAAAAGTGTCGAATTGGTGGTACATATCTTTAAAAAATAAAAACCAATTATGGATACGTACTTATGCGATTTGACAGCATTCGACCGCACGAATTTCGAACTCGTGATGTATCTACTATGTTGAACCAATACTATTATTGCATTAATGAAGGATTGGTTGAAACTGAGAACTTAAATCATCGTAGAAAACCTTTTACGAAACTATATATATTCTTCATATACTATCTTCAACTAGTCTGATAGGTTTTCCAGAACAGTCAAGAAACTTATCTTAAAATATTATTTACTGGCACGTATCAATTGTCACAAGCAGTATGTTATCTTGCTGAAATAATAATTGAATTCCCACATAGGTATTCTAATTCGGCTCATACTCGATAATGCAAATATATGTCTTGTTATTGACGTGCCTTGATCGTACTTTTACTTTTACAATATTTTCGGCGATCTTTTAAAAATTCAAGGTTTAATTCGTTGTCAGTTAACCCGCTAGACCCTTTAAGAAAAAGTCAAGTTAAAAATGTGTGTCTTTAGAATGAAGCCCTAATTCTAGGCCAATAATTACTGGATATAATTAATTTTTATATCCAGTAATTATTAAACCATGAAAATATATATTAAAAAAATATATAAATAATTACAGATAAAAAATTGGATACAAATTATTTATTGGGTTTCCTTTTTTCGATAACCTGGCAACATTTTTTAAAACGTAAATGGAAATGTTTCAAAAAGCACATGCACATTGAAACATGCTTAGCATTATGGTTTATTTTCAATACAAATATATTATTTTCATTTGCTCCTCGCACCAATGTGGTTGAAACTTTATACTGTATCTTACAAATATAATGTAGTGACCAGTAACAGAGTCATTCAGAATCCAACCATTAACAACTTTCTATTCTACGACTTGAGAAAAAAAACGGCATATATGTACATATATCTTTGTTGTTATTATTAATTTTGGCACAATAAAGCGTTTACATACATAAATTTCATTCCAAATAAATAGTCGAATGAAAACAAACGCATTTGCGTCTGGAAAACCAAATAAATAATAGATGGTGTTCGTAAGTGGACCGCAAAGTTTACATGGTAATACAAACCTGTTTTTGCCGCTGGTGACCCTTTCATGTACACGTTACCGAGACGCAAATAGCGTTGGTTTTCGTATGACTATTGGTTTGGAATGAAATATACAACTCTCCATATATTTGTTTGTCAAGCAGTAAACATTAAAGTCAACCTTATATCTCTGTAACAGTTCACCTGTAGACGGCAATAAGTAATTGCCAAATGGTGCTTACGTCATTATCTCCAGCAGTTTTTGATATAACGTGTAAGTGCCCACCGAAAATTCTTCCGCGCTGTCACCAAAATTAATTTTAACACCGCCACCACAGTAAAAGTCCAAAAAAGCTTTATAGACGTAACTTTTTTATTTACATTCTCATATTACAGTTATATTGCGAATATTTTAATACGACGTTATATATGAACAGCGTCGTTTAGCCTCGTTTGGGGTTTATAGCCCTTTGGACATTGCGTAACAATTACAAAATTGCGACATTAGATTGGCCAAAGTGGCGATACATCGTCTCTGCCTACTCCTCTGGGATCAAGGCGTGAGCATTATGTGTGTGTGTGTGTGTGTGTGTGTGTGTGTGTGTGTGTGTGTGTGTGTGTGTGTGTGTGTGTGTGTGTGTGTGTGTGTGTAAGTATGTGTGTATGTGTGTATGCGTGTGTGTATGTATGTATGTAACAATTACAAAGAACCAGAGGCAAGTAGCCAAGGAGGCCTACTCGATAATATACGTCGTATTCAAAGCCATTTGGAACTGTATAACATGTCATATGGCACATTCCGATAAGCGTTTGACATCTGACACATGACGTGCAATATGACTTTGTACCCCTATGGAGTAGGCCCTCAAGTTCTAGTAATACAGCGTATTGCTAAAAAATTACAAATAATATAAATAACGATTATTTTAATATGATTTATATTATTGAAAAAGGAGCTTAAGTTCCGCTTATGATCTTTTGCGTAACAATTATGAATGGGAAGTCAAAATAGGGCCAAGCGACAACTAGCAAGTGTTTACACATTTGAAGTTACTTCAAAACGCACAGTAAAATCTTAATTAAAATAAAATTATTGTAATTATTTTAATACGACATAAATAAGTACTTACACTATATGTCGCTTAGCCCAATGATTGCAATTATTATCAAAATATATAACAAGAAAATTCTTGCAACGATCTCTATGTACTACTAGATGGAGCGTTCCAAACAATCGCTCTGTTCCACACAAGTAGCCACAACTCTTTCACATTCACTTTGAAACTTGTGCAGTTACTGCTCAGAACATTTAATTATTTACTAAATATTGACATTATTTAACCGTAGCGTCAATATTTAGTAATAATTAAATGTTCTGAGTAGTAACTGCACAAGTTTCATTGTGAATGTGAAAGAGTTGTGACTACTTGCGTGGAAAAGAGCGATTGTTTGGAACGCTCCATCTAGTAGTACATAGAGATCGTTGCAAGAAACGGTTAAAATTACTAAACGACCCATTTTCTTGCAACAAATCACTAAATACAGTTTCAAAACTTAAAAAAGAGCAAATATTAAATATCTACAAATTAAAATATCTGTACCTCGGAAGACAGGACACTATCAGGCCTTCCTTACTCGATCGAACGTTCTCACATCACCCGTACAGAGTAATAAAAACGCTAAGTCGAGCTCCTTTGACATATTTTTGCGTGTAATGTCTGACAGTAGATGATTTAAAGCGTATTTTCGTTTTACTAGGGAGTGACTGATGTTACGTAGTAACTATTAAATAATCTGTAAAACTATGTCCAATGCAGTAATATTTATTTTGCTCTTTTTGATTATTACTAATAATTTTTTACTACTAAAATATCAACGAATTTATTTAACTATTACATATATACAGCAAGTGGGAAGGACATATATAGACTTCAAGTGTTAAAATTTGAATTATTAACCATAGTGCTATTAAAACTAGCAAATATGCATCATGAAGAAATATTTAAAGGTCAGCGATTCCCAAAGTGATCGATACCGACCCCTTCGGGTCGAAATCTGTTTCCCAGGGGCCGACGTAAACGAAAACTGATTCTGGGGGACGACGAGGTCTAAAAATCGACCCCTATTAATCAACACAAGTTCTTATTTGAAACTTTCAAGATACTGTATAAGTTTTGTTACGTGTACCAGCTTGTTATAAGAATGACTAATATTTTAGTAGGAAGTATCGTTGTTGTATCATTTTAATTTTATTATCCATTTACTAACATAGACTTAAGTTTTATTGATACTAACAACATTTTATGGACTGATTTAATAAATGATTTCATTGTTGTACTTTAAAAAAACTAGAGATAGGATTTTTAAAGTAATTTGGCAATGGGGGTCTGAGGTATCAGTTCATTTTGGAAAAGGGGCTCTTGCCCAAAATCTCTCGGTAAATCGTTTGTGTCGGAGCTATGAATAAATGACCTATTCTATTCATTATATTCTTGTTTCACATAATATAGGAAGTTGGTATAATTTTAAAAACTAAATGGCAACATTGTGACGATGCTTATTTTTATATGGAACGTTGTATTTAAGCGCTGACATATTTTTTTTAACTTTGTTTATATAGCTTCTACGCTAAGGTTTGTCACCAAGTTGAAAAGGAATATATACATTTATAAATAATTAATTAGTTATTATTATTTGACGCATTAAACTAATCCTTTCAGTTACTCTAAGGTTGATTGGAAGAGGTCTCTTAGTGGGATACGTCCGTTGTTAATTTTGATACAATAAAGCGTATACATACATATTATGTTAAATAATAAGGAAAATAAAAATAATTAAAAGGAGTTTATAGCCCGCATGATAACCACTCAATCGTCCCGGGAACTACAGTTCCCAAAACGCAGTGACAGCGCACTGAAAGTTTCAACTCCTGCGCACAATAATTGCTATTCTTGTCAATTAGGCATATGTATGTATGTTAACGCTTTATTGTACCAAAAATCACAACAGTAATAAAACAGGAATTAAACAGTGTACAAAGGCGGACTTATAATAGATGAGATTAATTTATTTAAAAAAAAAAAAACTCCACGATCTGTTGATAGAAAAATGTTATAGTTTGGAAGAATTTCTTGGTGACGGTTCAATTTAAGGTTTCTATTTGTATCTAAATAACTCTTAAATTTTTTTGTAACTTTGTTTTTAAATGCATGCTTTACAGCGACACAATGTTGTATGCCCACGTGGCGGGACATAGCTGAGCTCTAACTGTGACATGTAATCCTTTATATACCTATGACCTACAATAAAGATATTTCATTTCATATCCCACTTAGGGATCTCTTAAAATTGCGAACGATCATCATCATCATCAGGTTATTTTTGTCTCCACTGCAGGAGCACAAACCTCTCTCATCTGCCGGAGACAGACGGAGGATGGAACGTATAATTGAAATTTATAATAATATATATAATAAATAACAGTTTCATGTTAGGAAATTTTGAAACCTACCGTCACGTCAGCGGGACGTTTGTGATATACAATACTATGTCAGCACTATACTACGCCCCATATACGAGCAACAACTATCGATGACAATTTAAATCATATTTATTAATCATTAAAGAACACTATTCATATCTAATTTAAAAATTAAATAATAAATATCGTTTACAATTTATTACAACAAGTAGAGTACAATAAAAAATATTATTTTCTATCGATGGAAGCATGGATTTAATAAGCATTTTAATTTTTAAGGCCGACCACAAAAATAAAAAAAGATTTGCAATATATTGCAGAAACTATCAAACGCTTATTCGTTTCGCGCGACAAAAAAAAATCTACAAAAATATTGCGAGGTTTTTAACTACAAAACTGCATCTCCTCACTGGAATGCGAGGCATGAAGGGTGCACGGGAGGGGCGCGCTGTGTCCGAAAATCGGCACGCGCGAGACTGAATTAAACAAACGGCTACAACCACTCTATCTGTATAAAAGTTTCTGTGAACATAATCGTGTGTCTTTGCCACACAGGATATTCTAAACGACAGTTCGCATGACATGACAAACAGAAATATTAGTTTCCCCATTTGATGAATTTGGCACATTTACTGACTTATAATTATACTAGCTGTGCCCGCGGCTCCGCTCGCGTGGACTACAGAATCCGCTCCCGTCCCCACTCCCACTCAAAATCTCAATCCCAATCCTGATCCCATCCCACTCCCACTCCCGCTCCAACTGTAGTACAAACCATTCGCAATATGAATTGTACCGAACATAACAATTATACTTCTTTTGTTGTATTGCATATAATGGCTTGTAGAAAAATGGAATGGCGTATCAAGATGAAACATGCGCCAGATTTTAAGTTAGACCTCCAGCAAGACAACTGTGGAAACTGCATCAAATTTCATGCGGAAGTTTTTGCATGATGAGGTAAAAAACATACATACAGATAGACAAAAATTCTAAAAATAATTATTTTGGCTTCTTTTGACCCTATAAAGACCCGTCATATACATTTTTCTACAATATTTCCCATGTACAGACAGACATAGGCCAGTGACAGTTTTATTATAGGTATAGATTACCCGTCTCAATTATATATCGTTGTTAGAGCTGCAATATAATAGAGAATTTCGATCTTATTGCAAAGGAGTTCGAATTTTTATTAGGAAATGGGTCCCAAATTAACTTACGCGACAGTACACGCAAAGTTATTGCGATTTTTCTCTTGTAAATAAATGTCTTTTTTATTTTTATGGTTGAGGCATTAAAAAGCAAGCTCAATTGGAAAACATGCTCGTTTCTAACATACAAGCAATTTTAAATCAATGTGTATTATTGAAATAGAAGGATATGATTTTCTAATTAGAGACAGTAATAAAAACATCTAAAAAGGAAGACATTCTCAAAAGAAGCCCGTAAAAGTCCAGCAGACTTTGAATATTCGTTCTATTTCAAAAATAACCTCCAAAATAGATACTAATTGCTTGTAAAATGTCTATTAGGCGACGGAATCCGGTGGTTCCTTGCTCTTATCAGATATAATCGACTTCCTGATATTCAGAGTCGACAGCTGACTGACAGGTATGTCTGGAGAGTTGGAGTAGCTGTTAGAACCTCTAACAGGGCCCCACCTGCTGAAGTACTTATTTGTGATGACTCCATCGAAGTCCAGCTCGCTGCCCTCCTGGGAGCTGCTCGTGGCGAAAGTACTTGTGCTTTTCATTGTATCATACTTCCCACCGTCTATGGACGGCATGTCGATCATGACAGCTTCCAAAGCGATGTCTTGCTTCAGATTCTGCTGAGATATGCTTCGTCTAATCTCTGTGTTCGCACTATCGTCGCTACTGAGTTTAAGCTGGTGCTCTGAAGCGCTCTGTCTGCTGAGTATTTTGTTAGGACTTCTGCTGCGTACAGAAGCAGGTAGTTTCTCAACATGCTTCGACCTTTCAATGCTTCTGCGCGGTTCCTCCTCAATTCGCTTGATACTTTTATTGTTTTCGATCGGTATGTCGGTGCCATACGCCATGATCGGTTCCCTGCGTTCTTCGCTGGGGTTAAACACGGAGAACCCGGAAATTTTTTCGGACATCAGCTTCAAATTCGAAGTGGAAGCATATCTGGTGCCTTTCGAAAGCTTCCCTCTCTTAGTAGTGCTGCTAGCGCTTCCCATAGCAGATTTCGTCAGTCTAAAGTTCGCGTTTGGACTTATACTACGTCTCCTGTCCATGTTGGGTGTATTTCCAGCGGATATGAGGTTCAGACTAGTTCTGGAGCGGGACAGCGAGCCCATGAACGAATTTCTTTGGTGGTACGCTGACAGGACGTGCTGTAGGACATTCTTAGGCCATGGCGCTTCGAGGTACACGCTTTTATCTGGCACGGGTTGGCCGAACTTTTTCTCATGGTCGTCCAGGTGTTTGCCGAAGGCTTTAAGGAGTCTCTGTTGTGGACGGAAATAAGCGTTTAGTGTCGATTCGTTGTTGAGGGACGGCACAAACATTTATCTCCTTCTAGTTCCTTCTACTCCCCTGGTCAGTACTACGTTGGCTATGTTGTGTATGAAACGGTACTTTGCATGTTTTTTGTGTCAAATAACACAGTAACCCTCATAAATTATATTTTAATCGTGCAAAAACTATTGGAGTAACTATATATATATTGTAAATCCGTTATTGGCAGTAAGAACTACAAATCAGATTAATATTGGTTTTTTTAAGTGCTGTGGATTTGAATAAAATATATTCCCCATGAAATCATTTTTTTAAAAGATGAATCATCACGAGATTATCAGAAAACTGTGGGTAAAATTACACTGATTACCAAATATTGTTTATTTCAATAACAGCTGTCTATTGTAACGTAATTTATAACAATAAATGAATTAAAAAAAATTGTCCCTTAAAATTCAACGCCTACCCTTCAAGAGGCATTGGGACAGCCCATGAATAATTAGAATATATAAATATAGCCTTAGTAAAAAGCCGTCAGTTTTAGAGATGTACGCACTTCATGAATTTCGGGAAAATCAACAACTTAGACCGGTTTTTCGAATGCCACGACTACAAATTTCCTTGGATTCAAACTGTCACGCAGTCCTGAATAACCACGCCATTGAGCACAGCCCAAAACGAAACTAGAAGTTTTTACCTTTTTGAAACAAATATAATTTTTCCCCCAAGCCATGAATTAAAAAAAAACCAGATAATTTTGACTCTTCATACTGTAAAAAATAAATAATTCATTTATTGCCATAAATTACATGTAGGCACAGATGTTATTTGTTACTTGGGAAGTTCTTGTAAAAAATATTCAGGTTAGTGCAGTTTCGCAAATTTTGGGTCAGCCTATTCTAGTCATTATAATTTTAAATAGAATGGCAGCTTATAAAGTTTGGTGTCAATATCAGTAGTCGACTTGATGATTTTCTTTAACAAAAATTATCTACACCTCATACCATGAAGCAAAATAATTTTTCGCACCTCATAAGTCACCTCAAAGTTTTTACCTTCATGGTTGACACTAACTGGTTATTAAATTAGATAACAGATGACTTTAGAATATGCATCTGTTATCTAATTTAATAACCAATTAGTGTCAATCATGAAGGTAAAAACTTTAGTCTGTAGTCTGTTTTGAAACATGTTTATACAACAACAGATTATGGCAAGTTGTTAGTTTAGTTTTTCCATTTGATAATTACTACCAATAATTCCATACACGATTTAAATATAATCTTGATTCCAAGTTCGTTTCAAAAACCATCTATGTGTGTACGTATCTGAAACAATGCTACACAAATACCTTCCTCCACCGTATTAGTACGAAGCGAGACAAAGCATGCTGCATGCCATGCACGCATGTCAGTAGTAGCATATGCATGCTAAGGACCAAAGCATACTCTCATGCATAAATCGCGGTTATATTTAATTTTATAGTGGAAAGTGGGAAAGAAAAACAAAAATAAATTGTATTAAAATGAATTCGAAAGGTGGACGCTACATTTTAAATTATTTTAAATATACACAAACAGCGTTAGTATATGTAAACCATTTCATTTAAAATAGAATATATAAGCCTTCCGTAAACACAAAAAAACAATTCTATACTTTTGATGTTTATTTTCATTTTATGTACTTAAGATACTTGTAAGAATAGTCTGCAATACAGATCATGCTGTGTAAACATAGTCTGTGTCGCCGTCCACAATCAAAACGCTGTTAATTTATGTATATTACTTATGTGATATTTAGTATTCTCTACCATAGATGTGTATAAAGTAAGAGAACAATTTCTGCCAACAAACTGTATTATACAGTTTGGCTGAGTTATTGTATGTATATTTTTGGGGATATGAATAAATGATTTTATTATTATTATGACTGTAATCTGTTTTGTATACCTACAGGTCATACCATGAAGGAAAATGATTGTTTGCACCTTATAAGATACTTTAAAGTTTTTACTTTCATGATTTTATACTAAGTGGCCATTAAATTAGATAACAGATGTCATCTGTTGTCTAATTTACTGACTTATTAATTTAATAACTGTTATTAATTAATAAGCGACTTATGAGGCGCGAAAATTTATTTTCCTTCATGGTATGTATGACCTGTAATAAATAAATTTTTTTTTTGTTTAACTTCCCATTTGATAAAAATATGTGACTTTCCAGCACACCAACAAAGCCACTCACCAGCTTCCTGTCCCCGAGGGTGGCACGCCACTCCCTCAGCTCGTGGGAGTACTTCTCCTCCACGGTCTTCAGCTTGTTCCCCTCGTGGTTCATCAGCGCCTTGCGCTTCTCGTTCTGGTACTGCTCCAGTTCACGCAGCAACGCCTGGGAGGGTAAACATGTAGTTTTGTATTTGTTAAGGCAGTACATTGCCCCGATTCTATCTCTTTTATAAATCCATACAGTTCACGATGACTCGAATCTTACTCTAAATCGCTCAGTGTATCCGCTTAATATTGTTACATACATTCATAACGCTCAAGCCCTGGTCCCAGTGGGGTAGGCAATATATCGCTACTTTGCGCGATCCTGACATACCTCACTCACTTTTCATGCATCTCCTTTTATTCATCTCACTGCGGAGCCCAGCCTTATTGAGGACGTCACCAATTTGATCCTACAACGTAGGACGACCTCTAGCTGTAGTTCCTTCCGTATTCGCGCTGTAAATTATATGTTGGTTCTATCATTACGCACTAATCATTAATGTGTGCATACATACACTAAGATACTGAGACTCTCGGATTTAACCCCTCGCGAGAACTAATGAACTGAACGATCTATTTTTTTAAAGCTTACTGCCAGGTTTTCTACGCGGGCAGTCTGTGGACCATATACACCAAGCGTGCCTACAGCGCACTGCGCGTACAATATAACATTTTCAGGGCCATATTGGCGCTGCCCCGATACTGCAGCGCGTCAGGCATGTTCGCAGAAGCTCGCACAAACGATTTAGCTGCAATAATGCGCAAAAAAGCGAGCTCCCTGATGCCTAATTAACTAATTTCTTACGTAACTAGAAATTGGTTTCCACAGCCCCACCCAGTGTCTAATGACGGCCCCATCATTAGACACTGGGTGGGGCTGTGGAAACCAATTTCTAGTTGCGTAAGAAATTAGTTAATAAATTTACTAACATAGTATTAAGGCTTTAGTAACACTATGGATGTATATCTGAAATAAATAAATAATATAATATAGACTGGACTTGCTATCTTATACAACTGTCAACTAATTTATTGTGCCGTTTTAAAGCGCCACCCGCGTGTATTCAGGGAACTATACCTAAGTAATCAGTGCCAAAATGTTTAGTTCCAAGGACACTCGCTCGGACAATCGCCTTCAGCGCCACAATGGCGGATATCAAGTAGGCACAGAATTAGTGTGGTTTCCGGTAGAGTAGAATAGGGCCACTCCAACTCTTCAAGTAGATGTCGTACAAGGCGACTAAGGGAATACATTATAAAACATCAATCAGGCCTCCCCAACCCGTCTGGCCAGCGCGGGGAGTGTAGGCCAAATCCTCCGTCTGTCTCCGGCAGATGAGAGAGGGTTGTGCTCCTGCAGTGGAGACAAAAATAACCTGATGATGATGATGATGACAGAAATAGTTTGACAGCAACCAGTCCAGTTAACAGCGGTTGAAACGCTCGAATATTCACTTCATTCAATGATAAATAAAAAAAATATTACAGACATTCACACCAATTATCCAGTCCCAAACTAGGCAGAGCCTGTGCTATGGTTACTAGATAACGGATACACATACTTAAATATATAACCATCCAAGACTTGGGCACAAACATTCATCATACGAACATTTGCCCCTAGCGGGATTAGAACCCGCAACCTCCGGCGTGGCAGTCCGAGAGCTACCCCGTTCCACCACGGAGGTCGTCATGAATTCTCTAATAATATATGTCAACTCACCTCTCCGGCAGCCTTGAGCTCCTCCCTGGCCTTCGCGTGTTTGGTCGCCAGCCGCTGCTGTTCAGCGCGGTACCGCCGCTTCTCGTTCTCTTGGAACTGCAATACGAATATTAATTAACATTGAAGTAACGGCTAACACCCTAGTTGTCTCTTATCAAATCAAAATCGTTTGCCGTGTGGTTTCCGGTAGAGTAGAATAGGACCACTCCAACTCTCCCCGTGGATGTCGTACAAGGCGACTAAGGGAATACATTATAAAACATCAATCAGGCCTCCCCAACCCGTTTGGCCAGCGCGGGAAGTGTAGGCCAAATCCTCCGTCTGTCTCCGGCAGATGAGAGAGGGTTGTGCTCCTGCAGTGGAGACAAAAATTACCTGATGATGAAATCAAAATCCTATCTATATGTCCCCACTCTGGGCACAGGCCTACCCTCTGAAAGGGCTTAATGATAGTCCGATTGGTTACGCGTTCACTACACGTTTATACCACCCCTATCTTTCCCGTGGGTGTCAAGGGGACTAACGGATTGCATCAGGGACGGGCAGCAGCGTTCTCCTGTGTTAAGTTCATTACTGCGATCACCAATCCGCCTGCCAAGAGTGGTGATTATGGCAAATTCCCCAATAGACAACTTACCAGAAGTGGTATTCTATTGGGGACGCCTATGTCCAGCAGTGGACGTATTTAGGCTGATGATGATGATGACAGATTATACCATGAAGGAAAATAATGTTTCGCACCTCGTAAGTCACCTCAAAGTTTTTACCTTCATGATTGATACTTGGTTGGTTATTAAATTGGTTATTAAATTAGATAACAGATCTCACCTGTTATCTAATACAATAACCAATTAGTGTCAATCATGAAGGTTTGAAGTGACTTATGAGGTGCGAAAAGTTATTTTCCTTCATGGTATGACCTGTAGATTCCATTTTGGTTTTTGCTTCTAGATTCGCCAGGTATGACGAAAATAGTTTTTTTATATATTTATTTCTAGCCAGGGGGCGTCCCACACTACGCTTGCCCAGTCGCGGTCTCCACTCGAGAACTCGTTTTCCACAGCGGTAATCGGTTCTCCGACAGATGTGACCAGCCCACTGCCACTTCAGCGTACTAACTTTTTTAGCTATGTCGAAGACTTTAGTTCTCTGGCGGATCACCTCATTTCTAGATTTGCTAGATGGAGCGACGATCTGCGTAAGGCGGCTGGCAGTGACTGGATGAGAAGAACCGAAGATCGGGTTCAGTGGCGCACCTTGGGAGAGGCCTATGTCCAACAGTGGACTCTTTCAGGCTGATGATGATGATGATATTTATTTATTTATTAAAATGTGTTTTACGGCTCTGGAAGCATAGTCATTTTGAGCCAGTCTTAGTTTTTTCACTTCATTCAAGATATTCCCTTATTACAATTGAAGGCAAACACCAAAGTCCGAAGTATATATTATTTAGGAAAAAAAAACATATACACAACAAACTGTTCTCCAAAAAGCCTAGGAACCACCTCTCTTTTATATATATATATATATATATATTGCCACATTGCCAGATCTCAAATTCTCCGTATTCAAGGTACTTATAACTAGTGTAATGTATGGGGTAGTTTATAAGCAACTATTTTATAAGAGAGCGTAATTTGTTATTTCCATGACTCTTTGTCTCGAATAGATGTTTTACTGGACGGATGTGTTTTTATTGTGCTCCCGCTAATTTAGTCCCCCGCATCCTTAGGGTAGGTATTTTACAACTAGACTACCACGGCTCTGCTCACACTCTTGCTGTAGTTACCTTCTTGAGCCTCTCCCGCTCGTCCTCGTGCGAGGCGGGCGCGGCGCTGATGCGCAGAGACTCGCGGAACATCATCTCCCGGGCCTTCTGCTCCGCGCGGATGCGCTTCGGCAGCGACCGCTTCTCCAACGCCTGACATTTGGCGAGCTCCTCCTCTTTGCGGGTGTTTTTCCTGTACGAAAAACAAATTACTTAATAGTACCTACGTGACAGATACATTGCCGTGTGGTTTCCGGTAGAGTAGAATAGGACCACTCCAACTCTTCCCGTGGATGTCGTACGAGGCGACTGAGGGAATACATTATAAAACATCAGTCAGGCCTCCCCAATCCGTCTGGCCAGCGCGGGGAGTGTAGGCCAAATCCTCCGTCTGTCTCCGGCAGATGAGAGAGGGTTGTGCTCCTGCAGTGGAGACAAATATAACCTGATGATGATGATGACAGATACATCACACTCTCCTCATCACAATCAGCCTGTAAGAGCCCACTGCTGGACATGGGCCTCTCCCGAGACGCGCCACTGAACCCGATCCTTGGCTGTTCTCATCCGGTCGCTGCCAGCCGCTTTACGCAGATCGTCGCTCAAGGGGGCGTCCCGCACTACGCCTGCCCAGTCGCGGTCTACCCCAGCGGCAATAGGCTCTCCGACAGATGTGACCAACACACTGTCACTTCAACGGACTTTTTTCATCATGTTTTAATGAGAAATATTTAAACGCACATCAACAAAATACTGAATTTACACCAAATATACTGATGGCACCTCAAAGTGCGTGCAAATCAGTATTATATGATGTGGGTCAGGTTAGATGTTCATTTAATTAGCAGCGGGTCACCCACCTCTTGATCTGCTCCAGCTCCTTGTCGTGCCTGACCAGCATCTGATGTCTCCGCAGCAGGAACTCGTCTTTCAGCTGCCGCTTGGCGAGCTGGTGCCGCTCGTGGATCTGTTTCTCCTCCAGCTCCCATAGAGCCGCCTCGCGCGTTCTCATTATCTGCAGAATAATACAATATTAGCCACAAACTTCTTATCTCAGAGGGCCAGGAAGACCTGGCGGACACTTTGACCCTTCAGGATCTTTTGTGCCAAACCCTTGTCCACCAACAGTGCCCCAAGCCGATTTGGTGGTCTTCTTTGGCATATGCAGATTTCCTTACGATGTTTTCCTTCACCGAAAAGCCTGTGGTATCCCACTAATATTATGAATGCGAAAGTTTGAATGTAATTTTTTATAAACTCGATCACCACTACCTAGGTGTAAGTTTGTGCCTGGCGTACGGTTAAATGAATACGACCTCCGTGGCGGAACGGGTAGCTCTCGGACTGCCACACCGGAGGCTGCGGGTTCGAATCCCGCTAGGGGCAAATGTTCGTATGATGAATATGAATGTTTGTACCCAAGTTTTGGCTGTTTATATATTAATTTAAGTATGTATATCCCTTATCTAGTAACCATACCACAGGCTCTGCCTAGTTTAGGACTGGATAATTGGTGTGAATGTCTGAGATATTCATTATTTATTTATTATATGTTTTTTTTATTTATTGAAACGGCACCTGCTGCCGCTGCTGCAAGTACTGCCTGTCCGCAAGCGCCTGTCTGTCCCTGTGGTTCTCGTGTATGCGGCGCAGCAGCGCGTCGCCGCCGGCCGCCAGCGCCGCCACGAAGGCGCGCTCTCGCTCCGCGTGCTCGCCGTCCAGCCGCTGCCGCCGCTGTCTGTACGCCTCCTTGCGGCGGTCCTTCGACACCAGCTCCACCTCCTGGAAATCATTTACAATAATATTAAAAAAATATATTTTTTTATATATATTCCTGGTGGTCTTGCGCTTGACCTCAATATCACCTGACGGTGAGTGATGATGAGGCTAAAGTGGAGCGCGCTTACCCAGATGCCTATTCACTCTTCCTTTATAAATGTCAATGTCCCCAACCCCACTGTCCCCCGTCCCCCCCCCGCCCCTCTCCATATACATACACATTACATACATACAAACAGATCTTAGTTACACTAGTTCCAAAATGTACGTAGGTAATGCTCTAAGAGACGGGGACCTGGTGACGTGTAGCACAGGTCGTAGAAATGGGCTGTATTGCCGTTTAGTAACCATCCTCAAAAAGGCTGGGATCAGCAGCGAGAAGAATAAAACGAGGTGCATGAAAAGGTTGATAGATGTGAGTGAGGCTAGTGAGGTGTGTCAGGATCGATCGTCTCTGCCTAACCCTCTGGCACCATCCAGCCCCCCCGGTTGCCAGGCCTGACAGAGGAGACGCACCGACCTGCTTGAGCAACCGCAACTCCTGCTTGAGCGTGTCCCGGAAGTGCCTGAGGTCTCGCTCGTGCTCGGCGCGCAGCCGCTTGGCCGCCGCGCGCAGCTCCGTCTCCAGCTGCTGCTCGGCGCGCTCGGCGCCCGCGCGCTGCGCCCGCGCCAGCGTCTCGAGGTCGGCCTCGTGCGCGCGCGACAGCGACGCCAGCTCCGCTTCGAATCTGTTTAACCAGTAATACACTGTAGTCTGTTTGACCAATAATACACTGTAGACGTATTTCTCCAACCTTGTCTCGTCTACACGGAACTGACTACGAATTCTCTGCCATCCGAATGAGGCTTTTGTCAACACCTAGGAAGCGGTAGTCGATAAAAAAAAATGACGTGTATAAATGTACCAAGTGTACTCATATGCAATAAATGATTTTGACTTTGACTTCAAGTATGCAGCCAGTACATATTTAAATCGGATCAAAAATTACGACAATACAGCAATACTCTACAGCAGGCCACCTTAAAGTACATGTAATTAGCCCTAGAACAGGCCAAGGTCTTTTTGGGCTGTTACTGCCACACCATGTCTCGTTTATATACGCTTGCCCAAATAGGAGTGTGTACCTATAACTGTGGTGTAATATATTGTCTGTGATTGTTGTTTACTAAATACGAGTAAAATAAATAAAATAAATTTCAGTGCAGTAGATCCAAAAACGGAAACGATCGGAAGTGACGCCATCTATCGCGTAGCGGGAAGAAGTGTGCGCAGCACACTAGCGCAGTCTGCCGTAAACAGAACACGTGCGACACAGAGCCGTGGATGAACTCCGAGCGAGAGGCGAGAACATTGTAAAAGTGACGTCGACATAAAAGCGCGCGCGTTTTATCTTTTTATAACTATGTCATTTTTTAATGGACTTTAATAATTTAAAAAATAACATCATCTGCAATGTATGACGCATACTAAGTATGGCTTATTAAAAATCTAAAATCTTTTATGTGGGTGATCCTCATTAAATGATTTTATATCAAGTTACTAAAACAAGAAATCCAGAATTTTATATCGATGGGTCTAGACTAATGTAGAGATCACATGAGAGCTGTTCATATACAAACGGGCCTCTATTTGTATATTACTGTAAATTATATGTTATAAATTTGCTAAATAAAGAAAAACTGTACTGTCGTCGTTGCCGTGTGGTCCCGGCTTAGAATAGTGCCACTCTCAATCTTCCCGCGGATGTCGTCAAGGCGACTAAGGGATTGGCATCAAGCAGCGTTCTCCTGTGTATATTAAGATCATTACTGCGGTCACCAATCCGTCTGCCAAGCGTGGTGATTACGGCAAATCCCCCAATGGACAGCCCACCAAAAGTGTCATTCTATTGGGGAGGCTTGCGTTCAGCAGTGGACGATTTCGGCTGATGATCATGATGAAGCGTCCGTGACAGCCCCCCCACCTCTTATCCTGTTGCTCTCGCAGCTGCTGCTCCTTCGCGTTCAAGTCCTGGAACTGCTTCTGCTCCTGCTTCTGCAGCATCTTGATCTCCCGGAGCTCTTGCTTCCGGAGAGCGTGGTCATCCCACGTCCGGCCGCTCTCCTCGTCGCCCCATATGACCTGACAAATAAAGATTTCACATATACATACACACACTTGTCTAATCAGGGTGTGGTGGTGTTCATTGGGGAAGACCAATGTCCAGCAGTGGACGTCTAAGGGCTGGTATGATGATACTTTTTATACATACATACATTCGTTTTAGTATTTACTATATGTATATATAGGTATATGTATTATATATACCTATATAATACATATATATATACCGGGTGTAAGGGACAGCCCTCCGCAAACTGATAGGGTGCATTCAGCTCCTTATTCCGAACCATATGTCACCAGAATTTTTCTCAGGAAAATTTTCATTTTTTTTATGGATTTTTCGGTTAATATCTCTTTTATTTCAACGTAAAATTACATTCTCTAAAACAGCACTTCATTTTTTAAAATAAAACAGCTACAATCAAAAAAGCAGTAATGGATTCCTAAATCTTACAAACTTCGACTCGTGAGGAATCAGCTGTTTACTTTCTGTCGCTACAAAGTTACCCGGTAAGGGTAATAACCTTGAACGCGGCTAGCTCGCACTCGCTCGCTCGGCTGTTATTCTGTCTCTGTCGCAGACGCAGCAGTTCGAGCGGGCCGCTCGGCCGGCGCGGCGGCTTCCTTTGTAGTTTGTTCCGCTAACCCGCCGCGAGCGCATGTCGTGTCGTGTCGGCGAGCGCTCATCGCGATTGTGAAGTTACGCTACGTACGTTACGTCTTTTTTGTGTTTATTTGTGAGAAATGGCTACATTTAGTGCTCGTGAGTATGGAGAATACAATATATACAATACACTTTATTGCACAAACAAATACAGTTACACGTTATAGAAGTTACAAATAGTACAATTTAGGCGGTCTTATCGCATTAAGGGATTTCTTCCAGACAACCTTTGGGTAGAAAAAATATTATGCCAGAGAAATTGTAGGTTGCGCTGATTGGGAAATTTAAATGATAAATAGGTATACATACAGGTATATGTACAAGGTATATATAATAACTTTAACTATATATATATAGTGCATAATAACTGAATACCGAAACTACTTTACACACACACACACACACACACACACACACACACACACACACATATATATATATATTATGCACTTTTTGCCCCCTAGCTCTTTAGTGCCTTGTCTCACACCCTGTAAGGTTGGCTGGAAGAGATCTCTTTTAGAGATAAGCTCGCCTTTGTAGACAAAATTTGTAACTTTATTTACTTTTAAAATTTGTAAATTAAAAAAATATATATATTCGTTCAATCATTCAATTCCGTTCGTGCCAGCTCTGGTGAAATTCAGTTTTTTTTTTCAATTAAAAGGAGTCGACGTACCTTGGAAGTGGTTGTAGTGACGACGACGCCGTCTATCTCGAACTTTCTCGTGCGTTTCCGCGTCTTTTTCTTTAGGTTGGCTAAGTGGATATCCTCCTTTGACCTTTGGAAAATAAATATTACACATTAGGTATGTTCATGGCAAGGCTCAATAAGTAGAAGTGGCAGGTTAGGATATGGTAGCCTGTGTCCTGAGTGCTGGGGCGAAGAATGCAGCCACGGTATCCCCTACATGTTCGAAAAGACAAGTAAAAGGGGTCAAACGAGTGTCTGTGTACTCGAGGTCCATGCAAGGGAGGGATGTCGTACAAGGCGACTGAGGGAATACATTATAAAACATCAATCAGGCCTCCCCAACCCGTCTGGCCAGCGAGGGGAGTGTAGGCCAAATCCTCCGTCTGTCTCCGGCAGATGCGAGCCGTCACAATTTCCGAGCGTTTAAGCGTTTTTGCCATGCCTATTATTGGCACTACTATACGAAGTAGCCTTCAGCTACTCCGTCACAGCTCACTGCGTCACATAGGCGCCAAAACGTCCGTGGTGTTCAACTAGGTGGCCAGGCCTATCTTGGCCACACCAAACCCCCCAACCCCCCAACCTTGACCACTTTGGTCACCGTTTCATTGCTACACTCCCATTTGCTAGAGGGGAAGTGGGAACTCTCTTCCTACTTTAACTCTTTACTTCTTTAATTTAGTTTGTATGGGGCCCAAGGTAGCGTAAATTCATGACCTGGGACTTGCCCTACCTTCACTGGTAGGTGTCTTTGCAGTTACCTCCGTTGATCCTCGCTTAGAGGAGTTGCGGGGGGAGAATGGTGAGGAGGCGGGAATGTCTCCGGCAGATGAGAGAGGGTTGTGCTCCTGCAGTGGAGACAAAAATAACCTGATGGTGAAAAAAGAAAACATATATTGCTAGTACCTCTGTATCCTGTTGATTGGCTGACCATCTTGCGTCTTCCTTCGCAGCACGACGGGCTCTCCATTCTCTATGAGCTGACTGTGGTCGGCGGGCGATTCTGTGTTCACTCTGTAATCAAAGCAATTCAGTTCACAATGTCGTTTATGTTTAAGAAGGGTGCTGGGCTAAATAGTGAAACTAAAAGAGGGGGCAAGGGAAGTAAATGTCTAGGTAGTAGCACTTATGTCTAGGTACTTGCCGCTTCAGGTCCGGGGTCGCCGTTTTTTTAGCACTTTTAGGGTTTATAGTTTATAAGTTTTAGGAGGAACTCCGCGACACCAGGCGCACCGTGCTGCTCGTCGGTATGTTCTGTCAGGGGGGGGGGGGGGGGGGGGCAATGACAAGAGCGGGTGCGTATAAAATAAATATGTTGGTGGGTATGAAATAATTTACATTGGGAGGGATTTAAACTGTATTTACGCCAAGGTGATTTCTAAACAGTTTATGAGCCGTGAGGTCAAAGTGAAGCGGCTGGTTGCGGAGGGCAGAGGGCCTGGTGTGGTGACGTTCATTGGGGAAGGCCTATGTCCAGCAATGGACGTCTAGGGCTGATAAGATAAGGTCAAAGTGTACAGATACGTTTGAAGTTTGTTGTAGTTATAATCACCACTAACAGATTTCTAACGAATGTGGGAACTGTCGAATGTGGAATAACTTAAATTCCCCATTCGTCATAAATCTCTTAGTATTTTCGTGTTTTCTGACGAAACGAGAATGGAAGTTATTCAACATTCGACAGTTTTTACATTCGTCAGAAATCTGTAAATTTTTCGTTTTTTTTTCTGAGCAATCGAAAATGCAAGTTATTCCACATTTCGACAGTTTCCACATACGTTAGAATTTATATTGTTCTTAGTGTTTTCTGATGAGTGGGAAATGGAAAGTATTCAACATTCGGCAGATTCCAACATTAGTCAGAAATCTGTAAATTTTTCGTTTGAACTGACGTGTGACAATGAACCGGTTTGAAAACGGTCGGCCCCGTAGCCTAGTCGGTAGTACACCTGCCTGAGAAGCTCGGGGTCGCGGGTTCGAAGCTCGGGGTCGCGGGTTCGAAGCTCGGGGTCGCGGGTTCGAATCCCGCCCAGGGCAAACATTCGTGTGATGAGCACTTGTGTTTGCCTTGTGACTGGATGTTATTTATATATTATATTATGTATGTATATCAGCTGTCTGATACCCATATTACAGGCTCTGCCTAGTTTGGGATCAGGTGGCCGTGTGTAAAATGTCCCCACATATTTATTTATTTAAATGAGTGGGCATCCGATATCTACGATCCCACTGTAATTTCAAACTACCCTCCTGTCCCATACTCCGGCGACCGCTGAGCCGCAAGCGAGTACGACGCGACTACGGACTGCAATGATTATAACGATTGTGAATTCCTAGTTTTCTAGTGAGTGACTCTAGCCACCGTTGACCCTAGATAGATCATCGTACAAAAAAGACAATCATCATCATCAGGTTATTTTAGTCTCCACTGCAGGAGCACAACCCTCTCTCATCTGCCGGAGACAGACGGAGGATTTGGCCTACACTCCCCGCGCTGGCCAGACGGGTTGGGGAGGCCTGATTGATGTTTAATAATGTAGTCCCTCAGTCGCCTTGTACGACATCCACGGGAAGAGTTGGAGTGGTCCTATTCTACTCTACCGGAAACCACACGGCACAAGAAGACAATAACGGGCACGTACGTCGAAGGAGCTGCGAGTACCCCCCCCATCTGCTTTGTGACCCCCATTCATTGTCACAGACGAATGGAGAATGTTAAACATTCCACAATCGTCGGCGATTGTTCCAAATACCTGGTCCCTCCGTTGGCATGCGCATGGTGCGCCGAGTCGTGCGACGCGGTCGTGGCGAGCGAGTCCGCGTCGTGCGCGCGCCGCGAGCCCTCCGACGCGACCGACCCGCTGTCGGACTGCGACCGCCTGCGTGCAAAACCAACTGTTACCATACCGTGCGCACCATGTTTTAACCTTAACCATAAAGTGCAAAGTCAAAATCATTTATTGCATATGAGTACACTTGGTACATTTATACACGTCATTTTTTTTATAGACTACCGCTTCCTAGGTTTAGCGCTGTGAAGAAAAAACGGCGCAACAAACTTCATGCAACACATCTTTTAAAAAACAGTGCTCCCACAATGGTATTTCAAACTATTGGAATTTAAAAGAAAATAATAAAGTCGACTAATAATATGGAAACACTAGCTATGAGCTGCCTTTCCATTCAAAATAAAATAAAATAAAATAAATAAATTGTATAGTTTTGTAGAAAAAAAATTCTTCTGTATTGTATTAATTGTTTAGATTTAGGCCACATCCGTCAGATTCCACTTTGGTCAGTTTTTTTTTTAATTTTGTATATGACGAAGGTGGAATTTAAAGTCCTCCACTTTCGACAGATTCCACTTTCATCCTATTGTTAAAAATCTATGTGGCTTCCAGAACATCACCTTTCAGAATTTACACAAAAAAAAATACATTTCTGTAAAATATTCTTTATTGATATTTTTGTAAAAAAAAATCGCAAGTCATTCATGTCAGCCCTTAGACGTCCACTGTTGGACATAGGCCTTCCCCAATGAACGTCACCACACCCGGTCCTCCGCATCCAGCCGCTTCCGGCCACCTTCTTCAAGATCGTCGGTCCATCTGCCGGCGGGGCGTCCCACCCTGCGCGTGCCGATCCGCAGTCTCCACTCCAGAACCCGTCTGCCCCAACGGCCGTCGGTTCTGCGGCATATGTGACCCGCCCACTGCCACCTCAGTTTACTAATTCTTTCGCAAGTCGAAACTAATAAAATTTCGAAAACTTGTTATTTTTAGCAGAAGTAATCAAATTCCTATTTACGTTAGTCCAATAATTTACAGTCTTTTCGCTAACGCCCAGCGTGCTCATAAACATTCTTTTGCACACTTTCAGCCTTCGACCATCCAAGCACAGATGATAAATAAACGTCTTATCTCTCCTGGAGACTCCCTTCTTCTTCACTTTTATCCTCGGTATCAAGTCGACCATAGACACAAGAAAAATTCTCTTGTTAATTTCATTGTACTCGTGGAACGTACTGTATATATCTACATATATCTATAGATCTACAGTACTCGGATATGCATGGAGGGCCGAATTTAAATTTCTTTACAAGTCTCGATTTAGGTGCACGCTTTCTTGTAGATATTTCAACATCGCACACATCAAAGCCGAAACAAAAATCTAAAAAAACTTCTAAAATTAGAATTTGTCATTAACACAGTTTGTTATTTAAATTACATTACAAATGGGATTTTCTTAACCGACTTCAAAAAAAAAAGGAGAAGGTTCTCAATTCGTCGGAATCTTTTTTTATTTTTTTTATATTTTTTTTATGTATTTGCATGCTGTAAAGGGCGGAACGTGCGTTCAGTTACAAAACGGTGTATGTATTTTGTATTTACCTAATAATGTTGACCACAAATATGGCAGTTCACTGTTCTAGTTTCTTTCAAAATCTAATTACAAAAAGAACTTGACCATAACCACTCGAGCGTCCCACTGAGGTCCCGGTACTACAGTACTGTAAACGATGTGCTGGTTGGCGTGAAAGTAAAACAAGAACTCAAAATGAGAACAAAGAATACCGAGGGCGTATGGTAAGTAAACGTGTCGTGCGGATCGCGGAAGGCGATCGGCAGACTGACGTGCGCGTGAGCTTGATGTTGTGTATATTGTGTTGTGTTATGTTGTGTTGCGCCAGCCCCAACAGCATACTGCAACTGGTGGCGAGCAGGCTCGACTGTCCGTACATCAGAAGGTGTGGCCACTTGCACGTGCGCACGCCCATATGACTAATATTGGCATTTTTAAAGTTTGGCATTAACATAGTTTTAAGTTGCATACTAACAATTTATGGATCATTGCTTTCCGAAATAAAAACTTTTATTTTTTTATTTATTTATATATTATGTATTTTTATTTATCATACACCCGTATGATAAGGGATTAAATATTATTTATTTATTTATTTATTTATAAATAATATTTAATCCCTTATCAGGCACTGTGCATCAACGTGTGTGTGTCATCAACGAGTACCCAAAATGCATTGACAGCGCACTCAAGTTCTGCACGCACAGTAATTGCTATCATACCACGTGGCCTAAGGATTAATTAGGCGTACTTCAATTTAATAAAGTGTTTCTAGATTGCGCGCTGTTTCGTCTGCTGAAGTAAAATTTCAACATTAAATTCATTAAAAAAAATTGTTAAATGGCTAATGTTTAATTTATATTATACTGTATTATATATTTTTGTAAATTAACTGTAGGTTTCGGAATGAATAAATAAAAATAATACATAAAAGAATTGAAATTTATAATATAGGTATAATAAATAACTGTCTGACGTTTTGTGATTTTTACATTTCAGTGGGACGCTCCAGTAGAAAACAAAAAAAATTTAAAATATTTTTTTTTACTTTTTTTTCTATAGTTGAGACGACAAATGTCAAAACTAATTAAAAATTCGAATACCAGTATGTAATCATTTTTTATTTTTACCGGAAGAAATAAATTTATCCCTATTTACGTTAGTCCAATAATTTACAGTCTTTTCGCTAACCCCCAGCGTGCTCATAAACATTCTTTTGCACACTTTCAGCCTTCGACCATCCAAGCACAGATGATATATACACGTCTTATCTCTCCTGGAGATTCCTCTCTTTTTCACTTTTATACTCTGTATTAAGTCGACCATTGAGACAAGATAATTTCTCTTATTAATTTCACTGAACTGCTGGAACTTGTTATATATTTCTAGTCTTGCTTTTTCAGCAAACTTGTCGCAGTAAGTTCCTTTTATAGCTCTACAGTGCTCGGACATACACGGGGGTCCGAATTCGTACTTCTTGTGATTCAGTCTTGATTTACGTCCATGATTTTCTGTAAATATACCAACGTCGCAATCACTGATCTCGATCCAAAAATCTAAAAATTACTTCAACTATTAAAAAATTTCATTGGTTATTGCAGTTATATTACAACTTGTATTTGCGTGGTTTTATTTTTGCATGCCATAAAGGATTACACAACTAAATAAGACCTTTATTTTATTAAAAGTATACTTAACACAAGACATATAACTTATACAGATCGTACAATTCCCGTGGCACGCCCCTCAATTTTTCGCGAGGGATGACAGCGGGACGATACCGAACCTTTGTTTGACGACCTCCGCGGCCGAACGGGGTAGCCCTCGAACGGCCACGCCGGAGGTTGCGGGCTCGAATCCCGCTAGGGGCAAATGTTCGTATGATGAATATGAATGTTTGTACCCAAGTATTGGATGTTTATATATTTATTTAAGTATGTGTATTGTGTATCCGTTATCTAGTAACCATAGCACAGGCTCTGCTTAGTTTGGGACTGGATAAATTGTGTGAATGTCTGACATATTTATCAGAAAGTAAAATATTATTTAGTATTGAAAAACTGTTTTTCGTATATTGTTTCAGCCGAGTTTTAACGAATCACTAAGTCCGCTAACCAGCGATTTTTTATATTTTCTCTTGACCATCTCATCTTTGTCAAGGTGGCAAAAGTTTAGGAAGACCTATTTGTCCAACAGTGGCACAACAAATTAAAAAAAATAATAATAAGCAGAAATGTAATAATTAATTTATTAACAGATTAAAAAGTAAAATTAACTATTTATTATGCAAAACTTTAACATTTGAACTAGAATGTTACATTACAAGCACACTTCGTCGCTACAGGGTGGAACATACTTATAGTGGCCCGTTACCGAGGCATTTAGTAACACTCTGGTGTCCCATAATGACCAGGGTCCTAAAATGTCCAGTGTCTCAAAATGTCCAGTGTCTCAAAAATGTCCAATGTCTCAAAATGACTAGGACCAATGGTCCATATCACAAAATGTCTAATCTCACATAACGTCAAGTCTTATCTTAACTATAGTATCAAAAGGTCTATTTTCCAATATGAAAGATACAGGGAAAGAATAACATGGCATATTCTTTCCCTGTTCCACAAATCCATTGAGTTTAAAATACAGTATCACAGAATTTTAAACAGTATATGGCCTATTGGGGCTTCTCTGGACATATACACTGTTTGTCGTTCTATAACGCATGCTCGGCTTCTGACCCTATACATGTTTAATTAATTGATCAATCTGTGACATACTTTAACCGCCTACCTGATACGGATCACCTGGATACTGAACCACCAGGCAAAGTGGGCATATTTTCTGACCATTTAGGACACTGTGGTCATTTTGTGACCCTGGTCATTTTGTGACACTGGACATTATGGGATACTGGTCACTTTGGGACCCTAATGATTATGGGACACTACACCTCATACCATGAAGCAAAATAATTTTTCGCAGCTCATAGTTTCACCTCAAAGTCTTTACCTTCATGATTGTGACACTAATTGGGTATTAAATTAGATAACAGATGACATTTTAAAGTCATCTTATCTAATTTAATAACCAATTAGTGTCAATCATGAAGGTAAAGACTGAGGTAAAACTATGAGCTACGAAAAATTATTTGGCTCCATGGTATGAGGTTTAGATGTTATGGTTCTTAAGGGTAACAATACTGACAAAAACAAACTTCTATTTTATAAGTGACTTTCATAAGTAAATTAGCTTCACTTAATTTCCAAGTTGCAGACCAACATATTTTTAATTTCCTACATGACGGGTCACTAGAGGTATTTCTTTCACTCCATAACATATCTATTTATAAGCGTTATTTATCAGAATTGTCGAAATCCAGGTACTTAGATAATAATATTAAAAATGTATAATAACATTAAAATCGATTTCTCGTTGTAGTTAAAATATATATTTGATTTTATTCATAATACCTGATATACTACTAATTAGAGTTGATATATTATATCTAGGCACAAAGCAAAATCATTAAGAAGCCTGAAGAACTTGTAGGCTTTTCCCCACAGATGCTGACGATTCGATGTAGATTGACCTCAATGCTACGTGCAGCAGCGGATGGTCCGCTCTGTTTCAAATACACATCTTACATATTATCCTACTAATACTATAAACGCGAAAGTTTGTAAGTATGGATCGACGTTTGTTACTCTTTCACGTAAAAACTACTGAATGGATTTTAATGAAACTTTACAATAATATAGCTTATACATCAGAATAACACATAGGCTACAATTTATAAAGATATTGCGTGAATTATCCAAAATATCAAGTAAGTAGGAAAAAATCTACCATCTGCGAGCTACTCTGGCGTGCGCTGCCAAAACCGCTAGAGTTACACATATGTAATGTACTCGTATGATGGAAATGTTTATCTTAAATAGTCTTACAAAAAAGCTACTCGAAATACTAATCGTGCGCAGACGAAGTCGCGGGCACCAGCTAGTGTTACATATTACACATCTTACATATTAATGTGTTGCGATAAATGTGGCTTTGTACACATCGATGCGGCGGTTCTTCTGCGGCGGTAAGCTATTTTGGCCTTTATTACTATAAGTGCTACCGTGGTCTCGCAGAAGCAAGCGGTTTCACCGCTGTTGATATAAAATAGTAAGAAGAAAAAAATAAGTTAGGAGCGATATCTATTTGACTGTATTGACTGAATTTGACTCGACATACTGACTGAGCAGCCCGACGACGAAGCCGTCATCGTGATGTCGCGCCCCTGAATGGGGAGAGTTGCCGTGAGGACGAGGCACATAATTATTTGTAGGGGGATCAAGCCGGGTGCTCCGACAAAGAGCACCTGAGCAAGTACCGGGTACCTCCCCCGTGATTCGGCCAACATGACCTAGATGTCGAAAGGCCATGTGAGATGGAGGGTATGTCGTGTTGATATGAATAGTGGTTATCCGCTGGATGTGCAGAGCATTAAGAATCGAATCATCATCATCCTTGGAGAAAACGGCGGCAAGAAACCTTCAGATACTGAGCAGTTAACGTCAGCAGCTGACGACCGGTCAGGCGTTACGTTTTTTAGTAGACTTTTTCCTCTGCTGCCGTTTACCAGCAAACTGGGACACGACTTTCTTCTTGTCATTATCCGTCCAGAACCTAACCGCCCATTCCCTGACACCCAACGTATTCAAAAACATATTTTTACACACTCTCAACCTTCTAGCGTTCAACAGTAGATTGTAAACGTAAGTCATTCCTCGCCGGGAGCGTTTTTTCAAAGTCATAGTGCGCTTCTTCGCTACCATATCGACCATAGACAGGACGAACCTCATCTTCTCTATGTTATTGTATCTCTGGTACTCCTGGTAGATCTCCCTTCTCGCCGTTTCTGTGAAGGCGTCGCAGTGAAAGAATTTTGTTTTCTTACACCGCGTCGAGGTGCAGCGAGGACCGAGTCTGTTTTTGCCTCTTCCAAGACCGGGGGCCACTGCAGCGTCAGCTTCGTCATCCAAATCTACGGTGACGATCGCTAAAAACGTAATTGGTGTTATAATTGTGCTTATGGAAATAATATGACGAAACAATATAATACTTATGTCTATGCTGATAAGGTTGTCATAAATGTATTTTTGTAGAAATTAACATTTTAATGTTATTACAGTGCTCGTCCTTCGAGTTATAATTTAATATTATTTATCTTCAATTTTATTTTATTCCGATACACTGTCATTTCTTATGGAAGACAAGTCAAAATCATTTATTGCACATTAGTACACTTGGTACATTTATACACGCCATTATTTGTATCGACTTCCGCTTCCTACACCTCATACCATGAAGCAAAATAATTTTTCGCACCTCATAAGTCACCTCAAAGTTTTTAATTTCATGATAGACACTAATTGGTTATTAAATTAGATAAGAGATGCCATCTGTTATCTACTCGTAATTTAATAACCAATTAGGGAAAATGAAGGAAAACACTTTGAGGTGACTTATGAGGTGCGAAAAATTATTTTGCTTCGTGGTATGAGGTGTAGGTGTTAGCGCTGTGAAGTGAAGCGTGTGGTCTTAATTTGGAATAAATACAAGAAGTTCACTGTTTTATGAATATATTTGTTATTCGTGTTTTTTTTTATTATTTTTTCACTTGAATTTTGCCAGTCTTGTATTTGGGTAGTATGTTTATACTTGGTTTATACCTGGAAAGGAAAAAAATAATTGAAGTGTATCGGTTGAAGAATAAATAAGAGAGGAAAAGAGAGTGATACTTACCATTCCGATGCCTGGAGTTTGCTTCCGATGATTGCTTCTTCAAATAAACTACCGACTTACATCTTGTTAAGCAGTGATCCTTTATTTTGCACAATTCGTCATTAACATATATTTTTTTAATAAATAATAATTAATTACAGTTATCAATATAACCATTAAGTAAAGATATAGGTATACTTTATATTGTAATAAATTATGTTAACCAATCCACTCAGGGAAGAGCAGGGTCCTCCTAATTCAGGTACATTTTTACTTAAAAGGAGGACCTTGGCATATATACATGATGTTTATATAGGTTAAAACAATAAACAATTTTGAATTTTGAACCATTCATTCAATTACTCATTCCGGTTAAGTGACATCACTATTTTCAGAGACAAAAAATTCTATAATAAAATGTCACTGAATGATTTTACAGGTTATAAAATTTCGATTTTCTGTAAAATTAACTGTTTTAGATCAAGAATTTGTCAGTGAGGTTAATTAAAAGCAAGGATATTGTGACAACCATCTTTATGAATATTCGATTACATGTAAGTAGAGTGAGATTAATGAGTAATTTAGATATTCTTTCTGCTGCAACTTCTTTCGGTTCCAAACAGAGTACAGTACAAACAAAATGCCATTTTGTTCGAAATGCTTACACAGTAATTTAATTTAATTAGACGACCTCCGTGGCGGAACGGGGTTGCTCTCGGTCTGCCACGCTGGAGGTTGCGGGTTCGAATCCCGCCAGGGGCAAATGTTCGTATGATGAATATGAATGTTTGTACCCAAGTTTTGGATGTTTATATGTTTATTTAAGTATGTGTATCCGTTATCTAGTAACCATAGCACAGGCTCTGCCTAGTTTGGGACTCGATAATTAGTGTGAATGTCTGACATATTTATTAATTTATTGGGCCAGATTCTGAAGGCACACATTTAAAATTTGACAGCAATAAAATTGGTTTCGTCTTTATCTTCATAATACTGTGTGACAAGGATAGCAACAGTTTTAGTGCTGTCAAATTTTAACATTGTGCCTTCAGAATCGAGCCCATTATTTATTTTATTTAATTAATTTATTGTTATTATTTTCACCCTGAGGGCGTTATCGCTCTTATCCGTATACGATTCTTATTCGATTCTTGTTCGATACGTAAATATACGTCTGGAAAAATTCACGTATAGGGTCAGCGCACAATTTATATGGCGACTACTTCGGCTGGTTTCTGATCCGTAAACGATCCGAACTGAAAATTTACGCATCGAATACCTACCGTTTACCGTGCGAGGTAAACCCCGCAACCTCAACATTTACATCTACAATGTGACGGAGGCTAGCTCGTGGGCAGTAAGTGAGCCGAGCTTTGTAATACTAACGCTAGATGCGTCGAGAGTTGTTTATTATTATTATTTATTTAATTTATTAATCGTATAAAATAAAACATTTTCTTACAAAAATTGTCTCCCAAAACCGTCTAGACGGTTTGACTGGGGGATCATAGTCTCCTTATGTTTAAGTGAAATTAATAATTAAATATGATGGAGTTAAATGCTTACCAACAAATAATTTTTCAGCATTTTTTTAAATTTACGCTTGTTACACTCCATTCTAATATACTCGGGCAAGGTATTAAGTAAATAAGGTAGGCGTTTTCTTATGGTTCTGTCGCCATGGTAATTACCCACCCTAGGTCCGTCATACCTGCCCTGTTAGACGGCGCTGTCGCTAGACGCCCCGAAAGCTAGCACTTACCTCTCGAAGCTGTCCGGGCTGAGCCTGGTGGAGCCGTCGGCGCCGAGCGCGATGTGCGTGGCGGCCGAGTCGCGCACGCGCACCTCCTCCGTGCCCACTGTCACCACGGACACGTGCGACGTGTCCTAGCAAACAAACAAAAAAGACTTATAGATCGTGAAGTTCACGAAGGCACGCCCCACTCCTCATACCACCTCCTGAAGGTGGCCGGAAGCGGCTGGATGCGGAGGGCGGATGATCGGGTGTGGTGGCATTCATTGGGGAAGGCCTATGTCCAGCAGTGGACGTCTAAGGGCTGATATGATGAATTGTACACTTACCAGATTGAGTCCATTGTTGACGCTGTCATCGAAGACACCAGAATCACCGGTGGCCCCCGGACTTAGGATCAACACTTCGCTGCTATCCAGTCTTCTGCCACGTTTTTCTGAACAAAATATATATATTTTAATTTTTGTATGTTTGTCTGTTTGTTTGTGCACGCATCACGTAAAAACTACTGAACCGATTTTCTTGGACTCTTCACAGAAACAGAGGGGTTAACTCGAGTAACATTTAGTCTTTATTTTATCGCAATCGGCTTACTGTAATAAAAGCTATGGGCATTTTTAGTTTTATAATACATTAGTAGGTATTCAATAGAACAATGAAGTATATAATATTCGGTGCAATTCAGTAGGGGTGGGGGTGGGAGTGGGCGTCGGGGTCGTAGTCGAAGTCGGATTGAGAGTGAGAACTCCACGCGAGCGGAGCCGCGGGCACAGATAGTATATGAATGAAATAAATAAATATTACATATACTATCAATTGTCTAATACCATACTATGATTGTCTCCTGTGCTATGGGAATTAAACATCATCATCATCATCATCATCAGCCTGTAAGAGCCCACTGCTAGACATAGGCCTCTCCCAAGGTGCGCCACTGAACGCGATCCTCGGTTCTTCTCATCCAGTCTCTGCCAGCCGCCTTACGCAGATCGTCGCTCCATCTAGCCAGGGGGCGTCCCACACTACGCCTAAAAATTAAACAAGGATAGGACCATTCACAAATATAACATCCACACCGGGACCCACTTGTACAAATTATACAAAGTTGTCTGTCCCCAGTGGGCATCGAACCCACGACCTCTGGTGCTCGAGTAAAATGACCAATTCACTAGGCCAAGAGCCGTGGTAGCCGGTTCGTTGTGCACTCGCCTCACGTTCATGAGGTCCTGGTACAAACCCCGCCCGTACCAATGAGTTTTTCGAAACCTAAGTACGGTTCATTTATAATACCACAGGCTTTTCGGTGAAGGAAAACATCGTTAGGAAACCTTCATATGGCAAAGAAGAAATTCTGAGGCGTATGTGAAGGCCACGAAATCGGATTGGGGCACCGTTGGTGGTCAGGGGTTTGGCACAAAAGATCCTGAAGGTCGAAGTGTCGTCAGGTCGTCCTGGCCCCCTGAGAAGAAAAAAAAATCCACTAGGCCAAGGAAGTGGTCCAATGACTTACCACTATACGAATTACTGCAGTCCAGTGAATCCAGCGAGGAGGGGGCGAAGCAATCATCGTCGGAGGACGAGCCGGCGCCAACGATCACCACCTCGTCCGCTATGGGCGGCGTGGTGGATATTGTGACGGCGTTGGGTGGCAGCTGGAAGTTAAAACAAAACATTATTTCGTGCGATCCTGTGTGTCCCGTCGTCCGACCTCTATTCCGACTTTTTCTCTTGGCAACGCAACAACGAATTATAGAATAGAATATTCATATTATTGGCTGCAACAAAACACATACAGTGCAACATTACAAATAAACAAAAATAATATACAACTAAGGACGTCCAAGGGCTGACATGATGATGACAATGATCGCTACTGACCTGCGCCGCGGTGGTGAGCACGGGCGGGTGCGTGGTGGTGACGGTCACGTGGTGCGCGGGCGTGGCTGCCAGAGAGTTCGGCTCCACGACGACCACTACGGGTCGCACGGCCAGCGCGGCCGGCGCGGGGGGTGCGGGGGGTGCGGGCGCGGGGGGCTTCACGGTCTCGCGCGCAGACTCCGATTCGTTGGAGTACGGTGGCTGTGGAACACGAAGACTGCTTATTAAGATTTTAGAGTGTTGTGGTTCCCGGATGAGATAAGAGGCCCTCCCACTAATATTACAAACTAGCTGTTGCCCGCGCCTTAGTCCGCGTGGACAACTTAACATACATACATAATGCTCACGCCTTGGTCCCAGAGGGGTTGGCAGAGATGATGGATCGTCACTCTGCGGTGCAAACCCTAAGTCGCCTTGTCGCTTGTTTTTATTGCTAATGGGTTTGCGCTTGACCTCCATATCACCTGATGGTAAGTTACGATGAGGCCTAAGGTGGAGCGCGCTTACCCAGAAAATACCTTCCTCACTCTTCCTTTAAAAAGATCCAAATTGTACTTGTCCGGAAATACCCAAGCTGGCAGAGAGTTCCATTCCTTAGCAGTTCGCATTATGAAAGAGGAAGCAGATCGCTTCGTGAGAGAGCGTGGTATGTCTACTACATAAGGATAAATCAACAGGAACCACACAGCTATTTGATTTGATAGACATAATTTATAATATTCATGTCATATAGGTTTAGTATGCCGTGTGGTTTCCGGTAGAGTAGAATAGGACCACTCCAACTCTTCCCGTGGATGGCGTACAAGGCGACTAAGGGAATACATTATAAAACATCAATCAGGCCTCCCCAACCCGTCTGGCCAGCGCGGGGAGTGTAGGCCAAGTCCTCCGTCTGTCTCCGGCAGATGAGAGAGGGTTGTGCTCCTGCAGTGGAGACAAAAATAACATGATGATGATAGGTTATTAATACCACTTACCGTAATAGGCCTAATCTCGATTGCATTCTGCTGTCTCTTCTCTCTCCTTTCATCTTCTCTATCCCTCTCCAACTCCACGCTGATCTCACTTTTATCCGTCGAACTCGACCTCGAGTATTTCCTCTCTAATCTATTTACATTCACCTCTGTATTTATCCTTGTAACTTCTACACATGACCTATTATCGTCTGTTGAACTAGATCTGCTGTTCTTTTCTAACCTACTGACTTCTGCATTAACGTTTCTCGCTTCCACACCAGATTTCCTGTCTATGGAACCGGATCTACTCTTTTCAATTCTATTAACTTCTGCGTTCACGCTACGCAGTTCGACTCCTTTGTCTATGGAATTCGTTCGGTCTTTCTTCAGAGTGATTATTATGTTATCTGTAGAGTTTGTGAGTGATTTGGAGTTTCTTTCTAGTCTGCTGACTTGTGAACTGACGTTAGTGCCTTCTATGTGTCTGTCTTTCTCTTCTCTATGGCTGCTTATGTCTTTTGGTTTTGGTTCTGGTTCTGGTGTGGGTTCCGGTTTTCTGGTTTCCTGTGGCTTTGGTGTGACGTGGTTTTGTATTGGTTTCTCTGGTTCCTTTTTGTCTTCGACCGCCTTTTCTGCTTCCCGGCATACCTGCAATAGAATTATAATAAATATTTATAAGCCATTAGGTCTAGAAGTGCGTCCTGCCTGTCATGACCTATGGCGCTGAAACGTGGACACTGACGGTGGGCCTGAGTGAGTGGGTGCTTGGGGTTTGTTTAAAGGATTTGAGTAGTAAAGAGGAGATCCGACGAAGAACGAAGGTGACAGAAATAGGCGAAAGGTTGTGGCAGATCTATCGCAGAACCGACGGCCGCTGGTGGCCGGAATCGGCTGGATGTTAAGTGCGGTGGCGTTTATTGCGGAAGGCCTACGTCCAGCAGTGGAGGTCTAAGGGCTGAAAGCAGTGACCTGGTCGACAATTTGTTTGCCCGTAACCGTTGCGGGCGGCGCGGCGGGCGCGGGTTGTGTAAGCGGCGATGGGGGTGCGGGCGGCGAGGCTGGCGAGGCCGGCGAGGCTGGCGTGGCTGGCAGTGCGGGCGGCGGCGGTGCGGGCTGCTTGCGCGCGGCGGGCGGCCGCGACGGCGACGCGGGCGGCGTGCCAGCCGCGGCGGCCGGCACCGGCGGCGGCGGCGGCGCGGGGCCTTTCTCTTTCTTTGGAGCCTGAACATATAAACATCAATAAATAAATAGGCTATCTGACTAAGTGTCATACAATTCAGACATTCCAAAATAATAATAAAAATACCTAGTACATAATCATTCTCTTCATTCACCAGACTAAATATAAAGGTAGATTTCATGCACCACCTTTTATTCTTCTCACTGCGGACCCCAGCCTTTCTGAGGATGTCACCAAATGATCTTTGAACGTCCTCCTAGGACGACCTCTAGCTGTGGTCCCTTCCACATTCGCGCTGTTAATCTTTTCTTTCACTCATACGCTCTAAATGTCCAAACCAACGCAATATACCCTTATCTACCTTCGTTACATCTTTCAAACCACACTTCCCACGTATCACTGTATTCCTCACTGTCACCTAACTCCACATATTCACTCCATATCATCATCAGGTTATTTTTGTCTCCACTGCAGGAGCACAACCCTCTCTCATCTGCCGGAGACAGACGGAGGATTTGGTGTACACTCCCCGCGCTGGCCAGACGGGTTGGGGAGGCCTGATTGGTGTTTTATAATGTATTCCCTCAGTCGCCTTGTACGACATCCACGGGAAGAGTTGGAGTGGTCCTATTCTACTCTACCGGATCCATATAATTTAGTTTTATTTACGAGTATGTCTAGTACTCACGGGTGGCTTCCTGTCAGCGGGCGGGTGTTCGTCTTCGAGATGACGCTTGGCGGGCGCGGGCGCGGGGGTGGGGGCGGGGGCGGCGGGCGCGGGCACGCGCGGCGCCGGCGCGGCGGGCGCGGGGCTGCCGGCGCGCGGGCCGCTCGCCGCGGGGGGCACCGGCGTCGTGCCGGCCGCCGGCTCCGGTTCCGACACTGTGGGAAGACGGAACGTAAATAAATCATTATAATTTATAGGAGACCGTCAACTGTAAAGCCGGTGAAGACGACAGCGAGACGTTGACGAGACGAGAAGAGGACTGAGAGGCGAAAGAGTGTCCTGGGTATAGCTTCAGACAACAAGCTCCAATCATTTAGCTGCATAATAGCTGTTTTGTAGCGGATTCTTACGGATGGAGCAACATAAGGGACTGGAGGATCAATAATTTGTTGAGCTACTATCTTTCAAATTATTCAAATAACATATATAGTGACTAGCTTTTACCCGTGTCTTCGTCCGCGTAGATTTCGATATTTACACATCTTGACTTTCGAAATAGATATGATTTTCGTAATCAACGTCAACAAAAACCTCAAAAAATTACATAAGTCATATTAATTTGGTTTCCCGTAGGAATGGGACGTTTTTTCGGGATAAAAACTATCATACGAGTATGTCCTATTCCAAGACCTAACCTATATGTGTGCCAAGTTCCATTGCGATCTGTCAAGTGGTTGAACCTTGACTGAGTAACAAAAATAAACGGACGAAGTCGCGGGCAACAGCTAGTTGTCAATAAATCCGTTACAGCAACTGACACGGATACGACGGTCAGCGGAATCTGATCACCTACACATTGAAATAGGTCCGTGTTTGTTACTCATTTAGACAAAAAATTACAGTTACGACAGTGAGTCATGCGAGGGACGATATAAGACGTTTCACTCACTCTTGACGTCCGGCGTGTCGGCAGACCTCACCGACGTCGAGTCATCTTCCATTTCCATATGCATCTGAGAGCTGCGATGCTCCTGAAAAACGATATGCAACTTTAGATCACCAATCACACACATAAATTTTTCATAATGCATGTTATAAAAATTATACTCTCACATCTAAATTAATAATTATGTTCTAAATTAATAATTTGCGCAGTACTTTGTTTTTATCAGGTAATTAATTATTAATCTAATTGCTATCTAATTGCTTGGCATGGCAGGGTGATGCGCAAAAATTCCATGGGGTGGGAGCCTGGTGACCTGATCTCACAGGTTCATCCTATTTTTGGCACCAGTCTCTCACAAAAGATAAATTGTACTCATTTTAATTTTATACATTATAATTGTACTAATCTTTGTGTAGAGATAATAAATAAATTTTGTATTTGTATTTGTATTAATCATGTGCGAAGATTTATTATCCGCTTAGAGATATTGTTACTGTAATTACTGATATTAATTATTTATTAAAATATATAAATATGGCACATTTGCAAATTTTTTGTCGATATTTACCCGACCTCTACAAACACACCCACACGAACAAGTCTTTCAATTTTAACTGGCGATATAACTTTGTCCTTTCCGTGGGGTGGAGACCTGGCGTCCTGGAATACAGGATTTCCCTAAGTCCAAGCGTCAGTCTCCACAACAATCTTCCTTGCTATTGACGCCGAATTAACTTAATTTAATTTAAAAACCTAGATTCGGCGTGAAACGAGTAAGCTTACGAGTACGCTTGATAGTTTATGCAATATATTGCAGATGGTTGGCACGCGTTACGCGCCTACTTCACCGTTCTATCTTGATAAGTTTTCCACGCCAATGAACAAGCCACTAGGCCAACGAAGCGGTAATGGTGAAGCAGTACCAGACTCGAAGTATATTAATTATAAGCCCAAGAAATGATACCTTCGACGCAGGCCGAGGTTCTCGCTGCTGCCCGTCAGATTCGCAAGCAATGTAAACGATACACAAACCCAACATTAACGTACATACACAACACAACACGCCCACGCCCAGCAGTGGACTGGTTGGGCCGTTGATGGACATACAGTACACAACAATTAGTGAAAATCGTTTCGTCAGAAAATGAATTACATGGACAATGGGCTCGATTCTGAAGGCACAATGTCAAAATTTGACAGAACTAAAACTGTTGCTATCCTTGTCACACAGTATTATGAAGATAAAGACGAAACCAATTTTAGCGCTGTCAAATTTTAAATGTGTGTCTTTAGAATCGGGCCCAGTATGTCAATAGACGTCATACCGTCGCCCCTACTGCGCCAGTACGTCTATGAACGTTGTATTTCGTAATGATTCGCCGTTACGTGTCAAAATGTCAACTTTTGGAATCCCATCACATTTTTAGGGTTCAGTAGGCATATGACAAAAGCGAACTTACAAGTTCGTCATGTCTGTCTGTCTGTTTGTCCCTCTGTCTATATGTCACAGCATTATTTTAAGAAGTGCTCATTGTCTGACGAAATAGCGAATATATAATGAAAGTTAGTATAGGTACAATGGCCCGATTCTGAAGGCACATCATTTAAATTTGATAGCACTATTTTTTTTGCTATCCCTGTCACATAGTATTATGAAAATAAAGACGAAACTAATTTCAGTTCTGTCAAATTTTAAATGTGTTCTTCAGAATCAGGGCTAATGTCTGTACATTAAGATATTGTGAACTCCTGGCGATACAAATTAACACACCAGCGCCCCAAGCGGTTGAAAATCGAAACTTTTTGTTCTTAGCAGATAATATATAAAGGTTGAAGTCAGTGCAAGAATGGAACATAATCTATGGATTCTCAGTTAGCAAAAAAATCCGCTTGGTGTGTTAACGCTATCTATTAATTACGTCACACACATCACAAGTATTTTACTACATTATTAGGCCCGATTCTGAAGGCACACATTTAAAATTTGACAGCGCTAAAATTGGTTTCGTCTTTATCTACATAATACTGTGTGACAAGGATAGCAACAGTTTTAGTGCTGTCAAATTTTAACATTGTGCCTTCAGAATCGAGCCCATTGTGTATCTATCTATCCTATTTACTACATGAAACAATAAATGATATAAATTTGAAGGTTTTGAATCTGTTAGTAATTATAATTAAGCAATGTATACAGATAGATGGCTTGGCACATAATATGACTGTTAAATGTTAGTTTGTAAGTCGTCGCGGTGCACAGACAAACCAAGTCTGGTTTTTGTTGCACTGGAAATATGTAAATTCTGTTTTTATTGGTTAATAAAATAAAAAAAATATGAATATCCCATTCCCACCTATAAAAAAAAAACAGGACACGCGACTCGTGTGAAGTGTGTGCGACGCTTTAGACAAAAAACACTTGCAAAGCAACCGTCGAAGTAATCGCCACGAAAAAGTCATTAGCTCAAGGAATTTCAAAGTAAGTCTTGGTTTTTTCCCTATTTCCAATTGCAATTCTCTTATTTAGAGCGAGCAAACACTGCGATTTTATTCGCCGCGATTTTTTCCGCGCGGATTATTTTCCGTTGCAGCGAACAACGATCTCTATGTACTACTTCGAAGGTCTACAAAACACAGATTTGGTTGCGGATTTTTTTCCGCAGTGCGTGCAGCTTCATACAACTTCCATGTCACAGAATTCTGCGGAAAAAATCGCGGCGAATAAAATCGCAGTGCGTGTCAGCCCTTGCGGAACATAGTGCGCGTGCGTTGTATTTGCGTCGACAGTAGAATGAGGTATATAAAAAAAAGATACTAAGCAATTAAATGTATTTATGTTTATAAGGACTGTAAGAAGACTGTACAGCACATTCGAGTTTTAGGCATTTTGAATAGAATAGAAAGACTTTATTTGGCGAACACAAATACAACACAGGAATTAAAATTGACGACATAAATATGAAAAAAAAAACGGCCAAGTGCGAGTCGGACTCGCCCATGAAGGGTTCCGTAGCAGCAAGTAACATAATATAAAAGTTATAGTAGTTCGTTGTAACTTTGATCGATGTTTTAATAATAGTATTGTGGTTTACGATTTATGACGTATTAAAAAAAACTACTTACTAGATCTCGTTCAAACCAATTTAAGTGGAAGTTTGCATGGTAATGTACATCATATATTTTAAATATAAATATATATTAGTTATTAATAATTTATATTATTATAAAAATATATTAGAAACCTTAATATCATTTTTAAAGACCTATCCATAGATACACACAGATATAACACGTATGGGTTTGATGAACAATTTTTTTTTGAGTTTCAGTTCTAAGTATGGGGAACCCCCAAATTTTTTTTTTTCTATATTTGTATGAAAATCTTAATGCGGTTCACAGAATACATCTACTTACCAAGTTTCAACAGTATAGTTCTTATAGTTTCGGAATAAAGTGGCTGTGACATACGGACGGACAGACAGACAGACAGACAGACAGACAGACAGACAGACAGACAGACAGACAGACAGACAGACAGACATGACGGATAGGACGGACGGAAGGGTTCCGTTTTTTCCATTTGGCTACGGAACCCTAAAAAAGAAGCAAACAAATTACATAACCGTTAAAACAAAACAGAAAAAAATGACACAGTGTTGTAGTGTGACGCCAAAAGGGTCCCCAGCTCAGCTTATGCTGTAGCAAGAGCTGCAGCGCTGATTTTCAGTGAGGCCACCAAATGACTCCCGGACGTAGTTGGTACATAGCAAGCAAGAAATGAAAAGATTTATATACTTATACTCATTTACACACACTTATAGACACTTAGCCATTTTGCTTTTTAGACGCCACGCCATAGGTTGTTCCGTTCACGATGGCACGTTTGCGAGGGGTGAGCGCGGGACACGGGGTGACTGACTGATAAGTGCGTAACGATAGAACTAACAAATCGCCCAAAACTCAGGTCACTAAAAATGCCAATCTATCGGGGAAGCTTATGTTCAGCAGTGGACGTGTTTCGGCTGCTGATGATGTTAGAACACAGTAATAACGCATATAATCCAATTAATTGAAAAGTTTGGCTATTTGGATGTTTGGTACTCAATCACGCTTCAACCACTGGACGGATCGTGATGAAACTTGGCACACATATAGGTTAGCTCCTAGAATGGGACAAAGGATAGTTTTTTCCGGAAAAAAACATATCATTCCTACGGGAAATACATAATAATTTGTGATATTAAGTTGTCCACGCGGACGGAGTCGCGGGCAACAGCTAGTGAAATATAAGCGATTTAGAGGAGTGGGGCGTGGCGTCGTGAACGAGAGATAAGATAGAAGAGAGAGAGAAAATATGTATAGAGGTCAACGATCTCTATGTAGCACTAGATGGAGCGTTCCAAACAATCTCTCTGTTCCACGCAAGTAGCCACAACTCTTTCACATTCACAATGAAACTTGTGCAGTTACTACGCAGAACATTTAATTATTACTATATATTGACGCTACGGTTAAATAATGTCAATATTTAGTAAATAATTAAATGTTCTGCGTAGTAACTGCACAAGTTTCAAAGTGAATGTGAAAGAGTTGTGGCTACTTGCGTGGAACAGAGCGATTGTTTGGAACGCTCCATCTAGTAGTACATAGAGATCGTTGATAGAGGTATTCAAACTACATTGCTCGACAGGGGCACATCTTCTCAATTGCACTACATAAGCTTATCTCTCTTTCAAATCATGCATGCTTGAAGTATACAGATTAGAAGCGTTACAAATTATATACTGTTATAGATACTAACCAATTCTCTGGTAATACTCCTTGTTCTGCTTCTGTTTGCCTTTCCTTGACTTCGACTGCTCGAGTTAATGGCAATGGAAACGTGATGTCCAGTTAGCGGAATAACAATGTCAAAGAAAGGCGAACGAAAGTCGGGTGTTAGTAAGCGTGTGTGGAGGCAGAAAATCGTGTTGGTTAGTACATTATTATGTCATTATTTTTATAATAATATATTGGCAGTTACCTTAGCCTAAAATACATACACTATGGACCTGATTCTGAAGGCGCAACTTAAAAATATTACAGCACTAAACTGAGTTTTGTCGCTATCTTTCTGATATGGATTAAAATCGGCCCCGTAGCCTAGTCGGTAGTACACTTGCCTGCGAAGCTCGGGGTCGCGGGTTCGAATCCCGCCCAGGGCAAACATTCGTGTGATGATCACTTGTGTTTGCCTTGTGACTGGATGTTATTTATATATTTATGTATGTATATCAGCTGTCTGATACCCATATTACAGGCTCTGCCTAGTTTGGAATCAGGTGGCCGTGTGTGAAATGTCCCCACATATTTATTTATTTATTTTATTAAATAGACACAACAGATGTCAAAGGGGATAGAACCGATCTGGCATATCGACCCGCCGCCATTTTGTTTTTATTTATTTATTATTAAATGTAGTAGTAGTTTTCTCGTGCTCCTAGTAGTATGCAATGTACCTATATTTCATTCCAGATTAATAGTCCTATGAAAACCAACGCTATTTACGTCTCGGTAACATATACATGAAAGGGTCACCAGCAGCAAAAATAGGTTTGTATTACCAAGTAAACTTTGCGGTCCACTTAGGAACACCATCTATTGTGTATTTTGTTTTCGAGACGCAAATGCGTTTGTTTTCATAGGACTATTAATCTGGAATGAAATATACTCTCTTCCAATAAACAGTAATAATAATAATCAACCTGCGAACGATTATTTGGATACAATCGGACGCCGATAGACATGTAATAAGTCTATTTTTAATGATTGTCGTTGTACTCATGACGATCTTTACCTCAAAATATCTCGGTAACGTGACACTTTAGGGTACTATGTTACTTGACATTTTTTGTTCGTTTATGTGTCTTCTACCCATATATACCACTTGCATCGTGCGCCGCGATTTCGAAAAAAAAAATTGCGGCGGGACGATATGCCAGCTTCCATACAAAAAAATGCAAACTCCTTTAAGGTGTGCTCCTTCAGAATTAGGCCCTATATAACCTTAACGATCAAACTTCATCATACTACTGTAGGAATTATAGTCTTTGCCTCACTATAGAGTCGAAACACTACTCCCTCGGCCAGAAGTCAGGACAGAGTAATATGCCCTGGTGCTTTGCAGGAACACGGCTTCTGCAGGCCCTAACCCTATCAGAGCTAGTAGACCCCAGGAACGTACATTCGACCTAACCTAATTTATACATTAAACTATATTCCTTTCCAGCAACGAACATTACCAACAACGACGTTACCTTGAATAGTAACTAAAATTGAAATATTAGGAAAGTGTGTTGGAAGATTTAAAATGGACCAGTATGGCTTTTGAAGTTCTGATATTTCATTTTTATGAAATAAAAAAACGCGCAAACTGCCCACCTGATGGTACGTACTATCGACCAATTTCATTTTTGATACATCCAAGTGTTTTGTCCCACTTTTGCACGCTGCGAATGTATATGCAGCCCAAAGGCCACAAGTATGTCACCACCATAAGGACTATATTAGAATGTCTCGTGTGCCTGTAGTACTACACTGAGTTTTAAAGCAAGTTTGTATAAACCTAAGTATGTCTGCACCGGGTGCGACTGAAAATCAGCGCCTAGCACCTACTTGGTCTAGGCATATGCTGAGTCGTTTGCCCTTTTACTGCCGCGGCACACGCATACTATTTTAAATTGTTTTCTCTAGTTATTATAAAAAAAAAATCCTTTTTCTTGCTTTGTTGGTTTTTTCCTTGTGTGTGCCAATTGTGGTAGTGAATAAATGTTTTTCTTTCTTTCTTTTTAAACCTATAAAGATGAACCTCACCTCAGAATCATCGTCCAGCAGCTCCTCCTCGACCACCTCAGCCCTGTACTCCAGCAGAAGGTCCCTCAGAGGCTTGGAGTCGAGGTTTCCGCTGACGAAATCGTGCTTCAGCAGCTCGACCGCCGTTGGCCGCTTCTCTGGATCCTGGGGATACATAAGAAGTATTTGATGATGTTCTAACGTGTTTACATACATACATAATGCTCACGCCATGGTCCCAGAGGGGTAGGCAGAGACGATTGATCGCTGCTTACTAGCCTCACTCACATCCATCAACCTTCTCATGCACCTCCTTTTAGTTTCTCACTGCGGACCCCAGCCTTTTTGAGGACGTTACTAATTTGATCCTTGAAGGTCCTCATAGGACGACCTCTAGCTGTAGTTCCTTCCACATGAGCTCTGTAAATCTCTGTTGTCACTCTTCTTTCACTCATACGCTCTAAACGTCCAAGCCAATGCAGCATACCCTTCTCTACCTTCGTTATTATTGCCCTACTAGCTGTGCCCGCGGCTCCGCGCGCGTGGACTACAGAATCCGCTCCCGTTCCCACTATCGCTTCTTATCCCACTCCCACGCAGACTCTCAATCCCCATCCCGATCCCACTCCTACTCCCGCTCCAACTGTAGTACAAACCAATCGCAATATGAATTTTGCATATAATGGCTTCTAGAAAAATTAACTTTCGTAATATCTCAGGTTCTAAGTGGCGTATCAAGATGAAACATGCACCAGATTTTAAGTTAGACCTCCAGCAAGACAACTGTGGAAACTGCATCAAATTTCATTCAGTAGTTTTGGCGTGATGAGGTAACAAACATACATACAGACAGATAGACAGATAGATAGACAAAAATTCTAGCTTCTATTGGCCCTATAAAGACCCCTCATACACATTTTTCTACAATATCTCCCATGTACAGACATATACCAGTGACAGTTTTATTATAGGTATGGATGTGACCTTATACATGTGTATATTTAACTCTCACCTTGACTAAAGCCTTGGCTATGAAATCGTTGAACGACTTGCTCCACCGGCTGGGCTGCTCCAGAGTGGGGGGGTCGCTCTTCTGGATCTTGAGCAGCACCCGCATGGGGGTCATTTCGTGGTTGGGCGGCTCCAGCTGCGCGAACTCTATTAGCGTGATGCCCAGCGACCAGATGTCCACCTGTGGACGGACATATATATACAACAAATTAGTTTTATATTGACTTTTTTTTGTTGATGATGGGTTTGCGCTTGACCTCAATCTCACCTGATGGTAAGTGATGACGAGACCTGAGGTGGAGCGCGCTTACCCAGAAGATGCCTATTCACTCTTCCTTTAAAAATATCAAAATTGTACTTGTCCGGAAACACCCAAGCTGGCAGAGAGTTCCATTCCTTAGCAGTTCGCATTATGAAAGAGGAAGCAGAACGCTTCGTGCGAGAGCGTGGTGTGTCTACTACATAAGGATGAAGTCCCTCACCACGCCTGGTAGTCCGGTGATGGAGGGGTGAATGGGGGAATCAAATCGTGTAATTCCTGGGCACACTCCCTGTTTAAGATCTAAACTAAAGATGAGCTGTATGGCGCTCGTGACCAGCGTCCTCGTCGAGAGTGACACTCCCTATACCATCTTACTTTCAATATTCTCGTCATTCTATCTACTATACACTACAATTTCTTTAAAACTGCAATATTATACTAAATTCCGAAGAGTTGAGGTTTTCATTTCAACTCCTTAATGTCCACAAGAGAAACTCCCCAAAATGTAAATGCTTTATACTGACCTTAAAATCGTAAGGGTTATCTCTGAAGGTCTCACAGAGGACCACCTCAGGCGCCATCCAGTAGGGCGTGCCTATGAAGGTGTCGTGCTTCTGCAGAGTTGATTTGTTCTTTGCAGACACGCCGAAGTCAGCTGAGGACAATATCGTGGAGGTTAGGACTATCATCATCAGCCTAAATACGTCCACTGCTGGACATAGGCCTCCCCAATAGAATAACACTTTTGGTAAGTTGTCCATTGGGGGATTTGCCATAATCACCACACTTGGCAGGCGGATTGGTGATCGCAGTAGTGATCTTAACATACACACACAGGAGAACGCTGCTGCCTGTCCCTGGTGCAGTCCCTTAGTCGCCTTGACGACACCCACGGGAAAGGTATGGCCCTATTCTAATACAGTTTTCAAACACTCACCCAAAGAAGTATAATGCTCGGTGGAATTCTGATTGATTAGTTAGGGATACGGTAGCGGTGACAGTTGGAGAGGGGTTGGGGGAGCGGAAGCGGGAGGAAAGGGAGAAGGGTATTAACACTAAGTTACATTTCTAATTTATTTTTAAAAAGTAGCCCAGCGAGCGGAGCCGCGGGCACAGCTAGTTTTAACATATATAAGTCCATATACATCGTCATCATCATCATCATCAGGTTATTTTTGTCTCCACTGCAGGAACACAACCCTCTCTCATCTGCCGGAGACAGACGGAGGATTTGGCCTACACTCCCCGCGCTGGCCAGACGAGTTGGGGGGGCCCGGATTGATGTTTTATAATGTATTCCCTTAGTCGCCTTGTACGACATCCACGGGAAGAGTTGGAGTGCTCCTATTCTACTCTACCGGAAACCACACGGCAATATATTAGCATTTTAATGCGCAAGTATGGGTGTCTTTTTAACTTATAAATCTCATGTAAAGAAATAATGTGGAGAATAAACTTGATTACTAAATATTACTCTGTAAAGTAGCGACGCTTCCCCCCTCCAGTTTAACGTCGCCCGCATTACATACATATTTTTTTTAAATATAATGACGTTACCTAGCTTGACCCCGCCGAGCATGGTGGCGAGCACGTTCCCCGCCTTGAGGTCGCGGTGTATGACGCGGCGCGAGTGCAGGAACTGCAGCCCGCGGCACATCTCGCGGCACACGTACGCGATCTGCAGCTCGCTGAGGCCCTTCTCCAGCTCGGACATCACCGAGTCCAGCGCGCCGCCGTCGCAGTACTCCAGCAGCATCTGGCAGACATGACCAACATTACATAATGAAATGAAATATCTTTATTGTGGATCATGGGTATGTATATAAAGGATTACATGTCATAGTTAGAGCTCGGCTATGTCCCGCCACGTGGGCACACAACATTGTGTCGCAGTGAAGCATGCATTTAAAAACAAAGTTACAAAAAAAATAATTAAGAGATAATTAGATACAAATTGAACTGTCACCAAGAAATTCTTCCAAACTATAATAACATTTTTCTATCATCAAATCATTGAGTTTTTTTTTTAAATAAATTAGTCTCATCTACATCTCGTATCGTTTTAGGGATTTTATTATATACTAGCTGTTGCCCGCGACTTCGTCCGCGTGGACAACTTAACATTACACATTCTTATCGTGTTACTAAATCCTAAAAGAAATCTATTAATCTGGTTTTGCATTAAAAATATTAATATACATAAAAAAAAACATACTATCCAATTGAGAACCTCCTTTTTTGAAGTCGGGTAAAAATTAGCGTTCCGGCGGCGGTTTCGCCCGTTGGACCACAGTTTTTTAGGTTTCCGTAGCCAAATGGCAAAAAACGGAACCCTTATGGATTCGTCATGTCTGTCTGTCTGTCCGTCCGTATGTCACAGCCACTTTATTCCGAAACTATAAGAAATTAGTATTGAAACTTGGTAAGTGGATGTATTCTGTGAACCGCATTAAGATTTTCACACAAAAATAGAAAAAAAAACATTAAATTTTGGGGGTTCCCCATACTTAGAACTGAAACTCAATTTTTTTTCATCAAACCCATATGTGTGGTCTTCAAAAATGATATTGAGGTTTAAGAGAATGATAAAACTAAAAAAAAAATATGATGTACATTGCCATGCAAACTTCCACCGAAAATTGGTTTGAAAGAGATCTAGTAAGTAGTTTTTTTAATACGCCATAAATCGTAAACCACAATACTATTATTAAAACATCGATCAAAGTTACAACGAACTACAATAACTTTTATATTATGTTACTTGCTGCTACGGAACCCTTCATGGGCGAGTCCGACTCGCACTTGGCCGCTTTTTTTTAAAATAAAGTTGACATTTACATTTATCATGAATTAAAAGATTATCATATAATCAATAAAAAAATATATATTTTAATATTGTGCAAATTAGGTGATATTTCCAACCCCCCCCCTCCAATTTGTCCTTTCCATCCCCTTTCTTTCTTTCCTTTTCCACCCCCTTCCCACAACGTTGAAAACCCTTTCCCCCACCCCTTCCCTCTCCCTACTCCTACCTCTCCCCCGTCCCTTAACCCACCCCTTCCTACACCCTTTATTTACCACTGCCCCCTCATCTTTCCTCTCTTACCCTAATCCCTCTATTCTTTTCCATCCGACTTCCTTCCCCTCCTATTCCCTTCCTATGTTGCATATCCAATTAACTGTACAACAAAATGTCTGTCAAACTGCTGGACATGCCTTCCCCAATGAATGCCACAACGCCCTACAGATCCAGCCGCTTCCGGCCACCATCTTCAGGTCGTCCATACACCTGGCGGCAGGGCGTCCCACCCTGCGCGTGGGACGTCGCGTCCTACTCTAGAACCCGTCTGCCCCAACGGCCGTTCGGTACTACGACAGATGTGACCTGCCATTTCAGCTTACTAATTCTTTTGGCTATGTCGGTCACCTTCGTTATTCATAGGATCTCCTCATTACGAATCATATCCCTCATAGAGACCCCGAGCATTGCCCTCTCTATAGCTCGCAGAGCCACTTGAATCTTGTGGATCAGGCCCACCATCAGTGTCCACGTCTCCGCGCTGTAATCATGACAGGCAGGACGCACTGATTAAAGATTTTTGTCTTTAAACATTGTGGAAGACTTGACGCAGTTTTCCGAATACTGCCCAGCCTAACTGGATTCTTCTGTCAGCTTTTGAAATTGATCCTACCCAACTATATTGTCTGTCCTAGGCAGACGTACTCCTGAACAGCTTCGATATTGACATTGTCGACGATCACCGGTCTAATACAGGGCCACTAATTATCGAATAGCGAACTTTTTGTATCGAGACTTGTGGAAATACCTGAAATACACCAGCTAAAATAAATCTATAAATGAGCTTTAAAACATCTCTGTCACTTTCTGTCAAGTTCTTGCAACGACCAGTAATGTTGAACTACACTTTCATACAAATGATATGAAATGAGAGGTCAACTTGTATGTCAGCATCCTGACATTTTATTGAGATATGACTTATACCAGTATGAGGCCCGAACTCAAAGCTATTAAACAGTGAAATGCCGTCAAATTCTGTTCAGCAGTTTCCAAGATTAGCCCGTACATACATACATACATACAGACAGATAAGAAATTTTTTAATTATATTTTTGGACTCTACTGGTCTTCAGTAACGTCCGGGCAGTGAAATTTTTTTTTTAACTTCAATGTACAGATTCGCTTTTCTTTTGTTTTTTCTACTCTTTTATTATATGTATAGATGTGAGGTATCCTGCAGAATAGGCTTTTGTGTAACAAAAGTGTGCCTAAGGAGGACCGACACTTTGAGAGAGTAGATACGTACCCATAGCTTGTTCTCGATGAAGTACGCCTCGTGCAGTTCAACCACGTTGGGGTGGCGGCACTCGCTCAGTATGTCTATCTCCACCGTGAAGTCGGCGAGGTCGTCCTCGTTGTCCAGCATGCACATCTTGGCTGCGGCGAGCTGGCCGGTCGTCTTGTGCTGGGCTTTGTACACCTGGTCAAATCATCATCATCATCAGGTTATTTTTGTCTCCACTGCAGGAGCACGGAGGATTTGGCCTACACTCCCCGCGCTGGCCAGACGGGTTGGGGAGGCCTGATTGATGTTTTATAATGTATTCCCTTAGTCGCCTTGTACGACATCCACGGGAAGAGTTGGAGTGGTCCTATTCTACTCTACCGGAAACCACACGGCATAAAGCTGGTCAAATAAAGTGTATGATTGATAAACACAGACACAGGCTTCACCAACACAATCATAAAATACTACCTGTCTAACCGCGACTTCGTCCGCGTGGACCACGTAACTTTATAAATTATATAGCCTATGACACTTGCAAATAACGTAGCTTTCTATTGGTAAGAGAATTTTCAAAATAGGTTCAGTAAATCCAGAGATTTCAACAACCTCAACAAACTTTACCTCTTTATAATATTAAATATAGATAGAAAGTCGTGAGTCATATAGGCATTTTTGCCGGCCAATTCGATGTAAGACATACATACACAATCATGCCTTGGTCCCAGAGTGGTAGGCAGAGTCCGCGGTCTCCACTTAAGAACTCATCTGCCCCAACGGCCGTCGGTTATGCGGATTATGTGACCCGCCCACAGCCACTTCAGCTTGCTAATCCTTTCGGCTATGTCGGTCACCTTCGTTCTTCGTATCATATCCTTCGAAGAAACCCCGAGCATAGCCCTCTCCACAGCTCGCTGAGCGACTTGTAACTTGTGGATCAGGCCCACCGTCAGTGTCCACGTTTCTGCATCGTAAGTCATGACAGGCAGGACGCACTGATTAAAGACTTTTGTCTTTAAGCATTGTGGAATAGGCGACGTGAAGACTTGACGCAGTTTTTCAAATGCTGCCCAGCCCAACTGAATTCTTCTGTCAGCTTCCCTATCGAAATTGCCCCTGCCCAACTGGCAAGCAGGACGCCAGGATGACAGGCAGGACGCCATTATTAAAGTTAAGGAGTTTCAGCAATACAAAAGACAGAGTTACCTTTCCGAACGCGCCATCGCCGAGCTCGCCGATCATGTCCCAGTTCTCCTTCGGGTCGCAATTGTCGCGGATGTTGTTGAACACTTTCTTCTTTTTCGCGTCATTGCCGCTGCCCAGGTGCAGCACCTGCGGAAAACATAGACAAACTGTATTAATAACGATTTGGCGACCTCCGTGGCGGAACGGGTAACTCTCGGACTGCCACGCCGGAGGTTGCGGGTTGGAATCCCGCTAGGGGCAAATATTCGTATGAAGAATATGAATGTTTGTACCCAAGTCTTGGATGTTTATATATTAATTTAAGTATGTGTATCCGTTATCCAGTAACCATAGCACAGGCTCTGCCTAGTTTGGGACTGGATAATTGGTGTGATGTCTGAGATATTTATTTATTTATTTAGAAGCCACACTGGCTACATGGAGACCTGCTCACTTCCGTCTGTTGCCTTAGGTATTACGGTGACAGATTTCCCGCACTTATTTATTATATTTATAATTTATTTTATGTTAGGATATGGCTGCAGAGACAGTACGAGCTGTAGGGAAATACAACCTGTACAATCGCGCCGTCGCCCCGAAGTAAAACAACTCAGTGCTAAAAGCATTGTGCAGTATCTAACTGCTGCAAGGCTTAACACCGAACTATAGTATGGTGGCGATCACAATAGACCAGAAATGGTCGCAGTGATACAAGGTCTAGACCGAGATCTTGAAATAGCCCCAACTCGAATGATAATAATAAAATACACAATGGGATACTAGAGAGCTTAAAAACATTGAAAGTGAATCCATTCGTAAAAACTTTGTACAAATGGATACTTGAAAAAAAGTTTTATAGTGTCAATGAATTATTCAAACCTGTACCTATTTATAATATGCATGTTGGTAAGGTAACTGAATAGCGCCCCCACATTTTGACGACCACAGGTCTAATATGTAAGCTATTCTTGCAAATAAATATATTAAATTTCATCACTAAAATGTCAAAAACAATTAGAAAAAAAATTCAAATCAGAAGACTTGGCTGTATAGTTTTAGTAACCTTTGCCTGTTCAAATAAAAACATGATAAAAACCTATCTGTCAATTTGAACGTCAAAATTGTGATGTTATCATTTTGTTTCTAAAATTTCCGTGCTAAAACATTTATCACAAAAAATAAAATAAAATATTTCGGACGAAAATCACCAGTGTTGCCAACAAAATGTGTCGGACAGTACACGCTGTGTTGCATTCAGCAATATGCGCTATACAAACCCTAGTCAGATTATTCATGACTATATTGCTGATGATAGAAAATACTATACGAATGATTTTACAGACGTTTTACAATCTAGTTTCATTCCTGTTTCAAACGATATCCCTGCTGCCGATCTGCTTAGTGTTCCTAGTAACTTCTAGATTGAAATGCTTCATGTGTGGTGGCGGAGGGCCTTGTCAAGTTAACAGAGGAGGTGGGTGCGACTGTCTGATGTCTGTATTGGCTATAATCATACTATACTTCATATTTAAAGCCACAGGGGTACTAGACAAGATGTTCTATCACATAGGATATATGAAAGTAGCTCAGAGTGTAGAAAGATTCGTACCAACGCCTGGTGATATAACGGAGTGCTCGAGGAACTTCACTGATATAGAGGAGATAGAGATGGCAACGGAGGCTTTGAGAGCGTTGGTGGACTATACCACGGAGGTGTTGTATGAAGTCACGGACTATGATAATACAATAGCAGCAGTTTAATGATATTGCATATAAATAATTTTGTGAAAATTTGGTTTTTTCAATAGAAAAATTTCACATTATTTTGTATGAAGATCTACGATTTTTTATTGTTGTAAAAAACGTAAAACTTTAACCATTCCGAATACGTGTCTTAGGGAATTGATATTAAAATAATATTAAGAGTTTCGAGCATAGCAATTCTATGCCATCTTCGGTGAATCGCATCCTTATAAAACATTTTTTTTTTAATAAGGACTAATATTTATTTTATTTTAAATGGAAAGGCAGCTTGTAGCTGTTGCTTCCATAGCATTAGTCGACTTGATTATTTTGTCCAGTCTGTTCTTAAACATGTTTATTGATGTGGCAGTTACGACAGATTCTGGTAGTTTGTTCCATCTGGTTACAACCCTGTTGCTTGAAAAAATTCTTTGAGGGTTCAGGAGAGCATTTGATCTTTGTAATCTCATATTCTGTTATAATATTCTCCAGTTTTATATGGGAAGAATAAAGACAAGGTGCAATCCTAAACTGGGTAAACAAAAAAAGGGTAATGTGACAAAGACAATATGTTAATAAAGCATTGTGGCAATGGTAACGTTGTTTAAATTGCTGTTTGTATGGAAAAACATGGACTATTTAGAAGTATGCTTGTCTTAAGTTCATGGGGCCGACGTGCAACTAGAGTCCACTGTTGGACGTAGGCCTCTCCCAAGGCGCGCCACTATAGGTGTACTTTCGAGCATCACGACTGATCGGGGCCGCGCGCGACAATCCGAGGTCAGCGCGTCTGTCCCGTTAAATTTTCATCATCATCATCATCAGGTTATTTTTGTCTCCACTGCAGGAGCACAACCCTCTCTCATCTGCCGGAGACAGACGGAGGATTTGGCCTACACTCCCCGCGCTGGCCAGACGGGTTGGGGAGGCCTGATTGATGTTTTATAATGTATTCCCTTAGTCGCCTTGTACGACATCCACGGGAAGAGTTGGAGTGGTCCTATTCTACTCTACCGGAAACCACACGGCAAATTACATTTTCATAGTGTTTAAGTTTTGTCGCAACGGGCGCGATGCTCGGAAATGCACCTTGAAAGAGATCCTAAGCTCTTTTCATCCGTTCAGTTCATGCAGTTACTTTTATCATCAGCCTGAAAGAGTACACTGCTGGACACAGGCCTCTCCAAGGCGCGCCACTGAACCCGATCCTCGGCTCTTCTCATCCAGTAACTACCAGCTGCCTTATGCAGATCGTCGCTCCATCTAGCCAGGACGCCCACCCACACTGCCTGCCCAGTCGCGGTCTCCACTCGAGAACCCGTTTACCCCAGCGATAACCGGTCCCCCGACAGATGTGGTCACACTGCCCCTTCAACGTGTTAACTTTTCGAGATATGTCGAAGGCTTTAGTTCCCTGGCGGATCACCTCATTTCGGATCCTGGCCCTTAAAGAAACTCCGAGCATAGCTCTTTCCATAGCCCGCTGAGCGACCTTGAGTTGTCGGACTAGTCCCACTGTCAGTGTCCACGTTTCGGCGCCGTAGGTCATTACGAGTAGGACGCACTGGTTGAAGACTTTTGTCTTCAGGCACTATGGTATACGCGCAGTTACCTTACTAAGATTAAACCAAAGGAGAAGACACGCGACTCTCTTACATTGCTTAAACTAAGCTACCGCGAGCAAAAAAAGTTCGGTTATCCGACTCTGTTAGGTCTTAGCTGAAAATCAGAGCTCTGCGCTCAGAGCTGGGGCCTGTTTGTTGCTGTGTCTACTACAGTGTCGCCACACTGTACTGTTGTCTCCTCCCCTACAGGTCGGTCGCATGCCTTGGTTCTACTCCCGGTTTGTCGGATAAGTTTCTCGCGTTGCTTCCGCTGCTCGTGCAAGCGAGTGTAATATTAAATCATCGTCCGACAAGTCGCGTGACGCGGTCCTGACGTGTGCACCCGACTCTTAGACTTAGTGTTGTATTGTTTCTGCTTGTATGTAATGTTGCACTGTATGTGTTTTGTTGCAGCCAATAAATTATTATTCATCATCATCATCATGTCAGCCCCTAGAAGTCCACTGCTGGACACAGGCCTTCCCCAATGAACGCCACCACACCCGGTCCTCCGCCCTCCGCATCCAGCCGCTACCGGCCATCTTCTTCAGGTCGTCGGTCCACCTGGCGGCGGGGCGTCCCACCCTGCGAGTGCCGATCCGCGGTCTCCACTCTAGAACTCGTCTACCCCAACGGCCGTCAGTTCTGCGGCCGTGGGATCTCCTCATTACGAATTATATTATATGATTAATCTATTCTATTCAAAAGGCTTACCTTCTTAAGATTATTGAAGAAAGACATGTTGCGTGCGGTCCGTAGTGCGGCGGCGCGCGCCCGCCTCAGCCGTACTTGCTCATCGCGGCCCCATCAGTCCCCGGTGCTCTCACGCATGGCTGCAGACAAACAGTTACACATATAATACACTATCTACACTAATATAATAAAGAGGAAACTTTACAATAATATAGCTTATACATCAGAATAACACATAGGCTACAATTTATAAAGATATTGTGCGAATTGTCCAAAATATCAAGTAAGTAGGAAAAAATCTACCATCTGCGAGCTATTCTGGCGTGCGCCATAAAATTATAATTTTAATGTCATAATGTTAGTTATTTTCTACGCCACGCTAATAAGCTACTCGAAATACAAATGCTGCGCAGACGAAGTCGCGGGCACCAGCTAGTAATATTATAAATGTGAAAGTTTGGATATTTGGATGTTTGTTACTCAATCACGCTTCAACGACTAGACGGATCGGGGTGAAACTTGGCACACATATAGGTTAGGTCCGCAAAAACACCTCATTCCTACGGGAAATACAGAGTAATTTGTGATGTTAAGTTGTCCACGCGGACAAAGTCGCGGGCAACAGCTAGGAACTCATAAATTATTCATATTTTTGGCTGTTTTGATGTCCCAACAATACAGTACATGAAATAACAGCCTACAAAGCAAAAAATCTATGTTAAAACTCTGTCACATACAATTTTGTTCTGTCAGGATGTTATATTTGTGAATTGTCCTATAAAGTGTATGTATTGTGTATTCTTGTTAGCCGACTGTTGGAACTGTCTTCATAAACACAAATGAAATGAAATGAAATATCTTTATTGTGGATCATAGGTATATAAAGGATTACATGTCATAGTTAGAGCTCAGCTATGTCCCGCCACGTTGGCACACAACATTGTGTCGCAGTAAAGCATGCATTTAAAAACAAAGATACAAAAAAATATTTAAGAGTTAATTAGATACAAATTGAAACCTTAAATTGAACCGTCACCAAGAAATTCTTCCAAACTATAATAACATTTTTCAATCAACAGATCGTGGTTTCTTTTTAAATAAATTAATCTTATCTTCATCTCGTATCATTTTAGGGATTTTATTATATATGTGAGGTATCCTGCAGAATACAAAACAGTACTATACGTACTATTGTATTTGTAAACGCTATATCAGATACATTTAGACATTTCATCATCATCATCAGGTTATTTTTGTCTCCACTGCAGGAGCACAACCCTCTCTCATCTGCCGGAGACAGACGGAGGATTTGGCCTACACTTCCCGCGCTGGCCAGACGGGTTGGGGAGGCCTGATTGATATTTTATAATGTATTCCCTTAGTCGCCTTGTACGACATCCACGGTAAGAGATGGAGTGGTCCTATTCTACTCTACCGGAAACCACACGGCATTATTCCATTGCGTTTTATGGTATAGACGAAACAGGCATTCCTCTCTCTAGCGTCCCTTACATTCCGTCATTAGCCGTCCTATATCCACGAACACGTCACAGTGTGGAACCTCGGCGAGCATGGAGCCGACTACAGCCTAGATCACTGCACAGACAATTTTTTACCACAGTAACGCCAACTTACCAAGGGAAAATTGGTCATAAAACCATCTAAGAAGCGCCAGTATTTATGTCACGTAGTAAATAAGCCTTTTTATACAACCTTGTGATGCGTCCTTGCGTTAAGATAACACGCTTAAAAGTAAACATGGCAAGCGAATGTGGTGCTTAAACGTGCGGATTAGAACAGCAAATACAGTTGGGAGGCAAGGAAATTTGTTCGCAAAATATATATGGCTTTCAGATGTGGTGACTGGCATGGGAGATGGCGTTTTATTAGTTACAAGTTAATTTTAAAAGAAGCCATTTTAAAATTAAATAATTTGAAATTATATCATTGACTGCACCCGCATCTTAATCTTACTATTTCTTATTAGCATATAGCTGCCTGGAAGAAATTGCTAAAAGCGATAAGGCTGCCACTTGTACATTTACAGTGTATTTCTCATACATATTTCTGTAATTAATTTAGTTATATTTTTTAATTAAAAAAAAAACAGACAAATTAGAATTATGGCAAAGGAGCCCGATAATCATCCTTGTCCGACATTTCCATCATCAGGATAACGAAATAATAGGCTAATTAATAATTCTGAAGGCACATATTTTGACAGCACTAAAATTAGTTCCTTCTTTATCGTCATAATACTGTGTGACAAGGTTCGAAACAAACTTAGTGCTGTCTAATTTTAATTTTGTGACTTCAGAATCGAGCCCAGTGGCCAAAATAATGGCTCTGTTATAACAAAATGTAGATAGTGAGATGTTTGTTATTTATTTTAACGTATTTATTTACGTTCTAGCTGTTGCCCGCGACATCGTCCGCGTAGACAACTTAACATCACAAATTATTATGTATTTCTTGTAGGAATATGTTTTTTTCGGGATAAAAACTATCCTATCTCCTATTCCAGGACCTAACCTATATGTGTGCCAAGTTTCATCCCGATCCGTCCCGTGGTTGAAGCGTGATTGAGTAACAAACATCCAACTTTCGCATTTATAATATTAGTGGGATTACTTCCGACGTTGTCCGAGTTTGTTCTAGGTTGAATTTTGAATACAAATATTTTGACGGTACTAAAAAATGACAGATTTAAAAAAAAAAACAATATGGCACGTGCCCGAGTCCAGAAGCGTAATTGGCTTTGTTAATTAAGATAACTGCACAAATTGTTTAAATAAGCATAAGAATAAGCTGTTGGTTTCGTCAAATAAATAAAATAAAATAAAAAATATTTATTTATTAATGTAATTTCACGCTCGTAGCTTGTGATTTGAGGCGAGCAAGTGATTCATTTAGCGAGTATTATTATTGGTGCCGGTTTTATCACGCTGTGTACCAAGTTTCCGTTTTTATACCATCACACTGTGATGATACGCCTTTTCCCTTTTTAACTAACAAAATAAGAATAATCGCCTTTTCCCTTTTTAACTAACAAAATAAGAATAATCGCCTTTTCCCTTGTTAAGAATTGTTGCGGACGACAATCCGACGGCCGCGGCGATTTAGTTTTAAGTTTTTTTTATATAGGAATTAGAGAAAGACATGTGGTCTCCGTAAGAGGTCGCTACTAAGGGATCATGCTGTCCCGCTCCGACAGTACCTCTCACCAACAATCTGGAACCGATGTTTGTCCCTTACCCTCTCATACATGTATCTTTCTAATAGAAAATTCGAGATAAGTCAGTTCAGGAAAAGAAGTCAGTTCAGAAAAATCAGCGAAGATATCAAGTCTTAGGAAGAAAAATAGTACCCAGCTGAGAGACTAAGGAACAATAAAGGGAGTTTAATCTGCAATAGTGGCTTCTTTGACGACCAGAGTGTTTGTACTCCAGCAAGCCTCAGACGCACGTCCACTGCTCTAACGAGTATCGGAGCGTCACCGACAAGAATATTAAAAACAATAATGCCTGTCAAAATTAAAGAAAAATTAAAACTCAATGAGGATGAAGTCTTTAAGTTTTGCAAGGTTCTCCCGATCCAGCACAAAACTAAACACTTGCTACTTTTAGAAAACTATGACAAAGAAATAATATTATTGTAACTAATAGACAATATTATAAGGCAAACAAGAGAATAAATGTTCCAAGATGTGTCAACTATTACGGTGAGCGTACCAGCGGTTATGTCATGGCTAAAATTTGGAATTCTCTGCCATCCGATTTAAAATACATTGTATCAGGTGGATTACTAAAGCAAGAACTGCACAAGCACTTCTTGTCGATGGGTGTAGACTAATGTACTGATCACGTGAGCGCTCTGTTCACATACAAATGGACTTCCATTTCTGTGGACATACTGTAATTTATATATTGTAATTTTTTGTTAAATAAAGGAAAAAAAACTAACGTCAAAACACGAGTAGGTTCACATTTTGTAAGAATAGAATATTCAATTTGACTTAGGTTATGTCGGGCTTGCAACGAACGGCCGTCTCTGAGGCACAGACGAAGGAGGGAACCCGGGAGATATATTTGGCTTGCGTCCCTTCTCCGTTCGCCCCGCCGTTCGCGCTCGGCGGCATATCTCTATCCCGGGGGGAGACAGACCCTCTCCCCTGCACCCTCTTGGTATCTGCAGCAGCAACGAGGCCACCCCGTTACTGCTGCCCTCCCCGGGTACGACTGTATTGACTGAATATTTTGAGTCGACATACTCGTACGACGAAGACGTCATCGTGATGTCGCGCCCCAGAATGGGGAGAGTTGCCGTACAGAGGACGAAGCAGAGAATTACTTATTTGTAGGGGGATCAAGCGGGGTGCTCCGACAAAGAGCACCTGAGCAAGTACCGGGCACCTCCCCCGTGATTCGGCCTGTGTGACCTAGATGTCGAAAGGCCATGGGAGGTGGAGGGGCCCCGGGTACGCATGGATGGGTGCACAGAGCCCCCGCTCCGTGCACCTGCATCGCCGATGAACCCCTTTCGTCGCCCCAGCCCACAGGGCATAACGTCCTGCGGTAACTTGTTCTGTGTTTACCGGAAGAAAAAAAGTATTCATTCTTTCCAAAGCCATGGACTTATCAAACCACATTCGTAAAGTAATTGACTTACTCATTTTTCAGCATATTAGGTCATCCAGATTTCATTTTTTCGCGGTTACTCATATTTAAGGACAAAATCTTCAAAATACCTAAACAATTACACATGCGACCTAACATTTTTTGACGTCACTGGCGAGTTAGTCATAGTGACATCATGCTTAGTGTTTAAGAGAGCGGCTATAGTGTAGATATTATGGTTTAATTCCAAGTTATTTTTTGAGTGCCGACGAAATAGATACCATCGCCTGTATTATAAAATCTGACAATGTTAAGACATTTGATGACGACCTCCGTGGCGGAACGGGTAGCTCTCGGACTGCCACGCCGGAGGTTGCGGGTCCGAATCCCGCTAGGGGCAAGTGTTCGTATGATGAATATAAATGTTTGTACCCAAATCTTGGATGTTTATATATTTATTTAAGTATGTCTATCCGTTATCTAGTAACCATACCACAGGCTCTGCCTAGTTCGGCACTGGATAATTGGTGTGAATGTCTGAGATATTTATTTATTTATTTAAAAAAGGAATATTTAAATTCCTAAGTGATAAAGCATATTATTCCGTGTCCGAATTCTTTAATAATAAATTTTGAAATAACTAATTAATGATCCGAGTTACTAATGCGTTACGTTTTTTTTATAATTAATTATGATTTCACGATATTTTGATCCCGCCCAGGGCAAACATTCGTGTGATGAGCACGTGTTTGCCTTGTGACTGGATGTTATTTATATAGGTATAATGGTGCTCGATTCTGAAGGCACAACGTTAACATTTTACAGCACGAAAACTGTTGCTATCCTTGTCACACAGTATTATGAAGATTAAGACGAAATCAATTTTAGCGCTGTCAAATTTTAAATGTGTGCCTTCAGAATCAGGCCCATTATGTGTTTATGTATGTATATCAGCTGTCTGATACCCATATTACAGGCTCTGCCTAGTTTGGGATCAGGTGGCCGTGTGTGAAATGTCCCAACATATTTATTTATTTATTTATATTTATTTCATTTCATTTCGCCAGAGTACTAAATTTAGTACTTAATTACTACGCAAAATAAATTACTGCGTATAATACGCAGCGGGATTATATCGCTGCAGCCACAGACCTAACTGGACCACCGGTAATTTTACTTGAACCACGGGGTCAACCATGTTGTTAGAGTATATGATTCGTAACGAGGAGATCCGACGAAGAACGAAAGTTATCGACATAGCCGAATTTGCAAGCTGAAGTGGCAATGGGCGGGCCACATATGCCGCAGAACCGACGGCCGTTGGGACAGACGAGTTCGAGACCGCGGATCGGCACTCGCTGGGTGGGACGCCCCGCCGCCAGGTGGACCGACGACCTGAAGAAGGTGGCCGGTAGCGGCTGGATGCGGAGGGTACAATATGGCGCGCAGCGTTTAGCGCTTTTTAAACTCAGGTGGTAATAATCAGCTGATTGAAAACTTAGTTTTTTTTTCTTGATAATATTTTGTTTACTTGTAATTATAGGAATGCACGCACTCTTGGCGTCACGCGGCAAGCGCCGTATTAATAAAGACAAATATGAGCCAAATTAAAAAAAAAATCTAAATTTCTGTTTGCAAAAAATTGTTTACAACCATATTTATGCATTACTACGTGAAAACTAGAGGGGTGCTCCTGCAGTGGAGACAAAAATAACCTGATGGCGATGACGAATTAAAAGTTGATTTATAACAAAAGTATTTTTTTATTTTACTGAGTAACCTAGAAAAAACTCTGTTGACGTGTCCGGGTTTGTAAGCTCCAACATCCGGGGCATCCATGCTTCCTGTCCTAGTTTGCAGATTTTAGAGATGGCAACCCTAGTTACATACCTTGCCTGGGAGAGGCCTATGTAAAACAGTGGACTCTTTCGAGCTGATGATGATGATGATGATGAACCCTATTTTTATTTATTTATTTAACTCTTTATTGCACACACACAGATAAAATAAAAAATAATACATAAAAGAAACACAAGTACAAAGGGCGAACTTATCTCTGAGAGAGATTTCTTCCAGCAGACCCGCGAGAGAGATAATTGAAATAATAAAGGCAGACATAGTGTGTACGTAAATAAAAAAAAACATATACATACATACACGTATATAAACTATATACCCACTTACATAGATTATAAACTACACGGTAAAAAAATAATAATAATATATAAGTATATAAATAAATATTTACCAATAATATATAAATATAATATACAATATTAAATAATAATAATAGTTAACTCCCCTAGTTATAGGGGAGTTACCTGGAGACACGACCCTCTCGTGATTTATCTATTTCCGCTAGCGCTTAACACTATGCCCACACTTATTTCCAATTAAGTATCTCGCTGGCTCATTACAAGACTAAGTGATTATATCTCCATGTCTGGGGTATTTAATTAAGGATTAAGTTGCCGACGACGGCGCAGCGTTCTCCTGTGTATATTAACACGTTCATGGACAGTACGTCAATAGACGTAATACCGGTGGATGCTACCGCGACAGTACGTCTATAGATGTGGTGTTTCGTATTAATTTGTCGCCTAGTGCCGCACCACGAACTTTTCACGTCACGTGGTCCGCGTCCACGAATGTGTTAAGATCGTTACTGCGATCACATGTCCCACTGCCATGCGTGGTGATTATGGCAAATCCTACAGCCCACCAAAAGTGTCACTCTATTGGGGAGAATTATGTATGTACTAGCTGTTGCCCGCGACTTCGTCCGCGTGGACAACTTAACATCACAAATTATTATGTAATTCCTACTTACTTGATATTTTGGACAATTCACACAATATGTTTATAAATTGTACCCTATGTGTTATTCTGATGTATAAGCTATATTATTGTAAAGTTTCATTACAATCCATTCAGTCGTTTTTACATGAAAGAGTAACAAACATCCATCCATACTTACAAACTTTCGTGTTTATAATATTAGTAGGATGTATGTATGTATGTATGTATGTATGTATGTATGTATGTATGTATGTATGTATGTATGTATGTATGTATGTATGTATGTATGTATGTATGTATGTATGTATGTATGTATGTATGTATGTATGTATGTATGTATGTATGTATGTATGTATGTACATATGTATGTATGTATGTAAACGCTTTATTGTACCAAAAAATCACAACAAGAACAATAATAAAATAGGAATTAAACTGTGTACTGGCGGGCTTATGTTCAGCAGTGGACGTATGTCGGCTGATGATTATAATTTACGCAACAAATTGTAAAACCTATCTCTAGCGTATAGAGGCTAACGCTCGAAGCACTGGACAAACGGTCTTTAGTATTTTGTGGGTTTCGAAATACAAAACGTTGCACAGGCGTATGCGCATAGACAGCCCATGTGTCGTCGGAAAGAAAGCGTGTCACCAGTGTGTGTGCTTCGCGACTGCGCATAACACCTAATATGTACTATTGATAGCAAAAGTGTTTTGGCAGACTTAGAAACCGACAAGATTAACTGCAAATTATTTACTCATACTTAGAGCCACTGTTCGGAATTAGGTAGTGTCATTTATATAATGCCGTGTGGTTTCCGGTAGAGTAGAATAGGACCACTACAACTCTTCCCGTGGATGTCGTACAAGGCGACTAAGGGAATACATTATAAAATATCAATCAGGCCTCCCCAACCCGTCTGGCCAGCGCGGGAAGTGTAGGCCAAATCCTCCGTCTGTCTCCGGCAGATGAGAGAGGGTTGTGCTCCTGCAGTGGAGACAAAAATAACCTGATGATGATTTATATACTTGCAACGAATATATGTCACGGTAGATATTAATCTACTGTAACATAACATGGACCTCCCCTTTCATGGGTACCTGTGATCGTCTAACCCAGAGGTTCCCAGACTTTTTTTCTCATAGACCACTTTCAATATTCAGCTGGTTCCGGTGGACCCCCTGCAGCTACATTTCTGCCATATTCCAAAACTCGACAAAAAAAAATGTGAAGATCAGACGCTAACGCTGGGGTCCACCTGGACCACTTTGGGAACTACTGGTCCAACCTAACGCCAAACCTTGACTCAGCCTTCTATTCTTCATTCTATTCTAAATATTTTCGTTTCTTTCACCCGGTATAATATTAAAATAAAAAATTACAAAATACACTTGGTATTAAATTATCACAAGTTAAATTAAACTTAGAATCCTAGAAAACCAACCAGTTGCCAAAACACTTTACGTTCTTCTGAGCAAGCAGGGCAGAGTATACCTCTCCGGGCTGATATATTCGAGGCGAAAGCTCCAACCACAGAGGTAACAAGTCGACGCCTCCAACGCCTGTTCCAAACTTGACCTGGATATCCAAAACCCAACCTTTACCCGATTTTCGGAATCGTGTTTTCCGTCGATTTCTACCAACAGATGCACAAATTATGTAAATGACAAACTATTAGAATGTCTTTGTGTCCGACATATTAGGAGTCGTAAATCGTAACCGGTTCTTGTCCATATTGTACGAAGTACAGTTCAGTTTGGAAAATACTGTCAGGTAAATTCGGGCGAAGGAAAGTTGCGTAAAGTGGCGATACATCGCCTCTGCCTAACCCTCTGGGACCAAGGCGTGAGAATTATGTATGTATGTATGTAAATCTCATCACAGTAATAATAAACGTTTGTTACTTAATCACGCTTCAACAACAGGACAAATCGGGATTAAACTTGGCACACATATAGGTTAGGTCCTGGAATAGGACATAGGATAGTTTTTATCCCGAAAAAACATCTCATTCCTACGGGAAATACATAATAATTAAGTTGTCCACGCGGACGAAATCGCGGGCACTAGCTAGTTAGCTATAATTTACAAAACTAGGTATAATCTGCAAAAGTACATAACTTATTAGTCGCGAACTCGTCTTATACAGATAAACCTGAGTTTTGGTTTAGAAGACTACGATGAATCTCTATTGTTTTGATTAATACATAAAAATAACTAGCTGTGCCCGCGGCTCCGCTCGCGTGGATTCTGCCGCTTCCGTTCCCACTTCCGCTCCCACTCCCACTCGAGCACCCCCACCCCCACTCGATCATCAATAGTTTCCGCAGCGCATGCGATGAAAGACATTTTATGGCAATTTTTTTTACACCTTGGGTTAAATTATTGGAGTTTTAGTAGGGATCCCTAATTTTTTATAGTAATAAATATAGCCTATCTCACTCAGGGGTAATGTAGCTTTCTAATGGTGAAAGAATTTTTAAAATCGGTCCAGTAGTTTTTGAGTTTATTCGTTACAAATATACAAATCTTTCCTCTTTATAATATTAGTGTAGAAGTGTAGATTTAATGTATCTGTTCCAGGTAATTAAATATGCTTGTATGAAGTATCGGAGCTATGCCTAAAGCAGTATTATTAAGTATTCTATGCCTAAGGTCGCCCAAAGATTTACAGGTGGTAGTAATTTCTCGTTTCCTGTCAGTCTTTTTAAGTTCAAGTACATATTTACTCTTACTTCATCTGTCTTACATATCGTATCACACATTTATATATATTGAATGTACCTATTAAAATTGATAACGAACTATCATACACAATTCCTATATACATACATATATATCATACACACGCACACACACACACCAGTCACACACGTTGTTTAAATATATATAAGATATAAGTATGGAAGAGCAAGGTCCTCTGGCACAGACATTTTTATGTCTAAAAGAGGGCCCCAACTATCCTCTGTAACCCCCCAAGTTTCTGTAATAAACATTTTTGTATTTTTTAAGCTATTATGTACGTCTATAACTCAGAAACTACAGAACCGGAAAATGTTGAAATTTTTGATAATTCTGGAAATTTGTTGAAATGTAGGCGCAGCTGACTCTTAGCTGTTGTACAATCGGCCTCTTGTTTGCCTACACCATAGGTAAAATTTAACATGTCCAGCATGAATTTACGCACTTTTTAGAATAGTGCTAATTTTACGATGGAATACTTAAGCGTGGCCTACTCTTTGAGAAATATGGTCATAACTAGCAAACCAAATGTTATTTAGACAAATTATATATATATATATATTCTTTACATAGTGACGTGTGGTTTCCGGTAGAGTAGAATAGCACCACTCCAACTCTTCCCGTGGATGTCGTACAAGGCGACTAAGGGAATACATTATAAAACATCAATCGGGCCTCCCCAACCCGTCTGGCCAGCGCGGGGAGTGTATGCCAAATCCTCCGTCTGTCTCCGGCAGATGAGAGAGGGTTGTGCTCCTGCAGTGGAGACAAAAATAACCTGATGATGATGATTCTTTATATTCTTTCTTTATTGCACATCTTATAACTACGACCACCGTGGCGGAACGGGTTTCTTTCGGACTGCCACGCCGGAGGTTGCGGGTTCGAATCCCGCTAGGGGCAAATGTTCGTATGATGAATATGAATGTTTGTACCCAAGTCTTGGATGTTTATATATATTTATTTAAGTATGTGTACCCGTTATCTAGTAACCATAGCACAGGCTCTGCCTAGTTTGGGACTGGATAATTGGTGTGAATGTGAATGTCTGACATATTCATATATTTATTTTTAAAAAAAGTAATATTTTATTTATAGTTACCGATTTATTTATTTATTTAAAACTAAACACAGTAATAAATGGTGTGTACAAAGGTGAGCTTATCTCTAAAAGAGATCTCTTCCAGCCAACCTTACAGGGTGTAAGACAAGGCAGAAAGATCGAGGGGGGGCAAAATAAGTGAATAATAGACTACATAATAACTAAATACCTGAACTATATATATAATAAATAATAACTATAATAAACATACTTACATAAATACATACATACATACTATATTATATTGAGTGAGACAGATATCTATATCTCTCGAATAAAAAATAAAAATTTGCTTATTCATACACTTGTCTAATCCAAATTAGGATTTTATCCTGTCCTACAGGAATTAAGCAAGGATAGGACAATTCACTAATATAACATCCACACCGGGACCAACTTGTACAAATTGTACAAAACTGACTGTCCCCAGTGGGAATCGGTCCCACGGCCTTTAACGCTCGGGTCTGACGACTAAGTAACTAGACCAACATGACAGTCAAACACCACGTTAATGTGTTTTTACCTATACATATATATTTTTGCAAATGTTTTCAATGTACAGAGACGCGAAGTTTACGTTTTTATTTCTGATATAGATAAGTTTCTAGTCCTGGCACAGATTCTGCATCAAAACGGCTGTGGTCCGCAGTGAGAAGAATAAAAGGAGGTGCATGAGAAGCTTGATGGATGTGAGTGAAGCTAGTGACGTGTGTCAGGATCGCGCGAAGGCGGTACATCGTCTATGCGTACCCCACTGGGATAACGACGGCGGTACAAACGCTCTCTCACCCAGATGTACTTACATATCATCATCATCAGCCTTTTGGTAAGTTGTCCATTTGGGGATTTGCCATAATCACTACGCTTGGCAGGCGGATTGGTGATCGCAGTAATGATCTTAACATACACACACAGGAGAACGCTGCTGCCCGTTCCTGGTGCAATCCCTTAGTCGCCTTGACGACACCCACGGGAAAGATGGGGTTGGCCCTATTCTAAGCCGGGAACCACAGGCACTTACATATGAACGGATGTACAAATCCTATTTTATCGTTCAAAGCAAAGTTCATTTCCCTCGAACCCGTTCGCTCTCCACACTGATCGCCTTGTCAATCTTTTGTGAGCGAACAAATTAACGCGAGAATTTAATTAGCAATGGACTAATTGTGGAGGTCAATACCCTACCACTAGACACTCCTAAAAGCTACAGGAGCACCAGCCTGTTCGTACACGTTTGTGTGCGTCAATTATTGTAGGGCTTCTGCACTTAGCGAGCGAACATAGTCGATCGAGAGAGGGACAACGTTCATACGTCAACAACATAAGTGCTTCTCTCGCCGGTCGTTAGCGAGCTGGCGCTGTAACTTTGTGCCAGCGGGTGGTACTCTATGTTACGGGCGACATCAAACTGTCGGAGGGAGATGAGTGTCGCTTACGCTTACGATTTCTAAGGCCCTGAGATCTATACTCGAAATTTCAATCTTAAACATGGTATCGGATACCATGCTTCCACTGTTCAAGTTTGAAAAACTCTTTACAGTGGAACTGCCGTCCAGAGATGAATGGTTAAACAGCCAAATTCACTGCGAGGCCGGCAGCCTGAAATGGTTTACCGACGGTTCCAAGTCAGGACATGACGTAGGATGTGGAGTTTATGGAGAGCGCCCAAACTTCGGGGCAACACGCCTCCATTTTGTTAGGAAGTTCTGTGAGGAAGCAGAGGAACCCCCCATGCACCTCCTGTGCGAGTGTGGACCACTGATGCGTAAAAGAAATATACACCTGGGTAACTACTTGCTACGCCTTGACGAAGTAAAACAACTCAGTGCTGAAAGCATTGTGCAGTTTCTAACTGCTGCAAGGCTTAGCACCGAACTATAGTATGATGGCGATCACAATAGTCCAGAAATGGTCGCAGTGAAACAAGGTCTAGACTGAGACCTTGAAATAGCCCACCCGGTGTGAGCGTGGGCTAAGGGGTCGGGGTCGTAGTGGAAGTCGGATTGAGACTGAGCAGTCCACTATAATTACTATTTTCTGGTTATATTATGACGTATCCGCTACAAGTCGAGTGGCGGCAGTGTTGCTTTAATAGAACACGACCATCAACACGTGCCTTTTGCAAGTTTGTTAATGAATAATTCATAGTAACAAAATTCCTTACAAGATTATTGTCTACATATAGATATGGCATACAAGATAGCATAGATACGGAGGTACGAGATTATGTGTCACGATAATTATTTATCATACAATAATTATAATTAACCAAATACTCCATCTCTTTCTATCACTCTTCTTTCACTCATATGCTCGAAATGTCCAAACCAACGCAACAGTCCCCTTTTCTCCCTTCGTTACTACATGTTTTAAACAATACTTCTCACTTATCACTGTATTCCTTATCTTCTTAGGGGGCCAGGAAGACCTGGCGACACTTCGACCCTTCAGGATCTTTTGTGCCAAACCCCTGACCACAAACGGTGCCCCAAGCCGATTTGGTGGACTTCACATACGCCTCAGAATTTCTTTTTCGGCATATGCAGGTTTCCTTACGATGTTTTCCTTCACCGAAAAACCTGTGGTATTATAAATAAACCGTACTTAAGTTTCGTAAAACTCATTGGTGCGGGCGGGGTTTGTACCAGGACCTCATGAACGTGAGGCGAGTGCACAACCAACCGGCTATCACGGCTCCTACTGTATTCCTTATTCTGCCACATAACTCCACTAAATTTTTTTTATAAGGTTTATTTATTCCACACTACAAATGAAAATAGATATTTGCAGTTCACGACGATTCGTCCCACTCTTCTAAATCGCTTACAGTCATCAGCATCAGCCGAAATACGTCCACTGCTGAACACAAGCCTCCCCAATAGAATAACACCAGCGGAGATTCCGTTGGGGTCATACTCTCCGTTGGGAGATATTCCATAATTACCACACTCTGTACACAGAACGCTGCTGCTCGTCCCTGGCGCAATCCCTTTGTTTAACGACACCCACGGGAGGACTGGAGGTTGCCCTATTTTAAGCTGGCAACAAACTAAAATAACCAACTGAATTTTTTGTACTAAACGCATTATACTTGTCCTTTCGGTTACTCTAAGGTTGACTGGAAGAGATCCCTAAGTGGGATGAGTCCGCCTTTGTACACAGTTTAATTACTATTTTATTATTGTTGTTATTTTTGGTACAATAAAGCGTTTACATACATACATGAATCCCACTAATATTATAAATGCGAAAGTTTTGATGTTTGGATATTTGGATGTTTGTTACTCAATCACGCTTCAACCACTGGATGGATCGGGATGAAACTTGGCACATATATAGGTTGGGTCCTAGAATAGGACATAAGATAGTTTTTATCCCGAAAAAACATCTCATTCTTACGGGAACCAAATTAATATGAATTTATGTCATCTTTGAGGTTTTCAGGGAGGTTTATTACGAAAATGATCTCATTTTGAAACTCAAGATGTGTTAATATCGAAACCTACGCGGACGAAGTCGCGGGCAAAAGCTAGTACTATATAAGTTTTAAATCGCTCAGCCAGCTACGGAGAAGATTATGCGAGTTTCGTTGAAGAATATGACCCGATCTCGTATCTGATCGAGATCTAGCAGGAACTACGCTTTAAGTAATATAAAAGCACGTATTTGCATTATGGCATTTCATCTGTACGCGTCTCGATACGGCATATGAGCACACGATGTTTTATATCGTTCAATTCACGATGGCACTTTTCGCAAGGGGTGAGCGCGGGACGCGGGTAGTTAATCCGAACGGCTGTAAAGTATTTTTCCTAGGATATATTGAAAAAAAAAAATGGTTTTTTTTTTTCATTTATATATAAGCTAGTAATCTATAATCCTTCTTCTGCCTCGCGCTCACAGTCGAAATCATTTATTCCATATGAGTGAGTACACTTCGCACGCTTAATAATAAACTGGAATAACTCAAAAATCTGAGATTTTGACTTTTCATCAGAAAACGAATTATTTGAGCGTCAAGAATCGATACAGTTCAATCGGCGCGCAGATCGGAGCAAAATGACAGAGTAAACGCATCACCCGTCTCTTTATTATTAACGCGGGCGCACATGCGTTTCATGCTAAAGTGACGTCTGTCAGAGATGAGCCGACTTCGATGTGAACAGGACGCGGTTTCGTTAGACCGGCGGCGGAGTAACTCTTAAAAAACCAGTTTATTATCAATGTCATGTACGTAATTTATATTTCTGTTTAGTCATAAAGTGAGTTATCTCGAATTATTTCACCTTTTTAGAAATTAATTTAATCCAAAAAGCGAACTAATCCGATATATTTCAGTTTAGTTTTAATTTTTGTCCGAATTCATGAAAAAAATAAAACTTAATTCAATTTAGTTTTAAGAGGGGCATGAAATTGAAAAAAAACATTTGAAATTATTTCTATTTATAGCTATTATGTCATGATAATACAAAATTAAGATTAGAGTTATTTCGTTTTACTATGAAAAATACTTTCGCAGCCTTATTTTGATTGATTAATGGTCGAGTGACTCAACCTCAGAGTCAGACTCTGACTCCAATAAGATAGTAAATCCAACTAATAAAAATCCTCCTAGTGATGACGAGTTTGGATTGTCTTCACAATTCTGTTCGGAAACCAAATAGAATACAACAAATCCAACAGACATACATAAAGACGAGACTAATGCTTTATTAAGAATTTCCTTCCAATACATATTCGTCAATTAAATAAGGTGAATATATACCTACAATAAAAATAATGCTACATAATATTTAGTTATTTTTAAGTACACACGCGCACCAGTCACCATTACACACTCAACCGCAAAACACATAACTTGCACATAATAAACTAATACACCCAGAGATATACACACTGTCGCACCGCTACTACTTTTTACTATTATCATTTATTATACTTACCTGCATACTTACTAAACACATTTTACAAAACTTCTTATCCGTCTACATGCATCATGAAACGCGGGACGATTTGACGCTATTCCTTCATCTTATAACAATTAAAGTGATTTAGATTTAAGCGTTAATGATCCTACATTATACACAAAGACAACAATAAAAAAAAGCGAACCCTATATAATACCATCATCGTCCGAATCCTTATTGTCAAGTTCTGCACCCAATGATCGTTTACCTGTCTATGACGATTTAAGCAAAGTACTACTCAACAAAGAAGCCGCAAACGCACACGTGATGCTGCAAACTGGAAACAGAATAAAGCTAAACGTTTGCATAATCGATGTCAGTCGTATATATAAAAAGCATGTAATATCGCTGACTTAAGCCTGTATAGAAAAAAATGCACTGAAAAAATTATCACTCATGGTAGATGAATATTTTAAACAGTTTTAGCGTTTAGGGGATTTGTGCAAAGAACATTTATAAAGGCAGGCCTAAGCAGTGGATGTCTACAACACAACAACCAAAAAGAACAGACCAGAGCCTAGTTCAATACATTAAAAGTATACCTATTAACCCTATTTCAAAAATTTCATCCAAAGAATCCAATAAACGATAGAAATATACGGTAAAAATGGTAACAAAGAAAAAATATAGCTGTTTTACGTATTATAATATTCTGTATTGCAGTGTCGACGAGCGAAGAATTCTTCAGCATTTAACTATACATTAAAACTCAATATCTACAATATGACTTTTACCGAACTATTAAAGATTAATACAAAAAATGGCGCAGCTTATCAACACGTTGCTATTTTGGACTAAGGCTGATGCTAAACGTAGAGAACAATTGAAATAGGGTGTGTTGAAATTATAAAGAATTTGTGAGAACACGGAGGACCAATTGATCATAATTTTCTATTCCGAAAGTTAGAGGAGACTTAAGCAGACAGTGTTCACAGTTAAATTGAAAAGTTTAAAAAAAGTCTGGACGCATGAAATAGCCCTGATGAAAATTTTTTACTGTTAAAAACTCTAAGAAATGTAAGCCTCCCGTCAATTTACCTACATAAGCTAATATTCGAGGTTGTTGAGGAGGTTGCGGGTTCGATTCCCGCTAGGGGCAAATGTTCGTATGATGAATATGAATGTTTGTACCCAAGTCTTGGATGTTTATATATTTATTTAAGTATGTATATCCGTTATCTAGTAACCATACCACAGGCTCTGCCTAGTTTGGGACTGGATAATTGGTGTGGATGTCTGAAATATTTATTTTTATTTTATTTTTATTCGATAGTTTTATTTTTTTGAAACGATTGCAGGAAGAATGGAACACAAAAGTTAATTTTGGTACAAACGAAGTTGGTTAAAAATTTAACTGGAACGACATAAAACTGTTGAAGGATACAAAGGGCGACTCGTTCAAATTTACTACAAGACGCGCATACAATAAGTTTTAAAACGTTTTAAACTTACAATTTAAATTTGGTTCTACAAAACCACTTCTGATGGCTGTTTATTTATAATTTTGAGACTGATTGCAGATTTAAGCTGCAGTTCAATATTTTGGAGTTCTTGTTTTATAATTATTTGTTGTTTTTGTGACAAAAAGCAGTTTTTAAGAAAACTTTAACTGGTTTATAAAATACATTTTAAAAATAAAGCGAAATAAATCCTAAAATGTGTAGTGGGGTACTATTTCATTTTTAATAATAACCGAATTAATAGGTTTTAATTCGCAGAAATTTTTTCAAATCAATATTGATTTTCATCATAAACTGAAATAAGTTAAGAGATTTTTTTTAAAACGTTAATTATTTTAATATATTGTTACTTTTTTTGCAATCCTTTTACATGACATTATTCATTGTACATTTGACTATAATATAAGACTACCCAAACCAATAAATAGGCTCCAATCTCACGCGAAAGTTTAAATATTGGCCACGCGGCAACCAGTCAAAACTTTAACAGCGAATACCCAAAAGTTTCTGTTTTTGAGTTATTCCAGTTTATTATTAAGCGTGCGACTTGGTACATTTATACACGTAAATTTTTGTATCGACAAGCGCTTCCTAAGTGTTAGCGCTGTGAAGAAGAAACGGCGCAACAAACTTCACGCAACACATCTTTTAAAATAAAGTTTGAGTACAATTATAAGGGTTAATATTTTGTATTTGGTTTTGCTTAATTTTGCTGACGGGGGGAGTTAATAATTGCAGAAAATCTGTAAGAAAATCGTAAGTAATATTTGAACGGCCCCTTTGACACGACATTTATGTATGCCACTACCTAAATCCAAACCCTGCAGATCTGTCAATCATAGCATAATTTTAAACATATAGATTTATTTATAAATCAAATTACACACTTGGTAACTGTGAATAACACAGGATATTATTTATCAGTCATTTCATGGAAATGTTGTGCAAAGTACCTAATCATTTTTACATTACACCGCTACTGTGCCGCTGCAGCTGCTGATAAGGGAAATATGACACATAATGTACGGCCCTGGCAGATTTACCAGCATCGCAGCCCAGCAGGGCGACACATGCTGAGTGAGGCGAGACAAACACACTTGCAGTATGGACATGCCGGTTTTAGGGACACCCCCTTTTTAAGGGCACTAGATAGAGGGCATTGTGACCAACAATTTTAATCTGAACAATTTTTTTCTGCACCTTCTAAAGTGACTGTCTGGTACCAGTATGTCATTAATTAGTCTAATTTTGTCGCAAAAAAACTAGATTTAGTCAGTCCGCCGTTTAAAAGTTATAGGGGTTTGTTGGTGGCATGGCAGTCTAAGACTTACTACGGCATAGCCACCTAATACCTCCAGAACCACTGTACATAGCGAGCTACTGAGTATAGGAAGAGGCATGATATCTTACCTTCTAAAGAGACACAAATCTTTTGGAAAGATTAAAAGTTTTCAATAATTTTAAAATCCCAGAGGCATGTCCAATATTTAACATTATTATTATTATTCGAGTTGGGGCTATTTCAAGATCTCAGTCTAGACCTTGTATCACTGTGACCATTTCTGGTCTATTGTGATCTCCACCATACTACAGTTCCGTGTTAAGCCTTGCAGCAGTTAGAAACTGCACAATGCTTTCAGCACTGATTTGTTTTACTTCGTCGGGGCGACGGCGCGATTGTACAGGTTGTATTTCCCTACAGCCCCTGCAGCCATATCCTAACATATAATTGTTTTACTTGGTCAGGGTGAAGCAAGTAGTTACCTAGGTATGTATTTCTTTTATGCATCAGTGGTCCACACTCGCACAGGAGGTGCATGGGGGTTTCCTCTGCTTCCTCACAGAGCCTACACTCTCCTGTGGTTGTGAGCTTGAGGTTGAACATGTGTTTGTTCAGGCCACAATGTCCTGTGAGAGCTCTAACTACTATGCGTAAGTTATTCCTGCTAAGCGCTAGTGCTTCTTGAGCAGACTTACACTTGTAAGCCTTTATAAGTGCTTTAATATTTAACATACATATATGTATGTTTGTAGTCATTAACCAGCAATCACTCTACCTACTTCAATCACTGATTATAATACATAACCTCTAGATATCAGGGTTGGAAAAAAAAAACATAATTTCAAATAAAATCCAATAAATTATTTCATTTCAATAAAAAATTATAATTAATCATGATTTTTTTTAATTTTCTACCCTATTGTAAGGCTATTATTTGGGGAGATAGCTTGTGGGGAGAGTTTGGAGTGAGGAGAGTTGTTTCTACTTTTGGCATTACTCACACTCAATTATGGAATAGATGGGAAATAGAAAAAGCTCAAAAATTAGTTTTTTTTGTATAAATATTATAATAATGATATTTATTTAGAAGACACAGATTTGAAGAGTTATGTACATGTGATTTACTTATTCTAAGATGTAAATTGATTAAATCATTGATTTTTATTCCCAAACCCAGCTGAATATGCTTAAAGTTTCTCTGAACGATATAAATATAACCCATAATATGGAGTTTGACACAAATATCATTTTGTATGAAAGTTATAACATGCACATACCGTTCTAAGATTATATTTTATCTGCCACACCAATGCAGAAGACAGTGCTATCTTAAGTGTGATCTGTTCTTATCACCTTTGTTTGATATCTTAGAGATAATAACTCAGTTTCTGTCTAATGTAAACTATCTAGCTAGATTATAGATTGCAATGACACCAAAAAATCTTTAAATAAAAGCTGTAAGAAAAAGGACTTAATTTCTTTTGCCTCCTGAAAAACTCGAATCTATATAAGTTCCAAAATAAAACAGGAGTGAATTCGTTGGAATCACAGAAATGGTTTCCTAGGTTTTTCTCACTAAATAATGTTTACATACAGATTTTGGTAGACAATTAGTGATAGTATCATAAGTGATGGTGATATAACAAGACTATTTTAACAACCTTTGAATTCTCAAAGTTCTCATATTAGTTTCCCTTGCCCTCTTCTGAGAAAAAACTTCCTAAAACATGAATTAGAATAATGAATGAAATATGACCTAAATATCTGGTTTCCAATATTGCACTATGGAATAGAATGTCACTCGACTAGTTTTAGAACATAAATTACAATTAATTATTCCCACTAATTGGTTTAACTATTTGTCTCCCGCCATTATTGTTTAAAACAAACTACAAAAAGCGAGGACATTCGCTATTCAGTAAAGTATACATGGTAATTACCTCACCACAGTCTGTTATAGATAGAAATCGACTCCAGTATTTTGTAGTCCAAGCATACACTGCAATCCAAAGGAGAAACTGTACACTACGACACTATTTGTTCAGTTTAGTGAAAACGTAGTTGCGTAGCCACTAATTTAATTAAACGGACGCAGCGACAAAAGCTGTATTTACGCAGGTTGCAGCTGCGTTGATAACTCAGACGGCGCGTCGAGAATGAGGAATGAAAAGCGAAGATATGACCCGGCCTCGCTTAACAAGTTTGCGTCCTCAAGTACGAAAAAAAACCTGTTCGATTGATTCACCTACTGAACTACAGAACGGGGCTTCCGGCACGCACCAATTCGGCTCAGATAGTAATGGCTGTAGTTGATAACGCACTGAGAAGGTTCTTTAGATAAATATCCGATAATTCCACGATTATCTCAGTAAAATATTCGATAGGTGAAAGGGGGCATACCTTAGTAAAAACTTGTACCAAACGATGATAACAAACTCCAGTAAGGTCGTTGTAATGAAATAAACACTGTTGACACTTAATTATGTTCCACAAATAATCTTTTTCACAAATAAACAGTTACACACGCGATTTTTATAATTTTTAATATGTATGCGGCAAGATATATGCGCTACCCCGTGAAAGACGCCATTTTGATTTCGTCAACTAATAGCAATAAACAAGATAGACTAGTTGCGTTTTGTTACACATTATTCAATCAGAATTTTTTGGAATTTTGTAATCGATTTAAAAACAAATATTACCCAGTACCAACGATCTCTATGTACTACTAGATGGAGCGTTCCAAACAATCGCTCTGTTCCACGCAAGTAGCCACAACTTTTTCACATTCACAATGAAACTTTTATTATTATTTATTAATTTAATTTATTAATCGTATATAATAAAATATTTTCTTACAAAAATTGTCTCCCAAAACCGTCTAGACGGTTTGACTGGGGGATCATAGTCTCTTTATGTTTAATTGAAATTAATAATTAAATATGATGGAGTTAAATGCTTTCCAGCAAATAATTTTTCAGCATTTTAATTAGCACTTGTGCAATTACTACGCAGAACATTTCATTATTACTAAATATTGACGCTACGGTTAAATAATGTCAATATTTAGAAAATAATTAAATGTTCTGAGTAGTAACTGCACAAGTTTCAGAGTGAATTTGAAAGAGTTGTGGCTACTTGCGTCGAACAGAGCGATTGTTTGGAACGCTCCATCTGGTAGTACATAGAGATCGGTGCCCAGTACACAAGTAGTTGTAAAAAAATTAATCCTATCGCATTACTTTTTTGCCACACATAAAGCAACTCAGGACGGAAATTCGGTACTCAGGAGTTTCCTTCTACCAAAGGTATAAGACCACCGGTCATGTGCCCCGTTTCGTAGGTGTCGATGTGTACGTGATGTTATGAATGTGATGTTCTATTTATGCGAGTGTTTTTGTAGCTACAGTCACAGATTACTTAATAGTTACTACTTGACTAAGCTTTGTTGTTACTCCGCACAGTAATGCCGCGAGTGCGTGAAAATGTGTCTAAGGCGCTCGACTTAGCGTTGTTATTACTCCGAACGGGCGAGGCGGCCCGAAATTGTAGGTACTTATCGCGGTTAGTTACTATTCCTAACCAACCGAATGATCCGCTAGGCGAATGCACCGCCGGCGGTACGCGAAAATGTAGGTAATTATCACATACCGACGTTCGAGTGACAAAGGCCTGCTACAGCGTATAAATTTGCATATTACGTCGATCCCACTGCGATGAAGCCCGTCACAGACTTCGGCTATAATGTAAAGAGGTAAATTATAGCAAGACATATTTCAATAAATTTTGCCATAAGACCGTAAGACCTATAAACTAAAGCGATAATGTATATTTTTACATCTCTAAGAAATACACTTTGTACACTTTTCATAAATCTGTCATTAACTTGTTATTTTTTATCCATGTGCAATAAAAAGTTTATCTATCTAAATATTATATTCATATCTTGGACAATATTATTATTACTTCCAGTGTTAAGAAAATTAAGTAGCATTGCTTTATTTTTAAGTGTACTCTTAAAATATCATTCTTAGAAAAATTAAAGGAGGTCAACGCAATGTCACCGTACCGGTTATATATTATCCCTGGAATATGATTAACATAAATAAACAGCATGCGATTTTCGAGGTTTTAAGTCATTCATAATTTGCCTATAATTTCATTCCAGATTAATAGTCCTATGAAAACCAACGCTATTTACGTCTCGGTAACATATACATGAAAGGGTCACCAGCAGCAAAAATAGGTTTGTATTACCAAGTAAACTTTGCGGTCCACTTAGGAACACCATCTATTGTGTATTTTGTTTTCGAGACGCAAATGCGTTTGTTTTCATAGGACTATTAATCTGGAATGAAATATACGTTGACTATCTTGCTTTGGGGAAAATGTGATTCCACTAGCATCATTATTCATACATTTGTGTCCGTGTCACTAAATGTAACTACATGTTGCTTATGCCTACAATAATTGTTTTATGTCTCACTTTCGATAGATAGGCTCTTACCCTCTTATGCTAACACCCTCTTTGCTATCAGACTATCACTGTAGGCTCGACCCTCAGACCCTTCAACTCTCAGACTAAGTACCGACTTCAACTTGATCCTAGCTTAGACCAATAAGAACGAGCCATACATTTGTTATATAAATTTATAGCTCAGATTAATACTAATCTAGGACATAATATTCTAAGGTAGCCATAAAAAACACATAATGAACAAAACGCAGTAGCTGTATACAATATGTCCTTTGTCTAAATTTAAAAATACTGGTGCAATGTCTATGATTTTAATGTTGCTATTTTTAAAACTATCCCCAAAATTTGTCACATTGGCGGATTCGGTTAATCATATCACGGATTTAACATTTTTGTCTTCTATTGACTATCCTTGGTTGACAGCAGAAGGTTGCATAAAAACTTCAATAAGATTCGATTTTAATATTTTAACTGTGGAGATTAGATTTGGAATGGAATTTTGTTCGGAAAAATTTGTTGCGCGAAACATGCAGTTTTGAGATTTATTAGTAGGTCAATTATCTTCATAGTGCGCTTTTTTGTACATTCTAATCGAATGTTCACTCATAAAAACTGGGAATCATTATGATTCTATTACCTACTAATGTACTGTTCCTAGGGGGCTGTGTCGTCCTAATCGCATGCGAAGACAATCCTTTACGGATGCGCGCTTTTTTTTAATGCTTTTGCTGATTTACAATCCAACCAATGTCGATGTCAGCGTTAAATCGTAAACTTAGGTGAAACCAGAGGATATAGGTAATTTGGGGAAACCAAAACATAATGTTGGTAACAATTAACTTGTCAACAAAATAAAGCAGATCAGAAAGCAGCTGTGTGGAAGGTGTTTTTACTCGAATATTTAGCGAAAATGCATTTGTAAAAGTACTGTGATAAGAAAAATAGATGTGAAACACAAAATTAGCATGTCGAGCCGTCGATCCATGCTAGGTTCCACACTGGATACCTTGCCAGCACCCTCAGATCCGCTACGTGAACTGTTCGAAGCTTGCAAAACTGGAGATGCACCTCGCGTAAAAAAATTGATTACACCTCAATCGGTGAATGCCAGGGACACAGCTGGTCGGAAATCGACTCCTCTACATTTCGCTGCAGGTATTTACGTCAATACGTCGGAGTTTTAATCGTTTATTGTCATAAATGTGACGAGAATTAGCAAGTGAAAGGCAAATGTTTCAGTAGGAAGTAATTTTTTTTGGAAATTGCATAATTAGACACGGTTTGTTGGCTACGGTAGAGCCGTGGTTTATCTGTTTTACGGTTTTTTGTTGAGTCGTAGTCGATTGTAATGTGGTTGTGTGAAAATATTCAGTAATTTTGCTAATGTAATGTTTTTGTTTACATGCATGTTTATGGCAGTGTCTATCTATATATATATATCTATTATATATCACACGTTTAATAAAATACTGACTTGATCCAAAATCATTATCTTTTGGTAATGTATGAAAACTCCCACTGATATCTGATGCTGGCTGTCTGGAATGAGTATATCCATAGATGGAGTAATTCAATTCAATCTTTCCCTAATGTTGGCTTTTCTTAAAAGAATTATGCCATGTGACACAAGGATAAGTTTGCCAGTGATAATCTTATTCTGTTTGAGTGTTCTCGAAACTAAAACAGGACAAAACACAAATGTATAATATATATAAAATATTGTTAGTAGTATTTCACAATTTTATTTTGTTAGTACGAATAAAATCACATATACAGTTAATATTAGGCATATTTACATAAGATAATGATTTAACATTAGTATGGCGAGGGATCTTTCGAGGGAGCACATAATACATAGAGAATCTTAGATTGGGACTGTTAAAAAATATGTGGTCCATTGTCCCTTCATCGAGCCCACAATAGATGTAGTAAGTTTATTATTTGATATCAGTGTGCCTGTTGGCAAAGATCTGCTCTAGCCTCTTACATTTCTGTCCATCTCGGACTACTGTAATCGTTTTGGCCCTGTTAGGACTACATGGCCTTCCTCTGCTCCTTATCCAGTCTATCGGCTACCAATTAGTTACTACATTGCACTATGTGCTCAGGGACCATCAAGAAAAATAATGGGCTATGGCCTCAAAATGTTTTTATGCAAAACAGAGGTTTTTTTCCATAGTGCCCCACTGACCAAATGGTGCAATATAGTTGTCAACTCAGGTTAAATTTAAATAATATTTTATGAAGTGTCATAAATGAGTAAAAGCACATTTTCGTCATTGACAGTTTTAGGCTAGAGTGTAACCTTTTTTTTTTAACAAAATCAAATCACATTCTCACACTATGTTTTTTTATAATTTTGAAATTACTATAAAGTTCATCTTCAATCAGGTTATGGACGCAGAGAAGTAGTGGAGATCCTCATAACTGCTGGTGCAGCACTCCAGGCTCGAGACGATGGTGGTCTCCAGCCCCTCCACAATGCCTGTTCGTTCGGGCATGCAGATGTGGTCCGAGCCCTGTTGGGAGCTGGGGCGGCGCCCGCGGCCAGGGATAACTGGGGATACACCCCTCTACATGAAGCAGCTGCTAAGGGGAAGGTGGATGTTTGTATAGGTAAGTCGTAGTCGTGACCTCATTGAAACTTACAATATTCTGACCTACAAATATCTTGCCTTAAAATCCGTATTCAACCTCAGTTTCACGAAGTTCTTGGTAACTCAATCTAATACCCTCATCAGCCGTTCATCAACAGGGTCATGAGACTTGGAACAAGTTACCACAGGACCATATCAACCACTTAAAAAGTTCTTTAAAAACCTGTGTTACAAGTGACAACTCAAAGACTGAAATACATCAGTTCTGATATAGCCATACCAGCAATTTGCTGCTCATATATTATCCCCATAATAATAATAAGTCGCTCCTAGCTTGATAAGAGTTGTTTATTTTATTTAGTACTGCCAATAAGATATATACACTGTAACATGCTAGTTCTGTTACATTCATTTTTATGTAAAATTTCCCGTATTTCTCTCCATATTGTATAGCAATAGGACAGCTTGTATATGACAAAATAGTAACTTCATTTTAATGTGCCAAGTGGTTTCCGGTAGAGTAGAATAGGACCACTCCAACTTTTCCTGTGGATGTCGTACAAGGCGACTGAGGGAATACATTATAAACCACCAATCAGGCCTCCCCACCCCGTCTGGCCAGCGCGGGGAGTGTAGGCCAAATCCTCCGTCTGTCTCCGGCAGATGAGAGAGGGTTGTGCTCCTGCAGTGGAGACAAAAATAACCTGATGATGAATGTGACGTAAACAACTCTACCAATTCCAATCGCTGGTAAATAATAACACTGCTTTTAAGTAACCTTTTTAAACTTGTTCACTTTTATTCCAGCATTACTCCAGCATGGAGCGGATCCCAACATCAGAAACACAGAAGGGAAGACGCCACTAGACCTGGCCGACTCAGCGACCAGACCTGTCCTTACAGGTTAGTGTGCCCATGTGAAGGTGTGCGTTCTATTCGGTGTACGGCACCTCCTGCATAATATGGGACAGTCATAGACTGTCAATTGTAATGTCCTGCTAGTTCCGAAGACTATAAAGTGGTTCGGCAACCTTTTAAAGATTGTCAAAAAAGGGGTCAAACGGATTCCACTAAAATTACCGGCCACCTTCTTTAGGTCGTTGGTCCACCTGGCGGCGGGGCGTTTCCCCAATTTAACCAAACTTAGAAGGTTCCTGAGAAAAAGTTACAGGTACAGAGAAACGAATAAGAACGTATAGCGGTGTCCCACTCGCGATAGTTTACGCGTAGGTTGGAGGTGATTGAATGTGTTCGCTTGTACGGAGTGCGGGGGTGTTGCGGCGTGTTCCAGGCGAGCACTGCGCGGCGGACGTGCTGGAGGCGGCGCGGTGCGGCGCGGACGAGCGGCTCGCCGCGCTGCTCACGCCGCTCAACGTCAACGTGCACGCGCACGACGGCCGCCGCTCCACGCCGCTGCACCTCGCCGCGGGGTACAACAGGTGCGCTGGATCACCTTCACTTTTACATATTAACAAAATACTTTTGTAACCCCACTAATATTATAAATGCGAAAGTTTCGATGTTTGTTGGTCAATCACGCTTCAACCGCTGGACGGACCGGGATGAAACTTGGCACACGTATAGGTTAGGTCCTGAAATAGGACATAGGATAGTTTTTATCCCGATAAACATCTCATTCCTACGAGAAACCAAATTAATCGTCAAAAGCAGTGTGTAAATATCGAAACCTTTTAAGGTCGGTAACTATAAATAAAATATGACTTTTTTTAAATAAATAAATATGTCAGACATTCACACCAATTATCCAGTCCCAAACTAGGCAGAGCCTGTGCTATGGTTACTAGGTAACGGATACACATACTTAAATTAATATATAAACATCCAAGACTTGGGTACAAACATTCATATTCTTCATACGAACATTTGCCCCTAGCGGGATTCGAACCCGCAACCTCCGGCGTGGCAGTCCGAGAGCTACCCCGTCCCGCCACGGAGGTCGTCTATTTTTGTGTTACTTTGTTATTACACTGTTTCTTGCACTGGTAAAAGCAGAAATGTACTTTAAGATGGACTTTTTATACCACCAGACTTTATTAATTAATTAATCTAATTAATAAAATCGTAAACATCGCGTGTCTGTACATTGAAGATATTTGCAAAAAAAATAATTGAGGGGTCTAAGGATAAGTAATAGAACACATTTCAATCATTTTTGGATTTTTTGTATGTTTGTCTGTGAGTTTGTGCACGCATCACTTAAAAACTACTGAACGGATTTTGATGGACTTTTCACAGAACCATGGGGCTTAACCGAACTTAACATTTAGTCATTATTTCATCGCAATCGGTTTACTCAATCAAAAGTTATGGACATTTTTAGTTTTCAAAAACATTGGTAGGTAAGGTTAGCATGCAATATATTGCAAATAATAGTATTTCCGTACTATTCAGATTGCGATGTGTTTGGATTACATTTGGAGCTGGTAGTGGGAATTGAAGTGGGCGTGGGAAAAGGGGAGTGGGAGCGGAAGCGGGAGCGGGATTGAGAGTGAGATTGAGAGTCTGAGTGGAAGTGGAAGTGGGATAGGGAGCGGAAGTGGGAATGGAAGCGGAACCTGTAGTCCACGCGAGCGGAGCCGCGGGCACAGCTAGTTGCAATTATAAGTAGTTGGCATGAAATATAGTGAATTGTTTTGCAGGGCTCGAGCGGTGAGGCTGTTGCTGCAGCGGGGCGCCGATGTGCACGCCAAGGACAAAGGGTGAGCCCTATCTTATCATTTAATAGACGGCCAGGTGGGACCTTTGTGTCAGCCCCTTTGTCTATACTGTGCATCCATCCCCCACAGTTCGCTGCATAAAATCTATTATGTAGCTAAGGGGCAGAAGCCTGTAGTTCTCACATTGACTGTGTAAGTTTAACAATATGACTTGGCGAGCGGACAGACGTTCCGCCTGATGGTACGTGGCCTCAGTTGTCCATAAGCCTGCAGCCCATAATTTTTACATATGGAAACATTATAAACGTGTTTTATACTGCGATCCTCAGCAGTGAGGGAACGAAGATGATTTTATTTTGTCGTTTCTCCTTGCAGAGGTCTGGTGCCACTCCACAACGCGTGCTCGTATGGCCACTATGAGGTCACAGAGCTGCTGGTCCGCGCTGGAGCCGACGTCAACGCGACGGATCTGTGGGCCTTCACTCCTCTTCACGAAGCGGCCAGCAAGGCGAGACTTGAGGTAAGATAACGTAGGGTTAATCGATTTCCATCAGGAACAGACTTTGTACAAGTTGGTACCGGTCTGGATGTTATATTTGTGAGTGGTCCTATACTTGTTTAATTTCCATAGCACAAGAGAAAATCCTGGTTTGGTATTAGACAAGTCATCATCATCATCAGGTTATTTTTGTCTCCACTGCAGGAGCACAACCCTCTCTCATCTGCCGGAGACAGACGGAGGATTTGGCGTACACTCCCCGCGCTGGCCAGACGGGTTGAACTCTTCCCGTGGATGTCGTACAAGGCGATTAAGGGAATACATTATAAAACATCAACCAGGCCTCCCCAACCCGTCTGGCCAGCGCGGGGAGTGCAGGCCAAATCCTCCGTCTGTCTCCGGCAGATGAGAGAGGGTTGTGCTCCTGCAGTGGAGACAAAAATAACCTGATGATGATATATGTGTAACTAGCTTTTGCCCGCGATTTCATCCGCGGAGGTTTCGATATTTACACGCTGCTTTTAACTATTAATTTGGTTTCCCGTTGGAATGAGATATTTTTTCGGGATAAAAACTATCCTAGGTTCCATTCCAGGACCTAACCTATATGTGTGCCAAGTTTCATCACGATCCGTCGAGTGGTTGAAGCGTGATTGAATAACAAACCTCCAAACTCGCCTTTATAATATTAGTGGAATTCGTTTGACCCCTTTTTTGACAATCTTCAAAAGATTGCCAAACCACTTTATAGTCTTCTGAGCTAGCAGGACATTACAATTGACAGTCTATGACTGTCCCATGTTATGCAGGAGGTGCCGTACACCGAATTGAACGCACACCTTCACATGGGCACACTGACCTGTGAGGACAGGTCTGGTCGCTGAGTCGGCCAGGTCTAATGGCGTCTTCCCTTCTGTGTTTCTGATGTTGGGATCCGCTCCATGCTATAATAATATTAGTAGAATTATTGTTATTATATAGCGCTGTGATGTGTCTGTCTGTCTGTGTGCAGGTGTGCTCGCTGCTGCTGAGCGAGGGCGCGGACCCGACGCTGCTCAACTGCCACGGCAAGTCGCCGCTGGACGTGGCGCCCACCAGGGAGCTGCAGGAGAGACTGGCCTGTGAGTTACATACAGCTACACCTCATACCACGAAGCATATTTTTTCGCACCTCATAAGTCACCTCCAAGTTTTTACCTTTACGACAGATGGCATCTCTTATCTAATTACCACGCCGGAGGTTGCGGGTTCGAATCCCGCCAGGGGCAAATGTTCGTATGATGAATTTTTTGTTGTACCCAAGTGTTGGATGTTTATATATTTATTTAAGTATGTGTATCCGTTATCTAGTAACCACAGCACAGGCTCTGCCTAGTTTGGGACTGGATAATTGGTGTGAATGTCTGAGATATTTATTTATTTAAAAAAAGTCATATTTTATTTATAGTTACCGACTCCATCCTCTCAAATCTTAAAAGGTTTCGATATTTACACACTGCTTTTGACAATTAATTTGGTTTCTACGGGAAATGGGAAGTTGGACGTAACTATATATCGACATTTGTCATTTTTATACCTAGTCAATTTTTATTTTAGACAAGTCGTCGAACCCCGATAGCCACTCAGACATTGTGTACAAATGAAGTTTTAAATCTGAAATCAATAGTTTTAATTGGAGCGAAGGACCGGGCTGGTATGATATATTTAATATTAGATTAAGTCACTCTTGTATTGCCTAGTTTATTATTAACTAGCTGTTTTCTGACTTCGGCCGCGTGGACAACTTAACATCACAAATTATTATGTATTTCCCTTAGGAATGAGATGTTTTTCGGGATAAAAACTATCCTATGTCCTATTCCAGGACCTAACCTATTTTGCGGCAGAAAATTATCTCGTATGTATTCAGAGCTAACGTGTAATGTGTTTGCCGATCAGAGGGAGCCTCAAATCGCGTCGAGAACACGTAAATTCGCTCATTATGACGATTAATAAAAGCGCTCAGTAAATGATATTTGTAACTGTGGCTATTCATCATGTCAGCCCTTAGAAGTCCACTGCTGGACATAGGCCTTCCCCAATGAACGCCACCACACCCGGTCCTCCGCCCTCCGCATCCAGCCGCTTCCGGCCACCCTCTTCAGGTCGTCGGTCTACCTGGCGGTGGGGCGTCCTACCCTGCTAGCGTTTTTAGCGTTTTTACCTTTCCACTGACGAAATAATGATTAACAGAGATAAAAAAATTTTTTTTATTCCTATTATCTAATTGAATAAGTATTAAATGTACACAAAAGTAGACAATTCTAGCTTTCTAAAATGGTACGAGTATAACACTTGGGTATTATTAAATGTATAGCTATATATTAAATCGTGAAAGTTTGTTTAAGCCGTAAGTCTTGGACGCTCCAATTTCAATAACTTGCCATCAAAGTGCATATTTTATATACTAATTCAAAAATAATTAACATAAAATAATTTTAAAAATTAAAACAAATATTTATTATGCCGTGTGGTTTCCGGTAGAGTAGAATAGGACCACTCCAACTCTTCCCGTGGATGTCTTACAAGGCGACTAAGGGAATACATTATAAAACATCAATCAGGCCTCCCCAACCCGTCTGGCCAGCGCAGGGACTGTAGGCCAAATCCTCCGTCTGTCTCCGGCAGATGAGAGAGAACCTCCAGCTCCTGCAGTGGAGACAAAAAAAAAACCTGATGATGATATTTAATATTGAAGATCAAACTTTTGACTGTAAGGTAACGTACAGTAGAAGCATTTGTACGGACTTTGGGTAAACTCATTATTGGCATGCTAATGTTAGGCACCCTTCTACTGTGCGCTGACAGGTGAACTGACGACCTGAGGAAGGTGGTGTTCATTGGGGAAGGCCTATGACCAGCAGTGGACGTCTAAGGGCTGTGATATGATTATAAATATAAATAAATAAATATGTGGGGACATTTCACACACGGCCACATGATCCCAAACTAGGCAGAGCCTGTAATATGGGTATCAGACAGCTGATATACATACATAATATAATATATAAATAACATCCAGTCACAAGGCAAACACAAGTGCTTAGCACGCGAATGTTTGCCCTGGGCGGGGTTCGAACCCGCGACCCCGAGCTTCGCAGGCAAGTGTACTACCGACTAGGCTACGGGGCCGACTTATATAGTGTGGATCACAAAATCCGGTATAAATAATTGAATAGGTTTAATTGTTACAGACGAATACAGAGGGCACTGCTTGTTAGAGGCGTGTCGACTCGCGGAGCCGACCAGGGTGAAGAAACAGCTAGCGTCCGTCAGCGGGAGTCAGCATCAGGTAAGTGAGGTACAAAGGAAGTAAAGAAATCATTATAACCATTTTTCACTTTGCATTCTCTCACTCGTTTTACAAATCCACAAGTCCCACCATACACACACACACACACACTTACACACACACACACACACCTACACACACACACACTTGGTCACGGGGGGGTGGGTTAGGTTTTCGTCGCGTAGTCAATATCCTCCAGGCAAATCTCGCGCTTTTTCGAGCTATATTCCGATATGGCGCGCAGTTTTTAGCGCTTTTAAACTCACAGGTGGCAACACAAACATCAGCTGATTGAAAACCGACAGTTTTTTCTTCTTGATAATAGTTTGTTTATTTGTAATTATAGGTACGCACGCACTCTTGACGTCACGCGGCAAGCGCCGTATTAATAAAGACAAATATGAGCAATTTTTTTTTCTTTTAACTTTCTATTTGCAAAAATAATTGGTTTAAAACCATATTTATGCATTACTACGTGAAAACTAGGGGCGGAGGGGGGTAAAATTTTTTAAAAATGTGTCACGTAATTTGGGTACGCTCCCTTAGTGGAAATAATCCTCTTTAAATTAATAAATGATTGAAAAAAAACCTTTCAGAGTGGGCAAGTGTCCACCAGCAGCGGCAGCGTCGTGTCGCTGCCCGGCGAGTGCTCGGCGGAGGCGCTGGCCAACTTCCAGCACCTGGCCACGGGGGACCGGCCGCTGCACTGCGCCGCCGGCACCGTCTACCCCAAGCGGAAGCAGGTACCCCATATACTCCGCACGTTGTATAGATTAGATTAGATTTATTTATTTCACTTTTACGTCTTAAAAATTCAACTTTACATGTCATTCTAGTATGGTAAAAGGGATCGTCATAAAATAAAATAATGTATATATTACAATGTCAACAACTCAAATAATGTCATAGTATATAACATACTATCTATGTCAGTATATAATATTACACTTGGTATTAAATTATCACAAATTAAATTAAACGTCAGAGGGCCCACCAATTTCATTTTTTAGAAAATTCATTTATGGAATAATATTCATTTTCCAACAAAAGGTTTTTCAGTCGTCGACTAAACGTTTCGTCATCATATACACACCCTTATAGATGTTATACCTATATATATTTTTTAATATAAAAAACGGATAACAAAAATTTAAATCTTCTATAAAAGTTAATCTGTGCAAGAAAGCCTACTATAAGTTAGATGACTACTTAAATGATAAAAGTCCATGGAGTGCTTGATGGCTCAGCATAGGTAGACTTAATGATTGTAATGAATAAGATAAATCAAAGGTAGGGCCCTGTGCCGTTGGGTTTGTTGCCACTTCTTCCCCTCGGTTATACAGGTGGAAGTGGAGTAGTCTTAGGCAGAATTTGACGTCAAAAAGAGAATAACGTATTCCAATTTTTAAAATAAATATTTTGATTTTGATTTAACAGATTTAGTATATACAAACACTTGTCTAATCCCAAACTCGGATTATAAGTATGTATGTATTGTCTGTTCTTGCAGGTAATGGAGATGCTGATACGGAAGGGCGCGCGAGTGAACGAGAAAAACAAGGAGGGGCAGACGCCGCTCCACGTCGCCACCGAGCACGCGCATCTGGACGCCATGGACCTCCTGCTTAGGCATGGTGGGTTTACCCCCCTTTTTTCACCTACTGTCTGACAAACCCCTCTTTTTTCCACTACTGGCCACGTTTCTTCTACCCCTCTGGGACCAAGGCGTGAGCATGATGTATATGTATGAGACTTTTTAGGGTTTCGTACCAAAATGGTGAAAACGGAATCCTTATGATGCGACTTCGTCCATCCGTCTGTCACAGCTACTTATTTCAGCAACTACTAATGCTGTCGGCTTGAAGTACACCGATCTCTATGTACTACTATATGGAGAGTTCCAAACAATCGCTCTGTTCCACGCAAGTAGCCACAACTCTTTCACATTCACTTTGAAACTTGTGCAGAAATATTGACATTATTTTAGCGTCAATATTTAGTAATAATTAAATGTTCTAAGTAGTAACTGCACAAGTTTCATTGTGAATGTGAAAGAGTTGTGGCTACTTGCGTGGAACAGAGCGATTGTTTGGAACGCTCCATCTAGTAGTACATAGATATCGTTGTTGAAATATGCTGTAATTTTAAATAATGCGAGCCCAACTTTATTGTAGATAAAAGAATTAAAGTGTGGTATTCTAAGAAAGGGCATCTTGTATATTCTAAAATAGGTTTTCGTTTGCTTTGATGCCGCTTAGTTTTCGACTTGTGATGAAAAATATCTTAAAAAATTCCACTCTCCCCCCATAAAGGAGATTGAATTGAATGAAATGAATGAAATGAATGAAATGTGTGAAATGAATGAAATGAATGAAATGAATGAAATGAATGAAATGAATGAAATGAGTTAAATGAATGAAATGAATGAAATGAATGAAATGAATGAAATGAATGAAATGAATGAAATGTGTGAAATGAATGAGATGTATGAATTGAAATATGAAATATATATCTTTATTGTGGATCATAGGTATATAAAGGATTACATGTCATAGTTAGAGCTCAGCTATGTCCCGCCACGTGGGCACACAACATTGTGTCGCAGTAAAGCATGCATTTAAAACAAAGTTACAAAAAAAAACATTTAAGTTAATAAGATACTCGTACAAATTGAAACCTTAAATTGAATCGTCACCAAGAAATTTTTCTGTAATAATAAATAAAGAAATAATAAAGGTTTCGCTGTGTGGTTCCCGGCTTAAAATAGGGCCACCCCCATCTTTCCCGTGGGTGACGTCAAGGCGACCAAGGGATTGAACCAGGTACGGGCAGCAGCGTTCTTCTGTGTGTGTATGTTAACATTATTACTGAGATCACCAGTCCGCCTGCCAAGCGTGGTGATTATGGCAAATCCCCCAATGGACAGCCCACCAATAGTGGTATTCTACTGGGGAGGCCTATGTCCAGCAGTGGACGTAGGCCTCCCCACGTGGACTGCCGGAGATATACGGAGGATTTGGCCTACACTCCCCGCGCTGGCCAGACGGTGTGGAGAGGCCTGATTGACGTTTTATAATGTACAATCAGCATGAACCCTTTACCATACAAACATAGTTTTGCGGTCTTTTATTTTATTTCGTTCTTACTGTAACGCAACAGGTGCCAAGGTGAACGCGTGCGACGCGCGCGGGGAGAGCGCGCTGTCGCTGGCGGCGCGGCGCGACGCGGCCGCCGCCTGCCGCCTGCTGCTGGCGTGCGGCGCCGACGCGCGCCCGGCCCCGGCCCCGGGGCCGCCCGGGCCGCCCGGGCCGCCCTGCGCGCAGCCGCCGCAGGACGGTCAGTACATACTCATTACATATATTTATTTATTAAAAAAATGTCATATTTTGTTTATAGCTACCGACTCCATCCTCTCATATCTTAAATGGAATATAAAATTGATATAACTAGCTTTTGCCTGCGACTTTGTCCGAGGTTTCGATATTTACGCACTGCTTTTAACGATTAATATGGATTCCCGTAGGAGTGGGATGTTTTTCGGGATAAATACTATCCTGTGTCCTATTCCAGGACCTAACCACGCTTCAACCACTGGACGGATCGTGATGAAACTTGGCACACATATAGGTTAGATGCTGGAATAGGACTTAGGATAGTTTTTTTTTATACCGAAAAACATCTCATTCCTACGGGAAATTCATGATAATTTGTGTCCCAGCCACATTACCAGTCCCAGCCACATTACTAGATCAGTAGCCGAGTCCCAGCCCCCGGTTACTGATCTAGTAATGTGGCTGGGACTCACTAGTGATAGGTCAGTCTCATGATTATGCATGTATAGGCGATGTTCCGTGGACAGAGTCGTGCCCGACGGCGAGCGCGGCGGCGCTGCGCGTGCTGGAGGCGGCGCGCTCGGGGGACGTGGAGGGCGCGCGCGCCGCGCTCGACGCGCGCCCGCGGCTCGTCAACTGCCGCGACGTGGACGGCCGGCACTCCACGCCGCTGCACTTCGCCGCAGGGTCAGTGTGTGCAATATGTGGGGACATCTCGCACGCGGCCATCTGGTCACTAACTAGAATAGTATGCGGGGACATCTCACACGCGGCCATCTGGTCACGAACTAGAATAGTATGTGGGGACATCGCACACGTGGCCATCTTGTCACTAACTAGAATAGTATGTGGGGACATCTGGCAGGCGGCCGTCTGATCACTAACTAGATTAGTATGTGGGGACATCGCGCACGCGGCCATCTTGTCACTAACTAGAATAGTATGTGGGGACATCTGGCACGCGGCCGTCTGATCACTAACTAGATTAGTATGTGGGGACATTCGCACACGCGGCCATCTGGTCACTAACTAGAATAGTATGTGGGGACATCGCACACGCGGCCTTCTGGTCACTGACTAGAATAGTATGTGGGGACATCTCACACGCTGCCATCTGGTCACTAACTAGAATAGCATGTGGGGACATCTCACACGCGGCCTTATTATATATTATATAATATATTATGTGCATATACCGTTACAGATATAATCGGCTACCTTTAGCGCAGTTGTTACTACAGAGAGGTGCGGACGTCCACGCGAAAGACAAAGGGTGAGTACTTTTCCATGCCAGGTCCGTAGACGGTGAAGTGGAACTCATGACCGCTTGACGCTTCAGTCTAACGCCTAATTAAAGTCATTTACACTAGAAGTTTCCAATATTATATAGAACTCACTTGATCATCACATTTTGTCCTACTCTATCGTCATCATCATCAGGTTATCTGCAGGAGCACAACCCTCTCTCATCTGCCGGAGACAGACGGAGGATTTGGCCCACACTCCCCGCGCTGGCCAGACGGGTTGGGGAGGCCTGATTGATGTTTTATAATGTATTCCCTCAGTCGCCTTGTACGACTCCACGGGAAGAGTTGGAGTGGTCCTATTCTACTCTACCGGAAACCACACGGCTACGTCTAATAATAATTTATATTTAAATTCAAATTGTCAGTTTTTTGCCCTGAGATTTTTGATAAAAAAAAAAGATCGCCTCAGGCGGTTAAAATCTTTATAGGAGGTTTCAGCATAGCCCTGATCAAGTGAGTTTAATTCTAAGTCCAATCCAGTAAACTTGTTAAGGCAATTTGACATTAGTTTTCGATTTACTCAAGTATTGTAATAAAAATATACAATACAATACATAACAATACACTTTATTGCACAAACAAATACAGTTACACGTTATAGAAGTTACAAATAGTACAATTTAGGCGGTCTTATCGCTTTAAGCGATTTCTTCCACACAACCTTTATATAATATGATATGTGATATTATATCACTCCACGCGTCTCGGATTTAACTCGGCGCAGATATAACAATTGTATGAAATGGAGTTGGATCAACTTGTTGTTTTTTGGTGACAGCGGCCTGGTGCCACTGCACAACGCGTGCTCGTACGGCCACTACGAGGTCACAGAGCTGCTGGTGTCGTGCGGCGCGGGCGTCAACGCGGCCGACCTGTGGCGGTTCACGCCGCTGCACGAGGCCTGCGCCAAGGGCAAGGCCGATATAGTGCGGCTGCTGCTGAAGGTAACATCCCGTTAATATTATAAATACATTTTTATTTTATTTTATCTTATCTTATCTTATTATTGCATAGAGTAATAAAAGTAGACAAAAGTAAATTAACAACCAAATAAGGAATAAATAAATTATCTACAATCTACGACGTCGTCGCAATGAGAGTTGAGTGCGTGTGCGTGAGGAGTGTGTGTGTGTGTGGGGGGGGGGTGTGCGCATGTGTGGGTGACTAGGCGAGCGGGGCGAGGCGAGGTGGGGGGGGGTGGGGCTGTTCTGCAGAAGAAAAATAATCAAAAAGCAAAGGCAAAGCCTGTATATGGGTATCAGACAGGTGATATATATATATATATATATCTATATATGTACATATATAACAGCCAGTCACAAGGCAAACACAAGTGCTCAGTACACGAATGTTTGCCCTCGGCGGGATTCGAACCCGCGACCCCGAGCTTCGCAGGCAGATGTACTACCGACTAGGCTATGGAGCCGACTATTATAAATGCGAAAGTTTAGATATATTCATTTATTTGTATCAGTTATACAGCGTCAAGTTAATATTGCATTAAATTAATGTCGATGCAAGTAAAACCATAAATAGGATTAGAATGTAAAATATAACAGTAATAAAATCATAACAGAACATACTTGGATGTTTGTTACTCAATCACGCTTCAACCACTGGACGGATCGGGGTGAAACTTGTCACACATATAGGTTAGGTCCTGGAATAGGATGTAGGATAGATTTTACCCCGAAAAAACATCCCATTCCTACATGAAATACATAATAATTTGTGATGTTAAGTTGTCCACGCGGACGAAGTCGCGGGCAGCAGCTAGTTTTAATATAAAGAAAGAATTACAGTTATAAATTTATCTACAGTTACTGCCGTTATTGACACCATAGAAATTCTATCAAGATAGAATGGTGAAGTAGAAGCGAAGCGCGTGCCAACAATTTGCAATATATTGCATAAACTATCAAACGCTTACACGTTTCGCGTTGAGTCAAGGGGGGTAAATATCGACAAAAAATCTGCAAAAATGCCATATTGCGCGGTTTGTAACTGCGTAACTGTATCTACTCACTAGAAATGTGACCGCGAGGCATAACGGTGCGCGGGAGGGGCGCGCTGTGTCCGAAAATCGGCACGCGCGAGACTGAAATAAACAAATGGCTATAACCGCTCTATCTTGATAGGATTTCTGTGATTGGCACAAACAAATTATTTAATTTAATAATAAATTACATAATCAAAGAAATATACTTAAAAATTAAACATTATAATTAAGCAAAAGTAAAAATTAAATATTGAAAGTCAGAAAAATAATATTTGGAAATTAGTCATGGGAAATTCTACAAACGGACAGCCCACCAAAATAATAATTCTATTGGGGAGGCTTGTGTCCAGCAGTGGACGTATTTCGGCCGATGATGATGGGAACCTAAGGTTGCCTAAATGAAATCGTGAAAGCTACAAGGCCGCCGTTGTACACCAAATTCATCCTTCTATGTAATTCTTTAAAAAAAATTGTATATGTACAATGAAGTATATTTGAACGTAAGTAATTTTTTTTAATGTGGGTTACAGCATGGCGCAGACCCCACGAGAAGGAACAGAGACGGCCTGACGCCGTTGCAACTGGTGCGAGCGGGAGACACTGACACGGCGGACGCGCTGAGAGGCGACGCGGCCTTGCTGGACGCGGCCAAGAGAGGAGACCTCGCCCGAGCTAGGTTTGTAACGTTACAAAACACCAGGGTATATTCCTCAGTCCCGACTTCTGGCCCGAGGGAGTAGTGTTTAGACGTTTTAGGGATTCAAAGACTGAAATCTCAACAATAGTGTGATGGACTCTGTTAATTAAGGTTATAATAATGTATGTATTTCTAGGTTAAGGTATTTATCTATGGGCCAAGCGTAACCTGTAGGCATAACCTGATGATGATGATTAGTTTGCCAAGCTGCCTGATAATAAACGATTTATTTTTATTATTACCCGTCTGGCCAGCGTGGGGAGTGTACGCCAAATCCTCCGTCTGTCTCCGGCAGATGAGAGAGGGTTGTGCTCCTGCAGTGGAGACAAAAACAACCTGATGATGATGATTTGTTTGCTTATATTGCGTACTACAGGTGTACGGGTCAATAGCCCTGCTGGATTGAGGGGTTAATCTATCTTCTCTTCTCTGTCGTTCCCTCACTGCCGAGGATCGCGACCGTATAAAAGCCTCCACGCATAGCGGTCATTGGCCAGCCGCACCGCTTCATATAAGGACTGACAGCCACCCTCCTGCCCCGGTCTGACCTCCTTGTAGGAGCTCGTCCCATAACACGCCTCGCCAGCCACCCTCCTCACCGGGTCTGACCTCCTAGTAGGAGCTCGTCCTCTAACACGCCTCGCCAGCCACCCTCCTCACCGGGTCTGACCTCCTAGTAGGAGCTCGTCCTCTAACACGCCTCGCCAGCCAGCCTCCTCACCGGGTATGACCTCCTAGTAGGAGCTCGTCCTCTAACACGCCTCTCCAGCCAGCCTCCTCACCGGGTATGACCTCCTAGTAGGAGCTCGTCATCTAACACGCCTCGCCAGCCAGCCTCCTCACCGGGTATGACCTCCTAGTAGGAGCTCGTCATCTAACACGCCTCGCCAGCCACCCTCCTCACCGGGTATGACCTCCTAGTAGGAGCTCGTCCTCTAACACGCCTCGCCAGCCACCCTCCTCACCGGGTCTGACCTCCTAGTAGGAGCTCGTCCTCTAACACGCCTCGCCAGCCACCCTCCTCACCGGGTCTGACCTCCTAGTAGGAGCTCGTCCTCTAACACGCCTCGCCAGCCACCCTCCTCACCGGGTCTGACCTCCTAGTAGGAGCTCGTCCTCTAACACGCCTCGCCAGCCACTCTCCTCACCGGGTCTGACCTCCTAGTAGGAGCTCGTCCTCTAACACGCCTCGCCAGCCAGCCTCCTCACCGGGTATGACCTCCTAGTAGGAGCTCGTCCTCTAACACGCCTCGCCAGCCACCCTCCTCACCGGGTATGACCTCCTAGTAGGAGCTCGTCCTCTAACACGCCTCGCCAGCCACCCTCCTCACCGGGTATGACCTCCTAGTAGGAGCTCGTCCTCTGACACGCCTCGCCAGCCACCCTCCTCACCGGGTCTGACCTCCTAGTAGGAGCTCGTCCTCTAACACGCCTCGCCAGCCACCCTCCTCACCGGGTCTGACCTCCTAGTAGGAGCTCGTCCTCTAACACGCCTCGCCAGCCAGCCTCCTCACCGGGTATGACCTCCTAGTAGGAGCTCGTCCTCTAACACGCCTCGCCAGCCACCCTCCTCACCGGGTATGACCTCCTAGTAGGAGCTCGTCCTCTAACACGCCTCGCCAGCCACCCTCCTCACCGGGTCTGACCTCCTAGTAGGAGCTTGTCCTCTAACACGCCTCGCCAGCCACCCTCCTCACCGGGTATGACCTCCTAGTAGGAGCTCGTCCTCTAACACGCCTCGCCAGCCACCCTCCTCACCGGGTATGACCTCCTAGTAGGAGCTCGTCCTCTGACACGCCTCGCCAGCCACCCTCCTCACCGGGTCTGACCTCCTTGTAGGAGCTCGTCCTCTGACACGCCTCGTCAGCCACCCTCCTCACCGGGTCTGACCTCCTAGTAGGAGCTCGTCCTCTAACACGCCTCGCCAGCTACCCTCCTCACCGGGTCTGACCTCCTAGTAGGAGGAGCTCGTCCTCTGACACGCCTGCTTGTCCCAGGATGATGAGCTTCTCCAGGTCGTGCTTGGGGTTAATGTATATCTAGCCCTCTGACGTTTAATTTAATTTGTGATAATTTAATACCAAGTGTATTTTTAAATTTTTATTTTAATATTATATACTGACATAGATAGTATGTTATATACTATGACATTATTTGAATTGTTGACATTTCAATTTATACATTATTTTATTTTATGACGATCCCTTTTACCATATTAGAATGGCATGTAAAATTGAATTTTTAAGATGTAAAAGTGAAATAAATAAATCTAATCTAATCTAATCTATCGTCGCTGAAATTCTAATACCACATAAGACATTTCAGAAAAAAAAATTGTAGGACTGTTTATTGGTAAGACCTACGTAGAGCAGTGGACGTCCAAGGGCTAATTTGTTGTGTATTTTGTGTTAATCATTTGCTATTGTTCCAGGAAATTGATTACACCGCAAAATGTGAACTGCCGGGACTCTCACGGACGGAACTCGACTCCTTTACACTTGGCTGGTAATTATCAAAACTGCGTTACATATTTCTAATTATAGTTATCTACTAGCTGTTGCCCGCGACTTCGTCTATCTTCTTTTTACATCATATTTCCCGGGATATCTATCAAGGACCTGGCCACCGCGAGGTCCCAACATCAAACATGTGTAACACCATACATTCTGGTCCTTCGAGCCGGATGTGTTGAGTTGACGAATTCCTGAATGATATTTCTACTTATATTACTTGATATAATTTTGTGAATAGACATTTATGACATAACTAGCTGTTGCCCGCGACTTCGGCCGCGTGGACTACTTAACATCACAAATTATTATATATTTCCCGTAGGAATGGGATGCTTTTTCGGGATTAAAGCTATCCTATGTCCTATTCCAGGAGCTTACCTATATGTGTGCCAAGTTTCATCACGATCCGTCCAGTGGTTGAAGCGTGATTGAATAACAAACATCCAAATATCCAAACTTTCACATCCTTCCTACTAATATTATAAACGCGAAAGTTTGTAAGTATGGGTGGATGTTTGTTACTCTTTCACGTAAAAACTACTGAATGGATTTTAATGAAACTTTACAATAATATAGCTAATACATCAGAATAACACATAGGCTACAATTTATAAAGATATTGTGTGAATTGTCCAAAATATCAAGTAAGTAGGAAATACATAATAATTTGTGATGTTAAGTTGTCCACGCGAACGAAGTCGCGGCCAACAGCTAGTTTATAATATTGGTGGGAAGTAGTGGGATAACAGAAAAGTATAATTTTAATGTTCGCTACTATTCCGATTGCGATGAGTTTGGACTGCGTTTGAAGCTGGAGCGGAGCCGGGGCCCAGCTGGTGAGATATATTTAGTTTGACCGGAACTGTGGCCTTCCCCAGCCGGCTACACGAAGCACAGCTGGTGAGATATATTTAGTGTGACCGGAACCGGGGCCTTCCCCAGCCGGCTCCACGGTGCCCAGCTGGTGAGATATATTTAGTGTGACCGGAACCGGGGCCTTCCCCAGCCGGCTCCACGGTGCCCAGCTGGTGAGATATATTTAGTGTGACCGGAACCGGGGCCTTCCCCAGCCGGCTCCACGGTGCCCAGCTGGTGAGATATATTTAGTGTGACCGGAACCGGGGCCTTCCCCAGCCGGCTCCACGGTGCCCAGCTGGTGAGATATATTTAGTGTGACCGGAACCGTGGCCCCCCCCAGCCGGCTACACGGGGCCCAGCTGGTGAGATATATTTAGTGTGACCGGAACCGGGGCCTTCCCCAGCCGGCTCCACGGTGCCCAGCTGGTGAGATATATTTAGTGTGACCGGAACCGGGGCCTCCCCCAGCCGGCTACACGGGGCACAGCTGGTGAGATATATTTAGTTTAGTTTGACTGGAACTGTGGCCTCCCCCAGCCGGCTACACGGGGCCCAGCTGGTGAGATATATTAAGTGTGACCGGAACCGGGGCCTTCCCCAGCCGGCTCCACGGTGCCCAGCTGGTGAGATATATTTAGTGTGACCGGAACCGTGCCCCCCCCCAGCCGGCTACAACAACCTGGAGGTAGCGGAGGCGCTGCTGGCGGCGGGCGCGGCGGTGTCGGCGCGCGACAAGGGCGGGCTGGTCCCGCTGCACAACGCCGCCTCGTACGGCCACCTGGAGCTGGCCGCGCTGCTGCTGCGCGCCGGCACGCCGCCCACGGCCGCCGACCGCTGGGGCTTCACGCCGCTGCACGAGGCCGCGCACAAGGCGCGCACGCAGCTCTGCTCGCTGCTGGTGAGTTTACATCCGTTGCCGTGTGGTTCCCGGCTTACAATACACAGGGCCGAATATTCGAGCGTACCGACCGCCTCATCATCCTTACACCCTAAGCTTGATGAAAAGGAATACATAATTGCCGGGTGGTTCCCGACTTAAAATAGGGCCCCCCCCATCTTTCCCGTGGGTGTGGTCAAGGCGACTGAGGGATCGCCCCAGGGACGGGCAGCAGCGTTCTCCTGTGTGTGTATGTTGAGATCAGTACTGCGATCACCAATCCGCCTGCTTGATCGTGGTGATTATGGCGAATCCCCAAACGGACATCTACCCAAAAGTGGTATTCTATTGGGGAGGCCTATGTCTAGCAGTGGACGCATGTAAGCTGATCGTGAATTTTACATCAGCTGATCCCGTTATCAGCCTGTAAGAGTCCACTCTAATTTGCTAGAGGTGAAGTGGTTTGCCTCTTTCCTTCATTAATTTAATTACCTGGGGCCTAAGGTAGCGTAGATTCAGTCCCAAGGCAAGTCTACCTTCGCTGGTAGGTATTATGTGTCAGTACAACAAAGATCAAGCATTAAAACCAGTCGGTGTACCTCCGTATGATTTCCCGTAGAGTAGAATAGGACCACTCCAACTCTTCCCGTGGATGTCGTACAAGGCGACTGAGGGAATACATTATAAAACATCAACCAGGCCTCCCCAACCGTCTGGCCAGCGCGGGGAGTGTAGGCCAAATCCTCCGTCTGTCTCCGGCAGATGAGAGAGGGATGTGCTCCTGCAGTGGAGACAAAAATAACCTGATGATGATGTAGTAACTGCACAAGTTTCAAAGTGAATGTAAACGAGTTGCGGCTCCCGGTGCCGCAGTTGCGTGGAACAGAGCGACTGTTTGGAACGCTCCATCTAGTAGTACATAGAGATCGCTGTTTTAAGTTTTATTTTTTTAGTTCATAAAATAGTTTCACTCATCTTTTTCCATCTCATTTCCTACCAGCTCGCGCACGGAGCGGACCCCTACCTCAAGAACCAGGAGGGGCAGACCGCGCTGGACCTCGCCGGCGCGGAGGACGTCCGCTGCCTGCTGCAGGACGCCATGACGTCGGCGACGGGCGACGCGCCGCCCCCTCCGCCCGCCGCGCCGCTGCCGCCCCCGCAGCTGCCCGTACTGATGCCCAGCGGGGACACGGTGCCCCTCACTCTGCCGGTATGTAGCGTGCCTGGCGTCACGTTATCCAGGTTGAGACGCGATGATAGAATGCCCACGTCCGCGCATAACGGTCATTGGCCAGCCGCACCGCTACATATAAGGACTGACAGCCACCCTCCTCACCGGGTCTGACCTCCTAGTAGGAGCTCGTCCTCTAACACGCCTCGCCAGCCACCCTCCTCACCGGGTCTGACCTCCTAGTAGGAGCTCGTCCTCTAACACGCCTCGCCAGCCACCCTCCTCACCGGGTCTGACCTCCTAGTAGGAGCTCGTCCTCTAACACGCCTCGCCAGCCACTCTCCTCACCGGGTATGACCTCCTAGTAGGAGCTCGTCCTCTAACACGCCTCGCCAGCCACCCTCCTCACCGGGTCTGACCTCCTAGTAGGAGCTCGTCCTCTAACACGCCTCGCCAGCCACCCTCCTCACCGGGTCTGACCTCCTAGTAGGAGCTCGTCCTCTAACACGCCTCGCCAGCCACCCTCCTCACCGGGTCTGACCTCCTAGTAGGAGCTCGTCCTCTAACACGCCTCGCCAGCCACTCTCCTCACCGGGTATGACCTCTTAGTAGGAGCTCGTCCTCTAACACGCCTCGCCAGCCACCCTCCTCACCGGGTCTGACCTCCTAGTAGGAGCTCGTCCTCTAACACGCCTCGCCAGCCACTCTCCTCACCGGGTATGACCTCCTAGTAGGAGCTCGTCCTCTAACACGCCTCGCCAGCCACCCTCCTCACCGGGTCTGACCTCCTAGTAGGAGCTCGTCCTCTAACACGCCTCGCCAGCCACTCTCCTCACCGGGTATGACCTCCTAGTAGGAGCTCGTCCTCTAACACGCCTCGCCAGCCACCCTCCTCACCGGGTCTGACCTCCTAGTAGGAGCTCGTCCTCTAACACGCCTCGCCAGCCACCCTCCTCACCGGGTCTGACCTCCTAGTAGGAGCTCGTCCTCTGACACGCCTCGCCAGCCACCCTCCTCACCGGGTCTGACCTCCTAGTAGGAGCTCGTCCTCTAACACGCCTCGCCAGCCACTCTCCTCACCGGGTCTGACCTCCTAGTAGGAGCTCGTCCTCTAACACGCCTCGCCAGCCACCCTCCTCACCGGGTCTGACCTCCTAGTAGGAGCTCGTCCTCTGACACGCCTGCCCTCCACTTGTCCAAGGATGATGAGCTTCAGGTCGTGCTTGGGGTTAATGTATATCTAGCCCTCTGACGTTTAATTCTCGCGAGTCCGTTCCCTGAGACTGGACAGTGTATCGGAGAGGAGGAAATAAATCTGAGACATAAATATCCGCTTCTTTTGTTCGCAATGACATTGAAAGTCTGTTCCGGTACAACAGAGTATCATCATCATCATCAGGTTATTTTTGTCTCCACTGTAGGAGCACAACCCTCTCTCATCTGCCGGAGATAGACGGAGGATTTGGCCTACACTACCCGCGCTGGCCAGACGGGTTGGGGAGGCCTGATTGATGTTTTATAATGTATTCCCTTAGTCGATTTGTACGACATCCACGTGAAGAGTTGGAGTGGTCCTATTCTACTCTACCGGAAACCACACGGCAGCGTATGAATAGAGTATGAATGTCGGTAATTGATTTTATACAATAATCTTCAATAGATGGCGCTGTGCGCTATTTTCTATTAGTATCTCACAATGCATATAGATGGCGCGCAACAGACATAAAAATCGTCAAGAAACGAAAATGGGTTTACGCTTGACCTCAGTCTTGCTTGATGGTAAGTGATGATGAGGTCTAAGATGGAGCGCACTTACTCATAAAATGCCTATTCACTCTTTAAAAAGATCCAAGTTGTACTTGTCCGGAAATACCAAAGCTAGCAGCGAGTTCCGTTCCTTAGCAGTCCGCATTATGATAGAGGAAGCAAAACGCTTCCTTATTACTTTAAAATAGCATGTATTTATTCGTTTTATTTAAAACGATATTATAAAACATCAATCAGGCCTCCCCAACCCGTCTGGCCGGCGCGGGGAGTGTAGGCCAAATCCTCCGTCTGTCTCCGGCAGATGAGAGTGGGTTGTGCTCCTGCAGTGGAGACAAAACCTGATGATGAAAACGATATTTATTTGTACAGGTGATGCCAAGCAATTACTGGGCGGAAGGGTCTCGCGGCAGCCTTGAAGACGCGGCCGGCAGACCAGCCTCCGCGCTCTCTACCTCTGAATCTCTACAAACCTTCCTTACCAAGTGAGAACACTAATATTTTCGCCACTGCAAGGACTCCAAGTTTCCTGGCCTGCCCCTAGTCGTCCCGCGGGTGTCGTTAAGGCGACTAAGGGATTGCTATAGGAACAGGCAGCAGCGTTCTCCTGTGTATATTAAGATCATTACTGCGATCACCAATCCGCCTGCCAAGCGTGGTGATTATGTCAAACTCTCCAATGGACAGTGTGGCTTCTGGCATGTTCAGCAGTGGACGTATTTCAGCTGATGATGATGATGAACGGATAAACTGATGAACGACGTATATCTGTAACTTGTTATATGTGGTAGCTGTTGATTGGCTTTCAGTTTCTACCTGAAAATGTATATAGCCAACCCTGTAAGGTTGGCTGGAAGAGATCTCTTTTAGAGATAAATATATTACAGCTATATTGTAACTGTAGCTGTAAGCTCCCCTAAGAAAAAATATATATATATATGTCGTAGGTACCTGGTTCCGCCGAAAGTGTGGGCTCCCATTTTGAGTTTAACCAAAGATAATATATACCAGAGGTTTAACGCCGTTACAAAGTTAACACGTTTACTAGCTTAAATGATACTACATGAAATTACACTACATCATCAAGTAACGATTTTAGAAGGCAGACGATCCGTCCGTGTAGTGCCTGCGCACCGTACGCGTACCGAGCGAACGCTGTCTCGCGTCTGCGCCCGCGCCCGCCCTACCCGACGTTCCGTCAGCGCGCGCTCGCGACGATAGCCGAACCTAGCCGCACGGCGCGCCGAACGAACACTGTGCCTTCAAATCAGCTCCTCTTTTATCATTTCGCCGCCATATATATATTTTCCCACCACTCAAGAGCCTTGGTAGCCTATATTCCGTTTCAGGAAAAAAAAATATTTACCAACAAATAGCATTACGTATACTACAATAACCAGTGTATAAGTTGTTATAACGGTGTAATGTGGATTATTGGTGAAGTAACGACGTTACTTTTGTAGTCGATCTTGGACATATTGATAACAAGCTCATGTCAAAAAGGTTTGTTAGTGACTATTATTTTCGTTCATGGCACAGAATATAGTTGGTTGTGCACTCGCCTCACGTTCATGAGGTCCTGGTACAAACGCCGCCCGTACCAATGAGTTTTTCCCAACGTAATTGCGGTTTATTTATAAACTAGCTGTTGCCCGCGACTTTGTCCGCGTGGACAACTTAACATCACAAATTATTATGTATTTCCCGGAGGAATGCGATGTTTTTTCGGGATTAATACTATCATATGTCCTATTCCAGGAGCTGACCTATATGTGTGCCAAGTGTCATCACGATCCGTCCAATGGTTGAATCGTGATTGAGTAACAAACATCCAAATATCCAAACTTTCACTTTTATAATATTAGTAGGATAGGATTCCACAGGCTTTTAGGTGAAGGTAAACACTTTAAAGAAACCTCCATACGCCACGAAATCGGCTTGGGGCACCGTCGGTGGACAGCGGTTTGGCACAAAAGATTCCGAAGGGTCGGCAGCCAGGTCTTGCTGATAAGAAGATGAGATCGCAGTCGCATATCTTCCTCTTTCGCTGTTTCAACGACTCCTTCTGTGGTTTCCAGCATCGGGCTGGAGCAGCTGACGGCCGTGCTGGAGCGGGAGCAGATCACGGTGGACATCCTGTCGGAGATGTCGCACGAGGACCTGCGCGCGGTGGGCGTGGCCGCCTACGGACACCGGCACCGCCTGCTCAAGGCCGCCAGGCACACGCAGCAGGCGCAGTGCGGTCAGTGGCCGGGGCACTACAGCGGGACGAGGGCAGGAACAGAGGCTTTACACTCGCACATGCAGAACTTTAGATATTTCTTAGAGGATTTTGTTCGGAACTCAGTAAACACACACCCACACACACATACACACACACCCACACCCACACCCACACACACCCACACACACCCACACCCACACACACCCACACACACACCCCCCACACACCCACACACCAACAATGGCATTGTATTGGGGAAACTTGTGTTCAACAGTGGACGTATTTCGGCTGATGATGTTTGTACATCAGTACTCTAGAAACCTTGGATATTTATTTGTACATACATACATAATGCTCACGCCTTGTCTCAGAGGGGTAGGCAGAGACGATGGATAGCCACTTTTCGCAATCCTGAAACACCTCACTAGCCTCCCTCATATTCATTAAACTTTTCATGCATCTGCTTTTATTCTTATCACTGTCGGCCCCAGCCTCTTTGAGGACGTTTCCAATTTGATCCTTGAACGTCCTCCTAGGACGACCTCTAGCTGTAGCTCCTTCCACATTCGCACTGTAAATATCTTTGTATGTGCAATAAACTGTACATATTTGTATGTAATGTAAATCTCCCCCGACAGAATGGTACGGCGGGACGACGCTGATAGACGTGACGCCGTCCTCGTCGGACGAGTGCGGCGAGAGCGAGCACGCGATAGTGGACCGCGAGATGCAGGCGTCGGTGCGCGCGCACCGAGACCACGTGGCCGGGGGGAACTTCTCCCACTACCATGTAGTTAGGGTACGTATTAATAATTATTACATACTTGCCGTGTGGTTTCCGGTAGAGTAGAATAGGACCACTCCAACTCTTCCCGTGGATGTCGTACAAGGCGACTAAGGGAATACATTATAAAGCATCAATCAGGCCTCCCCAACCCGTCTGGCCAGCGCGGGGAGTGTAGGCCAAATCCTCCGTCTGTCTCCGGCAGATGAGAGAGGGTTGTGCTCTTGCAGTGGATACAAAAATAACCTGATGATGATGATGCAGGGTGGAACAGAGAAGTGTCACCAGCGGTTTATTCCTGAACCTTCAAAGAAACTTTTTAAGCAAGAGGTTTGTAATCAGATGGAACTAATTGCCGCAATCTGGCGTGACTGCCTCATCAATAAACTTGTTTAAGAACAGACAAGACAATATCTTAAAGGAAAATAATCAAGTCGACTAATGATATGGACACTGACGGTGGGCCTGATCCACAAGTAACAAATCGCTCAGCGAGCTGTGGATGATATGATTCGTAATGAAGAGATCCGACGAAGAACGAAGGTGACCGACTGTACTAAGAAAAATAATTCCTGTGACACAAGATCGCTATTTGGTAAAATGAATTCCTCATTCCGAGTTCTCATTAGGAATTACTTTTCTTAATACATTACTTGTAATGTAACTCTGCCGTGTGGTTTCCGGTAGAGAATAGGACCACTCCAACTCTTCCCGTGGATGTCGTACAAGGCGACTGAGGGAATACATTATAAAGCATCAATCAGGCCTCCCCAACCCGTCTGGCAGCGCGGGGATTGTAGGCTAAATCCTCCGTCTGTCTCCAGCAGATGAGAGAGGGTTGTGCTCCTGCAGTGGAGACAAAAATAACCTGATGATGAATGTAACTTGGTTATGTACAAGGAACAAGCGCACTTTTTTTGCTCACAAAAGTACGAATATTTATGATGCCCTATGTTATTTACGTACCCTATTTTAAAGCAAATATAATGTTTACTTAGCTTATCCAATATTTAAGAATGGTGCTGAGCTAAATGAATAATCTAGGAGGAGTTCAAGGGATGTAGATGTCTACGTAGTAGAACTTACTCCTAGGTACTTGCCGCTCTAGGAGGAGTCGCCGTCTCTGGTCTATTAGGATCACAGTTTATGACAAGTACTTTATTGTAAGGTATATAGGCTTACCACAACTTTACAATGAGTGGAAGAACGCCGCAAGATGCTAGATTCATTAGATAGAGCGCAGGCCGGACCAGCTTACTTCGCTGATCTCGTGAGTTCAGAGGCGAACTTCGCGCGACTAAGAGAATTCGCGAGGGCGTGGCATATGCGGAGAAAACTAATTGAGCTGCCCGATGACGACGAAGTAAATGTGGTGTGACGTCACGCCCCAGAAGGGAGAAACGTCAAAAATATGAAATACGAATATATTTGTAATGGATTTGCCCGTATAACCGCGAGGTAGGGAGGGCCAAATGGAATTACTTCAATAATATTAGTTTACACTGAGTGGAACTCCGTCACCTCGGTCGGTCTCCTCTCACTGCCTTGCCTCACACCCTGCAAGGTTGGCTGGAAGAGATCTCCTTTGGAGATAAGCTCGCCTTCATATACAACATTTACTACTGTATTTAGTTTTAAAATGTGAATAGAATAGAATAGAATAGAATAGAATGTTTTTATTGTATGGAAAACGGGTACATTTTGCGGCTTAATTTGCTGTATACATTGATTCACCGTAAACCTACCTTTCCAGGCATATACAAGGTTTTAATTTGCTACTTGTTAAAAATATAATGCCTACCCTATACACAATCACCTAAACATATTCATAATAATAAAATGACTAAAGAGGAACGAAAATAATATGTTGTGCAAGGAAGAATGTATATATGTTGTATATTCCACCCGCAGATACAAAAAATAGTGAACGGCCGTCTGTGGGAGCGCTACCAGCACCGGCGGCGCGAGGTGGCCGAGGAGGCCGGCGCGCCCAGCGAGCGCATGCTGTTCCACGGGTCGCCCTTCATCAACGCCATCGTGCAGAAGGGCTTCGACGAGCGCCACGCCTACATCGGTGAGAGGCACGCCCCCGACCGCAGCACACACCTCCCCTTCTCGTTCCCCCGCTGCCGAGGATCGCGACCGTATAAAATAATTTTCTAATTATGTAAGAAATTAGTAAGGCTTTACCAACGATCTCTATGTACCTACTACTAGATGGAGCGTTCCAAACAATCGCTCTGTTCCACGCAAGTAGCCGCAACTCTTTCACATTCACTTTGAAACTTGTGCAGTTACTATGCAGAACATTTATACTTACTAAATATTGACATCATTTAACCGTAGCGTCAATATTTAGTAATAATTAAATGTTCTGCGTAGTAACTGCACAAGTTTCATTGTGAATGTGAAAGAGTTGTGTCTACTTGCGTGGAACAGAGCGATTGTTTGGAACGCTCCATCTAGTAGTACATAGAGAGCGTTGGGCTTTACTAACACTGGAGGTTTGTATATCTGAAATAAATAAATAATAATAAATATACAAGGATCCGCCAGCCACTCTCCTCGCCGGGTCTGACCACCTCGTCGACCTCCCCTAACGCGTTACAGAGACCCTAAAGGCAAAAGTCTTTAATCAGTGCGTCCTGGCTGTCCTGACCTACGGCGCGGAAACGTGGACACGGACGGTGGGCCTGATACACAAGTGTCAAGTCGCTCAGCGAGCTGTAGAGAAGGCTATGTGTAGGGGTTTGTTTGAAGGATATGAGATCCACATGTCAATTGAAGTACATCTAAAATGTAAATACATTGAAATAAAACTAAAAATTCAATTAGTCAACCTCCGGAGACCCCAGGGCTGGCGCGTACCTCGCACAAAGGCTTAGCCTGGCGATCCAGCGAGGTAACGCCGCCAGTGTCCTGGGGACCATGCCGCACACAGGCGAGCTGGACGACGTGTTCATACTGTGACGCGTTTTGTATATTAGTTTTTAATACATAATCATAATTCATTTATTGCCATAAATTACATGTAGGTGCAGATGTTATTAAAATATACAATATTTGGTAATTGATCAGTGCAATTTTACCCACAGGGGTGTAGCAATTAAAATAGTAACAATACACATACAACATGCAACACAAAGATACAACACAAATACATAACATTTAAATAAAGTCAAATCAGAATTTCAATAAGTGTTATCAATCATTAATTTCAAAATATTTCTAAAATGTCATGGTTCTGGATCTTATACTAATCTACACCCTTTGTATTAATTATCATTGCAAGAACTGTATATAGTTGTATAAATTTTCATTAATTTAATATTTAATAATTACATACTTGTATGTAAATTAGTCAACAATGTCAAAATAAAATAACATTACACTATATCGTTTTGTGTGTAGCAGTTCACCTCAGCTCTAATGCCGATACGTATAATGCGTTATCAGCATCAAGACTTAAGACGTCCACTGCTGGACATAGGGCTCCCCAATAGAATACCACTTTTAGTAAGTTGTTCATTGGGGGATTTGCCATAACCACCACGCTTGGCAGGCGGATTGGTGATCGCAGTGATGATCTTAACATACACACACAGGAGAACGCTGCTGCCCGTCGTTGGTGCAATCCCTTAGTCGCCTTGACGACACCCACGGTATAAATGTACCAAGTGTACTCATATGCAATAAATGATTTTGACTTGACTTTGACGGGAAAGATAGGGGTCGCCCTATTCTAAGCCGGGAACCACACGGCAATTATGTATGTATGTATCCTGTTTCATCAACTTTCTTCGGCCATGTGATGAAAATTCCCAATAGTATTTGTATGGTGTCGTTGCAGGCGGCATGTTCGGCGCGGGGATATACTTCGCGGAGCACTCGTCCAAGAGCAACCAGTACGTGTACGGGTTCGGCGGCGGGTCGGGCTGCCCCGCGCACAAGGACAGGAGCTGCTACTTGTGTCATAGGTGAGGTTTCCGGTAGAGTGGAACAGGAGCACTCTATCTATTCCCGTGGATGTCGTACAGGGTACCCTACTAATATTATAAACGCGAAAGTTTGTAAGTATGGATGGATGTTTGTTACTCTCACACGTAAAAACTACTGAATGGATTTTAATGAAACTTTACAATAATGTAGCTTATACGTCAGAATAACACATAGAGTACAATTTATAAAGATATTGTGTGAATTGTCCAAAATATCAAGTAAATAGGAAAAAAATCCACCATCTGCGAGCTATTCTGGCGTGCGCTGCCAAAACCGCTAGAGTTACACATATGTCCCACAAAAAAGCTACTCGAAATACTAATCGTGCGCAGACAAAGTCGCGGGCACCAGCTAGTACATTATAAAACATCAATCAGGCCTCCCCAACCCGTCTGGCCAGCGCGGGGAGTGTAGACCAAATCCTCCGTCTGTCTCCGGCAGATGAGAGAGGGTTGTGCTCCTGCAGTGGAGACAAAAATAACCTGATGATGATGAATTGCGGTTTATTTATAAACTAGCTGTTGCCCGCGACTTCGTCCGCGTGGACAACTTAACATCACAAATTATTATGTATTTCCCGGAGGAATGCGATGTTTTTTCGGGATAAATACTATCCTATGTCCTATTCCAGGACCTAACATACTCGTATGTGTCCCAAGTTTCATCACGATCCGTCTAGTGGTTGAAGCGTGATTGAGTAACAATCTGATGATGATGATGATGATGATTAAAGAACATATCAATATCTATACAAAACTTCTCCATACCATATGTCCAACTATTGTAGTTATGTCACTATAACTACTTGTTTACGTTTTATAAGTTGATAGAAATGCCGACCAAAATCAGACCACGTTATCCATTACCTTTGTATTATTCCATATCTAAATAAATCATTTCGAAATCAAGACTGTTTCGAGTCAAATCAAATCGCTTTTTGCTGCGAGCGTGAGTGAAAGTGACCACCTTTTGGCGATAAAGTGGACAAGGGTTCGTTTAGAAACTCATTTTGGCCTAGCGATTTAACACATGCTAAAAATGTGTATGTTATTTATTGAAATTTAAATTTATAAACAGTACTATTGCCTTTTTAAATTTAAATTTAAAATATTCACAAACTATCTAGTATTTACTAATAAATATTAATATCGCTTACTTAAAATATCATGTTTACTTGGTTTTATAAAAATGTCAAGCAGTGCAGTTTCAGAACGCAACGTTTAAACAAAAAATAAACTTTTTTCTTTTCTCGCTGGTACAGGTGAAAAGTTGTATGTTTCACGCGAGAGCAAATTTTTTTATGTCGTGCATTTAAATCACTTACTGTGCTCAGTAGTCTATAATTAGACTTATTCGCTACGTTCGTGATTCAATTCTTGAATACTTCGCTAGTTCTTGATTTAAAGTCAGCACTCGCAGCTAAAAATAACTTTGCTCACTTGTTGAACAAATAACTATTTATTTTTAAATTTAAACATTTAATTAGAGTGTTTTTTCTTTTAATTCCAGACAAATGCTCCTGTGTCGCGTGACGCTGGGCAGGGCCTTTCAGCTGATGAGCGCGATGAAAATGGCGCACGCGCCGCCCGGACACCACTCGGTGGCGGGCCGGCCCAGCCAGGGCGGCCTGTGCTTCCCGGAGTATGTAGTCTATAGGGGGGAACAGGTGAGATTCCTCCGCAATGAATTCTAAGAGTCCCCGCAGACTGCAAACTTTATATCGGCCGATAATTTAGTCGGATTGAGCTGCTAGTTTTCGTGCCGTGTGGTTTCTGGTAGAGTAGAATGGGACCACTCCAACTCTTCCCGTGGATGTCGTACAAGGCGACTAAGGGAATAAATACATTATAAAACATCAATCAGGCCTCCCCAACCCGTCTGGCCAGCGCGGGGAGTGTAGGCCAAATCCTCCGTCTGTCTCCGGCAGATGAGAGAGGGTTGTGCTCCTGCAGTGGAGACAAAAATAACCTGATGATGAGCTGCTAGTGCGCACACTGGGCCAACAAATCGTCATAGTGTGCGCACTTGCATACATCTTTATACTGTTTAAGAGCCTGACTAAATTATCGGCCGATATAAAGTTTGCAGTCTGCGGGGACTCTTAAGATGACACTAGACATCTTATTTATATATTAGATACACAGACAGAATATGATTATTGACTACAAAAACATATTTCAATTAATAAATAAATATGTCAGACATTCACACCAAGTATCCAGTCCCAAACTAGGCAGGGCCTGTGGTATGGTTACTAGATAACGGGTACACATACTTAAATAAATATATAAACACCCAACACTTGGGTACAAACATACATATTCATCAAACGAACATTTGCCCCTAACGGGATTCGAACCCGCAACCTCCGGCGTGGCAGTCCGAGAGCTACCCCGTTCCGCCACGGAGGTCTGACATATTTATTATAAAAAAAAACAAATAACAAATGTTTTTATTTATGACATATGTGGCCCGCGCACTGCCACTTCAGCCTGCTAATACCTTTGGCTATGTCGGTTACCTTCGTTCTCCGTTGGATCTCCTCATTACGAATGATACCCTTCAAACAAACCTCGAGCATAGCCCTCTCCATAGATCGCTGAGCTACTTGTAACCGAATATTTGTGTACTAATAAACAAAAATATTGTTTCAGGCATATCCAGAATACCTGATAACCTATCAAATAGTAGGCGGGGAGAGCAACACGGGACCTGTTTAATTAATATTTAACTGTATTTGTTATTTGCCGAATGAAGCCAACAACGCGAATGTTCTGGGCTGAATATTGGAGCGTTTCAACCGCTGTCATAATCCTCACCTTCAAAAGTAGATGAGACATCACCAGTACATCGTCCAGCTGTGCCCGCGGCTCCGCTCCCGTTCCCACTCCCACTCAGACTCTCAATCCCACTCCCGCTCCAACTGTAGTACAAACCAATCGCAATATGAATTGTACCGAACATAACAATTATACTTCTTTGTTATATTGCATATTTTCACCTTGGGTTACATTATTGAAGTTTTAGTACGGATCCCTAGTTTTTATAGTAATAAATATAGCCTATGTTACTCAGTGATAATGTAGCATTCTGATGGTGAAAGAATTTTTGAAATCGGTCCAGTAGTTTTGAGTTTTTTCGTTACAAACATACAAATCTTTCATAATATTAGTGTAGAAGATAGATAAGTCTCTGGCCCTAGCATAGATTTTGCATTGGTGAAATATTTAATTTTATATTATATTTCTTTTTCATCAACTTTTGGGGTGAGACAAATGACATCCGTTGAAACGCTGCAATATTCACCCCCCGCCCAGAGGGCGCCACTGTAAAGAATTTGAGTGAATCAACTTTTTTTTCCATAGGGCCTATATATGCAAAAAACGATCCAACCCACAGCCATTTTTCAATTCAATTCAAATATTCTTTATTGTGCACCAAAACTTGGCAGAATTGTTATTGTGCAAAAAAACTTACATAGAAGGATGAATTTAGTGTACAACGGCGGCCTTATCGCTTTCAGCGATTTTTTGAGATTTATTCGTTTTTTTCTTACAAATTTAACGTTTGTCAAAAAAAAACTGTCTTGACTACATTAAAATCCTATAAATCTTAGCTCCACCTTAGGCCTCATCATCACTTACCATCAGGTGTGATTGGGGTCAAGTGAAAATCCATAAATAATTATAAAAAATATATATACGAAATAAATTACATATCACAAAAGCAGGTATAATAGCATACGCCCGGAACTCCGTACAAGCGAATAAATTTCATTACGTACTAGTACTCCGGGAGCACCAGCCTATCCACGTTTGTGTGTGCGAGTATAATCCTACAAATATTGTAAATGCGAAAGTTTGTTACTCAATCACGCTTCAACCACTGGACGGATCGGAATGAAACTTAGCACACATATAGGTTAGCTCCTGGAATAGGACATAGGACAGTTTTTATCCCGAAAAAACATCCCGTTTCTACGGAAAATACATAATAATTTGTGATGTTAAGTTGTCCACGCGGACGAAGTCGTGGGCAACATAAAAATTAAATAAAAAATCATAGAAAATTTCATTCTAATAGCAACGTTTCAATTATAAAGTGTTTCTGTAGTAAAGCCTTTTTGATATCAAAAGAAAAAAAAAGTTGATTCATCTACATATAAAATGTATGAAAGTTCGTTTTGTGTTTTAGAAATACATTAATGATTCCACATTTTTTTTAAAATGCAATCATTGTGGAGCAAAAAGTATATGTCGCCAGAGTCGAGAAAATATTTTTTTTTCTTGAACATTGGACAAGTAATATAAGTAGCTCCATCTAGCCAGGACGCCCGTCCCACACTACCACTGCCACTTCATCATACAAACTTTTTGGCTAGATGGAGCGACGATCTGCTTTAGGCGGCTGGCAGCGACTGGACGAGAAGAGCAGAGGATCGGGTTCAGTGGCGCGCCTTGGGAGAGGCCTATGTCCAACAGTGGAGTCTTTTAGGCCGATGATGATGATGGTTATGAATATAGTATCAGATCACTACAGATAGGAGAATTTAGTTATTCCAAGTCGATACTTGGAAGAACTTAACTCTACTATCTGACTGAATATTGGTTAAATTGTTGACATTATTAAGACTGTAGAACACGGATTGCCGCCTGATTTCTATTTATTGCAAGACAAACCTTTGTACGCTGTACAAATGATCTAACTACATATTTTTGTCGCTAACCAAATTAAATAATGGCAAACCATTCAATACATTATAGAACATCAATCAGGCCTCCCCAACCCGTCTGGCCAGCGCGGGGAGTGTAGGCCAAATCCTCCGGCTGTCTCCGGCAGATGAGAGAGGGTTGTGCTCCTGCAGTGGAGACAAAAATAACCTGATGATGAAACCATTTCATTACTTATCTTAAAGGTTATATTAATTTAGAACTAGTACAAGAATTTGATTGAACAAAGCTCAAGAGAGATTGGCAGTACCCAAGAAAACAAGATTTTCTTACGAGTGGACTTTACTCTCTCCGTAACATACCTGTCAACGTATTGCTGAAAAAGTGTCGATTTTCCACTGCTTGGAGCGCTGGGGTGAATCCATGCAGCACCAATAGTGTACAGTCAACCAATTTGAAAAGTGGGCTACATTAGAGGATTGTCACAGTTATTTGTTGAAGATGAATTGAAGGAATTTGTTTAGTTAATCATTTATTAATCCAAAGAGTTGTCTTGGCAGAATTGTTAATAATAACTGAAAAAAATCAGTTGTCATTACTCCTGTCACTCGACTATGTCATCCGGACCTGTCATGCATGATTTTATTATCGTTTCCAATTTTAGCGATTATATATTCAAACGACGTCACGGATGCCACGCACGATATGGCAAATATAGAAATAACACAGGTCTTCTTCAATTACACGTATTTATTCCACAGCCGAGTGCTCGATCATGTTGCCGATAGGGAAAGTTTTAAGAGTCAGCGCAGCCATGACAGTAATCTTCTTTAAATGTGTTAAAATAAAGTTAAAAATTGCTTGTATGAATGAAATTTATCCAACTGATAGCAGCGGAAAAGCGTATGCTCGCGTTCCTGCTTTTGAATTTTATTATAACACCGTTAAACATGCTTATTCAGTGGTCCATTTAATGAATGAGGATCAACCACGTAAGATTTTTTATTTTTAATTAGTATGGCTATACATTGCAAAGGATTTATTTTTTAAATTACTAAAATCCATCATGAAATGACGAAGTTATTAAAGTTTGTTTAACGCATTCAAAACGCGCGCGCTTTTAATGTCGACGTCACTTGTTACAACCCGCGCGCGATGTTCTTGGCCTCTCGCTCGGAGTTCATTCCTCGCTCTGTCGCGCTGTAGCTGACTGTGTTTTGGTGGTGGTCTACATTTCAGATTGATTGACTGTACGTAAGTTTGTAAAAAAAACTATTGGTATATCGAACTCCGGACCTCTCGAAAGCAAGAATAACAGTAACATCACTCCATATTTACGTGAAAACACTGGCTACGATCCCCGAAAGCCTATCCCACTATTTAATTTTTAATAATATATTGTATATAATGAAATGTTGCTACTTCGTATATAATTACTAATTATAATTAATATTTAGCAATTTTTTTGTACGTGTACGAAAATCGAATAGGCAATAATGAATAAAATTCAAAAATTGATTTAAATTCTTTTATTTTAATATTTGTTTTATAAAACTATATTTTAAAATAATAATAACATTGGTATGGTAACTTAAAATATTGTTTACTAAAAATACAATAACACAGTTATGATTTAAAATTAAAATACAATATCAGGTATTTTTCTTTGCGCAATCCAATGTTTCCTTCGCCCTCTTTTGGCCCCGTGATACCCCTTGACGTGATGTGTGGCGGACAACATCGCCCCCTTGTTGAGGTACCACGATTAGCTAGGGAAATACTTGTCCACCTCGTCAGAGCCCCGCATGACTCGGTAGGGCTAATAGTCCCCGGAGGTCGCCCAGCTCCGGGATGTCGGCACGCTTACGACCAGGGTAGCCCCTGGACACGCATGGATTGCGCAAAGTGGCGATACGGCGTCTTTGCCTACCCCTCTGGGACCACGGCGTGGGCATTATGTATTTTTCTTAAATATTTAAATTATACTTTTAATACAAAAACTTTCTTAAATATTTAAAAATAATTATACTTTTAATACAAACTTTAAACCTCGAATACAGGCTCAGACTAATAACTTTGATATTTCTTAACCTTAAATATGATTAAATAAAATATGATTTTACCAGTAAAATATCTTTGCCTTAAATCGCTGTATTTAAGTCTATATTTCTCATTATATTATACAAGCTGAAGTGGCAGTCTTTCGTCGGACAATGACAGAAGTCCACTTCTCAAATATCCACTTCTTAAAATGTGATGATGCAGTGTAGTACTAGCCTACGGAACCCTAAAAATAGTGTGGAATTCCAGAAGAGAACAGTCGCAGCAGTGAAAATTTGCAGAAGTGGGTATTATTCGACCAAAAGACAGCGGGCAGGACGCATCAGTCGCTGATGGTCAATTTTCATCTATCACTCTAGTCTAGAACTATTATTGGTTCTGTGTCTAGGTGGCAGGACTACTTTCTTAAAAGTAAAACTTAGAAAATATAAGGGGGTAATAAAATAAAGTTCTAAAAGTAATAAAGTAAAATAAAATCCTCCGTCTGTCTCCGGCAGATGAGAGAGGGTTGTGCTCCTGCAGTGGAGACAAAAACAACCTGATGATGATGAAAATAAAGTTAGGTTGCCCCCGAAAGACACTTTTTAAGGTGACACTTTGTCCTATCTAATAGGAAACATCCTGGTTTTCCTGCATGATCTAATAAATAAAATCGTAAACTTCGCGTGTCTGTACATTGAAGATATTTGCAAATAAAAATTTGGACATCTAGCAACAGAATACATTTCGATCATTTTTGAATTTTTTGTCTGTTTGTCTGTGAGTTTGTGCACGCATCACTTAAAAACTACTGAACGGATTTTGATGGACTTTTCACAGAAACATGGGGCTTAACCTAACTTAACATTTAGTCTTTATTTCATCGCAATCGGTTTACTCAATCAAAAGTTATGGATATTTTTAGTTTTCAAATACATTAGTAGGTAAGGTTAGTATGCAATATATTGCAATTAATAGTAATTCCGTACTATTCAGATTGCGATGAGTTTGGACTACATTTAGAGCTGGAAGTGGGATAGGGAGCGAAAGTGGGAATGGGAGTGGAACCTGTAGTCCACGCGAGCGGAGCCCCGGGCACAGCTAGTTAAAAATAATTAGAATTACCAAAGCTAATATGGAGTTATACACCTCTTTGAGAGTCCTAATTGTTGACGTGTGAAACCGGGGCTGGTCGCTAAGATAAGCTAATATGTAGAATACATGTCATGAAAATAAACATAAACATAACTTTATATTTAAAGTGATACATTATTTATGAAGCCCTGACTCCCAAACTAGGTAAACTGTATGTCAGGAGTCAGTGTCTTCCCCATAACGACTAAGCAACGATCTCTATGTACTACTAGATGGAGCGTTCCAAACAATCGCTCTGTTCCACGCAAGTAGCCACAACTCTTTCACATTCACAATGAAACTTGTGCAGGTACTACGCAGAACATTAAATTATTACTAAATAATGACGTTACGGTTAAATAATGTCGATATTTAGTAAATAATTAAATGTTCTGAGTAGTAACTGCACAAGTGTCAAAGTGAATGTGAAAGAGTTGTGGCTACTTGCGTGGAACAGAGCGATTGTTTGCACTGCTCCATCTAGTAGTACATAGAGATCGTTGCGACTAAGTTGAAGTAAAATGTAAATTACTACGCGAAATAAAGAAGTAAACTATGATGATATAATAAAAAAACCTTATAATAATTATGACCTCCTCGTTGGCCTAGTGGATAGTCCATTGGACTCAAGCGCCAGAGATCGTGGATTCAATTCCCACTTGAGACAGACAACTTTGTACAAGTTGGTCCCGGTCTGGAAGCTTTAAATGTGAATTGTCCTATCCTTGTTTAATTTCCAAAGCACAGAACATCCTAGTTTGGGATTACACAAGTGAACGTATATTATACCTATGTAATATTAAAAAAATATATATATACTCGTATGTCGGCGAAATAAAAGAGGAGCTGATTTGAAGGCACAGTGCGTGTTCGGCGCGTCGTTCGGCTTGGTTCGGCTATCATCGGGAACGCGCCGACGGAACGTATAACTGGCGCAAACGCATACTTGAGAAAGTCTTCGATGGAAAGGCGTGCGGTGCGCAGGCGTTACGCTGACGGATCGTCTGCCTTTTAAAATCGTTACTTGTTGATGTAGTGTAATTTCATGTAGTGTCATTGAAGCTAGTAAATGTGTTAACTTTGTAACGGCATTAAACTCAATTTGGGGGCCCACAGAGAGGCGGAACCAAGAACCTACGACATATATTTAAGTAATATTTAAAAAAAAACAGACCACATTTTTGACAGTATGTCAAAATAGTGTAGTAAAGTATGATGTAATTATCGACATCTGTTACACAATGTCGTAATATACCAAATACTCCGGGTATGCCTGCAACAACAAAATATCATATTTATTTTCCATCTCGCAAGAAGTGTGGTTTCCGGTAGAGTAGAATAGGACCACTCCAACTCTTCCCGTGGATGTCGTACAAGGCGACTAAGGGAATACATTATAAAACATCAATCGCCATCATAGGCCTCCCCAACCCGTCTGGCCAGCGCGGGGAGTGTATGCCAAATCCTCCGTCTGTCTCCGGCAGATGAGAGAGGGTTGTGCTCCTGCAGTGGAGATAAAAATAACCTGATGATGATGATGATGATGAAGAAGCGTTTTGCTTCCTCTTTCATGATGCGAACTGCTAAGGAATGGAACTCCCTGCCAGCTTGGGTATTTCCGGACAAGTACAATTTGCATATTTTCAAAGGAAGAGTGAATAGGCATCTTCTGGGGAACCGCGCTCCACCTTATAGGCCTTATCATCACTTACCATCAGGTGAAATTGAGGTCAAGCGCAAACCTATCAACAACAAAACAAAACATCTGCCCGTTAAATCAACAACCTATTAATATATCACCACAGTTGGGGTACAGACCTACCTTTCGGCGAGGGCATACGGGCTATAATCTACCACGCTTACCCCAACGGTTATCGGTTCTCCGACAGATGTGACCAGCCCACTGTCCCTTCAACGTGCAACTTTTTGAGCTATGTCGAAGACTTTAGTTCTCTGTCCGATCCTGTCCCTTGACGACCTCCGTGGCGGAACGGGTAGCTCTCGGACTGCCACGCCGGAGGTTGCGGGTTCGAATCCCGCTAGGGGCAAATGTTCGTATGATGAATATGAATGTTTGTATCCAAGTGTTGGGTGTTTATATATTTATTTAAGTATGTCTATCCGTTATCTAGTAACCATAGCACAGGCTCTGCCTAGTTTGGGACTGGATAATTGGTGTGAATGTCTGAGATATTTATTTATTTGCGAAACTCCAAGCATAGCTCTTTCCACAGCCCGCTGATATATTTTGTCCAGCAGTGGATAACTATAGGCTCACCTGAGCATCGTTATACACGATGTACTCCGGGAATTGAAGGTTTCCTTCCACGGAGTGATGCCTCGCCGGCGGCTGGGTGAGGCTGCCGTCTGTACTGGTCAGTTTGTGCATCCTACCCAGGGCCACACGGCAGAACAGCATCTTTCTGAGACAGCAAAGAAATACTAAATAACTAGCTGTGCCTTTCGAATACGTGGGTTCCTTTTCCTAATCTTCCTGATAAACTCCTATCCTTTGCTACCCCCCCAACGCTGTTGCTTAAACAATTTCTTTGAGGGTTCAGGTGAGCATTTGATCTTCGTAATCTCATATTATGATATCCTCTCACTCGTTCAGTGAAATTACCATGAAATAAAGATTAAACGTTACTCCAAATTGAGCCGTATGTTCTTCTGAAAGTTACATCAGTAGTTTTTACGTGATGTGTGCACAAACTAAGATTTGGGTAAGCCAGTAACATCACGGCATATAATGGAGTGGTTCCTACCTAAAGAATCCATTATCTATAATTACTCATATTTATTTATATTAATATAATTCTTAATATTATTGGCTCTTATATTTTATATACTCGTAGACGCTATAAAATTCTCACATTTGTAATATCGTGCTACCTAGTCTCAATAAAGACCGTCTAGGCATTAAAACCTGTCGTAAAGATTGAGAGATAGTCCCGGCACGGGCTGTATGGCCTATTGGGGCTTCTCTGGATAGACACTCGTTCCATAACGCATGCTCGGCCCATATACTCGTATGAGTTGTGTTAGAATTAAGAAAGTGTGTAAATTGTCGTAATAATGGGCCTGATTCTGAAGGCACACATTTAAAATTTGACAGCGCTAAAATTGGTTTCGTCTTTATCTTCATAATACTGTGTGACAAGGATAGCAACAGTTTTAGTGCTGTCAAATTTTAACGTTGTGCCTTCAGAATCGAGCCCAATATGTGAACAATATAAACAAACTTAAACAAACCTGTGCCCCAAATATCCGGCAGTATATTGGTTGCTTTTGGACGAATGTTGGGCGAAGTACACGCCTCTTCCGAACAGTCCACCTGTGAAAACATTCAACAATCTGAATCAAGCGGAATAAAGTACGCTATGCACTTAAATTTCAGATTTTGTACGTATAAAATCTTTAAAGATTAAAAAACCGGCTGAACCGATTTTGATAAAATATGTCAAAGAATAGGGCCACCCCTATCTTTCCCGTGGGTGTCGTCAAGGCGACTAAGGGACTGCACCAGGAACGGACAGCATTCTCCTGTGTGTGTATGTTAAGATCATTACTGCGATCACCAATCCGCCTGCCTAGCGTGGTGATTATGGCAAATCTCCCAATGGACAACTTACTAAAAGTGGTATTCTATTGGGAAGGCCTATGTCCAGCAGTAGACGTATTTAGGCTGATGGCGATGATGAAACGCAGACGCTACACTGCGACTTAGTAGGTATACAAAGGAAAGTTACAAAGATATAGAGCGCAATCATAGATTTCTTTCTTTTAGTCTGAGAGCGTAATCTACAAAACTAGAAATGGCTCGTCTTTAGCGAATATGTTTGAATAGCGTATTATTTATTTTCAAATATTTTATATTGTATAGATTATGAGTATGTATGTACGATTTATGTATGTATGTAAACGCTTTATTGTACCAAAAATAACAACAATAATAAAATAGGAATTAACCTGTGTACAAAGGCGGACTTATCCCACTTAGGGATCTCTTCCAGTCAACCTTAGAGTAACCGAAAGGACAAGTGTAATGCGTTTTGTACCAAATTTGATCAAATGTACTTTTAATAAAGTTGTATGTATGTATGTGTATATTTATGTATGTATGTATAAATAAATAAGTATGTCAGACATTCACACCAATTATCCAGTCCCAAACTAGACAGAGCCTGTGCTATGGTTACTAGATATCGGATACACATACTTAAATAAATATATAAACATCCAAGACTTGGGTACAAACATTCATATTCATCATACGAACACTTGCCCCTAGAGGGATTCGAACCCGCAACCTCTGGCGTGGCAGTCCAAGAGATACTCAGTTCCGCCACGGAGGTCGTCGTATAAATGGTTATTTGTTAATCAAATGTTTATATAATTTTTAATTTATTAATACTTCATCAAGCTTACCATTCGCCCTGGAAATGTCGAAGCCAGTCTTGACAATGATGTCAGCTGAGGGCGAGCCGTGGAACAGCATCCTCTCGTTGACGTAGCCTGCCTCCTTGGCGATCTCCCGCTCTCTAGTTCGGAACTTGGCCCAGAGGCAGCAGTTCTGCACTTTCACTATCTGGAAGTCACAGACGGCGGATTACCCATCTGATGGTTAGTGGCCACTATCTTATAAATAAAAACGTATACTTCGCGTGTCTGTACATTGAATATATTTAAAAAAATTATGGGGGTCTAAAGATAAGTAATAATTAGAACATATTAAAATCATTTTTGAAATGTTTATCTGTTTGTTTGTGCACGCATCACGTAAAAACTACTGAACTGATTCTGATGTAGTTTTAAGAAAATATAAGGCCTAATTCGGAGTAAAATTTAGTCTTTATTTCATCGCAATCGGCTTACTCAATCAAAAGTTATACGAATTTACAGTTTTCAAAAACTCATTACATTTAATATAATACTCTGTCAAGAAAGTACCGGGAAAAGATCAATAATACACAAAATGTTAATTATTCATCCAACTTTATTTCATCACCTTCAAAGTATGCTCCTTCAGAAGCGACACACTTACGCCAACGAATAATTCAATCATCAAAACATTTTTGAAACGCTTTTTCCGGAATTGAGTACAGTTCTCGCCGCGAATTCTCCTTTATGTCTTCTTTCGAATGGAAACGGGTGCCACGAAGTGGCAATTTGAGTTTAGGAAAAAGAAAAAAGTCGCATGGAGCCATATCTGGAGAATAAGGGGGTTTGCTCAATGATGTTTGTGGAGTTTTAGGTCGAAAATTCATTCACAATGATGGCCTTGTGCGATGGCGCATTATCGTGGTGCAAAATCCAAGACTTTTCTTTCCACAAATCTGGCCTTTTCCGTCGAATTTGCTCCCTTAAACGCCGCCTAACGCTCAAATAATATTCTTTATTTATAGTCTCACCTCCGGAAGGCTGATGATGGACATACCTTCTTTATGCTGTAGCTTTTGTAGTTATGTAACCGCAGCGTCTTGTGCATCTCATCTTCCACTATCTTGTACTCTCTCCCACTCATGAGGCCGTCTGCTTTCAAAGTTATGAGGTTCACGTTAGCACCCACTGACGTGCAACTGCACCCCGATTTGGCCTGGAAACATTATCTAATAAATAAAATCGTAAACTTCGCGTGTCTGTACATTGAAGATATTTGCAAAAAAAAATTGGGGCGTGTAAGTATATGCAACAGAACACATTTCGATCATTTTTATCTGTTTATCTGTTTATCTGTGAGTTTGTGCACGCATCACTTAAAAACTACTGAACGGATTTTGATGGACTTTTCACAGAAACATGGGGCTTAACTTAACATTTAGTCTTTATTTCATCGCAATCGGTGTACTCAATCAAAAGATGATGATGGACATTTTTAGTTTTCAAATACATTAGTAGGTAAGGTTAGTATGCAATATATTGCACATAATAGTATTGCCGTACTATTCAGATTGCGATGAGTTCGGACTACATTTGGAGCTGGTAGTGGGAGTGAGAGTGGGCGTGGGCGTGGGAAAAGGGGAGTGGGTGTGGTAGTGGGAGCGGGAATGGGAGCCGATTCTGTAGTTCACGCGAGCGGAGCCGCGGGCACAGCTAGTTGTATATATATATATGTACAGTAGGGGACCCAGTTTCAGGGAATGGGAAGTCGAACTGCAGGTGCCTAGATGTGGTACTGCAGCATAACAAAGAACCTTTTTGCATAATGCGTTCCTAGTCTAATAAATAAAAGCGTAAATTTCGCGTGTCTGTAAACATTGAACTGTAAACATTGAAGATATTTGCATAACAAAATATGGGGGGTCTAAGGATAAGTAATAGAACAGATTACGATCATTTTTGCAATATTTGTCTGTTTGTCATGTATATATCACGTAAAAACTACTGAACCAATTTTGATGGACTTTTCACAGAATCATAGTTCTTACTTTGGAGTAACAAAGTCTTTATTTCATCGCAATCTACTTACTCAATCAAAAGTTATGTAATTTTTTTGTTTTGTAATACATTAGAAATTAGCAAAAAAAGGTTAGTTTTCTCGCCTTTCTTCGTTTCTTCGCCTACCTACATTAGTAAGTATGCAATATAACAAATAAATATAATTATAATGTTCCGTGCAATTCAGATTGCGATGAAGCTGTAGTGGGAGTGTTCTAATTGTGAGTACTAATTTTATTCTTCAATTACCGAAGAATCTCTAGTATTTTTCATAGAATTATAGCAAACCAGTTTGACCCGTTTTTTGTTAATTTCCAATGTATTAGAAAACTAAAAATTCACATAACTTTTGATTGAGTAAGTAAATACAGCATTTTTCATGTAAGTGAATTGTTTTAATTCTTAAACTTATGGACGACCTCCGTGGCGGAACGGGCAGCTCTCAGACTGCCACGCCGGAGGTTGCGGGTTCGAATCCCGCTAGGGGCAAATGTTCGTATGATGAATATGAATGTTTGTACCCAAGTCTTGGATGTTTATATATTTATTTAAGTATGTGTATCCGTTATCTAGTAACCATACCACAGGCTCTGCCTAGTTTGGGACTGGATAATTGGTGTGAATGTCTGACATGTTTATTTATTTATTTATTTAATGAAAAATAAAGATCTTAAACATAAACAAACCAGTTTGACCCCTTTTTTTTGTTAATTTCCAAGAGGTTGCCAAAACACTGTACGATATTCTTAGGTATCAAGGCAGAGAAGACGTAGTAACTGTTAAATAGTTTGTGTCTGTACTGGTCCTTGGGTTTAAGAAGTTACTTAAGAGGAATTTCTTTTCAGTAGACATCTTTATCTTATCTTCTCAGGGGGCCAGGAAGACCTGGCGACCCTTCGACCCTTCAGGATCTTTTGTGCCAAACCCCTGACCACCAACGGTGCCCCAAGCCGCTTTGGTGGACTTCACATACGCCTCAGAATTTCTTCTTATCATATGCAGGTTTCCTCACGATGTTTTCCTTCACCGAAAAGTCTGTGGTATTATATATAAACCGTACTTAAGTTGCGTAAAATTCAGTAGACATAGGTACTCACAGGTATTGTTATGGACACCTTGGTTCCAGACGGCATGTTTACATTATTCATCTTCGTCCTGTGCGGGCGGCTCGGTTCTTTTCTGCACAATAATAACAAGTTTACTCTGACTGCTATGGACGTAGGATATTTCATACAAAAGGTTTAAGGGTATAATTCTCCGCGCTGGCTCTAAAACCTAATCGTCCATCAAACAGGGCAGAGAAACGGCAAGCGTTTATTCAAATACCTACTTCTGACTTTCCATTGCAAATCTGTTTACGAGATAGTTTTGATATGAGCTCTTCAGCCAAGCCATCAATTCCAGCAACTCGCATCCGAGATGACTCAGGCAACGCACTAGATACAGCAAAGCGCGCCCGAGGAACTGCAGCAAACGCAACAGAAACAGCAACGCCGGTTTGAGAAGACGCAGACAACGCATCAAAAGCAGGAACGAGAACCGGAGAAGCAGAAAGCAGTACACCAACAACAGCACCACGGGTACGAAAATGCACTGCAGCAGTAACCTATGCGAGAACATAAATTTGTACAGTGGGAGGATCTAGACCGAGTTAAAGGATTGTCGGAGGAGGAATGTGTCATATTAATTATTTGTCAAGTATGCAAATATTTAGCGCTAAAAAACCGAATAGATACTATGAAAAAATTATTTAAATCGGATCAAAAATGACGAAGATACAGCATTTTCAGTGCGATAGTTCCTAAAACGGCAGTGACCGGAAGTGACGTCATCCGTCGCGTCGCGGGAAGAAGTGTGCACAGCACACTAGCGCAGTCGCCGTAAACAAAACACGAGCAGTGAATGAAATCTGAGCGAGAGGGCGAGAACATTGTAACAAGTGACGTTGACATAAAAAGCGCGCGCGTCTTGCAAAGTTGCGTTAAATAAACTTTAATAACTTCGACATTTCTTGATGGATTTTAATAATAAAAAAAATTAAAATGCTCTGAAATGAATACGCATACGCCATACTAACTAAAAATTAAAAATCTTTCAATGTGGTTGATCCTCATTAAAAGTTTTACTGTTAGGTGCTAGAAGAATATTTTTACTGCAATGTGTGGCTGCAATATTATCAACTATGGCCTGGCAATCCCACCGACATCTTGCAGCGTATGTCTGAAAAATCTAGGCTATACGTAAGTATATCGCAACAATATGACCCATGAATTTGTCTCTTAGGGCTAACACGCACTGCGAATTTATTCGTTGCGATTTTCTCCGCAGAATTCTGTGACACATGAAATTTCTATGAAGCTGCACGCGCTTGCGGGAAAAATTCCGCAAGCAAATCTGTGTTTTGCTGCCATCGAAATAGACCATCGAAGTAGTACATACTCGTAGCAATCGTTGTTTGCTGCAGATTACATCGCGCCGCGGATGCGCGGCAAAAATCGCGGCGAATAAATTGGCAGTGCGTGTTAGCCCTTACACGGGCCTTACAATCCGGCAACAATGGCTGACGAAATGGTTAGGAATCTGCAAAAAGTATCGATACCTGAGTAGTATCGATACTTTCGTTACGATACCAAGTATTTTCTCGTACTCGATACTTTACTAGGTATCGATACGTCGTCTCATACTCGATACTTTTTGTTGTAGCGATATCAGATCTATATGTTTGGCGAATCTCCTCACGCCAGGGATGAGAATACGCCAACGCTAGCTCCGTACGCATGTGTAAATGCGGTAAACCGCATCGCATACGCATAGAGTGTCATCGTATTACCCTTCTCTTGATGCATAACGACCCTCTCGGATAGATAGATTTAGAGAAACTCACTATCTTATTAAAATATGATATCGTTGTATGGATACAAATGACTTTTTATGTCTGATTATGGTCTGATTGCAGTGATAAAGATTAGGGGTTTAAAAAATAATCATATTTACATCTACCATTAGGTCAATGTTTACTGTAATGTATAAATAGAGACGGATTATTATTGGTATTATACTTTTTTTATATATTGAGACACGGTTGCTAAGGTGATGAAAAAAGTACTCGATACTGAGTAGTATCGATACTTTTGATACGATACTGGTATCGAGTACAGTATCGATACTTTTTGCGTATCCCTAGAAATGATGAAATCATACGCGTCATATAGCACTTAATATAGCAAATAATCACAACGTCACTCGCGGCAAACTTCACGTCGCATCAGAAAGGGATGCATTTATACCACAATACGAAACAACAATAGAGTAGTCGGGCAAGCGGTATTTTCGATTGCGTAACTCCAGCTATGATAAAGGATGGGCGAAGGATTGAATATATAAGCACAGGAGTGTTTTAGTTTTCGAAAGCGAACTATTCGTTACTTTTCAAGGAACAACAAAAGAATATTGTGGGTTTTGTATTAGTAGGTAGGTAGTAATTAATATTTTTATTTTTTTAAAATACATTCAATCCCTAATTAAACGGCGTTTATATCTCAATAATTCATCATCATTATTTAAGCCCTTAGAGATCCACTGCTGGACACATGCCTTCCCCAATACAACAACGTAACAATATCTATGTTTATTATTAGGTTAATAAGATTATAAATATATAGCAAACTTCTGAAAGAAAAGACGTCGAGCCAGATCCTTTTTTATCAGCCGCATCAGCCTGGATATTCAAAGAGCGAGCGAGTATCCTCGGCACGTTAAAAACTCTGCAGAGCTGGAGGAGATATTTTATTTTTGTAGGGCCCTTCATATCCATTTTTGTAATTAGTATATAGCAAATTGTATATTTACCCAACGTTTATATAATGGTATTTGGCTAAATATTGGGAAAAGTATCTAAAGTTATAAACTTACTTGTAATAAGACATTTCGTGGCGCTGTTGAAATCTTCTTGAGTAATCTCCTAAAAAACAAAACACACTTTAACAAAATAACAATGTCCTATATAGTAGCAGTGGACAGAGGTCGTGGATTCGATTCCTACCAGCGAGAGACAAGTTTGTCCTTGTACTTAAAAGGTGGTCCCGGTCTGGATGTTAATTATTCTATGCCTACTGGTCATTTCCCACAGTACTCGCTGTACTCGTATATACATACGAGTATACATACTAATATGCATTTTAAAGGCTACCCCAATAGCCTATTAGTGTCCGAACGAATCAGGATTTGCAGCCGAAACCGAATCTTCGGCCTCGGTCTCCGTTTCGGCCGAAACCGAACCTTATTTAGACATGTTAAAATTTCTATTGTATGCTGAAATCTAGTGTGTTTTACATGTTATAAAGTTAATTCGTGTTAAATGAAATAATAATAAAATATAACAAAGTATGTAAGATAAAATATATTTGTTTGTTACAATAGGTACAACACACTTTATTGTACAAACAAATACAGTTGCAAGTTTTAAAACTTAAAATAGTACAATTTAGGTCTTATCGCTTTCAGCGATTTCTAAATATTATGCGATAGAAAAAGGTAGGTTGCACTGATTAGGAAATTTAAATGATAAATAGGTAGATTAGATTACATTAGATTTATTTATTTCACTTTTACATCTTAAAAATTCAATTTTACATGTCATTCTAATATGGTAAAAGGGATCGTCATAAAATAAAATAGTGTATAAGTTACAATGTCAACAATTCAAATAATGTCATAGTATATAACATACTATCTATGTCAGTATATAATATTAAAATAAAAATTTAAAAATACACTTGGTATTAAGTTATCACAAATTAACTTAAACGTCAGAGGGCCCACCAATTTCATTTTTTAGAAAATTCATTTATGGAATAATATTCATTTTCCAACAAAAGGTTGTACTTGTATAACATTAACTTTATGTAATATTATCTTTCACATGAACAAATATAATAAACAATGTTACTCTTGTAAGTAAACTCTACACGAATTCACCCTAACAGAGCGCGACAATTCATTAACACTGAGTTTCGGCTCGGCCGAAGTTTCGGCTGATTTTTGGCCGAAACCGAAACTATGGCCGAACCTCGATTTTTTAGACGAAACCGAATCTTCGGTCGGTCACTAATTATATTATATGACTCTACTAGGGTTTCCGATATTTGGTGAAAAGATCGATAAAGGAAAATAATCGCTAGACAAAAGATCGATCTGACGAAAATAGTTTAGTAAATTTAGGATTAAGGAAACGCTTATTCTTCTACGGTTAATTATATATAGACAAAAAAATACACTATTCACTGTTCTCAACTCAATCAACCAACTCATTGAATCTTAGACCAATAATTCGCACATGAGACTATAGACCGTCGTAACTCAAAAAATGCTGTGTTGAGTTGTTCATCATCAGGTTATTTTTGTCTCCACTGCAGGAGCACAACCCTCTCTCATCTGCCGGAGACAGACGGAGGAATTGGCCTACACTCCCCGCGCTGGCAGACGGGTTGGGGAGGCCTGATTGATGTTATATAATGTATTCCCTTGGTCGCCTTGTACGAGATCCACGGGGAGAGTTGGAGTGGTCCTATTCTACTCTACCGGAAACCACACGGCTTTGAGTTATTAATACAAACAAACGTACTTGATTTCCTATATCTTTGTTTTTCATTGTGTAAATAGATAATCATAGTTTTAGTAAATAAGTCAAAATTGTATACTTTTTTAGCCATTTGTTTATAAAAAAAATTAAATTTCTCAAAACATGCTTTTTTTGAGTTATGACACCACAATCGTTGAACCAATTACGAAGCCCCCTGGCGTTGACTGTCGCACAAACCCCATTTCTGAGACATTAAAAAAAAAACTCAGTGCCCCCTTTTGTACACCCTAACCCAACATTTGTGTAAAGCAAGATTTACGATCGATCTTGCCCTCCAAAAGATCGATCCGTAAATCGAAGATCTGACTGCCAAAAATCGATTTTCGATATAATCGGATCGAGATTGGATTCCCTAGACCCTAGCTGGTATACAGCGAATATGGGTGAATATTCGAGCGTTTCATCCGCCGGCATTATCCTCCCCTTCAAAAGGAGAAGATACCTGTTCATCGTTTTTTAAAATGAAAATATTTAATTAAATACAACGATCTCTATGTACTACTAGATAGAGCGTTCCAAACAATCCGATCTGTTCCACGCAAGTAGCCACAACTCTTTCACATTCACAATGAAACTTGTGCATTTACTACGCAGAATATTTAATTATTACTATATATTGACGCTACGGTTAAATAATGTCAATATTTAGTAAATAATTAAATGTTCTGAGTAGTAACTGCACAAGTTTCGAAGTGAATGTGAAAGAGTTGTGGCTACTTGCGTGGAACAGAGCAATTGTTTGGAACGCTCCATCTAGTAGTACATAGAGATCGTTGATTAAATATATTCTTTTTCATCAACTTTTTGGTGTGAGGATTTACGGCGGTTGAAACGCTCGTATTCACCCATGTTTGGTATGCATACATTGATACAACTAGGTACCAGTAAAATAAACACGTCACAATCAATGGAAAAGGTACTATTAAACGAATTATAAAGCTGATGTAAACCTAGACATGAAGCATATGCGAGTATGTATGAAAGTACGATATAAAAACAACACTCACCTTAATAATTCACTTCAAAACTACAATGATATATAACGAATTGATCACTTTAAAGTGTGTGCGCAAGCGCCGCGTCGTTTTATCACCACGTACTGCTACTAATCTTCACTCATTCGACTAAAAACTGACTCATATTACCAACATTCTTATCATGCGGTTGCTATCGGCGCCACTATCCATCTAAATCTGTCAATGTTTGACCCTTATATAGGGCAAGACAATTAGTTCTATATTTTGCCGCTCGCATTTGTAAAGTTGTTTGTGAATTGGAAACATTTTACGGGAAATACCCGTGTGATGTTATTTTGCATGGCATGTTATTATTATTATTATATTTTCTTTATAAGTGGCGATACATCGTCTCTACCTACCCCTCTGGGACTAAGGCGTGAGCATTATGTATGTATGTATTCTTTATTGCACAAATTTTAAAAGTAAATACAGTTACACATTTTGTGTACAAAGGCGAGCTTATCTCTAAAAGAGATCTCTTCCAGCCAACAGTTGACGCCACGTAACTTGAGCTCGGATTTGTACTCGCTCTCATACATATTAGAGGTCAAGTTAAGCTCAGGATACTGTAGACGTGCAGTCGTCGCCGTGTTTGTAAATACCAGCTGTCCAATTTGCACAATCTAATATGAACCTTGACTTAATGACAGTAAAGTTTAATATTGTTCACTTATGCTATATCTGCGTTATATGGGAGTATTCCTTCGTAAATACGTCATTATCAGGGAACTCATAATTTATCTTATCTAGTTCATTTATATCACTATTTCTAATCAGCACGGTTAAAGAGATAAAAGAAATATGTAGTATGTAATGTACTAGCTTATTTAAGGGGGAAAGGGTAATAAGCTGCCATAGATTTCTTCATCATCGTCATCATCAGCCTGCAAGAGACCACTGTTGGACATAGGCCTCTCCCAAGGCGCGCCACTGAACCCGATCCTCGGCTCTCTCATCCAGTCACTGCCAGCGCCCTACGTAGAGCACAAATTCAGGTACAAATTTTGTACGTTTAAAGAATTCTGATATCTTTTGTAGTTATCGAGATATAGCCGTGGCTCTGCTGTAGTGACGTCATTTTGGCAGAGCCACAAACAAACCCGAATATCTCGGAAACGGTAAGGGTTAGAGATCTGAATTTTGGATATGTGGAGCACAAATTCAAGTACAAATTTTGTACTGTTACAGAATTTTGATATCTTTTGTAGTTTCCGAGATATAGCGTGGCCCTGCTGTAGTGTCGTCACTTTGGCAGAGCCACCAATATACCCCTGTAACTTTTAAACGGCTGAAGCATATGAGACCCCCCATTTTTTTTTTGCAAATATCTTCAATGTACAGACACGCAAAGTTTACGATTTTATTTATTAGATGTAAATATAGATAGTACCCACCTACTTATTGACTGTGTGTTGCGTTTGCGTAAGGCCTACTCAATGGTTTTAAAGATGGTCACTGGAACGATGGTTATTCCCCTTTAGGTGGTGAAGAATGGGAAAGATGATTATTTTTAATACAGTATGTATTATTGTCTTTGGTCGTAATTCCCCCGAGCAAAAAATCGCTATTTAAATTACTTGTATGCAGATATTCGTAATTGCCAAATGAGGTCATAACATAATAATAACATACTTTAAAAGTTACGAACATCAGTTGAAGTTATTTAAGTACCTATATTTCATTCCAGATTAATAGTCCTATGAAAACAAACGCCTTTGCGTCTCGAAAACAAAATACACAATAGATGGTGTTCCTAAGTGGACCGCAAAGTTTACTTGGTAATACAAACCTATTTTTGCTGCTGGTGACCCTTTCATGTATATGTTACCGAGACGCAAATAGCGTTGGTTTTCATAGGACTATTAATCTGGAATGAAATATAAGTAGTTATGTATTTTGTATTACTAGTTAGTTAAATATTATTTAACTATCTCATGGAAGTTTATCCCACTAATACTATAAATGCGAAAGTTTGGATGTTTGTTACTCAATCACGCTTCAACCACTGGACGGATTGGGATGAATCTTGGCACACATATAGGTTACATCCTAGAATAGGATATAGGATAGGTTTATCCCAAAAAACATTCCGTTCCTATCGAAACCTACGCGGGTGAAGTCGCGGGCAAAAGCTAGTTTTATATATTTCCAATAACAAAAAAATTTGAGGTTTAAGGATAAGTAGTAGAAACACATATAGGATGTATAGGATTTTTGGAATTGTTGTCCGTCTGTTAGTTTGTGCACGCATCACGCAAAAACTACTGAACAAATTCTGATGAAGTTTTCAGAAAAACATAGGGCTTAATTCGGAGTAATATTTAGTCTTTATTTCATCGCAATCGGCTTACTTTAACAAGTTATGCGAATTTATAGTTTTAAAAACTCCCGTTAGTATACATTATACAACAAAGAAGTGTAATGCTCGGCGGAATTCAGATTGTGGTGAGTTAGGACTGCGTTTGGTGCAAGGGTGGCGGTTGGAGCGGTAGCGGAGAATAATTGTGTAGTCCTCGCGAACGGAGCGAGAGAAAATAAAATAACAAAATATTTCCTTCACATATTTTAATTAAAATGTTTTACAAAAATATCTCACATCTAAGATTATTCTAAATCTAATCTTAATAATAATAATGTCTTTAAAAAAAAACTTAATTAATATCTCTATATAGATATCTTCAATGCGGCCATAATGCAGTAATATCGTTTACAATTATATGAATTGCAACATCGTATAGTAAAAATCAACGATCTCTATGTACTACCAGATGGAGCGTTCCAAACAATCGCTCTGTTCCACGCAAGTAGCCACAACTCTTTCACATTCACAATGAAACTTGAGCAGTTACTACGCAGAACGTTTAATTATTTACTAAATATTGACATTATTTAACCGTAGCGTCAATATTTAGTAATAATTAAATGTTCTGCGTAGTAACTGAACAAGTTTCATTGTGAATGTGAAAGAGTTGTGGCTACTTGCGTGGAACAGAGCGATTGTTTAGAACGCTATCTAGTAGGTAGTACATAGAGATCGTTGGCCAGGGGTGTCTAAACAGAAAATAAACTGACCTGTGCTAGAATACCGTTCATCGAAGCCCTGCTGTATGAGGAACAGAGCCATTGTTTGGAACGCTCCATCTGGTAGTACTTAGAGATCGTTGGTAAAAATACTATAATGGTAGTAGTGTGATAGAATAATCAGTCAAAAATAATGTTTTAAACACGTTTTTTTTAAAACAGTCTTTTTTATTTGTGATATGGACCCAAAGGAGTATATCTACTAGTTTTTATATAAAATAAAATACGTATTAACTAGAGAGGTACCGATCATTGCCGATTAATCGATTAAGCCGAGAGCCGTGGTAGCCGGTTGGTTGTGTCCTCGCCTCACGTTCATGAGGTCGTGGGTTCAAACCCCGCCCGTACCAATGAGTTTTACGAAACTTAAGTACGGTTTATTTATAATACAACAGGCTTTTCGGTGAAGGAAAACATCGTAAGGAAACCTGCATATGCCAGAGAAGAAATTCTGAGGCGTATGTGAAGTCCACCAAATCGGCTTGGGGCACCGTCGGTGATCAGGGGTTTGGCACAAAAGGTCCTGAAGGGTCGAAGTGTCGCCAGGTCTTCCTGGCCCCCTAAGAAGATAAGATAAGATCGAATAAGCCGACAAATCGGCCTCAACATCAGCCGAAATACGTCCTGAATATAAGCCTCTCCAACAGAATGTCACTTTTGGTGGACTACCATAATCAGCACGCTTGGCAGGAGGATTCGTGATCACAGTAAAGATCAGAGCTCTGCTGCCTGTCCTGGTGCAGTCCTATAGTCGCCTTGATAACACCCACAGGAAGATTAGAGATGGTCCTATTCTAAGCCGGAAACCACAAGGCTCAAATCGGTGTCTCAAACGATTATAGTTACCGATTAATCGGTTATTTAATAATATTTGTAGGAAATTCTACAATAATCAAACGCGAAAGAGGAAAATGACGACCAACTACCTTTTAATGTCATTATCATTACTCATTAATAAAAAAAAGTGAGATTTTTTTTATCAAATTTAAATCAGTCTTGCTAATTTACTTAATTACTACTAATAGTAAAAAGTTAATTTTTCGTCAGCATATTTTTTGCCGTGTGGTTTCCAGTACAGTAGAATAGGACCACTCCAACTTTTCCCGTGGATGTCGTACAAGGCGACTAAGGGAATACATTATAAAACATCAACCAGGCCTCCCCAACCCGTCTTGGCCAGCCCGGGTAGTGTAGGCCAAATCCTCCGTCTGTCTCCGGCAGACGAGAGAGGGTTGTGCTCCTGCAGTGGAGTCAAAAATAACCTGATGATGATGATGATGATATTTTTTTGAGCCAGTTTTGAATACCATTTAGACGAACCGATAAATTGGCTGATTAATCGTAGATCGATTTACGATCGATACATCTCTAAAATTATAAATGTCTTTTCTTTTACCTGCAGTACTATGTTGCCTGTCTTTCTTATTTTCCTTGGGACAGGTTGTCTGGAAAGATCGCTGTAAGACTTTGTACACCTTCAAAAAATCTGTACCTACCTACTTTTATTGTTATTATTATTCTGTGCGCAATAAAGTTTATCTATCTCTAGTATTAACGGTAATTTTATAAAATTATACATTAATGTTTAGAAAAAAACACGCAGTAATTTCACACACAAAATATTTATATGTTACCTCTGAAGTATGACCTACCAACCAAAAAAAGAATCATCAAAATCAGTTCGTAACAAACTAGAAAAAAAACATAATGTCGAACCTCCTCCTTTTTTAAGTCGGTTGAAATCGTGCAAATCATACGCCAGCATGTGTATCCAGGTTTTTAATAATATGCCAATAGATAGCAAGCTTCGATCATTTATACTTAAGTTAAGGAGATAAATGCCACTCAATGGAATGCAATGAATTGGAAGACAATGCAATGGAAATTATGTAGAACCTACATAAAAAATACGTCATAATAAAAATGGAACACGGTTTCGCTTAAAACTACTTACAATGTATATCATAATAAAAGCAGCACCGCCCTCAGAGCAATTTAACGCACTATTTTGTAGGTAATGAGATATTCCGGATACGCCTGTAACAAAAAGTATTTTAAAAAACGGAGGACGATGGTATGTGGAATAATAGACTTAATCTAAAATACCACGTTTTTATGCGGCCTAAAAATAATAAAATAAACCCGCGCCTCAGCCCGCACCCGCGCGGGCTCCCGCTCCCGCTCCCACTCCCAGCTCCAAATGTAGTCCAAACTCATCGCAATCTGAATAGTACGGAAATACTATTATGTGCAATATATTGCATACTAACCTTACCTACTAATGTATTTGAAAACTAAAAATGTCCATAACTTTTGATTGAGTAACCCGATTGTGATGAAATAAAGACTAAATGTTAAGTTAAGAATGTTTCTGTGAAAAGTACATCAAATACCGTTCAGTAGTTTTTAAGTGATGCGTGCACAAACTCACAGACAAACAGATAAACAGATAAAAATTTCAAAAATGATCTGAATGTGTTCTGTATCCTCAATTTTTGTTTTGCAAATATCTTCAATGTACAGACAGTACAATGTACAGGAGCCGCAGTTGCGTAGTACAGAGCGGTTGTTTGGAACGCTCCATCTAGTAAGTACATAGAGATCGTTGCGTTCAGAAGGAAATTTTACTAGATATAGGTAATTATTGTTCCTTTACCTGATCTCCCTTGTACACTGCGTACTCAGGGTATTTCAGACCTCCTAAAGACGGCTCTCCTGCCACAGAGCTGAAGTTGGTCGGCAGATGGGACATCTTGTTTACGTTCTTCTGATAAAACATTCTGCCCAGAGCAACGCGGCACAGGAGAACTTTCCTGAAAAAAAAACTCACGTTTAAGGAATGATCATCATGTGTAGGTATACAGGAGTCTTCTGGTTGACGTAATTCTCTCGAATAACGTGATATTAAATCCGACTTTTTGGTACTTTATACGAAGATCGTCGCTCTAGAGAACTATCACTACGCCTGCCCAACAGTCTTCTCTACTCAAGAACTGTCTTTCATCCAAATTAAATTTAAATCATGTGAATTACTACATACCTACTCGTACACCATTAAATACTTTTAAAACTTTAAATTGAAATTTTCTACTCTAATTCCCTAGATAATAGTTATTGATTTTATTTTATATTTTAAAGTTTTACACAAAACAGTGACGTCCTGGCAACACTTGGCAACACCTGGCAACACTTCGACCCTCAGGATCTTTTCTGCAAAACCCCTGTCCACCAACGATGCCCGAAGCCCATTTATCGGACTTCACGCCTTAGAATTTCTACTTTGACATATGCAGGTTTCCTTAAGTCTGTGTTTCGAAACACTTATTGATACGGGCGGGGTTTGTACCAGGACCTCATGAACGTGAGGGAGTACTCAACCGACTAGGAACACGATTCGATAGCATGTACCTAGGTAATTTCTTACCTCTCGCAGACGTAACAGCTTTTGTCTCCATGTCTGGGGCAGCCTTTCCCACCAAGAGTACCGAATGCATACTGATTGCTCTTGGAAGAATGCTCAGCGAAGTAAATAGCGGAGCCGAACATTCCACCTGAGGAATGTAAAGGTAGGGAGTTCTCATTTTACCGGTAGGACATATCCTTCCTGCTAATATTATTAACGCGAAAGTTTGTAAGTATGGATGGATGTTTGTTACTCTTTCACGTAAAAACTACTGAATGGATTTTAATGAAACTATACAATAATATATCTTATACATCAGAATAACACATAGGCTACAATTTATAAAGATATTGGGCCCTTAAAACTACTGAATGGATTTTAATGAAACTATACAATAATATATCTTATACATCAGAATAACACATAGGCTACAATTTATAAAGATATTGGGCCCGATTCTGAAGGCACACATTTAAAATTTGACAGCGCTAAAATTGGTTTCGTCTTTATCTTCATAATACTGTGTGACAAGGATAGCAACAGTTTTAGTACTGTCAAATTTTAACATTGTGCCTTCAGAATCGGGCGTATTGTGTGAATTGTCCAATTAAGTGGGAAAAAATCTACTCCATTCCCACTACCACGCCTTGTTTCTGTGAAAAGTCCATCAAAATCGGTTCAGTAGTTTTTAAGTGATGCTTGAAAACAGATAAACAGACAAAAATGATCGAAATGTGTTCTATTACTAATCGTTAGACCCCCCCATTTTTTTTTGTAAATATCCTCAACTAGCTGGTGCCTCGACTAGCGGTTTTGGCAGCGCACGCCAGAATAGCTCGCAGATGGTAGATTTTTTCCTACTTACTTGATATTTTGGACAATTCACACAATATCTTTATAAATTGTATCCTATGTGTTATTCTGATGTATAAGCTATATTATTGTAAAGTTTCATTAAAATCCATTCAGTAGTTTTTACGTGAAAGAGTAACAAACATCCATCCATACTTACAAACTTTCGCGTTTATAATATTAGTAGGATGTACAGACACGCGAAGTCACATTTCTCATTTTGGAATTTCAGCTACATGGGCTCTAAACAGTCTATTATCACCTACCTGGTTTAGCGCAGGTCTTGTCGAAGCCTGTCTTCGCAATGGTGTCCGCACACTTGGAGCCGTGGAACAGCATGCGCTCGTTCACATACCCAGTCTCCACCACCATCTGCCTCTCACGTTTACGGAACCTCTTCCACAGGCAGCAATTTTGGACTTTCTCCACCTGAGTAAGGTAATATGTTTCATCATGAATTCAGCCGTGTGGTTTCCGGTAGAGTAGAAAAAGGACCACTCCAACTCTTGCCGTGGATGTCGTACAAGGCGACTGAGGGAATACATTATAAAACATCAATCAGGCCTCCCCAACCCGTCTGGCCAGCGCGGGGAGTGTAGGCCAAATCCTCCGTCTGTCTCTGGCAGATGAGAGAGGGTTGTGCTCCTGCAGTGGAGACAAAAATAACCTGATGATGATGATGATCATGAATTATTAGGAGATCGGCAGGACCAAGGGTGCCGTGTGATACGGGGCTTAGAATAGGGCCACCCCTTATCACCCGTGGGTGTCGGCCACTAACGGATTGCACCAGGGCAGCATTGTTCCCCAATATTAAGATCACTAGCTGTGCCCCGCGGCTCCGCTCGCGTGAACTACAGAATCCGCCCTCGTTCCCACTTCCGCTCCCGTTCTCTTCCCACTTCTACTTCCACTCCCACTCAGACTCGAGAGTAGGTGGTTATTGGGCATTCAAAATCACTTTTTGGCTCGCTGTCGCTCGCAAAGTGATTTTGAATGCCCAATAACGTTAGTGGAAATCGTTTCATTCCACTCTATCGTTGTTGAATGATACCAAAGTGATTTAGAATGCCCAATCGGGTTTCGGAAAAAATCGTTTGATCCCGATCTACCGTTGTTGGGTTGTTGAATGATAAGAAAGTGATTTAGAATGCCCAATCGGGTTTAGGAACATCGTTTAATCCTGATCTATCGTTGTTGGGTTGTTGTTGAGTGACAGCAAAGTGAGTTAGAATGCCCAGTCGGATTTGTGAAAAATTGTTTGACCCTAAATAGCGTTGCGTTGTCGTTACATGATCGTTCAGTGAGTTGGAATGTCCAATAGGGTTTGCGAAAACAACTGGTGGTACCATGGGCAACGCGCTGTAATTAGTATGTATAAATACTCACCATGATATATTGATGTCCACAGTCTATTCGGACACGAGCCCGATATCTTGTTCTGTTGATTATTCTGGCTTTTAATAAAAAATGAAGTTTGTGAAACAGCCATATTCATTGAAACTAGAAAAAATTTGTTTAGATTCTTCAAAAACGGTTTGCCGTCACGGAAAACTTTTACCTAATAGCATTCGTTGTATTATTTCTGGACCTTCTAACTGTGGTAAAACAAATTTAATAGTAGGGCTACTTTTACACGAAAATGGGCTACATTACAGAAACGTATACCTATATTCTAAGACTCTTTTCCAACCTAAGTACGTATTTTTAGAAAAAGTCTTCAAAAAAGTGCCAGAGATATCGTATACACAGTTTCAGGCAAATGAAGAGGTTCTAAGTCCTCATGCAGCTGCTCCTAATTCAGTTATTATATTTGATGATGTAGCTTGTGAAAATCAAAATAATATACGTGATTATTTCGCTATGGGTAGACACAAAAATATCGATTGCTTTTACTTGAATCAGACCTATAGCAAAATCCCCAAGCAACTGATACGTGATAATACTAACCTGATTATTCTGTTCAAGCAAGACGATATAAACTTGCGGCATGTTTATGATGAGCACGTTAATACAGATATGACTTGGACAAAATTTCGAGATATGTGCTTAAAGATATGGAGTATTCCTTTCAGCTACTTAGTAATAAATAAGGACTGTGATAAAAGCAAAGGATGCTACAGAGTGAAATTTGATACATTTGTTGTATTTGATTAATGCCTTAAAATAGTTTATATCATTACTTGGGCTCCATTATTACCTATGACTTGGTGCAGTAAGGTACAAACATGGATAAGGAACGAACATTGAAAAAACAAATAATCAAATCGGCTGAATCAGTCAAAAGAAAACTGAAGATGATACGAGATATTGATATGAGTAATGAAATGGTTATGGAATCTGTTCTTAAACCAATAATAGACCCACTAAAACAACTGACTTTCAAAAGTTCATCTGAAATTAATAATATTACACCAAATACGAAAAACCAAAACACTAAATTAAAAAAACAAAGGACTTCCACCAGTGCATGCATAAAACGTTCGTTAAGTTATGACATTGATAATGATAACAGTGATACCAGCAGTGACCAAAACAATCAAGACAGAGATAAAACATTGTTTATGAAGAAACGTAAATCGGATGTATATTTTAATGAAGCTGATAAAAATAACATGCAACCCAATGAAGATCTAGATGAGGGGAGCTCTGAATATAGCGATATTAGTAATTCGAGACCCGATACAAGTGCTCTTTCTTTTAAAACAATTGAAAGTATTAGTCCTAATACATCGTGGTCTATGGCTTTAGAATCTTTTGAAAACATTCCTTTCGGCGTCAGGAGGGAAAGGGATAAACTTATGCTAGGAACATCACGATTTTCTGTTAATGAAGATAGTATTACTGTTGCTGGTCATACTTACATAAAGACTCCAGGACTAATGGAGTTGCTATTTAAAAAATCACCCGAAATAAGTGTAATAACTGAAAGCGATAAAAAAAATTATAAAACAATGTTGTTAGACACAAATGCTCATCGTCGTGATTACGACCCTACAAAACCGATTAAAAGTAACAAAGGTCGTAAATATACCCAAATAATTAAACCTTTATTTATAAAATTAGCCAAAAATTGTGTAAGCACTGAAAGCGTGACTCAGGGATCTGGTCTGCCAGTTACAAAAAAGCTTAATCAAAATGTTGATTATGTTTATTGGGACGATCCTAATGAACTTGTTGATCGGTTAAAATTATTAATGGCTTCTCGACATGCTGGTAACACAGGGCTAGATAATGAAATTATATCTATCATTGAAGAGTTGCGAGAAAGTGGTATCATTCATTAAATAGCAGGCACCTATGAATATTCAGACAGTCTCGTCTTATCCATCGATTTAGATAGTTCTCAAGAAATGAATATAGATAAATTCGGTCATCACGTTCATAAGCGTTTACGTTTATCGGAACTTCTCGACTTTGAAAAAGTTTTAAAGTCAGAAAACGGTGAATTTGATTTACATTTTACAAAATTAAAAGGACTCAAATCTCCGTCAACTGCCGACGAAGCTGTAAATAGGGAGTTCGTTGATAATCTGCTGACGGCATATTGTACTAGACTTGAATTACTACATGAAATCAGAAAATTGAAATCTGAAATATTATGGCATTTGAATAAAAAAGATTTAGAAAATTCTTCAAAAAGTTTAAAAAATGAGCAGGCTACAAATCGTTAACGAAATCCATAAAACAGCAAGAAAAAATTATGTTCGCCGTCACGTTATCTTAAAAGGCATTGATGATTTGTGGCAAGCTGATTTGATTGATATACAAAGTTTTACAAAAGTAAACCGTGGCCATAAGTATATTTTAGTTATAATAGACGCCTTTTCGAAATTTGCTTGGGCAATCCCTGTTAAAACAAAGAACAAATTTGAAATAACAAAATCATTTCAACATGTACTTGACAAGTCTGAACGTGTTCCAATAAACTTGCAAACAGATTTAGGAAAGGAGTTTTATAATGAAACTTTTCAAAAATTATTAACCGCATACAAAATAAATCATTATTCCACATATTCTAGTAAAAAAGCTTCGATTGTTGAAAGACTGATTAAAACTTTAAAACACAAGTTATATAAGTATTTCAGTTTTATTGGTAATTATAAATGGGTTGGAAAACCTTTAAAACACGTAGTGGATTCTTACAATAATAGTGTGCATCGTATCACTAAATACAAACCAAAAGATGTAAATAAACGTAATGAATCTGTAGTGTTAAACAATATCAAAGAATCGTGGATACTTCCTGCAGCCAAAAAAAATAAATTTAGAGCCGGTGACTGTGTAAGAATTAGCAAATATAAAGGCGTTTTTCAGAAAGGTTATACTCCTAATTGGTCGACAGAAATATTTACTGTCTCAAAAGTTAAAGCAACAAATCCAATAACTTACGAGATTAAAGATCAACGCAAACAGTTGATATTAGGTACATTTTACGAAGAGGAACTTCAGAAAACAAAATACTCTGATATATATCTAGTTGAGAAGGTATTGAAGAAAAGAGGTAACAAGCTGTTTGTAAAATGGCTAGGACTAAATAATAGTGAAAATAGTTGGATCGACAAGAAGTCCATCATATGAAATGTATATATTCAGTCGACCAGTGTAGTATTCTCATTGGTTTCTCAGTGATGCAAGGAGGAGGACTTCTTAATACTATAATAAACAATCTACCTTTCGAAGTACATATACCGGGTTACAATTATTGTGGTCCCGGTACCAGGCTTCGAGAACGATTACGACGAGGTGACAGAGGAATTAATAAGTTGGATGACGCCTGCATGCGTCACGATATAGCTTATTCAAATTATAATAACTTAGAAGATCGTCATAAAGCCGATTTAGAATTAATGAGCATGGCTAAACAAAGGCTTAAGTCAAAAGATGCAGGTCGAGGCGAAAAATTAGCGTCATGGTTAGTAAGCAAGGCTATGAAGACAAAACTAAAATCAGGCGCTGGTGTTAAAGGTTTTAAAAGAATCGTGTCCCAAATTCGTAGCAAATTAAAAAAATATAATCCTAAAAACAATATCTCTGCGATTAAATTTGCGTACCAAGCTGCAAAAAAGCTTTTGTCAAAAAATAGTCAAGTACGTTTACCGCGAGTAATACCAATTCCAAAAACAGGAGGTATTTTACCTTTAATACCTATTTTCGCTGGATTATCAGCATTGGGCGCATTAGCTGGAGGAGCAGCAGGCATTGCAAAAACTGTAAATGACTATAAATCAGCCAAGCAAAGTGCACGAGAATCTGAACGTCATAACAAAGTGATGGAGGCCATCGCATTGGGGAAAGGTTTGTACGTAAAACCATACAAAAAGGGGAGCGGTTTATTTTTACCTATTTCAAAAAACTAAAGAAAAAGCTACCTAGACGTGCTCTTACTAATCTTGATATTATAGAGTATGCAAGTGATATACCTTATTTTAGAGGTGTTTTTATGAGAAACGAGCTGCCAAAAACACCTAAATCTATTGAATGCGGTATTATTAATTTAGACAGCTCTGAAAATGAAGGAACTCACTGGGTAGCGTATGTAAAATTTAAGAAATACTGTGAGTATTTTGACAGCTTTGGCGATTTAAAGCCGCCATCGGAACTGACGCAATACTTCAACAATCGTGACATCTATTACAATTATAATAAATACCAAAATTTTAACACTGTCAATTGCGGTCACTTATGCTTAAAATACTTAAAAAGTTTTTGGAAAAAGCATTTAAATTGACATGCACCATACTTGTTAATATCATTAACAAAATGACTTTCACGCTGTCCATATCTGATACTAAGTCAACATTGATAACTAATTACTCTCCTAATTTACTGTTGGATGGTGAATATGAGTGTGGTCTTTTATATTTTTCTACATTTAATTCTATACCAAACATAGATAACAGAAATAATAAACTATACTATGGTGATAATGAAGTAATAGAAATACCAGAAGGTTCCTACGAACTTCAAGATATTAGTGACTATTTAAAAGATAATATCAAAGATTGTTCATTCAATTTGCAATGTAATAACAATACTTTGAAGACAACCATTTTTTGTTCAAAAAATATACATTTTGACAAAGTTGATTCAATCGGTAAACTATTGGGTTTTGGAAAAGAAATTTTACAAGCAAATATATTACATGTATCTCGTTTACCTGTTAACATTTTATCGACAACCGTGCTCAGGGTTGAATGTGACATAATTAGCGGATCTTTTATTAACGGGAAACCTAGTCATATTATTCATGAATTCGCTCCTAATGTTCCACCTGGATATAGAATAATAGAAGTGCCAAAAAATATTATTTATTTTCCAATAAACCAGAGTAGCATAAGCTCTATAAATATAAAAATATTGGACGTAAACAATAATTTAGTTAATTTAAGAAACGAGGAAATACAGTTGTATTTACACCTAAGAAGAAAATGATTGATTTCACAAATAAATACCCTGTTAACGTTGGAAAAAGCAACAGTTTGAATTGTGCTTCTAAACCAACAACATCTTTGAAATTAATTGCAAAGAAACAATTACCTAAAAAAAGGTTAACGCAAGAAAACAAGGAATTCCTTAAACTTATCGGACTAAAATGAGTATTTTAAATATAACAGATGGCCCAATTTACGATAATTCAATCGAAAGTTATGAATATTATTCATACAAACCATACGTGACCAGTTTTAACATGAATGATGAGATACGTATACCCATAAATCAGCAGGATTCGTACGTATTACCTTCGGCTAGTACAATATATGTAGAGGGAAATGTGCAAGTATTCAACAGAGAAACAAAAACAAAAGTAACTCGGATTAACTTTACGAATAATCCAATATCATTTCTTTTTCAAGATATACGTTATGAGCTGAACGGTATAGAGATAGATAAAATTAAAAATGTTGGTATTACAACAACAATGAAAGGTTTATTGTCAATGAGTCAGGCTGAATCAAAAATTTCCGAATGTTGGGGTTGGAACGTAGATGGAACTGACAATCACGGTAGTAGTTTCTCAGTATCCATACCTCTTAATAAAGTGTTAGGATTTGCCGAAGACTTTAATAAAATTATTATGAACTGCAAACACGAACTTATTTTGTTGCGCAATAATTCTAACCTTAATTGCTTAAAACTTACTGATAAAGAATATGTTCATGATATTGAAATTACGAAGCTAGTCTGGCGCGTTCCACACGTAAAAGTTTCAGATCGTGAAAGAATCAACCTTCTTCGTTACTTAGAAAAAGACCGCCCTTTAAATATAGTGTATAGAAATTGGGATTTATATGAATATTCATTACTTCCACAGACATCTAAACATACTTGGACAATAAAAACCTCTTCTCAGCTAGAAAAACCAAGATATGTAATATTAGGTTTACAAACTCATCGAAAGAATCGATTAGATAAAGATATGTCCCAATTTGATCATTGTCATTTGCGTAACGTAAAGGTATTGTTAAATTCTACCATCTTTCCATATGAAAACTTAAACGTGGATTTTGCTAACAATAATTACTCTTTATTATATGAACAGTATGCTAAATTTCAACAGTCGTATTACGGACGTCGGTCGGACCCTTTGTTAAGTTTCCAAGATTTTAAAAACAAAGCACCGTTGTGGCTCATTGATTGTAGCCATCAAATAGATAGCATTAAATCTGGGTCATCAATTGACGTTAAAGTGGAGCTGGAAAGTGCAACAGACATACCTGCAAATACCAGCGCTTTCTGTCTCATAATTAACGACTCTGTTATCGAATATAAGCCATTGACAAGTATTGTAAAAAAAATATCATGAACGGAAATTTAATTTTTGTGGACATACAAGGGTTCAAAGACTATAAAAATTGTTTCATAATTAAAGAGCTTGCGTTGGTGTTACCAGAATTTACACAAGTATTTTTGATTAAACCGCCTTGCTCATTTTCTAATTTAACTACAGAAGAAAAAAAACACGTCTGGTGGATAGAAAAAAACAGAGGTATTCTTTGGAAAGAAGGGTTAATTGATTATCGGGAATTCAAAAGAATGATTGTTCCTCTGTTAGCCCACAAGAACATAATTGTAAAGGGTCAGGAAAAAGTTAAATGGCTCTCAGACTTATGTCATAATGAATGTTTTATTATAGACATAGGTGAAAAAGGTTGTCCTAGTCTTCTTTCTTTACATAAAAAAAATAGTGATAAAAATATTTTAAATTGTTTACACCATAAGAAAAGTTGTGCTTTGAAAAATGCTATATGTATAAAAAAATGGTATTATGAAAATAATATGTATCTCTTTAATCTAAATACTTTGTAAGTAGTAATTTTATTATTTAAGGATTTAGGTAGTAAGATATTATACAATAAGTTTTTTAAATTTGTCTTTTATTGAAAAAATAGTCTTCAATTTATAAGTTATACAAAAAATCGTATTTTACATTATATCGAACATTTCAATTCATTCTACAATTTTACTACATCTACAATTATAATTCTACAATTTATTGCTAATACATAAAGATTAAGACTAAATCTAGTTTCACCTAAAAATATGAACTACATACTATTGTTTCTACTTCTCAAAAAGGTAGATGGACCGCCATGTGTTACGTTATCTGTAAAGTAAAAAAATATATAATTTAATATCATCAATTAAAAAAAGAAAAACATTAAATCTCATAAAGAATACTTACATAGCTCGCGTGAAGCAATTGTTATAGGGTTTCAGTTCGTTCTCCCAATTCTGCGCTGATCTGGTAGAGTATCTGCTGTATTTTACTTAGCAAATTGTCGGTCTGATGGTATACCACATACTGAGACCTCACGCGTGACCTCATGACCACTGCCGTTTCTGTCTCATCTGCATCGCAAACCTCGATTTTAATAACATATTTTGGTATACGACGATCAAACGTAGCTATGTAGCTGGTTCGAGCCATTTGAAGCTGTTGATCTTGCGACATAATGAGAAATTCTGGTATGGATGAATGAGTCGAAGACAAGCAAAGCACCCGAACGGTGTCAACGATGATAACAAATTAAGCGGTATGTAGGTATTCACTCTTCTATTTAAATGGAGGCAATGTAAAAAGACACCTCAAAGCATGCCTGCGCAGATCTTGCGAGCAGCGTATGGGCGCACCAGCTTTGTCGAAACATGTTCAAACATGCTTTTGTTGTACACGACCAATAAGCACAAATAACATACCTAAGTCTAATTCTTTTATTAAGTAGGTAAAACTGTTAAGAACCTAGTAAATTAAATAGAATGTAGGTTGATATTCGAAAATAAAACAAATGTAGTAAGTACTAATTTTATTTTATTAAAAATTTAAAACATTACAAACTAGAAAATACATTTTAAGCCAGTACGTGCTTAATAAAAAGAATTACTTATATATACATTTGTAAAAAACTGTTTAACCAATACATGATAAAACTAATATAAAAATTGGAAAAAATATGAGTAAGCCAAAACCAATATTTCTTGTTCAATTATTAGAGAAGTTTCGCGTTTTTGGCAATTGACAACTTTTATAAAATCGTTTATTGACGATGCATAATTCAAAGTAATTTCTGTTTTAATTTTATTAACAAAATTCATAGCAATTACAGAATCTATTTTGATTAGGTCTCTTATTTTTAATTCTACACAAAATGCGAAAGTGTTTAATGCCTCAAACACTAAAGACACCATATTTAAAGAACAACGTTTGTCACAATGTATAAGTTGAAATAACAAGTATTCGTGCATATTTTCATGGACCTCATATTTTCCCTTTTCTATTAATTCTTTGTATACATGCTGCCACTCAACAATATCTAAAAATAATTCACAATGTTTATGAAACATATAAATTTGTGGACCAAAATCATTGATAGCCCATAGCCCTGTAGTGATACTGATACCATTTGGATGTTTATAGGTGTTTTTTGAAATAATTATGTCAGACAAATAACTTTCTGCCATGGCCTTCTGCACGGAAATCAATCAAAAGAATGAATAATGACCCCATGCAAATGTAGATATATTATTTTTCATAATTTTACGCTTATCGTCATTGGAAGACAATGCAATTTTATTTACTTCTCGCGTGAATATTTGATGCTTAAGAGATTTAAATAGAACATTTTTTTTCCGTATTATCATTTCGTTATTTTTTAGAACATCATTATAGTCGCTGAAACAAAGATCATTTAAAATATATTTTTTTACACCCTTCGCCTTTTTTATTTCTGTCGTTTCTGTTTTTATGCAGTACAACTTGGACCGTAGTCCCACAAATTCCACAATATTTTGTCCTCCAAGTTCATCTTTAAATAGACCAGGTACCTTTTTATTAACACGTTCTATTTCATACGTATTATCTTCACGATAATTACTTGTGTCAAAGAAATGTTTAAAATGTGTTTTTAAATCCTTATAAAAGTCTTCTGTCTCTACATAGTACAAGAAGCTGTCTGTGTCAGTGTAACACAATTTGAGATTTGGCCCGTAAAAAGGTTTCATAATCGAATAATGAAAATTATACATGTGACTCTTAGACAGCTCAAGAACCGTAAAGCCTATGTAAATAGGTTTGTCAAGAATGACACGTTCCGGTTTCATCTGAATCGCAACAAAATTTTCGGTAAATATAGTTGAACTGTGAAAATTTGGCCTAGCTACCAATTGAGCAGCAGAGTAACATTTTTTTGTTTTATTTTTTTTATCACTCCATTGATTGACTAATTTAACATCAACTCTTTTTTCTGTATCTTCCAAAGTTTTACCAAATATGCTATTGTTCAATAGTTTAAAAAAGTCTTGTTCAAATGTGGACTTAGCATTTTGTCTCAACTTTGTGTTTAAGTCTATATATTGCTTCAAATACGGACTTTGTTTAAATTGTATAGCCCGATGAATTGCAATCAACTTTAACCCATGTTTTAAACATTCCTTCAAATGAACGTAATGAATAACATAGCGAAATTTATCATACAAATTTGGAATCAGTTTCGGTGACTTTGAACCTGGAGGAATACATTTTTGTGGACAGAATGGTAAGTCATTATGCAAATCGTGTAATTCTTCGGGATACTCTAAGTCAACTTCTAATATATACCCATATTCACTGTCATCTGGAATAACGTAAACGTCTAAATTATTAATTTCTAATTTACTTAGTAATCTAAAATTTGAATATGGTAAGTATGCACACATAGCATACCCGTATAAATTGTTACAGTCAATATATATTAAATAATTATTTGGTTCGTTAGATTGATAGTTGTTTAAGTACTTGTTATTGGCCTTCGCGTACCTTGTAGAACATAAACATACTCCACCGCGAATACCTTTCTGAATTATTCTGATAATTTCTAAATTATCGATAAGTTCCAGCTGAACCTTAGTCTTAAGCAACATTGCATCAAAACTTAAACTAGGTGCTGTTAAATAAAAAGCTGGGTCTAATTTGTAGTTGTTTCTACAAGTCGTCCGAAATTTTTGAAACACATCTGCTAACAGCAAAACATCTGTTTTAAGATATAAATCTGTGTACTCACCCATACTTTTGATATTAAATGTTTCCCAAACTTTTATTGCATGTTTATAGTTATTTCGGGAAATTTTTTGATTGCACAAAGTATTAAAAAAATTATGCTGTGATGGTAATCTATTTTCTTCATATGACTGCCAACACTTCATATATTCATATGGATATACACCTTTACGCTTTAATAACTGAAAATGCTTCTCATTAGAAAAAAATCGTGATAAGTGAATAAAGTCCTTTCTTTCTAAATTTTCAATCAATTTTTCTAAGCTAGTTCCAAGAAACTTAAATGAGTCTACAAAACGAACTGCTACATATTGACCTTCTTTAACGTTGAAAAATTTGGTAAATGAGATATAATTTTCTTTGCTCTTGGCAATCACTTTTATTCTACCAGATGTTTCGCCTAATTCGCGTATAAATAAATGCGCATCATACCCAGATAAGTTATGAAAAAATACTGGCACAAACTTTGGCAATGCAAATCGAATATTACAGTAAGAATGTGTAGCGCCTCGAAACGTGCCCGTCAGATGACAATGATCTCTCACTCGGTCATCGAACAATAATCCAGAACAGATCGAGCAGTCCCTCGCTTCAGTAAATTGTTTTGACTGCTCCTCCGTGAAAATAATTGGAACAGGCTTATTTAAAATGTCATAAATTTTTGAGATGTCGTTTTTGAGGTATTCTATGAATTTTTCTATGCAGTCTGGCCCGCGATATGACTTATACTTGTTTAGGGAACTATTGTAAGAGCAAACAATGTAATATCCGAATGCTGCAGCAACGTGTTTCTGTAAATCAGTTGTAATATTCGAGGGCTTCTGCTCGGATTTGCATGGCTCTAGAAACGACTCAAAGTCGGCATAGATAACAAAGGGCATATCTTGCATTCGTTCAAAATGTTTAAACTGTATTACCGAACCTTTATTGGGTAAAATGGTTGAAACACCGCCGCATACATGATTTTGGAGCGTATTCTTAGTATTAAAAAACAATAAACAGTCGTCGCAAAAATGAATTTTACCATGATGCTTAGTAACCTGCGACCTTATTAACCGTTCTAAGTTTCTAATTAAACAATAATGAGTGCGTTCACCATTCTGTAACAATAAAAGATTAACGTGGTATTTTTTTCTCTGTCGCGTTCTGTATAACGGTCCAACAATGTTTTTATTTTTATTGAGGCCGTAAACGTTGACACTAATTTTTGGATTATTTTTTTCAAATACTTTTATGTCTAAAAAAGAGGCAGGGAATGTCATATTATTCATATTAAGTATTTTCTGAAAATAAGGGTAAGCTGTAGTCCGATCTGCATTAGATTTGGCTGGAAACAATGCAGCCATTATACACCATAGAAAACAAAAGTTATCGTCATTTCTAATGTTTATACAGGCACGTTTCATTTTTAATATTTTTGGAAGTTCTATGTAACTAGAAGCTCTCAGAGGTGAATATTTATTCACGTTCACCTCAAGATACAAATTTTTTAAGAAAGACCAACCGCTATCTCTTTCTTGAAATTCGTCAATTTTTTTACATATCGTTTCAACAACTTTTGCGAACAAATCTTTAAAGGAATAATTTTGGTGAATGCAGATATTTTCCGTAGCAAAAGATTTAGTTTCGATCAACTCATTTTTCACTAAACCGAACTCAGCGAACAGTTCAAAATTAACTTTAATGTTAATATGCTGCGCTTGCTTTGCGTCGATAAGCTGACGTACAGTGCGTCGTACGTTTATTAGAAACTCTGCGGGAGCATGAAGTTCCGACTGCTCACATTCACTATCTATACATCGAACCCGATAGCTTGCAATACGACTCCGAAACGCGGAACTAAGTTTTTCTACGCGATCATTAATTTCGACCGCGTTATTATTCTTATGCAAAGTACTGCGAAGATGAGCGGAAAAGGCTTTACTTTGTATACATTGATCACACACGTTACAATAAATCTTTTTTCCTGACATGATAGATATTTAAAGTTGAGTGGAAATAAAAACTGACTTACAAATGAGGTATTTCTATTTGCATGAAATTATTTTTGTTTTATTTTTAAAATTACTCTGAGGTAATATAGAATGTAGAAAAGGCCGATTTCCAGCAGGGGATGTCTACAGGCCGGTATTAATTTTATGTGTTTATCGTTACAAGTACTGTGTGTAATCTAATTAAACAGGCCAAAAAGCATAGAAACATACAAAATTTATTTTCAATTATCAAATTAACATTATGTAAGTTTATTAATAGAGTGTTAGTAAAATCCGATATATCCTATGTTAGTTTAAACTAAAAAACAATTAAGTAAAAATAACGACGGGTGTCCGTGTCAATGAACTTATTAAGTAAATTTTACAAATTGAGAGGAAACCTACTTTTTTGTATCACCAAAGAACTTTCCGTCCTCCTCTCTAAGTTTCTTCTTCACAACTTTGATAAATCCCTTTAATTCATTCAACTCCGGCGACGTAGACTCTGTCTGATATTTCAGTGCCAGAGTCGCCTTCTCCAGCCGCTCCTTCCAGCCAGTCACACCTACCAAATCTTTGGAGTTGTATACTCGCAACTCCACAAATAAGTCTCCACTGAGCACTCCCTCCCGTCGGAGAACTCCGTCTGCGACTCGCCGCGTGATGTGTGACTTTAATGTGCTCTTTTTTAGAGCTACTTCGTATGCCGCCCGGCGTGCCTCCTTTTCGTCCTCGCTATCAGATGACAGCAGCTCGCCAGGCCGATGCGTATATGCCTTGGTAGCTGCTTTTGTTGGGCGCGATTGCTTCTCAATAGGTTTTTTCTCCGCCTTCTTTCTTGGTTTTTTAGTAGAGGCGTCTACCAGTGGCTGATTATATCTATAACAAAAAAACAAAATGTAAATAAATGAATGCTTGCCTTTATATATTTTGTGACCAGTAGAACATTCTGAATAGAATTAGATAATTAGAATAAAATCGAATCAAAATACCTAGTTTGCTACTGTAAAAATATAGGTTAGAGATATAGTAAAAAAAATTATTACCTGCTCTCTTCTTCTGACTCGCTTATCGAGAACATAGATCTTGCGTTATGCTCTCCTTTTCTTTTTAGCGCCACCGTCGATTTGTAGTCAGACTCGGACCTGCGAATCAACAAACAAAATTTAAATTAAAAATAATGCAGCATGAACGTTGTGTATTCAGATTGAAAATAAACACCTTTTTTAAAAATGTCGCTTGAGACAAATTATTACCAATTGAATTAAATGGGTCATAGGGTATAGCATTATAAATTATGATATAAAATAAAACTTACGAACATTATAGAATTTGCTTGGATCCTCAGGGTTTTGCAGTTATATCTGTAGTGTATCACTTAGAGTGACTGTGACAGCTGATCACCAGAAGTCGCAGCTGATTACTGGAATTCGCAGATGATGCACCAGAAGATGGAGTATCACGGACAAATTCGCGATTGCACTTGCGAGTGTCAATTAGAAAATAATTGTTTTTATGAATTTACGCTTTTATATTTAAATGATGTCAGGGTTTGGCAACCATTTAACTTTATGATATGTTTTTAATGCTATGTTTCAATATATAATTAGAATTTTGTGACTGTTGGATCTAATAAAAATGCATTTATTATTATTATATTAGTATGTACTGCATTAAAATTATTAGAAAATTTGTTATGGTAAGTTCATTATTTGTTACTGGTAGTGAATTGTTTAAGTTGTTACTATTCGGCTCCACAATCTAGTTGGTAGTACGCGTATCTGCAAAGCTTGGAGTCGCGGATTTGAATCTCGCTCTGGGTAAACATTCGTGTGATAAGCACTTATATTTGCCTGTGTCTGGATGTTATTATTTATATAAGTATATATTTATGTTTTTAAGTATGTTTATCAGCTGTATGATACCCATAGTACAGACTCTGCCTAGATTAGGATCAAACGGGTGTGTGTGAAATGTTCTACATTTTATGAGGGTTGATATTGTTTTCAATAAAATGATTTTTCATACGTTATTAGTCATATTTTGTAGTTTACGAATAAAATGTTGCTAATGTCTGGTCTGTTCCAAGTCAGCAATAAGTTTGAAGTCAGCAATAAGATTCATTCGAGGAAAACATTGAATAACAAATGTATCAACTTTCAATTCTACTTTATTATACACCGAACACCTTACATCAAAAGTATCCGTCAATTTACTTTGTTACAGACCGACGATTACAGGTCTGGACTTAGGGTGCGGGCTTCAATTTATGGAGTCCTTGTTGTGAATAACGTGGACGACATTATGCTTTTAATGCATTAGCGATTGACAGGACTTGTGCAGTGCGATTGTTTGATTTCTGAGTTCACACCTGGTTCCGTAGGACCAACTTCAACGAACCTGTAAACTATAGTTAACTAAAGTACCTAATGCTAAAATAAAGTCGGAGTACATAGTGAAGATAAAGAAATAATAAATATACGCCAGCTTAAAAATGCGAGGTAAGGAATGCAGTTGAGCTCAATTCATACTAACAGTATCATTTACAATCGTCATAATTCAACCCGAAATACGTTTACTGCTTAACATAAGCCTACCCAATAGAATGCCATTACATTACCCATTTTCAATAAGTATCCTTAATCCAATTTTAGTTAAGTGCAATTTTAATTTAACCATAACTTAATCATTAGTTACCTTAATTGTTGAAACTGGCTGCAATGTGTTTACGATTACATGTCGCTTGTCGGCCCGCACCGCTGACTGGACATTATACAGTGTGGGATCGCCGTGACATAGTAATACAATACATTGCATGTTATGTTAGGGTTTCGAAACCAAGTAAAACCATTTTATCATACATCTGTTTATAGTAATATTTTAAGTATTAAAAAATTTTGAAACTTAGTTGTAATTTTTGGGTAAGTTCTTAGCCACAAATTTTGTTAATATTGTAGAAGAAAACTTAAAAGTTATTAAATTCATTTCATTAAATTAAAGATATTTACCGAAATAAATACCTATTTAATTTAATTCTTCTAATTTTGGATTCGCTGAGACATAGATCTCTTTTAATTGAACTCATTTTGGTACTTAGTAGATAAGGTAATAAGACAATAAATTAATTATTTTTATGTACAGAACCCGTCAATTTTATGAACACTCTGGTTTTACAATAAAATACCACAGTACGGCAGTGCCCGCTGTACTGTCTTGCATTCGCTAATTTGTGTAATGATTGTGAAGTAAACGTACGTCATTAAGTTAATTAGTGAAATGGTCCAAATTCAAGACATATTAGTAAGTAATTCAGGGTAAGAATGTAGAAACCTGTCTCAATCTTCAAATGATGGTTCGTGAAAGTATTAATTAGATGTGGAAACCTTTCAAAACGGTATGACCAAAAGCGCCTTACAGGCACAGAGCCTAAGAAGGAGGTCTTGCCTAGTAAGTTGGGTGACCTTTCGAACAATATAATTACGGGCTTAATCTGACGAAGACAGGCAGGTGCCTACTGACCGACAGTTAGATTTGGAAACCTTTCCTAACGGCGTGACAAAAAGTACCTTGAGCAGTAAGCTATAAAGAAGGTTGTCAAAGCCTATGAGTTTGGTGACCTATCTGAACGGCATGGCAAAAAGTACCTTGAGCACTAAGCTATAAAGAAGGATGTCTTAGCCTAGAAGTTTGGTCACCATTAAAAGGAAAGAATTTTCTAAAGTTTTTTCTTACAGATTAATAGGCTCGTAACCTTCCTGAATGGTATGACAAACTACCTTGAGCAATAAGCCAAAGAAGGTGGTCATTGCCTAGTAAGTTTGGTTACATTTAGTTAGACCATTGAATAGAATTTTTTTTTAATACGACACTATTATGCTTGGATAAAGGCCAGTGTTAAAGTAGGAAGTGTTATAAGTACTTATTTATTTTGTGATTGTGCATTAGAACTAAATGTTTATGCAGTTACATAATTATGAGAGAAGCAATATGGTGAGTTTTTGTTGTCTACTTGCGATTTTATTCTTTGTGATATAAAAATTATAATCTATGGTTTATGTATTACGTTCGCGTAGTTTCAACAACGGCAACTCCACGTGAGATCGGGATAAAACGGTTTTTCAAAAACCCCATTGGGCATTCTAAATCACTTTCTTATCATTCAACAACCCAACAACGGTAGATCGGGATCAAACGATTTTTTCCGAAACCCGATTGGGCATTCTAAATCACTTTGGTATCATTCAACAACGATAGAGTGGAATGAAACGATTTCCACTAACGTTATTGGGCATTCAAAATCACTTTGCGAGCGACAGCGAGCCAAAAAGTGATTTTGAATGCCCAATAACCACCTACTCTCGAGACTCTCAATATCCCAATCCCAACCCCAACCCCATACCTATCCCCATAAACCAAATTTCACTCAATCCCATTCGCGCCGCGCCGTTCGCCGCGCCGGGGCCGTTGACCTCGCCCATATGATGAACATACTCATACGTTCGAGAAATATTGCATTTTTTTATCAATATTTATACGTCATAAGCTTCTAAGCGTATAAGCTTCTCTTTCTTTAAACTAACTTTGTTAAACTGGGAGGTGAGGTCGCTCCTTTACGTGTAACACTAGTCTTGTCGTACCGTTACAATGTCATATCTGCTGAAGTTCCCGCCGCCTCCCTTAGCCGCATGCTTTTTGATGGTCTTCGACATCTCCCCGGCGATGATCCCGTACTCCCGGGCCCCCATCTGACCCTGGGGACGCAGCGGAGTCAACCTCACCTCGAAGCTGCACCTGCCTGAACATTCACAGTCCTTCGCCTGTAATAAAAAATGAGAAATATAGGAAATTCTAAAAGCATGAAGTATGAGGCGTTCCCTGTGGTTCCCGGCTTGGAATAGCGCCACCCCCAAGGTATTGCACCAGCGTTCTCCTGTGTACATTAGGAGCATTACTGCGATCACCAGATCAGCCTGCCAAGCGTGGTCCAAGCGTGGTCCAAGCGTGCCAAGCATGGCGAGTCCCTCAGTGGATAGGGTCATTCTATTGTGGTGGCTTATGTTCAGCAGGGGACGTGTTTCGGTGGATGATGAGAAGTTTACTATACATGAAGCCTTTTTTTATACTCTGCAAGTTAACATGGGGTCAGAGACCATTGTTTATGCGGTGTTTTCTCTTTTCTCTCTTACTAAAGGTTCATTTAGACCTATCAGGGGCGCTTCAGTCCTGAGTCAGCCTTTTTTAGTTAGGTTAAGGAATAATGTAATAAATAAAATCGTAAACTTCGCGTGTACTACTAGATGGAGCGTTTCAAACAATCGCTTTGTTCCACGCAAGTAGCCACAACCCTTTACATTCACAATGAAACTTGTGCAGTTACCACGCAGAACATTTAATTATTACTAAATATTGACGCTACGGTTAAATAATGTCAATATTTAGAAAATAATTAAATGTTTTGAATAGTAACTGCACAAGTTTCAAAGTGAATGTGAAAGAGTTGTGGCTACTTGCGTGGATCAGAGCGATTGTTTGGAACGCTCCATCTAGTAGTAAATAGAGATCGTTGCTCCTTTGCTTGCTCTTTGCCTATAATTGGTCTATTTTTCTTATGGTATATGCAAATGTCACAAAAGACCAGTTCATCATCATCATGTCAGCCGTTAGACGTCCAATGCTGGACATAGGCCTTCCCCAATGAACGCCACCACACCCGGTCCTCCGCCCTCCGCATCCAGCTGCTCCCGGCCACCTTCTTCAGGTCGTCAGTTCATCTGGCGGCTCCATCTAGTAGTACATAGAGATCGTTGCTTACAGGTATTGTGACGGTAACACGTAGTCCTGAGGGCATGTTTACTTCAGTCATGCGCACGCGGTGGCCACTATTCCTCCTACTGCCACCACTGCTGTCATCGCTGTCACTGGACTGTCCTCCCATTCGATCTTCATCCTCGCTGCTGTCGCTCTCGTATCGGGCCTGGTTACCCTGGTTGCTGGCACCCTGGTTGTCGTCGTCGCTATCCTGGTCGTTCTGATCGTCTTTGGCGACAAACGGCACCAATTTATACGCGGTGTTCTCTTCTTCCATGCTGATGTTTTGGCCTGTGGAACATCAGCATCTATTAAAGTACCTAGACTATCTGATCTATCAACACAGCTCTAACCGCTGGGCATAACTTTATAACTACGAGACTGAACAAGTAAGTAACACATATGCAAATGATGCAAAGCGAAGTTCTCCCATTTCTCGTCTCCTTTACTTCGGGCATAATCTCTTATACTAAAACCAACGATATCTATGTACTACTAGACGGAGCGTTCCAAACAATCGCTCTGTTCCACGCAAGTAGCCACAACTCTATCACATTCACTTCGAAACTTGTGCAGTTACTACGCAGAACATTTAATTATTACTAAATATTGACGCTTATGTCAATATTTAGAAAAGAATTAATAAATGTTCTGAGTAGTAACTGCACAAGTTTCGAAGTGAATGTAAAAGAGTTGTGGCTACTTGCGTGGAACAGAGCGATTATTCGGTATTAAGTTCGTCTGTTGCGCAGTGTGCAATAGCGCTTCAATAAATTTAATAAACTAATTGAATAACATTTCACTCAGAGACCTTGAACTGGAATCGACTGATGATAACAAATAGTCAAACGATATCATGAACAAAGTAGGTAGCTATGTTATAAAGTTATTTAATAAAATGACGTGTGTGTGTGTGTGTGTGTGTGTGGATCGTGTATTGTCTGTGTTCATATCAAATAATGCTTCTAGTTATCTCGGATTTGTGTCAATAACGATTTCGGAAAAAAGGAAACGGTTAAGGATAAGGGTAAACACGCACTGCCAATTTATTCGCCACGATTTTTTCCGCAGAATTCCGTGACATGGAAGTTGTATGAAGCTGCACGCACTGCGGAAAAATTCCGCAACCAAATCTGTGTTTTGCTGCCATCGAACTAGACCTTCGAAGTAGTACATAGAGATCATTGTTCGCTGCAGATTTCGCCGCGCCGCGGTTGCGGACAAAAAGTGTAGCGGAAAAAGTCGCGGCGAATAAAATCGAAGTGCGTGCTCTTTCGTGGCGCGTAGTACGAAGGAGAAGCATTTATGTTTTGACGTATAACGTTGTCCCCCTCTCGGTAGTGTACAGTACAATACACTTTATTGCACAAATAAATAAGTTACAAGTTATGAAAGTTACAAATAGTACAATTTAGGCGCTCTTATCGCTTTAAGCGATTTCTTCCAGACAATCTTTGGGTAGAAACAACGATCTCTATGTACTACTAGATGGAGCGTTCCAAAAAAAATTGCTGTTCCACGCAAGTAGCCACAACTCCTTCACATTCACAATGAATCTTGTGCAGTTACTACGCAGAACATTTAATTATTACTAAATATTGACGCTACGGGTAAATAACGTCAATATTTAGAAAATAATTAAATGTTCTGCGTAGTAACTGCACAAGTGTCAAAGTGAATGTGAACGAGTTGCGGCTAACGTAGCCGCAAGTGCGTGTAACCGAGCCGTTGTTTGGAACGTTCCGTCTAGTAGTACATAGAGGTCGTTCTATTCAACCCGAGTCAGAGGTTTGGCGTTAGGTTAGATTATCAAATGTTACAACAACTAATAAAACCCAATAAAAAAGTGCCGTCCATATTAACCTAACGTGACATATTTCCGTCTTAAGTGCATACATTACATTCCCCAATTCAGTTCCCTGCTGATATCTCAATGTGGAACTAAAAGCCGTTGGGTCTAGAAACTTTACAGAGGTTCCTATATTGACATACACGTTTTTTTATTATCTTAACATTAAATACAAATATACAATCTGCTGTCTATTTACTAATTACAACAACAAAAATTATGGGAAGGGCCCTATACAGATCAAATATCGGTTAGGGTGTACAAAAGGGGGCGCTGAAAACGCCAATCAGAGATTTTTTTCCCATAGCGTCCCCTTTTGTACACTCTGACCCAAATATCTCCTCCAGCTCTGCAGAGTTTTTAATAGTACCGAGGATGCTAGCTGCGTTACCCCTTTGAATGTCCAGGCTGACGCGGCTGACAGAAAAGGACCTGGCTCGACGGTCGCCGGACTTTTCCTTCAGAACTTTGCCAATATTCGACGCAAACTTCTTGACCTCCGGAGCCCAACAGCCAAGAGTCCCGGAAGGAGGTCACGCAGGGAGGAATCCTATATTGTTATTATCCGAAACTGTATCTATAGGTCAGTGCTATATTGAAATTTATATAATAATAACTCTAAAACATAAGCCAAACATAACTAAACATTAAAAAATAGAAATACTACTAACAAAAAACTACAAGTAATAAAAAAGGCCGTCGAGGTGGTCGCACTGGGGCATTGTGCCCAGAAGGCTGGCGACGTTCCCTCTTTGTATGGCCCAACTAATGCGTTGCCTGAGGTACTGGCCAGCCCTCTGGTCACCGGAAGCTTCTATGAGGCGCGAAGACAGCTCGTTTATCAACAGGGCCCCAGTGTCTCCACTCCGACGGGTATCTATAGTTCAACACGCTAGGTACTAAATAAAAAAACCAACCTTGTCGCCTGCACTTGCTATTGCAATTATACAGAATTTCTGAAAAGTACCTAAATGACGTCACTCAAGTTGCGATAACAATATATAGGTATGTATGCACGATCACTGATTTCAAAGCACTGGGCTCACTCAACTCAATAAATGCAAGCAGCAAATATAAAACAAAGAATAGTATTCAATCTAATCTATTCTTATACTAGCTTTACAGTTTGTTTTTAAAAGGGAATTTCCCTAATGTTATACATTTGCAACAGGCGAGCGTTTTATCTTCTTTCACTTTTAACAGCCAGCCATCGCTGCGCACGCGCACACACTGACTCGATAGCAGTGTTGGACTGAGCCACTCTGAGACAGATAGTTAGTACACAGACAATAAAAATATAGTATTCCTTGAAAATTATTGTTCACTTTTGAATTGAGATAAAAATTAATACTAAACAGTACACTTATAATCATATTTAAACTGATGTATTGACCTACTGATTAAAACCACATTGGCATATTAATTTAGAAACTGGCAAGTTCGTCAAAATTTATAAAAATATTACATTTATAAAAATACTAGCGTCCACGACTTCGTCGGCATCCACAACTTAACATCACAAATTATTATGTATTTCCCAACGATATCTATGTACTAATAGATGGAGCATTGCAAACAATAGCTCTGTTCCACGCAAGTAGCCACAACTCTTTCACATTCACAAAGAAACTTGTGCAGTTACTACGCAGAACATTTAATTATCTAATAAATAAAATCGTAAACTTCGCGTGTCTGTACATTGAAGATATTTGCAAAAAAAAAATTGGGGGGTCTAAGGATAAGCAACAGAACACATTTCTATCATTTTTGAAATTTTTGTCTGTTTGTCTGTTTATCTGTTTGTCTGTTTGTCTGTTTGTCTGTTTGTCTGTTTGTCTGTGAGTTTGTGCACGCATCACTTAAAAACTACTGATCGGACTTTGATGGACTTTTCACAGAAATATGGGGCTTGATTTGGTGTAACATATAGGCTTTATTTCATTGCAATCGGTGCAGTCAATCAAAAGTTATGGGAATTTATAGTTTCCGAAAACTCACATACGCTGCGAGAAGTGTAGGGTGCAAATGCTCGATTGAATTCGTGAGCGGTAGCGGGAGCGGGTATCGTACCAATGTAATGTGAGATTTTGAAAACTATAAATTCGCATAACTTTTGATTGAGTTAGTCGATTACGATGAAAAATCTGGAGCTGGATCTGGAGCTGGAGCTGGATCTAGAGCTAGATCTGGAGCTGGAGCTGGATCTGGAGCTGGATCTGGAGCCGGACCTTTAGCTATACCTGGATCTGGACCTGGACCTGGACCTGGACCTGGACATGGACCTGGACCTGGACCTGGACCTGGACCTGGACCTGAACCTGAACCTGAACCTGAACCTGAACCTGAACCTGGACCTGGACCTGGACCTGGACCTGGACCTGGATCTAGACCCGGACCCGGACCCGGACCGGGACCAGGATCGGGACCTAGACCTGGACCGGGACCGGGACCTGGACCTGGATCTGGATCTGGACCTGGACCTTGACCTGGACCTGGACCTGGACCTGGACCTGGACCTGGACCTGGACCTGGACCTGGACCTGGACCTGGTCCTGGACCTGGACCTGGACCTGGACCTGGACCTGGACCTGGACCTGGACCTGGACCTGGACCTGGACCTGGACCTGGACCTGGACCTGGACCTGGACCTGGACCTGGACCTGGACCTGGACCTGGACCTGGACCTGGACCTGGACCTGGACCTGGACCTGGACCTGGACCTGGACCTGGACCTGGACCTGGACCTGGACCTGGACCTGGACCTGGACCTGGACCTGGACCTGGACCTGGACCTGGACCTGGACCTGGACCTGGACCTGGACCTGGACCTGGACCTGGACCTGGACCTGGACCTGGACCTGGACCTGGACCTGGACCTGGACCTGGACCTGGACCTGGACCTGGACCTGGACCTGGACCTGGACCTGGACCTGGACCTGGACCTGGACCTGGACCTGGACCTGGACCTGGACCTGAACCTGGACCTGGACCTGGACCTGGACCTGGAGTGGGAGCGGGAGTGGGATTGAGAGTGTGATTGAGAGTCTGAGTGGAAGTGGGATAGTGAGCGGAAGTGGGAATGGGAGCGGATCCTGTAGTCCACGCGAGCGGAGCCGCGGGCACAGCTAGTTACTAAATATTGACGCTACGGTTAAATAATGTCAATATTAAGTAAAAAGATCGTTGTTTCCCGTAGGAATGAGATGTTTTTTCGGGATGAAAACTATCCTGTGCCCTACTCCAGGGCCTAACCTATATGTGGGCAAAGTTTCATCCCGATCCGTCCAGTGGTTGAAGCGTGATTGAGTAACAAACATGCAAACTTTCGCATTTATAATATTAGTAGAATGTAAAGAACATGAATCGACATGGAATCGAATACCAATTTTGTGTCGGTGTTGCCACTATGGTGTCTAATAAAATTCACAACTCGAAACTCCTAGCAAGTATAGTACATCATCTTATAATTAATCCTTAGCTTAGCTTTTTTTTCTTTTTAAAAAATAAATTGTCTCTCTCTGACATTTAGTAAATACTATAATTATAGTATAGAATGCAACCCTGCGGGGTTTCAGGGATCTATTCCGTAAGCGTTTCGTTTCTATCTACTTAAAATCGCTCATATACGCTTTATAACAGTCGATGTATATTAATTTACCTATGCATATGAACTTTAAATTATCCACTTTATGGGGTAAACAACTGCTACCTGGCAAGCTCTCTGTGCTGAAAATAGCTGTGAAGGGCTGTTCCCGCGTTTTTTAGAGAACAATGTGTTGTGTATTTGTTTTTCCAAAATAATGTATACTTCGATTTTTGGTGTTTAATAGTGATAGTATATTATACAACAAATGTTTGTGATTGTGTACACTATGAAGGAAATGTAAATAAACGTGTCTTAGCTGATCTTTTTAAAACAGTGAACTTCCTAACCTCAAACTTTATTAAAGCTTGCTATCAACTTTAGTATGGTAAAATATTGAATGAAGTGAAAAAACTATATACGACTGGCTCAAAAGGACTTTGCTTCCAGAGCCGTAAAACATATTATAATAAGAATAATAGAAAATGGCTGTCTTTCTGGCTTGGCTTTGGCCTGAAAATATTTAGTGTGTAGTCAAAGTAAATAATTAATATTTAAAAGGCGAAACATTGCCAAATCAGAGCAAAAAGTAAACGAAAGTAAGAATTTCTAAAGCAAGAACAAAGCTACAATATACTTCAGTCAAAATATTAGAAAATGGGTAAATAAATGTTTTACATAATAAGTAAATGATTTTATTATCAGCATTAAGTTTTGTACTGTATACTAATTCAAATTATTGACATCAATGGAAATACTGCGTAAACCGAAGCGACTTGGTTTCTTTATAATCAATGAAAAGATCTCTTATCAATGAAATATAACCAGCATTTGCTTTGCTGGTGATAAAAATTAGAACTAAATATTTCCCATACAATTCTGACGCAACATCACTGCTTATAGTTACCACTGGCACCGCCACTGAACGGCACAAGTAACTTGGTAAAACAGAGCAGACAAAAATAATATTAGGTTTTTCCCCTTATTGTAAACCGTTGATAGCGCTGTATGTGGCTGTGTGATGTCAAGTTCAAAGTACACTTGCAATACAGATAAAGCTTCTCACATACTGGTGTTGCAGACGGTGGTAGTTATTAGAACCGCGGCAGGTTTTTGAACTGGTGAATCTAATACCGGCAATACAATCGATTCCGGTAGGTCTAAATTTTTGTTTCTGAAGTTGCCAATAGATGACGTTGGATTTATTTCATCTGTCATTGTTAATTGACTCTGAATACCTACTCCCAATGCAATGTTTAGTAGATCGGTAGTTTTTTAAAACGATTTATTGCTCTTGCTTCACAAGCCGCGCCATCTATAGTGTAGACGACCAACGACGCATTAAAAACTAAATTATTAATAAAGAAATAAGTATTATGTTTACTTAACATAAATACTAATCTACTTACCTTATATACTAACCTGGTAGCTCTGCGGAGCTGCAAGTAACCATAGGTACTTGATGTCTTATGTAAATAAAATTACTTACAAACGCAAGGGATGCCCGTGCTTATTACCTGTCTCGTGTGCGAATTTAATAGCATATTTTGCTTGTCGCTCGCAGCGACCCCCAGTCCCTGCCAGCCGCTGCTGATTGATGCTGCCGCGTCGTCGCTTAATCGCCGCATGTCGCGCTAGTCCGAGGGAAGCTTTACAGATAATTTTATATAGGCGTTGCTACGCTTGCCAGTGCGAGTGCGGTACCTATTTGCTTGCTCAGTCTGGACTCTGGCGGCGTGCGCGCGCGCAGATTGTAGTTGTGCGTTTCGTGTGATATTCCTGTGTTAAGTAGTTTATTTATTTCTTTTTCTTTTGCACCTCGAGAGACCGCCGCGCCGTTGGGTAAGTAAACGGTTGGAGTTATGATAATTAGCGCTCTGTGATAAATGACAAAGATAGTATACTTATTACTAGTAAATGATTGTCAAAAAACAACAATAAAGCTAGATACTGCGCAAATCTTGATCAGAGTGTACAAAAGGGGGCGCTATGGAAAAAAATCTCTGATTAGCGTGAAAGTGAATGTAAACGATTTGCGGCTCTCGAGCCCGTAGTTGCGTGGAACAGAGCGATTGTTTGGAACGCTCCATCTAGTAGTACACAGAGATCGTTGTCTACGCCGGAGTTAATTTTTTCCATAGCGCACATTTAATTAGGTATTTACCAAATATTGACGCTATGTATACAAAAGGGGGCGCTATGGAAAAAAAAACGTCGGCGTAGATATCGATACTCGTCTGCTCCAACTTCCGTCGGTTCTGCGACAGGTTTGAGCCGCTCACTGCCCCTTCAGCTTGCTAATTCTTTCGGCTATATCAGTCACCTTTGTTCTTCGTCGGATCCCTCATTACTAATCATATCCTTCAAACAAACCCCGAACATATCCCTCTCCATAGCTCGCTGAGAGACTTGAAACTTGTGGATCAGGCCCACCCTCAGTGTCCACGCGTCTCCGCGCTATAAGTTCATGACAGGCAGGAACCACTTGTAATATAAGTAATGATAAAATAATATATTAAAACACTGTTTATTTACTTTTAAATTAATAGGTTGGGGGCATATGGGAACGATTTGTTGTTGTCAATGTTATGCAAGATAAAGTAATTTATCTAAGTATAATCTTTCTCACATCATGTAGATAGTGTTTCTACTTTAAATCGATTTTGAAATAGCATGTTAAGCTTGTTTGCTAGTAATTAGATTCCTTTCTAATCTGCATTAAAAAATAAAATACACATCAAAAATTGTAGGGACAATTTAGTGCCATATTGTGCGATTTCTAACCTCACTAGAAATGTGGGTTGGGGCGTTGAGTTGAGATAAAGGAAAGGGGGCACTGAGGAAAAATAAAAAATTTTGGCCTTTGTAAAATTTCTTCGTCAGGGACTCAGGGTCGCAGAAAAAAATGTTGTCGACAAAAGTTGCTCACCAGGTTGCTCTCTGTCCATTGCCATAAAAAATAGGGTGATATATGGACATCGAAAAACTTCCGAAAATTTTCTAAGTCGCTGACACGAAAAAAATTTTAAGTTCAAAAATTGTTTTTCTTTTTTTTCATACATAAGCTGTTTGTCGCCTCCTAGAACCAATGGCATCAAAAAAAATGATTCCAAAATGTCGCCCCTACACAGGTACCTTGCTTTTGTGCACTGACCAGATTTCTGTATGTGTACGGTCGACAAAAAAATCTGTCCCATCCAAGTACCTATTTTGCGCGATGTCAATGTGCTGCATTATAATTTTTTATTATTTATGTATTAATTTTTTCTCCTGAAATATGTGGTTTATTCCAATAATCCCCTGCGAATTTAATTTTATTTTTTTCTTTATAAAACAAATACAACTAATTAGATAATCAGTCTTTAATTTTTAAAGCACAATTTTCACCTGTGTGGACACAAAATCTTGCGTTGATTAAAATATCACAGAAAATCATATTTATTCTTCAGGAACTAAGTTACTGAAGAATAACTATTAAATACACACATATGTGGCCACATATGAAAATTATAATGTCTTTACCCGTTTAGATTTTAAGTCATTTTGGAGAATACTTTGGCATTTTGAAGGCGCAACATTTAATATTGCGAGTTCGTTTCCGTTTATTCACTGCAGTAGAAATCATAGATGCAGTGTTCCAAACAATCGCTCTGTTCCACGCAAGTAGCCACAACTCTTTCACATTCACTTTGAAACTTGTGCAGTTACTACTCAGAACATTTAATTATTACTAAATATTGACGCTATTTACCCGTAGCGTTTCAAAGTGAGTGTGAACGAGTTGCGGCTCCCGGGCCCGCAGTTGCATGGACCAAAGCGATTGTTTAGAACGCTCCATCTAGTAGCACATAGAGATCGTTGTGATAAACTGGTTTGCCGTTTTGATCTACTTCATCAAAATATTTAAAGGGGAAACCCCCGTTTGTTTCGTTGGTTTGGTGGTGACGTGTTGTCTTTAAGGTACAGATACACATGCTCAGTAGTCGCACGAGAGCATGCGATTTTCAAGCAAGTGTATACAGCGCGTGCGAATAATGAGCATGCGACTTATCCTGTGATAGGTGTATCCGTATCTATAATTCAAATTGTGTTCTTACGTCGTTAACAAAGTGGATCCATATTTGGCTATATTGATCACGATACTGGCGTTTATTGACTAGTGTGTTGGGCTTTATCCCAGTCCCTAATTAATAACTTTTCGTTTCATTTGGTAACTTTGTAACTGGCGTAAGTGCCGTGTGGTTTCCGGTAGAGTAGAATAGGACCACTCCAACTCTTCCCGTGGCTGTAGTACAAGGCGACTGAGGGAATACATTATAAAACATCAATCAGGCCTCCCCAACCCGTCTGGCCAGCGCGGGAAGTGTAGGCCAAATCCTCCGTCTGTCTCCGGCAGGTGAGAGAGGGTTGTACTCCTGCAGTGGAGACAAAAATAACCTGATGATAGATGGATGATGGCAACTGGCTACGAAATGGGGATCGCGTCGTCCCATTTGGTAACTAAATTTCATATGTGGTTACAAAGGGGGACCATAATTATTTTCTATTCTGTAACCGAAAAAAGGTTCTTTTTTCTATTTTGATAAATACCATGTTACATCATTGCAATTCTGAGTTATGAAGATAGAATGTATGTAGGTTGGTTGTTGTCAACGTTTTTATATCCTGATTAGCAAAACCCTCAATATAGACTACTCTAAGTGCCTGTAAATTATTACACTGATAAGAAATAGTGATAGCTGATGATAAGACCACTTCTTCCTTTCCAATTCCAATCGACCGCTTTGTTTTTCTAGTGGTTCGGTTGTTTGACTCGAGTTCCCGAAGTCGTAGCTTTGATTCCCACTAGAAATAAAACAACTTATTGCAAGAAATGTACATGAGTGTTGACGCGGATCCTTCGATAGCTCACTTCCTTGGTAGATAAATAACACTCCACCAAAACACTATATATAGAATCACCAGGATATATTGGACAGGAAGGACTTACCAGATTCACTGCAACTCCTCGCTCCAACGTTCGTAAAATCGGTGCGCGGTCGCGACGCGGATTAAAAAAGCAGTGCGATGTCCAGCAATGATGCGCATGTGTCGAACAGGCTCAGGGAGCGGGGGTGATAGTTTTTACTATAGCCTCGCGAAGATGAAAATACTCGCGTCTTTACAAACTGCTGAGCAAATTGGTAAAAGTAAAGGTACTGTTAGGAACCAATCAGCATTAGTAGATGCGATTTCAATATAGCGCATTTTGGTGCATACAATGAGGATAATTCACATTATAAGATTGTTTATTTTTAGTTAGTATGACGTATGAGCTATACATTACAGAGCATTTTATTTTATAAATTATTAAGATCCATCAAGAATTGACGAAGTTATTAAAGTTTATTTAACGCAACTTTTCAAAACGCGCGCGCTTTGTATGCCGACGTAACTTGTTACAACCCGCACGTAATATTCGCCCTCGCGCTCGGATTTCATTTGGTAGAGCGGTGCGCGCGTGTTTTGTATACGGTAGACTGCGCTTGTGTGCACTTTCCGCGACGCGCCGTATGACGTCACTTCCGGTCACTTCCGTTTTTAGAACTGGAAATTACTGTATCTTCGTCATATTTGATCCGATTTTTTCATAATTTATTGGGGTTTTTAACGCTTAATGTCTGCATACTTAACAAAAAATCGTGATTTCAATAAGCCTTTCGTTCCGATTCGTTACTGGTTACAAAGTGGGATATGTAATTTCCCTGTTCGAAGCCAGTAACAAAATGTGACTCCTTCATCCCATCAGTTTACATCTACCGGAAATTTTAGAAAATTAAAAAAATTAGAAAATCGTTATTATACGTATTTGTAACGTATTAGAGTAGATAATAGAATAATCTTGTTATTGGACAAGTGCCCTTTTCATAATAGGTGGTTACTCACAATACTGCAGCCCATAACTCAAAAGGTAATTTTTATTTTATTTTTTTATTTTACAGAGATCGACCACGATGTCTAAACATTATTCAAATTCCGACTATGACAGCAGCGATGATGACGGCAATGCTGCATATAATACTTCATTCCCTCCCATGAATCAATTTCCACCTTACTCTGGAGGCAACAATGCCCCACCTTACCCAGCAGGCAACAATGCCCCACCTTACCCTGGAGGCGACAACGCCCCAAATTACCCTGCAGGCAACAATGACCCAAATTACGCTGGAGGTAACAACGCCCAAAATTACCCCGCAGGCAACAATGCCCCAAATTACGCTGCAGGTAACAATGCCCCAAATTACCCTGCAGGCAACAATGCCCCAAATTACGCTGCAGGTAACAACGCCCCAAATTACCCTGCAGGCAACAATGCCCCAAATTACGCTGGAGGTAACAACGCCCAAAATTACCCCGCAGGCAACAGTGCCCCAAATTACGCTGGAGGTAACAACGCCCCAAATTACCCTGCAGGCAACAATGCCCCAAATTACGCTGGAGGTAACAACGCCCAAAATTACCCCGCTGGCAACAATGCCCCAAATTACGCTGGAGGTAACAACGCCCCAAATTACGCTGGAGGTAACAACGCCCCAAATTACCCTGCAGGCAACTATGCTCCAAATTACTCTGGAGGAAACTACCCAAATAACACAGGAGGAAATAATTATGGAGGAGGCGACTATGGACCAAGTCCGGGCAGAGGAAGAAGGGGCAGAGGCTCTGGATCAAGAGGACAGGGTAGGGGCTCATCAGGTCAAGGGGCAGGCTATGATCCTAACTCACACGGTCAAGGCAGAGGATATGGTCAAAACTCACCAGGTCGGGGTAGAGGTGGTTCCTACTCACAAGGTCGGGGTAGAGGTGGTTCCAACTCACAAGGTCAGGGTAGAGGCTATGACCCCAATTCACCAGGACAAAGCAATGGCCAAGGACAGGATGCTGACGGTGAACTGCGTATGGCTCTAGTGAGAATGCCAACTTGCCGAAGGGATCGTGACCGTGTGGAGATCACAGTACCAGTAAGTATCTTCTACTTATTCTTGGCAATTATTTACTGCTGGATACAGATGACGATCGGGTTTTTATGGTTTAAAACCAATCATCATCATCAGGTTATTTTTGTCTCCACTGCAGGAGCACAACCCTCTCTCATCTGCCGGAGACAGACGGAGGATTTGGCCTACACTCCCCGCGCTGGCCAGACGGGCTGGGGAGGCCTGATTGATGTTTTATAATGTATTCGCTTAGTCGCCTTGTACGACATCCACGGGAAGAGTTGGACTGGTCCTATTCTACTCTACCGGAAACCACACGGCAAAATAAAACCAATAGACACCCATAAACACCCAATATGGTTTTTTTTTCAAATCTAACTCCTAACTCGCCACCACCGAACTTATTGTGGCACCCTACTTTTTAATAACTTTCGACTGCCGCGTGGTTTCCGGTAGAGTAGAATAGGACCACTCCAACTCCTCCCGTGGATGTCGTATAAGGCGACTGAAGGAATACATTATAAAACATCAATCAGGCCTCCCCAACCCGTCTGGCCAGCGCGGGGAGCGTAGGCCAAATCCTCCGTCTGTCTCCGGCAGATGAGAGAGGGTTGTGCTCCTGCAGTGGAGACAAAAATAATCTGATGATGATCCAGTGTCTGACGAGGGAACCGACGAAGCTCTCGTCAATAGCTGGGCTCTAGTACAGCGATCTCATTTGCTAGAAATCTAGTTACTGATAGAACACCGTTGGTACTGGTACGAATTGAATGTAAAGTTAGACTTATGAAATTGACAGATCATTCTGTATGGGTAATTGACTTACATAAAAATACGAAGCCTCCATTCTTTTACACTAGGCAACCTCCCAATGCGTGTGCAAGCGACCTGCGGCGACGGAGTTCATCGCCCTGCGCCCTGGAGGCCCGATGAGCGGAAGGGAGTACAAGATAGTCAGCGATGAGATGCACAAAACCATCAGGCACCACGCCAGTCAAGCCTTCTCCAGATATAATATCATTAAGGTAATCTTACGTTTATTTGTGAGGCAAGAGGCTTGGCGGTATGACAATCGGGCCCTCCACCTCCTATGGTCTTTCGACATCTAGGTCACACAGGCCGAATCACGGGGGAGGTACTCGGTACTTGCTCAGGTGCTCTTTGTTGGAGCACCCGGCTTGATCGCCCTGCATATAAAATAATCATGGTTTTGTCCTCTGTACGGCAACTCTCTCTCAGGGGCGCGACACCACGCTTACGACTTCGTTGTCGGGCTGCTCAGTCAATATGTCAAGTCAAATTGAGTCAATAAAGTCGTTGACAATCGGGCCATGGAAACTCGGCACTCCGCTAGTGTCGGACGCCATATGCTGGAACGGCGGAAATGCCAAACGCCGGAAATATATTGATATCAGCTCCAGCATCCTTTTCATGTCCGCTGCGATGGATACCCTGGGGCCCGGAGGCGAAAAACTTAATTGCGGCGCTTTCCACTCGCCTCATAGAGGCTTCCGATGACTAGAGGGCTGGTCAATACCACAGTCAGCGCATTACCTTGGCCATACAGCGAGGGAACGTTGCCAGCCGTCTGGGCACAACGTCCCAGTGTGAGCATCTCGACGGAATGTTGTACCAACCTGTAAATTCCTATTTTGTTTTTATAAATACTAGTTTATTAGGGTTCATTAAGTAAAATAAAAGTAAAACGCACTTGAGGGCAGCTGCGGGGGGGGGGGGGGGGGGATTGCCCCGTACCCCTCCTCCTGACTCACGACCGAAGCATTATGAATTTGTTTTTACAGATGGAAAAGATAAAGAACTGCTGCCTGTGGAAGAGGTACAGAAACCTTCAGGCGTTTATGGCCAAAGCCAACGTGAATGAGCCAACGAAAGTTAACGAGCGCATGCTGTTCCACGGGTCATCAGTTGTGAATACCATCACTGCTTCCGGGTTTGATGAGCGTCACGCTGATAAAGGTAAATAAATTTAACATAATAGATATTATACATACGTACATAATGCTCACGCCTTGATCCCAGAGGCTGCATTGCCATTTTGCGCGGTCTCGACACATCTCACTAGCCTCACTCACATTCATCAACCTCCTCACGCACCTACTTTTATTCTTCTCATTGCGCACCCCAGTCTTTTTGAATGCGTCACCAATTTGATCCTTGAACGTCCTCCTAGGACGACCTCTAGCTGTAGTTTCTTCCACATTCGCAACTGTAAATCTCTTTTAACACTCTTCTTTCACTCATATGCTTGAAATGTCCAAACCAACGCAACAGTCCCCTTTTCTCCCTCTCACGTATCACTGTATTCCTCACTCAGCCACATCACTCAATAAATCTTATAAGATTTATTTCTTCCACGCTACTTTTTGTCGATGTTTACCCGACCTAGACTCGGCGGGAAGCGAGTAAGCGTTTATAGTTTTTGCACTATATTGCAAATTGTTGGTACGCGTGTCGCGCCTAATTCACCATTCTATCTTGATAGGATTTCTATGATTATTTATATTATTTTAAGACGCAAATGCGTTTGCTTTTATATTACATACTGGTTTGGATTGGAATGAAATAAACAAAGGTTTTAAATGAAAGTTTTTCTATTTTGACAGGTGGATTATTCGGTGCCGGAATATACTTCGCCGAACAGTCTTCTAAGAGCAACCAGTACGCGTTCGGAGCACTTGGAAAAGGTTGTTCAGCACATAAGAGAACGGACTGTTACAACTGCGAGAGGTAAGAAGAAATATTAGCTACCCTCCCCTCTGCTCCCCTCCCCCGCCCCTCCCCCCTCCCCCTCCCCCTCCCCCTCCCCTCCCCCTCCCCTCCCCATCCCCGGTTCTCAATTCGACGGTATGTTTTTTTTGTATGTTTGTTACGCGATTACTCCGCCAATTGTGAATTGATTTTGAAGATTCTTTTTTTTGTATAGTGTGTAGCCAACAACATTACCGTCAGATAGGGTTGCCCTACGTCCGGGTTTCCCCGGATTTGTCCTAGTTTACGGGGCATCCGGGGAGCGTCCGAGCGAGGTTTTAGGTAGCCCGGGTTTTAAAGTTTTCAAGTTAACGCTTGCTAGTTTCTTAAAATGTTTAGAAGATTTCTTCTGTTTTATAACTTTAAGAATATTCTGTTTTGTTTCTTTACAATTACATAGGTATTTAGTCTAAAATTTTATGAAAATAAATAAAAAGTTGATTTATAACAATTAAAACTATTTTTACGAGTATTTTACTGAATAACTTAAAAAAACTCCGTTGACATGTCCGGGTTGTACGCTCCAAAATATGGAGTTTCTTGCTTGTTGTCCTGGTTGGCAGATTTTAGAGATAAATAGTTGTCAGATAATATACTTACAATAAATATTTGTCCCTTTATAGAAAAATGCTGCTGTGCCGAGTTTCATTGGGGAAGGTTTGCAACAAAAAAAGTCCGGAAAAGTTTGCGCACGCCCCACCGGGGTTCAACTCCGTGAAGGGGGAGCCGACCCCCGGGGGCCTGCAGTATTCGGAGTTTTGCATCTATAGGGGGGAGCAGGTGGGTAATATACAATGTGTCCCAGAAACTTGCCTGAAGGCGAATGCGTGGCGGAGGCGTGACGGTAGCGGTACACTTCATACATGTCACGTTTACTGTACTCTGTGTGACGTGTCTCATCTATACATATAATAAAAGAGTAGAAAAACAAAAGAAAAGCGAATCTGTACATTGAAGTTAAAAAAAAAATTTCACTGCCCGGACGTTACTGAAGACCAGTAGAGTCCAAAAATATAATTAAAAAATTTCTTATCTGTCTGTATGTATGTATGTATGTACGGGCTAATCTTGGAAACTGCTGAACAGAATTTGACGGCGTTTTCACTGTTTAATAGCTTTGAGTTCGGGCCTCATACTGGTATAAGTCATATCTCAATAAAATGTCAGGATGCTGATATACAAGTTGACCTCTCATTTCATATCATTTGTATGAAAGTGTAGTTCAACATTACTGGTCGTTGCAAGAACTTGACAGAAAGTGACAGAGATGTTTTAAAGTTCATTTATAGATTTATTTTAGCTGATGTATTTCAGGTATTTCCACAAGTCTCGATACAAAAAGTTCGCTATTCGATAATTAGTGGCCCTGTATTAGACCGGTGATCGTCGACAATGTCAATATCGAAGCTGTTCAGGAGTACGTCTGCCTAGGACAGACAATATAGTTGGGTAGGATCAATTTCAAAAGCTGACAGAAGATTCATTTAGGGTTAGGTAGGTTAGGTAGGGTCCAGTTAGGGTGGGCAGTATTCGGAAAACTGCGTCAAGTCTTTACGTCACCTATTCCACAATGTTTAAAGACAAAAATCAGTGCGTCCTGCCTGTCATGATTACAGCGCGGAGACGTGGACACTGATGGTGGGCCTGATCCACAAGATTCAAGTGGCTCTGCGAGCTATAGAGAGGGCAATGCTCGGGGTCTCTATGAGGGATATGATTCGTAATGAGGAGATCCTATGAATAACGAAGGTGACCGACATAGCCGAAAGAATTAGTAAGCTGAAATAGCAGGTCACATCTGTCGTAGTACCGAACGGCCGTTGGGGCAGACGGGTTCTAGAGTGGGACGCGACGTCCCACGCGCAGGGTGGGACGCCCTGCCGCCAAGTGTATGGACGACCTGAAGATGGTGGCCGGAAGCGGCTGGATCTGTAGGGCGTTGTGGCATTCATTGGGGAAGGCATGTCCAGCAGTTTGACAGACATTTTGTTGTACAGTTAATTGGATATGCAACATAGGAAGGGAATAGGAGGGGAAGGAAGTCGGATAGAAAAGAATAGAGGGATTAGGGTAAGAGAGGAAAGATGAGGGGGCAGTGGTAAATAAAGGGTGTAGGAAGGGGTGGGGGAAAGGGTTTTCAATGTTATGGGAAGGGGATGGAGAAGGAAAGAAAGAAAGGGTATGGAAAGGACAAATTGAAGGAGGGGGGGGGGGGGGGAAGGAAATATCACCTAATTTGCACAATATTAAAATATAAAAAATTATTGATTATATGATAATCTTTTAATTCATGATATATGTAAATGTCAACTTTATTTAAAAAAAAGCGGCCAAGTGCGAGTCGGACTCGCCCATGAAGGGTTCCGTAGCAGCAAGTAACATAATATAAAAGTTATTGTAGTTCGTTGTAACTGTGATCGATGTTTTAATAATAGTATTGTGGTTTACGATTTATGACGTATTAAAAAAAACTTTTTACTAGATCTCTTTCAAACCAATTTTCGGTGGAAGTTTGCATGGCAATGTACATCATATATTTTTTTTAGTTTTATCATTCTCTTACAGGGGGGGGGGGAAACATTTTACCACTTTGGAAGTGTCTCTCGCGCAAACTATTCAGTTTAGAAAAAAATTATATTAGAAACCTCAATATCATTTTTGAAGACCTATGCACACGTATGGGTTTGATGAAAAAAAAATTTGAGTTTCAGTTATAAGTATAGGGAACCCCCAAAATTTAATGTTTTTTTTTTTCTATTTTTGTGTGAAAATCTTAATGCGGTTCACAGAATACATCCACTTACCAAGTTTCAATAGTAAGTTCTTATAGTTTCGGAATAAAGTGGCTGTGACATACGGACGGACAGACAGACAGACATGACGAATCCATAAGGGTTCCGTTTTTTGCTATTTGGCTACGGAAACCTAAAAAACTGTGGTCCAACGGGCGAAACGCCGCCGGAACGCTAATTTTTACCCGACTTCAAAAAAGGAGGTTCTCAATTGGATAGTATGTTTTTTTATGTATATTAATATTTTTAATGCATAGCCAGATTAATAGATTTCTTTTAGGATTTAGTAACACGTAATACATAAGAATGTGTAATGTTAAGTTGTCCACGCGGACGAAGTCGCGGGCAACAGCTAGTACTAAATAGAACAATACAAAAAACCGGAGCACGCCTCCGCCACGGCTTCGCTTTTTGTGTATTTCGGGCTTTAGAGCGACACGGCCATCTCCGGAACTCTCCGGGTCTCCCCAGCTTGCTGCGATATAACCAACCCCCCCCCCCCCCCCCCCCCTCCCCCCATCTTCCCGTGGGTGTCGTCAAGGCGACTAAGGGATTGCCCAGGAACAGGCATCAGCGTTCTCTTAAGCATATAATAACAATGTATATAAAAATATAAAAATAAAATTTTCATAAACTACTCTTATGTCGCAGTTTAAATTCAAAATTGTATGCCCATAAATTCTTTGACAGATCATTACTGCGATCACCAGTCCGCCTGCCAAGCGTGGTGATTATGGTAAATTCCCCAAATGGACAGCCCACCAAAAGTGGCATTCTATTGGGGAGGCTTGTGTTCAGCAGTGGACGCATTTCGGCTGATGCTGAGGCATCTCTAGAGGTCTCTCTAAAGGACAGGAGCACAGATAACTAAAGTCTTCGACATAGCACAAAAGTTAGTATGTTGAAATGGCAGTGGGCTGGTCACATATGTCGGAGAACCGATTACCGCGTAAACGAGTTCTCGAGTGGAGACCGCGACTGGGACGCCCCCTGGCTAGATGCAGCGACGATCTGGGTAGGGCGGCTGGCAGAGACTGGATGAGAAGAACCGAGGATCGGGTTCAGTTGGAGAGGCCTATGTCCAACAGTAGACTCTTTCAGGCTGATGATGATAAGGCATTCTATGTAATAGTATATTTTGTTTCACATACGTAGCAAGTGTTTGTTTTTTTCATTTATAGGTACACGTGACTTGTTTCCTAACTGTTATTTATTTATTTTTCAGGCATATCCAGAGTACGTGATTACTTATAAAATCGTTAAGTAGTTAATCATTTAATTGGGCATAATGAAGTCTTTACAAACTCGAAAATATAGGTTGAGCTGCTGTAAAGTGTATTAATAAATAAAGTATGTTAGCTGCTGCAACAAGCTATTCGGTAGCATATAACCAACGATCTTTAAGTACTACTAGATGGAGCGTTCCAAACAATCTCTCTGTTCCATGCAAGTAGCCACAACTCTTTCACATTCACAATGAAACTTGTGCAGTTACTACGCAGAACATTTAATTATTACTAAATGTTGACGCTACGGTTAAATAATGTCAATATTTAGTAAATAATTAAATGTTCTGAGTAGTAACTGCACAAGTTTCATTGTGAATGTGAAAGAGTTGTGGCTACTTGCGTGGAACAGAGCGATTGTTTGGAACGCTCAATCTAGTAGGACATAGAGATCGTTGCATATAACAAGAAGTCAGGAAATTGGGTAAACAAACGTGCCTTTGATAATTATTACTTGTTACCGCAGTAACGAAATGAGTTCTTTACTATAGTGCCACAGTTACCGTTATATTATAGAAAAACATTACTCTTTGTGTAAAATAACTTACTTTTTAGGGATGGTACTCTATCCGTAATATGCTTTTTACCTTTTTTGTATATCTAAGTAACTTTTATATGTATAGATTTAATGTTACTCTGTTTGTAGGATACTTTTAACGATTCTCTGCTGTATCGTAATATTCCTTAAGTTTTTATTTCTTTTATTTACACTACACATTTTATCATGATTATGAGTAGTTTTATACTTTTTTACATTACTACAGCGATCTCTATGTACTACTAGATGGAGCATTCCAAACAATCGCTCTGTTCCACGCAAGTAGCCACAACTCTTTCACATTCACTTTGAAACTTTTGCAGTTACTACTCAGAACATTTAATTATTTACTAAATATTGACATTATTAGCCTCAATGTTTAGTAAGAATTAAATGTTCTGAGTAGTAACTGCACAAGTTTCAAAGTGAATGTGAAAGAGTTGTGGCTACTCGCGTGTAACAGAGCGATTGTTTGGAATGCTCCATCTAGTAGAGATCGTTGCATTACTATAATTTTAGTCTGACTGACCAAAGTATTGAGTGTGGGAATTATGTCGAATTTTGACATGATTGATGACTTCTTGACGAAGTTAATATTTTTCTACGAATTTACTCTTGTTGTAAAATTATAGAAATCCTATCAAGATAGAATGGTGAAGTAGAAGCGACGCGCATGCCAACGATGTGTAATAATATTTGCAAAAACTATCAAACTCTTACTCGTTTCGTGCCAAGTCAAGGTCGGGTAAATATCGACAAAAAATCTGCAAAAATGCCATATTGCCCGATTTATAACTGAGTAACTGTATCAGTAGTGCGATTCTGTAAAAAGTTACTTTGCAACTCGACTTCTAAATTGCTTAGTAATTCAAATTCGTATCCCGTAAAGTTTACGGTCGTTCGATTTCTATACCAGCGCCGCACTTTCGGGCGCGACGGCGGGTTGTAACTACTGTTAAATGGACATGTTGACGTTTGTTTGTATGAGATGACGTTTAGAATCGTATCCTGTAGCAACATTACGCACGTCGTTCAATTCGAAACTCGTGCCTGCATTCGACGAAGTTTTAGTACTTTGTGCGTGAAAATTTGCACGAATATTGTGGAATTGCTGTAGAGAAATTCTGTAAAGCTTAACTTAGCAACCATAATCTAAATCCGCCGTGAGATTTCACATTTTCATTAATTAGAGTTCACAGTCGTTCGATTTCTATGCTAGCGCTACACTTTCGAGTGCGACGTCGTGTTGTAACTACTGTTAGTGGACATGTCGACTTTTGTTTGTATGAGATAAGTTTAGAATGGTATTTTATAGCAACATTACGAACGCTATTTCTATCCACGACTCGTACTTGTATTCGACTCGCAAAAAGTTACTATTTTGTGCGTGAAAACTTGATCGAATGTTGTGGAACTGGAAAATAAAAGTTATTCTATCGCAGAATAGTGGTTACTTGTGTTTAGTGACGTATTTTAAAGATGGCTCGTTCATTTCAATTCATAAGTTCAGTAGAAGAAGCTCACTATTATGATATCCAGCATCAATCTAATATTATACGTAAAATCAGCGAAAACGACTATGTGGAGGTTTATAGATTGTCGGAAGAATTAATTAATCAATTTGGACCTAATAAGAACAAAGGTACGTTTTTATAGCTTTCTTAATTATTATGCGACTTACCGTGTATTTTAAATGATATCACAAACAAATCATAACACTTATCTACTTGCAGATACTATCCACTATCATTCCTGGCTAATGATAGCTACCAAAAATGGTGAAAATAGTGCCTACATATTTGTCCCAATCCTTAACTTCACCTGTATAAACGACGTAGTGAAAGCCTTAACCATCCTATTACAGTGAAAAAATATACCTTTTCAGTTTCCACAAAATCGACAAGGCAGGTGTTAAATTAGAGCAAGCAGTAAAAGATATACTTTGTCGGAGCTGGAGCGTCAGTCAGCACACGGCAAATCCCTAATGTGTAATTTTATTGAGGCTTACCTATATTTAGCAGTGAACATATTTCGGCTGATGGTGATATACAAGGTGAGCCATTGCGGTGGGTAAGTATGAAGAAAAATCACCAGTGATACACTACTTGTATTAACAAGAAAAAAATCTAAGTTAGAAAAAATGTTTGACATGCAATGTTTTGACAAAGATTTCCTAAAATTCTCATACACAACTGGGAATCGAACCCCGTCATTTTCCTTAAACTAATCGCAAATTGTTTTCTTATTCACCTACCTATTATTATATTACTTTATTAGCTAAAAACTAATATAATAATTTTCATCTTTTGTGGGTATTTCATTTGTATGCAACTTTATTATTTTTCTTTTTAGGTAAATGCCTGTTTATTTTCAGGTGATTATGGATATGCATAGCGTGTCTTCACCATGATTCCTTTGGCTAATGTAGAAGAAGGTAGTCCAGAGGCTTTTATAATCAACAGCAGAAGACAGCCCGTAATTCAGTAGGACGAGCAATTGGTTTTACCACCTTGGTTGTTGTTGACAAAGAAAATATATTACTATTTGACGAGGACCATATAAATTGTTTTTTTTTCATCTGCCAATGGTTTTAAGCCCTCCTAAGCCACCTGTAATATGGTGGATATCAGGCAGCTAATATATATCACATAAATAGATAAATGCATACTTACGAGTACACACTCATGTAACATCCAGACACAAGGCAAAGACAAGCACTCATCATACAAAATATTTGCCCTGGGCAGGATTCGAACCCGCGATCCCGTGCTTCTATATCACAATATTGCGGAGCATATTAGGTATTATGTTATAGTATGTAGCTACAATTTTTGTCAGTTTTTATTTTTGTTACAGTACAATGTATGTTTGTGGAAGTAAAAAAAGTCAATTTATAATTATTTATTTAATCTGAATCAATTTCGCTTTCATCTAAATATTCCACGCCAGAAAAATCTTCATCCATGGCTTGGCTAAGCTGGAGCTTTATCCAATAGTCTGGCTGTCTTCAGGCGTGTCACTACTGCTGCTGTCATCTTGAGGGGTGTATGACTGACTATTCTGACAAAGTCGCCATACAAAGTTTGTCAGTCCTCTTTCATAACATTGCTTTTCTATTTTCATTACATGTTGGCATAATTTTCTCCAATCATCAACTGAAACCTCCAGAAATGATTTTTCAGCTGAAAAAAAAAATACACAATATAAACATTTGCAAATTAATTTAATATCATCTTATCTTTATGTACAGCTAACACAAATGCTCTTCACACAAATGTTAGCTATATCCTGGGCGGGATTCCAACTCGCGACCACGAACTTGGCAGGCAGGTGTACTACAGACTAGGCTACGGAACATAATAATAATAACTTTACCGTCTTGTATCTATACTCAATAATTTGATACAATAAAGTCATAGCACCTTAGAACACATAACTAAATATAATTCATTGATAGAGGGCGGTTATACTAACACTGCATTAGGGCAATACTTAGCTTATCATCATCAGGTTATTTTTGTCTCCACTGCAGGAGCACAACCCTCTCTCATCTGCCGGAGACAGGCGGAGGATTTGGCCTACACTCCCCGCGCTGGCCAGACGGGTTGGGGAGGCCTGATTGATGTTTTATAATGTATTATTCCCTCAGTCGCCTTGTACATCCATGAGAAGAGTTGGAGTGGTCCTATTCTACTCTACCGGAAATCACACGGCAAATATAATTAATTAAATAAAACCATAACATACCGGTCATTTCAGCAGCTCTTCTAAAAACATCGTTAGGAGATCGGACAACAAATTTCCGGCTTCGAGTTCTGGCAAACATCGTGTATACACTTTATAATAATATAGGACCTCTCTAGCGGAACTGCGGATTACAGGTTTGTTCATTTTTAACACGATTAATCACCACGAACGACCACAAATACAATATAAAAATAAATTACGTGAGCAGAATTGACACAACACGTACTGATTGATTTTTTTTGGTTGTTTCGTCCTTCGGACAGGCAAAGGTCGCTAGACTATACAGCCAGGTCATTTTTAGTAGGATTTCTTAGTTTTTTGCAGCTTATAATGCCGAAGCAAATTCTTATTTTTCCCGACACTGTGGTCTTGACATAATCACAGAAAGGGCAGAACCCCCTTACTAACGTTGATAGTAAACTTTAGTAAGGTTTGAGGTTAGGAAGTTTTGAGTTTGAGTTAAGAAAATCAGCTTAGTCACGTTTATATATGTTTCCTTCATAATGTACACACGCAGAGACACTTGTTGTATAATATACTATCCCTACTAAACACCAAAGCCCGATGTATACATTATTTTGGAAAAAACAAATACTCCAAAAAACGCGGGAACAAGCTCTGCGTACTGATTTGACGTGATTGACCATTGCGCAGCAGGGCTGTCAGATGAAAAAAATTAAAAATAGTATACTACCTTTGAAATAATGGTACGTTTAAATTATCCTCAAATTTTATTTAATTACATAAAAACATGTCTTAAATGTATGTATTTTCAAGTACTATTTTCATCACCTTATAAACCGTGTCTCAAAATTAACAATAATAAAAAGTATAATACCAATATTAATAGCCCATCTCTGTTTATTTACTTCAGCAGACATTGACCTAATGGTAGATGTAAATATGATTATTTTTTAAACCCCCAATCTTTATCACTGCAATCAGACCATAATTAGACATAAAAAGTAGTTTGTCTCCATGCTACGACATCATATTTTAATAAGTTAGGGGTTTCCACTAAATCTATCTACCTCAACCGAGAGGGTCGGTATGCATCAGCAAAACAAGAGAGAAGAGAAGGGTAATAAGATGACACTCTATGCGTATGAGATGCAGTTTACCGCATTTACACATGCGGAGGCTACTGCGGTCATATAATTATCCCTGGCGCGAGTGATTCGCAAATGGTATCGCTACACGAAAAAGTATCGAGTATGTGACGAAGTATCGATACCTCATATTCATCTTGAGGATCTTGCCGATCTTGAGGAGTAACAACTCCAAATAACAATAATCTCTTCTTCCTTTAAGTTTTGTTTAAAACAAACTATAGTATGCTACGCATTAGACATCTAGTGTACAATTGAATGAACCATCAGTAGATTGAAACCATGTTGGCCAAGAATGAGTATGAAATTCTTTTTTTTTTAAAGCAATGACAATATTTGAATGCATTATGTATTTTTTACTATGTAACTTTATGCTGTATGCAAAAAAATCTAGACTTAGAAACTGTAGTTAAAGGACAGCACTTAAACAATTTTTTATTAGTAAATTTCTTTAAATAAGTTAAACGAAAAAAAAACTCGATTATATTGACTAGGATATTTTTCAGAGCGTCAAGCACTAGTCCAATGAATGCGAGCAACGAAGCTCACACAACTTCGAAAGTGGCTTGTTCTTGTTTACAAAATACCTATTCAGAGTCGTTCGTGATCTAATTCGCAGTAAGCGTCGGTATTCGTTTCGATTTTCGCGTTATTGTTTCAATTTTACAGAATCGACACCCAGCTCACTAGAAACATGACCGCGGGGTATGAAAGGGGCGCGCTGTGTCCTAAAATTGGCACGCGCGAGACTGAAGTAAACAAGTTTCTATAACCGCTCTATCTTGATAGGATTTCTGTGTTGTAAAATACTTCTAAAGTCAATGTACTCGTTTTGTAAAGTAGATTATAAATAACACAGGTTTTTTAGTACTTTGAGGTGCTTTTTATTATTTTAAGCGAGTTTACCTTTTTAGGTAATATTTTTATAAACTACATTTTAGGTAGTCCTCTTAGCAAAGTTACTCCTCTAACTTTTCGGTGAAGGAAAACATCGTGAGGAAACCTACATATGCCAAAGAAGAATTTCTAAGGCGTATGTGAAGTCCACTAAATCGGCTTGGGGCACCGTCGGTGGTCAGGGGTTTGGCACAAACGATCCTGAAGGGTCGAAGTGTTGCCAGGTCTTCCTGCCCCCCTGAGAAGATAAGATACTTCTCTATACTTTCAACCAAAAGTTCTTAGTATCTTTTTGTAGGTTTCCTGTTTAGTAAATTGGAAAATATTCGAGCGCTTTAACCGCTGCTACCTTCAATAGCTGAAGAGTCAACGCCAGTTCATCGTTTTTAATATACAATAAGTTTTTGTTGACGATTCTAGCGAAACAAGAATTTAAGAAAGGAATTTAGTAAGTACGAGTAAGTTAAGTTATACACTTATATATACTGATTAAGTCATTTCCAAAGCATTTATTTTCCTGTATAAGAATCCTTTATCTATCAACTTTAAATATGGATTTTAGCATTTTTAAAACTAGTCGTCTAAGTCAGAATACTAAATATTACTACGCGAAGAAGTGACACTCGTTTCCTCCGCTAGTTTTTCGTCGTCTGTAAAATAAAGGACTGAATGTTAGAAAGAGAAGCACTTATGTGTTGGCGTATAACGGTGTCCGTCTCTCGATTGTTTACGCGAACACATAAACGTGGTTTGCCTATGTACTTGTAACTTGACTACTGGTGTTTTGTCTAGTGTAATAAAATTCATATTGATCATAAATGTAAAAATATTCGTAGGCCCTATTCTAATACCAACGTGGAATGCAATTCTGAATTGAAAAAAATAGAACAAATGTCGGTAATTTGGTCGCATAAAGCTAGATTTAGTTGGTCCGTCGTTTAAAAGTTATAGAGGTATGTTGGTGGCTCTGCCATACTAAGGTTTATTACGGCATGACCACCTTATACCACCACAACCACGTCGATTTAGTCGATTGGTCAGGTGAATTAGTCGAAGCTAGTCGCAAAAAATCAGATTCGGTCGGTCCTCCGTTTAGAAGTTATAGGGGATTGAAAGTTCCCATACCGACTAAATTTAGTTTACATTATTTAACCGTAGCGTCAATATTTATTACTAGTTCAATACAATAGTTACTAGTTCAATAATACTGTGGTTTAGTCGATTGGTCGGGTGAATTAGTCGAAGCTAGTCGCAAAAAATCTGATTCAGTCGGTTCTCCGTTTAGAAGTTACAGGAGATTGAAAGTTCCCATACCGACTAAATTTAGTTTACATTATTTAACCGTAGCGTCAATATTTATTACTAGTTAAATTCTTACTAGTTCAATACAATGGTTACTAGTTCAATAATACTGTGGTTTAGTCGATTGGTCGGGTGAATTAGTCGAAGCTAGTCGCAAAAAATCTGATTCAGTCGGTTCTCCGTTTAGAAGTTACAGGAGATTGAAAGTTCCCATACCGACTAAATTTAGTTGACATTATATAACCGTAGCGTCAATATTTAGTAATAATTAAATGTTCTGCGTAGTAACTGCACAAGTTTCATTGTGAATGTGAAAGAGTTGTGGCTACTTGCGTGGAACAGAGCGATTGTTTGGAACGCTCCATCTAGTAGTAAGTACATACATAGAGATCGAAATTACCGACATGTGTTCTATCTATTCAGAATTTCAATCCGCGTTGGTGTTGCCAGAATAAGACCTACAAAATATTCGTTTACTAATAATTTATAGCTTTGTATCATTCTCATAATAAAAAAAAACCATTAATTTATAAATTCGTTTTATTTTTTTAATTAACTGTAAGAATACAAATATAAAATACTTACAATTACCTTATACAGTATTAATGGGCGCTTGCGTCATTTTGGCAGAGCCACACTGTGAATCAGAGGATTTGAAATCTGACTATGCAGAAAATGGGCTCGATTCTGAAGGTATACACTAAAACTGTTGCTATCCTTGTCACACAGTATTATAAAGATAAAGACGAAACCAATTTTAGAGCTGTCAAATTTTAAATGTGTGCCTTCAGAATCGGGCCCAATATATCCCGAAAATGTAATAGGTTCGCGTAGGTTTTGATATTTACACATCTTCACACATTTTAACAATTAATTTGGTTTCCCGTAGGAATGACACGTTTTTAGGGGTAAAAATTATCCTACGTCCTAGTTCAGGACCTAACCTATATGTGTGCCAAGTTTCATCCCGATCCGTCTAGTGGTTGAAGCGTGATTGAGTAACAAACATCCAAACTTTCGGATTTATAATATTAGTGGGATGGGGTGGGATAAATTCATTCATTCATTCATAATGCTCACGCCTTATTCCCACAGGGGTAGGCAGAGACAATGTATCGCCACTTTGCGCAATAGTAAATAAATAAATGTATATAAAAAGTGTTATTATGTATTATTTGTATAAGTATTACTTTTAAATAAATATCCGTTTATAGTTATTGTATCGTAAATTATCGTTCAAGTATTTTATTTAATGTGTAGTAGCTTTTCGGGCATCCTTGCGTTCGTCAGGTTTGAGGATCTTGTACGTGATCAAGTACTCTGGGTACACCTGCAAATTGAATTGAGTATATTATATTGTACTCCAGTAAAATAATTGAGTATATTATATTGTACTCCAGTAAAATAATTGAGTATATTATATTGTACTCCAGTAAAATAATTGAGTATATTATATTGTACTCCAGTAAAATAGTTGAGTATATTATATTGTACACCAGTAAAATAATTGAGTATATTATATTGTACTCCAGTAAAATAATTGAGTATATTATATTGTACTCCAGTAAAATAGTTGAGTATATTATATTGTACACCAGTAAAATAATTGAGTATATTATATTGTACTCCAGTAAAATAATTGAGTATATTATATTGTACACAAGTAAAATAATTGAGTATATTATATTGTACTCCAGTAAAATAGTTGAGTATATTATATTGTACACCAGTAAGTAAGGAGAGTAAGGGGAGAGCGGAAATAACATCTCATCCGACCCTACTGTCAACCCCACCTGCCCGCGTCGACAGTTCGTATGAATTGCCGGCGACGGTGGCTGAAAAGTCATCGTGGTGCTCTCTGCTAGATAACAGACGGGGCTCTGGCGACCGAGCAATGGCGGTATACCCATACACCCAGCCGGTTTGCCGGCTGGAAGAGGGGGCAGCGACCTTGGGATCCAAATAATCCCAGAAATGTCTGGTGCAGAAGGCAACGGGAAACCACTGCACTATATTCCCAAGAAAACCGTATGAAATTAATGTCTAATCAAATATATAGAGTGATGTCATGCGATCCGACTAACCCTCGGCGCCATGTCAAGTTCGGGTTGCATGGTGGGAAATATGCTACCGGCCACTGTGCTGCGGACCACCAGACAGCCAGAGGAGTAAATGCTACTGGTAAAGGTACAGGCACATTGAAAACCCCATTAAGAAAACATCTACGCATGGGAACATGGAACGTCAGAGGACTACGGGAGTCGGGAAAATTGGAGATTGTGGAAAGGGAAAGGGAGAGATCCAAAATTGACATTCTTGGGCTCAGTGAGGTTCATTGGAGAGGCAGTGGTCATATTGATACCGGCAGTGGCAATGTTATGTACTTCTCGGGTGCAGCAGATCACAGCGGTAATGGAGTGGCTATTATAATATCGAAAAAGCTACAAAACACCGTCATAGGATACCAAGCTCCAAATGACAGAATGATCTCTATTAAACTAGATGCTAGCCCAGTTCCAATAAATGTCGTGCAGGTGTATGCTCCTACATCACAGTCAACAGATGGGGACTCGGACCAGTTTTACTCCAACTTAGACGCACTACTCCGTACTATACCATCCAGGGAAATAACTGTTGTGAAGGGTGACTGGAATGCCAAGGTTGGCGATACAGTGGGAGATTCATTATGCGGAACGATAGTGGGAAGATACGGTCTGGGAGTAAGAAATGAAAGGGGCGAAAAGTTTTTACACTTTTGTGTAGAGAATCAGCTTACGATCATGAACACCTGGTTTAAAAATCACCCAAGAAGGCTATACACATGGACTTCTCCTAGTGGATATAGAAATCAGATCGATTTCATTACGATTAAATCAAGATGGCGATCGTCTGTTATTAATGCGAAAACACTCCCAGGCGCTGATTGCGGCAGTGACCACCAACTGATTATAGCTGACTTCAGACTACGGTTAAAAAGAACCCGTGTTAGCACTCGCAGACACTATCCTCTTGATAAACCGGCTCTGGATCTTTTTAATACAATGATTGTCCCAAAGATAAAATCTATGGAGATGGATCCCTTTGACTCTAGTCAAGCTGACTGGAGTTCGTTGAAAAAAGTAATCTTAAGCACAACGAAAGAGGTTTGGGAATTGCATAAGACCAACAAAACAAAGAAAGAGTGGATAGGAAAAAAGTCGTGGGCGTTAATAGAAGAGAGAAGGGCGTTGAAGAGGGATGGTTTGAAGACAGATGAAGAAAGAACCCGATACAATATGTTACACAGTGAGGTGCAAAAGTCTACAAGAAGAGACAGAGACGCTCATATCAATAACATATGTGAAGAGATAGAAGAGCATGCGGAGAAAACCCAAGCAAAAGATCTTTTTATGAAAGTTAAACAAGTGACCGGAGCCTTCAAACCAAAGAGCTGGATACTAGAAAACAGTAGAGGCAGCATCGTGACTGAACTCGATCAAGTCCTTGAAAGATGGAGGAATTACTGTTATGAGCTATATCGGGATGAAAGTGGACAGTTTACAGAAAGAAAGTGGGACGACCACACAGAAGAGCCCAAAATTTTGCTTTCGGAAGTGCAAGATGCAATTAAGAAACTCAAACATAAAGCATTGGGTCCTGATGGTGTGTCAGCAGCGATGTTACAACATCTTGGCATTGAAGGGATGAAGATCATTCATCAGATATGCCAGAAGATCTGGAAAACTGGGCAATGGCCTGATGACTGGACTCAGTCCGCTGTAGTACCGCTTCACAAGAAAGGTTCCACGCGAAAATGCGAAAACTATCGCACACTGTCGCTGATGCCGCATGCAAGCAAGATACTGTTACGCATTATAAATGATCGGTTAACATCCTTCATAGAGCGCCAGATACCGAGTGAACAGTCTGGCTTTGTTGCGGGAAAGGGCACTCGGGAACAGATACTGAATGTACGCATACTCATTGAAAAATGTCGCGAGTTCAACAAACCGCTGGCCTTGTGCTTTATAGATTACGCCAAGGCATTTGACTGCGTACAGTGGAACACTATGTTCGATGTGATGGTGGAAATGGGCGTCCCCACGCATCTCACTTTTCTAATACAGAATTTGTACCTTGACGGTACTAGTTTCGTAAAACTGGAAGATTCACAATCTAAACCATTTCATACGGAGAGGGGCGTACGTCAAGGTTGCATTCTATCACCGAAACTATTTAACTTGTACGGAGAACACATAATGAGGAAGGCTTTGGAAGGCTGGAATGGCGGCGTTGCGGTGGGAGGTCGGAAAATTACAAATCTGAGATATGCAGACGACACAACCATAGTTGCTTCTAGTGAGGAAGAGTTAGCGATACTACTAAAGAAAATCGAAGTAGAAAGTGCCAAACTTGGTCTAAAGATCAACCATTCAAAAACCAAGGTAATGGTGGTAGACCGCGGGCAGCTGCTTCCACCTACTAATGCACTACAGGGATACGAAAGGGTTGGTCAGTTTGTGTATCTTGGGTCACTCCTAACAAATGAAGGCAGTTGTACCGAGGAAATTAACCGCAGAGCCGGAATGGCCAAAAGCGCTATGACCAACCTCAAGAAAGTATGAAAAAACAGAAGCATCCGCCGCAAAACCAAGATGAGATTGGTACGGGCCCTCGTCTTTTCAATATTTTTGTATGGCTCTGAAACCTGGTGCGTTAAAAGTCGAGATCTTTCCAAAATTGATGCTTTTGAGATGTGGTGTTGGAGAAAACTACTTGGTATACCATGGACAGCCATGAGAACAAATGACTCCATTCTTAAAGAGCTCAACATAACAAAACGGCTCTCCACTATCTGCAATGAAAGGACTCTAAGCTTCTACGGTCACATTGTGCGATCTCCCAAGCACGACCTGGAGAGGCTCATCATCCTGGGACAAGTGGAGGGCAGGCGTGCCAGAGGACGAGCTCCGACGAGGTGGTCAGACCCGGTGAGGAGGGTGGCTGGCGGATCCTTATATGAAGCAGTGCGGCTGGCCAATGACCGCTATGCGTGGAGGCGCATTTTATACGGTCGCGATCCTCAGCAGTGAGGGAACGACAGAGAAGACACACCAGTAAAATAATTGAGTATATAATATTGTACTCCAGTAAAATAATTGAGTATATTATATTGTACTCCAGTAAAATAATTGAGTATATTATATTGTACTCCAGTAAAATAATTGAGTATATTATATTGTACTCCAGTAAAATAATTGAGTATATTATATTGTACTCCAGTAAAATAATTGAGTATATTATATTGTACACAAGTAAAATAATTGAGTATATTATATTGTACTCCAGTAAAATAGTTGAGTATATTATATTGTACACAAGTAAAATAATTGAGTATATTATATTGTACTCCAGTAAAATAGTTGAGTATATTATATTGTACTCCAGTAAAATAATTGAGTATATTATATTGTACTCCAGTAAAATAATTGAGTATATTATATTGTACTCCAGTAAAATAATTGAGTATATTATATTGTACTCCAGTAAAATAATTGAGTATATTATATTGTACTCCAGTAAAATAATTGAGTATATTATATTGTACTCCAGTAAAATAGTTGAGTATATTATATTGTACACAAGTAAAATAATTGAGTATATTATATTGTACTCCAGTAAAATAGTTGAGTTTATTATATTGTACACAAGTAAAATAATTGAGTATATTATATTGTACTCCAGTAAAATAGTTGAGTATATTATATTGTACACAAGTAAAATAATTGAGTATATTATATTGTACTCCAGTAAAATAGTTGAGTATATTATATTGTACACCAGTAAAATAATTGAGTATATTATATTGTAGTCCAGTAAAATAATTGAGTATATTATATTGTACTCCAGTAAAATAATTGAGTATATTATATTGTACTCCAGTAAAATAATTGAAAATATTATATTGTACTCCAGTAAAATAATTGAGTATATTATATTGTACACAAGTAAAATAATTGAGTATATTATATTGTACTCCAGTAAAATAGTTGAGTATATTATATTGTACACAAGTAAAATAATTGAGTATATTATATTGTACTCCAGTAAAATAGTTGAGTATATTATATTGTACACCAGTAAAATAATTGAGTATATTATATTGTACTCCAGTAAAATAATTGAGTATATTATATTGTACTCCAGTAAAATAATTGAGTATATTATATTGTACTCCAGTAAAATAATTGAGTATATTATATTGTACTCCAGTAAAATAATTGAGTATATTATATTGTACTCCAGTAAAATAATTGAGTATATTATATTGTACTCCAGTAAAATAATTGAGTATATTATATTGTACACAAGTAAAATAATTGAGTATATTATATTGTACTCCAGTAAAATAGTTGAGTATATTATATTGTACACAAGTAAAATAATTGAGTATATTATATTGTACTCCAGTAAAATAGTTGAGTTTATTATATTGTACACAAGTAAAATAATTGAGTATATTATATTGTACTCCAGTAAAATAGTTGAGTATATTATATTGTACACAAGTAAAATAATTGAGTATATTATATTGTACTCCAGTAAAATAGTTGAGTATATTATATTGTACATCAGTAAAATAATTGAGTATATTATATTGTACTCCAGTAAAATAATTGAGTATATTATATTGTACTCCAGTAAAATAATTGAGTATATTATATTGTACTCCAGTAAAATAATTGAGTATATTATATTGTACTCCAGTAAAATAGTTGAGTATATTATATTGTACTCCAGTAAAATAGTTGAGTATATTATATTGTACACCAGTAAAATAATCAGCAGCTGGAATACGCCCACTGCTGAACATATAATAATAATAAAAGTTTTTATTTCGGAAAGCAGTGATCCATAAATTGTTAGTATGCAACTTAAAACTATGTTAATGTCAAACTTTGAAAATGCCAATATTAGTCATATGGGTGTGCGCACGTGCAAGTGGCAACACCTCCTGATGTACGGACAGTCGAGCCTGTCCGCCACCAGGAACATAAGGAATGACGTTCTTTAGGGGATTTGCCAAACCACACGCTGATTGGAGATCGCAGTAATATTTTTTTATTTTATTTATTAGGTTACCAACAGGATGTACATCAATTGTTGTTTAGGGGAATCTTATAATTGTACTCGTACATTGGCCAGATGCCACCCCAATTATAGGCAACGACAGCATGCCTAGTTTGTGTTAGGTTAGTTATAATTATACATACTACACTGAGAAAAAAATAAGTAGCCCTCCTACTTACATAAGGATAAAAATATACCACTATTACATAAGTAGTCGCCCCCATTATAAATGGTGTCGCCTACAACTGATTCAGTAGCCGGCCACATTACTATGTTACCACACTACGTAATAATGTGGCCGGCTACTGAATCAGTTTCAGGCGACACCATTTATAATGGGGGCGGCTACTTACGTAATAGTGGTATATTTTTATCCTTATGTAAGTAGGAGGACTACTTATTTTTTTCTCAGAGTAGTCTAATATTAAAGTAATGATTTACACAGGAAGGAGAACGCTGCTGACCATCCCCTGTGAAATCCCTTAGCTGTCTTGACGACACCCACGATGATTGGAGGTGGCCCTACTCTAAGCCGGGAACCACTCGGTACAACTAATGCGGAGTAAACATTTACTACAGCTCCAAGTGTAGTCCTAACTCATCGCAATCGGTTCAGTAGTTTTCACGTGATCCGCACACAAACTAACAACGGAACATACAAACATGAAGGATCACCCTCCACTTTCATTTCCCCCTACTTTCCCCCTGCACTTCCATGATCACCTACCTATCTCCAAAATGTAGTTCTCACTCATTGCAATACGAATTCCGTCCAGCATTTACACCCTACACTTCTTTGTTGTTTACTAATGCAGCGTATTCGAGTTATCGACAACTATAAAATCCCATAACTTTTGAGTAAGTAAGCCGATTGCGATGCAATAAAGATTAAATGTTACTCCGAGTTAAGCCCTATGTTTCTATGAAAATCCATCAGAATCGGATCAGTAGTTTTTACGTGATGCGTTCACAAACTAACAGACAAGCAGACAAAAATTATGACTCCCAAATATATATCTTTTGCAAATATCTTCATTGTATAGACACGCGAAGTTTACGTTTTCATTTATATGTTTATTATTTAGAGAGCCTCTGGTTTAATATGAAATCTCACTTTGACATTGACTTAACTTTGTTGAGTAGAATAGGACCACTCCAACTCCTCCCGTGGCTGTCGTACAAGGCGACTAAGGGAATACATTATAAAACATCAGTCAGGCCTCCCCAACCCGTCTGGCCAGCGCGGGGAGTGTAGGCCAAATCCTCCGGCTGTCTCCGGCAGATGAGAGAGGGTTGTGCTCCTGCAGTGGAGACAAAAATAACCTGATGACGATGATGAAAGGTACATACTTGCTCTCCTCTATACACGACGTACTCTGAATAGTTGAAGCCCCCCCCACTGGTGGGCACAGCCTCCACCGAATGGAAATGTGGCGGCGGGTGCGGCATGTTCTGGATGTTGGTAAGCTTGAAGCTCTTGCCCAGGATCACGCGGCAGAGAAGCAGGTGTCTGAGGATGAGGAGGAGTTTTAGAACGAAGACCCTTTATAACCCATTACATAGAACAACGACGTATTTTACTTGAATATTGTGTTCAACTGTTATTTTAAAAATGGGCTCTTGAAATTAAGGCGTCCTTCCTCGAAACATGCACTGGCTTTTTGCTAGTTTAAGGTATTAAACTGTAGTATTTTCATATTAAAAAAATTCGTGTGATTAGTTAAAGAACTAATTAACAACATGGAAGGTTTTTTTATCATAAAAAATCTAATCTTGAAGAGTGGATTCTTTAAGAAAAAATATTAAATATCTATAAAGTCGAAATATATATAATGTATGATGTTCAATATATTAACAATAATATTTTTTTATAATAATTATTTAAATATAATCAAATTTGACACACATGAAATAAAATCAAATTAAATAAAATGAAATCTAAGCAAGAACTAATTAATGTGTGGTAGTGCTGCTCCATCATCGAAACCGAAGAGTTTGGCAGCGAGCAGGCATTTGTGGCTCGTATAATAGAGATGATAATTCTTGCTCTCAACCAGCCCATCACTTTGCTTAGTGGACGGTTCCATGGATTAGCAATTGTTTCTGCTAGATTCTTGATGAATGAAGACATTTGCTGTCCGAAGACTCCGTCTACGGAGGTCACTAGAGGCGTAAAGGTTGCATGTCGCTTTTTAATAAGTTCAGAATATATTTTTTTTCCTCTTCAACAGACCGAAGGACAATAATATTACTTAAATTTGTTATACCTGTTCTAATTAGTGAGGAAAAAATATATGAAATGTCACTAAAACTGCATAATAGACTTCTGTCGTTCATATAACTTTGAGGAACGGAATTATTCAACCACACTATAACATGACAATGATGGCAAGATCTGGACCGATTTATCGTGGCCATATATATACTCACGGTGCTGGTGCGCCAACGAAGATTTCATTTTAAGTAAGATTAGATTAGATATAGTCAACGATCTCTATGTACTACTAGATGGAGCGTTCCAAACAATCGCTCTGTTTCACGCAAGTAGTCACAACTCTTTCACATTCACAATGACACTTGTGCAGTTACTACGCAGAACATTTAATCTAATAAATAAAATCGTAAACTTCGCGTGTCTGTACATTGAAGATATTTGCAAAAAAAAAAATTGGGGGGTCTAAGGATAAGCAACAGAACACATTTCTATCATTTTTGAAATTTTTGTCTGTTTGTCTGTTTGTCTGTTTATCTGTTTGTCTGTTTGTCTGTGAGTTTGTGCACGCATCACTTAAAAACTACTGATCGGACTTTGATGGACTTTTCACAGAAATATGGGGCTTGATTTGGTGTAACATATAGGCTTTATTTCATTGCAATCGGTGCAGTCAATCAAAAGTTATGGGAATTTATAGTTTCCGAAAACTCACATACACTGCGAGAAGTGTAGGGTGCAAATGCTCGATTGAATTCGTGAGCGGTAGCGGGAGCGGGTATCGTACCAATGTAATGTGAGATTTTGAAAACTATAAATTCGCATAACTTTTGATTGAGTTAGTCGATTACGATGAAAAATCTGGAGCTGGATCTGGAGCTGGAGCTGGATCTAGAGCTAGATCTGGAGCTGGAGCTGGATCTGGAGCTGGACCTGGACCTGGACCTGGACCTGGACCTTGACCTTGACCTGGACCTGGACCTGGACCTGGACCTGGACCTGGACCTGGACCTGGACCTGAACCTGGACCTGGACCTGGACCTGGATCTAGACCCGGACCCGGACGCGGACCCGGCCTGGACCCGGACCGGGACCGGGACCCGGACTCGGACCCGGACCCGGACCGGGACTAGGATCGGGACCTAGACCGGGACCGGGACCTGGACCTGGATCTGGATCTGGATCTGGACCTGGACCGGGACCTGGAACTGGACCTGGACCTGGACCTGGACCTGGACCTGGACCTGGACCTGGACCTGGACCTGGACCTGGACCTGGACCTGGACCTGGACCTGGACCTGGACCTGGACCTGGACCTGGACAGGACCTGGACCTGGACCTGGACCTGGACCTGGACCTGGACCTGGACCTGGACCTGGACCTGGACCTGGACCTGGACCTGGACCTGGACCTGGACCTGGACCTGGACCTGGACCTGGACCTGGACCTGGACCTGGACCTGGACCTGGACCTGGACCTGGACCTGGACCTGGACCTGGACCTGGACCCGGACCGGGACCGGGACCCGGACTCGGACCCGGACCCGGACCGGGACTAGGATCGGGACCTAGACCGGGACCGGGACCTGGACCTGGATCTGGATCTGGATCTGGACCTGGACCGGGACCTGGAACTGGACCTGGACCTGGACCTGGACCTGGACCTGGACCTGGACCTGGACCTGGACCTGGACCTGGACCTGGACCTGGACCTGGACAGGACCTGGACCTGGACCTGGACCTGGACCTGGACCTGGACCTGGACCTGGACCTGGACCTGGACCTGGACCTGGACCTGGACCTGGACCTGACCTGGAACTGGACCTGGACCTGGACCTGGACCTGGACCTGGACCTGGACCTGGACCTGGACCTGGACCTGGACCTGGACCTGGACCTGGACCTGGACCTGGACCTGGACCTGGACCTGGACCTGGACCTGGACCTGGACCTGGACCTGGACCTGGACCTGGACCTGGACCTGGACCTGGACCTGGACCTGGACCTGGACCTGGACCTGGACCTGGACCTGGACCTGGACCTGGACCTGGAGTGGGAGCGGGAGTGGGATTGAGAGTCTGAGTGGAAGTGGGATAGTGAGCGGAAGTGGGAATGGGAGCGGATCCTGTAGTCCACGCGAGCGGAGCCGCGGGCACAGCTAGTTATTACTAAATATTGACGCTATGGTTAAATAATGTCAATATTTAGTAAATAATTAAATGTTCTGAGTAGTAACTGCACAAGTTTCAAAGTGAATGTGAAAGAGTTGTGGCTACTTGCGTGGAACAGAGCGATTGTTTGGAACGCTCCATTTAGTAGTACATAGAGATCGTTGGATGTAGTCAAATGATTTTCTTTTTATAATAATCCTTAGTATATTTCCTGTCTTTTGCCGACCATTTGGTCCAGACGCAAGTTTAGCCCAACGTCCATAAAATTTTGGCATTGTTCTTTGTCGATCGATAGTACAAAGCAAAGTACTGTTATATGCAGAGATAGTATGCCGATGGCAGCTCCAGAAATCAAGTATTAAAACTTGGGTACATTTTTAACACTTCATTTTTGGAGCAAATTACCTCTCGCAAATGTAGCAGTTCTTGTCCTGATGCTTAGGGCAGCCGTTACCGCCGAAATATCCGAACACGAACTGATTGGCCAGCGCCGACTCCTTGGCGAAGTACAAGCCGGCGCCAAACTGGCCATCTGCGAAAAAAAATAGACGATACGTTTAATAACATTATTCAAAAAACATCTGCTAGATAGTAGAGACGATAACTGTATCGTATATAAAAAAAAGAGAGAAACGAAAAGAAAAAAATGCGGCCAAGTGCGAGTCGGACTCGCCCATGAAGGGTTCCGTAGCAGCAAGTAACATAATATAAAAGTTATTGTAGTTCGTTGTAACTTTGATCGATGTTTTAATAATAGTATTGTGGTTTACGATTTATGACATATTAAAAAAAACTACTTACTAGATCTCTTTAAACCAATTTTCGGTGGAAGTATGCATGGCAATGTACATTATATATATTTTTTAGTTTTATCATTCTCTTATTTTAGAAGTTACAGGGACACACACATTTTACCACTTTGGAAGTGTCTCTCGCGCAAACTATTCAGTTTAGAAATTTTTTTTATTAGAAATCTCAATATCATTTTTGAAGACCTATCCATAGTTTAAAAGCATAGGTGCTCCATAGTTTACGATTTATGACATATTAAAAAAAACTACTTACTAGATCTCGTTCAAACCAATTTTCGGTGGAAGTTTGCATGGCAATACTGAACGGATTTTGATGGACTTTTCACAAAAACATGGGGCTTAACATTTAGTCTTTATTTCATCGCAATCGGCTAACTCAATCAAAAGTTATAGACATTTTTAGTTTTCAAATACATTAGTAGGTAAGGTTAGTATGCAATATATTGCACATAATAGTATTTCCGTACTATTCAGATTGCGATGAGTTTGGATTACATTTGGAGCTGCGAGTGGGAGTGGGAGTGGGAGTGGGAGTGGGAGTGGGAGTGGGAGTGGGAGTGGGAGTGGGAGTGAGAGTGGGAGCGGGAGCGGAGGAAAGCGGGAGTGGTAATGGGAGCGGATCCTGTAGTTCACGCGAGCGGAGCCGCGGGCACAGCTAGTAGATATATAAATTTTGGTGTAAAAAGGCACAGTCTGTATCTTATGTTGATGAAATAGAAACCAAACTCACTGGTGCTGGCGTAGCGCTCGTCGAAGCCTCGGCCGACGATCGTCCACACGGCGTCTGTGCCGTGGAACAGCATGCGCTCGTTGGCTGAGCCTGCCTCGAGTTCCACGTCCGTCTTACGGGTCAGGTATCTTCGCCACACGCAGCCTTGGACTATTTTCTGAATCTGTTAAACGGTTCAGGTTTTATCGGCTCGGAGTAGCCAGCCTCCTCTCCCTCTCTCCCTCCCATACTGCTCTAATCAGCCCGGATCTATGATTTTTTGTTGAACCGGCGCAGAAACTTTATAGTGGCGCCCCCCCTCTCCAGCGTTTGAGATTCAGCATTCGTAACAGTCCCACAATAAGATCGTTCAAACTGAGATGCAAAGAGCACTTCCTATCTAACTTGCCGTGATATAGTATACTATATTATGTATATGTATGGTATGATATATATTTGTATATTTTGCATGTATTTATGTATATAATATGTATAGTTATAATTATAATATTTAATGTTATATATATTATTACGTACGTACTTAGTTACTTATATTAGTATATATCAATAGCTATACCTACTCATTTATTCTATGTATAGTACTATATTTTATTATAAAATTTCAATATCCATGCACATTTTTTTTGATCTACCGCTTGTTTTAGCTCTTCCCACAGTGAAGGTTGGCTGGAAGAGATCTCTTATAAAGATAAGTCCACCTTTGTACACTTTTATGTTATGCCCCTTTTTTTTGGAAAATTTATGTGCAATAAAGAATATAATATAATAAATTACTTTTAAAAACTCAAAAATATATAATGGTTGGAATTGTTCGTAAACGTGACAATAAGAATCCTTTAATAAATTTGCATTTCAATATCTACTAGCTGTGCCCGCGGCTCCGCTCGCGTGTACTACAGAATTAAATAGAGTTACGATGAAATACCCGCTCCCGCTGCCGCTCACGAATTCAGTCGAGCATTTACACCCTACACTTTTTTGTTGTATACGAATGCAGTGTATGCAAGTTTTCGAAAATTATAAATTTGCATAACTTTTGATTGACTGCACCTTTTGCAATGAAATGTTCCACCGAATTTAGCACTATGTTCCTGTGAAAAGTCCATCAATATCGGTTCAGTAGTTTTTAAGCGATGCGTGCACAAACAAACAAATAAACAAACAAAAATTCCAAAAATGATCTAATAAATAAAATCGTAAACATCGCGTGCTCTACATTGAAGATATTTAGACGTGACTGCGTCACCAAGACTCTCACCTATCCAACACCAAATTCTTTTTCAATTCCTTCACTGTCCGAGCCGGCGCAGATGTGGAATAAACTGCCGACGCTCATTCGAGATAGTACGTCGGTGACATCCTTTAAAACTAAACTAAAAGAGCACTATCTGTCTCACTCAGTATAATATGATATGTATGTATTTATGTATATTTATTATTATTTATTATAAGTATTTATTTACTATATGTAATATATATATATGTGTAAAGTAGTTTCAGTATTTAGTTATTATGTAGTATATTATGCACTTTTTGCCCCCTCGCTCTTAGTGCCTTGTCTCACACCCTGTAAGGTTGGCTGGAAGAGATCTCTTTTAGAGATAAGCTCGCCTTTGTATACAAAATTTGTAACTGTATAGAACACATTTCAATCATTTTTGGAATTTTTGTCTGTTTGTCTGTTTGTCTGTAAGTTTGTGCACGCATCCCTTAAAAACTACTGAACGGATTTTGATGAACTTTTCAAAGAAACATGGGGCTTAACTTAACTTAACATTTAGTCTTTATTTCATCGCAATCGGCTAACTCAACAAAAGTTATGAACATTTTTAGTTTTCAAATATATTAGAAGGTAAGGTTAGTATGCAATATATTGCAAATAATAGTATTTCCGTACTATTCAGATTGCGATGAGTTTGGACTACATTTAGACCTGGGAGTGGGAATGGGAGTGGGCGTGGGCTTGGGCGTGGGAAAAGGGGAATGGGTGTGGTTGTGAAGCGGGAGTGGGAGCAGATTCTGTAGTTCACGCGAGCGGAGCCGCGGGCACAGCTAGTAAAAAATAAGTTTAAACTAAAATTTCCGCCATTAAATGTTGCCAACAATCTGCAGCGCTGCAGCTGCTCGCAGCGCATTTCAGAATGAACCCTTAGGATGTCTTATAAGACTAACTGGGCGTTTAAAATCAAATGTATAATTGACTGCGTTGCATGCTGGGTGCTTTGTGGAGAAAGTTTTTTATTTTCCACCCTATTATATTATGATTTTGGCGCAGCCTGGCTCTGACAGTGCTGTAAGATATCACATACCTTGAGAATGTTATAGGCCTCGAAGCACCCACCGCTGTTCTCGCAGTTGTTCAGAGAGACAATCGTATTCTGCATCTCTTTCTCCACTATGTTGTACTCACGATGGCCCTTCTTCTTGTTCGGGCCCAGGTAAATGAGCTTGGTTTTGCTTCCGCATTTCCATTGTGGTTTGGCCTGCATTAAAAATTACTATCATCATCATCATCAGGTTATTTTGGTCTCCACTGCAGGAACACAACCCTCTCTCATCTGCCGGAGACAGACGGAGGATTTGGCCTACACTACCCGCGCTGGCCAGACGGGTTGAATTACTATAAAATTACTATAATTTAGTCTTAATATCAATCAGGTAATGGCCATGAAGTTCCCGGCTTAGAATAGAGCCACCCCCAAATCTGCCCGTGGGTGTATTTTCATAAACTACCTCGCAGTTTAAATTCAAAATTGTATGTCCATAAATTCTTTGACAGATCATTACTGTGATCACCAATCCGCCTGCCAAGCGTGGTGATTATGTCAAATCCCCCAATGGACAGCCCACCAAAAGTGTCATTCTATTGGAGAGGCTTATGTTCAGCTGGAGTTATTTCGGCTGAAGATGACGGGAATAAAAAACCTCATCGATAAATCCTACTTGAAGACGACGCGGATCGGCACGCGCAGGGTGGGAAGCCTCGCTGGCAGTTGGACCGACGACCTGAAGAAGGTGGCCGGAATACGGAGGGCGGAGGACCGGGTGTGGTGACGTTCATTGGCGAAGGCCTATTATAACGTTGCGCCTAGAGCCGTTACATCTAATAAATAAAATCGTAAACATCGCGTGTCTGTACATTGAAGATATTTGCAAAAAAAAATTGGGGGGTCTAAGGATAAGCAACAGAACACATTTCGATCACTTTTGAAATTTTTATCTGTTTGTCTGTTTGTCTATTTATCTGTTTGTCTGTTTGTCTGTCAGTTTGTGCACGCATCACTTAAAAACTGCTGATCGGACTTTGATGGACTTTTCACAAAAACATGGGGCTTAACTTAACTTAACATTTAGTCTTTATTTCATCGCAATCGGCTAACTCTATCAAAAGTTATAGACATTTTTAGTTTTCAAATACATTAGTTACGTAAGGTTAGTGTGCAATACATTGCACATAATAGTATTTCTGTACTATTCAGATTGCGATGAGTTTGGATTACATTTGGAGCTGCGAGTGGGAATTGGAGTGGGAGTGGGCGTGGGAGTGGGTGTGGGAGCGGAAGCGGGAGTGGGAATGGGAGCGGATTCTGTAGTTCACGCGAGATAACCTTAAATTACAGCTGCATAATCTATCCCTTGCGAAATGGTTTCCAAATAGTCGCGTCGTGACGCGGATCCCTACATTAAACAAACGCATATTTGCTAAACAGGTGGATTAAAAACTTCAAGTCCAGCAGTGGACGTCTAAAGTATGTTATTGGGCTCGATTCTGAAGGTACAATGTTAAGTACTAAAACTGTTGCTATCCTTGTCACACAGTATTATGAAGATAAAAACGAAACCAATTTTAGCGCTGTCAAATTTTAAATGTGTGCCTTCAGAATCGGGCCCATTATCATGATGAAATCTTACTTACAATTAAAGGTATGTAGAAAGTGTGGCCGGTTGGCATCAGTACTCTGTTGTTGCCGTCGCGGTTTCTCTTGCGATGTCGACCTTGATGCCTGTGGTGTTTGGCGTTCCGGGTCACGCGATGGTGGGAGCTGTCCTGCTGGCCGTCATTATCTGAAGAAGTTTTATTTAATACTAGCTGTTGCCCTTCGTCCGCCTGGACAACTTAACATTACAATTTATTATGTAATTCCCGCAGGAATGAGATGGTTTTTCGGGATAAAAACTATCCTATGTCCCATTTCAGGACTTTTTAACCTATATGTCTGCCAAGTTTCATCCCGATCCGTCCAGTGGTTGAAGCGTGATTGAGTAACAAACATCCAAACATACAAACTTTCGCATTTATAATATTAGTAGGCTAAATAATAATTATTTTGCGCCTACAACTCATTATCTGCATGACCCAAAGGTCAACTGGAAGAAAATGCCATATTGGCATTATGTTCGTCTTTTATACTTTCTGTGCAATAAAGTTTTTAAATAAATAAAAATAAATAGTAATAAGGTATTTAACCCAAATAATAAGATATTTGGCCCAAAAATAAGTTCATCATCAGCCTAAATACGTCCACTGCTGGACATAGGCCTCCCCAATTGAATACCACTTTTGGTATGATGTCCATTGGGGGATTTGCCGTAATCACCACGCTTGGCAGGCGGATTGGTGATCGCAGTAATGATCTTAACATACACACAGGAGAATGCTGCTGTGCGTCCTTGGTGCAATCCCTTAGTCGCGTTGTCGACAGCCACGGGAAAGATAGGGGTGACCCTATTCTAAGCGGGGACCACACGGCAAAAAATAAGGTATTTGACCCAAATAATAAGGTATTTATATTAAGGTAATAAGGTAATGATTAGTGTGCAATTATAAAACATCAATCAGGCCTCCCCAACCCGTCTGGCCAGCGCGGGGAGCGTAGGCCAAATCCTCCGTCCGTCTCCGGCAGATGAGAGAGGGTTGTGCTCCTGCAGTGGAGACAAAATAACCTGATGATGATGAATGTGTGCAATTAATTTATTCATTTGTAGCCAGTGAAGTTACTACGTTGAAGTGGTAGTGGGCTGGTCACAACTGTCGGAGAACCGATTACTCTTGGGGTAAACGAGTTCTCGAGTGGAGGCCGCGACTGGGAAAGCGTAGTGTGGGACGCCCCCTGGCTAGATGGAGCGACGTGAGGCATAAGGCGGTTGGCAGAGACTGGATGAGAAGAGCCGAGGATCGGGTTCAGTGGCGCGCCTTGGAAGAGACCTATGTCCAGCAGTGGACTATTGTACGCTGTTGATGATGATGATGATGAAAGATACTGACCTGGCTTCTCTTCCTCAGATGAAGAAGAAGATTCAACCTCAAAATCCGATGGGTACTCGCTACCGCTTACTGATTCGACGTCATCTCTGGGATCATTCGCATCATCTCTCAACTCCGGCGGGTTGCAAATTTGACACGTTATCGATCTGAACACATAAGTCAAACGTCTAAGTAGAAAAAAAAATCGGTTCACTAGTTTTTGAGTTATTCTGCAGACAGATAGACTAAAAATCTTCTCTAAAAGAGCAGAGTATTCCAAAAATTACTACGTAAAGAAGCGACCCGCACCTTCCCCACCAGATTATCGTCATCCGCAAGACAGAGCACGGGTGGCAGTACAGCACTACTGGGCCGGCGCGGCCCGCTGGTATTTACATTAATGCTCTTCCCCGGTGTGCCCTGCTTATTCCCCTACAAGTTATTGTTACCCAGAAGACGCCTAATCACGCTTCCTTTAAAAAGATCCAAATTGTACTTGTCCGGAAATACCCAAGCTGGCAGGGAGTTCCATTCCTTAGCAGTTCGCATTATGAAAGAGGAAGCAAAACGCTTCGTGCGAGAGCGTGGTATGTCTACTACGTAAGGATCCGTAAGGTCCCTCCCCACGCCTGGTAGTCAGGTGATGGAAGGGGGATGGGGGAATCCAAGTAAGTTGGACTGGCGTAACTAAGCACAGGGCGCAGATCTCGGAGGGGCGCAAAGTTCTGGGTGGGCGCTTATCAAGGGCGCAGTCCTTCACCCTTCTCATCGGCCCGTACGGCCCCTTTTTCAATGAAGATAAAAATATTTTAAAATTCTGTCATTCGCAATAAAGTTATTTGAAGGGCATCGAAATTTCAAGTCGATAGATTTAGTAGTTCCTTAGTTAATCAGTTGTGACAGACGGAAAAGAATAGAATAGAATAGAAAGACTTTATTTGGCGAACACAAATACAACACAGGAATTAAAATTGATGACATAAATATAAAAAAAAAGAAGAAAACAAATTACATTTAACCGTTAAAACAAAACAGAAAAAAATGCCACAGTGTTGTAGCGTGACGCCAAAAGGGTCCTCAGCTCAGCTTATGCTGTAGCAAGAGCTGCAGCGCTGATTGTCAGTGAGGCCACCAAATGACTCGACGGTCGATACGGGTTTTTACTATTTTGGTAGGGAACCCTAAAAAGGATAATTCTGATTATAATTACGTACTTACGACATACTCGTATTCTTTTGTTGTTGTAAACTATAGTTAGGAAAGTAAATGCCACATGCAACCTGTGTCTTGCCTAGGACTAGACTGACAACAAACGACTGAAAGATAAATGTTATATGTATAATTAATTATACTTTTATAAGTTTGTTGTGCCACAGGGCAGCACTCAGTTGTGTGTTGACCCCCCTTAAAAAAGGTTGTCACTATGTTCAACATAAATTGTTGTCTAACACAGTAACTTTTTATGAATATATCTTTAACAGATAGGTACTAGTGATTTTTGGGGCGCTAAATATTTTTTTTTTGTGATCAAAGGTAAGACTTATGCTAAGTACAGTGATTGGAGGGCATCTATTAAGTATTTTACAAATGCTAAAAGATTTTTGTCTGTTTGTTTGTAAATAAACAAACTAATAGATTTATTTGTCTGTTTATGATTGTTTGTGCACGCATCACGTAAAAACTACTGAACCAATTCTGATGGAATTTTCAGAAAAAACATAGGGCTTAATTTGGAGTAACATAAAAGCTTTAATTCGTCGCAATCGGCTAACTCAATCCAAAATTATGAGAATTTATAGTTTTCAAAAACTCGCATACATGCAACAAAATAATGCTCGGCTGAATTTGGATTGCGATGGATGAGATAGAGGACTACATTTGGAGCGACGAGGGTAAGAGGAAAAAGAGTATTGAGGAAAGGGTTGAGAGGAGTAGATGCGGGAGCGTGAGCGGGAGTTGGAGCGTGAGCGGAAACTGGAGCTGAACCTGCAGCGGGAGCGAGAGGGGGTGGGGAAGGGGCTGCGGAAGGGGAGGGGGAAGGGAATTAACACTTAATAGTTTGTAACTTTATTCTGTAGTCCACGCGAGCAGACCCGCGGGCACAGCTAATACCAAAATAAACAGAAGGACATCATTCAGCAGAAATTGCGATGTGTATATAAGCGACATATATATTTAGACACCCAAAAATCACTTGCATCTGCCCCAAAAAGTTCTATCCCCGTTTGTGAGAAAATATTCTTGCTGTGGGGGTCACTCAAGAGGTATTGTCCTGCGGCCGTCACTTCCTCTGCCCTTGACTGGAGGTTTGTCTGGCATCGTTGTTGTTAGTTTCTATTGGGTTTTCACTCCATCTGTATTGTGGTAAACTTCCTGTAGATATCAAACCCACATCCTGTAACAGCTGAAGCTGTGAGAAATTATTCATGTACTAAACAGGGGTGTATTAAGGAGTCCTGTATAAAAACAATAGTCCAGCCTCCTGGCTAGATGGGGCGGCGGCTGGCAGTGACTGGATGACAAGACCCGAAGATACTCTCTGTCTATTGACAGAGAGTATACTGTTGGACATAGGCCTCTCCCAAGGTGCGACTGAACATATCGATCTTATTTATTTATTTTATTTAATAGTTTATTGTACACACAAATATAAAAAGAACAACACAAAGAAAAGAAAATTATACAAAAAGATAAGCTTATTTCTAAAGAAATTTCTTCCAGCTAACCTGCGGTGAAGACTAGGGATTATGGAGAGGCAGTAGTCGCATGTACTTACTATATATTAAATAATTATAGTACATATAACACAATAAGCATAAACTAATAAACTATAATTACCAATACAGATACATAAATATATATGTATATATAATATAATATAATAAAAATATACGATATATAATAATATATCCTCCTCTCCATAATCCCTAGTCTTCACCGCAGGTTAGCTGGAAGAAATTTCTTTAGAAATAAGCTTATCTTTTTGTATAATTTTCTTTTCTTTGTGTTGTTCTTTTTATATTTGTGTGTACAATAAACTATTAAATAAAATAAATAAATAAGATCGATATGTTCAGTCGCACCTTGGGAGAGGCCTATGTCCAACAGTGCTCTTTCAGGCTGATGATGTGATACTAAAAATATTGTCGTGCATAGTGTTGCTGTTTGAGCTGTTGCAGCCACATATTGCAGCAAAAATGTTGCCCGTTTAGAAGCCCCTTTACAGAGGACTATGAAAAGAAGGGGACGGAATTAAAGGACGGAGGAAAGAGACAGTTGACGTTACCTTCTACTTCACCATTTCATCATCGACCCCTTTTTAATTCGGGTCCCCCATTGTTAATAGTTTTCACGTAATACGTATCTGCTTTAAATGACTAAAAATAAAAATGACTCATTTGGGTTGAAAATAATGCATATAAATGTACATACATACGTATGATGAGTTTTTAAAGATATTATTTAGTGCAGTTGACAGTAGCGTTTTAAGAAATTGTTTGTTCAAACAAAATTATTCGAATTCTATAAATATGTCGTAAGTAACGTATTTTTAATGTGAAATATGTATATGTCGAGTTGTCTGGCCCATTTGCAATAAAACCGAAGACCTATGACGCCAATTGCCTATTGACACTGTAAGAAAGTATACTTATTCCTAGTCCTAGACTGCAGAGAGAAACTCATCAAAATCATCACACTAGTTATAGAATAGAATAGAATAATAGGTCATTTATTCATAGCTACGACACACACATACATGAGAAATAAACAGAACCTAAATTAATAAATTACAATTTAAAAATAATCAAGGTACCTATGTGTCGCAGCAATAAAATGGCGCTGACTCAGCATAATGCTGCAGCACGCTACGCGAACTTCAGCGCTGGTATTCTGTCAGCACCAGGTCAAGTGACTTCACAGATTTAGTTTTTAAATTGTGCTTAGAGGGCTGTCAATGTATTGGTGTTCATAATAATATTAAATATATATAATTTAAGTTTGTAAATTAGTAGAAATAAGGGCATTTTAAGTTAGCAAGCAATATACCTAGGAAATAGAAACTTATATTGTTTTGTTTACAGATTATGCGCTGTCTGCAGAGGATACGAATCTGATGGAGCTGATTATGAGGTAAGAGAAGAAGCGATTACCGAGTCTACAAGTGGAAACGAGACAGAAAGCGAGCATGAAGTCGAAACAGGGGCTGAATACAAATTCCCATCTGACGAAGAAGCTGGAACCGAAAGCGAGATTGATCCTGATGAAGAAAACAAACCAGGAAATGATGATCAGAGCAGTGATTTATCGGATGACGAAGACAAGTTACCAGATGAAATAAAACAGTTGTTACGCAAAGGTAAAGAAACAGGAATAAGGCAAAATGATGAAGAAAAAGGTGAAAAAGATAAACAACAGGACGAGGTATCTGATGATGAGGATCAATTGCCTGATGAAATAAAACAGCTGTTAGGCAAAGGTAAAGAAACAAATAAGAACACGAAAAACATTGAGACAGGAAATGAAGAAACCGATAAAAAAGGTAAAGAAGGAAACGAGAAAGCATCTGATGATGATAGTCAATCACCTGATGAAATAAAACAGCTGTTGGGAAAAAGCAAAGGAGCTGTCAAGGATGAAGAGATTTCGTTGAAGGTAAACTGTGTAATTGTGTACCTGCTTCGGCATTTTCGTGTTTAACATAATATTTTTGAATAGAATGATTATAATAAAGAAATTATTATTTTTGTAGATACGTTTGCCGATGTCTTCTCTTCGATCTGATTTTCGCCGTGATGGCGAGCATCACGGCAAGAGCCAAGATCGCCATCGAAGATACACAAAGCGATTGGTGTCGAGAGTTAAATTCCCCACTGGGAACGTATATTCAATCACAATACCACAGGCGGTAAGTGTGTTCTCAAATATTGAAGTTGAAAGCAAAACTCCTAGGGAAAACTCAAGAGGAACGGTATTTGAGTTGTATGTGTGCGCTGACGTGGACACTGACGCGGGGCCTAATCCACAAGTTTCATAACGCTCAGCGATCTATGGAGAATGCTATACTCTGGGTTTGTTTGAAGGATGAAGGATTTGTAATGAATATATCCGACCAAGAACGAAGGTGACCGACATAGCTGAAAGAATTAGTAAGCTGACGGACAATAAGCGGGTCACATCTGTCGCAGAGGGTTCAGAATGAAAAGGACATTGCAATTGCACGAAGTTATTTGAATTATCAATAAATAAGTTCAAGTAACAAATATTGATGAGTACTGTGGTTATCATTAGACCTTCAAGGTCATACCATGAAGGAAAATAATTTTCGCACCTCTAAGTCACCTCAAAGTTTTACCTTCATGATTGACACTAATTGGTTATTAAATTAGTGTCAATCGTGACTCATCTGTTATCTAATTTAATAACCAATTAGTGTCAATCATGAAGGTAAAACTTTGAGGTGACTTATGAGGTGCGAAAATTATTCACATTCAGTAAACGATGATTTTTATACTATTTTGATTTGGATTTTGTATACTGGAACTGGACGGTAGCACCAATTTCGATTTATTTATCCTAACCCATATTGTTACAGGAAGAAAACCATTGGAAATGTGGTGATAAGACAAAACTGATCACTCTGAGACCAGACGGAAAGATGGGCAAGAGAGAATACAGGATTGTGGCGAAAGAGCTGGAGAAAACTAGAGTCAATCATATCAGTGGAAGTTTCTCGGGCTACGATATTGTGAAGGTAGGTCTCGGCTCGGCCGGATTTCTTCTCTCCGTCAGCGGTAGTTGCGACTATGCTTTCGGATCAAGGGACGTGGAGTACCGTGGTCTCCTTCTGCCAAACCGTAATGATTCAGTAGGATACCGATCCCGCTCGGAGAAGAATTAAGGTATCCCTTACCTGTCTGCCTGTAGGAGGCGACAGAAAGAGGTCATGGGGAAAGGGGGTAAGAGGCGACGGAATTGCACAGGGTTGAAGTGGGAGCTCCAACAAATAAGGTATGATACAATATCTTCTAATGTGCTTCTAATAAATGAAAACGTAAACTTCGCGTGTCTGTGCATTGAAAATATTTAAAAAAATATATGTGTGGTCTAAGGATAAGTAATAGAACATATTTCGATCATTCCTGGAATTTTTGTCTCTTTGTCTGTTGGTTTGTGCATGCATCACGTAAAAACTACTGAACCAATTCTGATGAGTTTTCAGAATACCATATGGCTACAGTCGGAGTAACATATAGGCTTTAATTCATCGTAATCTAGCCGATCCAAAATTCAATCAATCCAAAATTATGAAAATTTATAGTTTTCTAAAACTCGCATACTTTTTTTTTCCAAAAATCCACTTTCCTTTGAGCACCTTTCCTTTGAGAGTAGGGGATTTCTGGCAGGGGATTATTGGAATAAGTCACCTGTAGGTCAATGGATGACACCCAATTGTTTACAGATACAAAAAATAATGAACCCGTGTCTGTGGAGGAAGTACCGACACAGAAGGAAGGAGGTGATGCTGGAGAATAACAGCGACCCCAATGAGCGCATGCTGTTCCACGGGTCCCCTGCGTACGGCACCCTCATACAGCAGGGCTTCGATGAACGGTATTCTAGCACAGGTCAGTTTATTTTCTGTTTAGACATCCCTGGCCAACGATCTCTATGTACTACCTACTAGATAGCGTTCTAAACAATCGCTCTGTTCCACGCAAGTAGCCACAACTCTTTCACATTCACAATGAAACTTGTGCAGTTACTACGCAGAACATTTAATTATTACTAAATATTGACGCTACTGTTAAATAATGTCAATATTTAGTAAATAATTAAATGTTCTGAGTAGTAACTGCGCAAGTTCCAAAGTGAATGTGAAAGAGTTGTGGCTACTTGCGTGGAACAGAGCGATTGTTGGGAACGCTCCATCTAGTAGTACATAGAGATCGTTGCCCCTGGCACTCCGTACAAGAAAAAAATTTCATTACCTACTACTTCTATAGGAGTACCAGCCTGTCCGTATGTTTGTGTGTGTGCATAAAGTACATGACTACTGTTTTATTTGCGTTCACTGTACTTCCCTTAACGCGCGAACATAGTCGTCGTTCGAGAAAGAGACGAGGTTATACGTCAAACACATAAATGGTTCTCTCTCTAACTTATAGCGTAGATATCTCGTCGCTGGTCGATAGCGCGCTGGCGTAGTACTTTGTATCAGGCATATGTGACTTTGTCGTGTGATTTCCGGTAGAGCAGAATAGGACCACTCCAACTCTTCCCTAAGGCGACTAAGGGAATACATTATAAAACATCAATCAGGCTTCACCAACCCGTCTGGCCAGCGCGGGGAGTGTACGCCAAATCCTCCGCCTGTCTCCGGCAGATGAGAGAGGGTTGTGCTCCTGCAGTGGAGACAAAAATAACCTGATGATGATATGTGACTTTCCATTTCTTTACTTTGGTTTATCAGATGTTTGTTATTCGCAGACGGCATGTTTGGCGCTGGCCTGTACTTCGCTAAGAACTCGTCTAAAAGTAACCAGTACGTGTTCGGGCTAAAGGGTGGGAACAAATGTCCCTTGCATCAAGCTAAACACTGCATGATTTGCGAAAGGTGAGATACAGTTGGTATTCTTTAACATATTCGTGGACACTGCCCGCGTTTCGTGTTATCGAAAATTGATTTCTTGGCAGTCCTATCTTTGAATCTTGAAGCGGTCTTTGTATGTATGTATGTAAACGCTTTATTGTACCAATAATAACAACAACAATAATAATAAAATAGGAATTAAACTGTGTACAAAGGCGGACTTATCCCACTTAGGGATCTCTTCCAGTCAACCTTAGACTAACCGAAAGGACAAGTATAAAGCGTTTAGTACCAAATTTGATAAAGAAATGTACTTTAGAAGGGCAAGATCCAAGATCACTACAAAATGGAGAGATCGTAGATCGATTTTTCTCTTAATCTTGCTTAATGTTGCACCCTCCAGCCTCCAAAGCAGTTTAAGGAACGCGTGACAGGCAGTATCAGGGGGCTCTGTCTAGGGTTGCCATCTCTAAAATCTCCCACCAAGGCCAGAAGCATGAAAACTCCGGATTTTTGAGCTTACAACATGACTACATTTTTTTTAATTACTGCGCAAAATAAAAACTTGTTTTAATTATTATTATTATATATTCTTTATTGCACAAATTTTAAAAGTAAATACAATTACAAATAAAAATAAAAAATGTATACAAAGGCAAGCTTATCTCTAAAAGAGATATCTTCCAGCCAACCTTACAGGGTGTGAGACAAGGCACTAACATTAATTGTTATACATAAACAACTATTTATTTAATGTCATACAAGTTTAGATTAAATATGTATTGTAAAGAAACAAAACAGAATCTTCTTATAGTTTTAAGGAACAGTCTTAGGAGCAATAATCTTACAATTTTCATTTCTTTAAATATAACAGAAATTAACGCAACAAAATCTTCTTCATCATAATCTGATGAAGAAGATTTTCATCATAATCAGGTGATTTTTGTCTCCACTGCAGGAGCACAACCCTCTCTCATCTGCCGGAGACAGACGGAGGATTTGGCCTACACTCCCCGCGCTGGCCAGACGGGTTGGGGAGGCCTGATTGATGTTTTATAATGTATTCCCTTAGTCGCCTTGTACGACATCCACGGGAAGAGTTGGAGTGCTCCTATTCTACTCTACGGAAACTACACGGCAAAATCTTCTTATAACCTTTTGAAACTAGCGAGACGCTCCCCGGACGCCTCCGTCCACTAGGACAAATCCGGGGAAAGCTGGACGGATGACAACCTATAGCTGTATGCTTCTTTATGTAAATTAATTCCGTAATTCCTGATGTAACATAAGTTAGATGACTACTTAAATGATAAAAGTCCATGGAGTGCTTGATGGCTCAGCATAGGTAGACTTAATGATTGTAATGAATAAGATAAATCAAAGGTAGGGCCCTGTGCCGTTGGGTTTGTTGCCACTTCTTCCCCTCGGTTATACAGGTGGAAGTGGAGTAGTTTTAGGCAGAATTTGACGTCAAAAAGAGAATAATGTATTCCAATTTTAAAAATAAATATTTTGATTTTGATTTAAGCGTCAGTATTCTCAGCTTTGTAAAAAATGGTGCACAACATCCTGCTCGTCTGTTTCAGGGTTCTGTTACTCTGCCGAGTGACGCTGGGTGCCATGCATACGTTCACGTCCGCCCAGCGTCTGGCCCACTCCCCGTCCGGCTTCCACTCAGTGGAGGGGGTCCCAAGCCCGGGGGGTCTTATGTACTCTGAAACCATCATCTACCGGGGGGAGCAGGTGAGTCTTTGTAAACTATTATTATCTTCTACTTATTCTTGGCAATTATTTACTGCTGGATACAGATGACGATCGGGTTTTTATGGTTTAAAACCAATCATCATCATCAGGTTATTTTGGTCTCCACTGCAGGAGCACAACCCTCTCTCATCCGCCGGAAACAGAGAGGATTTGGCCTACACTCCCCGCGCTGGCCAGACGGGTTGGGGAGGCCTGATTGATGTTTTATAATGTATTCCCTCAGTCGCCTTGTACGACATCCACGGGAAGAGTTTGAGTGGTCCTATTCTACTCTACCGGAAACAACACTGCAATCTATCACTAATCATCTATTTTTATTTTATTTATTAGGAAGCCAAACAAGTCCAATCATTACAAAATACACTCTTGTGTGTGTGTGCGTAAATTGTAGGGCTATTGCACCCAGAGCGAGCATAGTCGATCGAGAGAGGGTCAAAGTTATACGTCAACAACATGCTCCTCTTTCTAATTAAAAACGTCGATCTCTCGGCGCCAGTTGAAAGCGCGCTGCCGTAGTACTTTGTAGTGGCGGGCGGCGACAGCCCGGAGTGCGTAGTGCCAGCCGTGCTCTGTTTTGCGGGTGACGTTAAACTGCAAGGTGGTGTCGCTTCTACGTTGTAATATTTAGTATTCTCTGCTTGAAGTAAGCTGTTTATTGTAGCGCGGGATGTGATTGGTCCAATAAATCGTGGCTGTATTTCCAGCACTGTCAAGTGTTATTGAACAATATCATAATCTTTTTTGTTACAGGTATACCCAGAGTTCCTGATCACCTATAAGCTGAAGCCTTAAGAACTCGCACAGAATGTATATTCCTACCATTATCCGTATATGTATCTTTAAATAAAATGTTTTTTTTTTACATTTAAAATATTATTTAATTCAAATATAAACTACTCATAAAAATAAATAAAAAATACAGATAAATAATTAATTAGAGGTAAAAATGGGCTCAAGGGCGCTGCCCTGCGGTAGGGTGCCCAGAACACTGGGCTGCGTTTCCCCTTTGAATGACCAGGCTAATGCGCTGGCCGAGGTACGCTCCAGCTCTCCGGTCTCCCGACACGTCGGCTAGGCGCTTCGATAAGTCGGCGACAAGGCGACGCGCCTCCACGGTCCCATCGTCTCCACAGCGAATGGCACGAATTAAAATGTTAACTTTTAATTACTGTTTTATTAAGTCACTCTCTTGTTTGTCTGTCTGCCGTTCTTGGTGGAATCTTGCAACTCTTTCGAGCACTTCCCGATTAATGAACCGGCTGAAATTTCAGGGTAGCTCACAACTCGATGACATTATTTATTTTGATACCTATATTTTTCTTTAATTTTGTATATTGATGTATACACTATTTTTGACGTTGTATGTAATAACATTTAATTTAATTAACTTATTATTATTATTATTAAATTAGTTTATTAAGATATCAATGATCCACTATTGTTAGTAACGTAATACAATAATACTTATATGACTAGGTGTTAGTAACATTCAAATAATATGATATGATATTTTGAATATATCGACATTCTTTTGACTTCTAACAATTGTTATCAATAAAATTTTCATTTTCATTTTCAATGCATTCTAAATCCATTTATTAGATAGATACAGATATACCTCATACCATGAAGCAAAATATTTTTTCGTAGCTCATAGTTTCACCTCAAAGTTTTCCTTCATGATTGACACTAATTGGTTATTAAATTAGATTAAATTGAGATAACAGATGCACACTTTAAAATCATCTGTTATCTAATTCAATACCAATTAGTGTCAATCATGAAGGTAAACAGTTTGAGGTGAAACAAAACAAACAATAAATTATTTTGCGAATTATTTTAAAAAGTATGAGGTGTAGGTACATAAGAAAAAGAAGAAAATATTTAATGTTCATTAAAAAATATATATCTAAAAACCACAGCATTTCCTCACTAGAAACGTGACGACGTGTCAAAAAGGGTGCGCGGGAGGTGCGCGCTGTGTCCGAAAATCGGCACGCGCGGGACTGAAGTAAACAGGTGGCTATAACTGTTCTATCTTGATAGGATTTCTGTGGGCGCATATTTAACTAAGATGTTAAAACCAAAGCTTTCATGCTCATGTATTGAGTTTCAAGATGCGCCCGACGTTTTTCGAGTTCATCTGTAAAAATATACGAGTATATGGTGATGTGTGTATGTATTTTGTGTGTATGTCCTCTTGGGCCATCGAGACCCCCGAAGGGATATTTTTTTAAGGCGCATAAAAACATGCTGTTTAGTAGAATTTTTTCATCATCATCAGGTTAATTTTGTCTCCACTGCAGGAGCACAACCCTCTCTCTCTGCCGGAGGCAGACGGAGGATTTGGCCTACACTCCCCTCGCTGGCCAGACGGGTTGGGGAGGCCTGACTGATGTTTTATAATGTATTCCCTCAGTCGCCTTGTACGACATCCATACGTAGAGTTGGAGTGGTCCTATTCTACTCTACCGGAAACCACACGGCAATATGATTTTTTAATCTACTTACATTAAATTACTACATTGTTTTTTTTTGGGCAGTATTTTAAGATACTTTATGTAGGTAAATCGGGTATTTTGAAATCTTACTTCATGTTGCTTTATCCGTCTGTGTATCAATGTAAATACTTTTACCACAGGAAAACCAAAAGTAGCTTGGGAAAATTAGTAAACAAAACGGTATTATAGAAGTATTTGCTGTAAATGCAAATGTGGTTTTCTCGTCTAAAAATAACATTTCCTATCAAAGCCAGAAGAGAGATAAGCTTATACAGAATACATGTATGACAGAATGAGACGAACGCAGCATGAAACGGGAGACCACTGGACACAGGGATGTATTCAGTTTAATACCTATATCGTGATAAATATTCCCATGTATTACATGTCGCAGGCCAACGATCTCTATGTACTTACTAGATGGAACGTTCAAAACAATCGCTCTGTTCCACGCAAGTAGCCACAACTCTTTCACATTCACTTTGAAACTTGTGCAGTTACCACTCAGAACATTTAATTATTTGCTAAATATTGACATTATTTAACCGTAGCGTCAATATTTAGTAATAATTAAATGTTCTGCGTAGTAACTGCACAAGTTTCATTGTGAATGTAAAAGAGTTGTGGCTACTTGCGTGGAACACAGCGATTTTTTTGAACGCTCCATCTAGTAGTACATAGAGATCGTTGTCGCAGGCCGATCAGAAAAATAAGCAAATCATGATGCGCCTAGCCACATCGTGATCGGGCGCCATTTCATGATGCCGCAGTCCACAGAAACCCTATCAGGATAGAATGGTGAAGTAGACGCGACGCGCGTGCCAACAATTTACAATATACAGGTTGGAATTTTGTAATGCCACCTGAAGGAAAAGTACTCTTAATACTGAAGATAGAAAATTTTAGTTAAAGAAAACATTCCTTTATTTTTGTCTGGCCAGCGCGGGGAGTGTAGACCAAATCCTCCGTCTGTCTCCGGCAGATGAGAGAGGGTTGTGCTCCTGCAGTGGAGACAAAAATAACCTGATGATGATGATGATGATAAACAAATTTTTGCCCAAAATTTACCGCCCCTAAAATCTGGCGCTCTAGACAAGCCTACTCAGCCTGCTGGTAAATCCGCCACTGAGGCATTACAAGCATGCCTGACGCCATCCCTGTTAAAACATGCTAATACAGGGTAAAAACATAATTTATGATTCATTTGCAAGATAATAGTTACGAAATTCATAACAGTCAACGATTTATACATTCAGTTGTGAGCTGTCCAGTTAAATTGTTGTGTTATTTTAAACAGGATGAAATTAGTTCTTATAACCGTCTTGTTACTTCAAGTAATACTTTATTGCAATGGCGTAAGTACTATTTTTCTATGAAGTTGTTATTGTAGCTGAATTTTTATGATTGTGTTTTCAAAATCGTTTTTGGAAATGTGTCTGTTTGTTTGTGGATGCGTCACGAAAAACTACTGAACTAATTCTGATGCAGCTTTCACAAAATCATAGGGCTTCATTCGGAGTAACATCATCATCATTAGCCTGCAAGAGCCCCTGCTGGACATAGGCCTCTCCCAAGGGGCGATACCGAATCGCTCCATCCTGTCAGGACGCCCACACTACGCTTGCCCAGTCGCGGTCTACACTCGAGAACTCGTTTACCCCAGTGGTAATTGGATCTCCGTCAGATGTGACCAGCACACTGCCACTTCAACTTGATAACTTTTTGAGCTATGTCGAAGGCTTTCGAAGTAACATTAAGTCTTTATTTCATCGCAATTGGCTTGCGAATTTAAGAAAGCGATGAATTAGGAATATATGTGGAGCGTGGGTAAGAGGGTAAGTATGGGTAAGGGGAGGGAAAAAACAATTCCGTAGTCCACGCGAGCGGAGCCGGGGTCACAGCTAGTATTTAAATGTGTATATCTAAAAATATTATAACGTATATATTGCCGTGTGGTTCCCGGCTTAGAATAGGGCCACTCCTATCTTTCCCGTGAGTGTCGTCAAGGCGACTAAGGGATTGCACCAGGGACGGACAGCAGCGTTCTCCTGTGTGTGTATGTTAACATCATTACTGCGACCACCAATCCGCCTGCCAAGCGTGGTGATTATGGCAAATCCCCCAATTGGACAACTTACCAAAAGTGGTATTCTATTGGGGAGGCATATGTCCACCAGTGGACGTATTTAGGCTGACGATGATCTAAAAAAATCATCGCACTACGTCACTTAACGTGACACTTTGACTCCATTTGCGATTTCTGACATGTTGGGTTTTTAGGGTTCTATGGAAACGGAAACCCCTGTTGAAAGATTATTTTGTTAGCACTGAAAAAGTCTCGATTTGTGGCCGCTAGGAGCGCTAGTGAGCATCTTCAAGTTCAGTAAAAATCATCATCATTATATCAGCCCTTAGACGACCACTGTTGGACATAGGCCATCCCCAAAGAACGCCACCACACCCGGTCCTCCGACCTCCCACCATGCGCGTGCCGATTCGCGGTCTCCAATCTAGAATTCCTCTGGCCCAACCAACGATCTCTATGTACTACTAGATGGAGCGTTACAAACAATCGCTCTGTTCCACGCAAGTAGCCACAACTCTTTCACATTCACTTTGAAACTTGTGCAGTTACTACTCAGAACATTTAATTATTTACTAAATATTGACATTATTTAACCGTAGCGTCAATAATTAGTAATAATTAAATGTTCTGAGTAGTAACTGCACAAGTTTAATTGTGAATGTGAAAGAGTTGTGGCTACTTGCGTGGAACAGAGCGATTGTTTGGAACGCTCCATCTAGTAGTACATAGAGATCGTTGGCCCCAACCCAGTGGATGTGGTGTGTCAGTGCGTGGCAAGAAAGGAGTGGCATAAGCGGAAACACGAGATAAAGGATGAGACAGTGCAGCTCTGGCAAGAGAGATGGGAGAGGGAAGAGAAAGGAAGAGAGATCCATCGATTCTTCCCGGATGTGGCGGTTCGACTCAAGTCTACTTGGATCGAGCCGGACTGTGAAACATTAAAGATTCTGATAGGTCATGGCTGTTTCCGAAAGAGACTTCATGACATGAAGTTGTGTGATGAAGACCCGCCCACTGCCATTTCAGCTTGCTGATCCTTTCGGCTACGTCTGTCCCCTTCTCTCCTCATTACGAATCATATCCTTCAAACAAACCCCGAGCATAGCCCTCTCCATAGCCCGTTAAGAGACTTGTAACTTGTGGATCAGGCCCACCGTCAGTGTCCGTAAAAATTATTACCCTTATCTGCGAACCTTTTTTCCGTTCTGCTCTGCGAACTAAGAAGACTGTAAAGTGTTTTGGAAACCTTTTGTAAATTGTCAAAAAAGGAGTCAAACTGGTTTGCTAGAATTCTATGAAAAATACTAGAGTATCTTCGCCAATTATAGAATTGCATTTCATTAATATTAGAATTCTAGAAAACCAGTATGACCCAACGATCTCTATGTACTACCTACTAGATAGCGTTCCGAACAATCGCTCTGTTCCACGCAAGTAGCCACAACTCTTTGACATTCACAATGAAACTTGTGCAGTTACTACAGAACATTTAATTACTAAATATTGACGCTACGGTTAAATAATGTCAATATTTAGAAAATAATTAAATGTTCTGAGTAGTAACTGCACAAGTTTCAAAGTGAATGTGAAAGAGTTGCGGCTACTTGCGTGGAACAGAGCGATTGTTTGGAACGCTCCATCTGGTAGTACATAGAGATCATAGTAGCCATAAGCTGGTAGGCAGCGTTCTGCTTGTCTGTCTATTACTCGAAATCTATTGGACTGATTGAGATATGAACGTTCACGTAGGACTGCTAATGATGAGAAAACTAAAAAAATCTCAGTTTTTTTAAAGATTATTTAAGTAACAAGTTACAGAACCTGCACATTGTATGCGATGTACACTTTCTGTTTTTTTTTGTTGTTAATTAAACTTGGCTTTTATCGTTATTGGGTTTCTCACAAATGGTTATCATTTAATAATAATGTGGTTATCATTTATGTACAATCCCAGAGTTTGTTTTTTATATAATCTTGCAGATTTTGAACGGGCTAAAAGTTTGAGTAATAATATTATTTTTAAATTTTGTGGACTGACTTTGTATCACTGCGACCATTTCTGGTCTATTGTGATATGGTCTGTCTATGGTTCTGGTCTATTGTGATATAGTATGGTGGCCCATACTATAGTTCGGTGCTAAGCCTTGCAGCAGTTAGAAACTGCACAATGCTTTTAGCACTGAGTTGTTTTACTTCGTCAGGGCGTAGCAAGTAGTCTATTTCTTTTACGCATCAGTGGTCCACACTCGCACAGGAGGTGCATGGTTTCCTCTGCTTCCTCACAGAGCGTACACGCTCCTGTGGTTCGGGGCTTGAGGTTGAACATGTGCTTGTTCAGACCACAATGTCCTGTGAGGGTTCTCACTACTATGCGTAAGTTATTCCTGCTAATCGCTAAAGGTCGTATGTTCCTCTCAACAGTGTGTGGGTGCAGCTGTTGGACCGGAAGCAGCAGCGGCTGGAGCTGGCGTCAAGGTCTCGTCTGTCAGCATTTTTGCAATAAAATGGCGTCGCTTGTTAGAATTTCAAGCCGTAAACTGATTCAAACTATAATTACTCTGCAGGTTGACAGCTACGACTCTCACCACAAGGACCATGGCAACAAACGCAAGAGCCACAAGCCCAAGCACCACCACCAGACTAAGTCGAAGGTCACCATGCCCTCGGGAAACGGCTACCTGATTGCTACACCGAGTGTAAGTTAGCATTTCGGGCACCGATTACCATCATAACAGGGCGCCATTGTCTTAAAATCCATTGGAATGTCCATTATATCGCATCGTATGTTATGGTATCGTATGGTATAGTATGGTATCGTATAGTATCGTATGGTATCGTTTGTTATCGTATGGTATCGTATGGTATCGTTTGTTATCGTATAATATCATATAGTATCGTATGGTATCGTATAGTATCGTGCAGTATCGTATCGTAACATATCATATCACATATACGTTCCGAAGTTATACGTTCTGTAGTGCGATTCTGTAAAAAGTTACTTTGCAACTCGACTTCTAAATTGCTTAGTAATTCAAATTCGTATCCCGTAAAGTTTACGGTCGTTCGATTTCTATACCAGCGCCACACTTTCGGGCGCGACGGCGGGTTGTAACTACAGTTAAATGGACATGTTGACGTTTGTTTGTATGAGATGACGTTTAGAATCGTATCCTGTAGCAACATTACGCACGTCGTTCAATTCGAAACTCGTGCCTGCATTCGACGAAGTTTTAGTACTTTGTGCGTGAAAATTTGCACGAATATTGTGGAATTGCTGTAGAGAAATTCTGTAAAGCTTAACTTAGCAACCATAATCTAAATCCGCCGTGAGATTTCACATTTTCATTAATTAAAGTTCACAGTCGTTCGATTTCTATGCTAGCGCTACACTTTCGAGTGCGACGTCGTGTTGTAACTACTGTTAGTGGACATGTCGACTTTTGTTTGTATGAGATAAGTTTAGAATGGTATTTTATAGCAACATTACGAACGCTATTTCTATCCACGACTCGTACTTGTATTCGACTCGCAAAAAGTTACTATTTTGTGCGTGAAAACTTGATCGAATGTTGTGGAACTGGAAAATAAAAGTTATTCTATCGCAGAATAGTGGTTACTTGTATTTAGTGACGTATTTTAAAGATGGCTCGTTCATTTCAATTCATAAGTTTAGTAGAAGAAGCTCACTATTATGATATCCAGCATCAATCTAATATTATACGTAAAATCAGCGAAAACGACTATGTGGAGGTTTATAGATTGTCAGAAGAATTAATTAATCAATTTGGACCTAATAAGAACAAAGGTACGTTTTTATAGCTTTCTTAATTATTATGCGACTTACCAAAGATAATATATACTAGAGTATACTAGAGTAAGATAAGCAATCCCCGAACAAAAAGTGTAAATCTAAAATTGGTAGCATAAACTTAGATGGCGCATTTGCTATCCAATTCTAAAAATATTATCTAAAATCCTAAGTATTATCTAAAAAAAAATTTAGTGCACTGTTTCTAGTTGTGGCGAAGGTAAAAAGTGGTAACACTACCCGTCGCTAGATGTCATTACATGTAATCACCTAATGAGTTCATGAACGTGTTACGTAACAGATGGCGCTAATACGAAACTAGTTACAATCTGTCGCAACTTTCATAGTAACAACAGTTATATGAAACGTACTAATGGCAGTTATACCTGTCTTGCTTTAACATAGATAATTCTCATTTACACCCCTAGCCGCCATGCCCGCCATGTTTCTTATTGCATTGTTGTTCTTTGAATTTCTTTTTAACCGACTTCAAAAAAGGAGGAATTTCTAAGCTCGACAGTATGTTTTTTTAGTATGTTACGCGATTACTTCGCCAATTCTGAATGGATTTTGATGTTTCTTTTTTTGTTTGGTAGGTTATACTTCAGCGGTGTTCCCATATAAATTTTATCGAAATGGAGGAAATGGGCTGGCGGGATTTTATCTCAAATAACCAAATGTATTTTTTTCAGTACTTTCTGATCCTATTTCTTTCAAATCCGAACCATAAATTCCTTTAATGAGTCATTAATATTACATGTAGGTATATACATCTCTGTGTTATGGAAACAAAGTACCTAAGGAAAGGACAATTCAATATAACATCCAGACTCGAACCAACTTGTACAAATTATATAAAGTTCCCTGCCCCCAGTGAGAATCACGAGTCCTGACTCACTCACTCTAGTACATAAATATTATCTTTACTACAACGATCTCTATGTACTACTAGATGGAGCGTTCCAAACAATCGCTCTGTTCCACGCAAGTAGCCACAACTTTTTCACATTCACAATGAAACTTGTGCAGTTGCTACGCAGAACATTTAATTATTTACTAAATATTGACATAATTTAACCGTAGAGTCAATATTTAGTAATAATTAAATGTCTGCGTAGTAACTGCACTGCACTGTTTCATTGTGAATGTAAAAGAGTTGTGGCTACTTGCGTGGAACAGAGCGATTGTTTGGAACGCTCCATCTAGTAGTACCTACATAGAGATCGTTGCTTTATTATGACCTGTAAACTTGTTTTTCTTATCTTCTAGGTAACTAAAATTGGAATACAAGCCGAGGTAGATATCTATATAATTTTTTATAGATATTCAAACAGGTCACTGACCTGAGGTCAGCTGTTCTTTCTCGTTCCATTTGTTTTTCACAGTTGCGAAATATGTTATGTTTGGTAGCGATTACTACTAGTAGTGCAGTCAAATTCCGAATTGTGACCATCCCTAGCACCTTATTATTATAGCGATAAAGTAAAAATTAGAATGAACATGGTTATTTATCGTATCAACCGAAAGTACCAAATAGGCATGACGAAAGATTTTGAAATCCTCTTCCGTAATGTAGGTACACATTTACTATTTACGAAAAAACCTTTATTTCGGTATAAAACTTAAGTTTAACGGAGTTTAAAGCCATTTTGATAATATTTTTTCAATATTGCGCGCAAACAGCTCGCAGCTGTCATGGCGTCGGCTCTGACGTCACGGTTAGGTAAACATGTCATTGTGTCTATGCGTACGAAGAAAGTCAACAAAATATTCAATTAATTCGTGTGATAGAAATGAATTCCAAAGTTTATATGTGGTGTGCAGTACTGCAGTGTAAAAACACATCAATAAAAACACCCAACAAAGTGTTTGTACATGTTCCAAACAAGTTATGAACAAGAGATAAATGGTTTGGTTAAAGCTCGCACGGCGAAACAACGTAGTCACGAATTCGCCACTTTATTTCTGTGAAGACCACTTTGATGTGAGTATGTTATCATATATTGATAGATCTTATACTTAAAATGTTTGTTTGATATGAAATAGTTGAAATATTGAGGCTATGGAATAACTAATTTATTGAGGTTATGTTTGTTTTGGTCTTGGCCATCATTCCTAATAACAATTTTAATCGTTTACTTTTCTTTTTCCAGTTGCCAAATGATATGGAAAATTATATGGAGTATCATGTGATGGGGTCAGTATCACAAGTACGTATGAAACCAGGATGTATGCCCCATAAATTTATATGCCAACCAGACAGGAAAACACGAACATCTGACACAACAGAGCGACCCTATATAGCTAAGAAACGAAGAATTATGATTCTTGAAGAGTGTAAAAAGGAATTCGAAGAAAAATGTATAGTTACAAAACAATCAAGTTTTGAAGAAATTGCATCGGGTAGTTCAGGTATTTAATATTAACTTATTTATTAGAATATAGCATTGAAAAAGTTAATTTTATTCTCAGTGTTATTACATAGGTACATTGTTGGTACACACAAAACTACATAGATTTTTCTGTGACCTAGTAATCTCCTATTTGTGTTCATAATTATAACATTGCACTTAAATAATAAAATATTTGTTTTACAGTTCAGCAGAATGTAGAAGTTCCCCAAGTAACACCAAGAGTGTTGGATAAATCAATTCAAGTACACACATGGAAAACATTCAGAAGTAAAGCTAACCAAACAATAGTCAGTTCAGTAAATCAGATGACATCACCATTGAAGCCGTTTCTACATTCTGTCTCTACATCACCATTTAAAATCAAGCATCAAGGTGTTAATAGTAACATGCCTATCTTAAGTTTGGTTAAAGTTCTTGATGATGTGATAACTATAGCTTGTGGTTTGATTAATATACAAGATTCTCTTATTAAATAAAACACAAATGAAATTACTGCATTTTTATTTCCTATTCTATACTTTTATATAACAATGGATACACATAAGTTTTTTCAAAATTTAATAACACTTTCATGCCTGACATATATTGCTCATCAAAAGTTATACATATAATTTCTATATTTTTATTAGTAGTAAAATTTGGGTCTGCGATGCTGAAGTAACACTTATTTAGACCACTTAGGTACATTTGCATTTGAACCTGGGCAAAGCATTTCTTGCTGTGTTTCCCATTTTTTTATATAATTGAGATACGTTTTGTTGCTTATGGGACATTTTATCTCCACAATGCTATCTTGACATATTCCATCAGGGGAACCTGCTATCATTGGATATTTTTGGGATATGAACAGTCCAGTATTCTTGATTTTTTTTCCCTAGTTTCTTGCTTATTATTTCCCGTTTCATTGCTGGTGTGTCTTATTTCAATCTTGTTAATAAGATCAACAGTCAAATTAATTTTACTTAAAAATAAGTCACAACACTCTTCCTTATATGTAAGCACAAGTTGGTGCATTGAGACGCTAAGTAGTTTATTACAATTATAATCTTGTTGATACTTTAGTAGCTCGCAGTTGTCATATTTTCTATTTTGTCCTTCTTCTAAAAAATTTTTCAAGAACTGTGGAGTTAGAAGGCAATATAGGGCTACCTTTAGATAGATCTTTTGCAGATATAAATTTCAAGGTAGTGCCAACTCTTGATAACTTTGATTTCCGCCAGTAACATTGAACTTCTGTGCATGAAGGTTCTTCGCTTCGTCTATGGATCCACATAAGCAGCGCTATGGCATGCTTACATCCGCCCTGGGGAGCAACACAATCATGGCATTCGATTAATATTACTTTTTCTTCATCTTCATCAACCATCAATGTAACAGCATATAGTTTTGCATGGACTTTATTTTCTGGGCAAATTTTGCACTTTACTGTACAAATGTTTCCTTCCCGTTTTAGTTGCACATAACTGATTGCATCATCCCCATATGATGGTCTTGAAGACCTAAAATAATTGAAATTAATTAGAACAAATACATATACACTGACTTGGTGATTTAGGTGTTTACTATGAGGAGTGTTTTTTAGTTACAGAAATGTACTAGTTTTATCGGGTATTAACATGGTATTAACTCTAAAATAGCAACATACAAGCTGTAAGGGAGCTCCATCAAAAATAAACAATGACAAGTTTATTGTGCAAATAACCTATGAAAGTAAAATAAACTCGCACGAGTTCAAAAAGTTTGATTATATCTAGGTTGGTTGTATCTAGGGTAAAGATAAATACAAAATTTACTTACAAGGAAGTTTTCACGTTTCTCGTAACTCAGCGAGCAAAATTCTTTATTTGTTGCGAGGAAATCGCCCAACATTTATACATCAATCCTGGGCAAATTTGAGCTATTTGCCTTAACAAAGCTTGGTTCCATTGTTATAGTACAGTGGAGTCGATAAATCACACGTAAAAGAAAAAAAAACAATCCAAATGCGTAATCAGTAGTATTCACAACAACTAGGGATCCGCAAAAAGTATCGATACCTGAGTAGTATCGATACTTTCGTTACGATACCAAGTATTTTCGTACTCGATACTTTTGTTACGATACTTTACTAGGTATCGATACTTCGTCACATACTCGATACTTTCTGGTGTACCTCATATTCATATACCTCATATTCATCTTGAGGATCTTGCCGATCTTGAGGAGTAACAACTCCAAATAACAATAATCTCTTCTTCCTTTAAGTTTTGTTTAAAACAAACTATAGTGTGCTACGCATTAGACATCTAGTGTACAATTGTACACTACAATTGTACATTCAATTGAATGAACCATCAGTAGGTTGAAACCATGTTGGCCAAGAATGAGTATGAACACAAATTAGATAGAGTATGTGAGTATGAAATTCTTTTTTTTTTAAAGCAATGACAATATTTGATTGCATTATGTATTTTTTACTATGTAACTTTATGCTGTATGCAAAAAAATCTAGACTTAGAAACTGTAGTTAAAGGAAAGCACTTAAACAATTTTTTATTAGTAAATTTCTTTAAATAAGTTAAACGATAAAAAAAACTCGATTATATTGACTAGGATATTTTTCAGAGCGTCAAGCACTAGTCCAATGAATGCGAGCAACGAAGCTCACACAACTTCGAAAGTGGCTTGTTCTTGTTTACAAAATACCTATTCAGAGTCGTTCGTGATCTAATTCGCAGTAAGCGTCGGTATTCGTTTCGATTTTCGAGTTATTGTTTCAATTTTACAGAATCGACACCCAGGACCTTTCCCAATGAACACCACAATACCCGGTCCTTCCGCCCTCCGCATTCAACCGCATTAGACAGTTCGGAGTTGGCCCTCGATGTATGGAAATCAAGTAGGGTTCTATGTGGGATACGTCGAGTTCATAGAGGTTCGGGCGATCATTTTGACATCCACAAATATACATCCAGGCCGGACCAACTGCTGCAAATCAAAACAAAGTTGTATGTTGTTGGTGAGAAACGAATTAACGACTAACATTCTAATCCGGGGACAATACGGCGGATTTATGTATAACTGGATACGATTGATTGTCGTAACCACAGAAACCCTATCAATATAGAATGGTGAAGTTGGCTCCACACACGCGTGCCCACTATTTGCATATTGCACAAACTATCAAACGCTTACTTGTTTCGCGCTGAGTCAAGGTCGCGTAAACATCGACCAAAAATCTGCAAAAATGTCTGCGCGGTTTCTACAGTTACGCAGTTTCAACTGTGTAACTGTATGTGCTCACTAGAAACGTGACCGGAACTTACATACATATTCGTCTCTTGTTATTTACCTAAACGCCATCTATTGGGGTTTGTGAATGCTATAACATTATGAAAGATAAAACGTCATACGACTATTCGACCATAGATAAAAGTCTATTTTTTTAATATTCTTATCGAATTGTGATAATTCGTTACCCGTAGCGCAATCTAGTGGACCGTTGAGTACTAAAGCTGGATTGACGCAACCTATAATGACATTTGTGGCCGACGCCAGAACGCATAAAGAGTGCGCTGTGTTCGAAAATCGGCACGCGCGGAACTGAAGTAAACAAATGTTTTAAACGTTCTATCCTGAAAGGATTTCTGTGGTCGTAACGTGAGGTTTCTCATGTCAAGTATGGTAATAACAATGTTATGGTCGTTCTTTACCCATCAGGTGTTCCACAAGTGGAAGTGCGGAGACAAGGCCACGCTGGTCACGCTGCACCCGAAGAGCTGGGCGTGGAAAAAAGAGTACACGATCGTCAAGAAAGAGCTGGAGAATACTAAAGGACATGCAATTTCTTACCAACATCTTAAGGTAGGTTGTTACATTGTAGTAAAATAATTAACGTATGAAAAGCGCATCATCATCATCATCATCAGCCTGTAAGATTCCACTGCTGGACATAGGCCTCTCCCAAGGCGCGCCACTGAACCCGATCCTCGGTTCTTCTCATCCAGTCTCTGCCAGCCGCCCTACGCAGATCGTCGCTCCATCTAGCCAGGGGGCGTCCCACACTACACTTGCCCAGTCGCGGTCTCCACTCGAGAACTCGTTTACCCCAACGGTTATCGGTTCTCCGACAAATGTGACCAGCCCACTGCCACTTCAACGTACTAACTTTTTGAGCTATGTCGAAAACTTTAGTTCTCTGGCGGATTACCTCGTTTCGGATATTGAAACTCCGAGCATAGCTCTTTCCATAGCTCGCTGAGCGACAAAAAAAAAAAAAGCGCATCCCATCCAACTAATATTATTAATGCGAAAGTTTGGATGTTTGTTACTGAATCACGCTTCAAACACTGGACGGATCGGGATGAAACTTGGCACACATATAGGTTAGGTCCTGGAATAGGACATAGGTTAGTTTTTATCCTCAAAAAACATCTGAAACCATTGTCATGTTAAGTTGTCTACGCGGACGAAGTCGCGGGTAACAGCTAGTTAATGATATGTTTTCAAATATAATATTGATATCCAAATCACCTCCATCTTGACGACCTCCGTGGCGTGTCGCACGGCCACGCCGGAGGTTGCGGGTTCGAATCCCGCTATGCGCAAATGTTCGTATGATGAATATGAATGTTTGTACCCAAGTCTTGGATGTTTATATATGTATTTAAGTATGTGTATCCGTTATCTAGTAACCATAGCACAGGCTCTGCCTAGTTTGGGACTGGATAATTGGTGTGAATGACTGAGATATTTATATTTATTTACAATGTATAAAGACTTGTATATAATGGAAATCTAATAAATAAAATCGTAGCTAAACAGAAATCTGTACATTGAAAATATGGGGGGAGGGAGGGGGAGAGGGGGTTATTTCAGTAGCGGGAGCCGGCTATAGTTCTGGAGTCCACGCGGGCGGAGCCGCGAGCATAGCTACTCGTAGTATAAAATATGAATGAATGAATATATGTATTTAAATGACTAACTAAAAGTCAATATTTTGATTAGTAATTACAATTAATGCTTAATGACCAGTTTACCGTGCGGTTTCCGGTAGGACCACTCCAACTCTTCCCGTGGATGTCGTACGAGGCGACTAAGGGAATACATCATAAAACACCAATCAGGCCTCCCCAACCCGTCTGGCCAGCGCGGGGAGTGTAGGCCAAATCCTCCGTCTGTCTCCAGCAGATGAGAGAGTGTTGTGCTCCTGCAGTGGAGACAAAAATAACCTGATGATGACTTCATATACAGTTCACATATTAAATTTTCCTCACTTAACAGATACAGAAGGTGATAAACCCGTGCCTTTGGAAGAAATATCAGTACAGGAAGGGACAGGTGTACAGCGAGGCGAAGAAAGCCAACGAAAGGATGCTTTTCCACGCCGCCGCTCACCCCATTACAGTAGTCGAGAAGGGGTTCGATGAACGATACACCAAGCTCGGTAAGTGTTAATGTTTTCCTTCCAGTCTGAAGTCGCAAAAGAACAGTAGTGCGATTCTGTAAAAAGTTACTTTGCAACTCGACTTCTTAATTGCGATAAGATTTCAAATTGGTATTCCGTAAAGTTTACGGTCGTACGATTTCTATACCAGCGCGACACGACGGGCGCGACGGCGGGTTGTAACTACTGTAAGTGGACATGTTGACGTTTGTTTGTATGAGATGACGTTTAGAATCGTATTCTGTAGCGACGTTACGCACGTCGTTCAATTCGAAACTCGTGCCTGCATTCGACGAAGAGTTAGTACTTTGTGCGTGAAAATTTGAACGAATATTATGGAATTGCTATAGAGAAATTCTGTAAAACTTAACTTAGCACGTCTAATCTAAATCCGCTGTAAGATTTAAAATTTTTATTAATTAAAGTTCACAGTCGTTCAATTTCTATGCCAGCGCTACACTTTCGGATGCGACGGCGGTTATAATAACTGATGGTAACGATTACTGTCATACAAGTGCGCGTGGAGTGGCAAATGGCGATAAACAGCACCATTTAGACAACTTACAGCTCGATGCCCTGAAGACTGTGCTAGAATGCGCAGGCACAGTGCACAGATGCAGAGCCAGATTAACTATGTCGGGGCCCCTAGACAATGCACGTGTCAGGGCCTCTTTCCCGTGTTGTAACTTCCTGAAATATACTTTTTTTACCACAATGCAACGCGTGGACTACTCACTTTCAAACCTTCTGTAACTCCGACCCCGAAGCCCACGTAAACAGCCAGGCCCAGACTTACTCCTCTTTCCACTCTAAGAAATATTTTGAAAAAAGACTCGGAGCGCGAGCCTGTAGCCCATCCGGGGCCCCTAGGCAGTTGCCTATACTGCCTTTAATAATCCTGATAAGCCGGATAATCCGGCCCTGCATAGGTGGTGTAGTTATATTAACTACTCTGGCTCTCTTACCCTTTAAACCGGAACACGATAATGCTAGAAATGCTGTTTGGCAGCAGAAAGAGGAGTGTAGGGTTTACATAGTCACCAGACTTGTAAACCCTGCAGTAGAAACCTCCCTGAAATAAAATCTTAAATAAAATGCCTACAAAAAGAGCTAGGTGGTCAAAACATCAATTATAATTCTTTCCATTTCTGGTTCAAGCTCCGAAGAGTAGGTATAGATCGGGCTATCCAAGTCATAGAAGATAGCCGGTATCCCAAAAGAATACCTCCTGTTTAGGTCAAACTCCTGGCGGCATAAATTCCCTCATAGGATTCTGCTAAAAACTGTGCCCGGAGTTTCTTTACAGCATACGATCCGTAATAAGGCAATCCAATGAAGTCGAAAGGGTTAGTAAGTGTAAGGCTCCGTCGATCAGACAAACTAATTCTGCAGCGCAGGTAGATCGCCATCAGCTTAAATACGTCCACTGCTGAACATAAGCCTCCCCATTGGAATGCCACTTTTGGTGGGCTGTCCAATTGGGATTTGTTATAAGCACCACTCTTGGCAGGTAGATTGGTGATCGCAGTAAGGAGAACGCTGCTCTAGAAGACTCCCACGGGCTATTCAAGGCTGTGAACCACACAGCCTATAGATAGAATTAAACCCTATATGCCTTATTAATTGTTAAAAAGGTATATGATCTCTTTTAACGCACATTGCCAAAAACGCAATATACCAAAGACATCTTTGGCATATTGCGTTTTTGAAACATTTCCTGGCCAGATTTCATCAAAATATGTACTATATATAGTGGATTTAAGAATTATAATTATTTATTGCAGCTGGTAGTTATGGGGCTGGCTTCATCTTCGCTGATAATTCCTTCAAAAGCCACTCAATGGCGAAGACTAAGAAGGATGGGTCCAGGTGAGAATTTAATATCTGTTTTAGGGGCTACCATAGAATATTCACAGACCCTCCACCGCCCATGGCCTTTCGACATCTAGGTCATACAGGCCGAATCACGGGGGAGGTGCCCGGTACTTGCTCAGGTGCTCTTGAACCATAGAATATTTAGTAGAATAGCCAAAACGACGTCATGAGAATTGTTTAGGCTTGGGAACTGAATGTGGACGGGCGAAGTTCGAACCCGAGGAGTACGGCTGTTTATAAGAGTATCCTGTGTATGTTCCGTAGGGGCCCGGAGAGTCTCCCTCCGGTGGCCACTGAGGAGGCTTTGTGGGTATCTCACATTTAACCCCAGAAGATCAGGTATCTTAAGATTCCTTTCTTAAATAAAGAGGGCATTACCAAAGGTCTATGTCAGGCAGAAAACGTGGTAGCATATTTGGAAGCTAACGTGCCTTTACAATTAATTTTACTCAATAAGTTGTTTGAAAGGTGTTTTTTTTTCATTTGATCCTGATAATACTGAAGAATTTAAAAAAAGTTGGAAAGGCTTGAAGAAATTGCTTTTAGCGATAAGACCGCCTACTACAAATGTTATGTACTTTATTATTTTATATGTGTATTTTTTAATGTACAATAAAGAATAATTGAATTGTACTGAAGAGTCAAAGTCAAAATCATTTTTGCATATGAGTTTGCACTTGGTACATTTATACAGAGTTTCCTCGTGGTTCGATTGATTGAACTTCGTGATCTAACCTAACGGCAGGAGTTTTTTAAATTTAGTTCAGCAAGCCAAGGTGATCCATCCAATGAAACACTATTATGTGGGTTTTTTCATGTGTCTGTAAATGTAAAGTACAATAATAATAAGTTTTTCTTTCGTCTTCTTAAGGGTCATTTTACTATGCCGCGTGACCCTGGGCAGTACGTATAGTGCGACGACTCCACAGCAGTTGCCGCATCCGCCCGTCGGCTTCCAGTCCGTCCTGGGCACAGACGGAGGTTTTAAGCAGTACGTCGTGTATAGAGGAGAACAGGTATACATCAGTCTTTATATTTCCATGAACCTTGACAAAAAGGTTAGATTCGCCCAATCAGTGAGTCAGTCTTCATCTGACACCCTCCCCAGGGTGTGGAGAGTCTGTGTCAGAGCCAGGCTCTCTTACAGATGTTTCAAGTCGCTGCCCGTTACAATGTGCAGCGTGTTGGGGTGCCTTCATGGTGTGGGCAGTGCTGTTTGTGGCCGGGTTGGGTCAGAAGGTGGGATTAGTTCGTGTGGGAGCGCATTGAAACTCGTGACCGTGGCCGAGCGTTAAGTGGAGCGATCCCAAATATGCCATCTGTAGTCATGGCTTTCGTAGTTCGCCCTGTGTCGTATCTAGTGATTTATGCGCCCGGTGCGAGCTTCTATAACTACGCTCTTGTGAAATGCCCACCCAGATCATTTATGCGGCCCTCCAGGGTCTGCGCCTTGTGCCGGGTACCGCTCTATTTACGGCACTGGACCCGCCCAGTCTCGGATTTGCCAACGAGCACTGAAAGAACCCTTCTATTTATTAGGAAGTCTAAGCATTAATTATCAGTAGTGTAAAAAAATACATTATAAAACATCAATCAGGCCTCCCCAACCCGTCTGGCCAGCGCGGGGAGTGTAGACCAAATCCTCCGTCTGTCTCCGGCAGATGAGAGAGGGTTGTGCTCCTGCAGTGAAGACAAAAATAACCTGATGATGAAAAAAAATACAAACAAACTAAAATACAAACTCACGTGCGAGTCTCACTCAAGTGACTTCACTCACTTCGAAACCTAATCCATTGTAATTCTGTAAACATTCCAGAGCACTATCGACGTAAAGTGAACAAAGAACTCACTTCACTTCGACAGTGGTCTGGAATGTTTACAGAATGCCCACTGCTATTTCAGCTTACTCATTATTATGGCTAAGTCGTTCTTCGTCGGATTTCTTCATTACTAACCATATCCTTCAGAGAAACCCCGAGCATAGCCCTCTGCATAGTTCGCTCCATAGCCTTTGGCCTGTAGGTGTCATGGCCGACAGCGATCTTTCCGGGCTGTGTGACCCTGTGTGACCTTTTCCCAGTACAGACCGCAAAATAACAAATATTTTGTCTACTTTTCAGGCGTATCCAGAATATGTAATCACATACAAGACTGCATGACGTCACAAGAGTAAACGATATAGATAGCGTTCAGGTTAAGTTGTACAGTTAGTGCGCTGCGATAAATAACCAAGATCATTCTAATTTTAACTTTATCACAATTCGATAAAGTATAATGTAAATAATGGGGACCGTCAGAAGAAAAGTTTGACATTACGTTTCTCCTCGCACCTCATACCCCGAAGTCGTAATACTCATATTCTGACAAACTGACATAGTTATAATTATTTTATTTAGCATTCTAATTATAAGTTGACAATAATGACACTTTACAGCAGCTAATAATGCATATCTATTGATATTTATAATTATTTTATCTTGTATGCTTGACAATGCCATCTACCGCAGCTTAATGTTTATAACGTAGAAACTGGTCGTTCATTGCCACGTATTCATAATGGTCGCGTTAACGCCAGCCAAGCATAAATATGAAACAAAATGTAAACAAAACAATGTCGACTTAGCCTAGAGTTCTCAATGTCCCAAAAAGTTGAAATAAATGAGTATGAGTAATGCTCTTCAATGTTCTCAGAAACCTTTCTTCCCCTTCATATCTTCGAGATAGGTTCCAATTCCTTCGCTCCGCATCCTCTAGACCACTCCGCTCCCAGTATTCCCTTGAGCAACCTCACCACACTGAAACCTACAGCAACTCATTTACAATTCAGTGAGGCTGTGGAAGGCTCTACCGCACGACGCCGGAAGCAGTGCTTTTATTGGCGTATTTAAAAAGCGCCTTAAAGAGTACTTCCCTAACGGTATCCTAAATTGTATGCAAATACATTTATTTAAGCCGTGTGGTTTCCGGTAGAGTAGAATAGGACTACTCCAACTCTTCCCGTGGATGTCGTACAGAGCGACTAAGGGAATACATTACAAAACATAAATCAGGCCTTCCCAACCCGTCTGGCCAGCGTGGGGAGTGTAGGCCAAATCCTCCGTCTGTCTCCGGCAGATGATAGAGGGTTGTGCTGTAGGACAGTGGAGACAAAAATAACCTGCTGATGATATTTATTTATTTAGGTATTAAGCTAAAAGTAATATTTAAATTAAACTACACCTCATACCATGAAGCAAAATATTTTTTCGTAGCTCATAGTTTCACCTCAAAGTGTTTACCTTCATGATTGACACTAATTGGTTATTAAATTAGATAACAGATGCACATTTTAAAATCATCTGTTATCTAATTTAATAACCAATTATTGTCAATCATGAAGGAAAACACTTTGAGGTAAAACTATGAGGTATAAAACTAGAATACTAATCTTAAAAAACAAAAGGTAAAAAATGGCTCCCCACCGCTGGGAGCGTCCCCAGAATGCTGGCAGCATTACCTTGCTGTATGATTAGCTGGTAGAAATCTCTTTTTAGAAATAAGCACACCTGTGTATACGTCCTCTCCTTTTGTGTATTTATTTTAATATTTTCTGTGTATACAATAAAGTAATAACTTTATTATAATAATATATATTAAATAATAATAATATATTATAATAATATTATATTATAATAATAATACAGTCCGCCACTCCACATGCTTGTTAGAGATTAAAACATAAAACAAACAAAAAATTCCGACGAATTGTAAACCTCCTCCTTTTTTGAAGTCGGTTAATGACAAAGATATGTTGTAATGTCAAGGTTATTACTAGGAATTTAGATATAAGACTTCAGTGTTAAAAATTAAATAATTCTTAAGTTTAAATAAATAATTTTTTTATTCAACTTGAGTTTCAATTTAACTTAGCACATGACATTAATATTAATAATAATAAATAAATAAACATATACGAGTACATACACTTGTCTAATCCCAAGCTAGGATTTTCTCCTGTGCTATGGGAATTAAACAAGGATGGAACAATTCAAAAATATAACATCCAGACCAGGGCCAACTTGTACAAATTGTACAAAGTTGTCTGTCGCTGGTAGGAATCAAACCCACGATCTCTAAAGCTCGAGTCCAATGACCAATCCACTAGGCCAACTCGGCGGTTAGGAAGACCTTTAACTATTGAAGGCAGTAAATTCTACTCAAAGGATATTTTATTTTCAAAAATAAGAAAAACTGCATCATTTATGTTTAATAATTAACATTAATTTATGTTTAATAATTTTACAACCGAATACAATTTAAAATATACATTTAATATATAATTACTTAATCTAATAAATAAAATCGTAAACTTCGCGTCTGTACATTGAAGATATTTGCAAAAAAAAATTGGGGGGTCTAAGGATAAGCAACAGAACACATTTCGATCATTTTTGAAATTTTTGTCTGTTTGTCTGTTTATCTGTTTGTCTGTTTGTCTGTGAGTTTGTGCACGCATCACTTAAAAACTACTGAACGGATTTTGATGGACTTTTCACAAAAACATGGTGCTTTACTTAACTTAACATTTAGTCTTTATTTCATCGCAATCGGCTAACTCAATCAAAAGTTATAGACATTTTTAGTTTTCAAATACATTAGGTAAGGTTATTATGCAATATATTGCTTAAAGTAGTATTTCCGTACCTACTATTCAGATTGCGATGAGTTTGGATTACATTTGGAGCTGCGAGTAGGTATTGAAGTGGGAGTGGGAGTGGGAGTAGGAGTGGGAGTGGGAGTGGGAGTGGGAGTGGGAGTGGGAGTGGGAGTGGGAGTGGGAGTGGGAGTGGGAGTGGGCGTGGGGGTTGGAATTGAGAGCGGAAGCAGAAGCAGAAGCGGTAGCGGAAGCGGGAGGGGAACGGGAGCGGAACCGGAGCTGGACCGGAGCGGGAGCGGAAGCGGGTATGGTACCAGTGTAATTTGAGTGTTGGAAAATTCGCATAACTTTTGACTGAGTTACCCGATTACGATGAATTTGTGGTATAGGTATGCAACAAAGTAATGTTGGTCGGAATTTGGACTGCGATGGATTAGTTACGAGTTGGATGGATTAGTTACGTTTTCTACATTTGGAGAGACGAGGGAAAGAGGTTTGAGGGGAGGGTTGAGGGGAGAGCTGAGGAGAGGGTTGAGAGGAGGGTTGAGGGGAGTGTTGTGGGAAGGGTTGAGAGGAGTGTTGAGAGGAGTGTTGAGAGGAGGGTTGAGGGGAGAGTTGAGGGGAGAGTTGAGGATCTGGATCATGACCTGCACCTGGAACTAGGCCTGGACCTGACCTGTACCAGACCTGGACCTGAACTTGACTCTGGACCTGGACCTGGATCTGTACCTGGACCTGGACCTGGACCTGGATTTGAAGTCTGAGTGGAAGTGGGAATGGGAGCGGATCCTGTAGTCCACGCGAGCGGAGCCGCGGGCACAGCTAGTCTATACATATGATAAAACAGTAAAAAGGCGTTTCTTTACATCTACCTAATGTAAAATCTGTAAAATCTAATGTAAAATCACCGTCTGGCCAGCGCGGGGAGTGTAGGCCAAATCCTCCGTCTGTCTCCGGCAGATGAGAGAGGGTTGTGCTCCTGCAGTGGAGACAAAAATAACCTGATGATGATGAATGTAAAATCTAAGGGGATGGGGGAGGGATCTGAGCGAGGGAGACAGGAGGTGGGTTAGGGTAAGGAGTATAGGTTAGGTATGGGGTACCGCTATTACGGCAGGATAGTGGAATTGTACTAGCGACAACTCGGGAAGCCGGGAACGCATACCCGTGACTCGTCTGGACAGCACCGGACAGGCAACCAACTACCAGGACCAAGTCCCCTGACTGTTCACTTATTATACTTGCAGTAATAATTGATTACTTATTATCGGTAAGTAATCAAGTACTCGGGGTAAGCCTGTAACAAAGAAAGAAGTAATTTTAGTTGACATATAATAATTCATTTAACTACCGCGGCCCGCTCTACACGGCATACTCTGGTAACCCGAAGTTTGATTCACTGACCACTGTGTTACGGGCAACTTCAAGTTAGCAGAGTTTGCCGTGTAAAGCGATATGGCAAACTCTGGTAACCCGAAGTTTGATCCCCTGGCCACTGTATGACGGGCAACTTCAAATTATCAGAGTTTGCCGTGTCGCTTTACGGGGCAAACTCTGGTAACCCGAAGTTTGATCCACTGGCCACTGTGTGACGGGCAATATCAGGTTACTAGAGTTTGCCGTGTCGCTTTACACTGGTAACCCAAAGTTTGATCCACTGGCCACTGTGTGACGGACAACTTCAAGTTACCGTACCAGAGTTTGCCCTGTAGAGCGACATGGCAAACTCTGGTAACCCGAAGTTTGATCCACTGGCCACTGTGTAACGGGCAACTTCAAGTTACCGTACCAGAGTTTGCCCTGTAGAGCGACATGGCAAACTCTGGTAACCGAAGTCGCCCGTCACACAGTGGCACCCCGGGGGTGCATGAGGTTTACCGACATGGATATGGATCGTACAGTGAGGTAATAATATAATTCATGCAATGTAGTATTTGCTGTGTAGTTTCCGGCTTTGGATTGGGCCATACCCAACCTTCCCGTGCGTGTCGTTAGCGATTAAGGAATTCCAAATTACTACGATCACCAATCCGCCCGCCAAGCGTAGTTGTAATGACAAATCCTCCAATCGACAGCTCAAAAGTAGCAAAGTAGCACTCTATTGGCAGGTTTATGTTTAGTAGTGCCATTCTGTAAAATACAAACTCAAGTGCGAGTCTCACTCAAGTGATTTTACTCACTTCAAAACCTAATCCATTGGCATTCTGTAAACATTCTACAGCACTGTCGACGTAAAATAGGTTCTTTGTTCACTTCACGTCGGTAGTACTCTGGAATGTTTAAAGAATTACCAATGGATTAGGTTTCAAAGTGTATTGTATTGTATTTATTTATTCTATAACAATTTCTTGTGTACATACAATCATAAAATATATAAGTGCTTACAATCAATAAAATATTTTCAATTAAAATTAGATATTAACAAATTACTTATAATAATTAAAATTAAGTGTGAGTGAAGACACTTGAGTGAGACTCGCACGTGAGTTTGTATTTTACAGAATAGCACTACAGTGGACGTATTCAGCGTGATGATGAATTGAATTGCATGTAGAGGTGTAAAGAAGTTACCTGTTCACCACGGTACACGACATACTCTGGCAGTCCGAAGTTGCCCGTCACAGAGTGGCACCCCGGAGGTGCATTCGGGAGCCTGTTCACCGACGTCTGCGCACACACCTTGCCGAGTGCTACACGGCAGAGCAACAGTAGTCTAAAAATAAAAGGGATTTCTACTACGTCACCCATATGCGAAAATTACATTGGAAAAGTAATCCCAACATGAAAATTTATAAAGCACTGGCTGTTTCCCGCGACTTCGTCCGCGTGGACAACTTAACATCACAAATTATTATGTATTTCCTGTAGGAATAAGATGTTTTTTCAGGATAAAAACTATCATATGTCCTACCAATAGAAAAATATTACATTTTAAAAAGATTTAACTTTATTTTTTATAATAACTAGTAGGTTTACTGGTAGGTTATTTTAGTAGGTTTCGATATTTATGTAATAATGTATCTTACATATCATTTTCATAATCAACGTACCTAAAAACCTCAAAAATGACATTAATTTTTATTAATTTAGTTTCCCGTAGGAATGAGATGTTTTTGGGGTAAAAACTAACCTATGCCCTTTTCCAGGACCTAACCTATATGTGTACCAAGTTTCATCCCGATCCGTCCAGTAGTTGAAGCTTGATTGCGTCATAAATATATAAATATCACCCTCCCCTTTACCCCCTCATCCGGTACTGTTAAACTTGGCCAAGGAGGACCCTCATACAACTCACTTATTTCCGTTGACAATCGAGCCTGTATTGTATTTGTCGCTTTTGGAACCGTTATCAGCGAAGTAAATTCCGGCGCCCAAAAGACCAACTGCAACAAAATCAAATCAAAATTCTCTAATACGAATGGTTCTAGTGTTTTAGTTGGGTTTTTCGATTCCATAAAACTTGAAATTTCTCACGTTTACAACACTTCATTTATATCGTCGCTGTTTAGGAAATGTTTCCGAAGCGCCAAGGTAGGCATTTACGGAAGAGAATTTAAGTTTAAAGTCGAGCACCGACTTATTTAGGAAATGTTTCTGAAGCGAAAAGGTAGCCATTTACGGAAGAGAAGTTTAAAGTCGAGCATCGACTTATTTAGTCAATGTTTCTGAAGCGAAAAGGTAGCCATTTACGGAAGAGAAGTTTAAAGTCGAGCACCGACTTATTTAGTAAATGTTTCTGAAGCGAAAAGGTAGCCATTTACGGGAGAGAAGTTTAAAGTCGAGCACCGACTTATGAAAGCTATGAATTTAATATTAAGACTTAAAAGGTCTTTGATTCCAGGGCCAAGGAGGTGTTTCTTACAAGGATTGGCATAGCGCTCGTCAAAGCCAGTGTTCACCAGTTGCAGAGCTGCTGAGGACCCGTGGAACAGCATCTGCTCGTTGGCTGTGGTCGCTTCTCGTCGTACAGTCTCCTTGCTGTACTTATATCTCTTCCAAAGACACGCGTTGGAGATTTTTTGTATCTGCAATAGTAAGAGAGTGTTCTTTAGCCATGTGGTTGCTGATATTGAACCGGACTTCAATATATTTATTATTATTGAATTAGGGATTCGGGGAAAGAAGTGCGTCGAAGTAGGAGGAATATCAAAAGTAAGTCTACATTATTGTCAAATAGCGATCACGGTCGCGATTTCACTCATCTTTCTTGACATGCTACCGATATGTTCCAAAGTTACAGACGATTCACGTCAAAAATAGCCGTTAGAGGCTGGTTGAAGGAGATTAGGTGTGATGGCGCTATGGGAAGGAATATGTCCAGCAGTGCTATTCTGTAAATTACAAACTCACATGCGAGTCTCACTCAAGTGATTTTACTCATTTCAAAACCTAATCCATTGTCATTCTGTAAACATTCTAGAGCACTATCGACGTGAAGTGAGTTCTTTGTTCACTTCACGTAGAGAGTGCTTTAGAATGTTTACAGAATCACCAGTGAATTAGGTTTCAAAGTGAATGAATTCACTCGAGTGAGACTCGCACGTGAGTTTGTATTTTACAGAATAGCACTACAGGGATGTTCATGATAATGACTTATCAGCAGATTATATAAGTACCCTCTGTCCAATAGGATCCGTTATCAGAATCCATAATGGATTGAAGTCGACATATTGTCCACTCAGATTTGGTCTTATTTATTCACGGTCAATATGAAATGCAAATGGCCGCCTTTGAACACTTTCTATAAATCTGTAGCTATTTTTTATTGTTATTCTTTATTCTGTGTGCAATAAACGCTCTTAGGTTAGGAATCCTGTTCTACCAAAGAATTTTTATTCTTCTTTGACAACCATTTCTCTCGGTTGAATCGGTTGTCTCAATTGTCTTAGTTGTCTCAGCTGTCTCAGTTGTCTCAGTTGTCTCAGTTGTCTCAGTTGTCTCAGTTGTCTCAGTTGTCTCAGTTGTCTCAGTTGTCTCAGTTGTCTCAGTTGTCTCAGTAGTCTCAGTTGTCTCAGTTGTCTCAGTTGTTCCGTTGGGTCATTTGTCTCAGGTGTCTCAATTATCTCAGTAAGGGAAGTGATGCTCTTTTACCTTAACAATTTGATGTCCTGTGAAGCCTCCAGTCCAAGTGTTCTCCAACTCAGTCTTGACAATGTTGTACTCTATCTTCCCCATCTTGCCGTTTGGGTCCAGGTCGATGAGGGTCGATGTTACTGAGCTGTCACATTTGGTCTCAGTCTGGATAAGGAATTGGTTTGTATCAGTCCCGGATTTGCCAATAGGCCGTATAGGAGCCTGGGGGCGGCAGATTAAGATAGATTGAAGAAAGGGGCGCCACAAAGCCTGTACCAGGGCTGCTTCATTTGAGGTATAAAATTATACCTACGCGGCGCGGCCCCGTTTGCCGGTGCCAATCGGTTATGGCGAGTTCACATTTGCTTTGATATAGCACGCTATTTATAAGCATGCGACTAATGATTCTATTATTCTTATCCTCTACCCAAAGGTTGTCTGGAAGAAATCGCTTTTAGCTATAAGACCGCCTCGGTGTACATGTGTAAGTTACTTTATTGTTGTATCGGTGTATTTTTATCGTACAATAAAGATGAATTAAATTGTTTGTTTTTCCTGGAGCCCAATTCAACTACAACTTTGGGTTACTGAGGTCAAGTTAGTTCAGTTAGTATTTTCCTGTTAATGTTTTTTATTCCTGGTGGGTTAACGCATGACCTCAATCTCACCTGACGGTAGGTAAGTGACGATATGGCCGAAGGTGTAGCGCGCTTATCCAGAAAATGCTTATTTACTCTTTCTTTAAAAATTAAATACTATTTTTTATTTGAAAACTAAAAGTTCCCATAACTATTGATTGAGTAAGCCGATTGCGATGAAGTAAAGACTAAATTTTACTCCGAGTTAAGCCCTATGTTTTTCTCACAGTTAAGGCACAAACTATACCCATGGGCACGCTGCAATCGTCCGGGACCCCTTATTCCTCATACTCACGGTAGGTATAGTAACATTGTAGACGGTGCCGGAAGGCATCTTGGTCGGTATCCTGTAAAGACGTTTGTGCTGTTTTCGGCGAGGCCAATGTTTGCTGGAAGGCCAGCGGTGGGACTTGTGGTAGGCCAACACCTGAAAAAAGTTACAGGAAATAAATATATTTAGGGGGCGTCCATAAACCACGTGACATCTTGGGGACGCTCTTGTTGACATCCAAATGTCAAGTTACTTTTTCGTAATTTCTGATAATTAAAAAATGTGGGGGAATATAGGGAATCCCTTCATGGGAACATGTGGTAAATGACATATGTTTATTATTCCAAAATGTAAGAATATATATGGCATGACAAACATTAAATATATGTTGCCTTAACTTATAAATAGTATACGCCAAATGATATACAAAATAGTTATTCACTAGCTGGTGCCCGCGACTTCGTCTGCGCAGGATTAGTATTTCGAGTAGCTTATATTAGCGTGGCGTAGTAAAGTACTAACATTATGACATTATTACACAATATCTTTATAAATTGTAGCCTATGTGTTATTCTGATGTATAAGCTACATTATTGTAAAGTTTCATTAAAATCCATTCAGTTGTTTTTACGTGAAAGAGTAACAAACATCCATCCATACTTACAAACTTTCGCGTTTATAATATTAGTAGGATTACAACCTACATATAAAAAAGCAGTTAAGACAACATCTGCTACATAGCCAGGATAATGACTATCCTACTAATATTAGAAATGTGAAAGATTGGATGTTTGTTACTCAATCACGCTTCAACCACTGGACGGTTCGGGATGAAACTTAATACACATATAGGTTAGGCCCTGGAATAGGACATAGGACAGTTTTTTCCCCGAAAAACCGTCTCATTCCTACGGGAATTACATAATAATTCGTGACGTTAAGTTGTTCACGCGCACGAAGTCGCGGGCAACAGCTAGTGTTATATAATTCTGAAATGTACCTTAGTTATATGTTTGTATATGCTATAATTTGTAAAAGTACATAACCACCTCCAGACAGCCGATTTATTTTTCCTTAAACGCACCGAATACATTAAGGAGATTAAGAAAGTGTTGATGGACCTGTAACCATTAAATTTATACTCTAACATATCACCCTCACACCACTCCTCTCACTATACACACATCACTCACATCACTTACTTCACTCATCATCAACATCAACAAATATCAGTCAGTATAAAACAACAGATCTTATAATTTGGTATATATTTATATGTGTTTGTTTTCTCCCTGTTTAAATCTTATATTTTAATTATACAGAATTTTTATTATTTTAATTTCGTAATTGGCATATTTTGAATTTTATAATAACTTGTATTGTATATAATAATGTAATTGCTGTGAAATTAAATAAATATATGAAATAAAATAACTTATTTATTTAAATTTAAATTATCGTAAGTTATAAATAAGTATACTTATATGTAACTTACGATAATTTGTAGGGCTATCTATTAGTAAATTCATGGACAGTTACAAGTGCAGGTATACGTAGCGACCTACAAATGAATACAGTGGTTTCAGTAGGATGGCTTAAAAGAAGTTGGCTTAATTAATACAATAAGAATAAAATGAATATAATCAAAGATCTGTTCGTTTGTATGCAGTATCGATGGTATTAGCATAACGCAAAAATGTAATGTAATATTTATTTGCTAGAATATGGTAAAAATGATATGGTATACAATGAAAACAGTTTCACATATTCTGCCATTCATGGCGTGCAAATTTTAGTTTTACATTCTTAATAACTTGAAATATAGAAATAACATTTAATTTTAATAAAGTCATGCATGATCTAAATAAATAAAAACCTAATGTCAAAAATAATATTCATGTAATTTGTCTACTCTTGTTTATCATTGAAAAATTCTAACACTGAACAGTAACTCCTCTCCAAAAAGTACTTAAAAACCTGCTTTTTAAATAAATTAATATTAGCGCCTTAATTACCCCATATTTACCTCATAGTTAACCAGCAATGAAACAACAACAACGAACTTTAACAACATTGTTATGAATTAAGATAAAAACTTAAATATCGACTTATAGTACCCAAGGTCCAATCTGAAATGATTATTTGTATACTACGCACATATGTTGGGCACAAACAGTTAAAGACAGAAATGCACGACTATAGCTTTATCAACGTCTCGCAGCCTGTAGGCTCATAAAATGCGAGAGCAGGACGACGCATATAAGATCATTCTTTTGTTATTCCTGACTGTGCTGTGCCCGCGGCTCCGTTTGCGTGGACTACTACTCTAAACCCGACTTCGACTTTGACTACGACTTCGACCCCAACCCGCTGCCCACGCCCACTCCCACTTCCACGCCCACGCCTATTATAGCTCCAAATTTAGTCATATCTCATCCCAATCTGAATTGCACCGAACATTATAGTTATAATTTGTTGTTATATTGCATAACTACTAATGTATTTGAAAACAAAAAATTCCCATAACTTTTGACTGAGTTAGCCGATTGCGATAAAACCAGGACTAAATGTTAGTCCAAATTAAGCCCTATGTTTTACTGAAAATATCATCAGAATCGGTTCAGTCGTTTTTACGTGATGCGTGCACAAACAAACAGATAAACACACAAGAATTAAAAAAAACGTTTTAATGTATTCTAGTACCCCAATTTTTTTATCGTAAATATATTCAATGTACAGACACGCTAAGTTACATTATAGTTTTTTTATATATTTTATTTATTTATTTTGTTTATTTTCAGAAAATCCACAGCACTTAGTATACAGTATAATTCTAATTTATAGTTTTTCTGCTAATAACGGATTTACAATATATTGATATTACACGTAGTAACTGCACAAGTGTCAAAGCGAATGTGAAAGAGTTGCGGCTCGAGCCGCAATTGCGTGGAACAGAGCGATTGTTTGGCTCGTTCCATCTAGTGGGTACATAGAGATCGTTGTTAGTTGCAAATACACCCGTGGTCTAGTGACATTACTTTAACATAATCCAATATGGACCGAAGAATTTTTCGACCCCGCATTGTACGCTGTTGACTTTTTTTCTCGCAGTCGGCTATGCATGCTCGTTGCTGCAATCCCTACAATAACGTACGCACACACGCGCACGCTCCAGTATTAGTTAAACAGTTTGTATGTATGGAGTATCGGAGCTCGTGGGCAACGAGTCTTTGACAATATTATAGGACTAGCTGTGCCCGCGGATCCGCTCGCGTGGACTACAGAACCCGCTCCCACTCCCGCTCCCGCTCCCACTTTCCACCTACCTACCTCCAAAATGTAGTTCTCACTCATTGAAATACGGATTCCGTCGAGCATTTACACCCTACAATTTGTACTAATGCAGTGTTTGTAAAACTATAAATTCGCATAACTTTTGATTGACTGCACCGATTGCAATGAAATAAAGCCTGTTTACTACACCGAATTAACCACTATGTATCTGTGTAAAGTTCATCAAAATCGGTACATTGGTTTTTAAGTGATGCGTGCACAGACAAACAGATAAACAGACAAAAATTCCAAAAATGATCGAAATGTGTTCTATTAAGTAATAAATGTCCTTAGAGCCCTATGTTTTTTTTGAAAATGTACAGACACGCGAAGTTTACGATTTTATTTATTAGAAGAGAAGAGATAAACTTTATCGCTGTATTGAACGTTAACATGACACAAGTGGGAGATGTTTTGCAACAGAGATGTAATCAGGCCTCTGACACGCATAACTAGAGGGTCCTAATCAATAAATCTTATAATGTTAAATCACGAAAAGTTTCAGTCTGATGATTTCTTTGAGAATTAAATTTACCACTGTGTTACCAAACTATAAAATAATATGTATTACTTTTCAAAAATAGGACTAACTGATAATAATGTATGCTCAACTTTTCAGGAATAGCTTCAAATATGGAAAATATAGGATGTGATTCCTAATTTAAGGTTTTTTCCTAATCTAAATTAGCTGTATATTATCAGGAAAAGAGGGACAAAAGTAACACAATGGTAGAAGATGTAACATCATCATCTCTCAGGTTATTTTTGTCTCCACTGCAGGAGCACAACCCTCTCTCATCCGCCGGAGACAGACGGAGGATTTGGCCTACACTCCCCGCGCTGGCCAGACGGGTTGGGGAGGCCTGATTGATGTTTTATAATGTAACATAATGGTATCTTAATCACAGCATTTTGTACTTTCTATAAGTTAAGCATAACAAATATAATAAAACAATCATAAAGTGTTAAAAAATGTATGTCGAATTGCTCTCCTGTCTTTTACACTCTTTATCCTGGAGTAACGCTCTTTGATTTAACGGCATTAGATAAAACTGCATATTTATTGCCTTCAGACTCCGAATTGCTTGCATTTTATCTTTTGTATCTTCTTTTGTACCTATTACTCGTCTTACTTGTCTTCTTCCTCTAGACTTTGGGGAAATGGAAGTTCCTGAAACCTGGTGTGGAAACTAGAGGTTTCAACCAAAACGGTTTGTGCTGCTTTTTGGCGCTGCTTTTGTTTGCATCTTCCATTTGGATTTACCAGATCTATGTTCCCTCTCTGTCATGTCTTTTACGATTTATGTTTTTAGCTTTGGTGTTCTTTACTGGCTACTGTTTCGTTGGTTAGATAATTTTTTCCTTATAACACCGATGTTTTTCAGTCGGTGTTAAAGCCATTATGCTCGAAGTATTACATTATAACAAAATAATACTTAAATATATTATTTATATAATTTAATTTGTGATAAAGGTTTGAACAGTATAAGGAAAACCACTGCGTTACTACTGATAGTAACGCAGTATAGCCGTAACGCAGTTGTAAAAATGAATCGTTTTTGAACTTAGTAATTATATTAATATACAACCTAAAGATATTATGATGTCATCAAAATATTTACTAATGATGAGACATTTGCATAAAATGATCAAATATGTAGAAAACTCACCGTTCATCACCGGTAATTCAGAGGTCTTACAATAAACACACGAGCTCTCCCAGCGACTTTTGCTCGACTGACTCGGTCAGTTTGTCCGCCACGCACAGCCTACCGTACCCCAATATTAATTCATAACAGATCAACCGAACTGAGAAGTAAAGATGTGTAAAATCTTGATTTTAGGTTCACTTTCCTATAGTATCACAGGGTATGTATAATTTTGTTTATCAATGGGGACAATGCGAGAAATATTTTACTATAAAAAAAGTTGTATTAAAATCGTACTTATTGGCGTTCAAATATAGTTCAATCAATGACGTATATCTTAAAATATTCAAAAATATTATTTTCGAGAAATATTTTAAAGCAATCTTAGTTTATTTCTAGTGATTCAAACAGAAGTACAGTCAATTTTTATAGGAAAAACAACTGCGTTGCTTAGAAAGGCAACTGAGTTACCGTAATTTGCAAAAAAATATACAGTATTTTACTACAATTCATTTGTTTTTCTGGGACAGATTTCTTATTCAGTAGCTACCGATAGCTATTTTTTTTATGAATTTAACTATTTTACGACAATATCGCCTATGGTCAAAAGGGACCGATTATGGTACCCTAAATAAAATAATGGTCCACTAGTGGTCGTTTTTGTTATCAGGTCCACTTGTTAGTTAACAAGTGGTCGTTTTTGTTATCATCAATTTACCAACTAGCTGTGCCCGCGGCTCCGCTCGCGTGGACTACAGGATCCGCTCCCGTTCCCACTCTTGCTCCCTATTCCACTTTCACTCCCACTTAGACTTTCAGTCCCGACCCCGAATTGCAATGAAATAAAGCCTATAAGTTACACCAAATTAAGCACTATGTTTCTGTGAAAAGTGCATCAAAATTGGTTCAGTAGTTTTAAATGATGCGCGCCCACACCCACGCCCACTCCCACTCCAATTCCTACTCGCAGCTCCAAATGTAGTCCAAACTCATCGCAATCTGAATAGTACGGAAATACTATTATGTGCAATATATTGCATACTAACCTTACCTACTAATGTATTTGAAAACTAAAAATGTCTATAACTTATGATTGAGTTAGCCGATTGCAATGAAATAAAGACTAAATGTGAAGTTAAGTTAAGCCCGATGTTTTTGTGAAAAGTCCATCAAAATCCGTTCAGTAGTTTTTAAGTGATGCGTGCACAAACTCACAGATAAATTGACAAAAATTTCAAAAATGATCGAAATGTGTTCTGTCCTTAGACCCCCCAATTTTTTTTTTGCAAATATCTTCAATGTACAGACACGCGAAGTTTACGATTTTATTTATAAGACTAGCTGTGCCCGCAGCTCCGCTCGCGTGGACTACAGGATCCGCTCCCACTCCCACTTCCGCTCCCTATCCCACTTCCCACTTCCACTCAGACTTTCAATCCGTCCAGGTCCGGGTCCGGGTCCGAGTCCGGGTCCGAGTCCGAGTCCGGGTGCGGGTCCTGGTCCGGGTCCAAGTCTGGGTTCGGGTTCCGGCCCGGGTCCAGGTCCAGGTCCAGTTCCAGGTCCAGGTCCAGATCCACATCCACATCCAGTACCAGATCCATATCCAGATCCAGTTCCAGCTCCAGCTCCAGATCCAGTTACAGTTCCAGTTCCAGTTCCAGCTCCAGATCCAGGTCTAGCTAAAGGTCCGGCTCCAGATCCAGCTCCAGCTCCAGATACAGATCCAGCTCCAGATCCAGCTCCAGATCCAGCTCCAGATTTTTCATCGTAATTGACTAACTCAATCAAAAGTTATGCGAATTTATAGTTTTCAAAATCTCACATTACATTGGTACGATACCCGCTCCCGCTACCGCTCACGAATTCAATCGAGCATTTACACCCTACACTCTTCGCAGTGTATGCGAGTTTTCGGAAACTATAAATTCGCATAACTTTTGATTGACTGCACCGATTGTAATGAAATAAAGCCTATATGTTACACCAAATTAAGCCCCATGTTTCTGTGAAAAGTCCATCAAAGTCCGATCAGTAGCTTTTAAGTGATGCGTGCACAAACTGACAGACAAACAGATAAACCGACAAACAGACAAATATACAAAAATTCCAAAAATGATTGAAATGTGTTCCATTACTTATCCTTAGACCCCTCAATTTTTTTTTTGCAAATATCTTCAATGTACAGACACGCGAAGTTTACGATTTTATTTATAAGATGTACACGTGTAAGTTATGTTATTATTGTATCTGAGTGTTTTTATCGCGCCATAAACAGTAATTTAATAGAATTGATTAATTATTTAAGAATTTCACAATCTGTCACATTGAAAATTTTTAGAAGAAAAAATCCAAGCAAATATGACGCCATAATAATTATAATGCAACGTACACATACATTCACATTGTGCAAGAACGGGACAAAACATTTGGATATACGGTACAGTAATATAAAGCGGGAAGCACCGCCGCCGCGAGATAAGTTTAAAGAAATAACCATTGACGTCATAATCACCTGTTTTGATACAAATAATTACAAGTCCAAGAGGTAGAATAAAAATTAATTAGTAAAATTGTATATGTCACGTATTTTAGTAAATAAAAACGTAAACTTCTTGTGTCTGTTGAAAATATATGCAAAAAATAGGGGTAGGTAAGTAACATAATACATTAAGGTCATTTTTGGATATTTTGTCTGTTTGTCTGTAAAGTTGTGCTAAGTAAAAACTACTGAACAATTTCTAGGCGAGTTTTTAGAAAAACACAGGGCCTTATATGTAGTAACGTTTAGTCTTTGCTGCATCGTAATCGGCTTACTCAATGAAAAGTTATGCGAGCGGGAGAAAAGGGGATAAACATTAAATAAATTATAAGTTAACTGTAGTCCACGCAAGCGGAGTCGCGCGCACAGATAGAAGTGCTCGCTTCCGGCGGTGATGCAGAAGGCTGTACTGCTAAACACCGCCCGGATAGACCTCCGGTTTCTCTCGCTGTCGTCCTGACCTCCAGCCGCTTGGACTCCCCAGCCGGAGGAAGTCCGTCTGGCAATATTGATATTGCTGACCAGATAAGAGTTTAGAATCGCTACATGATTATTGGTCTCCTCACCAGTCTTTGGATGCTGTCCAGTATGTACATTCCGTTGGTACCTACATAGTAAGCGTCTATTTGACACCCCAATTTTGAGGGCATTGGATGGAAGTGACAGTGGGCAGTGGCAACATGTGATGTACAAAGGGGTACTTAATTTTGGAAGAGTTTTCTTCCAGTAGACCTTTGGGAGAAAGAGACCAGTTAAAGCAAATATGCAGGCAAACATGATAATTAAAGCAAACGGGAAAAAAAATTATTAGGCAAATTGAACAATTTAAACATACTTACAAATTATTTACATTTAAAAAAATCAATAAATATACAATCATATAGGTATTTATCATGAATTAATAAATATCTTCCTTTAAATATTTCAACGCAAAGATTGTAAACTGCGTAGCCCAGCCCATGTTCAATGTAGCCCAGCGTAGACTTTTAACAAACCACGTAGTTTGTCGAAGGCCCCTGATAAAGGGTATAATATGTAATCCATTTGGGTAAAAACCGTTTATGAATCATTACCATATAGCAAGATAGCATTATATGTAAAATACAAGTTACTTTAATCATTTGCTAGTAAGTTCTTGACGTGAGAGGTTATATTTTATTTATATTGGTATTAAAAGTTCAATAACAAAGGTTATCTCATATAATGAAACGCAGACTTATATTTGTTTTGATTCTACAATTTCTGCTCTTTCATAATGGCGTGAGTATTTTTTTGTATTATTTTTTTGCCGTGTGGTTTTCGGTAGAGTAGAATAGGACCACTCCAACTCTTCCCGTGGCTGTCGTACAAGGCGACTGAGGGAATATATTATAAAACATCAATCAGGCCTCCCCAACCCGTCTGGCCAGCGCGGGGGGGAGTGTAGGCCAAATCCTCCGTCTGTCTCCGGCAGATGAGAGAGGGCTGTGCTCCTGCAGTGGAGACAAAAATAACCTGATGATGATGATGATGACATAACATATAACATCTGTTTTCATAGAACTCGGAAAGTAACGTCAGAATGTGCTATCTAATCGTCTAATAAAAAAGAGCTCTATTGTGCGAGATGTAACTCGGAAAGTAACTGTAACTCCAAACAATGTATGTATGTATGTATGTATGTATGTATGTATGTATGTATGTATGTATGTATGTATGTATGTATGTATGTATGTATGTATGTATGTATGTATGTATGTATGTATGTATGTATGTATGTATGTATGTATGTATGTATGTATGTATGTATGTATGTATGTATGTATGTATGTATGTATGTATGTATGTATGTATGTATGTATGTATGTAAGTATGTATGTATGTATGTATGTATGTATGTATGTAACAACAACAACAATAATAAAAAAGAAATCAAACTGTGTATAAAGGCGACTTATCCCACTTAGTAATCTCTTCCACTCAACTTTAAAGTAACCGAAAGGACAGGTATATTGCGTTTAGTATCAAATTTTGATAAAGAAATGTACTTTTAATAAAGTTTGAAAATACATATTACATAAACATAAACGAACAATGGGCTCGATTCTGAAGGCACAACGTTAAAATTTGACAGCACTAAAACTGTTGCTATCCTTTTCACACAGTATTATGAAGATAAAGACGAAACCAATTTTAGCGCTGTCAAATTTTAACGTTGTGCCTTCAGAATCGAGCCGAATATATACATAAACAACCTTTGGGCAGAAGATAAGACTATCAGAAAGTGGCAGCGATTCTCTATCTAGGTAGATCTTCGTCGATTTTAGCGGGTTGACCTTTCATATTCATATGTCATTTATTGTCCTCCTTTAAACTATCAATATATATAAATACCCCTGTAATATTGTACCTAATGTACATAATTATAACTGTTAATGTGGTTTGATAAGGAGGTTTCATTTTATTTATTACTAGCTGTGCCCGCGACTCCGCTCGCGTGGACTACTTACTCGCAATCCGACTATCACTCCGACTTCGACCCCGACGCCCACTCCCACGCTTCCCTAACTCATCGCAATCTGAATGGCACTGAACATTTTAAATCTACTTGTTATACTGCAAACCTACCTAATGTATTTGAAAACTAAAAATTCCCATAACTTTTAATTGAGTAAGCCGATTGCGATGAAGTAAAAACTAAATTTTACTCCGAGTTAAGCCCTATGTTTCTATGAAAAGTCCATCAAAATCGGTTGAGTAGTTTTTACGTGACAACCTAACAGACAAACAAATAAAAATTCCAAAAATGATCTAAAAGTGTTCTTCTATAACTTATCCTTGGACCTCCCCTCAATTTTTTTTGTTGCGAATATTTTGACGTACAGACAAGCGACGTTTACGTTTTTATTTATTAGATTTAAAACGCCAAGGGGACTGGGAAATCCCGCTCATCTGAGAGCAGATGGTGTGAGTAATGTGTGATAAATACATATTATATACAGGCTATTATATACTAATAAAGGTCAATTGAAGTAAACATTAGTAGAATAGTAGTGAGTAGAATAGGACCACTCCAACTCTTCCCGTGGACGTCGTACAAGGCGACTAAGGGAATACATTATAAAACATCAATCAGGCCTCCCCAACCCGTCTGGCCAGCGCGGGGAGTGTAGGCCAAATCCTCCGTCTGTCTCTGGCAGATGAGAGAGGGTTGTGCTCCTGCAGTGGAGACAAGAATAACCTGATGATGTGAGTTAACAGTTTTGAATATCATTTGCAGATTGCACGAGCTTCTAGCGTTGGCACAAAAGATCTCGACTCGGATAATAATGATAGCACAGATAATCATTCTGAGGAAGACTATAACGACAGTGGCGATGACGGCGATGATGATGAAGAAGATGATAATGACGATAAACTCTCTTCCAATAATCGTGTGACATTCAATACAAATCACAGTTCAAGACGCTCTAATGATCGAGATACTCTGGGCTATAGTACCGCACGACGATCGAGCTATAATCCCCATAGTCGTAACAGCTACGACTCAAGACGTACCAGCCACGACTCAAGACGTAGCAGCTACAGCTCAAGAAGTAGCCGAGATCACCACGACAACTCACGTGATGACAGCCGTAGCTATCGAAGGATCCTTCCTCGTAGAAGCTACGACCGCAGTGACAGAAACAGAAGAGGTTCATATCAGCCAGACTCTAGAGAACATCGTGACAGATATACGGACAGACGCGGAGACAGATATGAGGATAGAAGTGGGGGTAGATATGAGGATAGACGTGGGGGTAGATATGAGGATAGACGTGGGGGTAGATATGAGGATAGACGTGGGGGTAGATATGAGGATAGGAGGGACAGACACGACTGGAATAAAAACGCTCGTGATGATTCGCGTGAATCACGAGATCAACGTAAAACTGGCAGTCGTAATAAAATTAGAAGAGCTCCAGTCTTAATGCCTTCAGGACAAACCAAGAACATAACAATACCTACTGTAAGTAACTTTACTTCACATTCTAATGTAACGCATGTTTTCATCAATCTACACTAATATAATAAAGAGGAAAGCTTTGTATGTAACGAATAAACTGAAAAACTACTGGACCGATTTCAAAAAATCTTTCACCATAGAATGCTACACCCCAATGTGCAAAAAATTTGCCACAAAATGCCTTTCATCGCGCTGCGGAAACTATTGATGATAGAACCTTCGCGTGTCTGTACATTGAAAATATTTGCAGGAGTCGGTGCTACAACTATCATGGATATGAACATGCTCATGTTTGCCTCTGGAAAAATGGTTCCCTCGGGAAATAAAAGCTTGCTCCACGCGGGCGAAGCCGCGGACGTTTGCTGTCGCTTATAAGATTCAACTTTATTTAATTCTTTAGTCCACGCGAGCGGAGCCGCGGGCACAGCTAGTACATTATAAGAAAATACGACATTCTTAAGGGTCTTCCAGAGTCTTGCTTTATCCAACTAACCTATCTTCAACTAATTGGAGCTAATGTTCTACGAGTTCTTTCTTGGAAACTGCATACTTCAAAGGGACATGAAGAAACATTCTAATAGAATCCTCGGTGTTGAAACGCACTTGTAGCCTCTTTATCAGGTACCAGCTGCTGCCCGCGACTTCGTCCGCGTGGACAACTAAACATCACAAATTATTATGTATTTCCCGTAGACTTGCGATGGTATTTCGGGCTAAAAACTATCCTATGTCCTATTCCAGGACCCAACCTATATGTGTGCCACGTTTCATCACGATCCGTCCAGTGGTTGAAGCGTGATTGAGTAACAAACATCCAAACATCCAAATATTCAAACTTTCGCATTTACGAGTATAATATTAGTAGGAAGTAGGATTGTGGTTCGTAAGGGTTAAAATCTCTGCTCCCTTTTCACCATGTGAAATGGTCAAGCGTTTTGGACAGTTCACACAATATCTTTAGAAATTGTAGCCTATGTGTTATTCTGATGTATAAGCTATATTATTGTAAAGTTTCATTATAATCCATTCAGTAGTTTTTACGTGAAAGAGTAACAAACATCCATCCTTACTTACAAACTTTCGCGTTTATAATATTAGTAGGATAGGATAATGAGGATAAAAGAGGCCCGCTTGCTACTCAAGTAAAAATACAAATAAACTACATGTCAGTATATTAAGAAAAAATCGTAAATCAAGCTGTAATTTTCCAATTGCTAAATCTTTTCCAGGACTCCAAGAAATGGAGGTGCGGCGAGAGATCTAAACTGTTTAGTTTGGATCCCAACGGCAGGACGGGGAAGGTTGACTATGCTATAGTGAAGGATGAGATGGAGTCCGCTTGGAGCCAAAAACCTTTTACTAGCCAAATTATCAAGGTAAGGAGGTTATTCATGTTTGACTAAGCGGCTTAGGCGTTATACAGAGTTTGTGATCCTAATTGGAGTCTGACAAGTTTATAATTATTCATAGTACAGGTCGTCCTAGGAGGACATTCAAGGATCAAACTAGTAACGTCCTCAAAAAGGCTGGGGCCCGCAGTGAGAAGAATAAAAGGAGGTGCATGAAAAGGTTGATGAATGTGAGTGAGGCTAGTGAGGTGTGTCGCCGCATCGTCTCTGCCTACCCCTCTGGGACCAAGGCGTGAGCATTATGTATGTACAGGTAGTCCTAATGTGGGATTATATAAGTTGACCGATTTTTGTGGTGTCAGAATATTATAATACGCCATTTGTTTCGGCGAAGAACCCTATCATAACCCTGGAGAAGAAACTGGTATAGGTGCATTAGAACATCCTCTTGGCAGATACAGCAGACCCTCCACCTCCCATGCCTTTCGACATCTAGGTCGTATAGGCCGAATCACGGGAGAGGAGCACCCTGTTTGATCCCCCTACAAATAAAATAATCCTGTCCCTTCCACCTTTCTACAACAGCTCTCCCCTTTCTGAGGCGTGACGTCACAGCTTTGTCATCGGATACAGCAGTTGAGGGCGGAGGATGGAGGACCGGGTGTGCTTATTTCGTGCCCATATTCAACATTTGGAGCAACAAATAAACAAACAAACAAACAAACAAACAAACAAACAAACAAACAAAGGCGTACAAACAAAGGCGTGCCAGAGGACGAGCTCCTACTAGGAGGTCAGACCCGGTGAGGAGGGTGGCTGGCGGATCCTTATATGAAGCGGTGCGACTGGCCAATGCCCGCTATGCGTGGAGGCGCATTTTATACGGTCGCGATCCTCAACAGCGAGAGAACGACAGAGAAGAGAAGAAACAAACTTATACTTTCGCATTTATAACATTAGTTTCATTTGATTACAGATAGAGAAAGTAGTAAGCACTTGTTTGTGGAACCGATACAAGTACAGAAGACGCCAGGTGGTTGACGAGGTTAAAGCCTCCAATGAAAGGATGCTTTTCTTCGGAGCGGCAGCACCCATCATCCTGGAGCTGACTCAGAAGGGATTCGACGAACGGAACCTTACTATGCAAAGTACAGTAAAGAAATTCACTAGCTTGATTCTTTGACTGTTCCGCATTAGCACAGGGAAGCTTGGCCATCGTCTCTGAGCATGCCGATAGGTTCGACCTTTTATAAAGCTAATTTCATTTTTCAGGCACATCATGGGGAGCTGGTTTCATATTGCCCGAGCATTCAGATCAGGCCCACGGCTACACCAGTGCGCAAGCAGATGGGACCAGGTCAGTACATTGTACTACGATCAAGTATGTTGATCAGTCGTGCCGGTGGGAGGATTCTAGTGCAGAATTCGTCTGGATGATCACCACCTTGTTGTCTAGACCGGTCAGTATGGGTAAGTCTAAGAAAACTCTAAGAGTAATTTGTTCTAACGAATCATTACGTCGAGTTTTAGAGATTAAATAAGTAATTTGTTTTTAAAGGGAACGAGAAAAAAATTAAAATGAAATGCATCATTTTTCTATTGTTTGGTAATTATAATTTTTTAATTTTTTTTTTAATTATGGCCTTTGTTATTATGTTTATAAGGCACAATAATTTCGCCAATGGGCTCGATTCTGAAGGCACAACTATAAAATTTGACAGCACTAAAGCTGCTGTTATCCTTGTCACACAGTATTATAAAGATAAAGACGAAACCAATTTTAGCGCTGTCAAATTTTAAATGTGTGCCTTCGGAATCGGGCCCAATTTTTTCTATTGTGTGCTATATTCAAATATGGCGCGCAACAGCTGATTGAAAATTGACAGTTTTTTTCTGTCAAGTGTCTGTATGTATGTATGTAAACGCTTTATTGTACCAAAAATAAAAACAACAACAATAATAAAATAGGAATTAAACGGGTGGGGGGGGATTGTAAAAAATGCGTCACGTAGTTTGGGTACGATCCCTAACTGACTAGTTAACATTTAGGTCTTCGTATTTGCAGGCTGATGCTGCTTTGCCGTGTGACCCTCGGCTCGACCCAGGTCTTCGCCACAGGCGCCACCTTGGCCCATCCTCCAGTCGGCTTCCAGTCCGTTAAGGGTACTGTGAATGGACAGTCGGTCTACGTCGTGTATAGAGGAGAACAGGTAATTATAACTAGCTGTTGCCTACGACTTCGTCCGCGTAGGTTTCCGTATTTATACATCTTGAATTTAATTTGTTTTCCCATTTCCCGTTTTTTCGTGACAAAAACTATCCTATGTCCTACTCCAGGATCTAACCTACATGTGTGCCAAGTTTCTCATCGCAATCTGAATTCTGTCGAGCATTATACGTACTTCTTTGTTGTAATGTATGTGATTTTAAGAAAAATTAAAAATTCGCAATATCTTTAATTGAGTAAGCCGATTGCGATGAAATAAATACTCAATGCTACTCAGACTTTAGCCCTGTGTTTTTCAGAAAGCTCCATCAGAATTAGTTCAGTAGTTTTTACGTAATCCGTGTACAAACTAAAAGATGTGTACAAAGGCGGACTTATCGCACTTAGGGATCTCTTCCAGTCAACCTTAGAGTAACTGATCATCGACTTCGTTATTGTCTTTTAAGAAATTGTCTAGTCTCTTCTTAAACATTTTATCGATGTGGCAGATACAACAGATTCTAGCGGATTGTTCCCTGGATACAACACTATTGGTTAAAAAATATAATCTGAGGTTTCAAGTGAGCCTGATCTTTATAATATCATGCTATGTCCTCTTTTTTGTTATGGTAAACTCATAACGACCTCCGCGGCGGAACGGGTTAGTCTCGGACTGCCACGCCGGAAGTTGCGGGTTCGAATCCCGCTATGCGCAAATGTTCGTATGATGAATATGAATGTTTGTACCCAAGTCTTGGATGTTTATATATTTATTTAAGTATGTGTATCCGTTATCTAGTAACCATAGCACAGGCTCTGCCTAGTTTGGGACTAGATAATTGGTGTGAATGTTTGACATATTTATTATAAAATTAATAATGTATTTTCTTTGTTACAGATATATCCCGAATACATGATAACTTATCAATAAATATAGAGAAACATAGCGTGTAATTTATACAAAGATGTTACTTTGTGAATGTGGGTACCAGTGAAATTATTAGACGTGAATTTTTATACGAAATAATTATAATTTTGTAAAAAATTAATTCATTCTTTTGCCTTATCCACTTGCAAAACAACTTAATGCACCTGCAAATCAACTTGAGTGAATTAAGTCTACGTAGAGTACTTAATTCAACCCAAGTGGTTTGTTCCAGGGGAATTAGGCCTACCGCACTGTGGGCCCCTTCGACCTGATGATGAAGCAATTTGAGATGAAGGGAGGTTCGAGGAACACAGCTGTGATGTGGTTCAATCAGGCCGAAGCTAGCTTGCGTGGCGAGGTAGACTTTCCGAAGCTTAGAAGTAGTTGAAGTTCTCGTGTGATCGTAAAGTGCGTAGGGCCTTTTGTACATTATAAGAAAATTTCTTGTGTCTCATGAGAAATGTCTTATAAGAAATCCAGTCGCATTGGTTGTTATATGAGACCATACATATTACAAGAATTTTTTCCTACGTCGGATCAGACACGCGATTAGAAATTTTTCTTGTCTGGTGTCTTGTGTCTTATAATGTGCAAAAAAAAGCCTAAGAATCGTTCTCCGCCTTTTCTTATCTCGTAAATGCGACTCGACAAGCGTAGTGTGGGAGTGACGATCTGGGTAGGGCGGCTGGCAGAGACTGGATAAGAAGAACCGAGGATCGGGTTCAGTGGCGCGCCTTGGGAGAGTCCTATGTCCAGCAGTGGGCTCTTACAGGCTGATGATGATGATGATGATGAAATGCGACTGTGTGGTCAAAGTCAAAATCATTTATTGCATATGAGTACACTTGGTACATTTATACACGTCATTTTTTTATCGACTACCGCTTCCTAGGTGTTAGCGCTGTGAAGAAGAAACGGCGCAACAAACTTCACGCAACACATCTTTTAAAAATCATGTTTGCATACAATTTATAAAGATTTTGCGAAGCTGAATTAACATTAGTACCAGGCATCTTTGTCATTCAAATAATCGTTTATTTTATAATAGGCTTTCTTACAAAGTTGTTTTTTAATGTGAATTTTAAACTTTCTGTCCGTCATATTAAAGATTTCATCTGGTAGTTTGTTGTAGAAGCGTATACATTGCCAGCACAAGTCCAACAAAAACGTAATGCTTGATGTGCTGTTGACTGTAGAGTTCTTCACAGTACAGCTAGGCGGAATCATGTAAAGGTATGAGGTTTAATGCAGCTAAGTATTAAAAGTCATCGCACACTATTATACCTACTCAACCCCGATGAGTGGAAAGCTTGTGGGCAATGCAAGCTTTCTGCAAACTACATTTACTGTGCTGTACTCGTACGTAACACAATTTATGCTTACTCACATTTCAGTGTTTTCTTTGAGTTGTGATGGCATCGGGTTGAAGTCGAGTCGTTATAGTGAGCGATGACCATGATAAGTACAGTGCTGTACATTCTCAATTTCTTGTACACAGAAGTAGTTACGCCAAAAAAATTGCGCCCCTTTGGTACACTCTAACTTATATAATTGAGGTGATTAAGGCCGACGACCTAAAGAAGGTGGCCGGAAGCGGCTGGATGCGGAGGGCGGAGGATCGGGTGTAGTGGCGTTCATTGGGGAAGGCCTATGTCCAGCAGTGGACGTCTAAGGGCTGATATGATGATGATGATGATGAAGGCTGGCCGGGCAAATTGGTGCCGGACGCAGCGTTGTCGCTTACAGTGGCATCGCCGCTATCCATAGCGACGGGCAGGTCAAAAGGAGGGTTTGGACCTCTCTGGGGTGTAGCAGTGGGCGAGGACCTGGACCTGGACCTGGAGCCGGAGGGGGAGGGTGGGGGGCGGCGAAGGGGTGGGGGGGCGAAGGGGTGGCGGAAGGGGGGACGGATGGGAATTAACACTGAATAATATTCAACTTTATTTATAAAATAAATAAATATAAATATGTGGGGACATTTAATTCTGTAGTCCACGCGAGTGGAGCCGCGGGCACAGCTAGTATTAATTAAATATGGCGTGAGATTTTTTCGGAGTTCCTGTAATACCGCAATGATGAGATCCGATTAATAATTTAACATGACATCTTGGCGACTTGGCAAGGTTGCGACTACGTCCTTTCGAATGGACCGACGACATTAAAAGGTAGCTCGAGTTCTGGACGAACAAAACCGAAAACCGTATGGCCAGCAGTGGACTTCGCTTACAACGCCACCATCTTGCTATGTTGCTATTTATAAGTTATCAGGTACTCTGGGTAAGCCTGTAATAAAACAAAAAAAAATTATATATTTTAGCAATTTAAAATAGAATGGTGTGCAGTGCATGTCTAGTAATGGGATCACAGAAATCCTATCATGATAGAATGGTGAAGTAGACGCGAGACGCGTGCCAACAATTTGCAATATATTGCAGAAACTATCAAACGCTTACTCGTTTCCGCCGAGTCACGGTCGGGAAAACATCGAGAAAAATCTGCAAAATGCCATATAGCGCGGTTTCTAACTGCATAATTGCATCTCCTCACTAGAAACGTGATAGCGAGGCATAAAGGGTGCGCAAGAAGCGCCCCGCCGTGTCCGAAAATCGGCACGCGGAATTGAAGTAACCAAATTGCTATAACCGCTCTATCTTGATAGGGTTTCTGTAAATGGGATCCAATTATAGTTTTAGAGTAAACGAATTTATCAATAAAAAGTTTAAAATTTTTACTCAACGGTACTAAAATTTTTACTAGTCGTTGGTTATAGACTTGTTGATGTGTAAACGCTTTAATAAATGGTATCCTCCTGTAAGCTTTTTACTAAATACCTCAATGTTTGAACTAACTATGTTTGACCTAATCCTATAACAATTTAACGTTTATATTTCGTGGACGTTGCAAGTTATAAATTAACTAGCTGTGCCCGCGGCTCCGCTTGCGTGGACTACAGGATCCTCTCCCATTCCCACTTCCGCTGCCTATCCCACTTCCACTCAAGACTTTAAATCCAGGTCCAGGTCCAGGTCCAGGTCCAGGTCCAGGTCCAGGTCCAGGTCCAGGTCCAGGTCCAGGTCCAGGTCCAGGTCCAGGTCCAGGTCCAGGTCCAGGTCCAGGTCCAGGTCCAGGTCCAGGGCCAGGTCCAGGTCCAGGTCCAGGTCCAGGTCCAGGTACAGGTACAGGCCCAGGCCCAGGCCCAGGCCCAGGCCCAGCTCCAGGTCCAGGTCCAGGTCCAGATCCTATACTCTCCCCTCAACCCTCCCCTCAACCCTCCCCTCAACCCTCCTCACAATCCTCCTCTCAGCTCTCCCCTCAACCCTCCCCTCAAACTTCTTTCCCTCGTCTCTCCAAATGTAGTCCTCGTAACTAATCCATCGCAATCCAAATTCCGACCAACATTACTTTGTTGCATACGTATACCACAAATTCATCGTAATCGGGTAACTCAGTCAAAAGTTATGCGAATTTTCAAACACTCAAATTACACTGGTACCATACCGCAACCGCTCACGAATTCAGTCGATTTACACCCTACATTCTTCGCAGTGAATGCGAGTTTTCGGAAACTATAAATTCGCATAACTTTTGATTGACTGCACCGATTGCAATAAAATAAAGCCTTATGTTACACCAAATTAAGCCCCATGTTTCTGTGAATAGTCCGTCAAAGTCCGATCAGCAGTTTTTAAGTGATGCGTGCACAAACTCACAGACAAATATTTCAAAAATGATCGTAATGTGTTCTGTTGCTTATCCTTAAAGGCGAGCTTATCTCTAAAAGAGATCTCTTCCAGCCAACCTTACAGGGTGTAAGACAAGGCACTAGGATTAATGTAAGTTTTTGAAAACTATAAATTCGAGGGGAGGGTTAAGGGGGGTAGATGCGCGAGTGGGAGCGCGACCTGAAGCGGGAGCTGGATCTGGAGCTGGACCTGGGACGGGATCAGGCGCGGGAGAGGGCGCGGGAGGGGTCGCGGGAGCGGGAGCGGAAACGGGAGTGGGAGCGGGAGCGGGAGCGGAAGAGGGAAGGGGAGCGGAGTCCACGCAAGCGTAGCCGCAGTCACAGCTAGTACCTAATGATATCTGTATATAAAATGTCAATAAAATTAGGTCAAACTGAATTAGGTCAATAAATTTAAGTCAAACTAAATTAGATAATTTTTTCTCCCTGATCAATTAGTGGCTGTAAAACTACCTGTTCTCCGCGGTACACTATGAATTCTGGCTGTGGCACATCTCCCTTCACCGAGTGGTAGGGCGGAGGCGCATGGGGGTAGTTACTGGCAGCATAAACCACCTGGATCTTCCCCAGCGACACTCGACACAGCAGCATCAGTCTGGAGAATAGAGGCTCTATTAGAAAACACGCCAGGTGGACCGAAGACCTTAAACTTTAACTTGTATATAACAATGCCACCAAAACCAAGCGGCAATCAACGCTGATGCTAATGCCAAGGCATTTTCTTCCTAGGGGACCAGGAGACCTGGTGACACTTCGACCCTTCAGGATCTTTTGTGCCAAGCCCCTATCCACCAACGGTGCCCCAAGCCAATTTCGAGGACTTCACGTACGCCTTAGAATGTCTTCTTTGACGTATGCAGGTTTCCTCGCAATGTTTTCCTACACCGAAAATCCTGTGGTTCGAAACTTAAGTTTGGAAAAACAGGTTCGAGCCCATAGCCTCAAGAACGTGAGGAGAGTGCACAGTCAACTAGGCTCTTGCCATGACCTTACCTGGACCCGTCCGCTTGTGGTTTAGTGAAGTAGTTGCTTTTAGCCGAATGCGAAGCGAAGTACAACCCAGCACCGAAACTACCAGCTGAAAATAAGGATTAAAGTTAGAATGTTTTGTCGTAGCATCGTCTGTCGCGATAGCTTACGTTAATAGTATTGTCTGCCGGCTCTGTGGTCTGAGACAAGGAATACCACGGTAGCCCTTCCCTATCGTACAAGCCGACTAAAAGAGGTCATCGGGGACGCGGGTACATTGGGCGGGGGCACCCATTGCACCAGTGCACGCGGGGAGGGCGGCAGCAAAGGGGGGCCTCGTTGCTGCAGGCATCGCGAGGGTGCAGGGGGAGGTATCGTCTCCCCCGATATGGGCCGCCGAGTGCGAGCGGCGGGGAGCACGGAGCAGGGACCAGGAGTTGCAAGATGCATTGATTCCGATGTCCCTCCGTCATCTGTGCGTCGGAGACGGCCACCGCGGGGTATTAGTCGGTGTAATTCCGACGTAACTCGCCTCAGGGGGACGAGTAGGTATGCAGTAGGCATTTCCCCGCGACAAAAAAAAGTAGTAACGTCAGTCGTGGCAGCTTTCTGTCGTAACATTGTCTATCGCGGTAGTTTTCTGTCGTAGCATCGTCTGTGGCGGTAGCTTTGTGGCGTAGCAGAGTCTCTTGCGGTATCTTTCTGTCGTAACATTGTCTGTCGCGGTAGTTTTCTGTCGTAGCATCGTCTGTGGCGGTAGCTTTGTGGCGTAGCAGAGTCTCTTGCGGTATCTTTCTGTCGTAACATTGTCTGTCGCGGTAGTTTTCTGTCGTAGCATCGTCTGTGGCGGTAGCTTTGTGGCGTAGCAGTGTCTCTTGTGGTATCTTTCTGTCGTAACATTGTCTATCGCGGTAGTTTTCTGTCGTAGCATCGTCTGTGGCGGTAGCTTTGTGGCGTAGCAGAGTCTCTTGCGGTATCTTTCTGTCGTAACATTGTCTGTCGCGGTAGTTTTCTGTCGTAGCATCGTCTGTGGCGGTAGCTTTGTGGCGTAGCAGTGTCTCTTGTGGTATCTTTCTGTCGTAACATTGTCTGTTGCGGTAGTATTCTGTAGTTGTCTGTCGCCTTTTAATAATTAAATGATTTATTAAATAGGTCAGCGTTGGTGATACGTGACAGATACTTCATATGCATACGAGTACATGGCTTCGAGTTAAAACCGTTGACGGAATATGACACAATTAGAAGTTTCATATTAGGTAGTTTGACGTTCCTGGTGCTGACAGAATACCAGCGTGAATAGCAGAATAATAGCGTGCTGCAGCATTATGCTGAGTCAGCGCCCTTTTGTTAGCGTCACATACTCGTATATAGATTATATTTAAACTGTAGTTTGTAACCCTGTTCTGTATATTTCTCATGTATATGTTTGTCGTAGCTATCTAATAAATAAAATCGTAAACTTCGCGTCTCTGTACATTGAAGATATTTACAAAAAAAAATTGGGCGTCTAAGGATAAGCAACAGAACACATTTCGATCATTTTTGAAATCTTTGTCTGTTTATCTGTTTGTCTGTGAGTTTGTTGCACGCATCACTTAAAAACTACTGAACGGATTTTGATAGACTTTTCACAGAAAAATGGAGCTTAATCTAACTTAACATTTAGTCTTTATTTCATTGCAATCGGTTTATTCAATCAAAAGTTATGGACATTTTTAGTTTTCAAATACAGTAGTAGGTAAGGTTAGTATGGAATATATTGCACATAATAGTAATTCCGTACTATTCAGATTGCGATGAGTTTGGACTACATTTGGAGCTGGTAGTGGGAATGGGAGTGGGCGTGGTCGTGGACATGGGCGTGGGCGTGGGAAAAGGGGAGTGGAAGCGGGAGCAGGAGCGGGAGCGGGATTGAGAGTGAGTTGAGAGTCTGAGTGCAAGTGGGATAGGGAGCGAAAGTGGGAATGGGAGCGAAACCTGTAGTCGACGCGAGCAGAGCCGCAGGCACAGCTAGTAAATAATAAATTTTGACGACCTCCGTTTCGGAACGGGGTAGCTCTCGGACTGCCACGCCGGAGGTTGCGGGTTCGAATCGCGCTAGGGGCAAATGTTTGTACCCAAGTCTTGAATGTTTATATATTTATTTAGGTATGTGTATCCGTTATCTAGTAACCATAGCACAGGCTCTGCCTAGTTTGGGACTGGAAAATTGGTGTGAAAGTCCGACATATTTATTATTATTATTATTAACCTATTATATTCCCTCGCACCTCACTGCACCTCATACCTTGAAGTTTTTAGCTCTTTACCTCAGTACCCCACTATAAGTGGTGGTTTTAGAACCGCTGTACAATAGACTTCCTCAAAACTTACTTATCTTGGCATATCGTTCGTCGAAGCCTTTGTTGACCAGATCCATGATCACTGGCGAGCCATGGAACAGCATCACCTCGTTGGCTGTCTTCGCTTCCATCGCCACTTCCCTCTTTCTGTGCTGGTACTTCCTCCATAGACACGTGTTTTCTATTTTTTGTATCTGTGCGGAATAAAAACTGAGTAATTTGTAGACAAAAACCTAAACTTCGCGTGTCTGTACCTTGACGATATTTGCAATTAAAATTTGGGGCGTCCAAGGATAAGTAATAGAACACATTTCGATAATTTTTGGAATTTTTGTCTGTTAGTTTGTGCACGCATCACGTAAAAACTACTGAACTTATTTTTATGGACTTTTCACAGAAACATAGGTCTTTACTGGCAGTAACATTCAGTCTTTATTCCATCAAAATCTGCTTACTCAATCAAAAGTTCTGTGTTTTTTTTTGTTTTTTAATACATTAGTAGATTTCCAGTTTAACAAAGAATGTTCGGTGCTATTCAGATTGCGATGAGTTAGGACTACCTCCGTCCAAACGTCCTTCCCTAAATTTTATTTTAGTTTCTCTGTGATTTTTATATCGGAGAACATTTCTGAAATATTCATTCCATAATTGTTGGGCAAATTTACCTGCATGTTCCAAATTTCAGCTCAATCGGTCCAATAGTTTTCAAGTTAGGTATATGACAGACAGAAAGGCAGATAGACGAACAACGTTATGACGGAAACGGAACCTTTAATAATAATCCTACTTATATATTATATATATAATATTATAAACGCGAAAGTTTGTAAGTATGGATGGATGTTTAACTCTTTCACGTAAAAACTACTAAATGGATTTTAATGAAACTTTACAAATATATTTTCGGGTACCTTCAAAACCTCATGACCTGCGAAGCTGGCACCCCACATCGACTCCATCTCTTTCTTCACGATATGGAACTCCTTCCGCCCCCTCCTGCTTTTGGGATCCAAGTTGATCAGCTTGGATGAGTCTCCGCATTTCCATCTCCTGGCCTCCTGGTAAGAGAATCATTCTGCTGAGTTACAAAGAATTTTCCAGCTTCTACATTCCTTGTTAAGTTTTGAATCTATGTTCCGACATGATTGTTGGCTACTGGCTGGTTTTTATATGCTTTCATACTGCCTTTGTTTTGATAAATATATTATGACAGGATAAATAGACATTTTAAGAAACAGAAATACACGTTTTTTACAATGATAACTGATGGTTAAGTATCTGAGTCGTATAAGAGAGAGAGGGTTCATGCGGTCATTACCACCGCCTTTCATACTTCTGCATATGAACAGCAATGTACCTACATTCTTCCGGTTTGAAGGCTGGAACAGCCAGTGTAATTAGAGACGCATGAGGCATGCTTAAGTTACATCATATCTTCTTGTCGCTTATACCACAGTGCCTGAAGACAAAAGTCTTCATTCAACCAGTGCGTCCTACCCGTAATGACCTACGGCGCCGAAACGTGGACACTGAGAGTGGGACTACTCCGACAACTTAAAGTCGCTCAGCGGGCTATGGAAAGAGCTATGCTCGGAGTTTCTCTAAGGTACATGATCCGAAATGAGGTGATCCGCCAGAGGACTAAAGCCTTCGACATAGCTCAAAAAGTTATCACATTGAAGTGGCTGGTCACATCTGTCGAAGAACTGATTACCGCTGGGGTAAACGAGTTGTCGAGTGTAGACCGCGACTGGACAAGTCTGCCGTCCACAAGCTATAATGCCGTTAACCGACAGCTAGTCGTTTTTTACTTTTTAAAGTCAAGCGGATCAGAAAAAAATGCTGAATCTAACAATTTTACCCATATTTCTCTATCTCATATAGTTTTTGAGATAAAAAAAATAAGAATGCCTTTAAGTCGTCGGTATTTGCATAAATACAATGCTAGAACGCAGTTACTTGAAATTACTAAGCTAGAATGCAGTTAAGTGTTCTTTACTTCCAATACAGTTGAAATTTTATTAAAAATTACATAGCTAAATGGCCGCTAACTGATTTTTCTACCCTATACTACAGTTAAAGTACTTTAACGACTATATTGTTAAGTTTTCCTTTTAATGGTGGATTTCTTATCCAAGTCTTAAAAGCCGCTGTATAAAAATACGAGACTAAAATGCAGTTAAAGTTCAATAACAGCGTTTTAGTATTTTATTTTGTGTTGCTTTATATTAAAATTGCAATAGTGAGTTCACCTTTAACGGCAAAAAAATGTAATAATGTACGTACTTTGTTTAAATCACAAGACTAAAATGCGATTAAACCACATTACTACTCTAAAAAGCGGTTATGCGCATAAAGTTCAACAACGTCCGTGCGTGAGAGTCATCAGTCCGGCGCAAGCGCTCGGAAGCAACGGGTGGGTGCATACGCTCGCGCTCACAGGTCAGCAAATGGCGCCAATACGTAAGTAAAAAATACAGTTAGTGACAAAATATTTCAGTTTAAGATTATTAAACAAGGAAGTATATTCAGCCCGCACTTTGGCAACGATTCGCCAAGGCCACCGCCTTGGTTATGTTGTCGACTGCCGCGTGCTCGCCGCGCGCTCCTCGGTCGCGCAGCTTATTAGTAGACACGCGTATCCCCGTACCCTACCTACTACTTTTTGGCTAGACGTTATATTTTCTTTCTAACTACTTACTTACCTATACCTAAAAAGAATTATAGCAATTAAATAGATTTTTGCTAGTAAAAAATTAGGTACTTCGACAAAGAAAGACTAAATAAAAGAGACCTATAACACAATATTTTTGTTTAGCAATAAGTGTTCGTAATCAATCAAGTTATCAGTTACTTGTTAATAAATGCTGATGTGTTTTTTTTTCTTGTGTATTATTATACAGATCTAACAACAGAAAATAGGAACATCTACCACACACTTCGACACGACAGTTCGTTCGCATTTCGGTGACCGCACATTACTTAGGTAAGTATGTGACTTAGTTTTGCTTTCTGTTACCTATTATAATAAAGAGTTAAAATAATGAATAGTGTCCTTTTTTTTAGATTACGTATACCAGAAAAGACATAATAATTCGCAAAACTGCCAGTCCACCAAAGATCAAAAATACAGATTTACGTACTTTATTTACCCGACCATACGGATTTAGAAGACATGACGTCATTTTTGTCTATAAAAATGAATACAAATATACAAAGGACACACCGCATATTTTTTCTGACTTTTCTATAGTTGAAACGTGGTTGGAAGATATTAAAAATATACATAAACCGCACATAACTCCAGAAAATGACCAAGCAGTACGTCGTAATGCACCAGCCAAACAACAGCTAGTCAATATAGGTTTTAATGAAAATTATTGCAGTCCCACCTCTTTATTCTGTGGTGAAGAAATGCCAATGTCAGCAGCCAGCCCAGAAGTCGAAAAAGAAATACCTAAGAGTATATCGGTTGAATCTAAAGTTGACAAAGACGAAGAAGATCCGTATGCGGTTTCGGATAACAGTAGGGATAAGGATTATATGCCTGACGACAGCAGTACACTGTCAGATGAAACCGTAATAATTGCCGACAACAATATATCATTAGATAACGATGAAAACTTTACTTTAATTATCTTGACTATAGAAAAAGATTCAAAAAATGCGGAAAATTCGAAAAAATCATTGTGCGAGTATGGTGGATGTAATATGGATGTATTTAGTAGTTGTGGAAAATGCCTTTGTTACCTTTGCTTTTCTCATTTCGTAAATGAAAACACCTGGAATGATTGTGAAAATCATTATTCAAGTTACCTGAAAGTGACTCCTATAAATGTCAAGAACTAAAAAGAAGTAAAAAGTGATTCGAAATTGAAGAAAATTTTAAATCAGCAAATGACAGTAACCCTGAATAAAGAAAAAAAAACTGAAAATAGACAAAACATAACAGCACAAGAAAAAAGTAATATAAGAATTAAAAATCCGTCTCCAAAAAACAAAAGTAGTCAAGAAATCCGCAGAAACTCGTTGAACTATAAAGGACCTGAAAAAAATAAACTTTTGACGCCTCTTTCCCACAAGCGGAGAAACACAATCGATGTTTGTTTTCACGAAACATTGACTACCGAAGAAGAGCCTGTAACACAAAATTTAGAGCCTGAAACTTCACCACCACCAAAAAAACGCAAGAAATATAACACTTCCCTTCTCGAGAGAAAAACGGAAGCACAGAATAACCGAATATTAAACCATAGTGTCAAACCAGCATGTGGGGATAAATGTCTAAAAAAATGCACCACTCAATTTACGGAAGACGATCGAATCTCAATTAATACATTGTACTGGAAAATGACGTGGCAGCAACAGCATTCATTTATAAGAGCACACACTTCAACAGCAATACCAAAGAGGACTTCTACTAGGGAACCAAAGAGGAAACCAAAACGAATATTTTCACTTAAAAAACCTAACAACGTTAAAATAGATGTTTGTAAAATATTCTTTCTTACTACCCTCGGCTACGAAAAGACTAACGATAGGCCTTTACATAATAATTTTAGTAATGACTCAATAGATAAACGTGGTAAGCACCAAAAAACGCCTTCATATGATCGAGATTTATTAACTCAACATGTAGAATCATTCCATCCACTAGAACCTAACTACCGACGTGAACATGCTCCGCTGCGACGGTATTTACAAAATGATTTAAATATAGTACATATGCATAAACATTTTTGTGAAACGTACCCAGACAAAACAGTATCTTATGAATTATACAGACAACACGTTAATAAAATGAATATAAGTTTCACACAACTCGGTAATGAAGAATGCGAGGCGTGTGAGGTTTATCGTTTACATAAGAAGAAATGCACATGATGCCGAAATGCAGATTGTTGAAGATTGCATAGTTTGTATGGAGTGGGCTAACCACCATGTTAAGTATGTTAAATCGAGGGACCTTTATAATAAACACAAGTCAGTCGAAAGCAATTCTGAAAAAATTTTCAGTGTGGATCTTGAAAAGGTAATAATGTTACCTAGAATGGAGATGTTTAAATCCGTTCTGTTCTGCCAACGACTAACTGTGTTTAATGAAACTTTTGCCCCCGTAGGCAAAATCACAGTATTTTCTAAACCATTAACGGTAATTTGGCATGATGCTATTGCCGGAAGAAAGCAGAATGATATTTTATCGGCTTTCTATCATTTCTTTATTCGAAACCGAGATATCCCAACTTTACAATTATGGTTAGATAACTGTAGCTCACAAAACAAAAATTGGCTATTATATTCCTTAATTGTTCATTTAGTCAAAAGTAACCTCATTTCAACCGAACAAGTCATTTTGAACTATTTTGAACCAGGTCATACGTTTATGTCCTGTGATCAAATACATCACCAGGTCGAGCTGGCCATAAAAAAACGAAAAAAACTATACGATTTTTCAGATTTTGAAGACGCAGTAGCATCAATAAATAATTCTAAAGTGTATCTGAAGTCAATGGGTATTCAAGATTTTATTAATGTACCAAATTTTGTGTCAGATAGGAAGGAGAGTACAAAAGTCAGATCCACGAGCGTATTTAAGTAAAATGGTTCAAGTTTGTTTCACCCGGAACAATTATGACCTTTTGTACAAAAATGATTTCGATGATGAATATATAACGCTGCGTTTCTTAAATGACAATTTTCTTAAAAACCTAAGTACTATGAGTATAGAATATCGATTGAAACCAAAAGGGATCGACGCAAATAGAAAATGTGAACTATTGAAAACTTTAACAGGCATTATCCCCAAGCACAAGCTGGTATTTTGGGAAAACTTGCTAGTAAATGAAAATAAAAAAGAGACTAATAGCAGAAAGAGACTAACTTTTTAAAACTTGAGGCTGAGTTCAAGACTAATTTAATAGAAGTAAATTTTGTAAGATTTTAAGGCTGTTTTGATAAAGTATTTCCATTTATTGTTTACTAGAAGATAATCTTAATTGTTAACAAACACAGAACCTTAATTTTTGTGATTGCTTTTGTTTATTTTAGTATTTTTACACTTTTTGAGACTGATTTCGAATAAGTAATATTGTAAGTTATAATAAGTGATAATACATAATCATTTAATACATAATCATATTTTACATGTGTAAGAAGGTGTCTTACAGTTAACAATGAAGGTAACTACAAATAACGTTTATTTTCAGTTGTGTTCGTTTTCGTTCTTTTCAGTATTTTAAGGAATGATTGTAACAGTTTTCTCAAGGTAATGAATATGTACTTATCTTCATATTATATATTTACAGCAACTAGTTCTGCAACTGTTTTGCTCTTCTGCAACGAATTTAAAAAATTAGTAGGTAAAATATTATTATGTTTATTTGATTTTAATAACCATCTCATTTAAAAGTAATGTAGGATGTTTTTTTTGTAAGAATTTACAAATATGGTCAAACACATTTGATGTGTACGTACTAAATATGTTCCTATTTTTGTACCTGCTCTGGTAATTGTTAAAGTAAAAAAAAATTAGAATAAGAAATAATAATAATTACAGAAGATCTCATTTGATTGTTAAAGTTTTATCATGTTGATTACTTGAATAAATGTCAATTTTTAATACTCAAAACGGCTTTTTAATTTTTGTACTTATAGTTGCATTTTACTATATTCTCTCACTTGTCAAGGAATAATTGCTTAGCTAATTCGCCGTTATGATGAAAGGATTCGTTTTTAACTGCATTTTAGCTTAGGAATAAATACTTGAAAACTTTACAATGAAAAACCTTAATAATTTATATTCAAAAACCTAACCTAAAATGCAGTTAACTGCCATTAGCTGCATTATAGCCAAGTAAATTTTTATGTCAAAATATTAATATTGTAAGCTAAAACACCGTTACAGTATTTAACAGCATTTTAGTCTACAAATTATTACAGAGTTTCAAGTATTTTACAAGCTTCTTGAAGTTATTTAAAATCATACACTACAATGCCGTTAAGGTGATCGTAACGGCATTTTAGTTGTGTGTTTATGGGGGTATTTTAAACAATATACTAAATTAAAACGTATAAATCGATTTATTTCTAAATATACTGCACATAGCGATATGGGAGTTTAAGTTTGTTAAAGCTCTTTTAAATATCTATTTAACGGTACTTTTATGTTATACATTAGTCTTTTAGTTTTAAAACAGCAAGCATTTTTTGTTCCCGCTCTTTTAATCCCGCGTTTCTCGAAATATGGTTTTTGTACTTAACGGCATTTTAGCTTGAGGACGGCAGAAGTAGTGTGGGACGGGCATCCTGGCTAGATGGAGCGACGATCTGCGTAAGGCGGGTGGCAGTGGATGAGAAGAGCCGAGGATCTGGTTCAGTGGCGCGCCTTGGGAGAGGCTATATCCAGCAGTGGACTCTTTCATGCTGATGATGATGAGGCATTCTTTACATATACACTCATGGCGAAATGTATGGATACGAGGACCCACCCTGCCACCCTGAGTACTGTTAGACTGCCTACTGTTTCAGTAATTACACTGAATCTCCTACCCTTAAAACTGGTACACAGCACATCATTAGTTGAGCCTTCTGCCAGTTTACAACTTCAAACCGGAACGTAACGTGAATAGATCACCCTTTTGACTTGGCTTCTGGAGGTATTATTGCTCTTGACTTAAACATCTACATCGTCATTATCTTATACCAGTCCACTGCTTGACACAGGTCTTTACCAAAGCTCGGCACTGAATCTTGGATTCTCCACATCCAGTCACGGCCAGCCGTCTTACATATCTAGGTAGTACTGTACTCCATCTAGGCAGAGGTTCCCAGACTTTGTTTCTCATAGACCACTTTCAAAATTTAGCTGGTTCCTGTGGACCCCCTTCAGCTACATTTCTACCATATACCCAAAACTCGACAAAAAAATTGAAGATTAGACGCCAACGTAGACCCCCGTCGAGTCTCCCGTGGACCCCTGGGGGTCCACCTGGACCACTTTGGGAACTACTAATCTAGGGTATGCGTCATTCCGGACCGTGACGAATTGCAATTCTTCTTCATCATCATAACAGTCCTTAGATGCCCACTACTGGACACAGGCCTTCCCCAACTAACGCCACTAACTTCAGTTAAGAATATTAAAAACAATAATGGCTGTCAAAATTAAAGAAAAATTAAAATTCAATGAGGAAGAAGATTTAGGTTTTGCAAGGTTCTCCCGATCCAGCACAAAACTAAATACTTGCTACTTTTAGAAAATTATCATAAAGACTATATCAGAAATAATATTAACGTAACTAAAAGACAATATTCTAAGGCAAACAAGAGAATAAATGTTCCAAGATGTGTCAACTGTTACGGCGAGCGTACCAGCGGTTATGTCATGGCTAAAATGTGGAATTCTCTGCCATCCGATTTAAAATACATTGCATCAGGTGGATTACTAAAGCAAGAACTGCACAAGCACTTCTTGTCGACGGGTGTAGACTAATGTACTGATCACGTGAGCGCTCTGTTCACATACAAATGGGCTTCCATTTCTGTGGACATTACTCAATACACATACAATCAATCGACTAAATCAGTAGCTCGCTATATATGTACTGCTGTTCCGAGATTTAGGTGGCATGCCAGAATAAGGCTTTTTCTGGCAGGCCACTTTCAATCCCTCGTAACTTTTAAACGGAGGACCGACCAAATCAGAATTTTGCGACTAAATTTTATAATCAGCGAAATTTTGGAATTCTATTCAGAATTGCAATCTGTGATGGTGGCAGGCACCCGTCCATCTAGCCTGTGGGTGGTCGTAGTCGCCAGCAAGTACTTACACGAGGTAAAGTAACATAGTAACTGTTGCCAGACGGCATCGTGACCCTCGACTTGGCTGCAGTAGAGTGACTTTTGTTCTTCTGCCAGCTATTGTGCGAGTTTCTGGACCATGATTGATAGCGGCGGGTATTTCCATAAGATGTGACCTGCAGAAAATAATATGTGATAGGTAATTGAATAGATTGATAGATACTACATGATATTGTATGCTATCCATCAAAAATCATCTACATCTCCGAGCCTGCCTATTTTCAAAAAGAAATTGTGCGCCTGGCTTGTCAAGCAAGCATATCTAATAAATAAAATCGTAAACTTCGCGTGTCTGTACATTGAAGATATTTGCAAAAAAAAAATTAGGGGGTTTAAGGATAAGCAACAGAACACATTTCGATCATTTTTGAAATTTTTGTCTGTTTGTCTGTTTGTCTGTTTGTCTGTTTATCTGTTTGTCTGTTTGTCTGTGAGTTTGTGCACGCATCACTTAAAAACTACTGATCGGACTTTGATGGACTTTTCACAGAAACATGGGGCTTAACTTGATGTAACATATAGGCTTTATTTCATTGCAATCGGTGCAGTCAATCAAAAGTTATGCGAATTTATAGTTCTCGCATACACTGCGAGGAGTGTAGGGTGTAAATGCTCGATTGAATTCGTGAGCGGTAGCGTCACCAATGTAATGTGAGATTCTGAAAACTATAAATTCGCATAACTTTTGATTGAGTTAGTCGATTACGATGAAAAATCTGGAGCTGGATCTGGAGCTGGATCTGGATCTGGAACTGGTTCTGGAGCTGGATATGGAGCTGGAACGGGACCTGGATCTGGATCTGGACCCGGACCCGGACCGGGACCCGGACCTGGACCCGGACCGGGACCTGGACCTGGACCTCAACCTGGACCTCAACCTGGACCTGGACCTGGACCTGGACCTGGACCTGGACCTGTGACTGGACCTGGACCTGGACCTGGACCTGGACCTGGACCTGGACCTGGACCTGGACCTGGACCTGGACTCGGACAGGGACCGGGACCGGGACCGGGACCGGGACCGGGACCTGGACCTGGACCTGGACCTGGACCTGGACCTGGACCTGGACCTGGACCTGGACCTGGACCTGGACCTGGACCTGGACCTGGACCTGGACCTGGACCTGGACCTGGACCTGGACCTGGACCTGGACCTGGACCTGGACCTGCACCTGGACCTGGACCTGGACCTGGACCTGGACCTGGACCTGGACCTGGACCTGGACCTGGACCTGGACCTGGACCTGGACCTGGACCTGGACCTGGACCTGGACCTGGACCTGGACCTGGACCTGGACCTGGACCTGGACCTGGACCTGGACCTGGACCTGGACCTGGACCTGGACCTGGACCTGGACCTGGACCTGGACCTGGACCTGGACCTGGACCTGGACCTGGACCTGGACCTGGACCTGGACCTGGACCTGGACCTGGACCTGGACCTGGACCTGGACCTGGACTTGGACCTGGACCTGGACCTGGACCTGGACCTTACCTGGACCTGGAGCGGGAGCGGGATTGAAAGTCTCTGTGGAAGTGGGATAGGGAGCGGAAGTGGGAATGGGAGCGGATCCTGTAGTCCACGCGAGCGGAGCCGCGGGCACAGCTAGTAGCTCATAAAAGCGCGAGATTTCCCTTGAGGTTATTATTTCTTATTTTTTTGGTACTATTGTCTTCATCATCAGGTTATTTTTGTCTCCACTGCAGGAGCACAACCCTCTCTCATCTGCCGGAGACAGACGGAGGATTTGGCCTACACTCCCCGCGCTGGCCAGACGGGTTGGGGAGGCCTGACTGATGTTTTATAATGTATTCCCTAGGAAGAGTTGGAGTGGTCCTATTCTATTCTACCGGAAACCACACTATTGCCTTGAGAATGCTTAATTGTAGGTTCTAAACGTGCAAAAATTAGCAGTCTTTATGCAAGACGAAGCAAAACGCTGAACTATGGACCATTTTATTGAACATACTAAAACTACATGGTGAAAACACTTACCCCATTATCGAATACCAAAGCTTGCAAAACTAAAATAAATAATAACTTAAACAACATTTTGCACTGAACTCGTCCGCTGTTTACTGATAAATGATTAAAAGGTCCCCGATGTTATTATGACGTTGTTACTTAAGAGGGGAATGAAACTGGTATTTATCTAATAAATAAAAAAGTAAACTTCGCGTGTCTGTACATTGAACATATTTGTGAAAAAAAATATTTTGGGGTCTAAGGATAAGTAATAGAATACATTTCAAACATTTTTGATTTTTTTGCCTGTTTGTCTGTTTGTTTGTGCACGCATCACTTAAAAACTACTGAACCGATTTTGACGGAATTGTCATAGACACATAGTGCTTAATTCGGTGTAACATATAGGCTTTATTTCATTGCAAACGGCCCAGTCAATCAAAAGTTATGCGAATTTATAGTTTTCGAAAACTCGCAAACACTGCATTAGTATACAACAAAGAAGTGTAGGGTGTAAATTCTCGACAGAATTCGTATTTCAATGAGTAAGAACTACATTTTGGGGATAGGTGGTGGCCATAGAAGTGTAGGGGGAAAGTGGGGGGAGGGGGGGATGGGGGAGGGGGTGCTTCATGAATAAATTGTCATACATATATAACTATAAAGGTTGTCCAGTAAATAAACGACCAAAACTAAGATGGGTGTAGAAGGGGTCGAATATCAGAATATGAAACTTCATGCTCAATGGTAACCGAAAAGACCGTTTTCGAGATATTTCTGTATATTTACTTATAAATAAAGCCAAAAATAAAATAAAAATTCTAGATACACGAACTTATGCATCTTAGAGTTATATATTGTGTAAGCACTTTCCGTGGTAAAGTGGAGAGATTGCACCACAATTGTTCGCAAATCTAGAGCCGTGGTAGCCTGGTTGGTTGTGCACTCGCCTCACGTTCATGAGGTCCTGGTACAAACCCCGCCCGTACTAATGAGTTTTACAAAACTTAAGTACGGTTTATTTGTAATACAACAGGCTTTTCGGTGAAGGAAAACATCGTGAGGAAACCTGCATATGCCGAAGAAGAAATTCTGAGGCGTATGTGAAGTCCACTAAATCGGCTTGGGGCACCGTTGGTGGACAAAAAAGACCTGAAGGGTCGAAGTGTCGCCAGGTCTTCCTGGCCCCCTAAGGAGATAAGTTAAGATAGCTCCTTGTAGATAGTTTACAGAAACTTAAAAATTTATAAGTAAGCTTAACCGGGGAACGAACTGAGGTCTCTCGCTTCATTGATCAGTAAGGGACTCTAGTATATATTATCTTTGGTAAGGGTAACCTGTACATATAAAGGATTACTATAAAGTATTAAAACTAGTTTTCCAAATAATAAGTGGCAAAAATTATATTACAAAAGAATCGTAGAAAATATTCAACGAAGCTCTAAAAAGTCTATGAGGAAATGGTGTTAATTATAACATATTATTATAATGGGCTCGATTCTGAAGGCACAATGTTAAAATTTGACAGCACTAAAACTGTTGCTATCCTTGTCACACAGTACTATCTGTGTGACAAGGCTGTCAAATTTTAAATGTGTGCCTTCAGAATCGGGCCCAATATGTTATTATAATATAAATGAATGAAGAATATGTATGTTTGTACCCCAGTCTTGAATGTTTATATATTTATTTAAGTATGTGTATCCGTTATCTTGTAACCATAGCACAGGTTCTGCCTAGTTTGGGACTGGATAATTGGTGTGAATGTCTGAGATTTTTTTTTAGTCAACCAAAGTTTATCGAGCGTCATCTTAAATGTTTAACAAAAAATAATCAAACAACTGATTCACAATATGTTAATTCCCTCTTAATCGAGGCGTCCAATGCAGTACAGAGAGGTGCCCAGGCATCCCAATTTGTTTAGGGGTACCCCCGCTCTTCCCGTGGGTGTCGTCAAGGAGACTAAGGGATTGCACCAGGAACGGGTAACAGCGTTCTCATGCCTACTAAGATCATTGCGGCGATCACCAATCCGCCCGCCAGGCGTGGTGATTTTGCCAAATCTCCCAATGGACAGCCCACCTAAAGACCCTTTTATTTTATGATTTCATCATCAGACTGAAGACCCACCTAAAGCCCCTTTTATTTTATGATTTCATCATCAGCCTATATACGTCCACTGCTGAACATAAGCCTCTCCAACAGAATGCCTCTTTCGGTGGGCTTTTTCCATTAGATGTACCATAATCACCACGCTTGGCAGACGGATTGATGATCGCAGTAATGATCTTAATATACACAGGAGAATGCTGCTGTCCATCCCTGGTGCATCCCTTAGTCGCCTTGACGACACCCACGGGAAGATTTGAGATTATTTTATGATCACACTTATTAAATTTCAATTTTATTTTAAAACTAGCTGTGCCCGCGGCTCTGCTCGCTAGTACTATAGAACCCGCTCCCGTTCCCACTCCCGCTCCCAATCCCATGTAGTTAGTCATAATGTCATCGTAATCTGAAAGCGGAGCATCTAATATACGTTGTATTGTGTATGTATAACTATTAATGTACACCTTCACCCCCTTCCCTAACACTCACCCCTCCCATCTCTTCTCCCCCTACACTGTCATGACGATAGGTAACTTTTGATTGACTGAACCGATTGCAATGAATAAAGCCTATATGTTACACCGAATTAAGCAATTTGTTTTTGTGAAAAGTACATCAGAATCCGTTCAGTAGTTTTTAAGTGATGCGTGTACAAACAAACAGAAAAACAGACAATAATTCCAAAAATGATCGAAATGTTTTCTATTACTTATCCTTAGACCCCAATATTTTTTCCAAATATCTTCAATGTACGCGGACACGCGAACTTTACGTTTATATTTATTAGCTCCGCTCGCGTGGACTTCAGAATCCGCTCCCGTTCCCACTTCTGCTCCCGTTTCCACTTCAGCTCCCGTTCCCACTTCCGCTCCCTATCTCACTTCCATTTCCACTCAGACTCCCAGTCCGAATTCGAATCCCAATCCGAATCTCCATCCCAATCCCCCACTCCTTCTCCAGGTCCAGATCCAGGTCCAAATCCAGGTCCAGGTCCAGGTCCCACTCCCAATCGGCTAACTCAATCAAAAGTTATGCGAATTTATAGTTTGTAACATAGTGCATAATTTGGGATGTTACACCAAATTATGCACTATGTTTCTGTGGAAAGTCCATTAAAATCGATTCAGTAGTTTTTAAGTGATGCGCGCACAAACAAACAGATAAACAAGCAAACAGACAAAAATTCCAATAATGATCGAAATGTGTTATGTAGCTTATTCTTAGACGCCCCAATTTTTTTTTGCAAATATCTTCAATGTACAGACACGCGAAGTTTACGATTTATTTATTAGATGAAACAATATTAACGTAGTCCACGAGAGCGGAGCCGTGAGTACAGCTAGTCTGGTAATATAACACACATATATATACTTACATAATGCTCACGCCCTGATCCCAAGAGGGGTAGGCAGAGACGATGTATAGCCACTTTGCGCGATCCAACGTCGCAAAGAGACTTTCCTTCGTTCACTTTTCGCTCCGTGATACCACTTGGCGTGATGTGTGGCGAACAACATCGCCGCCTCCGTGTGGTACCACGGTTAGCTAGGGACATACTTGTCCACCTCATCAGAGCCCTGCATGACTCGGTAAGGCCCGGAGTTCGCCCAGCTCCGGGATGTCGGCACGCTTACGACCAGGCCAGCCCCTGGACACGCATCCATCGGCACGGCAGACCTTGGATTGGCGGACAGGACAGGGATCGAGGCGAGAGAGACAGGAGATGGTAATATAGGATAATTTTAATACCGTTTAGTATTTAGTATTTATTTATTTATTTATTTATTTGCATTCCATTGCAGAGAAGCGTTTTATTCCGTTGCAGAATTTTTGTCGCACAAAGAAAAAAAATAGGTTTAGTTTAAGTAGTTGAAAAGTTTTAGTCTTAGTTTCATTAAGTATTATTTTTATTATTAATGTAAATATTTGCATGCTCTTGTAAATAGCAGAATTAGGAGATCGTAGCCTCATAATGACCATCTAATGAACTGTACCCTATTCTATAGCAAATAAAATCTTATCTTATCTTATGAAGTTATGAAGATGTTACAGATGTTACCAGTACTAACATGAAACCCATTTGGGTATGGCAATTATGAAATTACATAGAACATTACATTACAAAGAAATTTACATTGTAGCAGACCGTTTACAGTCCCATATCACAAGAATAAGACGGACCGAGTACAGCCCTGGCTGGATACGAGGTTTTCCTGTAACCATATCTGTGACGTAGGGCATTACTAATACGTAGCTGTGCTAAACATTAAGGTAAACATTTTAACTTTGTATGTAATAATAATTTAAAATACATACATACATAATACTCACGATTTGGTCCCAGAAGAGTAGGCAGAGATGATGTATAGCCATTTTAATGCAGGGTAACACATTTCGATTATTTTTGGACTTTTTGTCTGTTAGTTTGTGCACGCATCACATAAAAACAACTGGACCGATTTTGATAGGCTTTACACAGAAACATAGGGCTTTATTTCATCGCAATCGGCTTACTCAATAAAAAGTTACGGTAATTTTTAGTTTTCAAATACATTAATAGGTATGTAATATAACAAAGATGTATAATTATAATGTTCGGTGCAATTCAGATTGCCATGACTTAGGACTACATTTGGAGCTATAGTGGGCGTGGGAGTAGGAGTCCGGGTCGGGGTAGGATTGAGAGTGAGTAGTCCACGCGAGCGGAGCCGCGGGCATAACTAGTACTAAATAATTATATTTACTAGTGACAGTAAAAACTGACCGACATCCAACGATCTCTATGTACTACTAAATGGAGCGTTCCAAACAATCGCTCGGTTCCACGCAGGGTGCCGCAAACATTCACTTTGAAATTTGTGCAGTTACTCGTACTACGCAGAACATTTAATTATTTACAAAATATTGACATTATTTAACCGTAGCGTCAATATTTAGTAATAATTAAATGTTATGCGTAGTAACTGCACAAGTTTCCAAGTGAATGTAACAGAGTTGGGGCTACTTGCGTGGAACAAAGATTGTTTCGAACGCTCCACCTATTAGTACATAGAGATCGTTGCCGACATCACTTACATATTTCTGTATACAAGGAAAACGTTCAAGTTATTATTGCCGCTGACCTCCGTGTCATGTATATTACATTCCAAGCCATATTCATACGAAAATCAACGATATTTGCCTCTCGGAAACAAAGGATCACCCGGGAACTTTCAATCCCCCGACCGAATCCGATTCTTTGCGACTAGCTTCGACTAATTCACCTGACCAATAGACTAAATAAGATTTCTGAGTCAAACCAAAGATAATATATACTAGAGGTCAAACTGAGAAATCAGTTTTGTGAGGTTTTTCCACAGAAACGGATATAAGGTCATCATTTGTTTACGTTAGTCTTGTTTACGTCGCTCCTCCCGCGCACTATTAGTGCATCGTGGCAACGATCTCTATATACTATTAGATGGAGCGTTCCAAACAATCGCTCTGTTCCACGCAAGTAGCCACAACTCTTTCACATTCACAATGAAACTTGTGCAGTTACTGCGCATAACATTTAATTATTACTAAATATTGACGCTACGGTTAAATAATGTCAATATTTAGTAAATAATTAAATGCTTTGAGTAGTGACTGCACAAGTTTCAAAGTGAATGTGAAAGAGTTGTGGCCACTTGCGTGGAACATAGGGTTGCCAGACGTCCGGATAAAGCCGGACAGGGTCAGGCTTTTTGCATGTTTGTCCGGCCAAATTATCCAGTGTCCGGTCCGTCCGGTTTTTGTTAGGTTTTTACATCTTGGGCCATCTCGCGGCTCGTGCACGAGCTCGAGTTAATCGAGTCGCCATCTCACGGCTCATGCACGAGTCAATCGAGTCGGATGGAGTTCCCACTCCGCCGTGACTCCGTGAGGCCAGGCCGGACACTCTAAAAACGTTGGCTTTTAGAGTGTCCGGCCTTGATATCGAAAAGTCCGGGTAAACTGCCTGCCCAGTCCGGCTTCGCCGTATTAAGACCTGGCAACCCTAGTGGAACAGAGCGATTGTTTGGAAACTTCATCTAGTAGTACATAGAGATCGTTGCCTCGAGGTCACGTTTCCAGTTAGGAGAAACTGTTATGCAGTTTGAAAACGGACAATATGGCACTTTTGCGGTTTTGTTGTCGTCGTTTACCCGACCTTCACTCGGCACGAAACGAGTAAGCGTTTGACAGTTTTTGCAATATATTGCATATTGTTGGCACTCGTGTCGTGCTTACTACACCATTCTATCTCATTCATTTCTATGGGTTTTTCTGTTATGAGTGTTTTAAATAAAAGATTTTTTAATTATTATTTAATCAGTAGCTCGCTATGTACTGTGGTTCCGGTTGTATAACGTGGCCATGCCGTAATAAGCCTTAGTCTGGCATGCCCACGAACATACCCCTATAACTATTGAACGACGGACTAAATCTAGTGTTTTGCGACCAAAGTCGACTAATTAAATATTTATTACTTCTTTGTTTGGCACTATAGACCAACTTGTCTGCACCGGGTGCGACTGAAAATCAGCTCCTAGCACCTTACTTGGTCTAGGCATATGCTGAGTCGTTTGCCCTTTTGCTGCCACGGCACACGCATACTATTTTTACTATGTTACAATTTTTAATTGTTTTCTCTAGTTCTTATAATTTAATTTACATTTTTTTCCTTTCTCTTATTTTGTTGGTTTTTTCTTTGTGTGTACCAATTATGGTAGTAAATAAATGTTTTTTCTTTCTTCCTAATTAAACAAATTTTCTATCTATTCAGATTTGCAATCCGCGATGATGGTTTATATTATTACCATGTAAACTTTGCGCTCCACTTAGGAACACAATCTATTATTTATTTTGTTTTCGAGACGCAAATACACGAAATATACAGGTTGATATAAAAATGTCAGTACAATGAATCGTAGGACCAAATACAAAAACTGAAACGCGAATGAAGTCGCGGGACAAACTAAAAAATAAATAATATATTATTATATTCTTTATTGCACATAAATTTTACAAAAAAAAGGGCATAGCATAAAAGTGTACAAAGGTGGATTTATCTCTATAAGAGATCTCTTCCAGCCAATCTTCACTGTGGGAAAAGCTAAAACAAGCGGCAGGTCAAAAAGAATAAAAATAAAATGTGCATGGATATTGAAACTTTATAATAAAATATTGTACTATACATAGAATAAATGAGTAGGTATATATATATTTTTCAATTCTTTTATTAAAGTTATTACATTAATTTATCTATAATGCATTAAAGCAATATTATATCTAAGGTTATCGTTATACTTAGCAACATGCTTAAAGACAAAAGTCTTTAATCAGCGCGTCCTGCCTGTCATGACCTACGGCGCGGAGACGTGGACACTGACGGTGGGCCTGATCCACGAGTTGCAAGTCGCTCAGCGAGCTATGGAGAGGGCTATGCTCGGGGTTTGTTTGAAGGATATGATTCGTAATGAGGAGATCCGACGAAGAACGAAGGTGACCGATATAGCCGAAAGGATTTAGCAAGCTGAAGCGGCAGTGGGCCACATCTGTCGCAGAACCGGCGCGCGCAGGGCGGGTGATTACTACGGGTTTTAACTTATAAACTCATGAACGTTAACTATAACTTCTTACAAACTATGCAAATGGACTAGAATATTCGGACTAGTATTTATTGGATACTAAATAAATAAATAATAATAAATATGTCAGATATTAAAAAACTTAATAAATGCAGTACATTTAGTTACACTACTCATTCACATAACTGGGTTTTAACCCATCATCATCATCATCAGGTTATTTTTGTCTCCACTGCAGGAGCACAACCCTCGCTCATCTGCCGGAGGATTTGGCCTACACTCCCCGCGCTGGCCAGACGGGTTGGGGAGGCCTGATTGATGTTTTATAATGTATTCCCTCAGTCGTCTTGTACGACATCCACGGGAAGAGTTGGAGTGGTCCTATTCTACTCTACCGGAAACCACACGGCAGCGTATGTGACATTTCAACCCAGCTGTGGGTCTTTAGACGACGTCCGTGGCGGACCGGCTAGCTCTCGGCCTGCCACGGACGTTGCGGGTTCGAATCCCGCTAGGGGCAAATGTTCGTATGATGAATATGAATGTTTGTACCCAAGTCTTGGATGTTTATATATTTATTTAAGTATGTGTATCCGTTATCTAGTAACCATACCACAGACTCTGCCTAGTTTGGGACTGGATAATCGGTGTGAATGTCTGACATATTTATTTTATTCGGGTGGTTACAAATCTATAGAAACTGTGGTGGAGATTATACAGCGTGAGACACCTCCACCAGATGGACCGACGATGTGTCATGAAGGTCGGAGGGTTACTTAGGAAGGCCAAGTAGCCAAGATGTAGCCAGTGCCTCAAGCACAAGGATTCAATTCCCCAGTCATGTTTATATGGGAGCAAGTCACTCGCTGCCCATTAGGGACTGCAATCCTGAATAACTTCCCTTGCGGCATACATACACACACTTTGAACTGCCCAGTAGCCTGACTAAACTTATCTGTTTTATTCATGGGCAAAGCTATAGGCAAGTACCTCACATCTACATAGACCCCTTCCTTCCCGCTTAAGACTACAGAACCATTGATGGATTTTAGGTAGATGTCCTGGTCTGCGCTCCAGAAAAGCTCTTTGGATTCCATGTGGGTGCCTTCAGCTCCTCGGAGGTGAGCTGTGGTTTCAGAGCGAAGAGTTAGGTCCTCGTCCACTGGTGAGGTGATCCGTTTGGTTGCGATTTGCTGCGGGGATTAGAATAGATTAGATTAGATTTATTTATTTCACTTTTACATCTTAAAAATTCAATCTTACATGTCATTCTAATATGGTAAAAGGGATCGTCATAAAATAAAATAATGTATAAATTACAATGTCAACAATTCAAATAATGTCATAGTATATAATATACTACGAGTATCTATGTCAGTATATAATATTAAAATAAAAATTAAAAATACACTTGGTATTAAATTATCACAAATTAAATTAAACGTCAGAGGGCCCACCAATTTCATTTTTTAGAAAATTCATTTATGGAATAATATTCATTTTCCAACAAAAGGTTTTTCAGTCGTCGACTATAATCAATGTTATTGTGAAGTTATCACATGCAGCATTAATGTTGATGTCTATTTCTGTAGTATAGACCGTTCAGTTCACGGCTTATTCCAATAATTCCCTGCTAAAAGTCCCCTGCCGGTGCTCAAAGGAAACGCTAAGGGGATATTTCGTTATGCAAAGTCAAAGTCAAAATGATTTATTGCATATATATTTCATTCCAGATTAATAGTCCTATGAAAACAAACGCATTTGCGTCTCGAAAACAAAATACACAATAGATGGTGTTCCTAAGTGGACTGCAAAGTTTACATGGTAATACAAACCTATTTTTGCTGCTGATGGCCCTTTCATGTATATGTTACCGAGACGTAAATAGCGTTGGTTTTCATAGGACTATTAATCTGGAATGAAATATAAGTACACTTGGTACATTTATACACGTAATTTTTTTATCGACTACCGCTTCCTAGGTGTTAGCGCTGTAGTAGCTGGAGGAGTATCAAAAGGTATCGCGGCTCCCTTTCGGCCGATACAAGTACATCCAATGACCCATCGCCATGGATAGATTCATTTTTGGACAGATTGGCTCCTCCTTTGGCCCCAGATAAGGACTCATTACCCTCGCCTTGCTCTCCACATAGTTCCACCCACAAGTTCAATGAACCATTCTCGATTTCGGAATTACTCTGTGCTCTGAATGGGCTGAGGGATTCGTCTCCAGGAGAAGACGGAATCCCTTATTCCTTCATAAGCAAACTCAGCTATTCAGCTAAAAAATTTCTTTTGAGAATATATAACAATATATTTGAATCTGGAATAATCCCTGAGGCCTGGAAATCACAAATAATTATCCCTATCTTAAAGCCAGGTAAAGACCCTAAACAAGCCTCTTCCTACAGGCCTATTGCTCTCTCTTCTACCCTGAGCAAAACATTAGAGCATATGGTGAAGAATCGCTTGGAGTGGATGGTAGAGAATAAGGAAATCATACCTAGTAGCCAGTTTGGGTTCAGAAAGGGAAAGGGAACCACAGATAGTTTGGGAGTGTTAACTACAGACATCAGATTGGCCTTCTCTAATAATGAGTACGTGCTTGGAGTTTTTTTGGATATTGCCTCTGCCTATGATAATGTTCTACTTCCGGTGCTCAGGCAGAAAATGCTACAGCTGAACATCCCTGTGAAGATAGTACATTTCGTGGCTAATCTACTCATGGATAGAACAATCAAAATTAGGCATCATGGTTTGGACCTTGGCCCTAGATCTGTCTGGAAGGGACTGCCACAGGGGTCCGTATTGAGTCCCATCCTCTACAGTATTTACACATATGATCTACAGCAAACAGTCTCCCCCTTCTGCAACCTTCTACAATATGCTGATGATTTGGCCCTTTATGCCTCTGCTGACTCCATTGGGGACGTCTCTTCTCGTGTGAACTCGGCTCTATACTATTTAAATGTCTGGTTAGAAGACCATGGTCTGACACTTTCTGTCTTGAAGAGTAGCGCTGTAGTTTTCACTAGACGGAGGAACGTTCCAGACCTAGAAGTTTGCTGTGATGACCAAGTAATTCCAGTTAGGGGCGAGGTAAAATTCTTAGGAGTTACCCTCGACTCTAGAATGTCTGGCGCCGCCCACCTTAATTATGTATCCCAGAAATGCGAAAAAGGTATTAACATCCTTAGAGCTCTCTCTGGCGTCTGGTGGGGATCTCACCCCTACTGTCAGAAGTTACTTTATAACGCAGTGGTCCGAAGTCAATTAGATTACGGCTGCTTCCTTTTGGAACCATGTAATAAAGGTGCTTTGGATAAATTGGATTTAATACAAGCTAAATGCTTGCGCATCATATTGGGTGCTATGAGATCCTCACCCAAAAATGCTTTACAGGTGGAGTGCGTGGATGAGCCCTTAAATATCAGGAGACAGTACCTTGCAGACAGATTTATCTTTAGAACCATACAGATATCTTCACACCCAATACTGACAGGCCTTGAGGCGCTATCTGATAGAATTCCAGGCGCAAACTACTGGGCCCATAAGTCACCGCCCAATATTATTAAAAGTTTTGAAAAATTTAAAAATCTCCCTTGCCCAACCTATCAGTCTGACATATTCTCCATTTTCTCCACCAGTTTTGAAGCCCTGGTGTATGTACCTCATATCATAGTTGATTTTGGAATAACTAAGGGGGACCCAGGTGCTAACAGGTCTTTTAATGAACTGATCACAAAGAACTGCAAAGATTACTTGACCTTGTTTACAGATGCGTCCAAATTGTCAGTAGAGGGTTGTGTTGGTGCCGCTGTGTGGATCCCAACCTACAAAATTGTACTATCTTACAAGTGCCCACCCCAGACCTCGGTCTTCACAGGGGAGGCTATCGCAATCCTAGAAGCTATCACTTATATCGAGTCACATAACCTGAGCAAAACTATAATCTTCTCAGATTCGAAGAGCTGTTTACAGGCTATTCTCAGCAACCAATTTAGGTGTAGAAACAGGTCACCGGTGATACACAGAATTAGGGAGATACTATTGCAGTGTAAAAGTCGGAGCCTGGAGGTCACGCTGGCGTGGATCCCGGGCCATAGCGGCATAGTGGGCAACGAATGGGCTGATTCATGGGCAAAGAACGCAATCGATTCTGGATCTTTAAAACATTACAGAAATTATAGCTCGGACCTTTTGTCTATTGCCAGATCTGACCTGGACGAATCATGGGAAGTGCTATGGAGAGTTTCCAGAGGGCAGAAAGGTCGATATTACGGTAACATTCAGCCCAATATTCCTCGTAAACCTTGGTTCTTCAGATTTGGAGATGGCAGTAGACGGGTCACTTCAACTATCTGCCGTTTGCGTTTGGGACACGCTTGCACCCCTGTGCACTTATGTAAGATAAGGGTGAGGGATAGCTCCCTCTGCGAGTGCGGTATTGACGAGGGATCGCCAGACCATATATTTTTCAACTGTCCCAGATACCCCTTCTCCCTTTATGATGTTTTACCCCTTGATATCCCCCGCCCCATTAACTTCCAGTTTCTTCTTACACTAGTGAATTCTCCCTATACCAAGTATTTGGCTAAATACATTAATATATGTAATATAAAATTGTAAAACCCCAAAATAATTAATATATGCATGCTTGTCCTTAAATGTCTTAATAAACCTTTTCTCCCTCTGCTAACTTTGTGATGGTGAATGTAGTTTGTTTGTGTCGTTTGTTTTAGATGGCGGTGGGACAATCATCTCAACTTTCGTTTCAAAATTACCGACCTCCTGATTGGAAACCAGAGTAACCTCCTTCGTGTATTTTCCACTACTTTGACATTGGCGGAATTATTGTGCCTTTTAAGCATAATAACAAAGGCCATAAATAAAAAAAAAAAAAAAAAAAAAGAAACGGTCAACAAACTTCACGCAACACATGTACTTTTGTAATTTAAGTAAACACATGTAATTTTGTACGTAGATAGAGTTCTGATATCTTTTGTAGTTATCGAGATATAGCCGTGGCTCTGCTGTAGTGACGTCATTTTGGCAGAGCTACAAACAAACCCGAATATCTCGGAAACGGTAAGGGTTACAGATCTGAATTTTGGATATGTGGAGCACAAATTCGAGTACAAATTTTGTACTGTTACAGAATTTTGATATCTTTTGTAGTTTCCGAGATATAGCGTGGCCTGCTGCAGTGACGTCATTTTGGCAGAGCCACCAATATACCCCTATAACTTTTAAACGGCTGAAGTACAAATTCTAATTTTCGAGTACAAAATAGTACATTTCCAGGACAAATTTTCTGCATGGTCAGATTTCAAATCAGAGACTGTGGCTCTGCCAAAATGACGCAAGCTATACATTGCCCTGTGAATGGTTTACTGACCTTACTAAGTCTTAACTAACGCCCCACTATTTCTTTAAATCGCTTACATGTCATTGTATGCGTTATATTGTTACTGTGTTAAGAACTAATCATCAATATGTGCATACGTACACTAAAATACTGACGTTCGGATAACTCCCCGCGTCCCACCCTTACCCCTCAATAAAAGTCGCGTGCCATCGTGAATTGAACGTTCTATATATTAATTAAATTTGGACCAACGTCTTTTTAATTTTCACAGTTTTGTTTCCCTTTTCGCCGCAGTGGTGGCAGGAGTAATGAGACAACTTGAGAGAGGCTGGATGAGGAAGATCAATGGACATTCTGTTACCTTAGCTTGCAGGTTGTTGACACCATCAGGTATGGCCATCTCTGGTGAGCTGGTGCTGAACACAGTCTCCCCGGAGTCAGGGTCCACCAGCTCCAGAGAGTTGACGCCGCGCACGAATACGCCTGACGTGTTGACTACGAGTTTCGTCTCGGCGCGGGATAGTCTAGTAAGGAAGGTAATATAATACTATATTTTTAGTTATACTGTCTAGTATAATAGATCCTGTGGAGATGACAGTGAGATGATGAAGCACTTGCTGTGTGAACGCAATGCTCTACACACACACACACAGCTTACATTACATCAGAGGACTACAGGTTCCAACCCTTTTAGCTGTATAAAATTAATGCAGTGGAAATTTGGGATGGGGGCTGATACAAAAAGTCCCATAGGTGTTGGGTAATGCCTGTCAGGTTTGTCTTCATGTTTCATTAATTCTTCTTCACTGTCATTCCCTCACTGCTGAGGATCGCGACCGTATAAAATGCGCCTCCATGCATAGCGGTCATTGGCCAGCCACACTGCTTCTTATAAGGATCCGCCAGCCACCCTCCTGCCCCGGTCTGACCACCTCGTCGGAGCTCGTCCTCTGGCATGCCTGCCCCCCACTCGTCCCAGGATGATGCGCTTCTCCAGGTCGTGCTTGGGAGACCGCACAATGTGACTGAAGAAGTTTAGAGTCATTTCATTGCAGATAGTGAAGAGCCGTTTTGTTATATTCAGCTCTTTAAGAATGAAGTCATTTGTTCTCATGGCTGTCCATGGTATACCAAGAAGTCTTCTCCAACACCACTATCATTACTATATCATAACTAAAATTTCCTATAGAAAAAATTATAATCCAACAGAGGAGTGGAACAAATTATAACAGCTGAAAATGTAAACCAATTTTAAAACAGACTGGATAAATTCATATCAACTGACAACAAGAAACAAAAATAGTAATGAGTGAATAATAACTTGATATAAGCAAAATCAGTTGCATAACTGCCTGCTTATGAACAATAATAATCCTAGGCTCACAGCAAATAGAACCTAATAGTTCTGTACATAAGTTACTGTATACCTAGACAGTAAATTGAAGAGCACAGATCCGTTCTCACTGGTGATGCTCATTGGGATGTCACGGAAGCTCTCAATCAGTCCGTCTCGCTTGTAGATGTGCTCCAGGTTTGTGTCTCCAAAGAACTTCGCAGCGTTGTGTTCGGGAAGGAACTCCATGCTTTCCATGCCTGAAAGATACAACAGTGTATTAAATATATTATTGAATTTCTAGGTACTTATTAGGTCCCTATCAGACCCATATATTGACAGCACTCTATAGTGATGTTGTATATGCATGCGTCCACGCAATAAACCAGAGTGAATCAAGCAACCTGTCGTATCATTCATGTCCCTCGCTCACCAATATAACAACTGTGACAGGAATAGCAACAATTAATGCTGTCAAATGTTAATGTTGTGCCTTCATAATCTGTCTCAATTGAATTGTAAAAATGCATGCATTCACTGTTAGACATGAAATCCACAGACTACCTTCCCACTCTTGGGGCCCAAGCCTATCCTCAACGAGATTGTTGAGATATAGGCTTAACGGTCAGAGTGTTCAAAAGTGGAAGCTATGGAAAAAATAACTGTGGCATGAATTTACATATTTGAGACATTTTAAAAAAATTCCTCATCATTGCCCCCTTTTTAGACTCAATCGGCTTTACTCTATGCGCGCGGCAACAACGGGTTCTGTGGTCTGGTACAGTCTGTACCAGTGAATAGCCGAAAGTTCCTGGAGTAACAAGAACGGCAGAGGGAAGAGTGTAAGTAGTGCACAGTATCGAAGGCCTATGTCCGCTCGAATCATTATGATGATCTAGAAGACCTAAGTCTCAAATATTTGTTAACAAATAAGAATACACCTACCTTGTCCAAGCCGCAGTACCGCCAAAATTGTAAATGTGAGAATAAGATTTCCAATAGCCAAAATAAAAAGCAGGCAAACTAGGGTCCAAAACGCAAAAGTCTTGCGTCCCTTGCTCACAGTTTTAGTAATATTGTTCCCGTTCTTATCCGAATAGTTTTTAATACCGTTCACATTAGATTTATTCAGAAAAACTTGACTTTGAGTTGGGGTTTTCGATATCAAAGCTTTTTCAGCTCGATTCCTTTCAAGGGTGCTTTCAGACATGGTTTCGGACTGTGGCGAGACTCCGCGGAGATTGCTCAACATAGCGAGAATCTGTTTATACGATGTTTTGGTGGAATCAATTAAAATTATAAATAGCCCAAACCAAAATATTGGTGATTCTGATTCTGTCAGTCAAATTATTGAGCGAAGATCCAGCAATCTTATTGGTTAACTCATTCACCAATCAAAATAAAATACGTTCGGATACATACTTTAATACTTTGAAAAGTTAATCGATCGATTGTACCTCCTAGGATTTGTGCACGGATTTGTCACATAAACAGGATTGCGCACTAGGGAGCTAAAAACGGTCTCGAGCAAGAGAGTCTTAAACAGTTTTGCATCCTTTTCTACTAGAGTGACAACACGATGTGGTATTTCACAAAGGACATCTAATGTATTTCATTATTTGGTGAACTGGTAGGTATGACACGTGCCGAACTTGATGGCGGAGTACATAAGATCAGGTGTCAGCGGGGAAATATCGGGGCGACGAGGGACCGGCACTAGCTCGTCTCACGGTTATTTTTTGTCTTCAACAACATGAATCTATGAAAATACTAGGTTTTTTTAGTCGAAAAAATATTAACGTAAAGAGTATTTAACCATGTTTTGAAAAATATATATTTCATATATACTTACCATATAAAGTCTTTCTGCAAAAAAATCGAACATGATACGCGGCGGCGGTGAAGTATTGTTTCAATACCTTCTGTCTCACGCAGGTTCACAAAAGAAGTCTAAAGTATATTATTGATCAAAAGCTATAATTATATAGGTAATATCGTATATTATGTAAACGTGAACGGAAAAAAAATATCGAAAGCCGCACGGCGAAGTCAGTACTAATTTTGATTGTACCTAGGACTTAGGGACTTCGTATCTCTGGTTCTCTAATACTATATGTATATTTAATTGTTTATCAAATATCTCGGTCACCAGAATCAATTTTCCACCAAATTAGCAAAATTCAGTATATTTTAACAGTTTTTTCGACAGTTGCACCGAACACCACACTGCTAACTCTTATCTGGAACTAATTCGGTGCAAGTGCTAGTGGTCCACGTTGGTCCCTTCGTTTAATGAGTCTGTTTCCCCTCCCCAATCCGCCGGGAACTGGCGCCGGGGACTAGAAAGATTTTGATTTGGCACCATCGATTGGCCCCATACGTGCAATCCTTGGTAAACAGCTTTTAAAAGATGTAGCCGAATGCTGACTTCAGTTCGCGGAATGTTCTTCAAATATAGGTCTATTTTTTAGAAAATAGTTTTCCCCTACACTCTTTCAACGATGTGCACTGGCTGGATCTGAAATGTAAATCAGGTAAGTATTATGTTTTTGGCGTTTTTACGTAAAATAAAATACAGCTGGCTAAATAATATCATTTCCAACATTTAACAACACATTTAAAAATATATATATTTTACTGATTACCGGTTCTATGTAATAAAGTAAATAGGAATTAGAACATTAACACTGAGATCAAAAATCCTACCAGCACGACAGTATTTTTTTACGGTTGCAACCATTAGACAAAGACGCAATCCTGTTTAAAACCCTCTCGCTCGAGACCGTTTTTCGTTTAGTATTTTTGTACAACGAGAATGGACTCTATGATAAGCTCACAAAGTTCATTTAACGTTGAATATTATAATTCGTCAGTGCACAGTCTTGTTTACTACTAAAGTCTTTGCATTTGTACCAAATAAACGGCACTGTGAAGAAAATACGGAGCACTCTTGAACGTCCATTTGACGTTTTGGCACCACTACCAACATAACGACGTGAAAGAAAATTGACAATTTGCTTGGTAATCATGGCGTCTGAGCGCTATAGTTTTTCTCTTACAACTTTCAGGTAAAATAAATGGATTTACCCATAATTTTGTATTTAAAACCGTATATATTTTTAGTTCAATACGTGACCCCAAACGCCCGAGTTTTAAATTAATAATATAGCTCGTATATGTATGGGTAAACGGTGGTTTAATTTTGCAAGTAATTTCAGTGAATAAATACGTTTCTATTGTGTTTTCTTGCAGCCCCTCTGGTAAATTGGTGCAAATCGAATATGCGTTAGCCGCAGTAGCAGCCGGCGGCACCTCCGTCGGTATTAAAGGTAATCCTTAAAAAGATTTTTGAGGTTATTTTAGCGTCCAAAAGTTTCACTTCTTGGTCCCATAATTACAGTAAAATTAGATTACTTCTTGAAATCATGTAATTCAAGATTCATCGCTAATATCAAACCACTTTGTAACTATCTTAGGTAATTTTTACATCATTTTTCATTCAATATTGCCAAGTCATTGGATTGAGTTAATGCTTTAGTTTCTTATTTTCAGCTTCAAATGGAGTCGTTATTGCGACTGAAAACAAGCACAAGAGTATTCTGTACGACGAGCACAGTGTTAATAAAGTTGAAATGATTACTGGGCATATTGGTAAGATTTTTTTTTTACATTACTATACTCCAGTGCAAACCATGAATACTGTAAATTACACCATCCTAACCATATAAGTAGTAAGATGTCTGTTCCTTTTGGACCACTTTCTTGCTAAACAAGTTTTTTTTAAAGTATTTGTTTATTTCATTAAAAAAGTTACATAAAATACAGGGGCTGGTGTCTCCTTTTAGGCTTGCAGAGCCTGTGTTAGGAGGCACTGCTCTTCTTTACAAATATTGTTTCATATTGTAAATATAAATATAGCATCGTTTCTTTGTATAAAAGAAGATGTCATTGGAGTTATTGTTAACTTCTTCCATCACTCAAAATACATGTAATTGGGTCATATTTCTAGACATACACACATGGTATAGAAAAGATTAAACACTCATAGCCTGTATCTGGCCATACTAGCAATTAGCGTTTTGTTACTCCAGGCTGCTGTTCACTGTTCCTGGTATGATGTAGCATGTATTATGCTTAAATTGAGAAAACAAACAAGTTTTGTTACAAAGCATGCATTTACAATAACTATAGTTATATAATTGTAATGTACAAGAATTTACCTTTTGAACACTAAACTCGCAAAATATTTACTTCAATAGTGATTTTATACTCAAAAAATTACAGTCTTCAATATGAGAAATGTTCAATACCCAAAATGTTAAACCTGTAAAATGGAGACTGTTAACTGACTACCAATAGAAAAATATTGAATTTTAAAAAGATTTGACTCTATTTTTTATAATAACTAGATTTTAGCAGGTCTCGATATTTACAAGATACATATCATTTTCATAATCAATGTACCTAAAAACCTCATAAATGACATAAATTTATATTATTTAGTTTCCCATAGGAATGAGATGTTTTTTGGGGTAAAAACTAACCTATGTCCTTATCGAGGACCTAACCTATATGTGTGCCAAGTTTCATTCCGATCCGTCCAGTGGTTGAAGCGTGATTGAGTAACAAACATCCAAACTTTCGCATTTATATTATTAGTGGCATTTACCTTTATTGAGTTAAACAAAAATATCTAGTTTTTCTGTTTTACTTTAACTTTAATGTCGCCCGACTGTTCACTGATGGCAGCCTGTCCACTGGAAACTACCCTACACAACATATTCTGTTAAATTCTTTCTCCTGGAAACAACCCTGTTGCTATAAAAATATTTGAGGGTTTAGATGCGCATTGGATCGTTGTATACTCGAACTATGTCCTCTAAGTAGTTCAATGGAGTTTTGAGTTAAATTAACTATTGGATGTTTATTTTATTTTAAATGGTAAGGCAGATTATAGCTGGTGCTTCCATAACAGTAGTCTACTTGGTTAGTTTCTTTTAAGAAATTGTCGAGTCTGTTCTTAAACATGTTTGTGAGTGATGTGACAGATAACAGATTCTAACAAATTGATTCAATCTGTATACAGCCCTATTGCTTAAATATTCTTAAGTAAAAATATGCTTCGGTTACTATTCCAGGCATGGTCTACTCCGGCATGGGTCCTGACTACCGGCTCCTAGTGACGCAGGCGCGCAAGATGGCGCAGCAATACTATCTGATGTACCACGAGCCCATCCCGACGGCGCAACTAGTGCAGCGCGTCGCCACAGTAATGCAGGAGTATACACAATCTGGGTGTGTATCACAAACATAACTTCATTGGTTCCAGTATTAGAATATTATTATTTTTCGAGTTGGGGCTATTTCAAGGTCTACGTCCAGACCTTGTATCACTGCAACCATTTGTGGTCTATTGTGATCGCCACCATACTATAGTTCCGTGTTAAGCCTTGCAGCAGTTAGAAACTGCACAATGCTTTTAGCACTGAGTTGTTTTACTTCGTCGGGACGAAGCGAGTAGTTACATAGGTGTGTGTTTGTTTTATGCATCAGTGGTCCACACTCTCACAGGAGGTGCATGGGGGTTTCCTCTGCTTTCTCACAGAGAGTATTAAAATAGGGCCACCCTTAAACTTACCGTGAGTATCTACAAGGCGACTAAGGGATTGCATCAGGGTCGATTAGCTGCGAACGCTGCTGCGTTCTCCTGTGTAAATATATGTACAATACAATACAATACACTTTATTGCACAAACAAATACAGTTACACGTTATAGAAGTTACTAATAATACAATTTAGGCGGTCTTATATTATACACGGTGCTACTTTGCATTCTTGCCATATTCACAGAGCTAATAGTAGAGAACATTACCTATTATATTAGATAAACTAGAGACTCTCATAAATAAAGCACCCTAAGTTTTTAGTAAACTTTGTTTTGCAGTACACATAGGAATAAACCAATTTTTTCTCGCCTGTTGAACGTACAGGCGCAATAGGAATAAACCAATGTGGGCGTGGCCAGGCCTGGCGTGTAAATGAATTGATTTCAGATTTTCCTTCCTACTTTACCGCCAACAATGCCTAATTTAATATCATTACATTGTTGTCCATTTCTTTGCAAAGTAATAAATTAGGTATTTTTGGCGTACCTAGTTAAAAAGCTAAAATCATCTAATAAGATTTAAAAATTATAATTTTTAATTTGTAAATGTACAATTAATTGGTTATTTACAAGTTCCTACTTACAAAATGTACGTGCTGCGAAGCAATTGTTCAAAATGTCCTCCGTTTTGATGAAGGCACAGTCTAGCACGGCGAAGCGAATTTCGCTTTAGTTTTCGCAACACATAAACGTTTTGTTTCACTGTTTCGAACGCTGAAACAATCCTTTCGCGTAACACATTTACACTGTCTATCTACTCTGAGTATACCAAGCGTTTCACGTCACTCCAAAAATAATAGTCCATCGGAGGAATAGTCCGGAAACCGTGGTGGATGAAATAAGAGCCCAGTAAATTCCCGTCGATTGAGACTAAAGCGGTGTTGAAACGAGTCTCGCTTAATTTTTCGAGGATTGTGATCACGATGAGTCCACCAGTGCTCATTATGGATATTAAAAATTCCAACTCTCGTAAACCGGCTTTCGTCAGTCCACAAGATGTTGACATGTCGGTTGTCCAGTAGCCAGCGACAAAATGTACTCCGTGAGGCGTTATCTTGAGGGAGCAGATCTTGGACTTTCCGAAAGTGAAACGGACGTTGTTATTCACTTTTCAAAAGTTTCCACACTGTCTTGTGGCTCACACCGAAGTAACGGCCTGCTTCCCGGGTACTGGCACGAGGCTCTCTTTCAAGGTACTCGAGAATTGACTCTTGCAATTCGACTGAGAGTCCTACGCTGCCTCGAGCTTGAGCGTGGAACCGGCGATGGTCTCTAAGTCTCTGCGTGACATGCTCTCTAAGTCTCTGCAAGCATCACCTGACGGGTCGGCCTCGGTTGGTTAGGAAACATTTCCACAAACATTTCTACGGCTTGTCGCAAACTGTTACCACTTATTGCGTACAAGCGCACCATTTCTACTAATTAAATATTTGAATACGCTTCAGTCATTTTTACAACAATATTTTTGAGAATAATGACAGCAGTTGACAATCAAATAATATCATTGAATAAAGAGACAAGATTAGCATAAAGAGTCTATGTCATGTCGTGATCTTACGAATGATAAAAGTGATGTGCATGCATTACGACAATTAGTGGTGTGCTTAACAGATTGTCGATAAAATAAAATAATCCAAACCAAAAAAAAAAAAATTACGTCTTGATTTTTTTTATTGATTTGTGTTTAGTATCAGTAATATAGTTACCTCTGTAAATATGGCAAGAATGCAAAGTAACATCCTGTATATATACTGCTATCATCAATCCGCTTGCCAAGTGTGGTGATTATGGCAAATCACCCACAGCTTTATCTTAACCGCAGGCCAGCATATTCGGCCAGAATAATAAACCATCTGCGTCTCTTAAAAATAATAAAGTGGATTTTATCTAATTGTACCTATCACACATTGCTTGCAGTGGTGTCCGTCCTTTCGGCGTGTCTCTGCTTATCTGCGGCTGGGAGGGCGACCGGCCCTACCTGTTTCAGTGCGATCCGTCCGGGGCTTACTTCGCGTGGAAGGCCACTGCCATGGGAAAGAACTTCAACAATGGCAAGACATTCCTGGAGAAGAGGTATTATTGGTCATATCAAGTCGATAGCATCATGTGGATCCCGGCGTGTCGTCAATGCGACTAAGGGACTGCACGATGGACGCTGCATTTTCCTCTGTACATTAAAATTGTTACTGCGATCACCAATCTGCCTGCCAAATGTGATGATTATGGCAAATGTCCCAATAGACAGCCCACCACAAGTGGCATTAATGGCATGGCATCATCAGGTTATTTGTCTCCAATGCAGGAGCACAACCCTCTCTCATCTGCCGGAGAAAGACGGAGGATTTGGCCTACACTCCCCGCGCTGGCCAGACGGGTTGGGGAGGCCTGATTGATGTTTTATAATGTGTTCCCTTAGTCGCCTTGTACGACATCCACAGAGAGAGATGGAGTGGTCCTATTCTACTCTACCGGACCACACGGCAAAAACAATTAACATCGAATAATTTAAAAAAAAAACAGAAAAGAGTACGTCTTCCACAATGTGAGGGTTTGGTTTGGGTTCATTTTGGTTTTATGACATATTTCGGAAAATAAAAAAAAATCTTATTTTCAACATATCAACTTCATCGGTCTAGTAGTTTTCGTGTTATCTGTAAGGCAGACAGACACAAAAAGCATAAATATATGTATGAAACGATGTTGGGACGAACAGCAATGACGGGCGGCCTAAATAATCGGGGAAGAAAAGGGAACACCTTTGCCTAGCAGTGGAGTCTCAATGCTGGGCACAGGACATCCACGGGAAGAGTTGGAGTGGTCCTATTCTACTCTACCGGAAACCACACGGCTTATGTTCAACAGTGGACACGGTCGTTGGGGCAGACGAGTTCTGGAGTGGAGACCTCGGACCAGATGGCGCTTCAGAGCGAATGCAACGCAACATATACCATACCTTTAGTCCACGCCAAACCAACGCGTCCGCGGTAGCAATCAAACACATAGAAAATATATATGTTTGTAGAAAGAAGAAAGATATCATTTGTTTGCTCTTAAATTAGTACAATTGCCAGATGTTAAAATAAGCCTTAAGTAACATCAATTCAGCCGTTATTAATAGAATCAAATTCGTATAATTATTCACTACAATGTAAATTAACAACACATCAAAGTTAAAAAGTACAGTCAAATATTCAAAATATAAGGTGGTAACAAATTTATGGGGGTGTTCATCACATATCAGAGATTCGTATAGATCATCATCAGCCTGAGAGGCTCCACTGCTGGACATAGGCCTCTTTCAAGGCGCGCCACTGAACCCGATCCTCTGTACTTCTCATCCAGTCACTGCCACTCGCCTTACGCAGATCGTCGCTCCATCTAGCCAGCACGCCCGTTCCACACTCTCGTTTACCTCTGCGGTAATCGGTTCTCCGACAGATGGGACCAGCCCACTTCCACTTCAACGTACTAACTTTTTAAGACTTAACTCGTATAGATAAAGGATAAAGTACATAACCTATTCTTTGTTGAAATAGCCACTTCAACAATTTAATTTATTTTTGTATTGCAGAAGACCCCTCTTTTGTAATGACACTGATATGATGAACTTTTAATGATTTTCTTTGTCAGGTATACCGAAGAGTTGGAGCTCGATGACGCTGTCCACACCGCTATACTGACGCTCAAGGAAGGGTTCGAGGGTCAGATGACTGCTGACAACATAGAAGTAGGGATCTGCGACGCGAGTGGGTTCCGTAGACTGGAGCCTGCGCACGTTAAGGACTACCTTGCGAACATACCCTAATTTTGTATAATAATATGGTATAAATACAGTTTTCTTTTCTATGTGTTTTGTTTTATTGATATAGTATAGTCGCTAGAGTACCGCTCTAGCCAGAGAGTATAGATAATTCAGCTCATGACGGCACGTCTCACTCCTATAAATCGCTTACATTTCATTGTGTTATATTGTTACTAACCTTATAATCTTAAACTTATAACTGTAGCTAGGAGTACCTCTGGCTACAGGCTATTATTATTAATAACATATACTTGCCTAATCCCAAACTAGTATTTTTTACTGTGCTGTGGGAATTAAGAATGGATCCACTAAAGGAATTTTAGTTCACCATTAGAGTACTAAAACAATGCTTTAAGGTCAGATGACGGCTGACAACTCAAAGGTAGAGTTTCTGAGGTAAATGCAGTTATCAATTTCAGTAAGGGACGACTGTGATGTTATAAATTCGACTGATGATTATCAAGACTTGATTGAAGATGAGACCTAAGGACAAGGCTGTATCGTATGAGATACCTTTGTCTTCTCTTAAAATATTTTTCAATGATCTGTCAATTAGTAGTGTAAATATGGCTAAAATTTACTTGGCGTCCAGAGCCGTAAATAAAAAAAATAGTGTAAATAAATATAACCTAAAAAATTTATATTGTTTGTTTTTCTGGTTTTCAACAAATATTTGTGAAAAAAAAGTCCCTGCAATGTCCATCGATACGTACTTTTGTTTTTGCTGTTTATCTACAAACGAATTGAGTACTTTATTTAACAGTAATTCTGGCACGAACCATGTTCAGCTACTGAAAGAGTTATTCTCATTAAAGGTACGTTTTTACACTTGTATTTGGAATTGAGAAGTATCCTGTGGATACAATCGATTAAAGAATAAATCAAGGTTATGCCTACCAGCAGCATCGTATATGCAATAATTAACTTCATATTCTGCAATCATCTGCCCAGAGTGGCGATGGGGTTAAGGTGGGTTAGGGTGTACAAAAGGGGGCGCTAATTTTTTGTGGATAATATCTCAAAAATGGCTTTTACGCTTCGCGCTGGTCGAGGTAAAGGAAAGGAGGCACTGAGGAAAAATATTTTTTTTTGGCCTTTGTAAAATTTCTTCATCAGGGGATTTTAATTTTTTTTTTGCCCCCTTTTGTACACCCTAACCCTAACGACGCCCCGGAAAAATGTTCACGCCATTCAGAGATTTTTTTCCATAGTGCCCCCTTTTGTACACTCTGGCCTATAGGTGTACAAAACGGGGCACTGAGATTTTTTTTTAATTTCTCTAAAATGGTTCAAAGTCAAAGTCAAAATCATTTATTGCATATATAGTACCCTTGGTACATTTATACACGTCATTTTTTTATCGACTACCGCTTCCTAGGTGTTAGCACTGTGAAGAAGAAACGGCGCAACAAACTTCACGCAACACATCTTTTAAAAATCAAGTTTCCATACAATTAATAAAGATTTTGCGAAGCTGGATTAACATTAGTACCAGGCATCTTTGTCATTCAAATAATCGTTTACTTTATAATAGGCTTTCTTACAAAGTTGTTTTTTAATGTGAATCTTAAACTTTCTGTCTGTCATATTTAAGATTTCCTCTGGTAGTTTGTTGTAGAAGCATTACATATACATTGCCCCATGAACGATTTGCTGACCTTACTTTGTCTTAACCCTGGTAAAACAAGTTTATTTTTATTTCTTGTTTTATAACTGTTATTGTCACAGTGCCTCAAAAAGAGAGATACATTTTTTCTGACATATAAAATATTATCTAAAATGAATGGGGAAATGGTTGGGGAACGCCCCAAGTATTTTACCCGCTAATCACAGTTTTTTCTATAGCGCCTCCTTTTGTACACTGACCGGAGATGGTGATGAGGCAAATATAATAAATGAAATGCAAATGAAATTAATAAAAAAACAACCGACTTGTTTTATGGTGGTTAGTGGCTTGGTCACTGGACTCTAGCGCCAGAGGTTGTGGGTTCGATTCCCACCGGAGACAGAAAAACTTGTACAAGCTGGTCCCTGTCTGGATGTTATATTTGTGAATTGTCCAATCCTTGTTTAATTCTCATAGCACAGGGGAGAATCCTAGTTTAAGATTACACAAGTGTATGTGTGTGTATAATTTACTAGTAAGTACGTAATGGGCCCGAATCTGAAGGTACACATTTAAAATTTGACAGCGCTAAAATTGGTTTCGTCTTTATCTTCATAATACTGTGTGACAAGGATAGCAACAGTTTTTGTGCTGTCAAATTTTAACGTCGTGCCTTTAGAATCGAGCCCAATATTTATTTTAAAAAAAAAAAACAATGTTCAACCCAGCTGGCTGCTGAACTGCTGGATTTAACCAGTAGCCTTCACAGGCTCAAGCCCCTCAAACTATAATAAATAAAAAAACATGAACTGCATTACTGAACACACAGCACCTGCATATCCACTTAAACAAATGCATGCAGTCAGAAATACAAGGCTATTTTATTCTGCTTCTATTCTATTTCTAGCATGGTTGGCATGATTAAATCATTTTGATTTAAATCTGATCTAAATCAAATGTTTTTTTTTTCAATAAAAATAAATGATTCAATTAAGTGTCTTTAAAATTTACATCTTAGATAGAATTACACTTAAAAATTAAGGGTCTTAGAATAAGTAAATCACGTGTACCTAACTCTAAATCTGCATCTAATAAATCAATATCATTATTATAATATTTAAACAAAAAAACTAATTTTCCAGCTTCTGTTCTCAATCTATTCCGTAATTGATTATGAACAATACCAAATTTCTTTTGTTTGTTTGTTTGTAATTAACTCCTATGGTTACAGCTTAATTTTATAAATATTTTCATGTTAGTGCTCATGTTAGGGTTCATGTTAGCGCCTATGATTATATGTAAGACCCTATTAACTACATGAAACAATAAATGATATGAATATGAAATAGTTGCCTCACTATAGGGTAAAAAACTATATCATCATTAACCCTGCTTTCCAGCCATCACCAGACTATGAAGACGATAGCTACATATGTGCTGAGTGTGCGGTGAGACTGAAGGACGCTTACACTTTCAAGCAACAAGTCTTTGACACCATCAACATATTGCAGGTGAATGGATGTTAGTACTCATCATTTATCTCAGTAAAGTTCCTTCATCATCATGTCAGCCCTTAGACGTCCACTGCTGGACAATGAACGCTATTACACCCGGTCCTCCGCCCTCCGCATCCAGCCGCTTCGGCCGTCTTCCTCAGATCGTCGGGGCGTCCCACCCTGCACGTGGCAATCCGCAGTCTATTTTTGCTTTCTAGCAAAAATAGACCGACCGAGGCGATTTTGCTGTCCCAACGGCCGTCGGTTCTGCTACAGATATGGCTATTGCCACTTAAGCTTGCTAATCCTTTCGGCTATGTTGGTTACCTACTTGATATGCTTCAGAATGAGGAGATACGACAGAACGAAGGTCACCGACCTAGCCGAAGGCAAGCTAAAGTAGCAGTGGCCTGTCGTAGAACTTACGGCCTTTGGGGCAGACGACTTCTGGAGTGGAGACTGTGGATCTAATTGTAAAATTCTCACTATCATAACAATAACTAAAAGAAATCACTAAAAGCGATAAGGCCGTAACTTATACATCTACTGTATATATCTGTAATTTGTGTGCTTTATGTATATTCATTCATCAGCACGTGCAGGGTGGGCCGACGACCTGAAGAAGGTGGCCGGAAGCGGCTACATGCAGATATGAAATATGATGATTTTAAAGCCATTGATAATACAAAAATATTGCCACAAGTAGATCTTGGTGTTAGGCACTTGCATTTGAAATCTCATCTTATGCATCTCTACACCTCGTACCATGAAGCAAAATAATTTTTCGCACCTCATAAGTCACCTCTAAAGTGTTTTCCTTCATGATTGACACCAGGGTTGGCATATTTTAAACATGTTTTTTTATTAATTAAAACATGTTTTTTATTGTTTAAAACGGTTGAAATTGTTTATGTTTTATATTAAAAAAAACTGTCTTTTATCCAACCCTGATTGACACTAATTGGTTATTAAAATAGAAAATAGATGATTTTAAAATGTGTTCTGTTATCTAATTTAATAACCAATTATTGTCAATCATGAAGGTAAAAACTGAGGTGACTTATGAGATGCGAAACATTATTTTGCTTCATGGTATGAGGTGTAGTAGTAAATAGTGGAGTGAAGTTATGTGACAGAGTGAGAAGTACAGTGACACGTGAGAAGTGTGGTTTGAAAGAAGATGTGGTAACGACGGTAGAGAGGGGTATGTTGCGTTGGTTTGGACATTTAGAGCGTATGAGTGAAAGAAGAGTGACAAAAGAGATTTACATCGCGAATGTGGAAGGAACTACAGCTAGAGGTCATCCTAGGACTCAACTTAGTAACGTCCTCAAATAAGCTGGGGTCCGCAGTGAGAAGATTAAAAGGAGGTGCATGAAAAGATTGATGAATGTGAGTGAGGCTAGTGAGGTGTGTCAGGATCACGCAAGTGGCGAGCCTTCATCTCTGCCTACCCCTCTTCAACCAAGGCGTGAGCATTATGTATGTATGTAGTACTATCTTATCTTAGGGGGCCAGGAAGACCTGACGACACTTCGACCCTTCAGGATCTTTTGTGCCAAACCCCTGACCACCAACGGTGCCCCAAGCCGATTTGGTGGACTTCACATACACCTTAGAATTTCTTCTTTGGCATATGCAGGTTTCCTCACGATGTTTTCCTTGACCGAAAAGCCTTTGGTATTATAAATAAACCGTACTTAAGTTTGGAAAAACTCATTGGTACGGGCAGGGTTTGTACCAGGACCTGATGAACATGAGGCGAGTGCACAACCAACCAGGGTACCACGGCTCCCTTATGTAGTACTAAATATAATCAAAGCTTTTATATTGCATTCCAGTGGTGGATTTACGTAAAATGAAAGGTGAACTCGTCATAACGAAGGTGTTCAGTGGCAGTTCTGACGTAGAAGCCAAAGATGGTGTCAAAAATGACACCAAATGTGACTTCGAAATCGTTCTGAATGACGATGAGGTTATGCAAGGTAATTCATAAGAATAGTAAAAAAATATGAGCTATGGACAGGGCTATGCTCGGGGTTTGTTTGAAGGACATGATTCGTAATGAGAACGAAGGTGACCGACATAGCTGAAAGCATTAGCAAGCTGAAGTAGCGGCCGTTGGGGCAGACGAGTACTGGAGTGGAGATCGGGGGGTGGGATGCCCCGACGACCTAAAGAAGGTGGCCGGAGGCGGCTGGATGTGGAGGACAGATAGGATTTCTGTGTTTGAACGCAAAGTTCATAATTGCATGTAGGAGGAAAAAGTAACAAGGGATCACTCCAGCTTTTGAGCGACTTGAACCGGACCAGCGCCGCCAAAATACCCCAACCCGTCTGGCCAGCGCGGGGAGTGTAGGCCAAGTCCTCCGTCTGTCTCCGGCAGATGAGAGAGGGTTGTGCTCCTGCAGTGGAGAAAAGAATAACCTGATGATGAACCATGACAGGCAGGACGCACTTATTAAAGACTTGTGTCTTTAAACATTGTGGAATAGGCGACTTGACGATGTTTGACTAAAATTTTAATTTCAGATCTAAAACCTCAACAATCTGATTTAAGTCCAATAAAAAAGGAGCCAATAGAAATTAAGAATGTAGAAACTGTTAAATACATCACTGAAAACATTCAACCAGTTATTGATAATGCAGTTAAGACACTGGAAACTGAGAAACTTATAAGTAAGAACGCAAAGGAAAGCTATGTAGTGGCAGAAGATTTGAAGTGTAATGTGTGTACGCAGACACTGCCAAATGTGTACGTGTACCACAGACACATGAACGAACACTTTCCCAACCACATTTGCGAGATGTGTGGTTGTTTAGTATTGCAAGCACTAATTTGTAATGATTCTAGTAGTAGTCATTTTATTCGTTTTTATGTATATTAAAAGGCCAACAGGATTTGTACTGGACGCACTTATCGACAAAAGCGCCATCTAACGAACTGATTAACAAACGTCAGTCTACGATATGGCTTACGGCCAACCCGCAACATTGCTGTTCGCGTCTAATTAAAATCTAAATAATAATATAACTAACGCCGAGTGTTATAAAACGACAAAACCATTAACCCAAAGTGCCAATCGAAGTATATCCTCATCGAACCAGCTCTTTGGACTGCATCACAGGGGGCCCCCGAGGAGTCGCAGCGGCGTCCACTGGTGAGTGCAAAAGTTCATTTCCTGTTGCCTATCGAAGTCAATTCCCCAAACATAATTTGGCCCATCGAGCCAGGATCTTACTAAATTGGTGCTTTGTTATTATAAACTTACAGTTTCCACGTAATTACGTTACGTAAAGTTCGACAATTAGCTACGCAGACCGTCATTTTTATTGTGGCATTTCATGCTATAAATTTACTTATTTCTCAATTTCATTGCATACCATACGTAGATAACTTCTTTCCACTACGCGATACATTCATATTGCTAGTAATAATTCATTTTTATAACGTTTAATTTGAAGAAATTCCATCGTAATATTTACCTACCCTACGAATTAGTTCGAGTCAGTTGACACGGTACGCGGCATGCAGTATTAAAACCAGTTCCGCTCGTCGTTAAGCCTAAGAACTGCATTCGATTGATTGCATTTACTTACTTTCAATTCAATTGCTTTCAATTACTAATTTTGTTTGAAACTTTTCAATTGTCTTTTGTTGTTGCTGTTGATTAAATAAATCTGGTTTTTGTGAAAATGGCTGATGATTTAAATCAACTTATTTTTGAACGCAACGTCATTTACAATGACTTGCAAGCAATGTTGGATTTCTCAACTATAGATATAAATCAATTTAAATGTAGGGTTGCCGATTTAGCTACTTTGAAAAAGGACTTCGTCCGAATTCAGGGTAAAATCGAAAAGGCACAAATTAAAGCCAAGGTATTTGTTTCGGAAACAGAGCTAGAATCTAGGAACCATTTCAAAAATATGTTTTACGACATTAAAGTGATAGTCGATAAACTAAAGGCTGATGAAGTTTCTAGTAAACAAATTAGAGAACGGGTGTTGAATAACTCGTCTTCATCAACTCAGGGTTGTCACCCTGAAAATCTTAAACCAAAAATGAAACTTCCACAGTTGTCGTTGCCAGAATTCCGCGGAGAAGCAACAGAGTGGAATTCCTTTTTTGATTTATTTCAATCTCTCATTCACCACAACGATGGTCTCTCAGACATCGATAAATTTCGTTATTTACTTTTGTCACTACGTGGCGAACCTTTACATTTAATAAAATCTATTCCGTTGACAGCCGATAACTACGCGACGGCATTTGAATGTTTACAACATCGTTACGAGAATAAAAGAATTATCGCCACCAAACATATAGATAAAATTCTCGACATCCCACCCATGTCTGAGAAATCCAATCAATGTGATAGTGGCATTCGCAACATTTTAAATACTTGTCATGAAAACTTGTCAGCGCTTAAAGTTATGAATTTCCCAGTCGATAAATGGGATTTCATGTTACTAAATATTTTATTGCGTAAACTTTCCTCGTACGTTCGAAAACGTTTCGAACAATCTTTGAGTTCTCCCAGTGATATACCGGAAGTTTCCAAATTACTCGACTTTCTCGAAAAAGAACTAGCCACTAGTGAAGTAATGGCGAATTCATCTACAAAACGTTACGACCAAGTGTCGGCGCCGCCGCCAGGTCCGCGCGCCGCTAGCGCGTTCGCCCCCGCGCCCGCGCAGGGACCCCGCGCTCACGCGCCCCCCTACAGCGCTGCTCTCGCTCGCGGCTACACTTCGGCCGCTTCTTATCAGCCGCGCCATTATAATACGCGTTCTTCTTCGTTTCCCGCACTTTGTGCGTCTACGGCGCCAAAATCAAATTCAGATTTCGATAATAAATACAAACAAAAGGTAAAATGCATACTTTGCAAGTCGCCTTCACACCTTTTAAGTAAATGTAATGAATTTTTCGAATTATCGCTTTCAGATCGACTTCAGTTCATACAAAATAATAATATATGCAAGAATTGTATGCTGGTCGGTCACGTGATCGATCAATGTAGGTCACGTTTTACTTGCAGAGAGTGTTCCAAGAGACATCACTCAAGGTTGTGTGATAGCAATAGTGTTATGCAAAAGAACACACACGTGTTATCAAGTGAAAGCGAAGCAGAATCCTCCACTGCCCTGGCCGCTGTGAGTTGCGCGTCGGCCGCTCGCGGCGACCACGACGATAGTTCCCGCGAACACGAGTATTCCATACTCCTCGCGACAGCGCTTGTTGATGTCCGTCCCCGCGGTAGCACTTCTATGAATGCGTTTACCGTAAGAGCGCTTATAGACCCCGGTTCACAAACTTCATTAATAACCGAGGCTTGTGTTCAACGTTTAGGGTTGTCACGCCATCGTACCGGTGCATCCATTTCAATCTCGGGCGTTGGTGATGGAGAAACAGTGCGTCCTCACGGGTTTATTTGTTGCGACGTCACTCCTCACAATAAACTGCAAACAAAATTAAATATTAATGCACACGTAATTTCAAAAATTACTAACTACATTCCAAATGTACAAAATGTACAAGCTGAGACTGAGTACTTACCTCATCTTCGTAACCTACCGCTCGCCGACCCAGAATTTCGTTCTTCGCGTCCAGTCGAGTTGTTGCTAGGTGCGGATTACAGCGACGTCATCCTATTGCACGATAACGTCATAGGACCTCGCGGTTGTCCCGTTGCTATCAATAGCATTTTCGGCTATCTCCTTTCAGGAAAGCTAGCCAATAAAGCTTCTTCGACACTCAACGTGTGTCTAGCCTCGTTTCATACTGAATTCGAGCTACAGCGGTTCTGGGAACTGGAATCTATTCCTGAAGCCAAACTTCTCACGCCCAGCGAGACTCTGTGCGAATCGATCTTCATCGAAACGCATACGAGGGATACATCTGGGCGTTACACCGTGGCTTTGCCATTTAAGCCAGACGTTCCGCCTCTCGGAGAATCACGAGAGATTGCACTTACTCGTTTTCATAAATTAGAAAATCGATTAATGCGTAATCCTTGTCTACGACAAGATTACCACCAGTGTTTGCAAGAATACTTAGATCTTGGGCACATGGAGCCGATCCCAGCTTCGTCAGAACCAGCTGTACAAGCTTCGGAGAGGTACTACCTCCCCCACCACTGCGTGGTGCGTAAACAGAGCGCTACTACTAAAACTCGCGTTGTTTTCGACGCTTCGTGTCCTACAACTAGCGGGCGCTCGTTGAACGATAATTTGTTGACAGGTCCTAAACTACAACAGGATATTGTCATGGTCCTTCTAAAATTTCGTCTTCATCTCGTTGTTTTCACAACAGATATAAAAATGATGTATCGAATGGTCGAAGTTCGCTTACGCGATCGTGATTTTCAAAGAATTCTGTGGCGTACAGACCCAACCCAGCTAATGCGCGAGTTCCGGCTCTGCACCGTCACGTTCGGCGTTAGTTCTGCTCCCTACCTTGCGCTACGCGCTTTGCGCCAGCTCGCCCTCGACGAGGGTGACAAATGGCCACTTGCTAAACATGTCCTCCTCAATGAAGTGTTTGTGGATGATGTGATCTCTGGCTCAAGCACTCTAGAAGACGCTCTAGCTCTCCAACAAGAGCTTATAGAGTTGTGTCGAGCAGGAGGCTTCGAGCTCCGCAAATGGAGCAGTAACAACCAGGCTCTGTTATCTTCTGTACTCGCAGAAGATAGCAAGAGACAACAAGAAGCTCTCATCATCTCCTCTCTTGAGGGAGACACGACTGTCAAGGTGTTAGGCCTGAAGTGGACACCTAGACTTGACACTTTCAATTATGACGTTAATTACGATAAAATTAACAAAAAATGTACTAAGCGTACAATCCTCAGTGAAATCTCCAAGATCTTCGATCCTTTGGGTTTTCTTTCTCCGATTACCATTTTTGCAAAAATTCTAATTCAATCTATGTGGTTATGTCATACTGACTGGGATGAAGTTCCCCCACAACATATTGTTGATTCATGGAACAAGTTTCTTTCAGAACTTCCACTAATTTGTGAAGTGACATTACCTCGTCATGTTATTCCCACTCACCGATCTATTCAGATCCATGGGTTCTCTGATTCGTCAGAAAAGGCCTACGCTGCCTGCGTCTTCATACGTCTCACAGATGAAATGGGTAAAGTTCATACTTACCTAATTATTGCAAAAACGAAGGTTGCACCCATCAAACGCATTTCTGTTCCAAGACTTGAGCTATGCGGTGCTCTCCTTCTGTCGAAATTGATGAGCCTAGTAATCGAAACTTACAAGGATTCCATCAAGATCGATGAAATATATGCCTGGACTGATTCATCTGTCGTTCTCGCATGGCTTCAGTCATCTCACGAGTGGAAGGTTTTCGTCTCAAACCGAGTAACGGAAATCTTGAGCCGCGTCCCGGCTTCTAGATGGCGCCACGTCCGTTCCGCAGATAACCCAGCCGATGCCGCTTCTCGCGGCGTTCTTCCGTCGCAGTTAAATAAGGAGCTTTGGTTTTCGGGCCCGGCCTGGCTCAAAAGTCCAGAGACCGAATGGCCACAGCTTCTTTCTAGTTATGGGACAAATGAAGAGCGGCGTACGCATGTATTAGTCGCTCATAAAAAGGAACAACCGAATCTCGATAATTTTAACAAATATTCGACATTAAGTAAACTTCTACGAGTTGTTTCCTATATATTTCGCTTTTATAATAAATGTCGTAAAACAACTTCTTACCCAAACACTGTAGTTACAGTGCAAGAAACAAACCTTGCACTAAAGCGGCTAATTTTGCTTACGCAAAATGAAGTATTTTCAGACGACATTTCAAATTTAAAATCAAACGAACACTGTTCGAAAAGTTTACAAAAATTAAAACCGTTTCTCGACGATGCCGGCTTTCTCAGGGTCGGCGGTCGAATTCACCGCTCAAATCTTGACTATGAAGCAAAACATCAAATGATATTACCGAAAAATCATTTTTTGACGGATTTAATAATCGATCATTACCACATGATTCATTTACATGTAGGTCCACAAACCTTGCAATTCATTTTGTCACAACGGTTTTGGATCCTTTCAGCCCGCAATGCAGTGCGTAAACGCACTCGTCGTTGTGTGCGCTGTTTTCGCGCCCGTCCCGTGGCGCCGCAGCCTTCAATGGCTCCGCTGCCTGACTCGCGCGTGCGCCCCCTACGCCCGTTCTTACATGTCGGCGTAGACTATGCGGGCTACTTTCAAACTCGAACAAATCGGCTTCGAAATTGCAAACTTTTTAAATCCTATGTTTGCGTCTTTGTATGCATGTCAACAAAGGCAATACACCTGGAGTTAGTGCCAGACTTGACGACCCAGGCTTTTCTGTCTGCGCTTCGCCGTTTCACGGCACGACGTGGCCTCTGTTCGGACATTTCTTCTGATTGCGGTCGCAATTTTGTTGGCTGTAATAGATATTTGAAAGAACTGTATTCTTTTCTAAAAGAACACGAAACGGAGATCCAACGTTCTTGCGAAGGTGCCAACATTCGCTGGCATTTCCAACCTGCGTATGCCAGTCACTTTGGTGGGATATGGGAGGCAGGAGTGAAAAGTTTTAAACAACATTTACACCGCGTCGTAGGTTCGCAAGTTCTAACATACGATGAATTTAATACTTTGTTATGCCAGATTGAGGCAGTTCTTAACTCGCGTCCGCTCTGCATCATGAGCAATGATCCTTCAGATCCGCTGCCTCTCACACCAGCTCACTTCCTAGTGGGGGAACCATTGACCTCACTGCCTGAGTACGACTTCTCAGATGCAAATCCGGGACGTTTAGACAGATGGCAGATGGTACAGCAAATGCTTCAGCATTATTGGAAGCGTTGGAGTCGAGAATACCTCCAGCAACTCCAGCAGCGAGGTAAATGGTACCACAACAAGGACACACCTCTTACAGAGGGAACAGTCGTTCTTGTCCATAACGATTCTTTGCCACCGATGCAGTGGCAACTGGCTCGCGTGCACCAGGTGCACCCCGGCCGCGACGGCATCGTGCGTGCTGTCACCCTGCGAATGGGCAGTTCATACGTTCAAAGGCCGGTAGTGAAAATTTACCCACTTCCTATCGATAATTAAAGAACAAATTTATTTATGTTAATTTTAGGTATTAGCTAGCAATATAAGTTAATGTTTAGTTTTACATTCACGGTGTAAATCACTATTTTCTGTTAAAATATTACGTATTTTAAGGTCGGCGGTATGTTTAGTATTGCAAGCACTAATTTGTAATGATTCTAGTAGTAGTCATTTTATTCGTTTTTATGTATATTAAAAGGCCAACAGGATTTGTACTGGACGCACTTATCGACAAAAGCGCCATCTAACGAACTGATTAACAAACGTCAGTCTACGATATGGCTTACGGCCAACCCGCAACATTGCTGTTCGCGTCTAATTAAAATCTAAATAATAATATAACTAACGCCGAGTGTTATAAAACGACAAAACCATTAACCCAAAGTGCCAATCGAAGTATATCCTCATCGAACCAGCTCTTTGGACTGCATCACAGGGGGCCCCCGAGGAGTCGCAGCGGCGTCCACTGGTGAGTGCAAAAGTTCATTTCCTGTTGCCTATCGAAGTCAATTCCCCAAACAGTGGTAAAGGTAGTTATTCCTTTTCTCCGGTTTTATACCATTATTATTAAGATCCTGTGCCCAGCTTTGAGACCACACTGCTAGGCAAAGGTGCCTCCTTTGCTTCCCCGATTATTTAGGCCGCCCGTCATTGCTGTTCGTCCCAACATCGTTTCATACATATATTTAAGCTTTTTTGTCGGTCTGTCTTAAGGATAACACGAAAACTACTAGACCGATGAAGTTGATATGTTGAAAATAAGTTTTTTTTTTGTTTTCCGAAATATGTCATAAAACCAAAATGAACCCAAACCAAACCCTCACATTGTGGAAGACGTACGCTTTTCTGTTTTTTTTTTAATTATTCGATGTTAATTGTTTTTGCCGTGTGGTCCGGTAGAGTAAAATAGGACCACTCCAACTCTCCTCGTGGATGTCGTACAAGGCGACTAAGGGAATACATTATAAAACACCAATCAGGCCTCCCCAACCCGTCTGGCCAGCGCGGGGAGTGTAGGCCAAATCCTCCGTCTGTCTCCGGCAGATGAAAGAGGGTTGTGCTCCTGCAGTGGAGACAAAAATAACCTGATGATGATGTTAATTTTGGTCCATAGTTACAATATAAATAATATCAGTACAATAACTTCACATATTTATTTCTAAAACTACTGTTGGAATCGTTACACTGGTTCCCATAAGTAAAAGCTAGCTGGTCCACAGGAAATGCGTGAATATTGGAGTGTTTCAACTGCCGTCATAATACAAACATTCATAAGTAGAAGACACAACACCAGTTCATCCGTTTTTATTATAAAACTAGCTGTGCACGCGGCTTCCGGTCCCGCTCCCGCTCCCACACCCACTCCCCTTTTCCCACGCCCAAGCCCACGCCCACACCCCCTCCAATTACTACTCGCAGCTCCAAATGTAATCCAAACTCATCGCAATCTGAATAGTACGGAAATAGTATTATGTGCAATATATTGCATACTAACTACCTGTATTTGAAAAGTCCATCAACATCCGTTCAGTAGTTTTTAAGTGATGCGTGCACAAACTCACAGACAAACACAAAAATTCCAAAAATGATTGAAATGTGTTCTATTAAATATCTTCAATGTACAGACACGCGATGTTTATTTTTTTTACTAGATAAGTTTCTGGTCTGTGCATAGATTCTGCACAGCTGAAATATTTAATTAAATATTTTCTTTTTCATCAACTTTTGGAGGTGAAGATAATGACCGCGGTTGAAACACCCGAATATTCATCATCTGGGTGAACTAAACAGTGTGATCTAAGTATCTAGCAGACCGACGGCGCACCGCATATGGTTTCGACGGCAGAGTAGCCTTCAATAGGCTGATATGTATCTGTGTTTATCTTATCTTAGGGGGCCAGCAAGACCTGGCGACACTTCGACCCTTCACGATCTTTTGTGCCAAACCCCTGTCCACCAACGGTGCCCCAAGCCGATTTGGTGGACTTCACAAACGCCTCAGAATTTCTTCTTTGGCATACGCAGGTTTCCTCACAATGTTTTCCTTCACCGAAAAGCCTGTGGTATTATAAATAAACCGTACTTAAGTTTGGTAAAACTCATTGTATCTCTGATTATATTCCAGGCTTCTTAACAGAGAAACGTCTGAAGCGCCACATGTCGTCTCACGATAGAGGCCCTTTTAAATGTCAGAGTTGCGACGCTGTGTTCACTAACTATAGCACGTACAACGGGCATAGGTATGTATGACAGTGTATTTTTCTCGAGGTAAAAAGTATCTACTATGATTGTACGTACTATATTTATTGCACATACATTTTTACAAATAAAAGGGCATAGCATAAAAGTGTACAAAGGTGGACTTATCTCTATAAGAGATCTGTTCCAGCCAATCTTCACTGTGGGAGAAGCTAAAACAAGTGGTAGGTCAAAAAGAATAAAAATAAAATGTGCATGGATATTGAAATTTTATAATAAAATATTGTACTATACATAGAATAAATGAGTAGGTATAGCTATTGATATATACTAATATAAGTTACTAAGTAAAGTACATACATAATAATATATACATATAACATTAAATATTATAATTACTACAGGAGCTGGGGCTGCCGCCTCTATATGTACATATTTGACCAGACGAGACCTAGAGTCCTATATCCCTAATTCCTTAACCTAGTTATAAATAAATATGTATAGATATGTACTGGATACCTGCTTCCATGAGGCCTAGGGCTGCAAGCGGATACTGACGGGTATTAAGGGTGGAGGCTCACCAGACTGTTCAGCAGCTGACGGCTAAAGGTGTCTTGGCCACAGTGAGACGTTGGTCGGGCGTGGAGGGAGGCTCAACAATGGATGTTAGAACCTGAAACCTTTATAAAGTAAATTCATTCATTCTGACTTTAATCAAAAGGTAAACAAATCTTTCAATGCAATAATCCAAGTCTGATTTCTAAGAAAAACACACTCATGGACTTAACTCACACATTAATGCTCATTTCTAATTCGTTTTATAGAGAAATTGATTTGTTTTAAACATTAAAATTTAAATAATTCATACAGTGATTCACTGACGTTCGACTTTCATTCAATCTTCTCTATTTGTTTATGGAATGGCTTATTTATGGCATGAGATGAATGAATGAATGATCTCTCTGCTGAAAGGAATGTAAAATGGCGGCAAATGAACTAAATTTGAGTACAGTTATTGTTAAGCAGTTTTTTTTAACTGATGCGTGGATTTAATATACTTTTTAGAACTAAGCTCAACAGTATTTTGTTATGTTAAAAAATTTACTCATAAAATATTATTGGAATCATTCGTTCCTGTGACTACGCATCTCTATTTTATCTGACTTATGTCATGCTTAGTCAAGGGGCATGTTTGTTTATCTTTTGATCAAAGTTAGTTTGAATCTGTACAATTTCAACTTTACTCGCTATATATTCTCATCACTTACTACACACTGCTGTTTGTTTGTAGACATCACTTATTTCTAGTTTTCAAAGTCTTATAGATTAGATTAGATTTATTTATTTCACTTTTACGTCTTAACAATTCAGTTTTACATGTCCAGTCTAATATGGTAAAAGGGATCGCCATAAAATAAAATAATGTATAAAATATAAATTACAATTTCAACAATTCAAATAATGCCACAGTATATAACATACTATCTATGTCAGTATATAATATTTAAAATAAAAATTTCAAAATACACTTGACACAAATTATCACAAATTAAATTATATTATAAACTAGCTGTGCCCGCGGCTCCGTTCCTCCGTGGACTACAGAATCCGTTCTCACTCCTACTCCCACTCCCAACCCGCTCCCACTCCTATATCCACCCCCACAAGGTTCAGCTCCAATGTGTTCGCATAACTTTTGACTGACTTAGCCGATTACCATGAAATACCCGCTCCCGCTCTCGAATTTAGTCGAGCATTTACACCCTACACTTCTCTTTTGTATACAAATGCAGTGTATGCGAGTTTTCGACAACTATAAATTCCGATAACTTTTGATTGACTACAATGATTGCAATGAAATAAAGCCTATATGTTACACCGAATTAAGCCATATGTTTCTGTGAAAAGTATATCAACATCAGTTCAGTAGTTTTTAAGTGATGCGTGCACAAACAAACAGACAAACAGACAAAAATTTCAAAAATGATTGAAATGTGTTCTGTTGCTTATCCTTAGACCCCCCGTTTCTTTTTTGCAAATATCTACAATGTACAGACACGCGAAGTTTACGTTTTTATTTATTAGACTAGCTTGTAGCGCAATGGTAATCCAGGATGTAACAATTCGGCTGCGTCTACGCAACCATGCGCAAGCGATGCAAGCTCAACTACACACAAAACCCATGTGACCTAATTCTCAGGCAACGCAAGCACTCGACGCAATACCAATATGCGTGCCCGCACTGCCCCGAGCGGTTCCGCACGTACGCGCGCCGCGCGCGCCACCTGACGTCGACGCACGCGCAGCTCGGGAGGAAATACTCCTGTACAGTGTGCGAGAAGACGTTCCTCTTAGCTGGTAACACTATCGACAGTAAACCTACTAATATTATAAATGCGATAGTTTGTAAGTATGGATGGATGTTTGTTACTCTTTCACGCTTCAACCACTGGACGGATCGCGATGAAACTTGGTACACATATAGGTTAGGTCCTGGAATGGGACATAGGATAGTTTTTATCCCGTAAAAATAGCCTGTTCCTACGGGAAAACATAATAATTTGTGATTTTAAGTGTCCACGCGGACGAAGTCGCGGGCAACAGCTAGTATTACATAATATAATAATAATAGCCTTCATTTCCGAAATTATTTCTCCTAATGTTCATCATCATCAGGTTATTTTAGTGTCCACTGCAGGAGCACAACCCTCTCTCATCAGCCGGAGACAGACGGAGGATTTGGCCTATTTCTCCTAATACCAAGGATCTCTCGTTTCGGTGTGCCTTCTGGCATAGGCCTCCTCCAATTCCGTCCAGTATGCCCTGTTGTCTGCCGCTCTTGTCCAGTATGGTCCCAGAGTCTGTTTAATTTCGACTTCCCTTCGTCTTACTGATCGTCCTCTGTTTCTGGTACCATCTCCTGGGTACCAGAGGGTCACTAGCTTGCTCCACTTGTCCATTACATAATATATATACATATCATACATTAATCATCATCAGGTTATTTTTGTCTCCACTGCAGGAGCACAACCCTCTCTCATCTGCCGGAGACAGACGGAGGATTTGGCCTACACTCCCCGCGCTGGCCAGACGGGTTGGGGAGGCCTGATCGACGTTTATAATGTATTCCCTTAGTCGCCTTGTACGACATCCACGGGAAGAGTTGGAGTGGTCCTATTCTACTCTACCGTTGGCCGTTGGCTTGGTCACTGGACTTGAACGACAGAAGTCGTGGGTTTGATTCTCACTGGAGACAGACCACTTTGTAGAAGTTGGTCAGGGCTGTATGTTGTCATATTTTTGTGAAAAGTGTCTTATCCTTGTTTAATTCCCATAGCACAGAAGAAAATCCTGATTTAGGATTAGACAAGTGTATATTTCATTCCAGATTCATAGTCCTATTAATCTGGAATGAAATATACATACATATATTTCATTCCAGATTAATCCTAATTTTGTCCTATGAAAACAAACGCATTTGCGTCTCGAAAACAAAATACACAATAGATGGTGTTCCTAAGTGGACTGCAAAGTTTACATGGTAATACAAACCTGTTTTTGCTGCTGGTGACCCTTTCATGTATATGTTACCGAGACGTAAATAGCGTTGGTTTTCATAGGACTATGAATCTGGAATGAAATATACACTTGTCTAATCCTAAATCAGGATTTTCTTCTGTGCTATGGGAATTAAACAAGGATAAGACACTTTTCACAAAAATATGACAACATACAGCCCTGACCAACTTCTACAAAGTGGTCTGTCTCCAGTGAGAATCAAACCCACGACTTCTGTCGTTCAAGTCCAGTGACCAAGCCAACGGCCAACGGTAGAGTAGAATAGGACCACTCCAACTCTTCCCGTGGATGTCGTACAAGGCGACTAAGGGAATACATTATAAAACATCAATCAGGCCTCCCCAACCCGTCTGGCCAGCGCGGGGAGTGTAGGCCAAATCCTCCGTCTGTCTCCAGCAGATGAGAGAGGGTTGTGCTCCTGCAGGGGAGACAAAATAACCTGATGATGATTAATGTTCAGTCTGTCATGAGCTACGTCGCAGAAACGTGGACACTGACGGCAGGCCTGATCCACAAGTTTCAAGTCGCTCAGCGAGCTATGGAGACGGCAATGTGTAGGGGTTTGTTTCAAGGATATGATTCGTAATGCGGAGATCCGACTAAGAACGAAGATCAGTGATATAGCCGAAAGGATTAGCAAGCTGAAGAGGCAGTAGGCCATATCTATCATAGAACCGACAGCCGTTGGCGCAGACGAGTTCTGTAGTTGAGGCTACCTGGGGAAGATAACCGGAAGCGGCTGGATGCAGAGGGCGGAGGACCGGATGTGGTGGTGTTCATTGAGAAAGGCCTGTGTCCAGCAGTGGATGTCTCAAGGCAGATATGATGATTATTATTAACTTTCCTAAAATAACACGAGTATGCTGGACACTGGTGTAGAAAGAAAATCATCAGTAATGAAATGGACTTGTAATTCCTCTAGTATAGCGAAGCATCTTTGTCCGTTTGTCTGTACAGACGAACCGGTGGATAACTTGAATACTACTGTACCGATTGAGCCAGGAAGAGCCGTGGTAGCCTGGGTGGTTGTGCACTCGCCTCACGTTTATGAGGTCCTGGTACAAACCCCGCCCTTACCAATGAGTTTTTGCAAACTTAAGTACGGTTTATTTATAATACTACAGGCTTTTCGGTGAAGGAAAACATCGTGAGGAAACCTACATATGCTAAAGAAGAAATTCTAAGGCGTATGTGAAGTCCACCAAATCGGCTTGGGGCACCGTCGGTGGACAGGGGTTTGGCACAAAAGATCCTGAAGGTCGAAGTGTCGCCTGGTCTTGCTGGTCCCTGAGAAGATAAGATAAGAGCCAGGAAAGAGATTCCAAGGAACTATTTCCTTTCCGAAATATTCTTAGAAATTGACTGTTTTAAATATTTGCATTATAACTACAGGTAACTTAAGCCAGCACATGCGCAGTCAGCACTTGAAGGTGAAGCGGCATACCTGCAAGCTGTGTGCCGCGTCCTTCTTCCATAAGCAGGATCTGGTCAGCCATACGTCAAGTCATACTGGGGAGAAGCAGTTCCGCTGTGATGTTTGTAATAAGAGGTATAATTTCTATAAGATCTACAATACAACTGCAAATGTGTTTCCCTGAAAACTCCCCTCCCTCACTTTCTCCAACGTTGAGATATCTTAATTAATAACGAATGGCCTAGCCATCTAATAAACTGCCTAGCCAGCAAAATGAGTGACTGCTTTAATCATTTGGCTGCAACATATATATTGGGTGGCAATAAAATTGATGAATAGAATGCGTTATTTCTCAAACGTATGCTCTCTAGTCGCGGCTGGAGCGGCGGGTACCTGAAAGGTGTGGCGGGGAGCGCGGTGGTCGTCGAACTCCGCGCGCGCGCGTGATGCATTGTCCATAAAGTCTCATGTTTTTCGGAAAACTTGGAAGCGTCGTAACTTTTTTTTTAACTTTATTGGTAAAAGACCGAAATTATATTTTTTATTTCTATTACAGAGCATGTTCTCAATATATCCACAGAAATTTTCTTATCACCCATATAATTTATGCCTTATTTTTCAGCTATCCCCGCAAGAAATCACTAAAAGTCCACTTGCTGACGCATTCCGACGAGAAACCTTTCTGCTGTGACGCGTGCGGCAAGAAGTTTACGCAAAAATGTACTTTATTATCTCACATGAAGACTCACAGTTGCTTAGATATGAAGCGGAGAACTAAGACAAAGAATTCTTCCGCAACTGTATGCAGTAAAGTGACTTATTCAGACGATTTAAGTATCAATGTTGCTAAGTTAGAAGACTTTGGTCCGAAAATCGCTAACATAGCAGATATTAGTCCGAAATGGACTAAATTATTACCAGTAAGTTCTAAAATGCCTAATTTAGTAGAAACTAATCAATCTAAAGTGAAACACTCATTAGAATTAAGTCAAAAAATTTCCAAAAGTGAAAAGGGTGATAAAGTTTTGTATAATTGTTATAAATTATTTTATTAAATTAAAATTGTTTTATTTATAATTTTTCGTACTGGAAGAATTTAAGTGGAAGAATACTACGCTTCTTTTCTAGATCAATTAAAAGAAGCTATTTAAGGAAAAAAGTCGAGGGAACGATTCGACAATGCGCCCGTGCCCACAAGCCATGTTTTTAGGGTTCCGTAGCCTAATGGCAAAAACGGAACCCTTATGGATTCGTCATGTCTGTCTGTCTGTCCGTCCGTATGTCACAGCCACTTTATTCCGAAACTATATGAACTATACTGTTGAAACTTGGTAAGTAGATGTATTCTGTGAACCGCATTAAGATTTTCACACAAAAATGGAAAAAAAACAATAAATTTTGAGGGTTCCCCATACTTGGAACTGAAATTCAAAAAAAATTTTTTCATCAAACCTATACGTGTGGGGTATCTATGGATAGGTCTTCAAAAATGATATTGAGGTTTCTAATATCATTTTTTTCTAAACTGAATAGTTTGTGCGAGAGACACTTCCAAAGTGGTAAAATGTGTCCCCCCCCCCCCCTGTAACTTCTAAAATAAGAGAATGATAAAACTTAAAAAAATATATGATGTACATTGCCATGCAAACTTCCACCGAAAATTGGTTTGAGCGAGATCTAGTAAGTAGTTTTTTTTTAATACGTCATAAATCGTAAACCACAATACTATTATTAAAACATCGATCAAAGTTACAACTAACTACAATAACTTTTATATTATGTTACTTGCTGCTACGGAACCCTTCATGGGCGAGACAGACTCGCACTTGGCCGCTTTTTTATTTTTATTTTATTTATTAAACATACTCTTGCAGCACCATAACAGTAAAACCATGTTGTCAATGTTGCGACAGCTGCCATTCTAAGATGCGGTTTTGAACAACTGCGCCACCCATCTTACAGCCCAGACCTGGCCCCTAGCGACTATTCTTTGTTTCCAAAAATGAAGAAAGAACTGCGTGGCATTTTTTTTGCGACGATGATGAAGTGAAGTCGGCAATTTCGCCCTATTTTGATGCCCAAGATAAATCATTTTTTTTCGACGGTATTAATAAGTTATTTGATAGATCTAATAAATGTATTAGGGCAAATATAATATATATGCTAGGGTATTAGGGTTAAGGGAGAATACCTGTCATTCCACGAACTTTTTCACCTCCCCTCCGTTTGTCATATTTGAGGTTTTATGTTCCGCAGTGGACGTATTTCAGTTGATGATATGAAATTCCACAATGTCCTGCCTGTCATGACATACGGCGCGGAGACGTGGACACTGACGGTGGGCCTGATCCACAAGTTCCAGGTCGCTCAGCGAGCTACGGAGTGGGCTATGTGTAGGGGTTTGTTTGAAGGATGTGATTTGTAATGAGGAGATCCAATGAAGAACGAAGGTAACTAATATAGCCGAAAGGAGTAGTAAGCTGAAGTGGCAGTGGGCTGGCCACATTTGTCGCAGAACCGACGGCCGTTGGGGCAGACGAGTTTTGGAGTGGAGACCGCGGGTGCGACGCCCCGCCGGCAGGTGGCCCGAGGACCTGAAGAAGGTGGCCGGAAGCGGCTGGATGCGGAGGACCGGGTGTGGTGGCATTTATTGGGGAAGGCCTACGTCCAGCAGTGAACGTATTTCGACTGATACAAATATAAATTTACAATACAAATTCATTTATTTACTTCACAACTTTTTGTGAAGTCTGGTGCCTGAACTAGGTTACACAGTAGCCTGTAAATACAGGTCGCCAGTGATGATATAAAATATTTATTTCCTGTAATATGTTGATGGTGAATCCTAGATTAGAACACGTGCCTGCCTACGCACCTCCCAATCTAACGGATATGAACAGCAAGACTGTCTACTTATCAAAATAGAGATCAATATCGTTTGCTATCATTATTAACTAGCTGTGCCCGCGACTCCGTACGCGCAGACTAGTGAAATACGTCATATATCAGCCCTTAGATACGTCCACTGCTGGACATAGGCCTTCCTCAATGAACGCCACCACACTAAATCCTCTGCCCTCCGCATCCAGCCGCTTCCGGCCACCGTCTTCTGGTCGTTGGTCCACCTGATGTCCCATGCGCGTGCCGATCTGCGGTCTCCACTCCAGAACTCGTGGAGTAGGCGCAACAGGCGTGCCAAGCATTTGCATTATGAGAGAGTTTGCAATAGAGTGAGGAATTCAGTGATACGTGAGAAGTGTGGTTTAAAAGAAGATGTAGTAACGAAGGTAGAGAAGGGTAGTTGCGTTGGTTTGTACATTTAGAGCGTATGAGTGGAAGAAGAGTGACAAGAGAAATTTACAGCGCGAATGTGGAAGGAACTACAGCTAGAGGTCGTCCTAGGAGGACATTCAAGGATCAAATTAGTAACGTTCTTTAAAAAGGCTGAGGTCCGCAGTGAGAAGAATAAAAGGAGGTGCATGAAAAGTTTGATGAATGTGAGTGAGGCTAGCGAGGTGTGTTAGGATCGCGCGAAGTGGCGATCCATCGTCTCTGCCTACCCCTCTGGGACCAAGGCGTGAGCATTATGTACATTATGTATGCGTTACAATAACTTTTATGCTATAGACGAAACAGGCATTCCTCTCTCTAGCATTTCCTTACATTCAATCATCAGTCATCACATGGAGCCGAACATCTGTTCCGGACGGCCGAGTACCGGTAGAGGTTGGTGCGCGAGTGTGGTGTATGAACAGCGGGTGACTCCGCGCTCGTAGCTACTACTCAAATTGAGGGTAGCTTTGAAAAACTGCTCTAACGACTTCGATCAAACAAAAATTGCAAGTATGGTCCATGTACAGACACGCAGTTTACACTTTTATTATATGTAAATGTAATAGATAAAAAATCACACCTTTGTATATCTATTTCAACAATCTATATCTTGATATTTGACGCAAATACTGATTTGCATTCAAAACTAAACAGGATGTAGGAAACACTGGTTAGTGGCTGAAATTCGCTATGTACTGTGATTTCGGAGATATTAGGCAGCCATTCCGTAATAAGTTATTTATTGGCAGTAAGAACTATAAATTAGAATAAAACTGTTTATTAAGTGCTAGTACATTTTGTGAAAATAAATAAAATATAAAGTCTGGTATCCCTTGTAACTTTTAAACGGCGGACCGACTCAATCTAGTTTTTTGCGACTAAATGCGATCATCATCATCATGTCAGCCTTTAGACGTCCACTGCTGTACATAAGCCTTCCCCAATGAACGCCACCACACCCGGTCCTCCGCCCTCCGCATTCAGCCGCTTCCGGCCACCTTCTTTCGGTCCTCCGCCCTCCGCATCTAGCGGCGGGGCGTCCTAGCCTGCGCGTGCCAATCCGTGGTCTCCACTCCAGAACTCGTCTGCCCCAACGGCCGTCGGTTCTGCGACAGATGTGGCTCTCCTTAGCTTGCTAATCCTTTCGGCTATGTCGGTCACTTTCGTTCTTCGTCGGATCTCTTCATTACGAATCATATCCTTCAAAGATACGTCGAGCATAGCCCTCTCCATAGCTCGCTGAGCGACCTGGAACTTGTGGATCAGGCCCACGGTCAGTGTCCACGTTTCTGCACCGATCAGTTAACGTAATTTTAAATTAAATAAAACTTTATTTCAGACTAGTTAGTCCATAATTTTGTTAGTGTGTTAGTAATGATAATGCTTAGGTATATAGGTTAGTATGGTTATTTCTATTGGTACACATGTTATAATTTATTATTTCAGACCTACGACTGTCTCCACCCAGTGTTTCTGGAAAGGACAGTCCGGTCTGGTGGCAATCATTTTCAGTATGCTGTTGTCACTACCATGCAGGTGCTGCAGTAAAGAGGCCGCTTTCTTTCGCATAATGGCGTGAAAACCATCTGTGCGAGCCTCCGCGAACATTCCCGACGCGCTACAGCGCCAAGGCAATCCCAACAGCATTCTGAAAGCCTTATTAAATTGAACACGCAGGACGTTGTAGGCTCGGCGCGTGTATGATACTGTATGGTAATTTTAACTATCTATTTAGAATTGCAATCTGCGATGGTGTTTATGCCCAAAGTCAACCAATAGGCAGTGCCGGATTATCCATTAGGCAGTGTGGGCAACTGCCTAGGGGCCCCGCATCGGAAGGGGCCCCGCGCCCCGAGTCTTATTTGAAAATGTTTCTTAGAGTGAAAAGAGGAGAAGGCGTGGGTGTTGACGTGGGCTTCGGGGTCGGAGTCGTAGTCGGATTGAAAGTGAGTAGTCCACGCGTGCATTGCATTGCATTGTGGTAGAAAAACTATATATAATATAGTATAATACGTACGGTGTATGTATTGTATTATAAACTATATAAATGTATGCATAGGTATGTATTTAAGTATATTTGTATGTAAACTCAATTGTGTAATATTATTACTAAGTATTTACCATGTTCGAAAATTATAAATTTCTCTTCTTTCACCTGCAATACTCTGTCGCTATGTCTTTCTTATTTTCCTTCAGAAAGATTGCCTGGAAGAGATCGCTTTAAGCGACAAGGCCGCCTTTGTACACTTTCCAAAAATCTGTACCTATTTTATTGTTATCCTTAATTTGTGTGCAATAAAGAGTTTATCTATCTATGTATATTTCAGGAAGTTAGAACACGGTAAAGGGGCCCCGACACGTGCATTGCCTAGGGGCCCCGACATGGTAAATCCGGCTCTGCCAATAACCCACGACGACCTCTGATGTTCGAATCCAACGATCTCTATGTACTACTAGACGGAGCGTTCCAAACAATCGCTCTGTTCCACGCAAGTAGCCACAACTCTTTCACATTCACAATGAAACTTGTACAGTTACTACTCAGAACATTTAATTATTTCTAAATATTGACGCTACGGTTAAATAATGTATTGACATACACAAGTATGTAAGTAGTAACTGCACAAGTTTCAAAGTGAATGTGAAAGAGTTGTGGCTTCTTGCGTGGAACAGAGCAATTGTTTGGAACGCGCCATCTAGTAGTACATAGAGATCGTTGCTCGAATCTAATGACAAGCCACAATGTTGCACCGCTAGTTGCCCCAACTCATCTAGACGAGGCTGCAGGCGTATCTGTCTGGACTTCATCATCATCATATCAGCCTTTAGACGTCCACTGCTGGACATAGGCCTTACCCAACGAACACCACCACATCCGGTCCTCCGCATCCAGCCGCTTCCGGCCACCTTCTTCAGGTCGTCCTATCTGGACTTCACGGCTTGTAAATACCGCAATTCACAGCCTCGTTGGCCTAGTGGCAGTCGTGTGTTCGATTCCCACCGGGAACAAACAACGTTGTACAAGTCGGATGTTATATTTGTGAATTGTCCTAACCTTGTTTAATTCCCATAGCACAGGAGAAAAAACCTAGTTTTGGATTAGGCAAGTGTATGTATACTTACTTCATAATATTTAGTATTTATTTATTTATCTAATAAATAAAATCGCATATCTGTACATTAAAGATATTTGCAAAAAAAAATTTAGGGGTCTAAGGATAAGTAATAGAACACATTTCAATCATTTTTGGAGTTTTTCTCCTGTCTATTGGTCTGTGAGTTTGTGCACGCATCACTTAAAAACTACTGAACGGATTTTGATGGACTTTTCACAACAACATGGGGCTTAACTTAGCTTAACATTTAGTCTTTATTTCATCGCAATCGGCTAACTCAATCAAAAGTTATAGACATTTTTAGTTTTCAAATACATTAATAGGTAAGGTTAGTATGCAATATATTGCAGATAATAGTATTTCCATATTATTCAGATTGTGATGAGTTTGGATTACATTTGGAGCTGCGAGTGGGAATTGTAGTGGGAGTGGGCGTGGGCGTGGGAAAAGGGGAGTGGGTGTGGGAGCGGGAGCAAAAAATTGAAGCGGAAGCGGGAGTGGTAATGGGAGCGGATTCTGTAGTTCACGCGAGCGGAGCCGCGGGCACAGCTAGTAAGAAAATAAAAATAAATTCCATACTAATTAATAGCTAATTTGTGACCCACCCTGTTTAAGTATATCTGTCTACTTCAACTACTTAGTTATCTAAGTATCTTGAGTTTTGACGCAAATACTGATTTCATTCATGACAATCTAATACCTAGATAATAACTATACGGTATCCTCATCTTCTATATAATAATGAAAGGCAACGTTTGTCTGTATGGGAATCACTATACATACTTTGATGCGGTTTGCTGTTTATGTTTATTTATGAGGTATGAATTATCAATCAAGGTATTAAAAAAGACGTGTGGTTACCGGCTTAGAATAGGGCCACCCCCGATCTTCCCGTGGCTGTCGTACAAGGCGACTGAGGGAATACATTATAAAACATCAATCAGGCTCCCCAACCCGTCTGGCCAGCGCGGGGAGTGGAGGCCAAATCCTCCGTCTGTCTGCGACTAAGGGATTGCTCCAGGGACAGGCATCAGCGTTCTCCTGTGTATATTAAGACCGATATCCCGGAGCTGGGCGAACTCCGGGCACTATTAGCCTTACCGAGTCATGCAGGGCTCTGATGAGGTGGACAAGTATGTCCCTAGCTAACCGTGGTACCACACGGAGGCGGCGATGTTGTCCGCAACACATCACGTCAAGGGGTATCACGGGGCCAAAAGCGGGCGAAGGAAAGCCACTTTGCGACATTAGATGGTGCAAAGTAGCGATACATCGTCTCTGCCTACCTCTTTGGGACTAAGGCGTGAGCATTATGTATGTATGTATATTTACTGCGATCACCAATCCGCCTGCCAAGCGTGGTGCTTATGGCAATTCCGCCAATGGACAGCCCACCAAAAGTGGCATTCTATTGGGGAGGCTTGTGTTGAGCAGTGGACAGAATTCGGCTGATTATGTATTAAAAAAAATGCTTCCGATTCGTTTACCTAAAAGTCTGAATAAAAATTTAAAAATTAAGTAAGTATGAAATAACTGTAATGTTACAAATATCATTGTTTGTTTGTTTGTTTGTTTTTATTTGTGTTATGTAAAGTCTCCGACGCATTCTAGAATTTATAAAAATTCTAAATAAAAAATTACTTTTCATCTTTCAGATAATTTTATTTTTGGAAATATTTTCAATGCAAAGTTTAAAATTTTATTTATTAAAGGATCTTATACTCTAATTTTTAATTTTTCAAATTTTTTAATTGTATAAAACAATCCAAACTTATAATTAAATAATATTTAATATATGGTATTTTATTTAACAAGGTGCGTGTTATCAATAAAAAAGTGCGTCACGCCGGCATGCATTTGGTAACAATAAAAAAAATTGATTGATTTTGAGATTCGGTACATTGAACATATTTGAAAAAAATATATATTTTGAGAATGAAATATAGGTAATATATACATAATACTCACGCCTTGGTCCCAGAGGGGTAGGTAGGGACGAAGTATCGCAACTTTGCGCGGTCCTGAACGTCTCAAATTCTTCCAGTGATGTGTGGCAAACAATATCGCCGCCTCTGTGTTCAAGTTCAGTTCAAAAAAACAGGGCTTAACTTTGAATTCATTATTTCACTGAAATCGGCTTACTCAGTCAGACAGAAGTTATGTAATTTAAAGTGAAAAGGAAGGGAGGGAGAGGGAGGAGCAAGATATTCATTTACACATCTGCGATTGCAATTTTTTATATCTTTGATTTAGTTCACTTTTTTATGAGTATGTTAAAGGCATCGAAATAGTTAAAGGCTAGAGTTTGTAAATTTAAAACGTACGAAGTGTTAAAACAGACTTTCTTATGTTTATATTCCTATTATTATATGTACAAAATATCACAACTACATTAAATATTATAATCCGTTATGTAGGTAACCTATGACTAGGTAAGAACATTAAAATAAAAAAAAAGCATTAACATAATTGCCTGTAGCATAGATTAGTGCTTACGATTTCCTAATCTACGATAAAAAAAACTAACAATTTACGTAATCCACGCTTATAAACAGAGATAAGCGTTTATCTGCCACTTCAGGCTTATCATTGTACGTCCTTCGTCAAATTGAGCGCGAAAATACAATCGATAGGTATCCTATATAAAGTGTTGCGACAGTGGTACATCCCTACCAGTCGGCGAGACGAGCGAGCGAGTGACTGGCTGGACTGACTCATTCGGCTGGTTGCGCGGGAACTGACATGGCGACAGTGCACACATTACGGACTAGCAGTTTATTTTTATTATTATTTTTAATAATAAATACGTACGCCGTTTCCCCACCATGGATATTTTCGGTGCGTGTAATTGATAACAATTGTGCGTTGGACAAATGTGCTTTTAAGTTGAATGTGAATGGTATTTTTGACGAGTGGTCGTTAACCTATAGCCCGGCGGCGCGAGGCGTGTGTTCACAGTTTGTTATCGTGAACTCGAAATCCGTAGTGGAATTCGATGTACCGAATTCGGAAAACAAATTGTATTTCTGTGCGAAAAAAGATGGTGTCTGGCTCCATCAGGGAGATGACTTATATTTGGAGGCGGATGACGTCATTGGACGTTTCGCGATCGCAGACCGGTGAGTGTGAATTTTTTTTAATTTATTACCCATTCAATTTGACGTTCGACCGCGCTTTTAAACAAAGGCGCGAAAATTCTTATTTGAACAGCTGTTTTAGTTTGCTTTCGTTTTTGTTTCAAGGATTATGTAATTTATACCTCAAATTGATGACTGAGGCTTATTTTTAAACTTGTATCTTATCAATTTGGCAGTAAGATGGCACAATTGATAGGTGATTGATGGGATTGATAAAGATTAAAACTTAATTATGTGGGTAGGTACATAATTTTATCTTGAACAAATACCTAAGCCGCCCCCACGCTGGGGCAGTTGCGAAAAGTTATTTTATATGTTTAAGATATTTAAGGAGTCCTTACTTTTGAACTTTCTTACTAATGAAAGTAGGTATGGAGCGTAGAGCGCTCGCCACCGCCCAAGTATGGGGATGACCTTACGCGTGACGTAGACACGTGACATCAGATTCTCTGCACGCAATTTTTATTTACGATAATTTAAATATAAAATTATGCGGATTAAGCACTCAAAAGTCAAAGATAAAATCTTTTTGAACGTTGAACTTGTTACATTTATACACGTAAATTTTTAACCGACCAGCGCTTACTAAATGTTAACGCTGTGAAGAAGAAATTGCGCAACAAACTTCAAGCGACACATATTTTAAAATCAAGTCTTATTATTTCTAAATCGTTTCATTATTACCATAATTACTGGCTTATTACCATAATTATTTACCTACTAAAATTAAAGACCAAGTTGAAGGGCTTCGGAAATGGATTGCGGGAGGAACTTCAAACATCGTACAGCAACTATTAGATAACTGTTAAGGTACAGATACACATTAGTAGGATGCTCATAAGCATGCTTACTAGCATGCTCATGGCGAGTCACATTTGCTTTGAACTAGCATGCATTATAAACATGCTACCTGAAAAAAAAGCATCATCTTCAGTATTTTCCACTCAAACTGATGCCATATAGATGAGTATATAGGTGATCATAAAGGTGAGTATACCATCTTCTGGGTAAGCGCGCTCCACCTTAGGCCTCATCATCACTTACCATCAAGTGAGATTGAGGTCAAGCGCAAACCCATCAACAACAAAAAAGTGAATCAAATTATCAACAACGTTCTATTAATGACAGTTTCTTGCAAAATGTACTTAACAAAACTTTTCAGTGCTAATGCTAATAAGTAAACAGGTTCACACGTGCTACTTGCATACTCCCTTCCACCCGTACCACAGGTAGCATGCTCGAAAATCAACCGGCTTGCGATTTAGTAGTATGCTCATTACTAGCACGTGCTAGTAAATATATAATTTTTTTTAAATTTAAAATATACAGATTACAGTAAAGGAGAATGGTCAAAAGTGGGCCTAAGATGCGTCTTTATCATTCATGTACCAAAAATATTGGTCTGAATTATGAATCCCCTCCATTTTTTTTTAAAGCTAATGGAATAGGGAGTTTAAAAATAACATAAAATAAAAACATTGATTGATTTCCGCCAGCCGACCGGCATCTTTTCAACTAGAGTAGTGAAAGCAGAATTAAAATCAATATATATTTATAATCGATATTTGTCAACCATTGTTGATACTGCCTTTCAGTTACTGGCGCGATAATCCACTCATCACGTTTTTCATTTACTGACTGGAAACTCGGTATTTAAACTGATTTCAAGTAATACACACGTTCTTAAAAGATATTTATGAAAATATTGTTACGTAACAGAAATATCGATTATTCAATTCGTTAAATCGATTTAGTAGAACCTCACTATTGATTAGCACTATGGTTTCTTACTGTGACGTCATATCCCATATGGTGTCAACAGCTGTTTTGTCTCCTTTTGTTTACATTATGTATTTGGGTGAACGAGTCTAATGTAGTGTCGAACGCAATATACCGTCGCACCAAACTATGACATCAAGATTGGGAACGGTTAATCGTGGCCATATACCCACGGTGTTGTGAAAACTGTGCGCCAACGAAGATTTCATTCCAAGTAAGATTATTCAATTTTCCCACTATATAGTTTAACGATTTTCTTTTTACAATAATCCTTAGTATTTTGCCTGTATTTTGACGACAATTTGATCCAGACGCAAGGTTCAAAGTTTAAGGGCAAACTCCCATACAATTTTGTTCATTCTCCTTTAATTCTCAGTTTGAGCATATGCTTGATAATAGCATGCTCTCATGCTACTTATGAGTATGTGTATTTTGTACCTTAACTTAAAACGTACAACACACAGAACACAATGAAATGAAAAATCAGATGAGATCGTATGCGTCATACCAGCGGGCACACCGAATGACAATGTTCTTTATATAATTTCATGAATCACCGTTTTCCGATGCCTAATTCTGTTACAAGGAAACCTTGTGAAATAATTGTGGTCTGAACGGTATGTTTCCCTCATAATGTAGATATATTCGGAAAGTATATATGCACAGTAGTGGCAAACGATGGTAACACAGTGGGCTCCCGATTTTTCCCGATCAGTGGCACAGTTTTAATATTCTACGTGTTTTAAAAAAAGTTGTTTAAAACAAAATTAATAAATAACTAACGCTACTTACCCGTAGCGTAAATATTTAGTAATAATTAAATGTTCTGCGTAGTAACTGCAACAAGCTCCCGGAGCCGCAGTTGCGTGGAACAGAGCTGTTGTTTGGTTCGCTCCAGTAATTGTTGGTTTTAATCATGCCAACCCTGGTCCCGACTCCCGACTGCCGCAAATGAACTCATCTCTTCTAGTATTGCGAGCTCTTGCGTTTCCGTTTTTCACTACAGATCAGAAATCTAGTTACCTACTTACTTACCTATAGAAAAACTTCATTGATTCCGAAAAAAATAATATTAGTTAAAATAAGGGGCAATCCCTGCGACGCGAGAAATGACGTTTAAGGAAACTGAGAAATGAACGAAAGTGACGGGTAAAAATACAGTCAGATTAACGAAACTGTCGAATAAACGAGACCGAGGAATAAACTGTCAAATTTGCAAAAATGACGGATTAGGAAAATAACCAGTGATACAGAAGAAAGTAGAATATAAAACAAACGAATATTTGAATCACAAAGATGCCTGGTACTAATGTTGATTCTGCTTCGCACACTCTTTATGCCAACGATCTCTATGTACTACTAGATGGAGTGTTCCAAACAATCGCTCTGTTCGACGCAAGTAGCCACAACTCTTTCACATTCACTTTGAAACTTGTGCAGTTACTACTCAGAACATTTAATTATTTACTAAATATTGACATTATTTAACCGTAGCGTCAATATTTAGTAATAATTAAATGTTCTGCGTAGTAACTGCACAAGTTGGAAAGTGAATGTGAAAGAGTTGTGGCTACTTGCGTGGAACAGAGCGATTGTTTGGAACGCTCCATCTAGTAGTACATAGAGATCGTTGCTTTATGCCTAATTATTCAAACTTGATTTTAAAACATGTGCTGCGTGAAGTTTGTTGCGCCGTTTCTTCTTCACAGCGCTAACACCTTGGAAGCGGTAGTCGATAAAAATAATTGACGTCTACAAATGTACCATCTGTACCTACTCATATGCAATAAATGATTTTAACCTATGAGATCCCGTGGATGTCGTACAAGGCGTATAGGGAATAATTATAAAACATCAATCAGGCCTCCTCAACCCGTCTGGCCAGCGCGGGGAGTGTAGGCCAATCCCCCGTCTGTCTCGGGCAGATGAGAGAGGGGATTGTGCTCCTGCTGTGGAGACAAAAATAACCTGATGATTATGATGATGAACCTAAGATGACCTAGCCTAGGTATGTCCATTTACAAAAAAATAGCTATAGTCCGTTTCAGAAACGATAATAATATTTACCAACAAATAGCATACGTATGCTGTATTTTCTTAGTTTGTCTTTAATCTCATCATCATCATCGGGTTATTTTTGTCTCCACTACCCTCTTTCATCTGCCGGAGACAGACGGAGGATTTGGCCTACACTCCCCGCGCTGGCCAGACCGGTTGGGGAGGCCTGATTGATGTTTTATAATGTACATCATATATAACCTACAAATACAATCTGTTAGGTTTTTAATGCTAAAGGACCAATTAAGTTAATTGCATAACAAACTGTAGTAGAATCCTACTATCATAATTCCTACTAATATTATAAATGCGAAAGTTTGGATATTTTGATGTTTGTTACTCAATCACGCTTCAACCACTGGACGTATCGGGATGAAACTTGGAACACATATAGGTTAGGTCCTGGAATAGGACATAGGGTAGTTTTTATCCCGAAAAACATCCCATTCCTACGGGAAATACATAATAATTTGCGATGTTAAGTTGTCCACGCGGGCGAAGTCGCGGACAGCAGCTAGTAAAAAATAAACTTTCTCTATGCAGTGGAGTTTAAAATCAAAACACATTTACTTATAGCGTACGTGCGTTCGTTTTTTTTATTTCCATTCGTTTTTGTAGTCGCTAATGAAAGTGCCCTGACGACCGAAAGTCTCTGTTCGGCGAAACCGAAAATTTATTGGCATCTTTCATTAAGACCTAACATCGATTATGCAATGCAATGTATGACGTTAAAAACACAAAAGTCACAAACATCACCATCATCATCAGCGGAAATACGTCCACTGCTGAGCATAAGCCTCCCCAATAGAATGTCACTTTTGGTGGGCTGTCCAGCACGCTTGGCAGGCGGATTGGTGATCGCAGTAATAAAAAATATCTATATAAAAATACATATTTATTTCAGATATTCATCCATATATTGTTAGTAAGAAACTTAAGATAAGTGTTAGTAATACAAGCATAAATTGCAGGGACAGGCACATAAAACAAATATACTAAAAAAACCACAAAATGATAAAAAAAAACAACAACATGAGAGGCTCTGGAGAGGGACCACTCAACGGGTGAAAGTAGCAACAGTAGAGTACATCCCGATCCGGCGCCTCATGATAGCCCCGTCCAGCCTATCCGCAACTTCGGCCAAGAGGCTGTTGCCGCTGCCGCTAGGGTTGCCAGACGTCCGGATAAAGCCGGACAGAGTCAGGCTTTTTGCATGTTTGTCCGGCCAAATTCGCCAGTGTCCGGTCCGTCCGGTTTTTGTTAGGTTTTTACATCTTGGGCCATCTCGCGGCTCGTGCACGAGCACGAGTTAATCGAGTCGCCATCTCACGGCTCATGCACGAGTCAATCGAGTCGGATGGAGTTCTAAAATCGTCGGCTTTTAGAGTGTCCGGCCTTGATATCGAAAAGTCCGGGTAAACTGCCTGCCCAGTCCGGCTTCGCCGTATTAAGACCTGTCAACCCTAGCTGCCGCGCAGCCTACAGCGCGCCGCTCTTACAATGATCTTAATATAGAGAGGAGAAGGCGACTCCTTCTCTGGTGCAATCTGTTAGTCGCCTTGACTCCACTGGAAGACTTGGGGTGGCCCTATTCTAAGCCTGGAAACAAACGGCACGAATGAATTACAAACAAATCCCATACCACTAATATTATAAATGCGAAAGTTTGGATGTTTGTTACTCAATCACGCTTCAACCACTGGACGGATCGGGATGGAACTTGGCACACATACAGGTTAGGTCCTGGAATAGGACATAGGACTAATTTCTACGCGAAACCAAAAATGATATCTATTTTGAAATTCAAGATGTGTAAGTAAATATCGAAACCTACGCGGACGAAGTCGCGGACTTACTAGTGTTTAAATGAATATCTGAAAAAAACTCCGGCTGTTCCCAGTAGTTTTACCAAGTAGTCTTACCAGTAGAACTACTGGGAATTTCCTTCCCAATAGACTTACTGATAGTAAGACTTCCCTAGTGTTATTTTTTCCCAATAGTTTTACTATATTATAAATTTCCTGTTATCCATGTCAATACAAACTTTTCATCGCAAGTAACATTATTGACTACCTAAATCCGATTCCTTTACATTACACACATGCTCACGTTTTTAAAATGGCCAACTGATTTTACATTACACACGCTTTTAAAATGGCCTACTTACTGATAACGTATCAGACATTTCAGGTCAACTTTATTTTGTTGGTATCGTTGATTGATTATAGTATTTTTTGTTTGTTATGTATGTACACACATGATAATAATAATAATAAAATCATTTATTCATCTCTTAAAAAATATACATACAATAACTCCGCCAAACTGTATAATACAGTTTGTTGGCAGAAATGGTAGCCTTGTTGGTTGTGTACTCGCCTCATGTTCATGAGGTCCTGGTACAAACCCCGCCCGTACCAATGAGTTTTTCCAAACTTAAGTACGGTTTGTTTATAATAATACCACAGGCTTAAAATATTTTAAATTTTCAGGTGATTTTATACCTATAATGATTCTTGGTTCTACATATTTAAGCTGTTACTATACAATCGTATTTTTTTCAAGTTACATAAAGTTACTTTAAACCTCTCTTCTGTAAAGTTTTGAAACTGGCTCTTTACCGTTTTTACCGTTCCACTGACGATATGTTTTACAAATTAGTTATCCACGCTTGATTAGTTTCGATACCGTGTTTGTCTGTCATTTTCTGTAGTAAGTATCTATATAACTCTGTTTTGTACTAGCTGTGCGCGGCTTCGTTCGCGCGGACTACACAATTATTTACAGACTCTTTTACAGACTCTGACCCCACGCTCACATCCAGTCCTAGTCCCAGTCCTTCTCTCCCACGCCCCCTGCTAGTAAATGTAGTCTTCTGATCATAATTTTTTATTGAGTAGTTTATCCTACTAATATTATATACGCGAAAGATTGTAAGTATGGATGGATGTTTGTTACTCTTTCACGTAAAATCTACTGAATGGATTTTAATGAAACTTTACAATAATATACCTTATACATCAGAATAACACATAGGCTACAATTTATAAAGATATTTTGTGAATTGTCCAAAATATCAAGTAAGAAGGAAATACATAATAATTTGTGATGTTAAGTAGTCCACGCGGACAAAGTCGCGGGCAACAGCTAGTATGAAATAAAGACTTAATGTGACTCCGAGTTTTGTTAGGCCTATGTTTCTGCGAAAAGTCAATCAAAATCGGTACAGTAGTTTTTACGTGGTGCGTGCACAAACTAACAGACAAATAGACAAAAATTCCAAAAATGATCGAAATGTGTTCTATTACTTATCCTTGGACCCCCCCAATTTTTCTTGCAAATATCTTTATTGTACAGACACGCCAAGTTTACGTTTTTATTTATTAGATAACTTACTACCTATTACACACCCATCATTTAGTTTCAAGGACAGTAAACATGCCGGCTACCGCGTCTAACGATGGCACTTTGCTTGCGTCTATTTGACAGTTATCGCTATTTATCACCCAATTTTCAGACTGAGCCGCCAGAGAACTAAAATCTTCGACATATCTCAAAAAGATACAATACAATACAATACACTTTATTGCACAAACAAATACAGTTACACGTTATAAAAGTTACAAATAGTATAATTTAGGCGGTCTTATCGCTTCAAGCGATTTCTTCCAGACAACCAACAAATTTTTATTTTAATATTATATACTGATATAGATATTATGTTATATACTATGACATTGAGTTGTTGACATTGTAATTTATACATTATTTTATTTTATGACGATCCCTTTTACCATACTAGAATGACATGTAAAATTGAATTTTTCAGAAGTAAAAGTTATGCCAGAGAAATTGTAGGTGCGCTGATTAGGCAATTTAAATGATAAATAGGTACTTATATAACTATAATAAATAAAATAAAATAGCAAATAAGTTATAAGTATTAAGTTTTTATGGTTCTACACATACATTACATATACAACATACATATACAATAAATACATGAGTAAATACATTAAGTTAGTGGCAGTGGGCCGGTCACATCTGTCGGAGAACTGATTACCGCTGGGGTAAACGAGTTCTCGAGTCCAGACCGCAGACTGGGCAAGCGTAGTGTGGAACGCCCCCTGGCTAGATGGAGCGACGATCTGCGTAACGGCCTGACCACGCGATGCGATCGGCGACGCGCGACCAATACAAATGTATAGGAATGTATCTAGCAAGCCACGCACAGCCGCGATGAGCGGTGCGGCGGGCGCATATTGCCGAGCGGCACCGAGGCGCGACGGGCGACGCGATGCGCGGCACTAACAAATGTATGGAACAGTACTGCGGATGCCACCGTGTCGCCGAGAACAGCGCGGGGGCTGACTATATTGGACGCGGCGGTGATCGCTACTGTCCATGGCATGGTTGCAGTCCGTCGCAGTTCGCGTCGCGTTGTCAGTGGCCAGGGCGTGGCGGCTGACAGTGACTGGATGAGAACCCAGGACGTGGTTCTGTGGCGCACCTTGGGAGGTGTCTACGTCCAACAGTGAACTCTTTAATTTCTGATGATGATGTAGACTTTTTATCACATTTTATGGCAGGCTAGCGTAGTCTGTAGTACTGGATATCTATTTTGATAATTAATAAAATCTTTATTTGCAATGAATACACTCCTGTCACCGTTCAGCTTGTTAATCCTTTCGACTATGTCGGTCACCTTCGTTCTTCGTCAGATCTCCTCATTACGAATCATATCCTTCAAAGAAACCCTGAGCATAGCCATGTCCATAGCTCGCTGAGCGACTTGTAACTTGTGGATCAGGCCCACCGTCAGTACATGTAATTTTTTTTATATCTACCTAAATGTCTTGCTTGTTTATGCGTCCGTATGTCTCGTCAGTCTGCACTTTTGCCTCGGAACGATGTTTTGTCCATATTCCACGTAGTGTCTTTCTAAGAATAAATACCTATAAACAAAAGCGTCGTTAGTATCCGGAATCGCTTGCGTGTGTATCTGCTACCTTGGAAATAATAGTGTACACAACTCACCCCCGGTACTCCATACTACTACTTGTGCTTACACTCGCGTATGTGTTTGTGAATTATAGTAGGGCCGTGCGTGTGAGCATCCATTGATCGAGAGAGGGACAACAATATAAGTGATTCTCTTTTTCTTGCTTCATTATCACGTTATTTTTGTCTCCACTGCAGGAGCACAACCCTCTCTCATTTGCCGGAGACAGACGACAAAAATAACCTGATGATGATGATGATATGATAGAATCTATACTTATAATAGAACTGTAACTGGTCTATGTCTGTACATGGGAGATATTCTAGAAAAATGTGTATGAGCGGTCTTTATAGGGCCAATAGAAGCCTCAATAACTGTTTTTTTTTAAAACACGGCATTTTCTTGTTTACGGATGTCAATTACATAAGGATTAAGACCCCCCCCCCCCCCCCCCCAGCACGCCGTAGCTGCACGTAGTATTCTCTACTATTAGTACCTCATATCAACCCTTTGACGTCCACTGCTGGACATAGGCCTTCCCCAATGAACGCCACCATACCTGGTCCTCTTCCCTCCGCATCCAGCCGCTCCCGGCCACCTTCTTCAGGTCGTCGGTCCACTGCGAGTGCCGATCCGCGGTCTCTACTCCAGAACTCGTCTGCTCCTGTCGGTTCGGCGACAGATGTGACTCGCCCCCTGCCACTTCAGCTATGTCGGTCACGTCCTTCGTAGGATTTCTTCATTACGAATTCCTTCAAAGGAACCCCGAGTATGACACAAACACCTCGATTATACATTACTTCTCATCATAACTCATTTTCTGAATTCTGACGTACCAGCTTCACTTTCAAAGATGAAACTGTGACTGATATCAGACATGTGCTCAACGACGGCTGCCAAAACGTTTCGCTTTCAGCGTCACGTGAGCGTCAGAGTCACGCATATATTTTACTGAACACGAAATTCGTGACAATTATCTGAGATGACGTCACGTAGTGACCGCACGATAGGTCGAAATCGAAACTAAAATGGACAGTTCGGCTTTAACAAAAGTGTAACATCGAATTCCACGAAATATGTATCTCATTTTGATGATTCCTTTTTTGTTTCTTCAGAGGTGATCCCGTATAAATTTTATCGAAATTGATTCAGCGTTTTCAGAAAAAAATAAAACATAAAAATGTATACACAGATGACGTTTTGATTTGTGGTTCTCTTCAGCAAAAGCATAACAAAAGTGTTGGAAAAAAAAAAGATTTCTAGACTATACGGAATCGGAAATTCCGCCGAAAGATACCGAAAATTCCGTCAGACACTATTTACGGCTACTTCAAAGACATGAACAAATTAGAGACCGGCGTAGATAGCAGACGATTAATTAGTCAGGTGCGGCACAGAAACAGCGGAAATTTATTGTACTTATAATGTATGCATGCCGTGTGGTTCCCGGCTTAGAATAGGGCCACCCCAAATCTTCCCGTGGGTGTCGTCAATGCGACTAAGGGATTGCACCAGGGGTGGGAAGCAGCGTTCTCCTGTGTATATTAAAATCATTACTGCGATACCCGTCTGCCAATCGTGGTGATTATGTCAAATCCCCCAATGAACAGCCCACCAAAATTCTATTGGGGAGGCCTATGTTTAGAAGTGGAAGTATATAGGCTGATGATGATAATGTCTATTGGATTAGAAAAGCACGTACGAAACGAATATTAGACCGCAACAGAAATTCCGCCGAATCTAATACGAAACTTTAGTCATACTACAAAGACATAAACAATTTGTAGACATAGACATACTTTATTAATAACTTCCGTTACAGGTCAATTCAAATTTTACACAAATGAAATAAAATTAAACACAATCAAATTAAACATTAATAACTAGTTAAGAAAAATATCAAATAAAATTCTTAAAATTTAATATAACCAAGTCAATGAGTTCTGAAAGATTCTTCATAGCAATAAAATGCCTGCTTGCAGGCTAGGTCTCTTTTTGAAAGTAGGTAGGCTCGGAGAGCTGGTTATCTCAGTGGGAAGCCATGCCATGGGACACACCATGGGACCCATTACTCTTATCGTCTTCGCGCACATCACTAGGGTGTGGGTGATGGGGCAAAGCCTTAAAGACAAACAGATAAACAGGCAAACATTTCAAAAATGATCGAAATGTGTTCTGTTGCTTATCCTTAGACCCCCAATTTTTTTTTGCAAATATCTACAATGTACAGACACGCGAAGTTTACGATTTTATTTATTAGATGTGTTCAAATGAATGGAATGTCGGGGGTATGGTAAAAGCAAATGAATTAGGTTATAAAAAGTATGCATAAATATGTCAGACATTCACACCAATTATCCAGTCCCAAACTTGGCAGAGCCTGTGCTATGGTTACTAGATAACGGATACACATACCTAAATAAACATTCAAGACTTCGGTACAAACATACATATTCATCATACGAACATTTGCCCTTAGCGGGATTTGAACCCGCAACCTCCGGCGTGGCAGTCCGAGAGCTACCCGTTCCGCCACAGAGGTTGTCGCTTTAATACTTTCCACATTTCAAAGCAGGTTTCGACCCCCGAATGCGTCCCTGTGTTCATAAGTGTACTGTATAATTTATACGGTCTAAATGTAGCACAACAGCATGGCAGTCTAAAAAAAAGTGCTTGTAATGTTTCGATCAAACGTTGATGAGTAAATACCTTAACTGTTTTTATTTACCAGTCCAACTCAAGGCCGAGCTTACACTTTGAATTGTACTCCACTCCAGCGCAAGCGCAATTATCGGTAATAGTTATATTACTAGCTGTTGCCCGCAACTTCGTCCGCGTGGACAACTCAACATCACAAATTATTATGTATTTCCCGTAGGAATGCGATGTTTTTTTCGGGATAAAAACTATTCTATGTCCTGTTCCAGGATCTAACCTGTATGTGTGCCAAGTTTCATCAAGATGGTTCACTATTTTGGCTATAATGGCTTACACATAAGATATAGATATATACTGTGGCGGGCTTTTTTGTAGGACTATTTAAGATAAACATTTCCATCACACATTACATATGTGTAACTCTAGCGGTTTTGGCAGCGCACGCCAGAATAGCTCGCAGATGGCAGATTTTTTCCTACTTACTTGATATTTTGGACAATTCACACAATATCTTTATAAATAGTAGCCTATGTGTTATTCTGATATATAAGCTATATTATTGTAAAGTTTCATTAAAATCCATTCAGTAGTTTTTACGTGAAAGAGTAACAAACATCTATCCATACACACAAACTTTCGCGTTTATAATATTAGTAGGATTAGTAGGATGTGGTTTTATTAAAGATTGGACGCTTTTAAAAATTGACAATTTAGGAAATTGGTCATATTTAATAGCCAATATTACATAGATAAGCCGTATGGATCCCGGCTTAGAATAGGGCCACCTCTATCTTTCCCGTGGGTGTAGTCAAGGCGACTAAGGGATTGCACCAGGACGGGCAGCAGCATTCTCCTATGTGTGTATATTAAGATCATTACTGCGATCACCAATGGTAAAGTGGTATTCTATTGGGGAGGCCTATGTCCAGCAGTGGACGTATTTAGGCTGATGATGATTACACAGATCCATTGTTGTTAGTTTGCCGTGTGGTTTCCGGTAAAGTAGAATAGGACCACTCCAACTCTTCCCGTGGATGTCGTACAAGGTGACTAAGGGAATACATTACAAAACATCAGTCAGGCCTCCCCAACCCGTCTGGCCAGTGCGGGGAGTGTAGGCCAAATCCTCCGTCTGTCTCCAGCAGATGAGAGAGGGTTGTGCTCCTGCAGTGGAGACAAAAATAACCTGATGATGATGATGATTGTTGTTAGTAACAATAAACTTATTTATTAATTGGTTATTCTAGGTATTGAATTGGTCATTTGAAAATTGGACATTTTGGGAATTGGATGTTTCGGAATAGAATAGAATATTTATTTATTGGCTGCAACAAAACACATACAGTGCAACATTACACATAAACAAAAATAATATACAACTAAGAGTCGGGTGCACACGCCGGGATCACGTCACACGGCTTGTCGGACGATAATTTAATATTACACTCGCTTGCACGAGGAGCAGAAACAACGCGAGGAACTTACCCGACAAACCGGGAGTAGAACCAAGGCGTGCGACCGACCTGTAGGGGAATTGGACATATTGAAATCGTTGGACATTTTGGGAATTGGATTTTCTGAATTTAATTAAACAGTGCAGACGCGTTGATATTTTTTTTTTCAATTTCTTTATGTTTCCAATACCGTTGCAATTTAGGTCTGCTGCAAAAATAAAATAAGCCCCCCCCCCCCCCCCCCCCCTTCCCCCCGTAGCTCCTCAACACTCCTGATGGCAGTTATCATAGTTACACTTAAGCGTTGTATTTAATGAGTTGAAGTATGTATAAACGCCATACAGTATTTAAAAGAATCGTTGATTCTGAACCAGATCTTCTTAACCGTGTCGATTTTATAAATTCTTGAATACAGACTGGTACCAAGATGGACATGTGCTATTTTTACCCCGGGAACACACTGGATTCCCACAGGAAATCGCCTATTTGTGACTAACGCCACGACCTGACAAACTATAGCGAGTGATCCGTTTTGATGCCTCGTAGTAAAGTGATTTCAATGGACATTTTTGGTGCGTGCTAATTTCAGCACCTCCAAAACCAGGCTTGGACAGAAGGTCTTTTGTCTATGGAACAGTGTTAATTCTATTATGACCTACAGGTGAATAGCCATTCGACTGACTTCATCCATTTCTCTCTTCTTCCTGTCACAAGGACCTTTATATACATTTAAATACATACGTCATATATGTTATGAGGTATAGATATTGTTCGCATTTAATTGACGATACCTCTTTTAGACGAGACTACATACATATACATATATAACGCTCACGCCTTGGTCCCAGAGGGTTAGACAGTGTTCATTATTATCGTCGAATGTAAAAGTCATCGGACAAAATGTTAGTAGGTGCAAAAAGTCGGAGAATAATTTCTATTCCACCCGCATTTTGACAACCTGTTACTCGTGCTCTCGGCGCGTCATCGTCGCCCCACCGTCGACACAACTCGCTAGAACTGTTGATGTGCGCACGCGACATATTTCGATCTTCTTCATTTTCTTCATATTTTTAATTTCGAGTGATATTCCTACTGTGTCAAAGTGAAACGGGTACCCGTGTCGTCAGCTGCTACTCTGGAGCTCCAGGTTACGGATTCAGTACGAGAACGGGATCAAAGGTTGGTGGCATTTATTTTATTCTTCGATACACGTACCGAAAAGCATTTTGTCCGACTAGGTACGCCAAAACATACAGTCCACTATTTTATATTAAAAAATCCAGTCCCTATAGGTATTCCCATTCTGAACGATTTCGCGTTCATTTTGGTCCATCTCGCCCGATACATCGTATTCGTTTTCTAATTCCCATTATAAAGTAAATAGCCATTTCTTCCACCACTCAATTACCATTAATTTTTCGTTCAAACCATTTCAAATTGACAATTCTTTATTCGTAGGTAGGTTCCTAATTCGTTCGTTTCGTTCATAACATTATTTTCTGCTGCGTACATTGCATAATATTAACTAATTTGCAACATTCGTATTCGTAATATTAATATCAGTGAATAACTTCAAATTCGTGGAGGGATTCTATTCGTACTCATACCTAAAATAATTGAAAATTGTTCAAAACTAGTGTCAATATTCGGTTGATTACTGTTGTGACTATTTCATTTTAATTTGTACACATATATTCGTTCGTTTAATATAATTTGATTACTCGTTTTTGTTATTTCGGATAGATACCGTGCGTTCTATTGTTCATCGAAATATCCTTTTTACACCTCACGACTACGATCCGACTACGATTTATTTTATTATTTCAAATCGAAATTTCGTTTTATTTCGGGAAGTGTTAGTATAATATTTTCGTACCTGCAAGGTGCACAGTAGTGCAAAAGCAAAGTTGCTAATTTTTTTCGTTTATTTTTGATTTTACAATGACTGAATCAAATGTTGAGTTTATAGCATTAGTTCATAGAAGGAATTGCTTAGAAAGGGAGCTAGATATAATAGTTCAGCTCGGCATGGAAGCAAGTACTAACCACGATGCCTATCGTAAATTTATGGTTTCGTGCCACAGTCTAAACCGTTTAGAAGACCAATTTGAAAACGTTCAGACTGCGATTGAGAAGTTAGAACTTGAAGATAAAAAATCACAGTGTCTGGATGGGCACAGGGATATTCGATTAGCATGGGGTGATTTAATTCGCGAGATATTATCGATTAAATTTGAATTAGATGAGCATTCGAAATCGCTACAACTTCAGAATCAAACCGTTGAATCAAAATCGGAAGGTGTTGCAGTTCAGCTTCCACGCCTTGCTGTACCTACATTTTCTGGTGACTACAAACAATGGAATTCATTTAGTGATTTGTTTTTGTCCCTTATAGATAAAAACAAAGGTCTCTCAGATGTAGCGAAATATCAGTATTTAATTTCGTACGTTCGTGGCGATGCCAGTAAATTGTTAAAAGGACTGCCTATAACAGGTAGTAATTACAAGAAGGCATGGAATATTTTAGAATACAATTATAAAAATGATCGTCTGATAGCCATGCAACATATGGATTCGTTATACAGGTTACCCAATCTCACTGTTCCGTCGGCGTCTGGGCTTCGAACAATTCTTACAGGATTTTTAGAAAATATAGGCGCGTTAGAAGCCATGGGATTTCCTATTGATAAATGGGATTTTTTACTGTATTACATGCTATACAGAAAAATTGATTCGGATACTCGTCGTGATTTCGATAAATCAATTTCTACCAATCACATCCCTAAATTTCATGAACTACGAGAATTTTTAAATCGAGAAATGATTGCATGGGAAAACTCAAAACCAACCTCTCGTTCAAATTCAAACCATACCTATGCACCAGCGTCTCGTTCTTCATCTGCCTCGTCACTTATAGCTAGTGGCAACACTTCAGGTAACTCGATTAAGATTAGCAATTGCATATTATGCAGTCGAGGATCACATTCCTTGATATCGTGTCATTTGTTTAAAAGGAAAAAACCTTACGATCGCTTTGTTTTCGCGAAGGAAAATAAATTATGTCTTAGATGTTTAAAGCCCATGCACGATAACATAGATGCGTGTTCGAAGATTCGTTGCTCGATTTGTAGTGCTGCACATCATAATACATTGTTGCATTATGCTAGAGAGATCAAGGAGTCGGTCGAACCGAGGCAAGAGACACCTTCGGAGAAATATGATTCAGCTAATGTCGCTTCGTTGTGCTCGACGGAAGTACCTCAACAAAATAAAACCGTTTTGCTCTCAACTGCCGTAGTCATGATTCGCGACTCCCTCGGCAAATTTCATCGCGCTCGAGCCCTCGTCGATCCTGGCTCTGAAGCTTCATTTATTACTGACAGTCTTGTGTCACGTTTAGGACTGCCTCGTCAAAAGCAAGGTACTCCTATTCATGGAATTGGTGATCTCACCACTCGTTCGAAAGGCATGATTACAAGTGTTATTAAGTCACATCATGGGTCAGGGACAGAGCTCCAGTTTCGTGCCTTGGTCTTAAGCCACATCACTTCCAACAAACCGTCTCAACCTCTAAACTCGGAGTCATGGTCACATTTGAATCATATAATTCTTGCGGATCCCAATTTTAATGAGCCATCACCTGTAGAAATCCTCTTAGGAGGAGATCAATATGATGACATATTCGTTGGGGAAACTATTCGTGGACCCATTGGTACTCCCATAGCTATCTCTACTTCGCTTGGTTGGCTTCTCATTGGGAAAGTCGATCATAAATTCGTTCGTGATCGCAACAATATGCCAATTTCGTCTTTTATCGTCTCGGCTTGGGAGGAGAGTCTTGACAAATCCATTCGAAAGTTCTGGGAGATCGAATCCATTTCAGAAAAAACAGTTTTATCGGCTGACGATCAGCGGTGCGAAGAAATTTTCGTTCAAACGCACAAGAGACTGAAGTCAGGCAGATTCGTCGTTTCACTTCCATTTCGGGAAGATCAACCCTCTTTAGGAGAGTCTCGTTGTTTTGCATTGAAACGCTTGGTTTCAATGGAGCGTCGTTTTGCTCGTGACGAGCAGTTTCGTGAATTATATTTCGAATTCATGGATGATTATTTAAAATCTGGACACATGGAACTTGTATCAGGTGAAATTGAGGGCAATAATTATTTTATTCCTCATCATGGCGTGCTTCGGCCATCAAGCTCAACGACTAAGTTGAGAGTCGTCTTTGACGCGTCAGCCGTGACAACTCAAGGTGTTTCGTTGAACGATACTCAACTTATTGGACCCAAGCTACAAAAAGATGTAGGTGATTTGATTTGTAATTTTCGTCTTCACGAAGTCGCTTTTACAGCCGACATACGGCAGATGTATCGTCAAATTTTAGTATCTGACCAACATTCAAATTACCAACTGATTCTCTGGCGAACCAACCCCAATGATATGCCGCAGGTCTATCGTTTAAAAACTGTGACATATGGGTTGTCTTCATCCCCATTTCTCGCTATTCGCGTTCTCCAGCAGTTAGCTGAGTATCATCAGTCAGAGTTCCCTGAAGCTGCTGAGGTAATTCGGCGTTATACCTACATGGATGACGTCATCAGCGGGGCAAGTTCGGTAGATTCCGCTGTCGTTCTTCAAAATCAACTTTTTGATTTACTCAAAAAGGGTGGTTTCGAACTAAGGAAATGGTGTTCGAATAATCCAGAATTCCTGCAGCGTTTGCCTGATTCGGTAAAGGATATGGAATCGTCTACTGTTTCACTGGATGAAAATAATTCGGTCAAAGTCCTAGGCATGACTTGGCAGCCACTCAAAGACGTTTTTTCGTACAACGTCAAACCTCTGCACGACAAGGTAACGAAACGTGTAATTTTGTCTGAAACTGCACGCATTTTTGATCCTGTCGGTTTTTTATGTCCAGTCATCGTCGCTGCCAAGATTCTTATTCAAGAACTTTGGTTAGCTGGTGTTGACTGGGATGCGGAGGTCCCTGACAGTATTCGGCAGAAGTGGTTACGCATCGTGTCAGAATTCGCGGAACTTTCCAAAGTTCAAATACCTCGATTCATTCCAACTAAACCACATCATGTTCAACTGCATGGGTTTTCTGACAGTTCGGAAACAGCTTATTCTGCTGTTGTTTATTTGAGAATAGTTCATTCCGATCAACAGGTGAGTGTTCACATATTTACAGCAAAGTCCCGAGTTGCACCTTTAAAAAAACTTTCGGTGCCGAGGTTGGAGTTGTGTGGAGCATCTCTTCTTTCGTCATTGTTCGCATTTGTTCGTCATTCGCTTGAGTCTCAAGTGGCGATCAGCAATGAGTTCGCTTGGACGGACTCTAGTATCGTTCTATGCTGGTTACGTGCCGCTCCACACAACTGGTCGACTTATGTCGCAAACAGGGTCGTTGAGATTCAAAATATTATCTCTCCAGAGAAATGGAGACATGTTCGGTCGTCAGACAATCCAGCGGACTGTGCCTCTCGTGGCCTGTCACCTTCGCAAATTGTGAGTCATAACCTCTGGTGGTCAGGTCCCTCATGGTTACTACTTCCAGAAGACAAGTGGCCGGTTTCGTCAATAGACATTGAAAATAGCAAGGTGCCTGAACGTCGCGTCCAAAAAATTACTTCTCATTCGACAGAATGTCAGGAAGAACCTGCATTCTTGAATCGATTTTCATCGTTTCACAAGTTGACAAAAGTGATGTCTTATTGTCTTCGGTTCATTCGGAACTGTCGTTCCAAAACCAGAACATTTGGTCCCTTGACAGTCTCCGAAATTCGGGATACGTCGTTACGCCTGGTAGGTGTCGTTCAAAAATTCTGGTTCGCAGCTGATGTTCAGAATTTGGAGCATAAAAAGCCCTGTTCACCTCGGCTCCAGCGCCTGAGTCCATTCCTTGATGAGCTTGGGCTCATCAGGGTGGGCGGGCGGTTAGTGAACTCGGATGCTGATTTTCGAAAAAAACATCCGTTAGTTCTTCCCCCAGAAAGTGCATTTACTAGGTTGCTAATTGATTATTTTCATCAAACCAACTTGCATTCTGGTCTACAAGCTACTCTAGCGTTTATTGCTAGAAGTTACTGGATTGTTTCTGCAAGGCGAGTTGTAAAAAAACGGATATTTCTCTGCATGAAGTGCTATCGGCACCGTGCTATTCTTTTAGAGCCTAAGATGGCTGATTTACCTCAAGCTCGTGTTCAGCAAGTTAGACCTTTCGTCAAGGTAGCTGTTGATTACGCAGGACCAATCATGACTAAATCGGGAACTATTCGTAAAGCTAAAGTTGAAAAATCGTACATTTGCGTGTTCACGTGTCTCGCAACGCGTGCGTTACACGTGGAGCTCGTCTCAAACTTATCTACCGATGCATTTATGGCAGCGTTACGGCGTTTTATTAGTCGTCGAGGCATATGTTCTGACATTTTTAGCGACAACGGTAAAAATTTTGTCGGTGCTAATTCTGAATTGAAAGCGTTGTACAAGTTTATAGATGCTCAAACTACTTCTATTACTCATTCGTTACTTAAATTCAAAATCACTTGGCATTTTAATCCGCCTGCTGCGCCTCACTTCACGGGTATTGCAGAGGCGGCAGTAAAATCGATAAAGTCGCATCTTGTTCGAATTGTCGGTAGTACTATCCTCACATTCGAGGAAATGTCAACTGTATTGACACAGATCGAATGCACGCTGAATTCGCGGCCTCTGTGTCCGTTGAGCTCGGACCCGAACGATCTAGATGCGTTAACTCCGGCACATTTTCTTATAGGTGAACCGCTTAATGCCTTTTCGGAGCGTGATTTCACTGATATTAATATAAATCGTTTATCGCGATGGCAATTACTTCAACGCTTTATTCAAACTTTTTGGAAACGCTGGCACAGCGAATATTTGCATACACTGCAGCAGAGAAGTAAATGGACAAAGTCGATAGAGAACATTCGCATCGATACATTGGTGCTCATTAACGATCCCAACTTGCCCCCACTTCAGTGGAAGTTAGGTCGCGTTTCAGAAGTTCACCCGTCCAAAGATGGCGTCATCCGTTCTGTCACTCTGAAAACGCAATACGGGCATTTAAAGAGACCTGTTCACAGGCTATCCCCTTTACCATGTGTGGAATAACATAAAAAAAATTATATTAATTTAACAATTTATTCATTAAGTTCATTTTACTTTTTCATTTAATTTACTCTTTTTGTATTTATTGATTCTGCTTAAAATTACATTTTAACGGTGGGCGGTGTTCATTATTATCGTCGAATGTAAAAGTCATCGGACAAAATGTTAGTAGGTGCAAAAAGTCGGAGAATAATTTCTATTCCACCCGCATTTTGACAACCTGTTACTCGTGCTCTCGGCGCGTCATCGTCGCCCCACCGTCGACACAACTCGCTAGAACTGTTGATGTGCGCACGCGACATATTTCGATCTTCTTCATTTTCTTCATATTTTTAATTTCGAGTGATATTCCTACTGTGTCAAAGTGAAACGGGTACCCGTGTCGTCAGCTGCTACTCTGGAGCTCCAGGTTACGGATTCAGTACGAGAACGGGATCAAAGGTTGGTGGCATTTATTTTATTCTTCGATACACGTACCGAAAAGCATTTTGTCCGACTAGGTACGCCAAAACATACAGTCCACTATTTTATATTAAAAAATCCAGTCCCTATAGGTATTCCCATTCTGAACGATTTCGCGTTCAGACAGAGACGATGTAAGTATCACTTCTGACAAACGTCTTTCCTTCGCCCGCTTTTCGCTCCATGCGTGATGTGTGGCGAACAACGTCGGCCTCCGTGTTGAGGTACCACGGTTAGCTAGGGAAATAATTGTCCACCTCATCAGAGCCCCGCATTACTCGGTGAGGCTAGTACACATTTTACCACTTTGGAAGTGTCTCTCGCGCAAACTATTCAGTTTAGAAAAAAAATATATTAGAAACCTCTATATCATTTGACCTATCCATAGATACACGTATGGGTTTGATGAAAAAAAATATTTTGAGTTTCAGTTCTAAGTATCGGGAACCCCCAAAATTTATTGTTTCTTTTTCTATTTTTGTGTGAAAATCTTTATGCGGTTCACAGAATACATCTACTTACCAAGTTTCAACAGTATAGTTCTTATAGTTTCGGAATAAAGTGGCTGTGACATACGGACGGACAGACAGACAGACATGACGAATCCATAAGGGTTCCGTTTTTTGCCATTTGGCTACGGAACCCTAAAAATGACAAAAGCCGTGACCGACGTACTCTATCCAACGTCATGTTCTGTAGGTAAAATTGGCAGAGAGAAGTGAATGTCGCTTCTTTACGTAGCAAAGTCAGCATTCTTTGGGCAGACAGAGAAATTTGCTGTTCGTTTCGGTCAGACGTGCGAAACGGCATGGAAACAGCCAGGCTTAAGTAAAACTTGTTCATTCAATTAACATACTTAACTGAGTCATTCGCTGACAAACGAATGCATGATTTAGTGAATGACTTCATAAAAATCATGTAATGTTTTCTTTCCGTCAGATTCACATTATACTAGACGTGCTCGCGGCTTCGCTCGCGTGGTCTACAGAATTATGTTTTTTTTTTGGACATTTCACACTCGGCCACATGATCCCAAACTAGGCAGAGCCTGTAATATGGGTATCAGGCAGCTGATATACATACATAGTGACACAGTATATAAATAACATCCAGTCACAAGGCAAACACAAGTGCTCATCACACGAATGTTTGCCCTGGGCGGGATTCGAACCCGCGACCCCGAGTTTACAGGCAGGTGTACTACCGACTAGGCTACGGGGCCGACGACGGTTACTCCATACGTAATACAGACACAGGCTTTAATATATATATATGCATATGTATGTCATTCTCACGCCTTGGACCCAGAGGGGTAGGCAGAGACGATGTATCGCCATTTTTCGCAATCCTGGCAAACCTCACAGCATCACTCACATTCATCAACCTTGCTTTTACGGACACCAGCTTATTTAAATCATGAATTAAATCAAATGATTTTTTCAATAAAAATCAGTAATTTAATCAAGTATCTTTAATTTACATCTTAGATAGAATTACACTTAAAAATTAAGGGTCTTAGAATAAGTAAATCACATGTACATAACTCTCTAACTCTGCATCTGCTAAATCAATATCATTATTCAAAGTCAAAGTCAAAATCATTTTTTGCATATGAGTACACTTGGTACATTTATACATGTCATTTTTTTTATCGACCACCGCTTCCTAGGTGTTAGCGCTGTGAAGAAGAAACGGCGCAACAAACTTTACGCAACACATATTTTAAAAATCAAGTTTGCACACAATTAATAAAGATTTTGCGAAGCTGAATTAACATTAGTACCAGACATCTTTGTCATTCAAATAATCGTTTATTTTATAATAGGCTTTCTTACAAAGTTGTTTTTTAATGTGAATCTTAAACTTTCTGTCCGTCATATTTAAGATTTCCTCTGGTAGTTTGTTGTAGAAGCGTATACATTGCCCCGTGAACGATTTACTGACCTTAATTAGTCATAACTTTGGTAAAACAAGTTTATTTTTATTTCTTGTATTATAACTATTATTGTCACAGTGCCTCAAAAAAAGAGATACATTTTTTCTGACATATAATTTATTTATTATAATATTTAAACAAAAAAACTAATTTTCCGGCTTTTCTGTTCCCAATCTATTCCATAATTGAGTGTGAACAATGACAAATGTAGAAAAAACTCTTTCAACTGAAATTGAAGACGCTATCGCCCCAGTTAAAAATCAAACTATATCATAAAATGAAAAATAAAATATTACGATTTTCTAAAAAAAAACATGGTGTTTTTTCAACCCTGTTTGTCAGTATTCATTATTCTGTGCTACAATCTATTAAGCGTGAACCACAATGTTATTATTTGTTTGTCAGTCTGCCCATTGGTCTCAATTACTGTACAACGCAGTTGATTTTATCCAATTGTCTCGTCGTTAATTCTCGGCGGCATGCCGACTACCAGAACGTTACTTGGTTTATGTTATATGGGGATTTCACGATGTATTTTACATTGCTAGAGTCCACTGCTGGACACAGGCCTCTCCCAAGGCGCGCCACTGAACCCGATCCTCGGCTCTTCTCATCCAGTCTCTGCCAGCCGCCTTACGCAGATCGTCGCTCCATCTGGCCAGGGCGTCCTACATTATACCCGTAATCGGTTCTCCGACAGATGTGACCAGACCACTATCACTTCAGCGTACTGATTCTTTGACCTATGACTATGGAGAGGACTACGCTCAGGGTTTCTTTGAAGGATAAATAACGCTCACGCCGTTGTCCTAGAGATCGATAGGCAGAGACGATTTCTCGTCGCGCGATCCTGATAATCGTCGCAAAGAGACTTTCCTTTGCTCGTTTTTCGCTCTGTGATACCACTTGGCGTGATGTGTGGCGAACAACATCGCCGCCTCCGTGTGGTACCACGGTTAGCTAGGGACATACTTGTCCACCTCGTCAGAGCCCCGCATGACTCGGTAAGGCTAATAGTCCCCGGAGGTCGCCCAGCTCCGGGATGTCGGCACGCTTACGACCAGGCTAGCCCCTGGACACGCTTCCATCGGCACGGCTGACCCTGGATTGGCGGACGGCATTGGTACATTGTTATTTATTATTAATGCTTTTTTGTCACGCCACCATAATATGATTGCTTTTTATGAATTCCTTAGTGGTTATTGTGTTTCAGTATTATGTACATATATATCTACGCAAAGAGTATAATCACTGTAACCAAAATAGATGTAATTTGTTTGTGTCGTGTGGTTTCCGGTAGAGTAGAATAGGACCACTCCAACTCTTCCCGTGGATGTCGTACAAGGCGACTAAGGGAATACATTGTAAAACATCAATCAGGCTCCCCAACCCGTCTGGCCAGCGCGGGGAGTGTAGGCCAAATCCTCCGTCTGTCTCCGGCAGATGAGAGAGGGTTGTGCTCCTGCAGTGGAGACAAAAATAACGTGATGATGATGTTTGTTCTTCAAGGTTACATTTTGGAGAGTGTGCCCAGAAATTACTCGATTTGATTCCCCCATCCACCTTCCATCACCTGACTTCCAGCGGAGGAGAGGGACTTCATCCTTATGTAGTAGACATACGACGCTTTCGCACGAAGCGTTTTGCTTCCTCTTTCATAATGCGAACTGCTAAGGAATGGAACTCTCTGCCAGCTTGGGTATTTCCGGACAAGCACAATTTGGATCTTTTTAAAAGGTCCTCTTTCGGAGTGAATAGGTATCTTCTGGGTAAGCGCGCTCCATCTTAGGCCTCATCGTTACTTACCATCAGGTGAGATTGGGGTCAAGCGCAAACCCATTTAACAATAAAAAAAAAGCGACAAGGCGACTAAGGGTTTATGTATGTATGTATGTAAACGCTTTATTGTACCAAAAAGAACAACAACAACAATAATAAAATAGAAATTAAACTGGGTTTACGCCAGGGACGGGCAACAACGTTCTCATGTGTATATTAAGACCATTACTGCGATCACCAATCCACCTGACAAGCGTGGTATCTTTGGGTAAGCGCGTTCCACCTTAGGCCTCGTCATCACTTAGCATGTGATTTTGAAGTTAAGCCATGAATAATAAAAAAAATAGCAAATTGGGAATCACGAAACAAATCTACGTCGAAGTACAGTGTCAGATGTGACCAGCCCACTGCCACTTCAACATAATTCGTATATAATTTAAGAGCAATATGATTCTGATTCTGACGGATCCTGAATCCTCTCATCGCGACGCCGCGAATGTTTGTCATGTATCACAATTTATTATCGCCATATGCCGTTCTCGTTATTACTCCTACCGTAGGTACTTGCCTATACAAATAATTAAAGAATCGCAGTCAACGTAATAAAATCACACGTTTTATCATAATAACTTTTTATTTCCCAGCCATCTTTTAGATTACTGCTGTCATAAACTCCGTCTGGGTAAAGGAGCATAACATAAACTACGTGGCATGTTAAAGGGGGTCCGCTAAAGTGCTACCCGATTCTGGGCAACATAATATTTTTATTTTTTTTATTCACGGTTTGCTCATACAGTTTACTTCCAAACTTCAGAGAGCCGTGCCGAGGATTTTTATTTTCATCTCCATAATGACTTTAAATCAAAACAACAACCTATTGACAGAGAATACTAAATATCACTACGTAAAGAAGTGACACTCACCTCCGCCATTAGTTTAACGTCGGCTCCCGCGAGAGAGAGAGAGAGCGATAACGTTATGTTGTTGACGTATAACGCTGTCCCTCTCTCGATGGACTATGTTCGTGCGCTGGATACGCTGAACTTACGCCTGAACTAAAGTAGGTAATTACCGGAATCCGTTCGCTTGTGTGGAGTGCAGGGGTTATGCTATTGATATGTTGGGGAACAGGCCTGCCGTACGTCACTGCGTGATGATAAATGACCAAGTTCATTCTAATTTTAACATTATTGTCATTTGATAAGGTGCTAGAACTGCCCACTTTATTCGGAATGGGATTACTCTCCACCACGCTAGCTCAGTGCGCGTTGGTGGACTTTCAAATGCCTTTTAGAAGCAGTAGGTTCACCCGAAAATCACGACCAGCTAAATGGGGGTAGCGAGGGGTCGAAAAGGGGTCTAAACGTATCACGTAGTTTATGCATGCTCCTTAAGCCAAACACTCGGCGTTCAGCCAACAGCCGACGGGACTCGCCCGTGATGACGCAATCCTAATTTATTTTCAGATTTAGAACATTGTTATTTAAACCGGTGTAAAGCGGTTAATACGTCTAATTGCTAGGATTAACATTAGAATTAATGAATGGAAAGGTTTCGTTCATAAGGTTTATTTTTGCACGCTTTAATTCTGTGATGTAGGCAGAGACGTTTTTATGAGGATTTGTTGTTTTACTTAATCCCTTAAAAGTATATAAATAAGGGGATAATGGACACGATTCGGAAGATAAGATGGTTGCTATCCCTGTCACACAGTATTATGAAGATAAAGACGCAATATATGTTTACGTAATATGTATTTTCAAACTTTATTAAAAGTACATTTCTTTATCAAATTTGGTACTAAACGCATTTTACTTGTCCTTGCGGTTACTCTAAGGTTGCCGTGTGGTTTCCGGAAGAGTAGAATAGGACCACTCCAACTCTTCCCGTGAATGTCGTACAAGGCGACTAAGGGAATACATTATAAAACATCAATCAGGCCTCCCCAACCCGTCTGGCCAGCGCGGGGAGTGTAGGCCAAATCCTCCGTCTGTCTCCGGCAGGTGAGAGAGGGTTGTGCTCCTGCAGTGGAGACCAAATTAACCTGATGATGATGAAGGTTAACTGGAAGAGATCCCTAAGTGGTATACTCCCCTTTGTACACAGTTAAATTCCTATTTTATCATTGTTGTTGTTGTTATTTTTGGTACAATAAAGCGTTTACATACATACGCAACTAATTTTAGTGCTGTCAAATTTCAAATGTGTGCTTCACAATCAGGCCTAATATCTAGCGTTGCCAGATGGTCGGGATTCGTCTGGATTCCCTAGACATTTTAAATGATCTCCAGACTCCCGACAAATCTTAAAATGTCCAGAAGTCAAAAGTCAAGTCAAAATCATTTATTGCATATGAGTACACTTGGTACATTTATACACGTAATTTTTTATCGACTACCGCTTTTTAGGTGTTAGCGCTGTGGAGAAGAAACGGCGCAACAAACTTCACGCAACACATCTATTAAAAATCAAGTTTGCATACAATTAATAAAGATTTTGCGAAGCTGAATTAACATTAGTACCAGGCATCTTTGTCATTCAAATAATCGTTTATTTTATAATAGGCTTTCTTACAAAGTTGTTTTTTAATGTGAATCTTAAACTTTCTGTCCGTCATATTTAAGATTTCCTCAGACAAACAGGTTCTCCAAAAGTTCTCTAGGAAACTATCATTTGAAATTCCCGCACGCTTTCACGTTTACTCTATTTTCGAATGGAACGGTAGAGTGGTGGCCGGGCGGGGGTCCGGGGCGGGTGGCGGTCGACGGCGGGCGCCGTTTTTATTTTTTACTACCTGTGCCCGCGGCTCCGCTTGCGTGGACTACAGGTTCCGCTCCCATTCCCACTTTCGCTCCCTATCCCACTTCCACTCATTTCATTTATTTAGCCAGAATTTATAGGTACATACATGATCATAAAAATACAACACGGTTCCAGTATAAATTTACCCAAGGGTGTAGCTTGCAATATTCTATAGATATTAAATATAAATATATAATGCCTAATAGTCAACGATCTCTATGTACTACTAGATGGAGCGTTCCAAACAATCGCTCTGTTCCATGCAAGTAGCCACAACTCTTTCACATTCACAATGAAACTTGTGTAGTTACTGCGCAGAACATTTAATTATTTACTAAATACTGACATTATTTAACCGTAGCGTCAATATTTAGTAATAATTAAATGCTCTGCGTAGTAACTGCACAAGTTTCATTGTGAATGTGAAAGAGTTGTGGCTACTTGCGTGGAACAGAGCGATTGTTTGGAACGCTCCATCTAGTAGTACATAGAGATCGTTGCTAATAGTACATTTTTCACTACAAAAGAAAGGTCTTGTTCACACAGTATGTCAGTTTAAAATCTCAACTTCCCAGACTCTCAATCCCATTCCCGCTCCCACTCTCTTTTCCCACGCCCACGCCCACTCCCACTCCCATTCCACTACCAGCTCCAAATGTAGTCCAAACTCATCGCAATCTGAATAGTAATACTTGCAATATAATATTTGCAATATATTGCATACTAACCTTATCTACTAATGTATTTGAAAACTAAATATGTCTATAACTTTTGATGGAGTTAGCCGATTGCAATGAAATAAAGACTAAATGTTAAATTAAATTAAGCCCCATGTTTTTTGTGAAAAGTCCAACAAAATCCGTTCAGTAGTTTTTATGTGATGCGTGCACAAACTCACAGACAAACAGATAAACAAACAAAAATTCCAAAAATGATTGAAATGTGTTCTATTACTTATCCTTAGACCCTTCTATTTTTTTTGCAAATATCTACAATGTACAGACACGCGATGTTTACGATTTTATTTATTAGATATTGATTTCTCCCGACAAAACTTTTCAAAATTCCTCCAGTAATTTTGGACTTCCGATCTAGCAACTCTACTAATACCAGAGAACTAATAAGCAATTTTGAACTCTGTAACGGGTCATCGTGTGAAATATTTTGATGAGCGTTTGGCGCCTAACTACGACAGCTAACCGCGAAACGCTTATCACAATGTCACATGCCCTTGACTTTGATATCTAATAAATAAAAACGTAAACTTCGCGTGTCTTACATTAAAGATATGTGCAAAAAAATGGGGGTTTAGACAAAAAATCCAATAATGATCGATTGTGATTGTTTGTGCACGCATCACTTAAAAACTACTGAACCGATTTAGACGGACTTTTCACATAAACATATTGCTTAATTCGGTGTAACATATAGGCTTTATTTCGTTGCAATCGGTCCAGTCAATCAACATTCTTAATGCAATGAGTGAGAACTACATTTTCAAGATAGGTCATGGTAGTGCAGGGGGAAAGTAGTGAGTAAAGTGGAGGGTGAGTGGTGGGGAAGGGGGTGAGGGGGGAAGGGGGGAGGTGTACATTAGTAGGTACACATATACAAAACAAAGTATAACATGCTCGGCGTTTAGATTACGATGACATTAGGACTAACTACATTTGGGAGTGGGAGTGAGATAGGGAATGGGATTGAGAGGTTGAGAGTCTGAGTGGGAGTGGAAGTGGGAAAGGGTCCTGGAGTGGGGTATTGGGATTGAGATTCGGATTCGGATGGGAATTGGGATTCAGTTTCAAATTCGGGTTCGGATTCGGATTTGGTTTCGGATTCGGATTGGGAGTCTGAGTGGGAATGGAAGTGGGACAGGGAGCGGAAGTGGGACAGGGAGCGGAAGTGGGAACGGGAGCGGAAGTGGGAACGGGAGCGGAAGTGGAAACGGGAGCGGATTCTGTAGTCCACGCGAGCGGAGCCGCTGGCACGGCTAGTTATCTACTAAAATTGTATCATCATTCGTTATTTGCCATTCCTAGGACATTCCCAATACCGAGAGAAAATATACAAATATGGCTTTATTTACAGTAAAATCAGGTCTGTCTCACTCCGAGCTTCAGGATGGGTATAAATAGGAAAACTGTGGTTTGAAAGAAGATGAAGTAACGAAGGTATAGAAATGTATGTTGCGTTGGTTTGGACATTTAGAGCGTATGAGTGAAAGAAGAGTGACAAAATTAATATACAGTGCGAATGTGGAAGGAACTACATGGATAGAATAGGATAGAATTAGTAACGTCCTCACAAAGGATGATGAATGTGAGTGAGGCTAGTGAGGTGTGTCAGGATCGCCTAAAGTGGCGATCCATCGTCACTGCCTACTCCTCTGGGACCAAAGCGTGAGCATTATGTATGTATTTATCATAACACACAACAAAGTTGCAGAGCACGTGCAGATGAGGTTGGTATCCCAATCGTTAGATGTTGTTGCGTCTGTCTGTTACTACAGAATAAAGTGTGTAATATTCGACGTACTACCCAACCCACTTGTTCAATGGTATGACGTCATGAAGCAATGACCGAGCTAATTCTATGCAAGGGCATTCCAGCGTGAATTTTTTGTTTAGTTTTACCACAGAATAAGTAACAGTAGAAGTACAGAAGCCGCATTCCCTAATCCATTTATGCTTGTTCAATCATCCTACACGCATAAAAGCAAGTCAACATTAAGCTATTCGCCCAGGTGCCCCGGCAATCGGGGTCGCGGTGCGCTGGTATTTTTTATACATACATAATGCTCACGCCTTGTTGCCAGAGGGGTAGGCTCTGCTCCCGAATACTTTCGTTCCCGTTTCCACGAGTTACCCAACGTCCCAACCCAACGTCCTAGACGTGCCTGCATCACCAAGACCCTCACCTATCCCAAATCCAACACCAAATTCTTTTTCAATTCCTTCACTGTGCGAGCGGCGCAGATGTGGAATAAACTGCCGACGGTCATTCGAGACAGTACGTCGGTGACATCCTTTAAAACTAAACTAAAAGAGCACTATCTGTCTGACTCTGTATAATATGGTATGTATGTATTTATGTAAGTATGTTTATTATAGTTATTATATATATATATATTATTTTGCCCCCCCTCGCTCTTACTGCCTTGTCTCACACCCTGTAAGGTTGGCCGGAAGAGATCTCTTTTAGAGATAAGCTCACCATTTAATACTGTATTTAGTTTTAAGATGTGCAGAAAATAAGAAAAGACGATGTATCGCAATTTTGCGCGATCCTGACACCTCACTCACATCTCATTCGCATCCATTTATCTTTCTTTGCATCTGTTTTTATTGCATCTCACTGCGGACCCCAGCCTTTTTGAGGACGTCACCAATTTGATCCTTGAATGTCCTCTAGCTGTAGGTCTAATCTCTCGTCACTCTTACGCTCTCACTTTCTTTCACTCATACGCTCTAAATTCAAATTCAAATAATTTATTATAAATTACCAGACACATAGATTTTTACAGTCATCCTTAAAATTGTATGATTACATCAATTGAGTACGATTAAAATATAAAAATTGACAGGACAATGCATATTAGAGCTCCCACACTAGACCATGCAGTCTGTAAATGTCCAAACCAACGCAACATACCCTTCTCTACCTTCGTTACTACACCTTCGCTCCAACCACGTTACACTTCTCGCGTATCGCTGTACTCCTCACTCTGCCACATAACTTATATCTTACTTCCTACTATAATATTATAAATGCGACAGTTTGGAAGTTTGGATGTTTGTTACTCAATTAGGCTTCAACCACTGGACGGATCGGGACGAAACTTGGCACACTTATAGGTAAGGTCCTGGAATAGGACATAGGATAGTTTTTATCCCGAAAAACATCCCATTCCTACGGGAAATGCATAATAATTTGTGATGTTAAGTGTTCACGCGGACGAAGTCGCGGGCAACAGCTAATTGTCAATAAATCCTCACGCTGATTTGGTATTAGTTGCCTGTATATAATCACAGAAATTTTATCAAGATAGAACGGTTGTAGCCATTTATTTACTTCTGTCTCACGCGCGCCGATTTTCGGACACAGCGCGCCCCTCCCGCGCAAACATTTATGCCTCGCGGTAACGTTTCTAGTGAGAAGATACAATTATGCTGTTAGAAACCGCGCAGTATGGCGCTTTTGCAGATTTATTGTCGATTTTTATCCGACCTTGACGAGGTGCGAAACGAGTAAACGTTTGATAGTTTTAGCAATATATTGCAAATATATTGATAAAACTATCAAACTACTTCACAATTCTATCTTGATAGGATTTCCATGGGTTCAACATAAAAACATGAGTGATGAATGCTCAAGACGCTGTCTAGAAATGAATTTTCTAAAAAATTAAATTGGTGGGCCCTCTGACGTTTAAGTTAATTTGTGATAATTTAATACCAAGTGTATTTTTAAATTTTTATTTCAATATTATATACTGACATAGATAGTATGTTATTATACTATGCCATTATTTAAATTGTTGACATTGTAATTTATACATTATTTTATTTTATGACGATCCCTTTTACCGTATTAGAATGACATGTAAAATAGAAATTTTAGATGTAAAAGTGAAATAAATAAATCTAATCTAATCTAATCTTTCGCAGGGAAAGTAGCAGGGCGAAAAGCGTGTATGTTAGTGCGGCTTCTGCCCCCATTAGGCGTAAAACACACACAAGCGACGTAAGGCGAAGGCACGTGGCAGGCGCAGCGCAGGCGTGGGATAGATACGGCGCAGACGCGATTTGAATTATATCAGAAGAGGCGTGGAACAGGCAAGAAACGTTCAGATGCGGCATTATACAGGCTGACTTTGGTGCGATAAGATGTCTTCGTAGTATACATATGTAGCATACCGTATCACAAGCGACGTGCTTCTTGCGTGACTCACGAGAACCGACTGCTAGCGACGCGGCGCAGGCAACGAAACGGCGTGTCTGCGCCGCGTCGCTTCAGTATAATTCAAAATCGTCGCCTGCATACATTTTGTATGAAATCGTTTTGAAGCGGCGCGCGCCTGCGCCACGCCTGTCCCATGCCTGCTGCCTTACGTCGCTTGTGTGTGTTTTAGGCCTTAGGGAGGCTTGCAAGGAAATCAGGTCAACCATTAATTTCGTGAAACCATTAATTTTGAGATATAGCGCTTTGTTCCGCACGCGATGTTTTTATTCGCCTCGTTGTATTGACCACAGTTTTTTTAGTACAACGATCTCTATGTACTACCAGATGGAGCGTTCCAAACAATCGCTCTCTTCCACGCAAGTAGCCACAACTCTTTCACATTCACTTTGAAACTTGTGCAGTTACTACTCAGAACATTTAATTATTTACTAAACATTGACATTATTTATTTAACCGTAGCGTCAATATTTAGTAATAGTTAAATGTTCTGCGTAGTAATTGCACAAGTTTCATTGTGAATGTGAAAGAGTTGTGGCTACTTGCGTGGAACAGCTCGATTGTTTGGAAGGCTCCATCTAGTAGTAGTACATAGAGATCGTTGTTTTATTAAATATTGTTTACCTGTGTTACTTTTATATTTTGGCATTCTGATATAAGTATACTTAGTTAAATCTAGTAAATAAAATAGTAAACTTCGCGTGTCTGTACATTGAAAATTCATGCAAAAAAATATGTATTTGGGGGATGAAGGATAAATAATAGAATACGCTAATATCATTTTTGGAATTTTCTGTTTGTTTGTGCACGCATCACGTGAAAACTACTGAACAAATTATGATTGAATTTTCAGAAAAACATAGGGCTTAATTTGTAGTAACATTTAGTGTTTATTTCATTCCAATCGGCTTACTCAACTAAGGTTTAGTATAAAACAAAAAAGTCTAATGCAAATTTCCATTTGACTGCTTAGGAGCGAGGGGTAAGGGGTAAAGATCGGAGGGGCCATGGAAGTATATAAGAAGGAAGAGGGGAGACAAGGGAATCCATAAATAAAAATACCAAACTACGATGTTCTTCTGTATTATGGGACCTGGATCAACTTGTAAAAAAACATCCCAATACTACGGGAAATCCTACTAATATTATAAACGCGAAAGTTTGTAAGTATCGATGGATGTTTGTTACTCTTTCACGTAAAAACTACTGAATGGATTTTAATGAAGCTTTACAATAATATAGCTTATACATCAGAATAACACATAGGCTACAGTTTATAAAGATATTGTGTGAATTGTCCAAAATATCAAGTAAGTAGGAAAAAATCTACTATCTGCGAGCTATTCTGGCGTGCGCTGCCAAAACCGCTAGAGTTACACATATGTAATGTATGATGGAAATGTTTATCTTAAATACGAGTAGTCCTACAAAAAAGCCCGCCACAGTATATATCTATATCTTATGTGTAAGCCATTATAGCCAAAATAGTGAACCCTAATATAAGCTACTCGAAATACTAATCCTGCGCAGACGAAGTCGCGGGCACCAGCTAGTACATAATAATTGGTGATGTTAAGTTATCCACGCGGCCGAAGTCGCGGGCAACAACTAGTTGATTATAAGCAATCTATGGTTGCTATGGAACTGTTTACCACTTAAACTGTAGATAAGTACTTATTAAATTATTGTACAAATATGGTAAATGAAATGTGTGTCGAGTGTTAATCCAAGTTTTATCAAACCTTCGATGTATACGCTGCACTAGAGACTTACCATATTAGAAACCAATCTTACTGATATCTAAAAGGATTTATTATAAACTAGCTGTGCCCGCGGCTACGCTCGCGTGGACTACAGAATGCTCCCGTTCCTCCCGCTGCCAGGTTAATATCTCAGGTTCTAAGTGGCGTATCAAGATGAAACACGCACCAGATGTTAAGTTAGACCTCCAGCAAGACAACTGTGGAAACTGCATTAAATTTCATTTAGTAGTTTGTAGTAGGACGACCTCCGTGGCGGAACGGGTAGCTCTCGGCCTGCCACGTCGGAGGTTGCGGGTTCGAATCCCGCTAGGGGCAAATGTTCGTATGATGAATATGAATGTTTGTACCCAAGTCTTGGATGTTTATATATTTATTTAAGTATGTCTATCCGTTATCTAGTAACCATACCACAGGCTCTGCCTAGTTTGGGACTGGATAATTGGTGTGAATGTCTGAGATATTAATTAATATTTATATTAATTAATTAATTAATTTAGTAGTTTTTGCGTGATGAGGTAACAAACATACATACAGACAGACAGACAAATTAAAAAAAAACAGTTATTGTGGCTTCTATTGGCCCTATAAAGACCCCTCATACATATTTTTCTACAATATCTCCCATGTACAGACATAGACCAGTTACAGTTCTATTATAAGTATAGATTCTATCATATCATCATCATCATCAGGTTATTTTTGTCTCCACTGCAGGAGCACAACCCTCTCTCATCTGCCGGAGACAGACGGAGGATTTGGCCTACACTCCCCGCGCTGGCCAGATGGATTGGGGAGGCCTGATTGATGTTTTATAATGTATTCCCTTAGTCGCCTTGTACGACATCCACGGGAAGAGTTGGAGTGGTCCTATTTTACTCTACCGGAAACCACACGGCAGATTCTACGACTGGAGCATATTTTAGTAGTTTGTCTGTCTGATTTAAATAAAACTATACACTTGCAAACCCTCTCCATAACTCGCTGTTTCCAGTTTTTTGTTTGCAGTTGACAAAAACACAAAAGTAGCAAGTGAATGACTCTTCATTTAGTAATAACGGTCTGTGTGTACGTTTGTCCATACACTTATATATACGAGTACTTACCTATTCAACAATGAGTAGGGAATAGTAATCATCAGTGTTAGTACGAGAGGCGACAACCAGTTTACCTACGTGATCTGATACCGCGACGAGATCAGTAATAAATACACGTTTGTCTTTTAAGAGTAAAATTATGTAGGTTCGTCTGCGATAATGAACAAATCAGCGTTCCAACTGGAAATATATAACGACGTGTGGGCAATAACATTGGTACAAACTCCATATTGGGTGGATCGGGCTTTCAGCGAATAGAACGTAATGAACTTGTACTCTAAGTAAACCAACAGTTTTGTTAGGTTGCGACGCGGGCCGTCTCCAGCACAAAAGTGTTCAGCTGAGACCCCCGGGTCAACCAAAACATCTCTGTCCACGTGCGCGAAGCAAGGGCCAATCACAATTTAGTATTGTGAAGTTATCCAATCGTGAGTAAGGAATATGCCAACCAAGCGAATGGAGGCCTACAAGGATAACTCAGTGTTGTTACACTAAAATAAAATCTCGATGGTTGCTGTTTGACAGATAGGTGTTGCTGCATAAAATAGCGAGTAGTGTTGACTTGTGAACATGAATGATTAATTCGATATGATGTCAACTAGCGCCACCAGGTTCACGCACATGTGTTTACTTGAAGGAAATTATGTTACGACTTAAACGGTATAAATAATCGTATCGATACTTCTAAAGTTTACTTAATTGTTATGATACAAGTAGTTGTGTGGCGAGTGTCACCCGTCCACATAGCCTTTCTAACGTTCTGTAGGCACAGACTACCTTTCTCTGCTATTCTCATCCTCTATAAAGACAATGCCGGCTTGATGAGTTTAAAGTAGGTACTCAGTATGTTGTTGGGCTTCCGAGGACCTTGCAGCTTATCAGGCATATTTTCCAGACGCTCTCGCATCCATAGTTGCTTGCTATATCTTGTGAAAGAGAGCCGCCTGTCCAAATTGAATGCCTTATATTGTGGCATTCGATTTGGTTACATAGTTCTTTAAGATTAAACTCCGTTGGAATTTATTTATAAAATTGTATGTCAATGAATGATTTGTTTTTGTTACAGGTCCAGAGAAAACGAGAGCAATGAACAAAAGACTACACTACTTAGTGAAAAGATGATAGAGAACTTTGACGTAACTGGAAACAGTATAGAAACTTTTGATCGTGAGGATGAAAGCAGAGAAACCCTCCTGAACGACTTGGCAGTTAACAGGAACGGCGCTGAAGCTGACGTCAATGACGTAATCATAGAGACGTTCCCGTACTTACCAAATAATGGTATCGGGAGACTGGTATCAGGATCACCTGTACCAGATATTGAAACCAATGACTTAATAAATACCAAATTTCGTAGAAAACGTCAAGTTGCTAATGAAACCACGGAAGCAGAAGTAAAGAACGATAACATGACAGAGAGTAGTTTAGGTAGTAAAACTGTATCGATTAACGATACTGTACCTAAAGAGTACAAAATGATTAAACTGATGGGTTTTAGAGTGGAAGAATCTGCTAAGGAACCGAAAATTGTCGATGGTGTGATACCAAGCGTGCTCAGAGATACTACGTTTACAATGAGACTTTTTGGAGAAGGTTTCACTAATGATACTGTTATTGCATTCACTCATTTCAGTCAGAAATATGGTGATGCCTGCACGCATTTATTGGAAGACGAATACAAGGTAATCTTTAACCGACTTCTTCTACAGATCAAAAATTATAGGAATATAAAAGTAGAATTTTGTAGAGGGACCCAAACCACTAAGACTGGAAGAATATTTTGGTATTCCATCCTTAGTATTAAAACTGCGAGCAACAGTCTGTGTTTTATATGTATCTCTTTGACTGGACTAAGATCTCCAGTGTAATCGATCAGTCAAGCCTTCTATTAGTGTTTAACTTGAGCGCCAGAGGTTGTGGCTTCGAGTTGGTTCTGTTCTGGGTGTTATATTTATGTAATTGTCCAGTACTCGTTTTATTCCTATAGCACAGGAGAAGATCCTGGTTTAGGATTGCACAAGTGTGTGTGATGATTAAATAGTAGATTATAATTGTACATTTTATGCCAATTGAAGGGCCATTTTATTTCCGTCTCTGAAACAAAATATAAATGCACAAGCTTTAATTTATTGATTTAAAAAAATTAATAAAATACATTACCGTTTTCAGTAATTCTTAGGTCTTAGTCAGGAACTATTGTATATTCTGGTTTCTAGTCGCAAATACCTGTGGTTTTCGTTAGCCAAATATTCGTACTTATGTATCTCGACTTTTTTGGGCCAATGAGTACAACTTTTGGCCACATTTAATGATATATTTAAAAATATTATTATCATTAAATTTCTACCTAGGTTATCCATATATGATAGTATGCTTAATTTTATCGCTAGAAACGATTGTTGATAAATATTCCTGAAAATCAGATGATGTAGTAACATATTTGTTTTCTTCTTAGGTATTATATGCAGACGACGACTCAGCACTTCTAGAATTGTCTGCCCCTGCACCGCTAAAAGACTATAAGTTCTACATCTGTGCTAAAAACACAACAAGCGACCAAGAATATATACACCAAGGACCTGACGAGTGGAAGATATTAGCCACACATAACAAACTGCTGCCTCTTTGGGCTTCATTGATCCTTATAGTCATTCTACTGATGCTTGCTTCTCTATTCTCTGGTCTTAACCTTGGTCTCATGGCATTAGACAGAACAGAGCTGAAGATCATAGCGAATACTGGTACAGAGAAGGAAAGGAAGTACGCTAGAGCTATAATGCCAGTCCGGTCTCATGGCAACTATCTTCTATGTACGATACTTCTGAGTAATGTGGCGGTGAACAGTACGTTTACTGTGATCCTGGATGATTTGACATCTGGCCTGGTGGCTGTGATAGGGTCTACGCTGGCTATAGTGTTTATTGCTGAGATTACGCCTCAGGCGATTTGTGCAAGGCACGGGTTGTTTATAGGTGCCAAGAGTATTTGGATCATGAAGGTTAGTAGTGTCTTTTAACTCCTATGTCTGTATTGCTATTTATCATAACTATTTGCTCTTGATTAATACTTTTGATTGTAGATTTTAATTTAACTATTTCTCTACGACCATAATGGTTTTTTTATGGCAATCGCACTTGCATTTGCCAGCGTCACGTCTAGAAGATAATAAAATAATAAAAAAAATTTAATTAAACAAATAAGCCGAAATCCTAAAACAAGGTAATTAAAAATATAAGAATAATGTTTTCTGATGAAAATTAAACCTGATTTTAGGAATGTCAAATGAGACCCCATCCATCCTTCCTAAAGCTTACTGTAAATAATGTCTCGAAAAAAAACCAAGGGCATCAACAATCGCATAACAGTTCTCTATATTTTAAACTTCTTCTTTTGATCTAGTGATTGTATCTTCTTTGAGAACATTAGACATTTTCTCTAAAATCTGGGTTCTTCTTAATTTTTATAACAGATTGTGATGGGTATTTGCGCTCCGCTCGCCTGGCCTACCAGTAAACTTTTGGACTATTTCCTGGGAGAAGAGATTGGTACACATTACAACAGGGAGAGACTGAAGGAGCTTGTCAAGGTATGTGTATGTATTCATGTCAATTTAACGGAATTCTAATTATTGTTATGATTAATATTAATTAATATATGTGTTGGAAAATTCATGCGCTACCACAGATCGACTGTAGGTGTCTTTCGAACAGTTTTAGAATGAACAAATTTAAGAAATCAGTTCAATTCAAATATTTTTTGTTGTGCACCAAAACATATACATTTTTATATGTTTCAATTAACGTTATTAATTATTATATGTTATTTTAAAAGACCTATTCCGTTGGCTTCAAGAAAAATCTGAAGGTACTCATAATTCAGACCTGTATTTTAGTTACATGATATGATAGTTACATGAAGTTACATCTCGAAATTATCATATTTTTTGTCGCTATGTACGACATCAGCCGACATACGTCCACTGCTGAACATAAGCCTCCCACAGAGAATGCCACTTTTGGTAGGCTGTCCGTTGGGGGAATGAGGATTAACGAGTATTTTTGTTTTGAGTGTAGTATTGTAGTACATGAAAAATCCTAAAAATCGGTGTAATTATTTTTTACATATAACCAAAAATGATCTTACAGCAATCAAATGAATGCACTTATCTTTAATACTCAATAACTTTGTATCTACTGGTCCGATTTAAATAATTTCAAAAATCATAATCAACGCCGTACAGTACAGAATTAACGAATATACTGTAGCGTTATCGGTAACCTCATTGAGATAAACACAACGCCTGGCAGACGGAATGTTGATCGTAGTACACAGAACGCTGCTGCCCGTCCGTACTGAGACGGACATTTCTGTATTTGATACTTCCAAAATTTAAGTTAAATTCCTATTTAATTGAAATGTAGTTTTTTTATCAAATAAAATCTGCCAGAGCGGTATCAGATGACGTGGGTATACTGCCTTGCCTCTCGTACTATAAAATTATCATGTGATTTAATAATTATTATAAATATAAATAAATATATATATCTCAGACATTCACACCAATTAATTATCCAGACCCAAACTAGGCAGTCTATTATAGAAATTACTTATTATAGAAATTGATTTAAACACATCATATTATTATGGTCTATTTTTGCCTACAGAATAATTAAGAGAGACAGTGCAGTAAGTGTCGTAAGAATTTTCCAACGATATTGCATTCCAAATAGTTATTTGAAAACAAACGCATTTACAGCTCGAAAACAAAACAAATAATAGACGGTGTTCCTACGTGGTCCGCAAAATTTACATGGTAATACAAACTTGTTTTTGCTGCTGGTGACCCTTTCGTGTACATGTTACCGAGAAGGAAATAGGGTTGGTTTTCGCATGACTATTGGTTTGGAATGAAATTATAACAGTGTGTCGATTGAATAACTAATACGATTTAATCGACTAATTTGCCTAACAAATTGATAATAACGCCATCTAGTGCTTGCTTTTCTGCAGGTGTAGGGCTTCCTTACTTGAATCCACGTGGTCAGATCTGAGCGACACGCCCTTGGTCAGGTCTCGCGGCCCCGATTGCCGGGGCCAACCGGTTTTACGTCGCGAGACCGAAGTGACGCAATTGAGTAAAATCCCGCGCCGCCGCTCCACAATCCGAAAGCGTAAACCTAGTGCTAGGCGAATCACAATGTACTACTAGATGGAGCGTCACAAACAATCGCTTTGTTCCACGCAACTCGGTTACATTCACAATGAAACTTGTGCAGTACTACGCATAACATTTAATTATTACTAAATATTGACGCTACGGTTAAATAGCGTCAATATTTAGTAAATAATTAAAAGTTCTGCGCAGTAACTTCACAAGTTTCAAAGTGAATATGAACGAGTTGCGGCTCCTTGCGTGGAACAGAGCGATTGTTTGGAACGCTCCATCTACAGTAGTATGTACATAGAGATCGTTGCCTACAACTGACTGTCAATGTTGCGTGATTTAAAGGTTCAGCGTAACATTGAAGTTCTTCCATGCGCGTAGGGTTCAATTTCGCGAGCATTGAATTTTGTTGGTAAGTTTGGCTGAACGTAAAATAAAATAAAGATTAGATCAACATACGTTCTTAAAATTCCACTCATGATTTAATACTTAAGTTAAATCAGTGATCGAGTGTCGATATAGTAACCTACCTATAGATAAAATGATGTTCATGTTTTGACATACTTATGTTGATAAAATTGGTACCTATCGAGATATATAAATGAAGATACCGCTTTGGTTGTGATGCCAAATGCGATAAAACGTCTATAGCTTAATCGAAATCTGTTTAAATATGATTAGGTTGTGAATGTTTTCAACAAAGTTAAAATGTCAATTGTGTGTGAAGAACATAATATCTAGAATAGAAATAAAAAGCGTCCTAGCCATCTAAGGGAACGTACCGATACTACGTGACACGAGGGGGGGTCTTCAAAATACTACGCTTGGTCACAGGGGGGGTCTTCAAAAAACTTCGTGACACGATCAGGTCTTCAAAATACTACACTTGGTCACAGGGGGGGTCTTCAAATTACTACGCTTGGTCACAGGGGGGGGTCTTCAAAATACTGCGCTTGGTCACACGGGGGGTGGGGGGGGGGGGGGGGGGAGGGGGGCAGGTTTTCGTCACTTAGTCAATATTCTCTAGGGAAATCTCGCGTATTTTCGAGCTATATTCAAATATAGCGCCTTTTAAACACAGTTGGCAATACGGACGTCAGCTGTTTGAAAAAGTGACAGTTTTTTCTTCTTGATAAAAAATTTTTCACTTGTAATTATAGGAATGCACGCACTCTTGGCGTCACGCGGCAAGCACCGTATTAATAAAGACAAATATGAGCAATTTTTTTTATATTTATTAAACTTTCTGTTTGCAAAATTGGTTTAAAACCATATTTATGCATTACTACGTCAAAACTAGAGGGAGAGGGGGGGTCTTGGCATATACTTTAAAAAAAATGGCACACGTCGTTTGGGTACGTTCCCTAAGATAAATCTCCTACCTGCCCCGATATGTACAACCGGGATACAATAATATGTACGGAAGCCGAACAAACGAAAGCATCTTGCAGCTAATTCTAAACGAATCACCAAAAACAGAGGGGCAATGCGCGAAGAGTAAAACGGGTACTTTCTGGTGAGCAGCAATGCGACCTAGATAGTCTCCATTCAAGTACCTCTTTTAACATCAAAATAGGTTAGGTTTGGTATAGGTAGCGATCAACCATCCTAAAAATAAACCTATTGGTTTCATTAAAAAAAAAGTGTATAAAATTAAAGTACCTACATATTTACAGTTATTATTATATTCTTTATTGCACATAAATTTTACAAAAAAAGAGATCTCTATAAGAGATCTCTTCCAGCCAACCTTCAATGCCTGGCTATGCTACTACCGCAGGCTTCGTGAAATCGATGAATCTTTTGCAAGTATAAACGCACTGTTAATATTGTTTCAGTATCTCAGTATCACATTTAGAAATCATTCAGATAAAAAAACAGGTCTTTTAAAAAAAAGTTGATGACCTTAATGCGATGTTTCTCAAAGGTATGCTCGCTACTCGCGGCGGGGAGCGGCGGCTAGCGGAGGGGGCATTGGCCCCTCCACCAGGTGACAAACTACCTTGGACATGGACCTTGGCAAGGAACCTATACCTTTTCTACCCAAATTTTTACCCCTGTCGGGGGGGAGGGGGCTGGCCCCTGGCGATTCTCTTGATGATAGCTCTATGATTGTGTCTTACAATCCTCAATCTTCCACCAGGTGACGAACCACGTCAACGACCTTGACAAGGAAGAGGTGAACATCATCTCTGGCGCTTTGGATCTTCGCAAAAAGAAGGTGAAAGATGTCATGACGAAACTGAAGGACTGCTTTATGCTGCCCACGGAGAGCGTGTTGGACTTCGAAACTATGACTGAGATCGTCAAGTCCGGTAAGTGGTTGACTAGGTGTGCCTGCGGCTCCGCTGGCGAGGACTACAGCTCCGAAAACAAGCCTGCTGAATATAGACCTTCCCAATAGAATGCCACTTTTGGTGGGCTGTCCATTAGGGGATTTGCCATAATCAGCACGCTTGGGCAGGCAGGTTGGTGATCGCAGTAATGATCTTACTATAAACAGGAGGGCATTCCCGCCTCCTCACCATTCTCCCCCCGCAGCTCCTCTAAGCGAGGATCAACGGAGGTAACTGCAAAGACACCTACCAGTGAAGGTAGGGCAAGTCCCAGGTCATGAACGCTACCTTGGGCCCCAGAAAAATTTAATTAAAGAAGTAAAGAGTCAAAGTAGGAAGAGAGTTCCCACTTCCCACATATACACAGGAGGGCAGACGAGTTCTGGGTGTGTTCTGGGAGTGAGTTCTGGGAGTGGAGACCGCTGATCGATACTCGCAGGGTAGGACGCCCCTCTGGCAAGTGGATCGATGACCTGAATAAGGTGCCCGGTAGCGGCTGGATGCGGAGGGCGGAGGACCGGCTGTTGTGGCGTTCATTAGGGAAGGTCTCCATACATTTGAATAACTTTTGATTGAATATAGCTATTTATCGCGTTAGGGACGTTCGAGTGACGTAGGCCTGCCTTAATAAGGAGTACGATAGGCCTGAAGCTACTCCTTAAAAGGGTGTTTTCAACTTTTAATTGAGTATAGGTACTTATTACGGCAGTGACGTTCGAGTGACGTTGAGTGAGAGGAGAGCCTGGTGATTTGTCAAGCAGGTTTCTACCTAGTACAGACACCGGTCTCTCGCAAAGGTTCTTATGGTTTTAAGACTGTATTTCGCTCGCCTGCCTTAAGCGCGGAGTGCGACAGGCCTGGTGCTACTCTTCAAAAGGGTGGTTTTCAGTTTGTTTTTCTACTCCTCAGGCTACTCCCGCATCCCGGTGTATGAGGGGCAGCGCGGCAACATAGTGACGGTGCTGTTCATCAAGGACCTGGCGTTCGTGGACCCTGATGACAACACGCCGCTGCGTACGCTCTGCCAGTACTATCAGAACCCGTGCAACTTTGTCTTCGAGGACGTCACGCTCGACGTCATGCTGAAGCAGTTTAAGGAAGGTCAGTTGCTGTCAACACTCGAGGTTCTTGTAAAGAGGTCTTCTAAGAACTGTGACCACCAAACCGCTGCCGTAACATGTTTGAGGCTTTGTAACTTCGTAGCTAATGAGCTTTCGGGCACGACGCTCAAACGCAGAAGCACTAATCTGTCTGTACGCGTGTGGGCGCCTAAACTATCGAGAGAGAGAGAGAGAGAGAGTGAGGGAGAGAGAGAGGGAGAGAGAGAGGGAGAGAGAGGGAGAGAGAGAGAGGGAGAGAGAGAGAGGGAGAGAGAGAGAGGGAGAGAGAGAGAGGGAGAGAGAGAGAGGGAGAGAGAGAGGGAGGGAGAGAGGGAGGGAGAGGGAGAGATAGGGGGAGAGGGTGAGGGAGAGGGAGGGGGAGGGGTGAGGGAGAGAGAGAGAGGGAAAGAGAGAGAGAGAGAACGTTATACGTCAACACAAAGGTGTCTCTCTTTCTAAGGCACCCGTAGTACAATTGCGTGCTTTATTTTGCAGGCGACTACGTTAAAGGCGAGTGTCGCTGATTAACATAGTAATATTTAGTATTCTTTGTCCACATATTAAGTTAATTACTACGATCACCATTCCGCCTGCCACGCGTGGTGATTATGGCAAATCCCCCAATGGACAGCTGAACTTACGTGGCATTTTATTGGGGAGGCTTGTGTTCACGCATCTCACCTGATGATACAAAACTGAACAAGCCCACTTCAGTCGAAACCTTGTACAATTATAAATATCGTATCACAGTGACCTCAATGTCACTCCACTCAGATATGTAAATACCTACGTTAATATGTTGGTAGGTGATTTCATTAATGATGAAATGGGATATCGTCGTTAATGAAAAAGGTCGGATGTAAAACTAACTCAAGTTTTCAAGTACTGCCCAACGAAACAAAATGATAGTAGAGCAACGATCTCTATGTACTACTAGATGGAGCGTTCCAAACAATCGCTATGTTCCACGCAAGTAGCCACAACTCTTTCACCTTCACAATGAAACTTGTGCAGTTACTACGCAGAACATTTAATTATTACTAAGTATTGACGCTACGGTTAAATAATGTCAATATTTAGTAAATAATTAAATGTTATGCGTAGTAACTGCACAAGTTTCAAAGTGAATGTGAAAGAGTAGTGGCTACTGTTAATGATATCCAAATTATTATTTATAAATATTGTATCTCTTTTGATAAAAAATATAAAAATAAAATATATCTTTATTTTATCTACACAAAGGTTACAGATAAAGAAAAAAAAAACAAGAGCAACCATAAAATAATAAAAATACCTTTGCGAGAGACTGGTGTCTGTACTAGGTAGACACCTGTATGACAAATCACCAGGCTCTCTCTCTCTCTCTCAATAAAGGGCGAAACTTATTTATAACGTAAACAAAAAATTTTTTTTATTATAAGTAAAATAAAAACAGCAAATAGGTACAAATAAAAAACATGCTTGCGAATGTGTGTGTGAAGGTTTTGTGTGTGTGGGTGTGTGTGATGGGGTGTGTGTTTGTGTGCGTGGGGGAGATTTTGTGTGTGTATGCGTGTGTGTAATGGTTGTATACATGCATTGATGTTATAATAAATTATAAGTAGAAAAATTGTTAGTCTTGTTAGGATATGACAGATAAAAGGTTCTCTGTGCTGTCATAATCAAGCCTTTGGAGCCACTGTGCGACTGTGGGAATATATAGAAAGGGATTTGTTAATATTGTGTGCAGACGGCATGTTTTAATCTCCTTGTTTCAAGAAAGGTGGGGTCGTAGTTGAGTTGTGAGTGTTGCTGGAGGACAATGTATAACTGTCGAACCGTTAACACTTCGCGTCGCTTGTAGAGATCGACTGTAGGGAAAAGAAAAGGAAGAAAGGAGCCCACCTTGAGTACTGCACGCTGAGCGCGTTCGAGTTGAATGAGCGTATTTTTGGGAGCACCACCCCAGGAGGTAATGCTATAAGTTAGTATAGATTGACAGAGCGCATAGTATACTGTTTTGATAATTTTGGATAACTACAAGAAAGGCTTTAGAGGTACATAAATTTGTGTTTCCTTCAATATTTATCTGACATAATGGATTTAAGTGATGATCTACAGCTACATTTAAGAGATACTTTAAACAGCTATTTTCTAAAACTTTGAGGCCCCGTCGTCGGCACGGGTTAAAGTTAGCGTAGGTAGTTGAAATTCTGTATTTGGGTAACTAGTAGACTAATAAACACAATAAGGGGGTATGCGTTACAATAACTAAAAAAAAAAAATCGACCATATAAGGGACACCTTAGTGTATACTTTGTTGTAATGTGGGTTATTGGTGAAGTAACGACGTTACTTTTGTAATCGATCTTGGACATATTGATAACTCTAAAATGGTTTGTTAGTGACTATTATTTTACTAACAAAATCCTAAAATAGAAGAAGACATCAGTCCGTCTCATCGTAAGAGTTTTCGCCGGCCACCTCGATGTAAGGCACCTCCTGCATAAGATGGGACTGTCAGAGACTGTCAAGTGTAGAGCCTGTGGAGAGGACAGCGACACTGTGAGGCACCTGCTGTGTGAATGCAATGCACTGGTGATCTTTCCAGGGTTCCTTTTTTTCTTTTGAGCTACGTACGCAACCCTAAAAAGAAATCTCGTCGGGCGGTCTCGGAAACAGGCGCCATAAACAATTTTTTTATGTTCTCTAATCTATCCAATTCGGCAAAGAACGAAAATAAACAGCCTCAAACATAAAAGAATTTCTAAAGAACTCACTTGCACGATACGCGTCGTATCAATCGGTATCTATAGTATAAAAATTATAAATAAAACGTCTGCCTGTCTCGTGTATCAAGTAAATTGGCAACCTTGTAACACTGGCAGCTAAAATTCCACGGTATGTTTTGGCAGACGTTTTTGAAGATGTACTCTGCGTTCTTCATACATAGGTATAAATCGAGATTAGTTTTTTTTTGGATTTACCTGATTGGATTATACTGCTATTGTTAGTATGGCAATTAGAATCAAAAAAGAGTAAATATAACAATGAGGAGCATATAAATGAAAAATAATCGCGATTTCTTAATCTTAAAAAAATCTTTAAGTAATATAACAACTGCGAAAAAATCATGACGATGTCTTGAAAATGTTTATTTTTTAAATAAATCAATTTGGCCACTTCCGAAAATTGCTTACGCCTGCTCGGTAAGAGCCTTGACTTTGAAAAATTGAAAAAAAAAATAGGTACAGTTTTTAAGATTTCAAGAAAATTCTTCCACCAATATTTTTCTGATTTTAAGTTTTATTTTTCTAGATCATACAATAATAACACTCATCTTCCTCATTGCTAGAAGTTTCGAAAATTACTAATGAAATGGACCGGTGACCAAAAGGTGGCGACCTATGTCCAGCAGTGGACGTCTAAGGGCTGAAAATGTTCAAAGGAAACCTTAATATCGAAGGGATTCTTTATCATTTAACTTTTGGGTCATGCAGATACGGAGGTTCAAATGATAATGAACTCGAAATTGAAAAGTACACTGGTGGGCCTTATCCACAAGTGTCAAGTCGCTCAGCGAGCTATGGAGAGGGCTATGCTCGGGGTTTCTTTGAAGGATATGATTCGTAATGAGGAGATCCGACGAAGAACGAAGGTGACTGACATAGCCGACAGGATTAGCAAGCTAAGGAGAGCTACATCTGTCGCAATGAAATGAAAATGGTTTATTTGCCAAAAGTACAGTGTTTTGCAGAAGATGTTAAGAATATGTTAGTTCTAGTGTACTGAACCTGCTGCAGGTGTGCAAATATTAATATTAGGAATTATAATTAGATAATGAATAATTAGATCAACAAAATTATTTAAACAATACTCGAGAAACAAATAATAATAATAAGATTAATTATACATTATGCAGAACCGACGGCCGTTGGGGCAGACGAGTTCTGGAGTGGAAGCTGCGGACCTGGTGATGAACTGAAGAAGGTGGTGGGAAGCAGCAGTGGTGGCGTTCATTGGGGAAAGCCTATGGGGACGTCCGTGGATGAGGTTGATGATGAGACTCTTTACCTTCCATTCCAGGTCACAAAGGTCATATGGCATTCGTGCAGCGCATCGACAGGGAAGGCGACGGCGACCCCGTGTACGAGACCGTGGGGCTGGTGACGTTGGAGGACGTCATCGAGGAGATGATACAGGCGGAGATCGTGGACGAGTCCGACGTCATCAGTAAGTAAATAAATATTACATACTAGCTGTTACACTGACGTACACTGACGGTGGGCCTGATCCACAAGTTCCGAGTCGCTCAGCGGGCTATGGAGAGGGCTATGCTCGGGGTTTCTTTGAAAGATATGATTCGTAATGAGGAGATCCGACGAAGAACGAAACTCACCGACATAGCCGAAAGGATTAGTAAGCTGAAGTGGCAGTGGGCGGGCCACATATGCCGCAGAACCGACGGCCGTTGGGGCAGACGAGTTCTGGAGTGGAGATCGCGGATCGGCACGAGCAGGGTAGGACGCCCCGCCGCCAGGTGGACCGACGACCTAAAGAAGGTGGCCGGTAGCGGCTGGATGCGGATTGCGGAGGACCGGGTGTGGTGGCGTTCGTTGGGGAAGGCCTATGTCCAGCAGTGGACTTCTAGGGGCTGACATGATGATGATGACTAGCTGTTACCCGCGACTGTGTGACTTAACATCACAAATTATTATGTCTAGGCAGAGGTTTCTGAGCATTAGGCGACTATTGATAACGTAGAGCCTCTCGCTCGAATGGTTTTACTACCCCGCCGCCAGGTGACGACCCTGACGATATCTCATCACTTCAGATGCTGATACTATAAATTAGGTCTTGATTAGTATTTTTATTTGCATACGTAGCTTATTTATTTGTAACCCGCGACTTCGTCCGCGTGGACAACTTAACATCACAAATTATTATGTATTTCCCGTAGCAATGGGATGTTTTTTCGGTATAAAAGCTATCCTATGTCCTATTCCAGGAGCTAACCTATATGTGTGCCAAGTTACATCACGATCCTTCAGTGGTTGAAGCGTAACAAACATCCAAATATCCAAACAAGTATTATGTGTGGTTTTTATCCCGAAAAAACATGCCATTTCTACGGGAAATACATAATAATTTGTGGTGTTAGTTGTCCACGCGGACGAAGTCGCGGGCAACAGCTAGTATTACATATACGAGTACATACACAAGTCTAATCCCAAACTACGATTTTCTCCTCTGCTAAAAATGCATTTTATGATGTCAAATTCATTGGAAAATGAAAATTTTATTGATAACAATTGTTACAAGTCAAAAGAATGTCGATATATTCAAAATATCATATTATAAGTTAAATCAATTAAATTAAATGTTATTTATTACATACAATGTCAAAAATAGTGTATACATCAATATACATAATTAAAGAAAATATAGGTATTTGATTCATTGTTATTATGAAATATATATTTACTTAATTACTTTTATAGTAACATGGGTAAATCTAAAAATTGTTTTAAATCATAAAACATATATTCTATCAGCCAGTTTTTCAGTCTGTTATTAAAAGTGGGGCGGGAAGGTGCATCCCTGATCGCGTCCGGTAGACCTTAAGTCGTATATGTTTTGTGATATTTGAGGTCACATCGTAGAATTGGGCCACCTCCGATCTTGCCGTGGGTGTCTTTAAGGCGACTAAGTCGAACAATTTGAAGTTTAAACACACCATTATTTTAATATAGACCTTATGGAACGTACCCAAACTACGTGACCCATTTTAAATAAAAATTGTGACTTTTTGCGAATGGCATAGTCCAACGGTTGACTATTATAGGCTGTTGGTTCTTCTGCAATAGATTTGATATTCGTTTGCACTCAAATTTATGTATGTACTAGCTGTGCCCGCGGCTCCGCTCGCGTGGACTACAGGATCCGCTCCCATTCCTACTTCCGCTCCCTATCCCACTTCTACTCAGACTTTAAATCCAGACTTTAAATCCAGGTCTAGGTCCAGATCCGTAACTCTCCCCTCAACCCTCCTCTCAACCTTTCCCTCAACCCTCCCCTCAGCTCTCCCCTCAACCCTCCCCTCAAACTTCTTTCCCTCGTCTCTCCAAATGTAGTTCTCGTAACTAATCCATAGCAATCCAAATTCCGACCAACATTACTTTGTTGCATACGTATACCACAAATTCATCGTAATCGGGTAACTCAGTCAAAAGTTATGCGAATTTTCAAACACTCAAATTACACTGGTACCATACCCGCTCCCGCTACCGCTCACGAATTCAGTCGAACATTTACACCCTACATTCTTCTCAGTGTATGCTAGTTTTCGGTAACTATAAATTCGCATAACTTTTGATTGACTGCACCGATTGCAATGAAATAAAGCCTATATGTTACACCAAATTAAGCCCCATATTTCTGTGAAAAGTCCATCAAAGTCCGATCAGTAGTTTTTAAGTGATGCGTGCACAAACTAACAGACAAACAGACAAAAATTCCAAAAATGATTGAAATGTGTTTTATTATATATCCTTAGACCCCTCAATTTTTTTTTGCAAATATCTATAGACACGCAATGTTTACGATTTTATTTATTAGATATCTTAATTTTTTAGGTGACAACCGCACCAAGAAACGTCTGGCGCGACCGTTGAACAGGTTCCAGGACCTGGCCTCCTTCGCCGGCCACCAGAACCAACGCGTACACGTCTCCCCACAGCTGGTTCTCGCCACGTTCCAGTTCTTGAGCACGAGTGAGTATCTAGTCTAGACATAGACACAGACATACTTTATTGATAACTTCCGTTACAGGTCAAATAGAATTGTTACACAAATTAAATTAAATCTAATTAAACATCAATAATTAATTAATGCCAAATAAATGTTAAATAAAATTCTTAAAATTAAAAAAATCAAGTTAATGACTTCTGAAATAACTTGTAGGATCCGATGGGCTATTTCTCACGTTTATCAACAGTGAAACGCAACGAGTTGTTTTTAACACTTTTACTGTTTAAAATACATATAATTTACTAGCTGTTGCCCGCGACTTCGTACGCGTGGACAACTTAACATCACACATTATTATGTTTGAAGTTTGAAAATGAAACATTCATACTAAATTCTAAAGATGAATAAAATTGGTCACGCATGTAAATATTTATTTTCATATATTATTTATATAGTATTTACGTATTCTTTACAGATTGTTTACAAATTATTGACAGATTATTTCCCTACAGAATATTTACATACCTACTATTTACATTACTATTAAGTATGACATGACATAAGGCCTGACAGTGTTGCCATGCCTTCCGTCTTGCCAGCTAAAACTATAATTCTAAATAATTATTATAAGTGCATTGGTAAACGGCCACAAACTCTTCAAAGCGATAAAATGCCTGCTCGACAAGCCAGGCGCACAGTCTCTTTTTGAAAATAGGTAGGCTCGGAGAGCTGGTGACCTCAGTGGGAAGCAGGTTGTACACCATGGAATATTACATCTATATGAATATTATAAATACAGGGGACTTGGTTCTGGTAGTTGCCTGTCCGGTGCTGTCCAGACGAGTCACGGGTATGCGGCCCCGGCTTACACAGTTATCGCTACTACAATCACACTATCCTTCCTTAATAGCGGTACCTCATAACTAACCTATACTCCTTACTCATACCCCCATCTGCTGTCTCCCTCGCCCCGATCCCTGTCCCGTCCGCCAATCCAAGGTCTGCCGTGCCGATGGAAGCGTGTCCAGGGGCTAGCCTGGTCGTAAGCGTGCCGACATCCCGGAGCTGAGCGAACTCCGGGCACTATTAGCCTCACCGAGTCATGCGGGGCTCTGACGAGGTGGACAAGTATTTCCCTAGCTAACCATGGTACCTCAACGTGTCTCAACACGGAGGCGGCGATGTTGTTCGCCACACATCACGCTAAGTGGTATCATAGGGTGAAAAGAGGGCGAAGTACTAAAAAAGTGGCGATACATCGTCTCTGTCTACCCCTCTGGGCAAGGCTGAACGCTGCATTCCTTGGTGCTATCCCTTAGTCGCCTTGACGACACCCACGCGAAGATATGGGGTAGCCCTATTATATATAGGCAAAGTTCAGCCTGTACGGAGTAATAACAACGCTAAGTCGAGCGCGTTGGACACATTTTTGCGCGCCGTGCGCGCTGCTCGGCACATCTAACTCTGTTCTCTCTCAACAGGCGTGGACGCGTTCCGTTCCGACATGATCTCGGAGACAGTGTTGCGTCGCCTCCTCAAACAGGACGTCATACAGCACATCAAGCTGCGCGGGGACGAGGACAAGAACGACCCCAAGAAGTACGTCTTCCAGGAGGGGAAACCGGTGAGTCGGGGTCTATATGACCCCAGCATAGACAACTAGAGCCTGCGGTTCCCGGCGTTGGACCGCCTCCTTGGTCTAGTGGATTCGAGTGCCAGTGGAGACATTCCCGCCTCCTCACCATTCTCCCCCCGCAACTCCTCTAAGCGAGGATCAACGGAGGTAACTGCAAAGACACCTACCAGTGAAGGTAGGGCAAGTCCCAGGTCATGAATTTACGCTACCTTGGGCCCCAGACAAATTTAATTAAAGAAGTAAAGAGTCAAAGTAGGAAGAGAGTTCCCACTGGGGACAGACAACTTTGTTCCAGTCTGTATGTTATATTTGTGAATTGTCCTCATCATCATCATGAGCCCGAAAGAGTCCACTATTGGACATAGGCCTCTCCCAAGGTGCGCCACTGAACCCGTTCGACACAGCTCAATAATTTAGTACGCAGAAGTGGCAGTAGGCTGGTCACATCTGTCGGAGAACCGATTACCGCTGGGGTAAACGAGTTCTCGAGTGGAGACCGCGACTCGGCAAGCGTAGTGTGGGACGCCCCCTGGCTAGATGGAATTGTCCTATCCTTGTTTAATTCCCATAGCACAGGAGAAAATCCGAGTTTGGGATTAGACCACAAGACCCACAGGAGCGTGCAGGCTCTGTGAGGAAGCAGAGGAAACCCCCATGCACGTCCTATGCGAGTGTGGACCACAGATGCGCAAAAGAAATACACACCTGGGTAACTACTTGCTACGCACTAGGGTAACTACGCACGTACGACGAAGTAAAATAACTCGGTGCCAAAAGCATTGTGCAGTTTTTAACTGCTGCAAGGCTTAGCACAGAACTATAGCATGGTGGAGATCACAATAGACCAGAAATGGTCGCAGTGATACAAGGTCTAGACTGAGATCTTGAAATAGCCCCTAACTCGAATAATAATAATAATATCTTTTGTCTCGTTTTTTTTGAGATATTTCAAAAAATAATTTTGTATTTCTTTTCCAGGTGGATTACTTCGTGCTGATCTTGGAGGGGCGCGTGGAGGTGACAGTGGGGCGCGAGAACCTGGTGTTCGAGGCCGGGCCGTTCACTTACTTCGGCGTGCAGGCGCTCACGCAGAACGTCGGGCTTGGTGAGTCCTGCCTCGCGCTATCTAAATTCAAATTCAAATAGTTTATTATTATCATCATCAGGTTATTTTTGTCTCCACTGCAGGAGCACAACCCTCTCTCATCTGCCGGAGACAGGCGGAGGATTTGGCCTACACTCCCCGCGCTGGCCAGACGGGTTGGGGAGGCCTGATTGATGCTTCACAATGCATTCCCTTAGTCGCCTTGTACGAAATCCACGGGAAGAGTTGGAGTGGTCCTATTCTTCTTCTTCTCTGTCGTTCCCTCACTGCTGAGGATCGCGACCGTATAAAATGCGCCTCCACGCATAGCGTGCATCCGCCAGCCACCCTCCTCACCGGGTCTGACCACCTCGTCGGAGCTCGTCCTCTGGCACGCCTGCCCTCCACTTGTCCCAGGATGATGAGCCTCTCCAGGTCGTGCTTGGGAGATCGCACAATGTGACCGAAGAAGCCTAGAGTCCTTTCATTGCAGATAGTGGAGAGCCGTTTTGTTATGTTGAGCTCTTTAAGAATGGAGTCATTTGTTCTCATGGCTGTCCAAGTAGTTTTCTCCAACACCACATCTCAAAAGCATCAATTTTGGAAAGATCTCGACTTTTAACGCACCAGGTTTCAGAGCCATACAAAAATATTGAAAAGACGAGGGCCCGTACCAATCTCATCTTGGTTTTGCGGCGGATGCTTCTGTTTTTCCATACTTTCTTGAGGTTGGTCATAGCGCTTTTGGCCATTCCGGCTCTGCGGTTAATTTCCTCGGTACAACTGCCTTCATTTGTTAGGAGTGACCCAAGTGGTCCTATTATACTCTACCGGAAACCACACGGTAGTTTCTGGGACCAAATAAATAAAAATGGCTGATGTGAAGGGAAGCTTAAGAAACAAATGCTCAAAATATATATTTAAACAAATATTTTAAAAATCATATACGATGTGCTGACTTTAGTAATTTTGTGCTCCCTAGCCGAGACCCCAGCGCCGTCCACGCTGGGTTCCCTACAGAACCTGAACATGGACTCTATGCTGCGCCACACCTTCGTGCCAGACTACTCAGTCAGAGCCATCGCTGAGTTATACTATCTCACTATCAAGAGGTAAGTTTGAACGTACGATTTCAGCTTCATTTTCTAGTCTTTAGTGTCCAGGGGCTAGCCAACTACTACAATCACACTATCCTTCCGTACTACTTAAGCTATACTCCTTACCTATACCCATCTCCTGTCTCTCTCGCCCGGATCCCTGTCCCATCCGCCAATCCAAGGTCTGCCGTGCCGACGGATGCGTGTCCAGGGGCTAGCCTGGTCGTAAGCGTGCCGACATCCCGGAGCTGGGCGAACTGCGGGCACTATTAGCCTTACCGAGTCACGCGGGGCTCTGATGAGGTGGACAAGTATTTCCGTAGCTAACCGTGGTACCTCAACACGGAGGTGGTGATGTTGTCCGCAACACATCACGCCAAGGGGTGTCACGGGGCGTAAAGCGGGCGAAGGAAAGGAACGCGCAAAGTGGCGATACATCGTCTCTGCCTACCCCTCTGGGACCAAGGCGTGAGCATTATATATGTATGTTTCTAATCTCTTTCTGACAAATGTGGAATTTACCGTCCTAAGGGAAAATATAGGAAACTGGTTCCACCGCCGTCATTATCCTAACAGTTCATCGTTTTTGTTATACAGTAAGTTTCTAGTCCAAGAACAGATTCTGCAATGGAGAAATATTTAAAATATTTTATTAATTGGTAATTTACCGGGGTTAAAGTAATAATGGCGGTTGAAACGCTCCACAGATTCCACACGCGACGGACGCATAATTTTTACAATATCGACACAATAATTATCAGCCGAAACACGTCCACTGCTGGACATAAGCCTCCCCAATAGAATGATACTTTAGGGTGGGTTGTCCTTTGGTGCATTTGCCATAACCACCACGATTGGCAGGCGAATTGGCGATCGCAGTAATAATCACAGGACAGTGTGATTCCCAGCTTAGAATAGGGCCACCCCCAATCTTGGTGTTTGTGTCGGTACGGGCCTAAAATTATTGTATCCAGAGCCGTAAAACTAATTATAAGAAAAGAAAATAGAAGACGGTGCCTAAAACTACTATGTTTCCACAGCCGTACAACCCATTATAAAACAAATGTGCCTATTTCAGATCCATGTACTTGGCGGCCAAACGCGCGACGCTCATGGAGAAAGGTGCCCTTAACAAAGGTGGGACCAACGAGCAAATTGAACCGGAAGTTGACAAGGTAAGAAGATACTACGAATATTTCATCCCAAACCAGTGTCTGTTTGTCTGTTAGTTTGTGCACGGATCACGTAATAACTACTGAACCGATTTTGATGTCCGGAAGCGGCTGGATGTGGTGGCGTTCTTTGGGGAAGGTCTATGCCCAGCAGTGGACGTCTCAGGGCTGGTAAGAGGATGATAGTTAAGAGGGTGGGGAACTGGTGATAATCCACACGAGATACTTCACTCGAGATCCCACTAAATACTAAACTACTGTACCGCATAATATCTTCACTTACTTAATTTAGTATCCAATTAATGTCAATCATGAAAGTAAAAACTTTGAGGTGACTTATGAGTGGCAAAAACTATTTTCCTTCTTGGTTATGACCTGTAGGAAATGTTGCCTGATAAAAAAAAAACAGTTAATTAAATAAAAATGATAAGTTCTTGACGTTATTTTTACAGTTACTACGTGAAGGTGACAACAAGCCAGAGGATACGAAGGAGCCAGAGGAAAAACTGCATAAACCGGTAAATATTGATTTTTCATCGGCTTTTCATATTTTGGAATTATTTTATTTAGTGAGTATTTTCTTTGATGAAACATTAAATACAAAAATACATATATTAAATATTTTAAAAATACATATATAAAATAAACTATTATTTATTATAGAAGAAATAAAAAAGCATAACATCTTGTTTTTTTTTATATATTGTGACCAATTTTTTTTTTAATTCCACGCTGACAGAATTTGGATGCACCGATAACTAGATATTAATCTGGTGGGTGAAAAAGTAAAAATTGGTAAAAGTGTAAGTAAAAATCGGTAAAAGTCTAAACTAAAATTTGATGAAAAGTGTTACTAAAATTGGTAAAAATGTTGCTAAACTGGCAAAAGTGTAACTAAAATTGGTAACAAGTGTAGCTTTCTCTCTTTACCTCTCTCTCTCTCTCTCTTCATCATAGCCTTCTTTAAATCTATTTAATGTAATCTAGTGTATAATATTCCTTCGTGTAGCTAAGCGGCAATAACTCATATGTATGTGTGCTAAATTCTAATTATTAATCAGCTAAGGCTGAACTAAAGAAAATAATATATATTTTTTTTCAAACAGTTCATTCCCTCATCGGCCAGTCCTCTCACGAATTCTACCTTCAAGACGCCCGAGAAAGAGGATCCAGCTAACCCAGAGGAAGAAAAACTGCTGAATAAGTAGAAAAATACTCCGTATGGCAACCCTGATCCCAATGTATTTTAAGAACTTAGCTTCCAGAGCCGTAAAACACATTTACAAAAAATATATTTTAAGAACCTACTATTTTATTTGTGGAGCATGCAACGTAAAAAGAAAATGTCAAATTAAATACTAATTTATGGAAGCTTTTAAAAATGCATGATAATTAATCGTTTATTATTATTATTTACGTATGAGTAATTGTAAAATTATATTGAAATCAGTTTATAGTATTTAATATGGCATTCGTTGCTGGTTTAAACATTTTTATCTTAGATTTTAGCTTATTTTGTTTTAGAATAAGCCAAAATAGTACTTATTTTGATTCTAATTATGGCAATGTTAGTTTTTCGCCTAGCGGCTGTTGACAGGTTAATTTTAATCAATTAAAATTAATATCATCACATAGAATTATACCTATTCATTTTTATTATATATTGGACCCGATTCTAAAGGCACACATTTAAAATTTGACAGCGCTAAAATTGGTTTCGTCTTTATCTTCACAATACTGTGTGACAAGGATAGCAACAGTTTTAGTGCTGTCAAATTTTAACGTTGTGCCTTCAGAATCGAGCCCATTGGACCCGATTCTAAAGGCACACATTTAAAATTTGACAGCGCTAAAATTGGTTTCGTCTTTATCTTCACAATACTGTGTGACAAGGATAGCAACAGTTTTAGTGCTGTCAAATTTTAACGTTGTGCCTTCAGAATCGAGCCCATTGGACCCGATTCTAAAGGCACACATTTAAAATTTGACAGCACTAAAATTGCTTTCGTCTTTATCTTCACAATACTGTGTGACAAGGATAGCAACAGTTTTAGTGCTGTCAAATTTTAACGTTGTGCCTTCAGAATCGAGCCCATTTTAAGTGTAAATTAGATTTAATTAGATGTCCAATATAAGAATTATAATTAACGCAAAATACTTAAATATTTAATTTCATATCAGTGTGTTTATGTTGACTTTTTGTAACTCTATTGTTATATTTTGATATGAGAATTTGTATAAGGTTTTTGAGTATTTCAACTCAAATTAGACATACACTAAAAATACACTTTAGTAAGCATTTCTTCCATAAATCGTGCCTTAACAATAACAAATATTACATATAATTTGTTCTCAATCAGGTGCTGCAAAAAACATATAAGGTGCTTACTTATAACTTAACAATGAGAATTAAGATAGATATATGTATATATAATAAATAAAAACGTAAACTTCGCGTATCTGTACATTGAAGATATTTGCAAAAAAATAAATTGGGGGGTCTAAGGATAAGTAATAGAACACATTTAAATCATTTTTGAAATTTTGGTCTGTTTGTTTGTGCACGCATCACTTAAAAACTACTGAACCGATTTCGATGGACTTTTCACAGAAGCATAGTGCTTAATTCGGTGTAACATATAGGCTTTATTTCATTGCAATCGGCCCAGTCAATCAAAAGTTATGCTAATTTATAATTTTCGAAAACTCGCATACACTGCATTCGTTTACAACAAAGAAGTGTAATGTATAAATGTACGACTGAATTCGTGAGCAGTAGCGGGAGCGGGTATTTCATCGTAATTGGCTAACTCAATCGAAAGTTATGCGAATTTATAGTTTTCCACATTAAGGGTTGATGGGACGGTTGAGGGCAGGGTTAAGGGGTGGGTTGAGGGGAGGGTTAAGGATTGGGTTGAGGAGAGGGTTGAGGTGGGGTTGAGAGCAGAGTTAAGAGGTGTAGATACGGGAATGGGAGCTGGATCTTGGACCTGGACCTGGACCCTGGACCTGATCCTGTACCTGGACGTGGACCTGGACCTGGCGAGTGCGAGAGTCTGAGTGTGAGTTGGAGTGGAAGTGGGAAAATGAACGGGAGCGGGAGTGGGAACTGGAGCGGATTTTGCAGTCCACGCGAGCGGAGTCGCCGGCACAGCTAGTTTAATAATAAAATCAAGAAATATCATTTTAAATTTATTTATTGTATAATTGCACAACGTAGGTAACACAAATGGTGATATTATATAATTTTTGGATGAATTTATAAACTACTTAAGAATACACGAACGACGTTTAAAATTTAATACGCTACTTAAGACACGGCTGTGATTTGAACAGGCCATGACATGTTTATATCATCATAACCAACTTATGATACTGGAATAATAAAAATAGGGATTCCATATTGTAGATTATCGACTTTTGAGTTGTCGATATTGTTGCATTTCTTCTACAGTGGCGTCATCCGAATTTCAGTTATTAAAAGAAAAAAATATATTTTTTAGTTACATATTCATATTCATTTATTGTTCCATGTAGTTTATAAGATGTTACATAACAATACACAGGTACTAACGTGAACCCTGTAAGGGCACTATAATATACGTAAAAGAATCATTTGAAAATATAAAATAGACATTATAAAATAGACATTATTTACAATGTCAAGCATATTAATGAATTTAAATGTCAATAAAACCCAACAATTTGACGACCTCCGTGGCGGAACGGGGTAGCTCTCGGACTACCACGCCGGAGGTTGTGGGTTCGAATCCCGCTAGGGGCAAATGTTCGTATGGTGAATATGAATGTTTGTACCCAAGTGTTGGATGTTTATATATTTATTTATGTGTATCCGTTATCTAGTAACCATAGCACAGGCTCTGCCTAGTCTAGGACTGCATAATTGGTGTGAATGTCTGAGATATTTATTTATTTTTATATTTATTAATAAATCTCAGATATTTATTAATAAAATGTCAGAAATACTTGTAAAGTAAAATAAAAACAACTATTTAAATATTATCCTTAACATTAAAAGCGCAATGAATAAAAACTATTGGCAATTAAATACTTTTTCAGCTTATTATTGATTATTATTTGTCAGCCCTAGTTTCTATTTTTATAACATTGAGTTATTTTCACAAGATTTAATTAAAACTTCTCAAGGAGCATTCACATATAAATATTATAAGAAGTATTCACACATACAGAAAAGCAAGTTTTCAAATGACGCAACTACTTATGTATTCGAATGACGACATTTTACTAGAAGGGCAACAATATCGGTAATCGGTAAAAAATCTATAAACTACGATATGGAACCGCTACATAATTTTCATTGGAGTATCCGCTATAACTGACGCGCGGCTGCCGGGTGTTGATCGCATTATATCTAAAGTTTTAGACTAAGTTCACATGACGTCTGCGCGCGGTACAAAATTCAAACTAAACAGTGTCATCGTTTACACGACTGCGCGATAACGCGCTGTAATTTTATACCGCCGCTGAGTCGTTCGCGCGTTAAATCATCATGTGAATTTAGCCTAATGCACATACGATACTGGCATTAACTGGGAGTAGTGCTTCTGTTCGGGATATGTTAACGCACGATATTAAATTGTAAAAGCCGTTTGTGTATTTCGACATTTTGGTAGTACATCACTATGTTTCAGTTGACATATTTGACGCTATATACAAATATTTGTAACAGATTAAAAGTTAAATATTTAAATGAAATGAATGATTCATTGCCTTTCATTTTTGTGTTTTATTCAACTAATTACCACGATTTCGTCCGAGCTGGATTCACAATGCATAATCATACTTCAGACACACCCAGGCCCGCTGGTGCACCGCAAACTGGCGACACTTTATGGCGGCTCCACACTAGTGCCGTGAAGCTCCGTAAACAGGCGTGAACGTGAATGTGGATGGTTTTCGCGGGGTTCACGCGTGTTCACGGCTGTTCCCAGATCAGAGTCGGTATTTTGTCCCGCGACAAAGGGTTCGCGCCCCTTTCGCGCGGCGTTCACGCGTACACATCCACATTCACGGCCCCGTGCTAGTTTACTCCGGACTACAAAGGAATTTATTAATAATTAAAAATTAAATAATTATATAATTAAAAAGTTTGGAATAACGAAACTGAAAATGGTATTTTTTAGAACATTACCATTATGAAAATGTACTGTCAAAGTAATTGCAGCAGCAACTTCTACGTCCATTTCGCGGCAGGTTTCACGAACGATTGTGAGCATCCCGTGAATGTGGAGGGCACGACTTGTGCCGTGAATTCACGGCGTGAATTCACGGCACTAATGTGGAGCCGCCATTAAAGGGGGCGGCAAACACAGGAATTCTTATCTCATCGAACTCATTCACATAATTTTCACTTGTTTTTTTTTAATATGTCATCAACGACTTCTATTGGTCTGCAGTTTCAAACCACTTAAGATACTCTTAAAGGGGATTCCCGGATGTGAAATTTGAATAATTTAGCGTGGGTGGGAATTACCCACTTCCCATACCGAGAGATAGTTTCACTTATAGGCAATCATATCATTCATTGTTCATTCAAAGTTGTTTTTATACCCTCCCAAACTCAAATTCCTTTCTAGAAGCCTTGTCAAGGAAAACACATGTCAGAGGAAAAACAAACAACCCTTAGTGGTAATAACTGATATTAATTATGCCTGTAAAAAAAGAAGAATGTTACATATGTTATGAGTTGTCAGTTCTAATCTAAGGATATCAGTAGTAGGGATTTGTGCGTTCTGGCTCAAACGTGGCGGTCTGGCTCAACTGTGCGTTGGAGACCTGGAGGAACCTCCGGTACAGGGCAACCTAGTTTAGGCTCCAGAAAAACATTATATACATTGTTAGCCATTCCTTATTTAATTTAAATTTGTCATATAGTCGTGTAAGTTTTGTCTTGTGTGAACTTACTACTTAAACATTATTTAAAAAAAAACATGACGGCGTAATGCTGAATTTACAGTGTAGCGTTATCGCCGCCATAATTTTATCGCAGGCTGCAATCTTTGAGGATTGAGCCATACAAAGGACGAATGGCTAAGAAAAGCGAACTTCAATTATGATTTGTCAACGCTTCACACGTGAAATTGCGGCGCGTAAAAATGTCATTGTGAACGCAGTTTATGTCATCGCTAGATTATGATTGGTCGGAAGTAGGCTTCACGAGATATGATTGGCTGAGCCCACCAAGATGAATGGACATCATCAGTAATTGGGGTTTTCTTAAGCTATTGTTTTATAAGTAATCAAGAATTCTGGATACACCTGGAACAGAAAAAATAATTATTAATAAAGATTTATACATACACATTTGTCTATACCCACACTAGGATTTTCTCCGGTTTGATGGGAATTGGCGAAGGATCTTTACAAAATTGTCTGGTCCTTAGTAGGAAATCGAACCCACTATCTCTACAATGTATAAAAAAAAATTAAAAAAAAAAAATGTCTCTAGCTAGGACGCCCGTCCCACACTACGCTTGCCCACTCGACAACTCATTTACCCCAGCGGTAATCTTTTCTGCGACAGATGTGACCAGCCCACTGCCACTTCTACGTACTAACTTTTTGAGCTATGTCGGAGACTAGTTCTCGGGCGGATCACCTCATTTCGGATCCTGTCCCTTAAACTACGAGCATAGCTCTTTCCATAGCTCGCTGAGCGACCTTGAGTTTTCGGACTAGTCCCACTGTCAGTGTCCAAGGATAAAAAATGCAAACGAGGAAGGCTATGTAAAAGATGGAGTGATGGCATAGCAGGATTAGTGGAAACAATATGAAGCAGAATGGCATCAAGGAAGCTTGTTCAAATACAACATCCTTAGAACAAGGATGCTCTGTTAAATATACCAAGTTACAGAGCCCCAAACATCGTCGCAGTGTGGCCTGTCTTTCGGTTTTCTACAGGTTACATTTTGGAGAGTGTGCCCAGGAATTTCACGATTTGATTCCCCATCTCAGTTCCATCACCGGACTACCAGGAGTGAAGAGGGACTGCATCCATAAGTAGACATACCACGTTCTCGCAGGAAGCGTTCGCTTCCTCTTTTATAATGCGAACTGCTAAAGAATGGAACTCACTGCCAGCTTCGGTATTTCCGGACAAGTACAATTTGGATATTTTTAAATAAAGGGTGAATAGGCATCTTCTGGGTAAGCGCTCCACCTTAGGCGGCATCGTCACTTACCATCAGGTGAGATTGAGGTTATGCGTAAACCCTTCAGGAAAAAAAAACCTTACTTAAGACTTCGAACGTTACTCACCTGTTCGCCTCTATACACGATGTACTCCGGGTCCTCCAGGCCTTCGCCCCGGAGCCCCTTGACAGAGTGGTACCCAGGTGGGGCGTGCGCCATAGCCTCAGGGGTCGTCATCTCGTATATTTTGCCCAGGATCACACGACAAAGAAGCATTTTCCTGAAAATGTAGCATTATTGAAGTTGTTGAAGCTAGAACCATGAGCGGCGATGTTGTTCGCCACACATCGAGCCAAGCGGTATCACGGGGCGAAAAGCGGACGAAGGAAAGTCACTTTGCGACGTTGGATCGCGCAAGGTAACTGATGAGTTTACGCTTGACCTCAATCTCACCTGATGGGGAATGACGATAAGGTCTCGATTAAAATCGGTTTAGTAATTTTTAAGTGATGCGTGCACAAACTAACGGATAAACAGACAAAATTTCCAAAAATGATTGAAATTTGTCCTATTACTTATCTTTAGACCCCCCCCCCCCCTCCCGATTTTTTTTTATTTTTTGTCCTGTTATGTTGAAAATGTCTTAAATATTTATTATTTAATTACCTCATAGTTTGCTTAGCTTGGTCGTCAGACTCGAGTGCCTGAGGTCGTGGGTTGGCTTCCCACTGGGGACATGCAGCTTTCTACAAGGTATTTACGTATTGTCCTGTCCGTGTCTAATTTCCATGGAAAAGTAGAATATCCTAGTTTCACACTAGAATAAAATGCCATAGGTTTGTCGGTAAAAGTAAACATGATAAGGAAACCTTCAAATGTCGAATAAGAAATTCTATGGCAAAGTCAAAATCATTTATTGCATATGAGTACACGTGGTACATTTATACACGTCATTTTTTTTATCGGCTACAGCTTCCTAGGTGTTAGCGCTGTGAAGAAGAAACGGCGCAACAAACTTCACGCAACACATCCTTATAAGCTTGAGGTCCACCAAATCGGCTTGGGGCACCGTTCCTGGACAGGGGTCTACCTGGCCCCCTAAGAAGTTAAGATACTATAAGAGTTCCCCTCACCTTTCGCACTTGTGGCACCCCAGATCACCATGCTTAGGGCATCCCAGCGTCCCGAACGCGTATTGATTACTCTTGGAAGAATTCTCGGCAAAGTACAATCCAGCACCGAATAGACCATCTGCAGAATAAAAATAGGTGTCAGTCAGGCCTGGACCATGCATTCCGCACTTTTACATTATAAAACATCAATCAGGCCTCTCCAACCCGTCTGGCCAGCGCGGGGAGTGTAGGCCAAATCCTCCGTCTGTCTCCGGCAGATGAGAGAGGGTTGTGCTCCTGCAGTGGAGACAAAAACAACCTGATGATGATTCCGCATTTTAGGCATAGACAAGTGATACGCCAATGAAATGATGGAATACTAGCTGTTTGGCGCGACTTCGTCCGCGTAACGTAACATTACAAATTATTATGTATTACATAAATCCTAAAAGAAATCTATTAATCTGGTTATGCATTCATCATATCGGTCACCTTCGTTCTTCGTCGGATCTCCTCATTATGAATCATATCCTTCAAAGAAACCCCGAGCATAACCCTCTCCATAGCTCGCTGAGCGACCTGGAACTTGTGTATCAGGCCCACCGTCAGTGTCCACGTTTCTACGCCGTAGGTCATGACAGGCAGGACACGCTGATTAAAGACTGATGTCTCATGTATGTATGTATAGGTAGTTTGTACACATCATGAATATTACGAATAAATTAGTACGCTGAAGCGGCAGTGAGCTGGTTACATCTGTCTGAGAACCGATTACCGCTGGGGTAAACGAGTTCTCGAGTAGAGACCGCTACTGGGCAAGCGTCCTGGCTAGATGGAGCGACGATCTGCGTAAGGCGGCTGGCCAGTGATGAGAAGAACCGAAGATCGGGTTCAGTGGCGCACCTTGGGAGAGGCCTATGTCCAAAAAAGACTCTTTCAGGCTGATAATGGTGAATCTTACGATCGCTCTCTTCTCCAACAGGCTACCTCAAAGTATATAACTAGCCCTAGAACAGGCCTAGGGTCTCTCTGGGCTGTTAGTGCTACACCTCGCCTCGTTTCTAAACTCTTCTCCGTAAAAAAATATGCATAACAATATGGTGTAACCAACGATCTCTATGTACTACTAGACGGAGCGTTCCAAACAATCGCTCTGTTCCACGCAAGTAGCCACATCTCTTTCATATTCACAATGAAACTTGTGCAGTTACTACACATAACATTTAATTATTACTAAATATTGACGCTACGGTTAAATAATGTCAATATTTAGTAAATAATTAAATGTTCTGAGTAGTAACTGCACAAGTTTCATTGTGAATGTGAAAGAGTTGTGGCTATTTGCGTCGAACAGAGCGATTGTTTGGAACGCTCCATCTAGTAGTACATAGAGATCGTTGGGTGTAACTGTTTTCCGATGGTTGTTTATTAAATAAAATTAATAAATTAGCTTGATATTTTCTGATACTCACTCATGCTAGCATATCGTTCGTCGAGCCCCGTATCGGCCAAGTGGTCGACGTTCGCCGAGCCGTGGAACAGCATGCGTTCGATCGCTAACCCATCTTCTGCTACAATGTCCAACCGTCTGTTCCTATACCTGTTCCAAAGACAGCCGTTTACCAGTTTTTGGATCTGAAAATAGAGGCTGTATCTTTATACGGATTGGAATTAGGCAGTATCATTTACAGTCGACAAATTTAATTGTCATTCAAAAATTAAATCATTAAAAATGTCATTAAATCATTCAAAAATTATAATGCAACGTATACATATGTATGTATGCGATGCACAATAATTTTTAGATGCATCATCATCATGTCAGCCCCCAGACGTCCGCTGCTGGACGTCAGTCTTCATATCACACCCGTTCCAGGGTGTGGGGAGTCTGCATCAGAGCCAGGCTCTCTTGCAGAAGTTTCCTTCGCTGCCCGTTACAACGAGTAGGGTGTTTTGAGGTGCCTTCGTGGCGTGAGAAGTGTTTCTTGTAGGCGGCGGTTAGCAGTTGGGGGGCTCCTCCGCGATTAGTTTGAGTGGGAGCGCCCTGCAGCTGCTGTCTGGTGCGCCCGAGCGTATACACTGCGGGACATAGGCCTTCCCGAATGAACCTTTCATAAAAGCTGTTAACGTTACCGCGTTTTATTTAGTACAGCGACATCTATTGTTTTGTTTTTGAACTAACAAGGGAACCTTGAGTCGCTCACCTATTTTGAATAACTCGGTACAGCCCTAGTAAATTAATTTATTTTGAGATTCGTGCAGGCAGCCGGTATTTGTAAATTATTTAAAATAAATAAATAGTTTAACACATACACAATGAGCACACCACGGCTGCGATCTGCGGTCAAATGTTTTGCGGTATTTTAATTGTTTATGATTTTAATTTAACTTTAAATTATTATTATATTATGGTGAGATTGAGGTCAAGCGCAAACCCATCAACACTAAAAAAAAAATTTTTTTGAAATAACGACTTGTAATCAAATGATTATTAATAAATTATGTCTAAATATATAAACGCGCAATATGAGAAATATATACGTATTTTATGAGAACGTCGCGTCGCGTGAAACCAAAGCGAGATATATAATCTCATTCCAAACCAAAGCGAGATATAATATGAAAACGCAATTTGAGTCACGGAATATGTACATAAAAGGGTCAAAAAGAGAACCATTTATATTATTGACGTATAACGTTTTCTCCCTCGCGCTTTTGCGAGTTTACGCACACACACGCACGTTTACGAACAGTAGTGCTATTCTCTAAAATACAAATTCACGTGCGAGTCTCACTTAAGTGACTTCACTCACTTCGAAACTTAATCCACTGGCATTCTGTAAACATTCTAGAGCATCTGTTGACGTGAAGCAACGATCTCTATGTACTACTAGATGGAGCGTTCCTAACAATAGCTCTGTTCCAATGCAACTGCGGCTCCGGGAGCCGCAACTCGTTCACACTTTGAAACTTGTGCAGTTACTAAGCAGAACATTTAATTATTTACTAAATATTGACGCTATTTACCCGTAGCGTAAATATTTAGTAAAATGAAATGTTCTGCGTAGTTACTGCATAAGTTTCATTGTGAATGTAAACGAGTTGCGGCTCCCGGAGCCACAGTTGCGTGGAACAGAGCGATTATTTGGAACGCTCCATCTAGTATTACATAGAGATCGTTGACGTGAAGTAAGTTCTTTGTTCACTTCACGTCGATAGTGCTCTGAAATTATTCAATGGATTAGGTTTCGAAGTGAGTGAAGTCACTTGAGTGTGACTCGCACGTGAGTTTGTATTTTAGAGAATAGCACTACAGGTTGGTGCGCCTGCAATAGTGGTAGGTGTGTCTGGATGCGGAGGGCGGAGGACCGGGTGTGGTGGCGTTCATTAGGGAAGGCCTATGTCCAGCAGTGGACGTCTAAAGGCTGACATGATGTGTCAGGGGCGTGCTTAAAATTAGGATTTTTACAGTACCTTAATAATCTCGTAACGTGAGAACACGTCGACTGTGAAAAGGCTGGGGCCGTGATGTTTAATAGTATTTTCCATCTCCTTCTTCACTATAGTGTACTCCCTCCTCCCCATTCGGCCACGGGGCTTCAAAGTGATGCGCTTCGTTTTGACGTCACAGTCCGACTCTGTTGATAGCTGATGGAATTTTATAATGATGTATATAAATACGCTGCATATTACACATCACCCGCACAGCGCTCTACGGAGTATTAACAATGCTAAATCGAGCGAATTAGACACATTTTTGCGCGCTGCGCAGCATATATGCGCTACCCCCACATAGCGTGCTCTACGTAGTAATAACAACGCTAAATCGAGCGAAATAGACACATTTCTGCGCGCTGCGCGGCATTTAAGCGCCACCCTCACATAGCACGCTCTACGGAGTAATAACAACGCTAAGACAACCCCCTTAGACACATTTTTGCACGCTGCGCAGCGCACCGGACGCCGCTCACACATAGCGCGATGTACGGAGTAGTAACAACGCTAAGACGAGTGCCTTAAGCACATTTTTGCGCGCTGCGCGGCGCACCGGACGCCGCTCACATATCGCGCGCTGTACGGAGTAGTGACAACACTAAGTCGAGTGCCTTAGGCACATTTTTGTGTGTATTGTCTGACAGTCTCACTGTAGATTAGATATAAATCTAGCTACTTATAGAACATAATTCCTGTATTAGGGTTCCATTTCAGATTTCGATGACGAAAGATACTTACAGGCAGAGTTATATTATAAAGTTTGAGAGTCGGCATAACCATAAGCGACATCGGCAAACGACGATGGCCATGACCTTGATGCCTCCCGTGCTCGTTATGATCTCCTTGTTGACCAGGTTGATTATCTTGGCGCCCATGTCGGTCATCTTGGCGCCCATGTTGGTCATCTTGGCGCCCATGTTGGTCATCTTGACGCCCATGTTGATTATGTCCGTATCTTTTGTCCCGATCATGATGACCGCCATTATAAGATTGCCACCAAGGGTCTTCGTCATCGCTTCCTGAGTCGTTTTCTAATGACTTGTCAGACGGATATTCATTGTCTGACAGATGCTCATTCTTATTATCGTTATGATAAGTGTTCTTTACCGGACCATGACGTCTATAAAAATGAATGTCTTGTAAACTCATTGACACTTGCTAGAACGAAGGTGACTGTCATAGCCAAAAGTATTACATAGCAAGCTGTAGTGGCAGTGTGCGAGTCAGACGACCTGAAGAAGGTGCCCGGAAGCAGCTGGATGCTGAGGGCGGAAGATCGGGTGTGATGGCGTTAATTGGGGAAGGCCTTTGTCCAGCAGTGGACGTCTAAGGGTGATATGATGAAGGTATAAGAAACAAATATACTTACGACATTGTTAGAATTAGGAGAAAGTATTTAATAAATAAATCACAGTTGTTTTTGAAACTAAATGTACCTAACAACACCTCTTGGCAACAATAACAAGCAATCAGAAATTAGTTTCGATATTTTATAACCATAATGATTTTTATAAAGGGATGTGGTTAGTTACTCATAGATATATAATTTTTATGCCTTATACAGAATGATGCGGAGAGCGTCGATTTGTTTAATGAAATTCTCTAAATACAAACTCACGTGTGAGTCTCACTCAAGTGACTTCATTCACTTCGAAATCTAATCCATTGGTAATTCTGTAAACATTCCAGAGCACTATCGAAGTGAAGTGAGATCTTTGTTCACTTTACGTTGTCAGTACTCTGGAATGTTTACAGAATGCCAATGGTTTAGGTTTCAACGTGAGTGAAGTCACTTCAGTGAGATTGGCTCGTGAGTTTGTATTTTAGAGAATAGCACTACTTAAGTGACAAACGGAAATGACAACCCATGCAGTCCCAGGGCCCACAAGTCGGTTGATATTTGAGCGTTGTGAGATGTAATGTGCTGTATCGCACCTAGGTTTGCATGTTGTACGAAACAAGTATAAATACGCCCAGTGTTTTCTCTAGTTCTTATAAAAAAAAACCTTTTTCTTGCTTTGTTGGTTTTTTCTTTGTGTGTACCAATTATGGTAGTAAATAAATGTTTCTTTCTATCTTTCTTTTAGTGTGAATATACGAGCGTTTCAATCGCCCTCATTATCTTCACCCCCAAATATTGATGAAAAGGTATATATATATATAATTTAATATTTCACCAATGCAGAATCTGTGCACGGACCTTCGCGTGTCTGTACATTTAATACTTATATTTGCAAAAATAATTGGGGGTCTAAAAACGATATTCCATAAATCATAAGTCGATGGGGTCTAAGGATAAGTACGCGATATGTAATAGACCACATTAAGATCATTTTTGAAATTTTTGTCTGTTTGTTAGTTTGTGCATACATCACGTAAAAACTACTGAACCGATTTTAATGTACAATACAATACAATACACTTTATTTCACAAACAAATACAGTTACACGTTATAAAAGTTACAAATAGTAATATTTAGGCGGTCTTATCGCTGTAAGCGATTCTTCCAGACAACCTTTGGGTAGAAAATATTATGCCAGAGAAATTGTAGGTAAAGGAAAATGTACTTTTTTATAGAAATATAGTTCTTAACTCGGAGTAATATTTAGTCTTTATTTTATAACAACTGGTTAAGTCAATCAAAAGTTATGAAATTTTTTAGTTTGCAAATACATTAGTATGTGTGCAGTATGGCAAATGCAATTCAATTAAAATATTCTTTATTGTGCACCAAAACATATACATTCTATACAAACTCACGTGCGAGTCTCACTCAAGTGACTTCACTCACTTCGAAACCTAATCAATTGGTAATTCTGTAAACAAATAAAGTAGAATTATAATTTTCAGTGTACTCTGGATTGTGATGAGTTAGGTTTGGACTGCATTTGAAGCTGTAGTGGGCGTGCGCGTGGGCGTCGGAGTCAGATTTAGAGTGAGAATAAAAATAATTCTGTAGTCCACGAGCGGAGCCGCGGGCACAGCTAGTTGTATAATAAAAACTTTGAATTGCTGTTGTATCTCCAACCCATGAAGACAACTGTATAGTAATGAGGGCGGTTAAAACGTTCGAATATTTACTGTTCTTCGACAGTTATAATACCACCGGCTTTTCGGTGAAGGAAAACATCGTAAGGAAACCTGCATATGGCAAAGAAGAAATTCTGAGGCGTATGTGAATTCCACCAAATCGGCTTGGGGCACCGTTGGTGGTCAGGGGTTTGGCACACAAGATCCTGAAGGGTCGAAGTGTCGCCAGGTCTTCCTGGCCCCCTAAGAAGATAAGATACCGTTCTTCGACGTACTTCGGAACTTCAGGATATACCAAAGGCATAGCTCGAGTCCCTCTAGCGCCGCGCCGCAGCCAATATGTTGTATAGTTAGTATTATTTGCTCTGGGCTGCTTACCGCGCCAGTCTGAGGCATTCTTTAATGGGAAGTCGGTTACTCTGATAACATAAAACCGTAAAACGGTCTCAATTTATTGATAGCGAGCTGTTTATCAATTCTAAGGTTTTTCCAATTTATTATTAATAAATGGTTACCGTGTGGTTTCCGGTAGAGTAGAATAGGACCACTCCAACTCTCGCCGTGGATGTCGTACAAGGCGACTAAGGGAATACATTATAAAACATCAATCAGGCCTCCCCAACGCGTCTGGCCAGTGCGGGGAGTGTAGGCCAAATCCTCCGTCTGTCTCCGGCAGATGAGAGAGGGTTGTGCTCCTGCAGTGGAGACAAAAATAACCTGATGATGATGATGCAATAAATTCTGGTAATAGCACATTTTCTGCAATTTTTTTATTTTAATTTTTAAATAACTATGTTATTCTTCTTTTATGTTGCCGTGTGGTTCCCGGCTTAGAATAGAGTCATCCCTATCTTTCCCGTGGGTGTCGTCAAGGCGACTAAGGGATTGCACCAGGGACGGGCAGCAGCGTTCTCCTGTGTGTGTATGTTAAGATCATTACTGCGATCACCAATCCGTCTGCCAAACGTGGTGATTATGGCAAACCCTCCAATGGACAACTTACCAAAAGTGGTATTCTATTGGGGAGGCCTATGTCCAGCAGTGAACGTATTTAGGCTGATGATGATGATGTTATTCTTCAGAAACTTTTGGACAGTACGGTAATGACGCTTGCGTACAGTAGGTACAGCGCCATCTACCGTTATTTGAACTTTCCTTTCTTTCCAAAAGGTTTATTATGTCTGTATTCCTAATACCAGGTGGAAATTAAAGCAACATAAATAAAAAAAATCTATAATTTTATTTATTTTATTTGTAAGTAATTAAGTATGCTGGATATGCCTGAAACAAACACAAGAATTATCTTAAGGGCAAACAAAAAAATTCACACATTTAAAAGGATCACCCCCAATCTTCCAGTGGGGAAGTAAGGCTTTGTACCAGGGATGGGTAGCAGCGTTCTCCTGAGTATAATGCGATCACCAATCCGCCTGCCAAGCGTGCTGATTATGGTAATTCCCCCCAACGTCGTTTCGTATATAATACTTACCGGCCTGTGGACTTACTCATCATCATAGAGGTCCACTGCAGGACATAGGCCTTCCCCAATAAATGCCACCACTCCCAGTCCTCCGCATCCAGCCGCTTCCGGCCACCTTCTTCACATGTGACCTTCGTTCTTGGTCGGATCTCTTCATTACGAATCATGCCCTCAAAGAAGAAGTACGTAACTGTTTGTGTCATACACGTACCTGTTCTCCTCTATAGACGATGTATTCGTTGTTCGCCAGTGTTCCCATCACGGAATGATAGCCCACGGGTGCGTGCGCAATCAGACCCATTTTTCCACGAGTGGCGAATATCTTACCAAGTGTTACACGGCACAGCAGCATATATCTGGCAACGATCTCTATGTACTACTAGATGGAGCCAGTGATGAGAAGAACCGAAGATCGGGTTCAGTGGCGCACCTTGGGAGAGGCCTATGTCCAAAAGAGACTCTTTCAGGCTGATAATGGTGAATCTTACGATCGCTCTCTTCTCCAACAGGCTACCTCAAAGTATATAACTAGCCCTAGAACAGGCCTAGGGTCTCTCTGGGCTGTTAGTGCTACACCTCGCCTCGTTTCTAAACTCTTCTCCGTTAAAAAATATGCATAACAATATGGTGTAAGCAACGATCTCTATGTACTACTAGACGGAGCGTTCCAAACAATCGCTCTGTTCCACACAAGTAGCCACAACTCTTTCACATTCACTTTGAAACTTGTGCAGTTACTAACCAGAACATTTCATTATTTACTAAATATTGACATTATTTAACCGTAGCGTCAATATTTAGTAAATAATTAAATGTTCTGAGTAGTAACTGCACAAGTTTCATTGTGAATGTGAAAGAGTTGTGGCTACTTGCGTCTAACAAAGCGATTGTTTGGAAAGCTCCATCTAGTAGTACATAGAGATCGTTAATATCTGGCAACACAAAATAATCCTACTAATATTATTAATACGAAAGTTAGGATGTTTGGATGTTTGTTACTCAATCGTGATAAAACTTGGGACACATATAGGTTAAGTTCTGGAATAGGACATAGGATAGTTTTTATCCCCTAAAAAACATCTCAGACGCGGACGAAGTCGCGGGCAAAAGCTAGTCATCATATAAAACCAGCGACAACTACTTAATAAATGCCTTTTACTTTGATTCAGCGATTATCACTCAAAGTCAAAATCATTTATTTACACAAAGGTACTTGACACATATTTGTGTTTCGTCCTGTTTTGGTTTTGAGAACACTCAACGGAATAAGATTATCACCGGCCAAATTATCTTTGTGACTTGACATTGGCAAAAGCCAACATTAGGGAAAAAATCATGAATTGAATCACGTAATTTTTTTTTGTGACTACCGCTTCCTAGGTCTTACCGCCTGTGAAGAAGAAACGGCGCAACCAACTTCCATTAACACATGTTTTAAAATGAAGTTTGTGTACAATTATATAAAGATTGTGCGAAGCTGAAGCAACATTAGTGCCAGGCATCTTTGTCATTCAAATAATCGTGTATTTTATGTAATATGCTTTCTATAAAGTGTTTTTTATGTGATTCTAAAGTTTTCTGTCTGTAATATTTAAGAATTCCGTTGGTAGTTTGTTTTAGAAGCGTATAACATTGCCCCGTGAACGATTTACTGACCTTACTAAGTCTTAACCGTGGTAAAACAAGTGTTTTTTTTTTCTTGTATCTTAACAATAATTATTGTCACAGTGCATGCAAGAAGGATGCATTTTCGCGGACATATAAAATATTATCTAAAATAGATATTATAGAATTTTGCGTTTTACTACTACTATTTTACTTATGTACATTGATAATATTTGGATATTGATATTAACTTCTTCAAAACTTAACCGAAGGACTCAGCAACACCATATCGTCAGCATAACTCGAGTACCCACCTTGAGCTCATCGTTCAATGATCAGCTTTTCGAACAAATATGTAAGGTAAGGTTAAATTATGATAAAAGATCGCTGCCACCATGAACGTATTAGTTACGTCAGAATTGTCAACTTAGGCCTACATATCAGGAATATAAATTACCGATTTCCATTCGACTGTGGAACCGCGTAATTGTGACTCTTAGAGGATCGGTCGGCGAAGTAGATACCAGCTCCGAAACTGCTGCCTGCAAACATGAGAAACCCTTATACCAGCCTTTGTAATCATCATCATCATCAGGTTATTTTTGTCTCTAGAAATTTAAGATGTACCTATCTCTATTGTTTTGATCATTAGATAAGGTTGTCTGGAAGAAATCTCTTTTAGCGATAAGACCGCCTAGATGTACGTTATGTAAGTTACTTTATTATTGTATCTTTTTTTATGTGCAATAAACATTACAACCAAAATTCTGCAAATTCTGATGTAAGGTTGATGTAAGGATTAACAAAAAAAAATAGTTTAATTGATACTAACAATATTTTATGGACTATCGTCTGAGTTAATAAATGATTTGATTTGAATAAAGTGTAATTGTAACCTCGCACAGAAGATAAGTCTCACAATACAGCAAGCCTCTTGGGCACGCTCCCAGCGGTGGGGAGCCTGGGAGACATTTTTTACCTTTAATCTTTTTGTTCCTTTTATTATTAGTATTCTAGTTTTATTTAATCCATGTACTTTAATCATGAATGTATATTAGTAATATTATTTTTATAATTGAATTAAAATGAATCCTACTAATATTATAAACGCAAAGTTTGTACGTATGGATGGATGTTTGTTACTCTTTCACGTGAAAACTACTAAATGGATTTTAATGAAACTTTACAATAATATAGCGTATAGATCAGAATAACACATAGGCTACAATTTATAAAGATATTGTGTGAATTGTCCAAAATATCAAGTAAGTAGGAAAAAATTTACCATCTGCGAGCTAATCTGGCGTGCGCCATAAAATTATAATTTTAATGTCATTGTTAGTTCTTTTCTACACCACGCTAATATAAGCTACTCGAAATACTAATCCTGCGCAGACAACAGCTAAATAATAAAACTAAACATAATTCGGCGTTATGGGCATTTTAGTAACTACTATAATCGGTTGCCACAGCTGAGATTTGCCGCCATACTAACTACTCAATAAGACCTTTTCATTAACGTATCACTTGTTGTTGTTTGTTGCTATCAGTAGGTGGTACCAGGTATCAGAAACGCCCATCATCTTTACTTATTGCTAGTAATTTACTTGTTTTAGCATATCTCTCGTCAAATCCGTTTAACGCCAACTCTCTGGAAACAGGAGAACCATGGAACAGCATGCGTTCATTTGTCTTATTGGCATCCGTTTTGATTATGTCTCTTCTGTAGATATACTTGCTCCACAAGCATGCATTGTTTATTTTTTGTATCTGCAAACGAAAAAATCTTCAATAATATTTATATTATCAAGATTATTTCATCAGCACGTTATTATTGTCTCCACTGCAGGAGCACAACCCTCTCTCATCTGCCGAATACGGAGGATTTGACCTACACTCCCCGCGCTGGCCAGACGGGTTGGGGAGGCCTGATTGATGTTTTATAATGTATTCCCTTAGTCGCCTTGTACGACATCCACGGGAAGAGTTGGAGTGGTCCTATTCTACTCTACCGGAAACCACACGGCACAAGATTATTTATCTGGCTGTAATAGAAGCTAGTGGCCTGTCTGTAACCACATATTTAGAATGATTTCACCTTACTATTTATTTCAGCTATGTTAGTAATCTTAGTACTTGATCCAACCCAGCTTCGTCTAGAAAACATAACCATACTACACACCCATTTTTGGCAACTTGCAACCCCCTCCTGTGACCACCTGTTTTATATATTATCAACGTCAGCCGAAATACGTCCACTGCTGAACATCAGCCTCCTTAATAAAATGCCACTTTTGGTGACCATGCTTGCCCCAATGACCACGCTTGGTAGGTGGATTGGTGATCACAGAAATGATCTTAATACAGAAGAACGCCGCGGCCCCTCCCTGCTGCAATCCCTTAGTCGCCTTAATGACGCCCACGGGAAAACTGGGGGTGGCCCTATTCTAAGGCTAGAAAAACACGGAAAGGTAGTAGTCCGATTTCTATTGGAAAAGAGGTTTACAATTTTGAGTAGAGCAATACCACTTGGTATAGATATCATACACATCAAACTGAGCCCAAAAAGCCTGGTAGGCAGACATAACTTCGCGACAGGTGCGGGGGGAGGGGAGTCGATGTACTGAACCCCCTGCACTCAGAACTGACTGACTGAACCGACAGGGAGACTTAACTTACCCCCTGTTTTTCGTTCTGTAGAAGCCGCCTTCAAACAACATACCTAGAGAGCAGTTTTTATTACGTCAATGTTTGGGGACAATGCATAATTTTAGGCAGTCTACCAGGCTTTTTGGGCTCAGTTTGACGTGTATGACATCCATACCAAGTGGCATTGCTCTACTCAAAATTGTTATACAGCATACAACATATTGTCTTACAACAGTCAAGACTCCATAAGGATCTATTATATCAACCTCTCAACTTTTGTTACTGTCATTGTTTGACTTATGTTATTACTCTTATGACGCACTCAGTTTCCAAAATTTTTACCAGTCCAACTGGATTCTCATGTCCGTTTCCTTTTTTACTCACATTGGATACAAACCTTACTAATCTTATAAGCGAGATTCGAATTTTTATTGCTGTTTTTCATTTCTTGCTTGACGAGCGCGTATTCCTGCTTCCACTTCTTACTGGTTGCCGTTAAGGTGTCCAGCTTGGACTTCTTACGGCATACTTGTTTTGATTCCTAAAGAATACAATCAAAATTAAACCTTAATTATATGAAGTAAATAAATATATTTATATCAAGATAAATACGAACTAAACAAATATATACATGCAATAGACTTTTTAAAGTTTGAAAACCTAATGAAAAATGTCCCCTAGATCGCTGCCACCACGTGGTAGGGTACCGATAATGCTGGCTGCGTTTCCTCGCTGTATTGCAATACTTATCCGCTGATTGAGGAACGAGCCAGCCTTATGGTCGCCCGTGGTTTCGACTAGTTTTCTTTTTAACTGGCCCAGTAAGCGGTGGGCGTCTTGTCCCCACGGACCAAGCGTTTCGACCGCGAACGCAACGAAAGTAAATTAAACTGAATATAAGGAACTTCAACGAGCTTCAACGAGCTACCTATTGAACAAGGCTACATTATCAGCATCAGCTAATAATCATTATTAAAAAAGTCTGATGTGTTTACGCATGACCTGAATCTCACCTGAAGGCAAGGTTGAGCGCACTCACCCAGAAGATTCACTCTTCCTTTAAAGAGATCCAAGTTGTACTTGTCCGGAAATACCGAAGCTGACAGGAGTTCCATTCCTTAGCAGTATTGCTATTCTTTAAAGTACAAACTCATTTGCGAGTGTCACTCAAGTGACTTCACTTACTTTGAAACCGAATCCATTGGCATTCTGTAAACATTCCAGAGCACTCTCGAAGTGAAGTGAGTTCTATTGTTTACCTTACTACCAATTCGCATTATGAAAGCGGAAGCAAAATGCTTCGTGCGAGACCATGGTAGGTATGTCTACTACATAAGGATGAAGTCCTTCACCATATCTGAGACGGGACACACGACACGAACGGGGATGGGGGAATCATATCATGCAATTCTGGGCATACTTACTCCCCAAAAAGTAACATTTAGAACCTCTATACACACATTGGGCTAGATTCTGAAGGCACAACGGTAAAATTTGACAGCACTAAAACTGTTGCTATCCTTGTTACACAGAATTATGAAGATAAAGACGAAACCAATTTTAGCGCTGTCAAATTTTAAATGTGTGCCTTCAGAATCGGGCCCACTGTAACATTATATTCATTTAAGTATTTATCTAGTAACTATAGCACAAGCTCTGTCTAGTTTGGGGCTGGACAATTTTATGGCTGGATAATTGGCACATTGCAGGCTGACGATGATGATGATGTGTCGCGGAGTCGTATCTGCATTAAAGTGCATTGACCCATGTAACAGGAAGTCGAATTTGAGATACTGAACGCGTGTACTGTGCGCCACAAATATTTTCATTTAAGTTTTATAATTATTCGTAAGTTATTAGACTTGTTTGTACACATGAGGTCATTGTACTTTTATGCAGATATATCTGGCACGTACTTTGTTAACAAGAAAGTAAAATATATTTACCTGTGGTGTACCGATCATACCAGTACTTCCTGAGGGCATTTTCACTTTAGATTTGTCTTTATCGTTGAGTTTTGCATGTGATATTTTGATGTCCCCTTTACTGACGCCATGTTTTTTTGGTTTTGTTTTTTGACTCTGAAATTGAATATATTAAATTTATTATTACTGTAAAAATTGGATCAATGAAATTAGATATTTAATCGTCGTAAACATTTAATAAAATGCTGTGTGGTTTCCGGTAGAGTAGATTAGGACCACTCCAACTCAACCCGTAGATGTCGTACAAGGCGACTAAGGGATACATTATAAAACGTCAATCAGGCCTCCCCAACCAGTCTGGCCAGCGCGGGGAGTGTAGGCCAAGTCCTCCGTCTGTCTCCGGCAGATGAGAGAGGGTGGTGCTCCTGCAGTGTGGAGACAAAAATAACCTGATGATGAAACATTTAATTATAAGGAAACACTAGTAACTTTATAAATTAGTGTTTCCTTGTGAGGCTGGTATTGACCTTCTTGAGTCACAAGCCTAAAAATAAATAAAAGAAAACTAATTTTGTTGCAGGTTATATGGTACACAATAACCTTTTAATACTGCTGGTCTAGTTATTTGATGCGAAAAGTTAAATATATTTACCTGTGGTTTTCCAATCGCGCTGGTAATTCCTGAGGACTTGGTCACTCTAGTTTTGCTTTTATCGTTGGGTTTTCCATGGAAGCCCTTGGTTGATTTTGGTTTTGATTGTTGATTCTGAAAATTAATATTGAAGTAATATAAAAAATGTTTTTTGTTTTTACTTTTTTTTAATCGATCAAGGAAACACAATAAGATAAAGTCTTCTAACCTTAGACAAATGAATAACAATCCTAAATTTATGCTTCTAACTAAACCAAAATTGATGTTTATCTGTAGAAGACGAGTCCGCAACAATAAGTTATCTACTTTTACAGATTATAGCATTTACCGACATATAACTAAAGTACATTTCAGATTTATAAAATGTAGTCATTATTCTGGCTAGCCAACAGATATTTTTTTAACTGTTTTTTGTATTTATGTTGTGTTAAATAACTATTTTGTATATCATTTGGCAGCCCATTTACAAGTTTAGGCAATATATGGCTAATTCTCATCGCCACGATTCTCATCGTCACCTTCGTGGTAAATTCTATTTTTTGCTTATATGAACTATTTTTGTAAACAATCTAATAGCGCTTGATAATACGAGTATATTTATAAGTAAATTAATCAAATCGTGAGTCTCGGTTGGAAGTAATAATGTTTTGAAGTTCTAGATGCCACGAAAGTGACGCGATGATCCACGAAAGTGACGTAGTAACTTTACAGCCATTATTTTCTTAGAATTGACTACTGGTTATGAGACTAAATGTTCATGAAATAACAACTTAATCTTATTTTCATAATTAAACAGGCAAATACAATTCAATACCTACGCAAACAGAATTACCAGTTCGGTCCTAGGTTCGGTCATCCTACGAAATAGGTTCTTAATATTACAGATACAGGTGGAAGTGGAGTAGTTTTAGGCAGAAGTTGACGTCAAAAAGAGAATAATGTATTCCAATTTTGAAAATAAATATTTTGATTTGATTTTGATGTGCTATGTCAATTAAAACTACACAATTTTAGTGAAAAGTTTTTATTATGGAACATTATTAACGTAGGTAACAAATAGGAACTTTACTGTGGTTTTATTAATCAGGTACTTATATTTCGGAGGATAGTTTTACTCTAAAAAACCCTCTTTATACATGTGTTAACACAATAACATACTTACATAGTAACAAAAAACTGAAATAAAGTATCTAAACTTATAACAATTGTGCATAATTTGAGTATACTTTAATTGAAATATCGCAGGTAATTTGTGACATTCAGAAATAATCAGTCTCCGGTGTTAAAAAATAATCAAAAACTTAACCTAATTGGTTGTAATATAAACTTTTTCCTTATGATGAATCATATAAGTCTTTAGAACTTAGATTATGTACAGAAAGTCTTAATCTCTCAAAAAATAAAAACGAAACGTTAAACGTAGTTAGATAGCACTTTTCCTTTTCAAAAACAAAAACGTTATTCTATAAAAAAAAATCTCATAACAAGAAGACGGTAACCTCTTAGAACAATAAAAGAAACTATCAGAACGTTAGTTTTTGCGTAAATTAAATATATTGTATCTCGAATCTGGATCATCATCAGACCAGAAGCTACGTTGGTGTTGAGGGTATTACCATCTTGGTTCGTAAGGACCGGTGACGACCTCCGTGGCGGAACGGGTAGGTCTCGGACTGCCACGCCGGAGGTTGCGGGTTCGATTCCCGCTAGAGGCTTAAGTTCGAATGATGAATATGAATGGTTGTATCTAGTAACCATACCACAGGCTCTGCCTAGTTTGGGACTGGATAATTGGTGTGTCTGAGATATTTATTTAAATATACCCTAAAACAACATTAATGTACTTACTTACTTTAATTAGTACCTACCCATACTTCATGTTTAATTAGTTATCTATTAATAGTGTAGTTGTTAATTTATCATGTATGGTTACGACAAATAAATATACTTACTTATACTTATGTATTCAAAACACTATTTACCACATCAAGCTAGTTGATTTTGTGAATACGTATACACCAGTCGCTATATTTCCAAATAAAACAATGCAAAAAATCACTTTCGTGGCAAAAAATCACCTTCGTGGATAAAACGCCACGAAGGTGATGCCACAAAGGTGACGAAAATATCCATTTTTTATAAATTCCTGCAAAGTTTAGGTGTAACGTTTTAAATCAAATACTACATAAATATCTCGAACATTTTGGAGTTTCGATGAGCTAACTTTAATTTCAATTACTAAAATACAATGCGCAAATATGTTGTCCACGCAAGTGATCGGTACACCTACGAATAAATATAAACTTACCAATATTTTTTACTCCCGGAACGATGAGTCGCTCGTCCCATTTCTGCGAAGTAGGAACACGACTGACGATGACCGAATCGAACTCTGTGATTAGTTGCTGCTGTTGTGTTCAACAGCAAGCCTTTATTACTACTCAAATCTAAAGTACCTAAAATCGTGTGACCGACACATATTGTGTTTCCAATTCAAAATAATGATGAAAAGATTTTTTTTACACCATTGTATGTAAAGTGTATTTAATTACGGTGACTTTAGTATATATAACATACAAATATACTGAAATTTGGTAAAGCAGTAACCAAATGTTTTACTGCAACGGGAAGTGTGACACGATGAGAACACGAAAAATGGCCCCGTTTTTGATCGTTCATGTTAATTATTTATATTATTTTTGCTTCTATTAAGACAAGTTTTATTTATTTTGTGACCTAATAGATGTTTTATAATCCTATCCACAAGTTATGTTTTTAACTTATACTGTTTAGGAGATATAACTGTGTGACTATAAAAATTGAGTGTAAATGAGAATTACCCATATACGAGTATCTAACAGTTTTCATACCATACATATTATTAATTTTTGGTACAATAAATCTATTTCCATATATTAATTTTCTGAGATTGTTGTCTCTCCCTCTCTCCTTCAGCAGATTAATATTATGGTGTTCGTCTTTTAATACAACTAGCTTAATTTTTCTTTGTATCGGCAGAACTTTGCAGTAATTGAATAGGTATGGTATTATTTGCCAAATTCATAATCATCATCAGCCGAAATACGTCCATTGCTGAAACGTAGGCCTGCCCAATAGAATGCCACTTTTGGTGGGATATCCATTATGGGATTTGCAATGAAAGGAAGAACATTTTTTACGCCGCCCAGATGGAGTAGTAATCAAAACAATATTTTGTTTTTAATTGGGCATGAATGTCTCTATCTTTTTTCTAACGTAACGTATTCGAAGATGTGTGATAGAGTTAAAAGACAAACCCCGTCTCCCGCTTCCACCTACCCTCCCACCCCTCTGAGCGGCCGCACAGGTTTTGATACAAAATAGGCATGATTACTACTCCATCTGGGCGGCGTAAATTTTTTTCTTCCTTCATGGGATTTGCCATAAACCAAAAGGGTTGGAAATATGACAGGGCTGTGTGTGGGTCACTTCTGTCGCAGAACCGACGACGGCCGTTGTCGCGGATCGGCTCGAGCAGGGTGGCCGGTAGCGGCTGGGCGTACTGAAGGCCTATGTCCAGCAGTGTACGTCTAAGAGCTGGTATGATGATTATAATGAACCTACCTACAGAGCCGGATTATCCCTTAGGTAGTGTAGGCAACTGCCTAGGGGCCCCGCATCGGCTAGGGCCCCGCGCCCTGAGAATATTTTTTTCAAATTTCAATTTAAAAATGTCTTTCCTTTCATTTGTTTAATTTTTTTGTTTATTAATTTATTGGAGCAGTGATATAACTGTTACTAATATTTATTTGTTTAATTGCATGTTAAATTCTTTTTTTAGCCTAAGTATTTAAATTTCTATGCCCGCACTAGCAGAGGCGGAACATGGAGAGCTTATTTAATGTAAACATCTTACTTGTACCCATGTTTCACAAATAAATGATTTGATTTGATTTGATTTAAATAGTGTGGTAATGCACCTTCGTAATGTAGTAAAGAAACAGCAAAATTAAAAACAGAAGTTAGAAAAAAAGGGCCCCGAAACGTGCATTGCCTAGGGACCCCGACATGGTTAATCCGGCCCTGCCTACCTATACAACTATACAGATAGGTCCAACTCTGCGATCACTGATGCGTAAAAGAAATACAAACCTAGGTAACTACTGGCTTCACCCTGACGAAGTAAAACAACTCAGTGCTAAAAGCATTGTGCAGTTTCTAACTGCTACAAAGCTTAGCACCGAACTATAGCATTATAGCATGTTGGCGATCACAATAGACCAGAAATGGTCACAGTGATACAAGGTTTAGACTGAGATCTTGAAATAGCCCCAACTTGAATAATTTAATAAACTCTGCGATCCTGGCGAGAGTTGGCATGGGGTGGGAGATGGGTTACCGTTCTGGTTGACGATAAATCACTTACCGAACTTACGACAATCACAAATACTGATATGGCGAATAACCAGGTTATTTTCATGTTAAAAAATCACTAAATCACGATATTTACGAGTTTCCTCGACCAGGGCGATTCTTGCCTCTCGGTCGTGATAATATTCACAAGGGACGTTAAGTCTAGTCATGTGCCATCAGCGGCTGTCTGTTAAAAACATTTATTTTATCAGCTTTTTCCTACAAAGCTGTGACATTTTCTCAGAATACTTACTTATCAAACTACTTAGGTACCTACATATTTATTAATGCGAAAGTGTGGATTCTCCATTGTTTGTAAATTTATTTGTTTCAATGCATCGACTACTTAAGCCGTGTGGTTTCCAGTAGAGTAGAATAGGACCACTCCAACTCTTCCCGTGGATGTCGTACAAGGCGACTAAGGGAATACATTATAAAACATCAATCAGGCCTCCCCACCCCGTCTGGCCAGCGCGGGGAGTGTAGGCCAAATCCTCCGTCTGTCTCCGGCAGATGAGAGAGGGTTGAGCTCCTGCAGTGGAGACAAAAATAACCCGATTATGACTACTTAATAATAAATCTAATAGACTCCTAATGCTAGCAGATAACATACAGATAATTCTGTCAAAGTGTTGAAGTGTGCGGGAGGGGAACTGCACTCTGATTGGCCCAGCCAAGGTCACGCAACGCCAAGATTGGTGGGAAGTTGTACGCGGCGTCTTGTGTAAGAAAAAATTAACAAATATTTAAATTGATAATCCATTACTTGGTCTCAGGTGGTTAGCTCTTCTAAACCCCCCAGGGTACGTGTTGTGGGGCATTCAGTAACTATGTGGTGTACTGTCTGTTACCGTTCCTTCCATGCTGGTAAGTAGTTACCTAGGTGTGTATTTCTTTTACGCATCAGTGATCGCAGAGTTGTACCCTATCTGGTTAGTTGTATAGGTAGGCAGGGCCGGATTAACCATGTCGGTGTCCCTAGGGATTGCACGTTTCGGGGCCCCTTTTTCTAACTTCTGTTTTTAATTTTGCTGTTTTTTTACTACAGAAGGGTGATGAGTCACAAAGGTGCATCATCACCTTATTTAATAAACAAAAAAATTCAACAAATGAAAGGAACGTACCCATATTACTTGACCCGCTCAGGGGGGGAGGGGCGTCTTCAAAATACCACGCTTGGTCACAAGGGCGGGCGGGGGCGACTTAGGGTTTAGTCATGTAGTCAATATCCTGTAGGAAAATCTCACGCTTTTTCGAGCTACATATATTCAAATATGGCGCGCAGCGTTTTGCGCTTTTTAAACTCACAGATGGCAACACTGACGCGTATATCGTCAGTTGATTGAAAACGGACAGTTTTTTCTTCTTGATAATATTTTTTTACTTGTAATTACAGGTATGCACGCACTCTTGGCGCCGTATTAACAAAGACAAATATGAGCCAAATTATAACTTTTTTCAACTTTCTGTTTGCAAAAAATGGTTTGCAACCATATTTATGAATTATTACGTGAAAACTAGAGGGGGTCTTGGCATATATATTATGGGGGGTGTTCACCGAGAGGGGGGGAGTGGGGTAAATTTAAAAAACAAATGTGTCACGTAGTTTGGATACGTTCCCTAAGGTTTGGAACGGTCGATGCATTTCGATGTCGAGGGTTGGAACGGTCGATGCATTTCGATGTCGAGGGATCGGCTTAGGCGATGGTAGACGGTTGGAAGGTTTAGAGTGGAGTGGAGCACGTCTTTCCCCATACTCTGATAATAACAGCGTATATACGGGCCTTAATACTCCACCATGCTGGCCTAGTGTAGGTTGTTCACATTATCATCATGTTAGACCCTAGACGTTCACTGTTGGACACAGGCCTTCCTCAATGAACGCCACCACACCCGGTCCTCCGCCCTCCGTCCGCCCTCCGCATCCAGCCGCTCCCGGTCACCTTCTTCGGTCCATCTGGAAGCGTCCAGCCTGCGCGTGACGATCATATATACGATGTAGAATTTCTTCTTTAGCGTATGCAGGCCAAAGGTGTTTTCTTTATCCGATAAGACGGTGGTATTATATATTACGCAAGTGCCCAGATTTGAACTCTTGAACGCGAGGTAAGCTCAATAGAAAACTGATGGGTTACAATGTATACGCTTCTACAACAAACTACCAGAGGAAATCTTAAATATGACGGACATAAAGTTTAAGATTCACATTAAAAAACAACTTTGTAAGAAAGCCTATTATAAAATAAACGATTATTTGAATGACAAAGATGCCTGGTACTAATGTTAATTCAGCTTCGCAAAATCTTTATTAATTGTATGCAAACTTGATTTTTAAAAGATGTGTTGCGTGAAGTTTGTTGCGCCGTTTCTTCTTCACAGCGCTAACACCTAGGAAGCGGTAGTCGATAAAAAAATGTCGTGTATAAATGTACCAAGTGTACATTTATACACTCATATGCAATAAATGATTTTGACTTTGGCTTTAAGACCGACTTTTATCCTCTTGTTCATGACCCATGAAAACCTCAATAGTGATGCGTTCCATTTAATAATAAACAACTGTATTTTCCAATAATACTGAATTGTTGGCGGGTAATTCCTTGTTCGGAGGTCAAAGGCTGACGCATTAATAGATACTATGGTATTAATATCTTTACTTACGTAAGTATTGTATGTATAATTATTTAATTTTGCTGTTTTTTTACTGTAGTAAAAATCAGCAAAATTAAAAACAGAAGGGTGATGAGTCACAAAGGTGCATCACCACCATATTCAATAAACAAAAAAATTATTACTAGGTTGCAGTAACTGGGTTAAACCACTTTTGTAAACTTTGGTTAGTAACAATAAATAAAAATGCCGTGTGGCTCCCGGCTTGGAATAGGGACACCCCCGATCTTCCCGTGGGTGTCCGGCTCTGACGACCGCCAGATAGCGGTATAACCATCTATAAAAGTATGGTCAGGCCTAAATTCAGCAGACCGGTGAGCAAACTGGCAGCAGCGTTACCGGGGATGAATGGTGAGAAGATCCGAAGATCGGGGTTAGTGGCGCACCTTGGGACTCTCCCAAGGTACGCCACTGTCCGCCTGCGCCTATGTCCAACAGTGGACTCTTTCAGGCTGATGATTATGATTGTAACTTATTTTGTACTAGCTGTTAACTGCGACTTCGTCCGTGTGCACAATTTAAAATCACAAATGTATTTCTCGTAGGAATGTGATGTTTTTTCGGGATAAAAACTATCCTATGTCCTATTCCAGGACCTAACCTATGTGTGTGCCAAGTTTCATCCCGATCCATCCAGTGGTTGAAGCGTGATTGAGTAACAAACATCCAAATATCCAAACTTTCGCATTTATAATATTAGTAGGATAAAACTAGAGGGTGGGGGGGGGGGGGCTTGGCATATTCTACGGGTGGTCACCGGGGGAGGGGAGGGGAGGGGGGAGTTAAAAAATTTAAAAATGTGTCACGTAGTTTGGGTACGTTCCCTTATTTTGTATTTTCTTCTAACAAGGAAAACTTTATGTATTTTCCTTTTCCAACCTTAAGCTTGTATTCACTTGAGTTCAATAGTTGAATCGTAATTAACTGATAATAAGGTTGTTATCTTATACGTTGTGCTCGTTATTATGCTCTTTAACTTGCTTTATAAATCACATACAAGCTGTAAGTCGCTGAGTTAGGACGGTTTGATAATTGTATGTTTTTAAAGCGTTGTCTTAATTTAAATCTCTATTTAGTCTTTAAGTGTGATTTGTGAGGACAAAATGAAGACAATAGTGATGATTTTGTGTTGTACAGTTCTAATTGTTGTATGCGCGGTAAGTTCTTTGTTTTGGATTTTTTCATCGTCTTTAGAATCTATTACAAAAAATCGTAAACTTCGCGTGTCTTTCTGTACATTGAAGATATTTGCAAAAAAATAAATTTGGGTTGAAGGAATAAGTGACAGAACACATTTCAATTATTTTTGAAAGAGGAGGGGTTGGGGTCGGGGGCAGGAGCGGGGGCGGCGGAGCCGGAGCGGGAACAGGAGCGGGAACGGCAGCGGCAGCGGAAGTGGGAACGGGAGTGGGAGCAGGAGCGAGAACGGCAGCGAGAGTGGGAGTGAGATTGGGAGCGAAAGTGGGAAGGGGAGGCGAACCCCGTAGTCCACTCGAGTGGAGCCGCTGGCACAGCTAGTGTATAAATAAGTGCAGTGGAGATAACAGGAATCTTGTGATAAATAATGTATGTTGATCCCACCGGTGCATCAATATGTTCGACAATGAAAGAGAAGTGTGATCTACAGAAATGATAACAATTTAGGAATCTTCTTGATTAAGATGGGACCAACAGATATAGTTTTTCAATATATTCCTGTCGTTCCCACTGCTGGGACAAGAGTGGTGGTGCTAACAAAAATCCCCCTTTTAATTGCCTTCGTTGACGCCGTGCCATCTGGGACTTTGAACGATGAAACGGCTTTTAGCTAATGAAATCACTTTTAGTTATATATATAACCAGATAGACCAGAGATAAGAGAAGATATATATTGTCCAATAAAGAGTAGTTAATTGAATTTAAAGACAAGTTTGCACACGTTCTTCCTTAGAATGGGCGTAGAAATTGAGAATGATGTTGCCTGTTTCTCGTTCCTACTGCTAGAGTCCAGTAGTTTTCTTAAATATAATTTCAAACAACATTTACTATAATCCGTCAGGCCTACGATCGAAATCATCATGGAAACAATAACAACGGTGATAACCGCAGTCACCACAGTGGTAAGAGCAACCACCACAGTGGTAGTAGATACCATCGCAAACATCTCGGCTACCGCCTCAAGAACTATCACCACAAGGGCAAATCTACGGTAACTTTGCCCTCTGGAGGAAATACTAAAATTGTGAAGCCACGCGTAAGTCATTTTATTCTTTAAACTTCTCAGTAACCCCTAGAGTTACCTCAGTTACCCCTTGAGTTACCTTCGTTACCCTTACCTCAATTATCAGTTGTGTTATCTCAGTAACCCTTAGGGTCACCTCAGTTACCCCTTGAGTTACCTTCGTTACCCTTACCTCAATTATCAGTTGTGTTATCTCAGTAACCCCTAGAGTTACTACAGTTACCCCTTGAGTTACCTCCGTTATCCTTTGAGTTACCTCAAATATCAGTTGTGTTATCTCAGTCACCCTTAGAGTTATCTCAGTCACTCCTTGACTTCCCTCAGTTACCCTTTAAGTTACCTTAATTATCAGTTGTGTTATCTCAGTAACCCCTAGAGTTACCTCCGTTACCCTTTGATTTACCTCAATTATCAGTTATGTTATCTCAGTTACCCCTAGAGTTATCTCAGTCACTCCTTGACTTCCCTCAGTTACCCTTTAAGTTACCTTAATTATCAGTTGTGTTATCTCAGTAACCCCTAGAGTTACCTCCGTTACCCTTTGATTTACCTCAATTATCAGTTATGTTATCTCAGTTACCCCTAGAGTTATCTCAGTCACTCCTTGAGTTACCTCATTTACCATTAGAGTTACCTCGGTTACCCTTACATTGTCTCAGTTACATCTTGAGTTACCTCAGTTACCCCTTGAGTTATCTGATACACCTCTTAAGTTACCTCAGATGCCCCTAAATTTACCTCAGTTACCATTTGAATTTACTCAGTTACCCCTACAACTGTGATCAGTTACCTCACTTACCCCGTGAATAACTCCTCTATATCTGGCCCCAGGGTGGGGTTTGAAAGTACAACAGCTGCCGTGTAACTGCCCTGTGAGATGTAATGGCTCAATTTTGATATATTAAATTATTTCAATTAATTTATAGGAATCCAGATATACCTGCAGGAAAAGATCTGATCTTGTATACATGAAACCAACAAGTAAAAGATGGAAAAACGAGTACGAAACCGTCAAAAAGGAGATGGAGAGCACCAATAAGAATTCTCAAGTTACTTATAATATTGTCAAGGTACGTATCTGCATGGGGCTGTCATATACGATAGCCGAAATACGTCCACTGCTGAAAATAAGCCGCCCCAATAGAGCGTGGTGGTGGTTTTGGTGGGCTGTCCATTGGAGGATTTGCCATAATCACCACGCTTCGTGGCCTTCACGACACCCACGAGATGATTAGAGTTGGCCATATTCTAAGCCCGGAATCACACGGCAACGATACGATTTCATACCATAGTATGAAATACTCTAAACAATAAAGACTCAAAATTATGTATTATTTATGTTAATGATTATGTAACACGTCGACAGTATTAAAGCTTAACACGTTGTTGTTAGCTTGAGACGTGGGTATGACTCCCATGAGGGAAATCATGACAGAACTATCATTCAATCACAGAGAACCCGTATACATTGGTGTGTTACATTAAAATGGACACACCACCTACTTCTAAGACTCTCAGTCTCTCTATGTGACGACTGTAGCCCATTATCTTTTAGTTAAAGACTAGAATTGGTTGCTACTTTGAGAACTAGGCTGGAATATTTCGCATACCTGCTCTTCAAACGGGAACACAACAATGCATGCATTGCTGTTTAACCACAGAAGTAGGTAAGAGGGTGGCTGGTGGGTACCAACATTCATCAGTCTCAAAGGGTTTTGAGACTGATGAAAATATTCTTTCTTATCTGAAATACGTATATTGAAATAAACTCGAAAGCTGAATAGATAGTTTAAGTAAAAGATTGTTACAGATCCAAAAAATATTTAACCCATGTTTGTGGCGGAAGTACTCCTACAGAAGAGACGAAGTCTATAACGAAGTCAAGACGACAAACGAAAGGATGTTGTTTCATGGCTCTGCGGCAGCTAAAAACTTGGCGTTGTATGGGTTTGATGAAAGATATGCTAAGGCAGGTAAGTGCGTCAACATCATACAAAATCTCTGTGATCGTAGGATACTAAATAATTTTATTTTCTAATCACCGCATTGCTCAAATGATCTTTAAAGTGTGTTTGGACGGACTTTTTGCAGTATTTAATTAAAATGATTATGATAAAAAATCACATGTAAATTGTAGGCTCTGATCTAGAAGCCCGTGATCACCAACACGCCAGTTCAACGTGATAACGACTATGGTACAGTATATACTGACTAGGGTAGGCTGTAATCAAGACAGTTTATGTTCTTAACTAAAACTAACTGAAGTAGGTGGTTTGCTAGTCATAGACTCTTAGGGTGTAGTCTGTAAAATGTCTTGTTGCCTTGTATCCTTAAAAACAAACTGTGTTTCTTACTCTTCAAACTGAAAGCTTAAAGGCATTGGTTGACTCCAGAAATAGATAAGCAAGCTGTGATTGCTTGTCTGATCTTACATACATACATACATAATGCTCACGCCTTGATCCTAGAGACAGGCAGAGACGATAGAAGACCACGTTACGCGATCCTGATACGCCTCACTAGCCTCACTCACATTCATCGTCCTTTTTATGCACCTCCTTTTATTCTTCTCACTGCGGACCCCTGCCTGTTTGAGGACGTATGACTGATCTTCTCTCTGAAATCTTGAAAATTATTACAGATGGATACTATGGAGCTGGTATCTACTTCGCTGATCGCTCGTCCAAGAGCCATGACTACGCTAAACCGCAGCCGGATGGAAACCGGTGAGTGTAGTATATATTTATAAGGGCTGTTTTAATTCATGTGGTAGTCCCCGGCACTTTCAGTTTAGGGACCCTTTAGGATATGTAAAGACGACATAGGCGGCAAAAAGAAAACGATGCGATTGAATGATTACGACTAGTCAACATAGGTTTTCTCCTTGTACATATTCTGGCATTATTTGTTCATTTCATTACATATTTATCTAAATCTTTTCTGTTTTCGTGTCTTACTTTATTTTTCAAACTATTATACCTGTTTATACAAACTTTTTCCCTATGGTTTCCTAGTAGATAATTATAATTTATAAAATATTGTCAATAATATATTTTAACACATAAACATTAAGCTCATTTATTACTAATGCATAAGGAAAATATAGTATGATCAGACGTGATGGCTGCTGCAGTACTTCTATTGCAGGAATTACTTTTTCTTTATGGAATTCACGCCTAGTTCGTTCCAAAGACCTTACTACCAATATTTGCTCGCCACAGACTGGTCGCGTGCAGGCCAGGTTGACGTTCTTTAGTGGTGCAAATAGTAAGCACACACACGTCAGCTCCGCTGATGCTACAGACGTGGTTTCGAGTCTCACGCAACAAAACGCATTATAGGTCTTTATTTCAAACAGTGAAATAATAGGTCCCAATCATTTAAATGATATTAGTTGATTAGTCCGCGTATGTTTCGATATTTACACACAGATTTTTACTATGAATTTGGTTTCCCGTAGGATTGAGATGTTTTTTCGGGATAAAAACTATCTTATGCCCTATTCCAGGATCTAACTCATATGTGTGCCAAGTTTCATCCTGATCTGTCCAGTGGTTGAAGAGTAAATAATTAACAAACATCTAAACTTTCGCATTTATAATATTAGTGGGATGCATAAGGAATAGACAGTCTGATCAGACATGATGGCTGCTGCAGTACTTCTATTGCAGGAGTTACTTTCTGCTGTCTGTTTATGGAATCCATGACCTAATTAATTTGAAAGACGATAATACCAATATTTGCTTATCACCGCCTGGTCGCTTACAGGCCAGGTTGAAGTGCGTGGTTTGACGGTTCTTAATGGTGCAAATAGTAAGCACACACACGTCAGCTCCGCTGATGCTAGAGACGTGGTTTTGAAAACGCATTAAAGTTCTTTATTTTAAACAGTGAATAAACAGGTCTCAATCATTTAAATAAAATTAGTTGATTATGGCAGACAGAATTTTAGTCCTTAAGGCAACAAACGTAAAATATGTGGATCAGCCTGTTTTTTGTATGTTATGTAATTGTATGGTAATAAAAAAAATTTACTATATCTGTTCGAAATATTCCAAAGCGCAGCACCTTTAAAAAACTTTTTTTTTAAAGATACATGCTGCTATGCCGTGTGACGCTCGGCAAAGTACACAACGAGAACGGGCAACCCAATCACTTTGCGCACGCGCCGGTCGGCTACTCGTCAGTCGTAGGAGCTTTGAGTAATAATGAATACATCGTTTATAGAGGAGAACAGGTAAGAACAGATCTGATGCAGCTTCAGTACCTACAAAGAAATGAAGCAGTGAGTTATGTCAGTTCCTCAGTAGTGAAATTATGTACCTGATAAGTTTGACGTACCATGACCATAATTTCACTCTTACAATATTAAAAAAATGTTTGTATGGAATAGCGCTCGCAGCCGCTGCATCGCGCTGTCCCTCTCGCATGCAGCCGCATGACGCCGCGTGCGATCGCATCGAACTGTTTATTGATTTTTTCGTGGGGTAAAGAGGACGGCGGGGTCTGTATGGCGATCATGCTAATTCACTTGTGTATATGTAGCTTAACCCTCATGCTGGAGAACTTCGATGGAATATTCATTTCATTTATTCATAAAACAATTACCGGGCAAGTACCGGAAATTATCCCCCCCCCCCCCCCTCCTGCGATTATTTCCTCATAACCGTGCGGTTGGAAGGCCAGAGGATGGTGGAGGGACTATTCATAAAATATGTACCTATATTATATGCAAATATTTTTTCAACAACAATTATTATTATGGTAATATAGAACATAAATAAAATATATAATTATTAGAAGTCATTAAATGTTATTCAATTCATTAGATTTCACAATTAATTCGCTATTAATAAAATCCCTCATTGCCAGTTGTTCTATATATGTATAAACAGTAAAATTATTATTTTCTTTTGTTTCAGGCATATCCTGCGTACTTAATCACTTACAAATAATGTATTCTTAACGCTTATAATCAGTATGTCAATAAAGTATTTTATAGTTTTATTTTTCTTTTTATTACTACTATACTACAGTTGATTAGGAATAGAATAGTCGTTTCTGTGATACTAAATATCTGTCCGGCTCGAAGGACCAGATGTTGAGGAGCTTTGACCAAATAAAAGCTAGATATGTACCAGCATAGATATATTTTTTAATGATTCCTCGACAATAACAGACTATAACGTAACAGGAATAGGTAGCAGCATTCTCCTGTGTATATTAAGATCATTACTGCGATCACCAAACCGCATGCCAAGCGTGGTGATTATGTCAGATACCCCACCAGAAGTTTCATTCTATTGGAGAGGCTTATGTTCGCCAGTGGACATATTTAAACAGATACAAAAACAGAGGAACAATAAAAAGAATTTTAAAACTAGCCAGTACTCAGCACTAGCAACACCTTAACCGGCCACGTAGTATATGAAGGTCCCAGAATTATCTACATAGGTTAATTTTTTTAGAGTTCCCTTCAAACAGACACCCTTGTTATAGCTAAACTTTTTTTGTCTCTCTGTCTGTTTGCCTGTTATAACTCTAGCAACTAACTATAATCGCATCAAGGGGTTTGTGAAATACGCAATTTTTCTCTGATTTTCATCATGTTTTCGCTATGTGGTTTTAGAGTATACCGTCACAATCAAAGTAAAAAATCTTCATTCGGAACAGAATACAAGGTATTTCAACACGTTATAAACATCTAACCCAGAGGTTCCCAGACTCTTTTTCTCATAGACCACTTTCAAAATTTAGCTGGTTCCGGTGGACACCCTGCAGCTACATTTCTACCATATTCCTAAAAATCGACTAAAAATGTAAAGAAAAACGCCAACGTAGACCCCCGTCGAGTCTCCCATGGACCCCTGGGGGTCCACCTGGACATGGAAAAAATAAAAAAAATAAAAATAAAAAATAATCAATTGCGTCACTACACCGTTCGAACCCCCTGGCAGATTTTTAGGGGGGGAGACCACAACATATTCGCTTCTACCTGCTCACAATTAGATACCTTCTGGAATTAGACATATTTTCTAATTTCCACAATGTACTGCTGATTCCGGATTAAATAATACAAAAAGTAAGATAAGTATCGAGCAAAAATACACTCTGCCACACTAGCAATATACTCGTAATTTCAAAATTCCCATTAATATGGTACGATGTATGTGGAGCCTTTCAAATATTGCCGCATAATTCTTGGATAACAGAAATCGGGGATTCCCCGTTCGTCACAATTACCACCGTTTCGTACAACGATCTCTAGTACTACTAGATGGAGCGTTCAAAACAATCGCTCTGTTCCATGCAAGTAGTTTAGTTTAGTTTAGTTTATTTGTTCATATACAATTTTTACATTGTGTTTGAATCTTATAAATAATAATAATACAATTTATAATAATACAAAAAGAACAACTACAACACATATTTTAAACAAAATCATGACACCACACAACATTGATACCAATCCTGTCTTACCCTATTATTTCAATTTAATATAAAATTTAGATGAGAAATATAAATTTAAATTAAAAAATATAAAATTGATGTCAAGTTACAATAAAATAAACATTATTTTTACATGTCCAACATATTATTTTCTGCACAAAAATTCCTCGTAAGTGTAGTAGCACCCTTCCAACAAAAAGGTCCTCAATTTGGATTTGAAAACGCTTAAACTATTTGTGGATTTCAGTGCTGTCGGAAGCTCATTATACATTTTAACAGCCTGATAGCGCGCACTGTGCAACGCTATGTTTAGTCGCGGACGTGTGTATTGCATAACGTCTTTCCTTCAGGTATGGTCACGACCTTCCCTTTCCTCCTTTGTTTCCGTGTAAAGTAGTTGTTTCACAAAGTCACTGAGAAGTACCATAATGTAGAGACTGGGGACTGTAAGTATTGCCAGTTTTTTAAAATGGTCTCTACATGTTTCCCATTGTGGTATTCTTACAATGGTTCTTATTGCTCTTTTTTGTAATGTAAAGGCTTTATGCATATTGTAATTGTAACTATTTCCCCAGAATTTAATGCTATATCTCAGTTTGGATTCTACTAGGGCATAATAAACTGTTTTTAATTGTTCTATAGTGAGTTCGTCGCGCAAGCTTCGGAGTGCGTAGCAAGCTGAGCTAATAGTGCTTTCTACCGAGTTTAGTTCGTCTTTCCAATTTAATGAAGAGTCTATGTAAACACCAAGAAATTTAACCGTCCCAACAAGATCAATTTTGTTTTCATTTAGCTCAATATTAATAATTTCCTTATTCCTTGTGGTGGTTTTAAATAGTATGATATTAGTTTTATTAAAGTTGAGTTTAAGACTATTATTGGTAAACCAGTTGTAAAAGAAGGACACGGTGACGTTGACTTTGTACTCGAGGTCATTTCGATTTCCAGCCGATACTACAGCATTGGTGTTATCAGCAAATACCACTAGTTCTATGCCCAGCACCGAGTTATACATAAATTGTATAAGGTCATTTGTAAATATGATAAAAAAGATGGGACCTAAAATTGAGCCTTGAGGGATACCTCTATATTTCATTCCAGATTAATAGTCCTATGAAAACCAACGCTATTTACGTCTCGGTAACATATACATGAAAGGGTCACCAGCAGCAAAAACAGGTTTGTATTACCATGTAAACTTTGCAGTCCACTTAGGAACACCATCTATTGTGTATTTTGTTTTCGAGACGCAAATGCGTTTGTTTTCATAGGACTATTAATCTGGAATGAAATATAGTTACTTATATCATTTTTGATTTAGTTGATTTTTCGCATGCTCCTTCTATACCATTCAATTCAACGAACTGGAATCTATTCTGAAGATATGACTTGAAAAGTTTAAGAGTTGTGCCTCTTATACCGTAGTAGTCTAGCTTCTCTAGTAAAAGATCGTGATTAATTGTGTCAAAGGCGGAGCTGAGATCTAAAAAGAGACCCGCAACTCTCTTCCTATCATTTAGTTTGGTAACAGTTTCATCGATCAATAAATTGATAGCATCTGCAGTACCCACACCTTTCTGATAGCCATATTGCCTTTCATTCAATACATTGTTCACATTTAGGTGTTTAAGAAGTCGTATCTTTATAAGTTTCTCGAAAATTTTCGACAATGTAGGCAGTAGTGATATTGGTCTATAATTGTTAGGATCTGTTTTTGCGCCCTTTTTGTGGATAGGTAGGACTTTGGCTACTTTTAATTGGGCAGGAAAAATACTTAATTCAGCATATTTATTATAAAAAAGGCAAGCGGTACTGACAATAAATCAATATTATCCTTGATTACTTTAATGGGTATCTCATCATGACCACATGATGTTTTGTTCTTCATCTTTCTGATAATGTTTACGATTTCGTGGGATGTTACAGGTCTCCAACACATGTCACCCTCCACTCGCTTGGCGCTTCTAGTAGCCACAACTCTTGCACATTCACAATGAAACTTGTGCAGTTACTACGCAGAACATTTAATTATTACTAAATATTGACGCTACTGTTAAATAATGTCAATATTTAGTAAATAATTAAATGTTCTGAGTAGTAACTGCACAAGTCTCAAAAAAGTTTCGTACAATAATTTCGAGATATTTTTTTCTTACGAATTAACCTTCATAGATTTAAATTTCTATTTACTATTTTCCTTTCGTATATACTTCAACTCAATTCAAGTTCACATATCACTCGCTACACACAAAACCTACAATTTGACAAACTGTCCGAGGACAGAGCCCTGGAGCCTCTGACACAGGGCGACATTGGGGAAGACCTATGTCCAACAGACGTCTAAAGGCTAACATGATGATGATGATTATTGCAATCAGATGACATGCGGTTGCCGGCTTAGAATAGGACCACAATCTTTCCGTGAGTGTCGTCAAGGCGCCTAAGGGATTGCACCAGGGATGGGAAGCAGCGTTCTCCTGTGTATATTACTGCGCTCACCGTCTGCCAAGTGTGATGATTATGTTAAATCCCCCAATGGAAAGCCCACCAAATATCATTCTATTGGGGAGGCTTATGTTCAGCAGTGGACGTATATAGGCTGATGATGATGGTTGTCGATGACGGATGCACAGCACCTAGCCTGATATAGGATTTAATATTATTTATAAAATAAATTATGAATAGCGAGGGTGTAAGGTAAATAAAAATACATAATATGCGCGCGCGCCGCTGCCGCCCCCCGCGGCCGCGGGGCGCACAACACCAAACGCACGGGCCGGCATCGCCAGTCTGCCGCTAGCCTTCCGCGATCCGCACGACCCTTTTTACTGCCATACGCCCTCGCTATTCTTCGTTCGCATGTGGAGCTCTCGTTTTACTTTCACGCCAACCAGCACATCGTCTACAATGGTGATGATTGCAACCAGACAACACAAATACCCGTCATTAGGTATTTTACTTGATTTTCACAGTTAAGCCCAACTAGTACCTTGGCGTAATATGCTGTCTTAAGCTACTAGATATGAAGTAGGTCCATAGTTGGAGTAAGTATTTCGATGTTTAGCTTAACCTAAGACTTACATACCGGCACTATGGAAATATAAAAAAGTTGCCTATGGGGCTATGCTCGGGGTTTCTTTGAAGGATATGTTTCGTAATGAAGAGATCCGACGAAGAACGAAGGTCACCGATATAGCCGAAAGGATTAGCAAGCTAAGGAGAGCCACATCTGTCGCAGAACCGACGGCCGTTGGGGCAGACGAGTTCTGGAGTGGAGACCGCGGATCGGCACGCGCAGGGTAGGACGCCGGCCGCCAGGTGGACCGACGACCTGAACAAGGTGGTAGAAGCGGCTGGATGCGGAGGACAGATGACCGGGTGTGGTGGCGTTCATTGGGTAAGGCCTATGTTCAGCAGTGGACGTCTAAGGACTGATATTATGATACGAGGTCACTACTGATGGGAACCATGGAAAAAAAATCTTTTGGTGTGAACATTTGTTCGGGAAGTTGACATTTTTAAGAAAAAATGTGAGTTGTCATTTTCCCCTTATAGCTAGGTATATCGAAGTGAAACATTATCTATAGTTATAGAGCCTCAAACATCGTCGAACTGTGGCATTTCTTTCGGTTTTATACAGGTTACATTTTGATGAACATATGTGTTGCGTGAAGTTTGTTGCGCCGTTTCTTCTTCACAGCGCTAACACCTAGGAAGCGGTAGTCGATAAAAAAATTACGTGTATAAATGTACCAAGTGTACTCATATGCAATAAATGATTTTGACTTTGAGTTTGACCATCTCCGTTCCCTCACCGGACTACCAGGCGCGGTGAGGGACTTTATCCTTGTAGTAGACATACAACGCTCTCGCACGAAGCGTGTTGCTTCCTCTTTCATAATGCGAACTGCTAAGGAATGGAACTCTCTGCCAGCTTGGGTATTTCCGGACAAGTACAATTTGGGTATTCTTAAAGAGTATAGGCATCTTCTGGGTAAGCGCGCTTCGCCTTAGTCATCATCACTTATCATCAGGCGAGATTGAGGTCAAGGGCAGACCCATCATCAATAAAAAAACTATACATTATTATCGAAATCGGTCAGGTCATCTTTGCATTTTTAATACCATGACATACCTATCTGTATTCTGTATATTCTGGTTCTATACAAGGAAAACTGTTTGTATTTTCCAAACATCTTAACTTGTTAGCGGGTATTCACTTGGGGTCAATAGATGAATCATTTTTACTGATATAATTAAATAATGCTGTAAGGTCATTATTACGCTTTTTTCTTCATAAATCATTTACCAGCTGGACGTCGCAGTGTTTAGACGTTTTGATAATCTTATTTCTAAACCGATGCCCGGTATCTCTCTGTGATTTAGTCTTAAAGTCTCAAAATGAAGTTAACAGTGTTTATTTTATGTTGTACGGTTTTAATTGTGGTCTGCACGGTAAGTTTTTTATATGTTTTGGATATCTTGATATGGAGAATGAATGGCGACAGGATTTTTGAGAAAAAAAATTCTGTTGATCAACGATCTCTATGTACTACTAGATGGAGCGTTCCAAACAATCGCTCTGTTCCACGCAAGTAGCCACAACTCTTCACATTCACAATTAATCTTGTGCAGTTACTACGCAGAACATTAAATTATTACTAAATATTGACGCTACGGTTAAATAATGTCAATATTTAGTAAATAAATAAATGTTCTGAATAGTAACTGCACAAGTTTCAAAGTGAATGTGAAAGAGTTGTGGCTACTTGCGTGGAATAGAGCGATTGTTTGGAACGCTCCATCTAGTTACTACTAGAGCGTACATAGAGATCATTGCTGTTGATCCAACCATTTGTTAACCTTGAGTGTTAATGACTTCTATAGAAATATTAACAATTACGGAATCATGACGACTAGACAAGTAACATGGGACTAAAAGCATTAGTTATTCACAATATTCCTGTCATTCCCACTGCTGGAACAAGAGCGGTGACTCTAACAGAAAAGACTTTCGTGCCTCCTGTTTGAGACTTTTAGGGATGAGATGATACGATTATTACGATGATGAATACAAATATATTACGATTTTTACTGACTATAGAACGTCTGCGTCTTTATTTATTTAACTAGCTGTGCCCGCGGCTCCGCTCGCGTGGACTACAGGATCCGCTCCCATTCCCACTTTCGCTCCCTATCCCACTTCCACTCAGACTTCAAATCCAGGTCCAGGTCCAAGTCCAGGTCCAGGTCCAGGTCCAGGTCCAGGTCCAGGTCCAGGTTCAGGTCCAGGTCCAGCTCCAGGTCTAGGTCTAGGTCCACATCCAAGTCCAGGTCCAGGTCCAAAACCAAGGCCAGGTCCAGGTACAGGCCAAGCCCAGACCCAGGTCGAGGTCCAGGTCCAGGTACAAGTTAAGGCCAGGTCCAGGTACAGGCCAAGCTCAGACCCAGGTCGAGGTCCAGGTCCAGGTTGAAGTCTAGTCCAGGTCCAGGTCCAGGCCAGGCCCAGGCCCAGGCCCAGGCCCAGGCTTAGTTCCAGTTCCAGGTCCAGATCCAAATCCTCAAATCTCCCCTCAACCCTCCCCTCAACCTCCTCTCAACCCTTCCCTCAACACTCCCCTGAACCCTCCCCTCAGCTCTCCCTTCAATCCTGCCCTCAAACTTTTTTCCCTCGTCTCTTCAAATGTAGTCCTCGTAACTAATCCATCGCAGTCCAAATTCCGACCAAAATTACTTTGTTGCATACCTATACCACAAATTCATCGTAATCGGGTAGGTAACTCAGTCAAAAGTTATGCGAATTTTCATACACTCAGATTACACTGGTACCGTACCCGCTCCCGCTCCCGTCCAGCTCCGGTTCCGCTCCCGCTCCCCTCCCGGTTCCGCTCCCGCTCCCCTCCCGGTTCCGCTCCCGCTCCCCTCCCGGTTCCGCTCCCGCTCCCCTCCCGCTTCCGATTCCGCTCTCAATCCCACCCCCCACGCCCACGCCCACTCCCACTCCCACTCCCACTCCCACTCCAATTCCTACTCGCAGCCCCAAATGTAATCCAAACTCATCGCAATCTGAATAGTAGGTACGGAAATACTACTTTAAGCAATATATTGCATAATAACCTTACCTAACTAATGTATTTGAAAACTAAAAATGTCTATAACTTTTGATTGAGTTAGCCGATTGCGATGAAATAAAGACTAAATGTTAAGTTAAGTTAAGCCCCAAGTTTTTGTGAAAAGTCCATAAAAATCCGTTCAGTGGTTTTTAAGTGATGCGTGCACAAACTCACAGACAAACAGACAAACAGATAAACAGACAAACAGACAAACAGACAAACAGACAAACAGACAAACAGACAAAATTTCAAAAATGATCGAAATGTGTTCTGTTGCTTATCCTTAGACCCCCCAATTTTTTTTTTGCAAATATCTTCAATGTACAGACACGCGATGTTTACGATTTTATTTATTAGATAGTTTATTGTACACACAAATATACAAAGAAAAACACAAAGAAAAGAAAATTATACAATAAGCTTATTTCTAAAGAAATACGTCTTTGTTCCAATTCATGACTAGCATATTTTACTCTTGATATACTTAGAAATACGCTGGTGAAAATTCCTACACAATACATTTAATACAATAAGAGTCTTTGTTTTTAAAAACACGAAATTAAACGTGCTCTTTTATCGAAAACTGCAAAATATTTATAACTGTTTAATTACCAAACTAACATGTAGCTTACAAAACAAATTCAGCTTGCATAAATTTGGCCTGAGCCAAGTTTTATTTTATGAGGGCAAGCCGACATATCGTCGGTACGTCCGTTTCTTCTAATTTTACGCAAAATTTGCTTATTATTTTTCGTTAGATTCTATTTAAAATTAAAATTGCAAGTGACAATAAGCTATTCATTTTGTGCTTCAAAGTATTTCAATGAATCGTATTTTGTTCGATCACGATTATAGAAAAAAATACGATTATCAAAAGTAAAATAAAGTAAATGTTACGTTGAACCGCTAAATCACGCCACATTGACAGTTGTATCATCGTATGCAATTTGCCTAAGAGCCCCGGTAATCGGGGCCGCGTTGCGTAGCTAAAGGAGAATGCCCAAAAGTGGGCCTAAGATGCGTCTTCACCATTCATGTACCAAAAATATTGGTCTGAATTATGATTTCCTTCAAAAAATTTTTAAAGCCAATGGAATAGGGAGTTTAAAAATAACATATAATATAAACGTTGATTGATTTCCGCCGGCCGACCGGCATCTTTTCAACTAGAGTAGTGAAAGCAGAATTAAAATCGATATATAGTTATAATCGATATTTGTCAACAATATTTGATACTACCTTTCAGTTAGTAGCGCGATAATCCACCCATCATATTTTTCATTTACTGACTGGAAATACTGATTTAAAGTGATACACACGTTCTTAAAAGATATTTATGAAAGTATTGTTACGTAACCGAAATATCGATTATTCAATTTGTTAAATCGATGTAGTTAAACCTCACTATTGATATGCACTATGGTTTCGTACTGTGACGTCATATCCGATATGATTTCAACACTTGTTTTGGTCCGTTTGTTTACATTGTGTATTTGGGTGACAAAATCTATTTTAACGAGCCTAATGTAGTGTCGAATGCAATATACCGTCGTCGACTAATAACAACACTATGACATCAATATCTGGAGCGGTTAATCGTGGCTATATACCCACGGTTTTGTGAAAACTGCATGCCAACGAAGATTTTATTCCAAGTAAGATTATTGAATTTTCCCACTAAATATTTAAACGATTTTCTTTTTATAATGATCCTGAGTATTTTGCCTGTTTTGTGACGACAATTTGATCCAGACGCAAGGTTAAAAGTTCAAGGGCAAACTCCCATACAATTTTGGTCATTCTCCTTTGTATACCTAAATTGCGGAGTGAGACTGGACTGGCTTAGGGTAAGACACCTGTTGTGATTTTATAATTATAATATAACATTTGCTAACATCTGTCAGGCATACGATAAAAATCACCGTGGAAATAATCGCAGTGGTGACCGCAATCACCACAGTGGTCGCAGCCATCGCAGTGGTCACAGATCCCATGACAAACATCACGGCTACCGTCTCAGGAACTATCACCACAAGGGCAAATCCAAAGTCACTTTGCCCTCTGGAGATAGCACTAAAATTGTTAAGCCACGCGTAAGTTATTTTTTTTATTATTGATGATAATTTATTCGTCCTTCTATAATACAGACAACGGACAGATGGGAAAACTCAAAAACGACTATAGGATAGATAAAACAATTACCCCCTTGAGTTACCTCAGTTACCTCTTAAGATACCTTATCAGTTACCTCAGCTGCCCCTTGAGTTAACTTTACCCATTGAGATACCTTTTGAGTTACCCCAGCCACCCCTTGAGTTAACACAGTTACCTTTTTAGTAACCTCAGTTTAACTCAGCTGACCCTTGAGTTAACTTTACCTATTGAGATACCTCTTGAGTTACCCCAGCCACCCCTAGAATTAACACAGTTACCTTTTGAGTAACTTCAGTCACCCCTTGAGATACCTCTTGAGGTACCTCAGCTGCCCCTTAAGTTACACCCAGTCACCCCTTGAGTTACCTCAGTTACCCCTTATACCTTATAGATACATCAGTTACCTCAGCTGCTCCTTGAGTTAACTTTACCCATTGACTTTTGAGTTACCCCAGCCACCCCTTGAGTTAACACAGTTACCTTTTGAGTTACCTCAGTCACCCCTTGAGATACCCCTTGAGATACCTCAGCTGCCCCATGAGTTACATGTGTCACCCTTACAAATTTAGTTGTCGTCTAACTGCCCTGATGAATCTAATTGCTTTTGATGAATGAAATAAATTTATTTATAGGAATCTAGATATACGTGCAGGAAAAGGTCTGACCTCGTGACCATGAAACCAACTGATAAAAGATGGAAAAAAGAGTACGAAACCGTCAAAAAAGAGATGGAGAGCACCAATAAGAATTCTCAAGTTACTTATAATATTGTCAAGGTACGTCTCTGTAGTCAGTAAAGTGATGCAGATCATCGGTGATAATAATTAGTAATAGTAATACGTTCGGCGGCACTAAAGCTTAACACGTTCATTAGGTCGCGACGTGGGTATGACTCCCACGAGGGAAATCATAGCACTCAGTAGTTTTGATCTCTTGAATTTGAATGTATATGACGGTACAGGAAGCCGATAATCATTATTGTCCGTCATCATCAATATCAGGACTTCAAAATAATAGTTTATAATACCACTTATAGTTTTACTTATAATTTAATAACATCAATTTATGTCTGTTCTTCACAATATCTTTTCACTAAATTAGATAATATCTTGATTATTTTTCTTTGTCATCACTAATTAAATTTACTTGAAAAGAATGCCATAATTATGAAATTTTGTACTTTCTGTGCAATAAAGTTTTGAAATAAATAAATCGAAAGCTGAATAGATAGTTTATATAAAATATTGTTACAGATCCAAAAAATATTTAACCCATGTTTGTGGAGGAAGTACTCCTACAGAAGAGATGCAGTCTATGAGGAGGTTAAGACAACAAACGAAAGGATGTTGTTCCATGGCTCTGCGGTAGCCAAGAACTTGGCTTTGTACGGGTTCGATGAAAGATATGCTAATGCAGGTATGTGTGTCAAGATCATCAAAAGTGTCATTCAAACGAAATAGTTTTGTGTTCTATTCACCGCAATGGGCTACTGATAGTTTTAGAATAGTTTTGCAGTATTTAATTTTAATGATATTCATACAAAAATATAAAATTCTACATACCAACCGCACCTATAGGCTCTGATGCTACAAACCCATGATCACCAACACGTCATGTCAGCGTGATGATTACCTTCCTTTTAGGAGTGTATTTTTATCAACAAGAAAGGCTGTAATTAAGGCTGTTGAGGTTCCGAAAGATATAAAAAACATAACATAATACTCACGCTTTCCTAGCTACCCAGAGGTAGGCAGAGACGATGCATCGCCACTTTGCGCGATACTGACACACCTCACTATACTCACTGACATTCATCAACCTTTTCATGAACCTCCTTTTATTCATCTCACTGCGGACCCCAGCCTGGTTGATGACGTCACCAATGTGATCCTTGAACATCCTCCTAGGACGACCTCTAGCTGTAGTTCCTTACACATTCGTGCTGTTAAATTCTTTTGTCACTCTAAAGACAGTAAACTTTTTAAAATTGGTTTACTTACCAATGCAGAAATAGATAATCAAGCGGTGGGTGACTGACTGTTACTGACTGATATCTTGTACATTGTTACAGGTGGATACTTTGGAGCTGGTATCTACTTCGCTGATCGCTCTTCCAAGAGTCATGACTACGCTAAACCACAAGCGGATGGAAACCGGTGAGTTAACCATAGGAGTTAAGTACAGTCTTAATTATCTGTGAGTCCTGCCAGTTTTGGTTTATGCCTGTAGGCCAGGTAGATTCTTTAGTGGTGCTAATGGTAAGCACACACACGTTAGCTGCGGTGATGCTGAACGTGGGTTTGAATCTCACGTAATAAAATGCAATACATGTATAAAACCGTTAAAAAAGTGTATAGCTTATTGTAGCAGATAGTTGAGTTCTACTAAAATGATGAATTTTTTCCCTTCAAACGTGTGAATTTGTTTTAAATCTGATAACAACATCAGCCTGTTATTTTGTATACGGTCCTTTTCAAATATGTCTGGAACCTCCTTTACATATATCCTTATATTTTTATATAGATACATGCTGCTGTGCCGTGTGACGCTCGGCAAAGTACACACAGAGAGCGGACAACCGAATCGCTTTGCGCACGCGCCGGTCGGCTACACGTCAGTCGTAGGAGCTTTGAGTGATACCGAATACATCGTGTACAGAGGAGAACAGGTAAGAACAGATCTGAAGCAGGTTCAGTAAGAAGAAATAACAAGTGAGAAGTGCCGAGTCAGCTGTGCACAGGGAAGACCTCGAAGGGGCGCAAAAATGATCCTGGTGGGCATTTTTCAAGGACGCAGTGATAAGCTCGATGTCTCCTGCCTGTCATGACTTACGGCGTGGATACGTGGACACTGATACGTAGGGCCTGACACACAAGTTCCAAGTCGCTCAGCGAGTTATGGAGAGGGCTATGCTAGGGGTGTGTTTGAAGGATATGATCCATAACGAAGAGATCCGACGAGGAAGGTAAAGTGGCAATGGGTCACATTAGACGCAGAGCTGACGGCCATTGGGGCAGACGATTTCTGGACTGGAGATCGCGGATCGCCACGCGCAGGGTGGGACCGACAACCTGAAGAAGGTGGCCGGAAGCGGCTGGATGCGGAGGGCGGAGGATCGGGTGTGGTGGCGTTCATTGGGGAAGGTGTATGTCCAACAGTGGACGTGTAAGGGCTGATATGATGTACTGTAAAACTAAAATTCTGTACCCGATAAGCTTGAAACTTTTAGCGCCATAACAAATATTTCACTTTTACAGACCTACTATCTTATCTTGACTTATAATAGGGCACACGTCGGCCCTGTGGAATCTTTTGTATCAGACCCTCTGTATATACGGTGCTTCCATCCCCCACAGTCTGCTGCATAAAAAACTATCTATTAAGTATCTAAGTGATAGGAGCCTGTAGTCCTTGGTGAACCTAAGTTAGAATCTTTTCCTTATCTTATCTTCTAATAGACGGCCAGGTGTTACCCGGCGACAAGTCGACCCTGTGGGATCTTTTATGTCAGCCCCTTTGTCTGTACTGTCCATCTATCCCCCACAGTTCGCTGCATAAAATCTATTATGCAGCTAAGGGGCAGAAGCCTGTAGTCCTTGGGTTCAGGGTGCGCCACACCCAGGGCACTCATTCGCCTTGCAGCCAGTGCATTGCATTCACACAGCAGGTGCTTCATCGTCTCGCTGTGCTCTCCACATGCTCTATTGACGGTCTCTGACAGTCGCATTTTATGCAGAAGGTGCCTTACACCGAAGTGGCCTGTAAACGCTCCTACGTTAAGACGACCGGCGCCTTTTGCCGAACGGCGCGACGAACACGCACTATGCCTCCAAATCAGCTTCTCTTTAAAAACACACAGCTAGCGTTAAAGTATCTTTTGGGATGTATTGCAAAGAGCGACCAGTTTCTACATTATAAAATTAAGCTGCTGTAATCTACCATTATATGTCCAGTAATAATATTTTTCTTTTGTTTCAGGCATATCCTGCGTACCTGATCACTTACAAATGATGTACACTTATTCTTAACACCTTTAACCAGTATGTCAATAAACTGTTTTATAATTTTGGTTTTTGTTTAATTAAATAGCGTCGTTTATTGTTTTTCTTATACTACCTGTCTGTCCGGCTCGAAGGACCAGATATTGTAGACCTTGGACTTAGTAAAAGCTAGTTTTTTTAAATGTATAAATATTTTATTTCAAAGACAAACGATACATAACATATAATATCTTCTAATAAATCATCATCAGGTTATTTTTGTCTCCACTGCCGGAGCACAACCCTCTCCCATCTGCCGGAGACAGACGGAGGATTTGGCCTACACTCCCCGCGCTGGCCAGACGAGTTGGGGAGGCCGGATTGATGTTTTATAATGTATTCCCTTAGTCGCCTTGTACGAAATCCACGGGAAGAGTTGGAGTGGTCCTATTCTACTCTACCGGAAACCACACGGCAATCTAATAAATAAAACCGTAAAATTCGCGTGTCTATCTGTACATTACAGATATTTGCAACTTATATGTCAGTTAATATTAGACTAGTATCATCATCATCAGGTTATTTTTGTCTCCACTGCCGGAGCACAACCCTCTCTCATCTGCCGGAGACAGACGGAGGATTTGGCCTACACTCCCCGCGCTGGCCAGACGAGTTGGGGAGGCCGGATTGATGTTTTATAATGTATTCCCTTAGTCGCCTTGTACGACATCCACGGGAAGAGTTGGAGTGGTCCTATTCTACTCTACCGGAAACCACACGGAAAAGTAGACTGACCTTTTGCATTAATTTATTTTTTAACCCGGCTGCGGCTGCAGTTACTACGCAGAAAATTTAATTATTTTCTAAATATCTACGCTATTTACCCCTAGCGTAAATCTAATAAATAAAATCGTAAACATCGCGTGTCTGTACAATAAAGATATTTGCAAAAAATATTGGGGGGGTCTAAGAATAAGCAACCGAACACATTTCAATCATTTTTGGAATTTTTGTCTGTTTGTGAGTTTGTGCTCGCATCACTTAATAACTACTGAACGGATTTTGATGGACTTTTCAAAGAAACTTGGGGCTTAATTTAACTTAACATTTAGTCTTAATTTAATCGCAATCGGTGCATTCAATCAAAAGTTATGAACATTTTTAGTTTTCAAATACATTAGTAGGTAAGGTCATAATGCAATATATTGCACATAATAGTATTTTCGTACTATTCAGATTGCGATGAGTATGGACTACATTTGGAGCTGGGAGTGGGCGTGGGCTTGGGCGTAGGAAAATGGGAGTGGGTGAGCGGGAGCGAGAGCGGGAACGGGAGTGGGAATGGAAGCGGATTCTGTAGTTCACGCGAGCGGAGCCGCGGGCACAGGTAGTATTTAATAAATCAGTAAATAATAGAAAAATCTGTTAATCTGTTGAACGATGGCGGCCGTAACCGGATCTGCGCAGGCGTCGCGTGCTATGTAGTCATTAGTGATAATCTGCTTGAAAATGCTTATATCGCTTGATCATGATGTCATTACCGAAGAACAACGATCTCTATGTACTACCAGATGGAGCGTTCCAAACAATCGCTCTGTTCCACGCAAGTAGCCACAACTCTTTCATATTCACTTTGAAACTTGCAGTTACTACTCAGAACATTTAATTATTTACTAAATATTGACATTATTTAACCGTAGCGTCAATATTTAGTTATAATTAAATGTTCTGCGTAGTAACTGCACAAGTTTAATTGTAAATGTGAAAGAGTTGTGGTTACTTGCGTTGAACAGAGCGATTGCTTGGAATGCTCCATCTAGTAGTACATAGAGATCGTTGCCGAAGAAGGAAAACGAAGCGTTAGATATCACTGAGATAAGTAAAACAACTCAGTGCTAAAAGTATTCTGCAGTTTCTAACTGCTGCAAAGCTTAGCACCGAACTGTAGTATGGTGGCGATCACAATAGACCAGAAATGGTCGCAGTGATACAAGGTCTAGACTTAGATCTTGAAATAGCCCCAACTCGATTAATAGTAATCACGGAGATAAATGTACTTCTCAGATGTTCATCTCATCCAAAAGGTTGAGGAAGAAAATCGCTTTGAAATGAAATGAAATATCTTTATTGTGGATCATAGGTTTATAAAGGATTACATGTCACAGTTAGAGCTCAGCTATGTCCTGCCACGTGGGCACACAACATTGTGTCGCTGTGAAGCATGCATTTAAAACCAAAGTTACAAAAATAAAATTTAAGTGTTAATTAGGTACAGATTGAAACCTTAAAAGATTGAAGCCTTACTTTTAGCGATAAGACCGCCTAGATGTACATATGTAAGTTACTTTATTATTGTATATTTTTTATTCTTTTATGTGCAATAAAGTGAAATTGAATTGAATTGAATCTCGATTTAATAGGAATTCTAAACAATTTATCAATCATAATAACGACTAGGCGTATAAACGTAAGAATTAACAAGGAACAGATATAAAGTGAACTTTCTTGGACGATAAATAAATACTCAGACATTCACACCAGTTATCCAGTCCCAAACTAGGCAGAGCCTGTGGTATGGTTACTAGATAACGGATACACACACTTAAATAAATATATAAACATCCAACACTTGGGTACAAACATTCATATTCATCATACGAACATTTGCCCCTAGCGGGATCGAACCCGCAACCTCCGGCGTGGCAGTCCGATGATGTATGCACTCCCACAATGAACCAGCACGGTAATGTGTAACAATATATAACTCAGTGACAAGATCAGCAGCACAGAACTCGTCTGCCCCAACGGCCGTCGGTTCTGCGATAGATATGGCCCATCTACTGCCACGTTAGCTTGCTAACTCTTTCGGCTATGCCGGTCGACCTTCTTTTTCGGATCTCTTCGTTATGGATCATATGCCCTACGTCAGTGTGTCCACGTTTCCGCGCCGTAGGTCATGACAGGCAGGAGGCAGTACGCTTCATGCGTCTCCTTTTATTCTTCTCACTGCTGACTCCATTAATTACAACTATTAATTTTATATTCTCTATCTATATATTATACAGAAGAAAACAGACTGGCTTAACTGGATTCACAATACAACACTAAGACTTGTCGGGTGAATATTCGAGCATTTCAACGCGTTTCAAACGAACGTTAAAACGTTAGGGACCGTACCCAAATTACGTGACATATATTTTTTAAAATACCCCCTCCCCACCCCTCAGTGTGCACCCGTAGTATATGCCATGACCGCCCCCCCCCCCCCCCCCGCCCCTCCCCCCTCTATTTTTATTAATACGGCGCTTGCCGCGTGACGCCAAGAGTGCATTACTATAATTATAAGTGAAAAAAAAATTTATCAAAAAGAAAAAAAAAACTGTTGGTTTTCAATCAGCTGATGTTCGTATTGCCACCTGTGAGTTTAAAAAGCGTTATAAACCGAACCTTTTATTTTTTTTACCATTACTTTTATACTGGTTCATTCTACAAAATGTTGCCAGCAATGAAAAATCATTAACGAATTTCCATAATTCTACAAATTTTGTTGTTAGCAATGAAAAATCTTATATCGTATCCCTAAATATCAATATCTCGTATGTACAAATCCTTACGAGATTCAGAGTTGCCTCGTACCTCCTACGTGACATCCTAAACCTCGTTATTGTACGAGAAATCTCGTACATCTGGCCACCCTGCGTCGGCGGGGCTTTGCTTAAGACGACACAGCTGGCGTCCCCCCTCCCCCTCCCCCTCCCCCGACCACCAAAGTTAGTGGTGGTCGGACACAGTCCGCGAAATCAGGCGGTACACATTTTCATTATGATGCCTATTGACCTTAAATGTATAAAGAAGATAAGTACTTTTAAGAACAAACCAAAAGCACTACTGTTGGAAGAGTGTTGTTACAATGGTGATGACTTTTAAAGAAAACAAATTGATTTAAAATTTATATTTAATTGTGAATAATGACGTGTTTTTTAATATTTTAGCTCTGGACATTCTTTTTAATTAACTCAATATCTTATTTTATTATATTACCTATTTTAATTATTATGTAAATGTACAAATATGCGCATACAATGTCTATGAACGAATGAATGAAGCGGCCTTTTAATTAATAAATGAATGAATGAAGCGGCATATGTCGTATTGTGAATCCGGCTTCGTTCCTTCCGAGTGTTAACCAGTGACAGTGGTTTTTACAAAGCTATGAGAGAAGCACACTTTACGGTAAAAAGCGGTGTTTCCAGACGAATTTCTATACTCTGTGCACTCCGGTTGTGCGTGGCTTATATGATTAGCTTCGTGTTGTGCAGTTCTTGCGCTTTCCTGTAAATAAAACAAACTGTTATTATATAAATAAGAAAAGTGCGGAAGAACGCCAACTCACTGTGTATCTCTCAATAATAGGATACTTGGTGAATAGCTATCAGAGGGTTACAACCGCCTTCGTTATCGAAGATATTTGCAAAAAAAAAGAATTAATTACACATAGGATATTTTAAAAATATGAAATCTAGACTGGGACTACAAATTGTACAATATCGGTCCTCAGTGGGAATCGAACCCACGGTCTCTGACGCCACTCAACTGTTCTAAGAAATTGTTCCAAAAACAATTGATAGATGTCGTAACTAGCGACGACTTAAGAAATTAAGTAAAATTAATTTCAAACGTGAGCTCATATTATATTAAAACAAAAGTAAACCAGTCAAAACTTTCTTAAAAAAGAAAAAAAACTTTGTACAAATACGTCAACGATCTCTATGTACTACTAGATGGAGCGTTCCAAACAATCGCTCTGTTCCACGCAAGTAGCCACAACTCTTTCACATTCACAATGAAACTTGTGCAGTTACTACGTAGAACATTTAAGTATTACTAAATATTGACGCTACGGTTAAATAATGTCAATATTTAGAAAATAATTAAATGTTCTGAGTAGTAAAGTTTCAAAGTGAATGTGAAAGAATTGTGGCTACTTGCGTAGAACAGAGTTATTGTTTGGAACGCTCCATCTAGTAGTACATAGAGATCGTTGAAATACGTTTACCTTGTAAGTAATTAAGTACGCTGGATACGCCTGGAACAGAGAAAAAGTAACTTTAATGTCAAAGCCATAGATACACATTGAATTTACTGGGTTGCTTTGATTTTTGTTGCATTATCAAGCCATGGTCGCGTGGTCCAAACCCCGTGGTTTCATTTTGATCCAACTGTGGCTTTTAACTTCACTGTGGCGTTGATTACGTACAGGGTTGGCGATAAGACATGTTTTTTTCCAAAAATAACACAAAACGTGTGGTTTTACACAGTAAATAAAAACCAATGTTCAAAAACCAATCTTCTCAATTGTTTTTAATTCTATGTTTAAAGTTTAAACATGCGATGGAACAGTGGGAATATTCCAGCGTCTCACTCTAGTATATATTATCTTTGGTCTCACTCAACCGCCGTCTAATATATATAAAAACGTAAACTTCGCGTGTCTGTACATCGACAATATTTGCGAAATAAAAAATAACCATAAAAAATTTCTCAGAATTAGTATTTAGAACACATTTCGATATTTATTGGAATTTTTGTCTGTTTGTCTGTCTGTTAGTTTGTGAACGCATAACGTAAAAACTAGTGAAGGGATTTTGATGAACTCTTCACAGAAATATGGGGCTTGACTCGGAGTAACATTTAGTCTTTATTTTATCGCAATCAACTTACTCAAAAGTAATGGGATTTTTTTTTCTAATACATTAGTAGGTATGCAATCTAACAAAGGTGTATAATGTTCGGTGCATTTCAGTGTCTGAGTCGCTCGACTTAGCGATGTTATTACAAAGTAAGGGCGCGTCGGGGCGGCTCGTAAATGTACGTACTTATCGCGGTAGGTTCGTTCAACTGACGGAGACCTGTAGTGCTATTCTCTAAAATACAAACTCACGTGCGAGTCTCCCTCAAGTGACTTCACTCACTTAAAATTCTAATCCACTATTCTGTAAACATAATAAAAGTGAAGTGAACAAAGAACTCACTTCACGTCGACAGTGGTCTAGAATGTTTACAGAACTACCAATGGATTAGGTTTCTAAGTGAGTGAAGTCACTTGAGTGAGACTCGCACGTGAGTTTGTATGTTAGAGATTAGCACTATTGGTTTGGGCGTCATCACTAATCACCACTGAGCGACGCCATCGACCGTCGATCTCAAGCTTCTGGTTGAGGAGGGCGAAGGAGCGTGTGTAGTGACGTTCATTGGGCAACGCATTACGTCCAGCTGTCGACGTCGATAATGATAACAGTTTATGATTACCAGAGAAAGTCAAGTCTCTTACAGGCAAAAAGTTCCTAAGAGAACTGAAATTGACGCTAGTCAAAAAATGCCTGGAATGAAACTGGATTATTCCAGAATGAATTAAGTTCTAAAATTAACATATTGACATTATACAAATTAGAGTACCTAAAGAATATTGCAAGCTACACCCTTGGGTAAAGGAGAATGCCCAAAATTGTATGAGAGTTTGCCCTTGAACTTTGAACCTTGCGTCTGAGTCAAATTGTCACCAAAATACAGGCAAAATACTAAGGATTATTATAAAAAGAAAATCATTTTACTATTTGCCGTCCCACGTCCACGGCACTGCCGCCAGAGCTGGAGCAGCGGCCGAAAATGCTCAAATGCTCAAGCGCCGCAAATACTCGTCTCTCATCGCCCATTACGAGTTTGCGGCGCTTGCAGTAGAGACCATGGGACCGTGGTCGTCCGATACGTTTAAATTCGTTAAGGACATATCGACGCGGTTGGTCCTCGCCTCGGGTGACCAGAGGGCTGGCGGCTACTTTGCCCAGAGGCTGTCCATCGCCATACAAAGGGGTAACGCCGCCAGCGTTCTGGGCACCATGCCGCAGGACGGGCAACTAGACGACGTGTACATTTTGTAAATATTTTTGTCTTTATACCTAATGTTATTTATGTTATTTTAAGTGCTTTCCTGTAATAATACCTAAGTGTATTTAAATTAAAAATATATATTTTATTGAGTTTTACTATTTAGTGGGAAAATTCAATAATCTTACTTGGAATGAAATCTTCGTTGGCGCAAAGTTTTCACAACACCGTGGGTATATGGCCACGATTAACCGTTCCCGATCTTCATGTCATAGTTTGGTTATTAGTCGGCGACGGTATATTGCGTTCGACACTACATTAGACTCGTTAAAATAAATTTTTTCACCCAAATACGTAATGTAAACACCCAAATACACCCAAATACAAATACAAACAGAGACAAAACAGGTGTTGACATCATATCGGATATGATGTCACAGTATGAAACCATAGTGCATATCAATAGTGAGGTTCTAATAAATTGATTTAACAAATTGAATAATCGATATTTCAGTTACGTAACATTATTTTCATAAATATCTTTTAAGAACGTGTTTATAGTGCATATCAATAGTGAGGTTCTAATAAATTGATTTAACAAATTGAATAATCGATATTTCAGTTACGTAACATTATTTTCATAAATATCTTTTAAGAACGTGTTTATCACTTTAAATCAGTATAAATACCGTATTTCCAGTCAGTAAATGAAAAACGTTATGGGTGGATTATCGCGCCAGTAACTGAAAGGCAGTATCAACTATGGTTGACAAATATTGATTATAAATATATATCGATTTTAATTCTGCTTTCACAACTCTAGTTGAAAATATGCCGGCGGAAATCAATCAACGTTTTTATTATATGTTATTTTTAAACTCCCTATTCCATTAGCTTTAAAAAGAAATTGAGGGGATTCATAATTCAGACCAATATTTTTGGTACATGAATGGTAAAGACGCATCTTAGGCCCACTTTTGGGCATTATCTTTTATACTGGAAGCGTGTTGTATTTTTAATATCATGTACCTATAAATTATGGCTAAATAAATGAAATGAAATGATAAACTTTATGCGTGTACCTGCTCCTCTCTGTATATAACGTACTCCATGTCCTCAAGTTCACCCACAACGGACTGATGATCAACTGCTCCGTGCGCATATACCTTCGGAGATTTTTCCCTTTTTTCTTTACCAAGGGTCACTCGACACAGCAGCATTAACCTGTCATATCAGTTCATTTTAATCTACACCTCATACCGTGAAGCAAAATAATTTTCGTAGCTCATAGTTTCACCTCAAAGTTTTTACCTTCATGATTGACACTTTGGTTATTAAATTAGATAACAGATGCACTTTAAAATTATCTGTTATCTAATTTAATAACCAATTAGTGTCAATCATGAAGGAAGACACTTTGAGGTGACTTGAGGTGCCTGAGGTGCGAAAAATTTATTATTATTTCTAAGGGTTTTGTAAATTTTTTTTTAGTGCTTTAATATTATGATGTTTGACAGATTACATCGCTTAAAGGTTCAGTTCATCTCTTGACAATTGTTGACATCAAACGCAATGCTAAATAAAGATAGGAAATAAAGTCAATTAAAGAGGTGAAACTATGAGCTACGAAAAATTATTTTGCTTCATGGTATGAGGTGTATACATATTATTGAACTACTGGGTAAATATTCGAGTGTTTCAACCCTCATTACCCTCGCCTCCAAAAGTTTATGAAAAAGAATATATTTCATTAAAATATATCAATGCAGAATCTGTGCTTGGACCAGAAACTAATCGGTTAGGGTGTACAAAAGGGGGCCCTGAAATTTTTGTTTTTGAAAATGTCTCAAATTTTTTTTTCACGTTAGAGATTTTTTTCCATAGCGCCCCCTTTTGTACACTCCAACCAACTTATCTATCTAATAAATAAAATCGTTAACTTGGCGTGTCTGTAATTCAACATATTTGCAAAAAATAAATTGGGGGTCTAAGGATAAGTAATAGAACACATTTCCATCACTTTTTAAATTTTTTGTCTGTATGTCTGTTAGTTTGTGCACGCATCACTTAAAAACTATTGAAATTGCGATGACTTAGGACTACATTTGGAGCTATAGTGAGCGTGGGCGTGGGCGTGGGAGTGGGAGTGGGAGTGGGAGTAGACCACGCGAGCGGAGCCGAGGAAACAGCCAGTTGAATAATAAAAACGATGAACTGGTGATGTTTCTTCAACTTTTAAAAGATAATGACCCCATTTGAAACGCTCTAATATTCACCCGCCAGGTACTTGTGCAGTTATCATCAATTAAACTTACCTGGTTCCATCATTTGCCTTAACTGTGTACGTGTGGCTCTTGGAAGAACGATCAGCGAAGTATATGCCAGCTCCGAAGTTACCATCTGGAAATACAACAAAAGAATCATTCCTGGGAGAAGCGTTCTTCGCGTCAGATTCGTGGCTTTTATTATTTCTCATTACTGGTGAAAACTGAAATTACATCGGAAAAGAAGGCTTAAAAACGAGTCAAGCTGTCGATAAGGCACTCACGTAGACGTTATGAGAAAAAATAAAAGCCACGAATCTGACGCGAAGAACGCTTCATACCTATAAATGAGTAACAGGCGAACAGATTTTAATCACCTATCACTATTACCAGCCTGTCGGTTCTTGCGCGTAAATAATAAGTAGGTCTGGCTGCCGCACAGTGCAATCAAAAGTGGTGTACGTCAACAACATACATCATTATCTTTCTAACTGAACGTAGGAGTTTTTGCCGGCCATCTTGATGTAAGGCACCTCCTACATAAGATGTGACTGTCAGAGACTGTCAGCTGTAGAGCCTGTGGAGAGGACAGCGAGACGGTGAGGCACCTGCTGTGTGAATGCAATGCACTAGCTGCAAGGCGAATGAGTGTCCTGGATATGGCTTACCCTGAACCCGAGGACTACAGGCTTCTGCCTTTTAGCTGCATAATAGATTTTATGCAGCGAACTGTGGGGGATAGATGCAGTGTGGGGGATAGTGCAAAGGGGCTGACACGAAAGATCCCACAGGGTCGACGTGTCGCCGGGTACACATTGCCCCCTATTAGAAGATAAGATAAGATTCTAACTGAAAGCGTGTTATATCTGCGGCAGTTCTGGAGTGGAGTCCGCGAATGAGCACGCGCAGGGTGGGACGCCCCGCTGTCCGATGGAACGACAACCTCTAGCAAGCAGGTGTCCGGAAGCGACTAGATGCGGAGGTGTCATGCGGACTACGTGTGGTGGAAATCAAGCAGTGGACTTCTCAGGGCTGATATAATAATGATGGACTCAAGTAAAACACTAACTTGCATTAGTATATCGTACATCAAATCCGTCTATGGCCAGACGCCTGGCTAACCCAGAGCCGTGGAACAGCATCCTCTCGTTAGTGATCTGGAATTCTTCCCAGATTTGATCTCTTCTGCGCCGGTATCTGCGCCACAGGCACGGATTGAAAACCTTTTGTATCTAAAACAATATGTGAGTAGATTAGAAGTAATTAAACTTGAAGTGTATAATAGTTAGGTTTTGTTTTATATTTTTTTGTTTGTTTTGTAATGTTAAGTTTATATTAATTAAATATATGATTGGTATAATATAAATAAAAAAAAAATTAAACTGTAAAATGTGCATTTGTTATCTAATTTAATAACCAATTAGTGTCAATCATGAAGGTAAATCTTTGAGGTGACTTATGAGGTGCGAAAAATTATTTTTTCGTGGTATGAGGTGTAGTAGTATGGTTTCAGACTTAGAATGGCGCCACCCTAAATCAAGGGCGTAGCGAGGTACGGCCAGGGGGCAGCTCCCCCCCCCCCCCTCTCAGAATAAAAAGAGCGCTACTTATTTCTAGTTTCGTTTTATAATTTTAGCTCATGTTTTTAAATCACAAATCAATCACTAGAATTTTCCTCATCTGCCTCCCCCCCTAGAATCCTGGCTACGCCCTTGCCCCCAATCTTCCTTTACTACACCAGGGAAGGGCTGCAATGTTCTCCCGTGTTTATTAAGATCGTTACTGCGATCACCAATCCGTCTGCCGATCGTGGCATTCGCCAATGACAGCCCACCAATAGTGGGATTCTATTCATCATCAGGTTATTTTTGTCTCCACTGCAGGAGCACTACCCTCTCTCATCTGCCGGAGACAGACGGAGGATTTGGCCTACACTCCCCGCGCTGGCCAGACGGGTTGGGGAGGCCTGATTGATGCTTTATAATGTATTCCCTCAGTCGCCTTGTACGACATCCACGGGAAGAGTTGGAGTGGTCCTATTCTGCTCTACCGGTAACCACATGGCAATGTGAAAAGTGTCACCAGCTGATTATTCTTTAATGATTAAAGATATTTGGCCTGTGACTTGGTCTTCGACTCAAGCGCCAGGGGTCACGGGGTTATATCCCTTAGTCGCCTTGTACGACATCCACGGGAAGTGTTGGAGTGGTCCTATTCTACTCTACCGGAAACCACACGGATTCTATTGGAGAGGCTTATGTTCAGCAGTGGACTTATTTCGGCTGATACGTTATAAAACGTCATGTCTGGGTCAGATTAAATTACTGAAATTCGACTTTGTCCGAGCTGGAACAACACACAGCGAAAGGTTACATGACGAATTATACGACGACCACCGTGGCGGAACGGGTAGCTCTTGGCCTGCCACGCCGGAGGTTGCGGGTTCGAATCCCGCTAGGGGCAAATGTTCGTGTGATGAATATGAATGTTTGTACCCAAGTCTTGGATGTTTATATATTTATTTAAGTACTAGCTGTGCCCGCGGCTCCGCTCGCGTGGACTACAGGATCCGTTCCAATTCCCACTTCCGCTCCCTATCCCACTTCCACTCAGACTTTAAATCCAGGTCCAGGTCCAGGTCCAGGTCCAGGTCCAGGTCCAGGTCCAGGTCCAGGTCCAGGTCCAGGTCCAGGTCCAGGTCCAGGTCCAGGTCCAGGTCCAGGTCCAGGTCCAGGTCCAGGTCCAGGTCCAGGTCCAGGTCCAGGTCCAGGTCCAGGTCCAGGTCCAGGTCCAGGTCCAGGTCCAGGTCCAGGTCCAGGTCCAGGTCCAGGTCCAGGTCCAGGTCCAGGTCCAGGTCCAGGTCCAGGTCCAGGTCCAGGTCCAGGTCCAGGTCCAGGTCCAGGTCCAGGTCCAGGTCCAGGTCCAGGTCCAGGTCCAGGTCCAGGTCCAGGTCCAGGTCCAGGTCCAGGTCCAGGTCCAGGTCCAGGTCCAGGTCCAGGTCCAGGTCCAGGTCCAGGTCCAGGTCCAGGTCCAGGTCCAGGTCCAGGTCCAGGTCCAGGTCCAGGTCCAGGTCCAGGTCCAGGTCCAGGTCCAGGTCCAGGTCCAGGTCCAGGTCCAGGTCCAGGTCCAGGTCCAGGTCCAGGTCCAGGTCCAGGTCCAGGTCCAGGTCCAGGTCCAGGTCCAGGTCCAGGTCCAGGTCCAGGTCCAGGTCCAGGTCCAGGTCCAGGTCCAGGTCCAGGTCCAGGTCCAGGTCCAGGTCCAGGTCCAGGTCCAGGTCCAGGTCCAGGTCCAGGTCCAGGTCCAGGTCCAGGTCCAGGTCCAGGTCCAGGTCCAGGTCCAGGTCCAGGTCCAGGTCCAGGTCCAGGTCCAGGTCCAGGTCCAGGTCCAGGTCCAGGTCCAGGTCCAGGTCCAGGTCCAGGTCCAGGTCCAGGTCCAGGTCCAGGTCCAGGTCCAGGTCCAGGTCCAGGTCCAGGTCCAGGTCCAGGTCCAGGTCCAGGTCCAGGTCCAGGTCCAGGTCCAGGTCCAGGTCCAGGTCCAGGTCCAGGTCCAGGTCCAGGTCCAGGTCCAGGTCCAGGTCCAGGTCCAGGTCCAGGTCCAGGTCCAGGTCCAGGTCCAGGTCCAGGTCCAGGTCCAGGTCCAGGTCCAGGTCCAGGTCCAGGTCCAGGTCCAGGTCCAGGTCCAGGTCCAGGTCCAGGTCCAGGTCCAGGTCCAGGTCCAGGTCCAGGTCCAGGTCCAGGTCCAGGTCCAGGTCCAGGTCCAGGTCCAGGTCCAGGTCCAGGTCCAGGTCCAGGTCCAGGTCCAGGTCCAGGTCCAGGTCCAGGTCCAGGTCCAGGTCCAGGTCCAGGTCCAGGTCCAGGTCCAGGTCCAGGTCCAGGTCTAGGTCCAGGTCCAGGTCCAGGTCCAGGTCCAGACCCAGGTCCAGGTCCAGATCCTCAACTCTCCCCTAAAGCCTCCCTTCAACCCTCCTCCCCTCAGCTCTCTCCTCTACCCTCCCCTCAAACCTATTTAGTCCTCGTAACTAATCCATCGCAATCCAAATTCCGACCGACATTACTTTGTTGCATACGTATACCACAAATTCATCGTAATTGGTTAACTCAGTCAAAAGTGATGCGAATTTTCAAACACTCAAATTACACTGGTACTATACCCGCTCCCGCTACCGCTCATGAATTCAGTCGAACATACACCCTACATTTTTCGCAGTGTATCGCCAGGTTCAGGTCCAGGTGACCTCGGCTCGCGTTAATTACAGAATCACTCCCACTCCCACTCCCGCTCACGCTACAGCTTCCGCTCCCGCTTCCGCTCCCGCTCCCGCTTCCTCTTCCGCTCCCGCTCACGCTCCGGTCCCTCTCCCGCTCCCCTCCCGCTCCCGCTCCCACACTCACTCCCCTTTTCCCACGCCCACGCCGGCACCCACGCCCGAGCCCACGCCCACGCCCACTCGCACTCCAATTCCCACCCGCAGCTCCAAACTCATCGCAATCTGAATAGTACGGAAATACTATTATCTGCAATATATTGCATACTAACCTTACCTACTAATGTATTTGAAAACTAAAAATGTCTATAACTTTTGATTGAGTTAGCCGATTGCGATGAAATAAAGCCTATATGTTACACCAAATTAAGCCCCATGTTTCTGTGAAAAGTCCATCAAAGTCCGATCAGTAGTTTTTAAGTGATGCGTGCACAAACTCACAGACAAACAGACAAACAGACAAACAGACAAACAGATAAACAGACAAACAGACAACATTTTCAAAAATGATCGAAATGTGTTCTGTTGCTTATCCTTAGACCCCCCAATTTTTTTTTTGCAAATATCTTCAATGTACAGACACGCGAAGTTTACGATTTTATTTATTAGATGTCTATCCGTTATCTAGTAACCATACCACAGGCTCTACCTAATTTGGAATAGGCAATTGGTCTGAATGTCTGACTTATATTTTATTTATTTATTTATTTATAAAATAGTTGCTCCTCTCATAAACTCGCTAAATAAACAGAAATAGGTAGGTATCTTTGTTTTCTATTCGTACCTTTATAACATCAAAATATAAAGCAGGACTTCTATTGGTCTTCTCCACTTCCTTCTGTACTATCTGATATTCATTCTTCCATTTCTTGCTCTGCGGTCCCATGTCGACTAGGTCTGACTTTCCTTTGCATGTTTGCCTTGCTTCCTGAAAAAATATATCAATTTTCGGAAATACATGCATACTTCGCCTTGGTGCCAGAGGGGTAGGCAGAGACGATGTATCGACACTTGCGCGATCCTGATACACTTCACATATCCTATCCTACTAATATTATAAATGCGAAAGTTTGTAAGTATGGATGGATGTTTGTTACTCTTTCACGCTTCGACAACTGGATGGGTCGTGATGAAACTTGGTACACATATAGGTTAGGTCCTGGAATAGGACATAGGATAGTTTTTATCCCGAAAAAATAGCCTGTTCCTACGGGAATACATAATAATTTGTGATTTTAAGTCGTCGTTGTCGTCAAGGCGACTGAGGGATTGCATCGGGGACGGACGGCAGCGTTCTCCTGTGTGTGTATGTTAGTTGAGATCATTACTGCGATCACCAATCCGCCTGCCAAGCCTGGTGATTATGGCAAATTCCCCAATGGACATCTAACCAAAGGTGGTATTCTGTTGGGGAGGCCTGTGTCCAGCAGTGGACGTATTTAGGCTGATGATGAAGACAGGAAATTGAAAAGGAAAGTAAATTTAAACTTTAATATATTGTGGTGGAGATTCGTTTATGTGTATCGGAACGCATCTCACCCGCGCATGCGCTGTCACATTGAATAAACTAGTTACTTACTGACGAACTGTCAAAGTCTAAAAAGGAGTTTTATTTGCGCCTCACGATATCCCAAATTACTCTACTTTTCCTGGATAACTTAGCATTCTATCTTAGCACTTGCTAACAACACCAGTGATTCAGTATCAATATACCAAACCATCAAACTCCAAAGTGGTGACCCCTTCAAGTAAAGAACATTTTCTGTGCGCCGGCGTCGGTATCGTGTTTGGGACATTTAAATATCATATGGATAGAAGCATCTGCGGTACTACATACTATTCACGACTTCAATCTTCAAAACGCAGCCTTGCAACAAAATATGCAATTGGAAGCTTGCGGTCAATGACCGTCAGCGGGCCGGCATCGAATCTCACGGCGTAATTTCGTGATATTTTCATGCTAAGATCGCCAAAAGACAGCTGTGAAGTGCGGTTCGCATAGTGTATGTGCCGTAAAAAGTGTTCTCAGTGCTAAAAACCATAAAAAGTGCGCATTTGGTTCGGTAAAAACCAACACCTACATATAGGTACTTATGACATTCGCGGAATTTGAAATTCGAACCCCGGCAGACTCACTAGGTACTGGAAGCGACCCCTATCGTCGATTGAAAGAACGAGGTGACATTTCAACGTTCCGGCGCACGCAAGTACAACAATGTCATTTCACATACTTTTGATTGAACTTTGAAACAATTAAATATATAATACGTCTTGGTTTGCAAGTGGTGTATCCATGCTTAGAGACTGCATACAATAATTCCGCATGTTTATTTAACTTTTAGACTATATGCCCTGTTTTGTTTTACAAAATAATAACAAATCTTTGTTGCTTTACATAACTTATTGAATTGCACCTTATTAACCAACGGGTAGTGGATTACTGTACTGGTTAGGTAATACTACTTGGTTTTGGGTATTGCACAGGCATATTATAACTAAATCTTGTTTGTTTTACATGTTTATTTATTTATTGTGTGTGCATAATTATTTTTAATTATTTTTATTGTGTGCTTGGTGTCTTTTATTATTTTTTAAAGCTAATTGGAATTTAGGATTTTGAATTTGAACATAGTAAGTTTAATTAATGCTCATTTTTGTTTGTCTTAATTCTATTTAGGTCTCTATATTGTGTTGCTATATTTTTGTGTGTGCAAACAGTACCAATCTGTATTTTTTTGTGTTTGCTTAGCTAACATTCCTGCCAGGCTGTGTGGTAGTTATTTACTAAATAACTTATTTAGTTTACCCATTCACCATGACTGAAGAGGAACTTAAAGAACAATTGAACCAGCTAAAGGCTGATAACAATACTTTGATAATGCAGCTCAAGCTGGCTCAGAATCAGGGTAAGCTGGAGGAGCCGGTCCTACCTCAAGTTCACAGAGTAGCTGTAAAATTGCCTCCTTTCTGGCCCGACAAGCCAGCTGTTTGGTTCGCTCAAGCCGAGGCTCAATTTAAGATAGCGGGCATCACCAGTGATGACACGATGTTCAATTACATTGTTGGCCAACTCGATCAGCGGCTTGCTGGTGAAATCGAAGACATTATGACTAAACCACCAACACAGGATAAATATCAAAAGATAAAAGAAGAATTGATACGACGTCTCTCCATTTCTGAAGAGCAGAAGGTACGGCAGCTCATCAGTGATGAGGAACTCGGTGGCAGGAAACCGTCACAGTTTCTTAGACATCTTCGCTCTCTTGCTGGAGCTGCACTCTCGGACGAAAACATCTTGCGCCAACTATGGTTGCGGCGTTTGCCGCAGCAAGTTCAAGCGATCCTTGCAGCCCAAGCTGATCTTGGTCTGGATAAAATTTCTGAACTGGCTGATAAGATCATAGAGTTGTCTCCAGGACTTGCCAATATTTACTCGACATCTGGCAGTTCATCATCAGTCCTCGATAAACTGGTACAACGTGTTGATGACTTAGGTAAGCAGGTAGCCGCTCTCACATCCTCACAGCGTCCTTACCGTTCGCGCAGCCGATCTGCATCTGTAAATAAGAAACGGTCACATACTCCACCTGCTTCTATTCCGGAGAATTCCTCCAAGCGCTGCTGGTATCATAAAAAGTTTGGTACCAAAGCCACAAAGTGCACCTCTCCGTGCAACTGGATTTCGGAAAACATGACCAGCAGTCAGTAGTGGCCGCGACTGATTGCGTACCTCTCGGCCGTCGTCTTTTCGTCACAGACCAGGTTACCAAACGTCAGTTTCTTATTGACACTGGTTCCGACTTATGTTGTTACCCTCACCGCTGGCTCCCAGGACGGAGGCAAACCTCAGACTACGAGCTCAGCGCAGCCAATGGTAGCAGCATCAAGACTTTTGGTACCATCAACCTGTCACTGAACCTCGGACTGCGCCGCGACTTCGTTTGGCAGTTTGTAATTGCTGATGTAAACAAAGCAATCATAGGGTCGGACTTTTTAGCCCATTACCATCTCTTGCCGGACTGCCACAACAAGAAACTAGTGGATGGTTCAACTGGACTATTTACGACAGTTTCCACTGTCAGCAGTGAACAATCCAGCGTCAAGGCTGTAGCTTCTGGGAATCCTACCTTCGCACAAGTGCTTGCTAAGTTTCCAGATATCACACGTCCTCCTGGCCTTCCTAGGGTTGTAAAGCATAACACCGTCCACTATATTAAAACCACAGACGGTCCTCCAGTCTCCAGTCGTCCTCGTCGGTTGGCACCTCAGAAACTTATTTCTGCTAAAAAAGAGTTTGAAGACATGGTGAAATGTGGCACTGCGAGACCTTCGCAAAGCCCGTGGTCATCGCCATTGCACATGACATTGAAGAAAGACAACTCATGGCGTCCTTGCGGCGATTATCGCGCCCTGAATGCCAGAACCGTGCCTGATCGTTATCCTGTTCGGCATATAAATTATTTCGCTCACAACCTCAATGGAGCCACCGTTTTCAGCAAAATTGATTTGATTAAGGCTTATCATCAAATTCCTGTGTTTAATGAGGATATAGCGAAGACCGCCATCGTTACCCCGTTTGGCCTCTTCGAATTTCCTTTCATGACCTTTGGGTTGCGCAACGCAGGGCAAACTTTTCAGAGGTTTATCGATGAGGTCACACGGGGCCTCGATTTTTGTTTTCCTTATGTTGACGACATCCTCGTCTACTCAGAAGACGAAGCTCGTCACCAGGATCATTTACGGATTCTTTTCGAACGCCTCCAAGATTATGGTGTCGTTGTTAATCCAACCAAGTGCATATTGGGTGTTAAGGAAATTGACTTCTTAGGTTTTCACATTACTTCTGAAGGCACTCAACCTCCACAGGATCGCATCCAAGCACTTCGGGATTTTCCACCACCTAAGTCTGTACAGGACATGCGCCGCTTCTTAGGCATGTTAAATTATTATCGCCGTTTTGTTCCACAGGCAGCTCAATTCCAAGCGCCGCTAATCGACGCTTTGGCTTCCACCAACAGCAAAGGTTCAAAACCCTTCCCTTGGTCGCCGGAGCTCCTGGAAAAATTCGAATCCTGTAAGAGGAGTCTGTCTAATGCCACGCTATTACAGCATCCGGTCAACAACGCCCGTTTGGGTCTTTTCACCGATGCCTCTAGCGTCCACATCGGTGCCTGCCTTCAACAGCAGACAGGTGATGACTGGGTCCCGTTGGCATTCTTCAGTAAAAAGCTCACTTCTAAGCAGGCGCAGTGGCCAACCTATTATCGAGAACTTCTGGCGGTGTACGAAAGCGTCCAACATTTTCGTTATATTTTGGAAGTCCAACACGTAACAATTTTTACGGACCACAAGCCGTTGCTGTACGCCTTCGTACAGCGCCGAGAAAAGCTTCCCCCTCCCCAGTTGAACCAGCTCTCGTTCATCTCGCAGTTTACCACAGACATTGTTTACATCAAGGGTGAAGATAATATCGTCGCAGACACCATGTCTCGCGTGGAGGCAATCTCCTACGAGGCAGACTTCTCAGCTTTATCACAATCCCAGCAGATGGACGATCAACTTAACTCAATGTTACAGGCCAACAACACATCGCTGAAGCTCGAGAAGGTTGCTGTTCCCGGGACTGACATCACATTGGTGTGCGACACTACAACTGGTCGCCCACGCCCATATATACCGCCACCGCTGCGAAGGAAAGTTTTCGAACAACTACACAACCTCAGCCACCCAGGTGCCAGAGCTACGGTGCGCCTAGTCTCCGAACGCTACGTCTGGCCCGAGATCAACAAGGATTGTCGTGCATGGGCCCACACGTGCCTAGCATGCCAACAAAATAAGGTTACTAGACACACTGTTTCACCACTAGGGCATTTCAACAGCCCCTCTGCCAGATTCAAGCATGTCCATATCGACATAATTGGTCCTCTGCCAGCTTGCAAGGGATACCAATACTGCCTAACAGCCATAGATAGATATACTCGATGGCCGGAGGTTTGGCCTATGTCTGGTATCACAGCAGAGGAGGTAGCTGAAACATTCGTATTCGGTTGGATTTCCCGTTTCGGAGTTCCGAGCATCATCACCACCGACCAAGGACGCCAATTTGAAGCTGATCTTTTCCATCGTCTGCTACAGCACTGCGCCACGAAGAGGATCAGAACGACCAGCTATCATCCATGCGCAAACGGCATGGTAGAAAGGTTGCACCGGCAACTTAAGGCCGCACTAATGTGTCACCAGGAGACTTGGCTATCTGCACTATCACTCGTCCTCCTTGGCATGCGCACGGCCCTCAAAGAGGATTTGAAATGTTCCTCTGCGGAACTCCTCTATGGCGAGCCGTTGCGCTTGCCAGGAGAATTTTTCGTTGGACCGACGCCTACAAGTAAGGAGAACCCTTTTGATTTCATCGCCCAGTTACGGCGCAAAATTGCAGATCTTCGTCCAGTTCCTGCGTCGCGTCACTCGCAACCCGCCACCTTCGTTTTCCGTGAACTTCCGAGTGCGACACATGTTTGGCTGCGGGATGACACCGTACGGCGACCTCTGCAGCCACCATATACTGGACCCTACCAGGTCATAAGAACAGGACCAAAAACGGTGACTGTGGAGATCAAAGGCAAACGAGTTGAGGTGAGCATTGACCGAACTAAACCTGCTCACATCCTCGCAGATTCAGAGCCAGTACGGGCTTTGAGTTCTCCAAAAGTTCCTGCTACTGTCCCCAGTAAGGAATATACCACGCGGTCTGGTAGGAGGGTTCGCTTTGCTAAGCCTTTTGATATGTAAATCTTTCTGTATGTTTAATTTTTTATTTGTTATTTCTTTATTTTTAATTTTTTTTCTCCATACCTTTACTGTCTCCGTAGGGGGGTGGTGTGGTGGAGATTCGTTTATGTGTATCGGAACGCATCTCACCCGCGCATGCGCTGTCACATTGAATAAACTAGTTACTTACTGACGAACTGTCAAAGTCTAAAAAGGAGTTTTATTTGCGCCTCACGATATCCCAAATTACTCTACTTTTCCTGGATAACTTAGCATTCTATCTTAGCACTTGCTAACAACACCAGTGATTCAGTATCAATATACCAAACCATCAAACTCCAAAATATTATTTTTCATTAACTTTTGTGCGTCAGGATGTTGTCGGCGGTACAATCGCTTGAATATTCACCCTAGTATGGAGTGTGGGGGTGTGGTATTTCTTACCGTTGGTTTTATAATGGTATAGAATCCTCCAGACGGCATCTTCACCCGTGAATGTGTCTTGCGGTTGTACCGGCGTACTCGGCGATGGTGACCCAATGAATTCTGACCGTTATCGAAGTCTACGGGGTCCAAAACAGCGCGAGGATTGTATTTAAACAAACCTAAACTTGTATAGTGCGAGATCTCTTGCTGTAATATGAACAATGAAACTAATATTTCAGTAAATGGCGACAATTTGGTTCAGACGCAAGTTATAAGCTATAATAAGTGATTATTCAATTTGATTCAATTACTCTTTATTGCACGATAAAAATATACAATTATGAAGGAATTTTCAGAAAAACATAGGGCTTAATTAGAAGTAACATTTAGGCTTTATTTCATTGCAATCGGTTTACGCAATCAAAAGAAATACGAATTTATATTTTTCAAAAAATCGTTCAAAGAAGTATGCGCTGGAATTCAGATTGCTATAAGTTAGGACTACGGCAAGGGTGGCAGTGGCAGTTGGAGTGGGGTTGGGGGAGGAAGGGAAAGGGGTGGAATTGGGAGTGGGGGGAAAGGGGGAAGGGGAGGGGAAGGCGATTACCATTAAGTAAATTTCAAATTTATTAAAAAGAACTGTGGTCCATGCGGGCGTAGCCGCGGGCAGAGCTTACTATAAATGAATTGGAGTTCGGATTTAAGGGCTTATTCCAATAATCCCCTGCGAAAAATCCCCTTAAGGGGATGTCTGGAATTTTTTGGAAAATTTGTCCAGAAATCCCCTGCCGATGCTCAAAGGAAACACTAAAGGGATTTCTGGACAAAAAATCCAAAAAATTCCAGAAATCCCCTTAACTATTTTTTTTTATTTTTTTCTTCATAAAACAAATACAAACAACTAATAAGATATTTACAGTCTTTTATTTTTATACAACCATTTTTAACAGTGTGGACACACACTTTTCATATGTTTGCAGTAATAATCAAAATCTTGCGTTCATTAAAATATCACAGAAAATCAGATTATAATAGTTATTCTCCAATAACTAAGTTCTATAATCACAGATTTGTGCAATGATATTGAACAATTAAACCTATTATTGATTGTGTCAAAAACACTTTAAGTGCTAGTAGTGATAATTATTACTGATAAAACAATTTTTACATGTGTACTTAGTTGTTAGAGAATAGGTATTAAAATGTGATTTTCTGTGATACTTAATTAACGCAAGATTTTCGCAGGGGATTATTGGAATAAGCCGATTTAAGAAGTATTTTGAATAGTTTTAGTTATTTTTTGAGAGTAATATCAAAGTCAAAGTCAAAATCATTTATTGCATATGAGTACACTTGGTACATATATACACGTCATTTTTTTTATCGACTACCGCTTCCTAGATGTTGCGCTCTGCGTATGAATATCTTCTATGACATAATTTTAATTAGTACCTAATCGTTTATTAATTATATAATTTAAATAGCGATAATTATTGTGAATAATACACGTGCGTCGACACGCTGGCGCCGAGCTATTTATCCATCTCCTCCAAGGTCTGCCGGAACGGCCGCGTCTCGAGCGGCCCATCTCAAAATTAAAAAATATATCTCCATGCGTGATCACTTTGAGTTCCTTCCTTTTGCGGTAGAGACATTTGGCGCTTGGGCTCCGGAAGCTAAGAAGTTTGCATCGAATATAGGCAAACTTCTGAAAGAAAAGTCCGACGACCGTCGAGCCAGATCATTCAAAGGGGTAACGCAGCGAGTATCCTCGGCACTGTTAAAAACTCTGCAGAGCTGGAGGAGAAATTTTATCTGTATATATAGGGCCCTATATATCCATTTTTGTAATTAGTATGTAACAAATTGTATTATATAAATTAAAGTGGAATCCTACTTCCTACTAATATTATAAATGCGAAAGTTTGGATATTTGGATGTTTGTTACTCAATCACGCTTCAACCACTGGACGGATCATAATGAAACTTGGCACACATATAGGTGGAATAGGAGATAGAATAGTTTTATCCCGAAAAAACATCGTATTCCTACGGGATATACATAATAATTTGTGGTGTTAAATTGTCCACCCGGACAAAGTCCTAGGCAACAGCTAGTTATTTATATATTGTGAATAACTGATTATTCCCTCGATTATCTGAGGTCAGAGCTATCTCATATAGGTTACTTATTCTATTGGAGTTGGGAAAACCATAGCTCAGTTAAATGAGCTACAAATATGACTCACCGTTTAATAACTAGATTTATAACAGATGACGTAAGGTTCTTTTTATATTTTTTTTGACTTAGCCTATTAGATTTATTAGGTACGTTCCCATGACTTCGTAGCGCCGACCACATTATGAACTGAAGCCAGATCACGATGTGGCTAGGCGCATCATGATCTGACAGGTTTTAGGGTCGGCCTGCGACATACCCACTTAAAAATATAGAGCTTTTGCCCGCGACTTCGTCCGCGTATTTACACATCTTGAATTTGAATATAGATATCATTTTCGCAATCAACGTCCCTAAAACCTCAAAAATGACACATTCATACGAGTATTAATTTGGTTTCCCATAGAAATTAGATGTTTTTTTGGGATAAAAACTATCCTATGTCCAATTCCAGGAGCTAACCTATATGTATGTCAAGTTTCATTCCGTTCCGTCCAGTGGTTGAAGCGTGATCGAGTAACTAACATCCAAACAACCAAATATCCAAACTTTCGCATTTATAATATTAGTGGGATTAATTTTCTGGGCATAGCACAAATATTGCATTGGTTAGATATTTAATTAAATTTAAATAAGGATAGAAAAAGTATTTTGCAATGATACACGATAATGCGGTGGAATTTATATTTCAATTTGTTAGGACTACGGTGAGGGTGGCAGTGGCAGTTGGAGGGGGGTGGCGGGAGGGAGGGAAGGGGTGGAGGAAGGAGGGGGGTACTTTCAGCATAGGAAACGGAAATTTAAAAGGAAAGTAAATTTCAAATTAGTAAGATAGGATAAGCGCAGAATCTGAACCGCTTGAACTGTAACAATATAATAACATTTTCAGGACCATGATAGAGCTGCCTACCCCGATACTCCAGCACATCAGGGATGTTCGCAGAAGTTCGCATACGATTTTGATGTACAATAAAGCCAGCTTCCTGATGCGGATGATAGACCAGAGGTTCGATATCCCCATCGTCAGACTGGGCTTGGCTGTTGAAACCTAATTCGAGGCATTTAAAAAACTAGCTTATAATTTACTAACATACTCGTAGTATTAAACCTTTTACTAACAATATTGATGTTTATTTGTCTGAAGTAATTTTTTATTTATTTATTTTATTTTATTTTATTAAATGACTTACTTATTGATATATATTCTTTATTGCACATAAATTTTACAAAAAAAGGGCATAACATCAAAGTGTACAAATGGGGACTTATCTCTATAAGAGATCTCTTCCAGCCAACTTCACTGTGGGAAAAGCTAAAACAAGCGGTAGGTCAAAAAGAATAAAAATAAAATGTGCATGGATATTGAAATTTTATAATAAAATATTGTACTATACATAGAATAAATGAGTAGGTATAGCTATTGATATAGGTATAGCTTACTTACCCCTCTGAACATAGGCAAAACATGGAAAATCCCACACAACAACAGTATTTTCATCTTGAGCCACCAAATTATTGCAATACTTGTAATTTAATAAAATCCCACTTTTGCCGCACAAGGATAAATATCAAATTATATGTCTAAGCTGAAAGGCTGCTCTTTGGCAAATGTTATATAAACTTATAAAAAACAAACAGAATTTGCCTTATAGCAAAGATAAGATATTATTATATACCTAATAGCTGTGCCCGCGGCTCCGTTCGCGTGGACTACAGGGTCCGCCCCCGTTCCAACTTCCGCTCCAGTTCTCACTTCCGCTCCTTTTCCCACTTCCGCTCCCGTTCCCACTTCCGCTCCCGATCCCAATCCCAATCCCACTCCCACCCCGACCCCACACCCACTCCCACCCCACGTGCACGATGCATGCACAAACTAACAGAGAAACAGACAAAAATTTCACAAATGATTGAAATGTGTTCTATTACATGTCCTTAGACCCGCTCAATTTTCTTTGCAAAAATCTTCAATGTACAGCGAAGTTTACGTTTTTATTTATTAGATTTAAATTGTAATTTACACAGTATAAGTACTGAAAAACAAACAAATTATACATTTCCCAATCAATGAAATCCAAACCAGAATACATTATTCAACTACCAATTTACACAGACCAATACAGAACCTACCATTACAAATATTTACATCAATGTAAGTATATTGTTGCAAATATAGTTACTATTTATCTCAATTTATTAACGAAAAATATTTAAAGCAACAGCTTAGTACTGCAAGTGCTAAAACTATCAAATAGTTAATTATTAACAGATTCGAGCTCGTTTTAAAATACACGTAGCGTCATCTATTGAGAATTATTTAAATTAATCGTATACGGACGTCGAACGAAATATAAAAATTCCCATAACTTTTGATTGAATTAGCCGATTGCGATGAAATAAAGACTAAATGTTAAGTTGAGTTAAGCTCCATGTTTTTTTGAAAAGACCATCATAATCTGTTCAGTGGTTTTTAAGTGATGCGTGCACAAACTCACAGACAAACAGATAAACAGACAAACAGACAAAAATTTCAAAAATGATCGAAATGTGTTCTGTTGCTTATCTTTAGACCCCTAAATTTTTTTTTTGCAAATATCTTCAATGTACAGACACGCGAAGTTTACGATTTTATTTATTAGATTGCAAATATCTTCAATGTACAGACACGCGAAGTTTACGATTTTATTTATTAGATTGCGTTTGATGTCAACAATTATCAAGAGATGGCGCTACCCCCGATGGCTATGTCCGAATGAACCTTTAAGCGATGTAATCTGTCAAACATCATCATCATAAAATTAAAGCCTAAAAAAAATTAAGATTTTTTTTAGAAATAACTGAAGGTCATAACCACGAAGCATAATAATTTTTCGCACCTCATAAGTTACCTCAATGACGTATAAGGTATCATAAGTCATATCAATCACGAACGTAAAAACTTTGAAGTGACTTAGGATGTGCGAAAAATTATTTTGCTTCGTGGTATGACCTGTAAATAAAATAAGTAGATAAATAATATTTTTATTTATTTATAGTAAATACACTGTCGTCTGATTACTGTTAATTAGAAATCTTGAAGGTGATTAGAAATTCCGGATACACCTGTAAAAAATATTACAGTTAAAGTTAGTTGCAGTAATAGCCCACGAAATCAGGCAGTGATATTGTTCAACAAGATGCATATGGAATTGAAAGAGGAAAAAAGACCAAGTACGTTTAAAAGGAAACTGAGGGCACGTTTTTTTTAATTAAAGGTTTTACGGCTCCGGGAACGAGCCCTTTCGAGCCCAGACAACGGAACGGGACTATTAATACAACTGGGTCTCGGCACAGTTTTTCCTGCAAATAACATGACATTTGATTTAGACATGTTTAATAAGAGATCATTTGTTGAGAACCATTCTTTTAATTTGTCACAGGTATTATTGATTTTGGTGTTAAGTAGACCACATTAAGATCATTTTTGAGAATTTTGTCTGTTTATTTGTTAGTTTGTGCACTCATCACATAAAAACTATTGTACCGATTTTGATGTACTTTTCAGAAAACATAGGGTTTAACTCGGAGTAACATTTAGTATTTATTTCATGGCAATCAAGTCAAGTCAAAAAGTCAATACATTAGTTAATTTTCAAAAACATTGGTAGGTATGCAGTGCAATATAACATGTTCGGTGCATTTCAGATTGCGATGAGCTAGGACTATATTTGAAGCTGTATGAGCGTAGGCGTGGGAGTGGAGGAAGGAGTGGGAGCGGAGCAGGAGCGGGAACGGGTGTGGGCGTCGGAGTCGGAGTCGGAGTCGGAATGAGAGTGTGATAAAAAATAATTGTGTACCGCGGGCACAGCTCGTATTCTAATAAGATGTTTAAATTTAGTCATTTTAAAGCAAGTAGGTTGTATTAATAATCTAGAAGAATAAATCAACGAGAAAGAATTATTTGTAACTACTCAGAAATCATTACTGAGCAATTGTGGCTACTCAGAGATTACCACTGAGTGGTTTGAATACGAAGAGGTCATATTTTTAAGCAGTTTAGATTCTTACCTGCTCCCTTCTATATACAATGTACTCCGGGTATTTGAGCCCCCCAGCTACCTTACTGGGGACCCCCGTGACGGAGTTGTAGCCCACCGGGGGGTGGGGATACTTTTTAACCGTATATTCGTTCTTAGTCTTCCCCAAGATTACGCGACAGAGAAGAATTTTCCTGGAAAAAAAACATATCGTAAACATCCTAAATATCTCATTTAATCGGTCCATCCCAAGTGGCATTCGGGGTTCTATATAAGATGTATAGTGGTTCACATGTACTCCACAAGCTGTGTAAGTCAGCTGTATAAGAGCTGTATAGCTTGCTATAATGCTCTTATAGAACCAGTTTGGGCACAAATTAGACAGCCTTAAGTTCACTATGGCTGTACATTAGCATTATATTAGCAGTTTAAGTAGTAACATCGGGCTTAAAGGCTGACTAACGGCACTATAAGGGACACATGTGAACCATACAACGTCCATGAGCGTAATAAAGAGTAACAAGTGGCTAAATACACAGCCTTCACAGTTATAAAATCCCACAAAAGTACTCCAGTGCTACCTAAAGTTCACGTGTGTCCTAAATTATTTCTTTTATTTATTAATTTTCCTCATTTAGTTTGGTTTTGTGTGTACGCCCGGCCATCAGAAACATTAACTCCGGCGGATATCAATTGGATAAAAATTTATGATAACACGCGGTAAGTATACCTGTTTTAAATACTTAATAATGTTAATGCCATGGGAATGCAACTTTATCGTGAAATGTATACATATTTACAGATAAAATATTCACGCGCCTCTGTAAAAACGCGATATTCATTTTAAAATATTTAAAACTGGCTGAGAGGAAATCTACAATTTTCAGTTTTTGATATTATATTGGCATTATAATTATACTACGGTAATTAATTTAAACATGAAACCAAAACTCAATCGCTCTATCTGCGTATTTTGTGATAAATCTGCATGATAATTTTGGAGATTTATATGGTAAATATTTTAGGTTACGTGAACAAAATGGTGGAAATGAAATACGGCTATGTGAACTGTTATAACTACAATTTAATGCGGTAGAGCGTATATAGGTTCACATGTGTTCTGTTAGAATGCTGTTGGCTATATGAAGTCCCACATTTGTACCACTACAGAACCAATGTCTATAAATGTATTCTAATGTGAACTTATGTACAGCTTTAAGATGTAGTTTAGGTCAATTGTGATCATCGTTTTATTCTTTCATATACTGAAATTTTAGAGATCCGCAATAATAATTATTGTCCGTTAAATCGCCTAGCCCAGTTTTGCAATTTTTCTTCTTATTCCACCGGTTCTCTCTCTTATTTTCCAAGATTTTTTATTCATTTTCACAAATTTTTGCACGCGACGTAATAAACACATAATACACGTCAGCTTGTGGGATAAGTGTAATAGAATATCACATTCACATTCATGTTCAGCTTACAGCAAATAAGAGTAGTACTTGTGGACAAATAAACTGCTATTGAAGTTAATGGACAACACATGTAGTCCTTTTAACAGCCTACAGTGCACATGTGAACCATTTAAACACTTCTATACAGATAGTAAAAAAGGTTATTTTAATGACCACAAACAACTCCTACTACAGCTACTAGCTGTATAACAGTCTAAAACAAGTAAACATAACAGCCTTTGGCTGTATAAATGACCACGTGTGTTCTATTAATATGCTAGCTGTATAACACCGTACAAGTAGACCGTTAAACAGCGATTGCCGTATCTCTACCCTCCTATAATGCTCTTAGTCAGACGGCTGACTAAAGGACAGTTGTTAGAGTATTATAACACCAACAACCGTATAAAAGTATAACTCTACACTCCTATAAGTCCCTTAGACAGGTATAGGTGGTGTTAATCGCAATAATGCAGCTTATACATCACGAGTGAACTGTAATAATGCTTTAAGGTCACATGGGAACTAAATGTGTACTCTTAAATGAGTAAAAATGCTACTTGGGATACGCCCTTCGGTTCAAGTTCACATCTATAGTGTTATTCTCTAAAACTCATGTGCGAGTCTCACTGAAGTTACTTCACTCACTTTGAAACCATTCTGTAAACCATCCAGAACACTATCGAAGTGAAGTGAACAAAGAACTCACTTCACATCGATAGTGCTCTGGAATTTTTACAGAAATGCCAAACCAAGGTCAAATGGCATTAATAATAATCAATGGCATTATTTACACATTCCAGAGCACTATCGAAGTTAAGTGAGTTCTTTGTTACTTCACTTCGATAACGTTATGGAATGTTTACAGAATGCCAAACCAAAATCAAGTGGATTAGGTTTCGAAGTGAGTAAAGTCACTTGAGTGAAACCCGTACATGAGTTTGTATTTTAGAGAATAGCACTTAAAGTTCACTAATCCTTTTAGCTATGTCGGTAACTTTGGTTCCTCGTCGGATTTCGTTATTATGGACTCCATTCCCATTGATACGTTTCAGATTTGAAGTAATTTGCGCTTTGGTGCGTCATCATCAGGTTATTTTTGTCTCCACTGCAGGAGCACAACCCTCTCTCATCTGCCGGAGACAGACGGAGGATATGGCCTACACTCCCCGCGCTGGCCAGACGGGTTGGGGAGGCCTGATTGATGTTTTATAATGTATTCCCTCAGTCGCCTTGTACGACATCCACGGGAAGAGTTGGAGTGGTCCTATTCTACTCTACCGGAAACCACACGGCAATCGGTTGGTGTTGGTGTGTCGGTTGGTGGTTACTGTTACCTTTCACATTGGAAGCAATTGGCGCTTTGGTGGGTCGGACACGGAGATGCCTTGGCCGCGCCGAAAACGTACTGGTTCGCTTTTGATGAGTGCTTCGCAAAGTAGAGGCCGGCGCCGAACATGCCGTCTGTGAATCAGGAGTAAAGATTTATCGTTTATGATCCCTAAACAACAAGCCCAATAGACTACTAAGTTCAAATTCTGTCAAAATGCTGATATTTTATTATCACCCAAGCTGTTGGCCTAGTCAAGGTAGCGTCATTCATTATTGGTCGGAACTAAGAAGAGTTTGTGCGCGGATGGTGCATTTCACCTTGCATATCATCATCATCATCAGGTTATTATTGTTTCCACTGCAGGAGTACAACCCTCTCTCATCTGCCGGACAGACGGAGGATTTGGCCTACACTCCCCGCGCTGGCCAGACGGGTTGGGGAGGCCTGATTGACGTTTTATAATGTATCCCTTAGTCGCCTTGCACGACATCCACGAGGAGAGTTGGAGTGGTTCTATTTTACTCTACCGAAAACCACACGGCACCTTGGATATATTGGATGATAATAAAATGACTGGTACTTCCAGTAACTCAGTATCATATATAGAAACTATTCAGCAGCAGACCCTCCACTTCTCATGGCCTTTCGACATCTATGTCATATAGGCCCAATCACGGGGGAGGTGCCCGGTAATTGCTCAGGTACTCTTTCCCGGGAACCCTGCTTGATTCCCCTACAAATAAAATAATTCTGTCCTTTGTCCTCTGTACGGCAACTCTCCCCATTCAGGGGCGCCACACCACGCCCACCGCTTCGTCGTCGAGCTGTCCAGTCAGTATCAGTCAAGTCAATAAATATCGTCTTGCTCCACTCCCATTTTCTTTCATGATTCATCATTCAGATTCAGATCACAAAAATCATTAATGAAAAAATAAAACAGGTATTTTTAAAATATATAAAACATTGGAAGCGTCATAACTCTTAATTGTTTGACTAAACCTAATATATATATATATATATATATATATATATATATATATATATATATATATATATATATATATATATATATATATATATATATATATATATATATATCATTCCAGAGTATGTTCTCTAAATACCCACAGACATGTAAGTCTGATGTATCGTCGTCAGAAAGTGAAACATCATCTCTGCCTACCCTTCTAGGACTAGGGCATAAGCATTATGTATGTATGTATGTAGGAACGTCTATACAAAATTTCAAGAATAAACGTACTTGTACTGGCGTACTGCTCGTTGAATCCGTTGTTCATGATATCATCGATCTTAGTGGACCCATGGAAAAGCATACGCTGGTTAACGAAGTGCGCCTCTGAAAGGATCTCTTTTTGCCTATGCAGGTATCTCTTCCACAGGCATCCGTTGACCAGCTTTTGGAGCTGTAGAAACAAATATCAATAAAAAAAATTTACATAATTATTGACCAGTAACATATACATTGGGCCCGATTCTGAAGACACTACGTTAAAATTTGACAGCACTAAAACTGTTGCTACCTTTGTCGCACAGTGTTATGAAGATATCTTCTTTTTACAATTTTATTTTTTAAGTACATCATAGAACTTGCTATGTTTAATTTAATGTTAGATGTGTATACGCCTTTATAATAGTGTGAAAATTATTGAGTAGCATGAAGGCGTATCCGCCACTATTTTAGTTCCTATTAATAGTTATGCATGTTTTCATGGACCTAAACCTAACTACAATCTAAATTAGTAAAATAAAGCTTCTATTAATAATGTAAGAATAATAATGTAAATTTTTTTTACGCCCTCATTTGGTATGGAACATGTTACAATAAACAGACGTGAATTCATCCAGTTCTGACGAAATATAAAGGCGTTAACGCCATTTCTTTAAAATCCACTTAATTAAGACAATAAAAATACGCATTTCTATTGAATTACTAAATTTTAAAGACGTGTTTTGAATTTTAACAAAACTATTTACTATATTCTTAAATAAACAGTTTTTGCGCTCTCCTCTAAAATTGATGATATGCGCATATGCCTCTATGTTATGATGCCTTCGACATGTAAATTTACATAATATATATACTAAAAAGAACGAATTTTTAATTATAATTCTATAAAGACATAAGCCAAACATACTAAACATTAAGAAATATAAAAACTACTAACACTAAACTACAAGTAATAAAAAAGGCCGTCGAGGTGGTCGCACTGGGGCATTGTGCCCAGAAGGCTGGCGACGTTCCCTCTTTGTATACTAAAATATATTATATAAGACAAGTTGACAGACGATGCTTGTCTGTTTAAAGAACTCATGCATATGACCACAGAAATCTTATTATGATAGAACGGTTATAGCCATTTATTTACTTCCGCGCGTGCCGATTTTCGGACACAGCGCGCCCCTCTTGCGTACGCTTTATGCTTCACGTTTCTAGTGATTTGATACAGTTATGTAGTTAGAAAGCGCGCGGTATGGCATTTTTGCAGATTTCTTGTCGATATTTACCAGACCTTGACTCAACACGAAACGAGTACTTACTTAAGTAATTGACAGTTTTTGCAATATATTGAAAATTGTTGGCACGCGAGTCGCGCCTACTTTACCACTCTATCTTGATAAGATTTCGGTGCACATGACACTTAAGAAGAGTTCGGTAAATGCTTATTCTGAAATTCATGCCTTTATGATTTTGTAGCGCTTGAAAGACTGCCCAGGGTGGTGGACTATGGTTTTGTCCATCTCTTTCTGCACAATCTTGTACTCGCTCCTCGACCGACCATAGTGGTGCAGCGTGATCTTCTGAGTTGGAGTTTTGCAGTTCCAGCTCCTCGGTTTCTGATGGTCAGACATTTTATCTAATAAATATTAAACGTAAACTTCACGTGTCGGTAGTGCTATTCTCTAAAATACAAACTCACGTGCGAGTCTCACTCAAGTGACTTCACTCACTTCGAAACTCAATCCACTTGACTTTGGTTTGGCATTCTGTAAACATTCCACATTATCGAAGAGAAGTAACAAAGAACTCACTTCACTTCGATAGTGCTCTGGAATGTTTAAATAATGCCATTGGATTAGGTTTCGAAGTGTGTCAGACTCGAACATGAGTTTGTATTTTAGAGAATAGTACTACAGTACAGGATAAGTAGGTGATAGAACACATTTCGATCATTTTTGAAGGTTTTGTGTTGGAATCGGCGACTTGAAAAGTTCACGCAAGTTTCCGTATGAAATGAAAATGTTTGTTCAATGAAATGTTATTTTAGCAGCCTAAGGGTACATACAGGGGAGGTGATTCTGTATTTCTTTCCAGTTGGCATTTTGACGAAGGAGCCGTTGGACCGGTGGTCACGCCTGCTGTGGCTGGCGTAGCGAGGCCGGCGCACCTTCGGCTTGTTAGGGTTTGAGGCCTGGAAAGTTAAGTTTGTAACATGGGTCAATGTACCCAATGGGATTGACCTATTTATTGACATAAGAAAGTTTAGGGGCTGATGTCTCCTTTTAGACTCGGACAGCCTATGTTAGGAGGCTCTTTAAACCGTTCTATCTTGATAGGATTTCTGTGTCGGCAACACTGTAGCATTTGGTATATACTTGTTGTTGCGCACAGCAATTCATGCACAGTTTAATAGGCGATGGTTGCATAAGAAACGATAGTCTGATGGTGAAATGACAAAAAATATCTTACCTTCTTGCCCTCTCCATCGGACTCCGAAGCATCCCCATACATATCTTTATATATCGCATCAGCTTCCTCGTCAGATTGCTTCTCATCCGAGTGGGCGGCTTCTCCATCAGACTTCTCCGTTTCTTCGTCATCCGAATCGTAGTCTGACTTATCGGACGGCACGTCTCTATCCGACTGGTATGCGACTAAATCCTCGTCGTTGACTTTTACGTCTAGGCAATCAGTGCAGTGTGGCCTGTGAATGTCATTTTATTAAATTCTAGGGTGTATTATTATTATAGGGATAATAGGCGAGCAACAATTTGCTGATATGCCTATATCTGAACGGGTGTATTTAAGTCTATTTTCACTTGTAACACTGGTTTATGAAGAACTTGTCTAGTCTGTTTATAAAAGTGTTCACTGAGGGGGCATCGATAACGTCCTGCGGTAACTTGTTCCCTGCGCTCGCGACCCTGTTGTTGAGCGTGTTGTGACCGACGAGGGTGTCAGATTGAGTTGTCAACAACTTCATGTCATTTTTGTGTCTCACTCTGTGGATGCAACTGAGGTTTATTAGTCCAGGTAGCGCGAATGTTGGGAGTAGCGTTAATAATCCATCCACATCGCTTATTTAATAAATTAATAATCTATTATATAATCACGTCCAGGGGGTCACGTATCACGGGTCGAAAAGCGGGTAAAGTGTCGGTACATCGTCTCTGCCTACCTCCTACCTGCCTACCTCCTACGTCATCATGTCAGCTTTTAAATGTCCAATGCTGGACATAGGCCTTCCCCAATGAACGCCACCACACCCGGTCCTCCGCCATCCGCATCCAGCCGCTTCCGGCCACCTTCTTTAGGTCGTCGGTCCATCTGCCGGCGGGGCGTCCCGCCTTGTGCGTGCCGATCCGGGGTCTCCACTCCAGAACTCGTCTGCCCCAACGGCCGTCGGTTCTGCGACAGATGTGGCCCGCCCACATTAAGCCGTATAATTCTTAAATTATTTATTTATGTTATTTTAAATGGAAAGCTATAGCTGGTTCCTCCATATCAGTAGTCGACTTGGTTATGGTCTTTTAAAAAAATTGTCCAGTCTGTTCTTAAACATGTTCATTGACGTGGCAGATACAACAGACTGTGGCAAGTTGCTGCATCTGGACACAACCCTTTGCTTAAAAATAATTGAGGAGGGTTCAGATGAGCATTTGATCTTTGTAATCTCATATAATGTCCTCTGAGTCGTTCAGGGGGTTTGAGTTAAATATATTTAACTTGGATGTATTGTAGTGAATGTTTAAAATTTGAAGGTCCCAATTAAATTTCTTTCTCTGCGTTTTAAGAGTACTTAGGTTCAGGCGCGACAGTCTAATTTCGTTTTCAATCATGTGAAAGCATGCGGCAGTTTTGTAGCTCTCCTCTGCACATTATCACCCTCACCTATCCCAATTCCAACACCAAATTCTTTTTCAATTCCTTTACTGTCCGAGCTGCGCAGATGTGGAATAAACTGCCGACGGTCACTCGAGATAGTACGTCGGTGACATCCTTTAAAACTAAACTAAAAGAGCACTATCTGTCTCACTCAGTATAATATGGTATGTAGGGTATATATATATATTATATACGTGTAAAGTAGTTTCGGTATTTAGTTATTATGTAGTATATTATGCACGTTTTGCCCCCTCGTTATTTAGTGCCTTGTCTCATACCCTGTAAGGTTGCCTGGAAGAGATCTCTTTTAGAGATAAGCTCTCCTTTGTACACAAAATTTGTTACTGTATTTACTTTGAAAATTTGTGCAATAAAGAATATATATATTATCTACGAGAGTCAAATCTTTTTCGAAATAGAGGTAAACTCTAGAGTATGGGTTTCAGGTATACTCTAGAATTGGTCGTAATTATAACAAATTAGTTGTTGCCCGCGACTTCGTCTGCGTGGACAACTTGACATCACAAATTATTGTGTATTTTCCGTAGGAATGCGATGTTTTTTCGGAATAAAAACTACCCAATGTCCTATTCCATGACCTAACCTATATGTGTGCCAAGTTTCATTATCCGTCCAGTGGTTAAAGCGTGATTGAGTAACCAACATCTACTTACGTCGCCATTGTTGCAAAACTGAATTTACAAAATATATTAATTAAATTCACAAATTTTTAATTGTTATTCACAAACTGTTTGCGACGACAACCACTGACTGCAAAATAATATATTTGCGAGTTATTATCTACTTTTATATTAAGTATACAGTTTGCGGTTTGGTTAGTTCCAGTTGATCAAATGGGCTTTCCTGGTACATCCTGTGTTATTATTGTCGAGGATACAGCGTGTTCAAAAACACACTCCACTTCATCATCAGGTTATTTTGGTCTCCACTGCAGGAGCACAACCCTCTCTCATCTACCGGAGACAGACGGAGGATTTGGCCTACACTCCCCGCGCTGGCCAGACGGGTTGGGGAGGCCTGTTTGATGTTTTATAATGTATTCCCTCAGTCGCCTTGTACGACATCCACGGGAAGAGTTGGAGTGCTCCTATTCTACTCTACCGGAACCACACGGCAACTCCTCCCATATTTATGATGGTTTAAAGTATCCTTGTACTATTAGTCAAAAGCAGACACCGTTATCGGGGATTCTCGAATGAAAATTTTGTGGGGACACCGACTTTTGAGTTTCTATACATTTCATTTCTACTACAATGACGTCTTGTGTATGTTTTATGTATGAAATTGCATTTAGAAGCAAACGTACCTACAGGACTGCTTTATTTGTTTTGATACTGGTATTCGGGTCAGATGTACTATGTCAGATGGGGTATCTCAATTTCTCAATATATATGCGAAAATTTTAATAACGTAAGCTATGCCGATTACATGGTGCTGCTGTGCCCATTAGTTAATGAGCTTCGGATACTGTTAAACGTTTCCAAGCAGTACGCAGAGTATAATGAAAGTAAAAGTGAACTAACTGTATACAAATCGGGTACCACCTGGTGTGGAGCCAGGACCAGGTGTGGTGGTGTTCATTGAAGCAGGCCTATGTCCAGTAGTGGACGTATAAAAGCTGAAATGATGATAATGATTTTATTAAAAAAATGTGTGCATAGCCCTCTCCATAGCTCGTAGAGTGAATTGAAACTTGTGGATCTAGTCCACCGTCAGTGTCCACGTTTCTGCGCCGTAGTTCATGATCGGCAGGCTTTTGTCTTTAAACATTGTGGAATAGGCGACGTGAAGACTTGACGCAGTTTTCCGAATACTGCAGTTTGGTGACATAAATAGGTAACAATAATAAATAAAATATATTTATTTGCGTTAAACAAGAGTAACATAAGAAAATATTTGGGGGCTGATTCGCTAGCTCTTCATTACAAATATAATAACTCTGTTTATTATAGATTTCCTAACATTTGTTTCTATTTTTTTTATTTCACAAGATACCTATTTCTACTTATTATATGTAGTGAAAATTAAATACAGATAGGATCAGATCCCGCGTGTACAGTGTTTGTGTAGGGGTGTGTGTGTGTGTGTGTGTGTGTGTGTGTGGTAAGAGTAAGTGATGTAAGTAAGAGTCAGTAGGTAGGTAGTGACCATACAGACGAATCCTGCACTAGAATCCAGTCACAAAGCACTAAATCAGACGACGGTTATCGCATTACCGCTGTTGCCGCAAAGCGATAACGCTGTAACCGCTACCATCCTGTTGCTGAACCAACTGTGCCTAGTAAAATAACAAAATACATATTTACGTTATAATTTTTCAATTCAAATCAACGATCTCTACGTACTACTAGATGGAGCGTTCCAAACAATCGCTCTATTCCACGCACAGTTCCAGCCACAACTGTTTCACATTCACTTTGAAACTTGTGCAGTTACTACGCAGACCATTTAATTATTTACTAAATATTGACATTATGCGTAGCGTCAATATGTAACTGCACAAGTTTCATTGTGAATGTGAAAGAGTTGTGGCTACTTACTTGGAACAGAGCGATTGTTTGAACGCACCATCTTGTAGAGATCGTTGATTCAAATACTCTTTTTTGCACGATAGAAAACAAAGATACAATAATGAAGCAGCTTACACATGTACATATAGGCTGGTCTTATCGCTAAAAACGATTTCTTCCAGACAACCTTTGGGTAGAGGATAAGAATAACAGAAAAGAAAAGTTAAGTAGGAGTGTAGGTGATGGTGCCAACTTAGCAATGTGAGCAAAGGTGAGTACTGTGGGGTGATTATAATGAAAAGTCGGAATCGTGATTGAAAATATAACGCCAAAGTTGCGTGTGCGCACCTGTCGACGGTGTGGCGGGGACTAGAGGTCGCTGCGAGTGACAAGTAAAACATAATATTTGATTCTCACACGAGACAGGTAGGGATACAGGCATCCTTGGCGTTCATATGTAATTTATTGACTGGAAGAAATTGTGGAGCTGCGCAGAGCTGCCAGGTTAGTATGTAGGTAAGTAAATTACATATTTATTATTTAGAAAGTTTTATTAATTTAGTATTAAGTTTATTCAGCTCTATTTTTCAGGAAAGGCGCTCATTTGTCTGTCGTTTACAAGGAGTACAACCTACCAGTAATAATAAATATATATACTATAATATATACAAGAACGTATTACATAATGTGATTGATAACGACTAAGTTCTAAAATAAAGGAAATAGGGAGTGAGCAGTCAGCAAGAAAGTGTTCCTTGACTTGCCGCTTGCACGCGTCTAAGGATTGCGCGTATCTGATCGTCACAGGCAACGAGTTCCAAAGACGTATAGCATGAAGTGTAAAGGATTGATCGTAGAATTTAGAGGAGTGAGGAGGGACGTGAAGACGAAGGGTTTTTGAACAACGAAGAGAACGCTCATGAGTTGAAGAAAGAAATTGAAAGCATTCTTTAAGATAGAAAGGATTTGCATAGAACATTTTTCATCATCATGAGCCTTTAGACGTCCACTGCTGGACATAGGCTATCCCCAATTCCACCACACTCGGTCTTCCGCCCTCCGTATCCAGCCGCTCCAGCCAACTTGCTCAGGTCGTCGGTCCACTTAGTGGCGAGATGTCCCACCCTGCGCGTAATATAATATTTAGTACATGGTTTCGGCTATGTCGGTCGCCTTCGTTCTTCGTCGGATCTCTTCATTACGAATCATATCCTTCAAAGAAACCCCGAGTATAGCCCTCTCCATCTTTATACATATTTGTGAAAGCGTGAAAATTTTGAATGTACTAACATAGGTAAAAGACAGTACAATTCACGATGGCACGCCAGGGGTGAGCGCGGGACGCGGGGAGTTAAGTTGGCGGTAATCAAAGGCGGTATTCGGAACCACCACAAAAATACCAATTTATGTACCGCTCTACATGTAAAGTTGACATTGGAGATTAGGTGTTATACATCCCCCTTACACCTCCCAACCCCCTTTAGATCCACCCGCGTGCGTGCCTGCGGTCGCGTGACATGCAATAATAACTTGTCTGCCTTTTCCCGAACGACTGTCAAACGTGGGACGGCTTTATGCAATATGGCTGTGAGAAAAATGTCTTCTGAAATATCAGCTAACATATCTAATAAATAAAATCGTAAACTTCGCGTGTCTGTACATTATAGATATTTGCAAAAAAAGATTTGGGCGTCTAAGGATAAGCAACAGAACACATTTCGATCGTTTTGAAATTTTTTTCAGTTTGTCTGTGAGTTTGTGCACGCATCACTTAAAAACTACTGAACGGATTTTGATGGACTATTCACAGAAACATGGGGCTTAACCTAACTTAACATTTAGTTTTTATTTCATCGCAATCGGTTTACTCAATCAAAAGTTATGGACATTTTTAGTTTTCAAATACATTAGTAGGTAAGGTTAGTGTGCAATATATTGCAAAAAATAGTATTTCCGTACTATTCAGATTGCGATGAGTTTGGACTACATTTGGAGCTGGTAGTGGAAATGGGAGTGGGAGTGGGAGTTTGAGTGGGCGTGGGCGTGGGAAAAGGGGAGTGGGTGCGGGAGCGGGAGCGGGATTGTGAGTGAGATTGAGAGTCTGAGTGGAAGTGGGATAGGGAGCGAAAGTGGGAATGGGAGCGGAACCTGTAGTCCACGCGAGAGGAGCCACGGGCACAGCTAGTATTTGATATAGACTAAATTAAGGAACATTTAACAATCGAGGCAGCCCGGCGCCGGCGTTAGCAGAAAACGACCTTATATTCCCTTCGGTGAGTAGCACTTTCTTGTGTATATTAAATAAATATTAGATTTTTTTATATATTATTAGTGTTATTCCTTACATATATTAAATATTACAAAAACTAAAAAAAAATATAAAAAAATCTTGCTTCATTATTGCATAGGGTGAACCAAAACAGCAGATCATTGGCAAAATACAGGGTTATGATTTTATTTTTTACGATACGAGCGCATCGGTACCAAGTACGGCTTGTTAGCTTATATACAGGGGGTTTAGCTTCTGTTTGTTCAAAAATAGTTCTTTTCTAAATTAATAAAAGTGATTCGTGGCTTAGAAAGGGCCACCCTCAATCTTCCGGTCGGTGTCTAAAGGCGACTGAGGGATTGCACTTAGGACGGGCAGCAGCGTTCTCCTGTGTATATTAAGATTATTTATTTATTTACCAATTTATTGCACACACAAAAGAAAAAAACATACAAACCAATTAAAGTAAGGAAAGAAATAACATGTATACAAATGGTATTTATTTAATTATTTAATAGATTATTGTACACATAAACATACAAAGTACAACACAAATAGTAAGATGGTCTCTTTAAGAGATCATTAATTGTCCTGCCAAGCGTGGTGACTATCGGAACTCCCCCAATGGACAGCCCCCACAAGTGGCATTTTACTGGAGAGACTTATCTATGTTCAGCAGTGGACGTTCCCACCCGAGAATTCCTGTGTCTGTTCATTACAAAAAACCACGTTACTACATTCAAAGTCCACATCATATAAAAACAGACTGGATCAAACCACAAAGGGGTAACCACGCGGGTGGGTTTTAACATGTTATCTCCTATTTCGTTCCACTCACGGTATGGCTTCTGCGGGGGAAAACCAATATCTTTAGTTAAATTATGTTATAGACTAGCTGTTGCCCGCGACTTCTTCTGCGTGGACAACTTAACATCACAAATTATTATGTATTTCCCGTAGGAATGGGACGTTTTTTCGGGATAAAAACTATCCGATGTCCTATTTCAGGACCTAACCTATATGTGTGACAAGTTTCATCACGATCCGTCCAGTGGTGAAGCGTGATTGAGTAACAAACGTCCAAACATCTAAATATCCAAACATTCAAATATCCAAACTTTCTCATTTATAATATTAGAAGGATAGGTTACTTATAACTGTTTGTTAGGATCACGATGCATCGTCTCTGTCTACCCCTCTGGGACCGGGGGCATTGTGTTGTGTTGTAACTTATAACATAATCTAAAGGAATTGGTTTTCACCCGTACAAATCATAGGATGAATTGGGTGATAACTGGGTTTTAAAACGGGTGGTTACGCATTTTAAGACTACCCACCTTTGGACTATACGACGAAATCATTTTTTTCCATCCAGTCATAGGTACATAAACTACGTAGTTGCATTTATCCGTAGTTATCTTCATGTAAATGTGAAAGAAAGTCGCGTTGTTAAACCACAGCCTGTAGTTGAACCAAGCTTGTTTACTGGTACACGGTTGACGAAATTATGCAAAACTGGCGCAGACTGGGGGCAAACGTCTCGCGGCTACCAACTAGGACCAGGTGAGGGTATTTGCAATTATTTTATTTGAGGTAAAGAAGGGGAGAAGAGAGGTGGCCATAAAGATATTAATAGTTTCACTGATGGTGGACTATAGTTACAACCCTGACACTTCATACGTTCGAACCTTCTACTATTACAGGAGTACTAACTTGTACGTAAACCTTACAACGTTTGTATAGTTTTCTGAATTACTTTATATGCCCAGCAGTTATATACGTTAGTCATGGCCGGGCTCCCTGGACTTTGATCCCATATTTATTCATTTAAAATAAATGCTTGTTACATATGGTGCCGTGACCAGAATATATTGGAAAAAAATCTTGAAGATCCTGAATAAAATATTTGATGTAATTGGATGTTTCTTGTTTGATCAAAGTAAGTTTAAAGTCAACAATATGATGATTAGGGATGCTTGCCTAAACAGGGGAAGGCCATAGTCATTGGAGAGAATTGTATTAGGTTGTGAAAGATGATTATTTATTTACTTTTTTCCCAGGTGACTAAGTCCTCATCATGGCTCTGAAGATGCTCAACCCCGGGCATAAACTGCCTCGCAACAGTCACCACTCCGTGAGGTTTACTAGCGAGAAACTACCCAAATATAAATCGATTTTAAGCAGTGTGAGTTGAGAATTTGATTATTAATAGAAATGTGAAAGGTACGTTATTAAATCACACCATTACGACTGAACCAATTAGATGAAACATGGTGGAGTGACAGCTACCTTACATTTATATAAAAGTAGTTATCATTTACGGCGAAAAAATTTACAAACTTAAGTAGGGAACATAAGTTGTAGATTACGAACTATATGAACCTGTGTTTTTGTCGCAGCCTAGGAAATTACCATATTTGTGTATTATCCGTAGATAATAAACTGCGTCCGTGAGTCATTTGGTGGCCTCACTGAAAATCAGCGCTGCAGCTCTTGCTACAGCATAAGCTGAGCTGGGGACCCTTTTGGCGTCACACTACAACACTGTGTAATTTTTTTCTGTTTTGTTTTAACGGTTATGTAATTTGTTTGCTTTTTTTTCATATTTATGTCGTCAATTTTAATTCCTGTGTTGTTATTGTGTTCGCCAAATAAAGTCTTTCTATTCTATAGATACGTATGACAAAAATAACCAATAAACACAGTCAGCAATGAATTTTTCGAATTTCCCGCAAGACCTGAAAATTCTTACCAATGCCAAAAATTCAAAATCAAAATGTGACACATGTAGTAGATATACATAACGTCAACATTTTTCAATAGATATTACTTGAGCATAGTCCAATGGTCGGTCTGAGTATAAAGCACCTTTAAAGAAAGCTTTGAAACAATCCAAAACCTTTTCACAGTTTACTCAATCTAACCTTGTACATTACAGACATCACCAGATTCTCCAGAGTCGAGCCTGACTAGCTATGGGCCTCAGTCGATGACCGGACCTGACTCGGGCGCCCCCAGTCCCGACTCCTATCACTTCCAGCCCGCTGCGCAAAGGTTCCGAATAAATGAGCAACGTAAGAGGCATCATCATATTATTGACGTCCAATTAGATACAACCCTTCTCTAGAGCTGGCGTGTTCGACATAACCACAAACAAACCCTCTCTATACCACACTACTAAATCACCATCATCCGCATCCGTAGGCACTTTTTCAGGTCATCCACCTGTCACAGTTATTCTCACACCGCGCCTAGCAATGCCACGCTTCACTCTTGAACTCGTCCACTGCAATGATTGTTGGTCCAACGACATACGTGGCTAGCCAATTCTTGTTTCAGCTATTGATTGGGCATATCAGATGGTGCCACTGGGGATACCGTCAGGGTTTCTATGATTTAGCAAAACTAAAGTACGAATGCAAAATGTATCAACCGTAGGCCACTTTTTGCCCGCACTGTCCCAGTATGTAGGTGGCTTTTTAATATACTTTTCCTTTTTTTTATCTATGTCTATCTTCCCCAGGAATAAAGCTGCTCACCTCAATCAACCAGATCGTACAGCAGCGCGCTGAGCTCGAGACCAATCGTGTGACACTCTCTAATCTTCTGGACGAGCTGAGACGGAAACTCAAGAGGCGGATAGAGGACTGTCACCTAGAGAAGAAGGAGAAAATGAAGGTTAAGTATCACTTTTATTTTTGGCTTCTATAATTGGAAATTAAGCCAGGTAAAGACAGGGACATTGAGATTTGTAGGCTGAGTGCGTCTCTTGGGCCTCGTTCCCACAAAGTCATCCTACAAGGTCTTTGTTCACAAGGAGGTCTGACTCAACACAAATCTTTAACTTCTTTTAAACCTTTTTAAAGGGTTTGTATGTAAAGGTGTCCTCATGATGGTTTCCTTTGCCAATTAGCCAGAGGTTCCCAAAAATCTCATAGGATTGGACGAATCGTGTATTTGACCAAAGCTTTTGACGAGTATATATGCGTAATCGGCCCGGGCTTTAATCAGACGCAGCCCAAACCGGACTTATTTCCCTTGAATTTATGATACATTCCATGATTTTTCTTTACGAGGACAAAGTGACCATTTATTTCCAGGCATTAAAACAAGCGAACCAGAAATTAGAAAGGGAGAAGTTCACCATAACGACAGAGATAGAACACCTGAAAAGGCACTTGGAGAAAGAGGAACAGCATCATGTGCAGCATGCCAGGAGTGTGGTACAACAGGTAATGATGGAGAAACTTCTTCGCTGTATATTTCCTCATCATCATCAGCCTCCCCACGTCCATTGCTAGACATTCAACAATCCATGCAATATATCCCTACTATTTGGCGGAGTCCTACTCTCAAAACGTACGGGTCACAGCCCACCAGGATCCATTGCGAACTGGTAGACATCACAAATCATCATCAATGCATCATCTTCCCGTGGTGGGTTTCGTCGAAGGCGACTAACGGATTGTACCAGGGAAGGGCAGAAGTTCTTCTATGTATATTAAGATCATTACTGCGATCACCAGTCCACCTTCCAAGCGTGGTGATTATGACAAATCCCCCAATGGACAGTTCACCAAAAGTGTCATTCTACTGGGGGGGCTTATGTTCCGCAGTGGACGTATTTCAGCTGATGATAATGATGACAAACGTCTTATGATTTGTTCTTAGGGCAGCTAAACAAAGTGGGAGCACGGATCCATCAATGGAGTTATCTGTTGATGGTTCCACCGGCTAATAATCTTTCAACATAATCAAAAGGGTGATTTAAATAACATTTATTTAAAAGACCACGTCTATTTTTTTAAATTATACCCAGTTCTACTCTCAAGTAGGTTTCTGTTGAAGTTGAATCCTTCGCAGGCCATACAAGGAGTCGCGAAGATGACATCGGATCACCTATTCAATCCATGTTCAATCACTGACCTGCCTAACGTCGTCAGTCGAAACGTGGCCAGGAATGCACCATCTAGAATTGTAAGTATTTTTCAGTAATTGTGGGTAGTTTGTGTTCTGTTGCTGGGTGGTTGACTCAGAGACATGGCTAACAAATGAGGGCTAAAGGAGATTGTAGGATAGTCAATATAGGTAGTTTTGCTACTTTTAAGGTTTTAAGATTTGGACATTGCCGTTGGACTCCTGGGTGTCGATTCTGTAGAATACAAACGCACGTGCGAGTTTCGCTCGTGTGATTTTACGCACTTCAAAACCTAATCCATTGACATTCTGTAAACATTCTAGAGCACTGTCGACACGAAATGAGTTCTTTGTTCACTTCACTTCGCCAGTGCTCTAGAATGTTTACAGAATGCCTATGGATTAGGTTTTGAAGTGCGTAAAATTACACCAGCGAAACTCGCACGTGCGTTTGTATTTTACAGAATCGACACCCAGGTCAGCTCAAGTTTGGAAGACGTACAGGGGGCCAAATTCTACTAACGCATTTTCGCTCAAAACGCACCTGAACTGCAGCTGAAACGCAGGTTTTAACACTATTCGTACTCCGCTGCGCACAACGTTTGAGCTTCAGCTGCGCTTCAGACGTAGCTACCGTTTATATGAACAAACGTCAGACGTTGATGGGACGAACGTTCTGTGATTTCGTATTCTACTAATGTTTTTTCAACATTTTGACAGTTGTCTCAGGTAAAAACGACACGCAGCTGCTGTCAAAACAAATAACTTAACTGCTGTCTAAACGAACGATAAAAGTTGAAAATAGTAGAATTGGCCCCCTGGTATTCAAAGTCAAATCAAATCAAAATTCTTAATAGTGATTTTTTTAAATGTTGAAAAGGATGAATCTATATTTCATTCCAGATTAATAGTCCTATGAAAACAAACGCATTTGCGTCTCGAAAACAAAATACACAATAGATGGTGTTCCTAAGTGGACTGCAAAGTTTACATGGTAATACAAACCTGTTTTTGCTGCTGGTGACCCTTTCATGTATATGTTACCGAGACGTAAATAGCGTTGGGTTTCATAGGACTATTAATCTGGAATGAAATATAGTGTACAATTGTGTTCATATCGCCTGTCATATTTAATACTGGGATCTAAGTACATACAGACAGACAGGCATGCATTACATAGGCAAAAACACAAGAAGTAAAAAAAACTCGTATGGAGACACAACAGAAAACTCTCGCGCTCCACCTGATCAAGTTCTTAAATTGGATTCACAGTACAATACTCATCGCAGGCAGCCATCTTGGCGGATTCAACCAATCATATTTCGCTTTATAATAAAGTTTACTTCTGGTTATCGTATCGACCAATCATGTGTCGCGTAACTTTATTATTGCCACAATGACGCCGTCTGTACTGCTGCTGAAATTCATTTATTGCATATGAGTACACTTGGTACATTTATACACGTAATTTTTTTTATCGACTACCGCTTTCCAGCGCTGTGAAGAAGAACCGCAGCAAACTTCACGCAACACATATTTTAAAATCAAGTTTGTATACAATTATATAAAGCTTATGCGAAGCTGAATCAACATTAGTACCAGGCATCTTTGTTATTCAAATAATCGTTTATTTTATAATAGGCTTTCCTACAAACTTGTTTTTTTTTTATGTGAATCTTAAACTGAATCTTAGGCTGACAACAAGCTGGCAGCCGCGCGTTTGATGCGCGACATCGCCGAGCTAAGGCAGCGCGTGGCACAAGTTGAGGCGAGACTCGCCCACGAGCTCAAGGTAACTACTTCCTACAGCTTTAGATCACGAATCTATTAAAATATCGATTCCCGAAACATAAAATTAGCGTAAAGGACAAATGTCGACTTTTCACAAGAATCAAAACCACTGGAACTTTTTGTACAAGTTGGTCTCGGTCTGGATGTTATATTTGTGAATTCCTATCGTTGTTTAATTCCCATAGCACAGGATGAAATCCTAGTTTGAGAGTAGACAAGTAAATGTATATATTATTAAAGTTTTTGATGCTTTTAAATCAGTCAGAGCTAAGTTTCTTAGATTTTGTAGATTTTTAACGCTATCAACTCAAAAACTCTTTTTAAATTTATCAATATACTAGCTGTTGCCCGCGACTTCGTCCGCATGGACAAGTAACATCACAAATTATTAAATTATTATGTATTTACCGTAGGAATGGGATGTTTTTTCGGGATAAAACTATCTTATATCCTATTCCAGAACCTAACCTATATGTGTGCCAAGTTTCATCCCGATCCGTCCAGTGGTTGAAGCGTGATTGAGTAACAAACATCAAAATATGCAAACTTTCACATTTATAATATTAATAGGAAGTAGGATGTAACTTACTAGCTGTGCCCGCGGCTCCACTCGCGTGGACTATATAATCCACTCCCGTTCTCAATCCCACTCGCACTCTCACCACCACTTCCAACACTACGTGGTTTTTTATATTCCCTCTCACTCATTGCAATACGAATTTCGTCGAACATTTACACCCTACACTTCTTTGTTGTATGCAGTGTATGCGAGTTTTAGAAAACTATAAATTCGCATAACTTTTGATTGACTGCACCGATTGCAGTGAAATAAATCCTATATGTTACAACGAATTAAGCACTATGTCGCTGTGAAAAGTCCATCAAAATCGGTTCAGTAGTTTTTAAGTGATGCGTGCACAAACAAACAGACAAACATTCCAAAAATGATCGAAATGTGTTTTGTTACTTATCCTTAGACCCCCCCCCCCCAATTTTTTTTTGCAAATATCTTTAATGTACAGACAGACACGCGAATTTTACGGTTTTATTTATTAGAAGAACAGACAAAACTCCCCAAAAATAAATTATAGCAATTTCATGTCTTTATTTTTTTGTTTAAGGTCGTAGTCAGGTTTTATTTTTTTCTGCTTACTTTTTAATTAATATTTTTTTTTATTTGACAATGTACCTATGTACTAGTCTATGCATTGTGGGTAACAACATAGCGTGTAATCCGTCAGTGTATTTATAGCGTAAGAGGCAGGCTGAGCTCGACATTAATCGACTGAGGAAGGAGCTGTCTTCGACCAAGTCTTGCGTCGCTTCGCTGAGGATGCCAGTGCCATCATCCAGGAAACAGTGTTCGCGATTCGCTTAGTAGGTTTTTACCATAGAAATCCTATCAAGATAGAATGGTGAAGAAGGCGCGACAGGCGTGCCAACAATATGCAATAAATTGCAAAACGCTTACTAATTTCGCGTCGAGTCAATGTCAGGTAAACATCGAGAAAAGATGTGCAAAAGTGACATATTGAGCGGTTTCCAACTGCATAACCGTATCTCCTCACTAGAAACGTGACCACGAGGCGTGAAGGGTGCGCGGGAGGGGCGCGCTTTGTCAGAAAATCGGCACGCTCGAGACTGAAGTATACAAATCGTTCTATCTTGATAGGATTTCAGTGGTTTTTACCTTTATATTAGGCCATGATTTTGAACGCATACATTTTAAATTTGACAACACTAAAAAGAACGTAATAACCAAAATAGACTTTTGTCTTAACAAGTCCTTTTGTCCTTTTGGATTAACAAGCAGAACCGACGGCCGTTGGGGCAAACGAGTTTTAGAGTAGACCGCGGACTGCCACGTGCAGGCTGGACCGAAGAAGGTGGCCGGAAGCGGCTTGGTGCGAAGGGGGGGAGGACCGGATGTGGTAGCGTTCATTGGAGAAGGTTTGATGACAATTAGTTTCGTCTCTTCTTGCTGTTAAATTTTCACGTTGGGACTTCAAAGTCAGGCCCATTGTTAGTTTAATTGAAGGCGAGTACTGTAATAAAAAGGCATAGAATTTTTAGTACTACGAATGGAATTGGCACATAACATGAGATAATGCTCACGCCTTGGTCCCCATAGGGGCAAGCAGAGACGATGTATCGCTACTTTGCGCGATCCAATGTCGCAGAGCGACTTTCCTTCGCCCGCTTTTCGCCCCGTGATACGTCTTGACGTGATGTGTTGCGACAACACCGCCGCCTCTGTTCGTAATACCAAAACTTTTGTCTGGTAATAAATGACTATAGATTTTAAATGTTGTTTTAATTTGACATTAGGCTCTGAGCACAGCTAGCTAATGATCCTCCGTAGCGGATTGTTCGCTCTGTATCTAATACTATGGCTTATGAGACCCCTAGTCTTAACTCTCAACGCATAATCAGGCCTCCGTCACTGGAACGAACCGGCCGCGCCGGCGCGCGGCGTTATACTCTCCCCACCCGTACGGAGTAGGTAATAACAGACACATTTTTGTGCGTGTATTGTCTGACAGCGTGTAGGTATTAAAATCGTAGGTATTTTCGTTTTACTATGTAGTGAAGTATCTGTTACGTAGAAACTGTTAGGTAATTTGTGGCGTTATGTCAAATACGCATCAAGTCCAAAATAGAAATTTGTCAAAATTCTATACGCATGATGTCCAAAAGTACCTATGCATCGATGTACATTATGCAACAACGGGCAGCGAAAGCTCCGATCATCCGTAACGTCAAGCTAAGGGTGTTACCAGACCAATCAATCGATTGTCGATCGACGGCATAGGTCAACGTCGATCGAAGTTGATCGACTGGTCTGGTAGCTTTAATTGATCGACAGATACCGTTCGACTAACCAATCGATCGATTGCCGTTGACATTCCATTCTACCATCAATCGATGACGTCGATCGACGATCGATCGATTGGTCTGGTGACACCCTAATTGAACCTTTATATTTTCGGTGCTGGTTTTCACCACTGCTGATGTGAAATATTGAACGGCGGCGTGTCCGCTCTCGCTTCGAATACAAAGAATTCCGCTGCATATACACACCCTTTATCCCAGACGTAACTTGCTTAAACTTGCATTTATCAATAACTAGCAGTTTGCCCGCGACTCCGTCCCTGGGGACTACGTAACTTTATAAATTATAGCCTATGACACTCACAAATAACGTGGCTTTCTATTGGTAAAAGAATTTTCAAAATCGGTTCAGTAGTTCCAGAGATTACCCTCTACAACCTCACAAACTTTACCTCTTTATAATATTAGTATAGATTTATCCTAATAGGAGACCACAGACTGAACAATGACAGACACAATGCCGTGTGGTTTCCGGTAGAGTAGAATAGGACCACTCCAACTCTTCCCGTGGCTGTCGTACAAGGCGACTAAGGGAATACATTATAAAACATCAATCAGGCCTCCCCAACCCGTCTGGCCAGCGCGGGGAGTGTAGGCCAAATCCTCCGTCTGTCTCCGGCAGATGAGAGAGGGTTGTGCTCCTGCAGTGGAGACAAAAATAACCTGATGATGATGATGGTAGATTTATTCTAATAGGAGACCACAGACGATTGAATACGAGTTCGCGGCGCTCGCTGTAGAGACCCTGGGCCCGTGGTCAGCCGACACGAAGGCGTTCGCGAGACATAAGAGCTAACGCCTACCTCGCATTTCGTTTGAGCTTGGCCATCAATCCAGCGAGGTAAAAGCGCCAGCGTCCTGGAGACTGTGCCTTACCACGTGTTAAAAAGTTATATGATGTATGTATATTTCATTCCAGATTAATAGTCCTATGAAAACCAACGCTATTTACGTCTCGGTAACATATACATGAAAGGGTCACCAGCAGCAAAAACAGGTTTGTATTACCATGTAAACTTTGCAGTCCACTTAGGAACACCATCTATTGTGTATTTTGTTTTCGAGACGCAAATGCGTTTGTTTTCATAGGACTATTAATCTGGAATGAAATATAAATACCCTTGTACATTATTTATGATATTGTACCCCTCTCTTTCACACATGCTCTCTCTCCCTTCTTCTTAAAAATCCGACATGGCTGATCGGTTCTGTTTTGTGTGTGCTCCCGTTATAAAAGTTGTATTTTAATTAAATCTGTTTTAATCGTCGTTATAATTTATACAAATCAATAATATTTGAGTGTCAATTTATTGAGTAAATTTCGCACTTCAAGTTTGGATATTATTTCTCACCACACCAGCTTCGCATCCACGGCAGCCTCGACAACACCACGAGGGTTTGGACGGTGTGAATAATATGTATCGAAAAGTTAACTTTTATAAGATCACAAAATAATACAACAATGTACACAAATCTGTTTTATTTCAAATTGCAACCTAAACTCATACAGATTGAGAAATGAATTTCGACCTTAAATTAAGTTAGATTCACAATGCAATACCGTGGCAGCATTCTAGGTACGCGATTTAACGCTGGCAGCAATCACAACACGTCACGATAAAGGAGCTTATTTACTTCAAAACAAGCTTTATACCGCAACGCACGTGAAAACACAATACAATTTTTAATAGGTTTTACGGCCTTGGGAACGAGGCCTTTGTAGCCTGTCTGTAACTTCGATTAGGTATTCTATAATATACACTATTTTTTAGTTCCTTCACTGTAGTTTTTTTCTTACATAGTGTCACCAGGTTAGCGAAAATAACAAGAAATTTTATTTTACCAAACGTTCATTTCAAAATTTATTTGAGATAGAAATTAATAATTGTTTGAAAACAGTGGTTGTTTCAAGACGTTACAATATACTTACAAAAATAAACTTATATAAATAAATTCTCGAATCAAGCCATTTCAAGTCTTTCTGCGAAACTGATTATTATGTATGTAGGTAGTCTATTCTTTATGGAATGTTTGACATTTCAGCATAAATCACCAATGACATTTCATACCAAGAACCTCGCATCGGCGCTCTGTCAATGGGACGTCAAAAGTGTGCTTAATGGCGATGTAAGCACACTTTTCTTAGTCGTGTTTCGATCACAAGCTGTAAGGATGCCGAATTGTGTCATTGAAAGTACCAAAACAACCTGATGATGATAAAATAAGTCCTAAGTCAACGATAAATAACGTTAATTTCATATTCTTACGATAATACCGTTATTATTTTATTACCGTTATTTATCGGCGTAATGACGTTATGAAACTTTTAACTTGGTTTTCCTAATGCTGAATTCACAATGCAACAAAGTGCCACGTTTGCATCGAAGCGATTTCATCGCGGACAGCACGCGAAGCTTTTTTATCGCGTATGACATTTCGCACTTTGGCAGAGTATTTGGATATAACGACGTCTATTAACGTGCCAAAGCGTTTTTCACTAACGTCATTAAAAATAGAGATGTGGTGAAGAGTGATTTAGCGAATAGCCGAATACCGAATATTCAATTGATTTTGAAGCGACTATTCGGGCGAATATTGAGTAGTAAAAATATGGCCGAATACCGAATAATTATTTGGCTTCGGTCCCAGTCTTAGTTAAAACCATGTTATTTTTTGATAATAAAATATCCTACAAAGAGGCATTAAATTTCGAATACTGAACAGTGTAAATAATCATGATCATTCAAATACTTCGCTCAAATAATCATTCAAATACTTCGCTAAAAACTAAAAAAAACGTTGTTCAGTATTCGAGCTGTAGTTTTCTTCGCTTCTCGTACAAATTGCATCCATAAAAAAAGTAAATTACTCGATGTTTCTATAATTAGGCAATAGGTGACATTGTGTAAAGAAAGAAGTCTCTCGGCTTTGTTGCGATAACATCGGCAGATGCGCAATTAAAATATTTTACAGGATTTCAGACCAATTCTGCAGTTCTCATTTTGTGATTTATTTCTAAATACATTTCTTTATTTCTAATGTCAGTTATGTGTTAGCCTACAGCCCGCCGGCGCCGGTAAGTACTTTATTTCGTCGGTCTCTTGGCAAAAGGACGAATATCACACTCTATCCATCGGTAAATTCGCCCATTCGACAATAGACCGAGGACAAATATGAATTACACCATTTAGCATATCATGTTAGCTCCGAATTCTAGTAGCTTGAAAATGTTAATTTTACTTTTATTGGGTACTGTTACGCCATGTCCTAATAATGAGAGTAATTAGGTACCTATATGTTTTATTATTCTCTAAGTAAATTGTTAAAGACCCCTTTTTACCCTCCACGATCAGATAAAGTACTTGTTTTCGTCGTCGTTTTCGTGTTCTGTAGTGTTTTATGATGATACAAAAAAGCGAAGGTAACATGACGATAGGTCAAATGATAAAATGTATATTCGTCCTTCGGTATATCGAATGGGCGAATTTGCAGATGGATAGAGTGGGATATTCGCCCATTTGCCAAGAGACCGACGAATTTTATGCCTCTAGTGTGGAATGTTCTTCGACTACGCGGCGGTGTGACCTCGAGTTCTAAGTCACGGTGAGTATCAAGATACCTCTATATATATAATACTTAACCGTAACGTTTTAAATTATTAAAAAATAAATAAAAAAATAATATTCAGGCATAGATTCGTACAATTCAGGATGGCACACCCCGGTATTTGTATTTCACGATAGAACTAACACAGTAATAATATAACGCTTACAATGACATGTAAGCGATTTAGAGAAGTGGGGCGTGCCGTCGTGAACTGTACCATCTATAACAAAATAGTAGAAAAAAACAATGTTTAAAAAACAATCTAAAAAAAACTATATCAATGAGTCGGTAAAAAGTGTTCGTGTGTTAAATAATGCAGTTGCAATGCATTCCTGCCTTTGAATACTCTTTTGCATATATCGCATTCGAACAAGGTTTCCCCAGTATGCAATCTTAGATGCTGATCCAACAGGTATCTAGTTTTCAGATCCTTTCCGCACACATAGCAAATAGATCCCAAGTTGACGCCGTGAGCGCTTGTCGTGTGCTCCAGCAAGTTCTTGGCGTTCATATACTTCTTCGGACACTTGTTGCATTCGTAGCTTTTGCGCTGAGAGGCCGTTTTTGCGACACTGTTCACGTTTTTCAGAGACGGCTTTTTTGACAGGTTATTGTTGAGCCTGCAACAGTTTTGGATCATAAAGTTAGGGCATTCTTGCCTCCTCAACTCCTCTGAGCGAGGATCAACGGAGGTACGCAACACATAACACCTAAAAGTGAAGGTAGGGCGAGTCCCAAGGACTGAATCTACGCTACCTTGGGCCCCAGGCGAATTTAATTAAAGAAGTAAAGAGTCGAAGTAGAAAAAAAGGTACCTTAAAGCTGGAGCAGACGATTCTGGAGTGGAGACTTAAGAAGGTGATCGGAAACGGCTGGATGCGGAGGGCGGAATACCGGGTGTTGTGGCATTCATTAGTGAAGGTCTGTATCCAGCAGAGCGAATAGTCATTTGTTTGTCTATCTGACTTTATCGACCTTTCATGACTTTCCTGACACTGACTGGACAGCCCGACGGCGAAGTCGTAAGTGATGTCACTCCCCTGAATGGGGAGAATTGCCGTACAGAGGACAAGGGACGGTGTTATTGTATTTGTAGGGGGATCAAGCAGGGTGCCCGGGAAAGAGCACCTGAGGACACCTCCCCCAAGATTCGGCCTGTGTGACCTTGACGTCGAAAGACCATGGGAGGATGAGGGTTTAGACCTCTTAATGAGCATCCACACCAGAGGACTATTAAGTCTGGCAGCTATCATGTTCAGGGTGCTGTTGCTGCATCAACGCACCCTGTTTAATAATGAGGCAGTTGTCTTGCGCCAGACGGCGTGGAGTGGCGGACATTGCCGATGCACTGCAGAAGCGTGGGAGGCCTAAGTGCCCCTAACAGTTCATTACGGGTATTAGGTAATAGTTATTACAGCTTTGGTACCTGATCCTCCCCCTTACTTCAGGTTTCACGTGCATTGCCATGTGGTCCTTCATTACGTTCGCTTGCATTACAACATTGCACTTCCTGCAGAACGCTGTTTTCTCTTGGTGCTTCTTGAGTTTGCAGCGAGAGCATATAAATAGTTTGCTGTGGTTGTCCGTCGATATTATCATGGGATACCTTTAGAGGCATTGTTAGTTAGAAATACAGTTTTCTTGACCATCAGCGCAAGAGGCAAACATAGGCCTTACCCAAGGTGCGTTACTGAACGTCGTTGTTCCAGTTAGCTAAGGGGCGTCCTACACTACGCCTGTCCAGTCGCGGTCTCCACTGGAGACTTCATTTACCCCAACGGTAACCGGTTCTCCATGGTTTCCGGTAGAGTAGAATAGGACTACTCCAACTCTTCCCGTGAATGTCGTACAAGGCGACTAAGGGAATACATTATAAAACATCAATCAGGCTCCCCAACCCGTCTGGCCAGCGCGGGGAGTGTAGGCCAAATCCGTCTGTCTCCGGCAGATGAGAGAGGGTTGTGCTCCTGCAGTGGAGACCAAAATAACCTGATGATGATGATGAACCGGTTCTCCGACGGATGTTACCAGCCAGCTGCCACTTAAACATACTTTTTGAGCTATATTGATGACTTTAGTCTAACTCTTCGTCACGTTTCTAGTGAGGAGATAGCGGTTATGCAGTTAGAAATCGCGCAATATGGCCATTATTGCAGATTTTTTATTGATGTTTACCCGACCTTGATTCGGCGCAAAACGAGTAGGTAAGCGTTTGATAGTTTCTAGTGGTTTCTGCAATACATTTTTGGCACGTGTGTCGTGCCTACTTATCTTAACTTATCTTATCTTCTTAGGGGGCCAGGAACACCTGGCGACACTTCGACCCTTCAGGGTCTTTTGTGCCAAACCCCTGACCACCAACGGTGCCCCAAGCCGATTTCGTGGACTTCACATATGCAGGTTTCTTTACTTTGTTTTCCTTCACCGAAAAGCCTGTGGTATTATAAATACCTACTTAACCAATCTTGGTAGGATTTCTATAGGAGTAACATGATATTATTTTATTTACCTCTGCCCGCATACGCTACACATCACTATCAATCTTCTAGTGGTTGCGACTTTATTATTAGAAAAGCTGCTTTTCTTAACCGATTGTTTTTTTTGAGTACCAATAACCTTCTTGGTGAGCAGCTCTAAGATTTTCTTGTTGACTATGGTCTGGTCTTTATTGTTTGTGATTATTTCGTCAATCGCATGCGAGGCTTTCGTCTCCCTTTGATCGTTGTTTTTGACAGTATGAGAGCTGTCGTTAACTGCAACGGTGGTTTGTATGGATGTGGCTGGAAATTAACATCTTCTATTTATATCATGTGGTTTCCTGTGTGTGTGGTTTCCGGTTTAGAACAGGGCCACCACCAATCTTCCCGGGAGAGTCGTCACGGCGACTGAGGGTTTGCACCAGGGATGGGCAGCAGCGTTCTCCTGTGTACATTAAGATCATTACTGCGATCACTAATCCCCCTTCCAAGCGTGGTAATTATGGCAAATCCCCCAATGGACAGTTCACCAATAGTGGTATTCTATTGGAGAGGCTTGTGTTCAGCAGTGGACGTATTTCGGCTGATGATGGTTTATATAGAAGGAATACCCCTGTCGCGTACCAACTAAGGTTCGTAGCTGTAGTCTCAGGGATGTAATGAATAGAACGAAACCGAAACCGTAGACGAAAATTATTAATTGGAGCCGAAACCGGTTTGGAATTTTAACCAGTTTCCGGGCCCTGCCTGGACCGAGACTTAAGCCAAAAAAAAGCATTTAACCCGCCGCCAGATGGACCTGAAGCAGGTGGCTGGAAGCGGCTGCATGCGGAGGGCGGAGGACCGGGTGTGGTTAATTGGGGAAGGCCTATGTCAAGCAGTGGACGTCTAAGATGACATGATGACATATTTCGATATGCGTTTGGCGTTTAAATACGATCTTCAGATGCCAAACGCTCATCAAAATATGTCATATGGTCCATTACAGACTAAAAATGGCTTTTTATTGAACGGATATTATCAGAAATGCTTACGAAAAAGCCCTCTGTTTTTTTTATTAACCGGCTAATTGAACAACACTGAAACCGTAAACCGAAAATGGGCACAAAACCGGTTCTGAGTTTTAACCGGTTTCTGAGCGATTCTTACTTACATTCACTGCATGACTTTTCGAAGGCGGCGTAGACGAGTGCCCTAAATTTCTGCGTGTTCCGAAGCTGGTTGATACAGCGGTCGCATATCAAGCCGTCAGATGCAGAAACCTTGAACAAAACAAGTAAAAACTGTTCAAGCAGGACGCACTAAGAACAGGAACAGAATAAACTCATGAAAAGTATTACTGTGGCTCTTCAACATATTCCTGGATATTCAACGCCTGACGAGAGAGTGACTGTGGATTGAAAATGAGTGAGAGCATCATCAGGTGGACCGACGACCTAAAGAAGGTGGCCGGAAGCGGCTGGATGCGGAGGGCGGAGGACCGGATGTGATGGCGTTCATTGGGGAAGACTTAAGTCCAGCAGTGGACGTCTAAAGGCTGACATGATGATGATGAGGATGATCATCAAATGTGTCGTATACGACAACGATCAAGTAATCCTTGCGTCATCGACGGGAGTTGCAAAAGATGGTGGATGTTATGAATGTAGCGTTTAAGAAGAAGGGTATTAAAGTGAATGTCGGAAAGACCGAAGTAATGATTTTTAAAAGAGAATAGAGTATGACAGCCTGTGAGTTGAACATTTGTGGCGAAAAAGTTGAGCTTGTTCACAAGGGATGGGAAGTGTGAAGGAGATATAGAAATGCAGTGCCAGATCATGTCTACAAAGATCCGTGCCTTTGGGTGTGCATAATGCTGTTCTGTAGCGTTATTCTCTAAAATACAAACTCACGTGCGAGTCTCACTCAAGTGACTTCACTTAGAAACCTAATCCATTGGTAGTTCTGTAAACATTCCAGAGCACTATCGAAGTGAAGTGAACAAAGAACTCACTTCACGTCGCCAGTGCTCTAGAATGTTTACAGAATGCCAATGGATTATGTTTCGAAGTGAGTGAAGTCACTTGAGTGAGACTCGCACGTGAGTTTGTATTTTACAGAATAACACTACTGGTTTGTACGCTGACGTAAGGTAGTGAATGTTGGGTTTGGCAGAAGAAGCATAAAAGCAGGATAAATGCGGTTGAGATGCGGTCATTAAAACAAATAGGTAAGCGAAGTTATCTGTCAGAGTGAGGAATACAGTTTTACGCGAGAAACGCTGCCTGAACTATCCTACTTACTATTAATATTATAAATGCGAAAGTTTGGATATATTTTGATGTTTAGATAATTTGGATGTTTGTTAGTCAATCACGCTTCAATCACTGGACGGATCGAGATGAAACTTGGAACACATATAGGTTAGGTCAGGACTATCCTATTCCAGGGGAATAGGATATAGGATAGTTTTTATCCCGAGAAACATCTTATTCCTACGGGAATTTGTAATGTTAAGTTGTCCACGCGGCCGAAGTCGCGGGCAATAGCTAGTAAACAAATAAGGCACAAACCCTAACTGCGAAGCAGTCAGCCAGCAGCTGATCATATCTCTCCTCCACTCCCTCCCACACGCAGCAGTCCCCGATGCGCCTCAGGGCGCGCTCGCGGCCGCACAGCCGGCAACAGCGGACCGGGGCACACGCCCCATCTCCCGAGGCTCGCGTGTTCAGGATCACTGTGTTCTACAATAATAATGACTAATTTGAAGACGAGCCTCGGTGCATATAATACGCTCTGCGGCATAATGGCTCACCCTGGGGCATAACGGTAACACAATTGGACCGCCCAATTTCGTCGGCGCGTTCATACATTCAATACATAAATATATTTTTTTTAGGAAAACCAACAGCATAACAGTATTAGGTAGGTACAAGGTTCATTATAACATTTTAAGTGTGGCTATTAACAGGTTTCCACATAAGACGTACAAAGAACAGATATGTTTCGGATTTAAAAATACATATAAAGAGATATAAAACAATAGAAATATTTTTACAGTAATTCTTTAAAACAACGAGAAGATATATTTAAATGAACAATTAACATAATTATATTAAGTTTAGAGCGCGCGTGTATGCGCGTGTGTGTGTGTGTGTGTTTGAGTGTGGGGGTGGTGGATGGGTGGTTGGGTATGTGTAGGGTGTGTGTGTGCATGTGGATGGGGTGTGTCTATGTATGTAGAGGTGAAAGGGAGGGGGAGAAGGGGCGTATGATAAGTTACTTATTAGTACTTATACATATTATTTAGTTAATTAATAGTTTTCTTCAAATAGTTGTTTTCTTACGGCATGTTTAGAGTTTACCTTTGGGCCAAATTTTTATTGGAGAATAGGTATGTATTTATGTGTTATTTATTATGTGCCACGGGGCACAAAAGCAACATATAAGCTTAATTGGCAACGAATACTTCGGGCCGAGTAGCAGCGGATCGAGGCGCATGCCCCATCTCCCGAGGCACGCGCGTTCAGCATTACTGTTTTGTCCAAAAATAATGACTTATTGGTATAAAAATATGGGTAAGAAGCCTCATAAGTAGTAAAAGGTGACTTTTTTCTTTCTTAATTATTCTCAGCAGCTATATTTATTAACTAACATTGCTTAACGCCTCTTCCACTCTGGAACCCCGTGGATTCACCCAACTATGCCCTTTCAGAGACCCGTTGACGGTACCAACTTTGCTAGTCATCTGTTCAGTAGTTTCGATACCGCTGTAATAAAAATCTTGTAGTTTCGCTTTGGTCCAAATAACTTTCATTTTCTTGCCCGAATATATATTGTTATTGTTGTAATATTACAATAATTTACAGTCGAATACGTCATTAATAATTGACATATAGATTTCTATAATTTAGAGAAAGAAGAATGCTCTGTTTTCTGACAAAGAAAAGAAGCAAAGCAAGTGAGCTTTGTTTTGGCTCACTGACAAAAAGGCTTCATGGACTCAGATACTTTTGCCTCATATATGGAGTAAATAGAAAAAAAACGAAAAAAATTGGTGTTTTATAAGGTAAATTTTTACGTTGGTTTCTTAAAGAAATAAAAGATCACCCGATAAAGTACCCAAAAATGTGTTTCTCGTGCACGTCTTATTCACTATGTGACAGTAGAGAGAAGGTAATGCATTAATTTTGTATAGCGCTGTCCCTACTTCTTTACAAAACGTATTCTACGTACGGTAACGTAAAAACCGTAGACAGTTTCTCTTTCTACGGTAAAAACCTTCTTCTTTACGTCACGTCAATTTGACATTTTATGGTTTGACGCTTGTGTTGTGTGATTGTGTTTCGCTGTTTTATCGAATGTTTGCGTTTTTATGGTCAAAAATGAATACTACTAATAATAATTTGATAGAATCATAATCATAGTTTGTTACTAAATAATAAAATTCTACTGAATACTTCAATGTAACTAGAACAAATCTTTCAAGAAAATCACTATTCGCCAACATCAATAAAACCTCAAAATAATGGGTGGAAAGGCGGAAAAAGGGACTCCAAAGTACATCGCAAACAAGATAAAGGCAAAGGGCTTACAGAAACTGCGTTGGTACTGCCAGATGTGTCAAAAACAGTGTCGAGACGAGAATGGGTTCAAATGCCACACCATGTCAGAATCACATCAGAGACAGCTCCTGTTGTTTGCTGACAACGCTTCTAAGTACATAGACGAATTCTCCAAAGAGTTTGCTGATGGATATGTAGAGCTCCTGAGCCGTCAGTTCGGTACGAAGAGAGTTAATGCTAATAAAGTATACCAGGATTATATTTCTAATAGGTAAACCTGTATTCTTTGTTTTTTGCTGAATAGTCTAAGAGAGATCGAGTACACCGCAAGGCCATTATATCCAATGCTGAGAACTTTGAAAATGGTTAGGGCGAGAGGCCCGTCGAAGTACTTTAGCTTATTCTGTTCTTTTTTATTTACATTTTGTATTTACATTTCAAGTGTTGTACCTATTGTTAGTGTAGAATACAATTACCAACAATCTCTATGTACTACTAGATGGAGAGTTCCAAACAATCGCTCTGTTCCACGCAAGTAGCCACAACTCTTTCACATTCACTTTGAAACTTGTGCAGTTACTACGCAGAACATTTAATTATTTACTAAATATTGACATTTAACCGTAGTGTCCATATTTAGTAATAATTAAATGTTCTGCGTAGTAACTGCACAAGTTTCATTGTGAATGTGATAGAGTTGTCGCTACTTGCGTGAAAGAGAGCGATTGTTTGGAACACTCCATCTAGTAGTACATAGAGAGCGTTGATAATTACTAATATTAAGGGGATAAATAGGCGAGCAGCAAATTGCTGGTATGTCTATATCTGAACTGGTGTATTTAAGTCTTTGAATTGTCACTTGTAACACTAGTTTTTGAAGAACTTGTCTAGTCTGTTTTTAAAAGTGTTCACTGAGGGGGCATCGGTAATGTGCTGTGGTAACTTGTTCCATGTTCTTGCAAACCTGTTGTTAAATATTAAAGTTTTTGTGTTATGTATTTATTAAATGAACCCCTTTTATGTAACAGCCTCCTCCATCTTCTATTGTTCTCTGACTCTGGCCATGATTATCCAGTTTAGCCCAGCAGCTGTGATAATATCTGCAAATCGCTTTTTTGTATCTTCTTTTGGATACCAGAGAGTCTCTAACTTGCCCCATTTCTCCATACTGTCATAAGATTATTTTATTTTGAATAGCGCTCTAATATGCTGGTGGTTCCATATCTGTCAACTTGGTTATTTTCTTTAAAGATAGTGTCTAGTCTCTTCTTAAACATGTTTATTGATGTGGCAGATACAACAGATTCTGGCAAATTGGACCATCTTAATACAACCCTGTTGCTTAATATTTTATTGGATCATCAAGTGAGCATTTGATCTCTGTATATTATGTCCTCTGAGTCGTTCAATGGGGTTTAAGTTAAATATATTCTTAGATGAGTTGTAGTGATTGTATAAAATCTTGACAGTCTGAATTAGGTCTCCTCTTTCTCTGTGTTCTTTAAGAGCAGTAAAATTCAGGTGCAAATGTCTAGTTTTGTATTCCAATCTTTTGAAAGCATGCAATAGTTTATTAGTAGCTCTGCATATTCTTCAGGAGAGTGATATCTTTCTCGAAGTACACCATACTTCACTGTGAGGCAGAAGCCTAACCCTCAGAGCCTAACCTAACACTTTATAAATATGTTTTATTTCTTACCTACAGAGATCATCTTCACATGAACGCAACCCAATGGGAGACTCTCACAGACTTTGTCAAATACCTTGGCCGGGAAGGTAAATGTGTGGTTGACGAGACAGAAAAGGGATGGTTTGTTGCCTACATCGACAGAGATCCGGCCACGATCGCTGCTCTAGAGGCCAAGGCGAAAAAGGAAAAGATGGATAAAGATGATCAGGTATAATAGTATGATTGAGACCATTCTACTTATTAGAATAATAGAGGCCGTTCCCTTCTTTTTCCCTTGTTTTTATACAATCTGTCTTCAAGTCTTTTTTGTGCCTTGCTCTGTGGATGGATGTTTTTCAGGCCAGGACAGTATTTATTGGTTAGAATTTTGTAAGTTTCAATGAGGTCACGCTTCATTCTTGAAGGTTATTAAGTAAATAATTGTTCTTATGTACTTGCAGGAAAGAATGCTAGAGTTTATACAGAAGCAAGTGGAACGAGGGAAGAAAGAGAGTACGAGATCAGAAGAGCCTTCGTACTCGGATTTCAAGAGGGAGAGCAGTCAGGAGCGTATCTCACTTAGCTTGAACTTAAAGAGGAAAACTGAAGGTATTTGGAAATTATTGTGAGCCTTTTCAAATAGTAACACCAATAAAAAATCACTTGATTGCTTGATGCTCTTATCTTCTTAGAGGGTCAGGTAGACCTGGCCTTGCTAAGACACTTCGAAACTTCAGGTTTAGTTGTGCCAAACCCCTGTCCACCAACGGTGCCCCAAGCCAATTTGGTGGACATCACATACACCTTAAAATTTCTTTGGCATATGCAAGTATCCTTATGATGTATACCTTCACCGAAGAGCCAAAATAATCCATACATAAGTTTGAAATGTACGGGTACACCAATGTACGGGTGGGGTTTGAACCCACTATCTCATGAACTTGAGGCGAGATCACAACCATCTCTAGGATACCACGGCTCTCTTGATGTTCTTAAATATTGTGTCATTAACATAAGCTTGTTAACGTCACTGCTGTCCAGGCCTTCTGTCCGTCTGTTGCCTCAAAATTATTTATATAAAAATAAATTTGCTTTATGTTTGGTCCATTTTCTAGACAAAAAACCAGACACTCTTCCCGCCTCTGCACTGAAAGTATTAAGAAGTAAAGATGAGCCGTCTTCTAGCAAGAAACAGAAGGCGGAAGAGAGGAGTAAACAGTCTGCTTTAGACGACATTATGCAGATGGAGGAGCGAGCGAAAGAGAAGGCTAACAGGTAAGGGAGACTTAAATTATTGCATAAATAAATTTTAGTTCATAAAAATATACATCTTTGTAGGCGCACTCCACCTTAGGCCTCATCGTCAATAAACAAAAGTTTTATTATGAAAAAATACGCCAATGCCATCTGCTTTGACTTGTCTCTTTTACCCAAAGGTTTACTGGAAGAAAACTCTTACAGAGTTAAGTGCGCCTTTGTACATCACATGTTTAAATGAGTTGTGCGACTTGTATTTGTGTACAATCCTACTAATATTATAAAAGCGAAAGTTTGGATATTTGGATGTTTGTAACTCAATCACGCTTCACCCACTGGACGGATCGTGATGAAACTTGGCACACATAGTTACTCGTAGCTCCTGGAATAGGACATAGGATAGTTTTTGTCGCGAAAAAACATCCCATTCCTACGGAAAATACATAATAATTTGTAATGTTAAGTTGTCCACGCGGACGAAGTCGCGAGCAACAGCTAGTAAAGTATAAATAAAAAATAAAATAAACAATGGGCCCGATTCTGAAGACATTTAATATTTTACAGCGCTAAAATTGGTTTCGTCTTTATCTTCATAATACTGTGTGACAAGGATAGCAACAGTTATAGTGCTGTCAAGTTTTAACGTTGTGCCTTCAGAATCGAGCCTTATAAGAGAACAAAACCAAACACTAAGCCAACAAGGACCGGAAAGCCTCGTTGGCCCCTGTATCTTGGTCATTGGATCGTGCGCCAGAGGTCTTCGTTCGAAATTTAGTTGGTGAGGTCGACGACTGATGATCCTTATCATCGAGTACAGGTGGCGTCGTGCAGATCTGGAGTGAGGGCTTGTGATGTCTTTCTTAATGAAATAAAAAGAGCAATTAATTAGATACCTTTTATTTTGACATATACTCGTATCTTATTCTGTTCTGTTTATTTCTCATGTATGTGTGTGTCGTAGCTATGAATAAATGACCTAACCTATTCTATTCTATTCCTGCCTACTCTAGTTCCCGGGACGTTTGAGTGTTGTAACTTGTGTGGAACTAAAACTGCCCTGAATTGTTTCAGAAAAGACTATTGGCTGACGGAAGGCATAGTGGTTAAGATAGTGACCAAATCGCTGGGCGACAAGTTTTACAAGCGCAAGGCGGTTGTCGAGAGGGTTGTGGACGACTACGCCGCTCATGTGAAGCTCACTGACAGCGCTGTCAAACTCAAGCTTGACCAGGTGAGCGCATCCTATTCATCTCAAACTTTCCCAAGCCCAAGTGCGGTCGTGTATGGAGTACTGCAGACACCTCTGGGCTGGCTCTGCCAAGTATCAGCTGGCTGCTCTGGACGCGGTCGAGCGTCGTGCCCGAAGGCTCATTGGTGACGATGCTCTGGTAAATACCCTTTTTGACTCCCCCTGGCTGGCCCCAAAAATATACAGGTTTCCGTCTAGTTTTGGAGTCAGTGGTTTTTCCTTATATATTATTACTTCAGTACATAATATTTCTGTGTATTATTGGCTAGTGTCATGTATTTAAAAAAATAATAAAAAAATAAATATCTCAGACATACACACCAATTATCCAGTCCCAAACTAGGCAGAGCCTGTGCTATGGTTATTAGATAACGGATAGACATACTCAAATAAATATATAAACATCCAAGACTTGAGTACAAACATTCATATTCATCATACGAACACTTGCCCCTAGCGGGATTCGAACCCGCAACCTCCGGCGTGGCAGGCCGAGAGTTACCCGTTCCGCCACGGAGGTCGTCGTGGTAGGCTATATTTATTTATAAGGATACCAATAAACAATTATTTTTTTTTATTCCCCCATCTTGAGATCAAGCACCATCTACACTAATATTATAAAGAGGAAAGATGTGTATGTTTGTAGCGAATGAACTCAAAAACTACTGGACCGATTTCAAAAATTCTTTCACCATTAGAATGCTACATTATCCCTGAGTAACATAGGCTATATTTATTACTATAATAAATTAGGGATCCCTACTGAAACTTCAATAATGTATCCCAAGGTGTTCTTTTTCTTGCCATAAAATGTATTTTTGATCGCATTGAAGGGGGGGAAGGGAAGGGGAAATCATCATCAGCGGAAACACGTCCAGTGCTGAAATTAAGCCTCCCCAATAGAATGACACTTGGTGGGCTGTCCATTGGGGGATTTCACATAAACAGCATGCTTGGCAGGCGGATTGGTGATCGCAGTCATCTTAATATACACAGGAGAACGCTGCTACCAGTCCCTGTTTCAATTAGTCGCCGTGACGACTAATTGTTTTATTTTTGTGTTTGTATTGTCTGTTCTATGGTTTTTATGCCTTTAATAAAAACATTATTTCAAAAACCCCAAAGTCCATTGTGACTTTGCGGTTTTCGAAACTATCATCATCATCATCACGAGTCCACTGTTGGACATAGGCCTCTCCCAAGGCGCGCCACTGAACCCGATCGTCGGTTCTTCTCATCCAGTCTCAGCTAGCCTTACGCAGATCGTCGCTCCATCTAGCCAGGGGGCGCCCCACACTACGCTTGCCCAGTCGCGGTCTCCACTCAAGAACTCGTTTACCCCAGCGGTGATCGGTCGTCCGACATATGTGACCAGCCCGCTTTTGAGCTATGTGGAAAACTGTAGTTCTCTGGCGGATCCTGTCCCTTAGGAAATTCCGAGCATAGCTCTTTCCATAGAATTCCATTTCCCTTTGACACTATAACATAACATAACATAAAAACCTTTTTTATTCCTTACATATGGTAACTTGTCGTGTGGTTTCCGGTAGAGTAGAATAGGACCACTCCAACTCTTCCCGTGGATGTCGTACAAGGCGACTGAGGGAATACATTATAAAACATCAATCAGGCCTCCCCAACCCGTCTGGCCGGCGCGGGGAGTGTAGGCCAAATCCTCCGTCTGTCTCCGGCAGATGAGAGAGGGTTGTGCTCCTGCAGTGGAGACAAAAATAACCTGATGATGATTCCTTACATATAGATATTGAGTACATCTTGAACTTAAATCTATAAAATTATATAATAAATACATTGGTTATTTTTAAGATAGTTTTAATATTATTTATGTAGGGACCCCTTTTGGGTAAAGGTCTCCTCCAACCTTTTCCATCTTTCCCTGTCCTTCGCTTCAGTTGCCCAAGTGGGTCCTGTGATTGCAGTGATATCATCAGGCCATCGTTTCCTTGGTCTCCCTGTTCTTCTGTTACTAGCAGGGCCCACCCACCCAGTGACTCTACTTGTCCATCGAGACTTGAAACTACACGTTATAAATCTCATACACGAGTTGAGTAGAACTGAAATTTTGTATACATACTATATTTTTATAATTTTTGACATTTTGTATACTATTTTTCTATTATTTTTTGACGATCACATTAACTCTGACCTTTTACGTAAGTTAATCTATGTAATAAAATTTGTAATGTGAAATAAAGAAATCTAATCTATACCCCTCACATATATACAGAACCACTTGGAGAGCGTGATACCGTCCGTGGGTCGCGGCGTGAGGTTCGTGAACGGGGCCTACCGCGGGCTGGCCGGCGTGCTGCGGCGCGTGGACACAGAGAACTACTGCTGCGAGGTTGAGGTGAGTAGCTTTCACCACATATCATCATCATCATCAGGTTATTTTTGTCTCCACTGCAGGAGCACTACCCTCTCTCATCTGCCGGAGACAGACGGAGGACTTGGCCTACACTCCCCGCGCTGGCCAGACGGGTTGGGGAGGCCTGATTGATGTTTTATAATGTATTCCCTTAGTCGCCTTGTACGACATCCACGGGAACAGTTGGAGTGGTCCTATTCTACTCTACCGGATACCACACGGCTGATATCATCATCATCATCATCAGGCTATTTTTGTCTCCACTGCAGGAGCACATATCGTCACTCCATCTAGGCAGAGGTTCCCAGACTTTGTTTCTCATAGACCACTTTCAATATTCAGCTGGTTCCGGTGGACCCCCTGCAGCTACATTTCTACCATATTCCCAAAACTCGACAAAAAATGTGAAGATTAGACGCCAACGTAGATCCCCGTCGAGTCTCCCGTGGACCCCTGGGGGTCCACCTGGACCACTTTGGGAACTACTAATCTAGGATATGCGTCATTCCAGACCGTGACGAATTGCAATTCTTCTTCATCATCATAACAGCCCTTAGATGCCCACTGCTGGACACAGGCCTTCCCCAATTATCATCATCATCATCAGGTTATTTTTATCTGCACTGCAGGAGCACAACCCTCTCATCTGCCGGAGACATTCCCGCCTCCTCACCATTCTCCCCCCGCAACTACTCTAAGCGAGGATCAACGGAGGTAACTGCAAAGACACCTATCAGTGAAGGTAGGGCAAGTCCCAGGTCATGAATTTACGCTACCTTGGGCCCCAGACAAATTTAATTAAAGAAGTAAAGAGTCAAAGTAGGAAGATAGTTCCCACTTCCCCTCTAGCAAATGGGAGTGTAGCAATGAAACGATGACCAAAGTGGTCAGGTTGGGGGGTTTGGTGTGGCCAAGATAAGCCTGGCCACCTAGTTTGAACACCACGGACGTATTAGCGCCTTTGTGACGCAGTGAGCTGTGACGGAGTAGCAGAAGGCTACATTATAAAACATCAATCAGGCCTCCCCACCCCGTCTGGCCAGCGCGGGGAGTGTAGGCCAAATCCTCCGTCTGTCTCCGGCAGATGAGAGAGGGTTGTGCTCCTGCAGTGGAGACAAAAATAACCTGATGATGAATATAACTTATCCTTAGACGCCCCCAATTTTATTTTTTGCAAATATGTTCAATGTACAGACACGCGAAGTTTGCGTTTTTATTTATTAGATGAGTATATAAAAGATGTCGCGTTATTCGCACTATAATTAAGTGAAATATAACATTGCTTATTGTCCCAATAAGATATAAAGAAGAAGAAATATAAAAAAATATCTCAGACATTCACAACAATTATCCAGTCCCAAACTAGGCAGAGCCTGTGGTATGGTTACTAGATAACGGATACACATACTTAAATAAATATATAAACATCCAAGACTTGGGTACAAACATTCATATTCATCATACGAACATTTGCCCCTAGCTTGATTCGAACATATGCACCGCTTTATTATACCAAACTTTTTTTTTCAGATTTCCGAAGGACTCCTGACAGGTCGACTGGTAAAAGCTGTACAGTATGAAGACATCAGTAAAATTGCCACGTGATCTGACAATGGAGGAGCCTGGCATCCCCTGGGTAAAGACAGTAGCATCTTGTCAGAAAATCGAAAGCGCATCAATAGCTCAGCTGTATGTCTGTCTGTACTTTACAATATACAGTATGTACGATAGTTTTGTTTTATTTTCCATTGCAGAAAAACTAAAAAGAAATAATATCTGAAGGAAAAGGAAACATTCAAGAATCCTACTAATATTATAAATTTAGTTTGCATATTTAAATGTTTGTTACTCAATCACACTACAACCACTGGACTGATCGGGATGAAACTTGGCACACATATAGGTTAGGTCCTGGAATAGGACATAGGATAGTTTTTATCCCGAAAAACTTCCCATTCCTACGGGAAATACATAATAATTTGTGTCCAATAATTTGTGTCCATCCAGCCAATCCAAACTTTCGCATTTATAATATTAGTAGGATATCAATATGAACGTTTTCAGGAAAAAGTGGTTCTTATAGTTGGCAGCACGTAATTAGAGCTCTGATTTTAACAAGCACCGATACAAATTAGGGCTCAAGTAATATTCCGCCAACTTTACATATAAAGTAGTAACCGCAAAACAATGACTTGATAAGATTGCAAATATAGTCTAAAAGCATAAGTACAACATAATTCATTTATTGCCATAAATTACATGTAGGTGCAGATGTTATTAAAATATACAATATTTGGTAATTGACCAGTGCAATTTTACCCACAGCGGTGTAGCAATTTAAATAGTAACAATACACATACAACATGCAACACAATGATACAACACAAATACATAACATTTAAATAAAGTCAAATCAGAATTTCAATAAGTGTTATCAATCATTAATTTAACACTATTAACTCATATTTTTTCATTACAGATTCTTATGATTTTCACATATGGCATATAATTATTCGTTGGCCCCATAGCCTAGTCAGTAGTACACCTGCCTGCGAAGCTCGGGGTCGCGGGTTCGAATTCCGCCCAGGGCAATCATTCGTGTGATGAGCAAAAAGTGTTTGCCTTGTGACTGGATGTTATTTATATATTATACTAGCTGTGCCCGCGGCTCCGCTCGCGTGGACTACAGGATCCGCTCCCATTCCCACTTTCGCTCCCTATCCCACTTCCACTCAGACTTCAAGTCCAAGTCCAGGTCCAGGTCCAGGTCCAGGTCCAGGTCCAGGTCCAGGTCCAGGTCCAGGTTCAGGTCCAGGTCCACGTCCACGTCCACGTCCACGTCCAGGTCCAGGTCCATGTCCATGTCCAGGTCCAGAACCAAGGCCAGGTCCAGGTCCAGGTACAGGCCAAGCCCAGACCCAGGTCGAGGTCCAGGTCCAGGTTCAAGTCTGGTCCAGGTCCAGGTCCAGGCCAGGTACAGGCCCAGGCCCAGGCCTAGTTCCAGTCCCAGGTCCAGATCCAGATCCTCAACTCTCCCCTCAACCCTCCCCTCAACCCTCCTCTCAACACTCCTCTCAACCCTTCCCTCAACACTCCCCTCAACCCTCCTCTCAACCCTCCTCTCAGCTCTCCTCTCAATCCTGCCCTCAAACCTCTTTCCCTCGTCTCTCCAAATTTAGTTCTCGTAACTAATCCATTGCAGTCCAAATTCCGATCAAAATTACTTTGTTGCATACCTATACCACAAATTCATCGTAATCGGGTAGGTAACTCAGTCAAAAGTTATGCGAATTTTCATACACTCCGATTACACTGGTACCATACCCGCTCCCGCTCCCGCTCAGGTCCAGCTCCGGTTCCGCTCCCGCTCTCGCTCCCGCTCCCCTCCCGCTTCCGCTAGCGCTACCGCTACCGCTTCTGCTTCCGCTACCGCTACCTGTACCGCTTCCGCTCCTGCTCTCAATCCCACCCCCCCACGCCCACGACCACGCCCACGCCCACGACTATGCCCACGCCCACTCCAATTCCTACTCGCAGCTCCAAATGTAATCCAAACTCATCGCAATCTGAATAGTACGGAAATACTACTTTAGGCAATATATTGCATAATAACCTTACCTACTAATGTATTTGAAAACTAAAAATGTCTATAACTTTTGATTGAGTTAGCCGATTGCGATGAAATAAAGACTAAATGTTAAGTTAAGTTAAGCCCCAAGTTTTTGTGAAAAGTCCATCAAAATCCGTTCAGTAGTTTTTAAGTGATGCGTGCACAAACTCACAGACAAACAGACAAACAGACAAACAGACAAAAATTTCAAAAATGATCGAAATGTGTTCTGTTGCTTATTCTTAGACCCCCCAATTTTTTTTTTGCAAATATCTTCAATGTACAGACACGCGATGTTTACGATTTTATTTATAAGATGTGTTCTGTTGCTTATTCTTAGACCCCCCAATTTTTTTTTTGCAAATATCTTCAATGTACAGACACGCGATGTTTACGATTTTATTTATAAGATTATGTATTTATCTATGTATATCAGCTGTCTGATACCCATATTACAGGCTCTGCCTAGTTTGGGATCAGGTGGCCGTGTGTGAAATGTCCGCACATATTTATAATAAAAAATTAAGGGCCCTAAAACAGCTATAATGGTAATTTGTAATTTTCAGCTCTGAAAGTAGGTTTTTTTTCAGTGTGTCGAAAACGTTTGCAGTAATAATGAAATTAAACACAATTTTATTGCAAATCAGTCTATTATTAAGTCTAACTAGCTGTTGCCCGCGACTTCGTCCGCGTGGACAACTTAACATCACAAATTATTATGTATTTCCCGTAGGAATGAGATGTTTTTTCGGGATAAAAACTATCCTATGTCCTTTTACAGGACCTAACCTATATGTGTGCCAAGTTTCATCCCGATCCGTCCAGTGGTTGAAGCGTGATTGAGTAACAAACATCCACATGTCCAAACTTTCGCATTTATAATATTAGTAGGATGTGTATAACTCTAGCGGTTTTGGCAGCGCACGCCAGAATAGCTCGCAGATGGTAGATTTTTTCCTACTTACTTGATATTTTGGACAATTCACACAATATCTTTATAAATTGTAGCCTATGTGTTATTCTGGTGTATAAGCTATATTATTGTAAAGTTTCATTAAAATCCATTCAGTAGTTTTTACGTGAAAGAAGAAACATTAGTAGGATAGGTTTAAAATCAGTCTTAATGTAATTGGAAACTTTGAAATCACAATGTAATTAAGCAAGAACCATAATAATCACAGTTTTAGGAATGGAATTGTGCAAAACATTTGGCATGAAAATTTACACCACATTTGCCGCATGGTTTTATTTTTAAAGTCAAAGTCAAAATCATTTATTCATATGAGTACACTTGGTACATTTATACACGTCATTTTTTTATCGACTACCGCTTCCTAGGTGTCAGCGCTGTGAAGAAGAAACGGCGCAACAAACTTCACGCAGCACATGTTTTAAAAATCAAGTTTGCATACAATTAATAGAGATTTTGATGAGATTTAGACAGAGCACATCCTTTTCTGGTCTGTGCAGCTTGAACAATATGCTCAGCTGCATGCTTTCTCACAGAAAGAGGTACATGCGTTCTCACTAGTTGCTGTGGTCTTGGACGAGATGGAGGATGCACCGGGTGCGACTGAAAATCAGCGCCTAGCACCTTACTTGGTCTAGGCATATGCTGAGTCGTTTGCCCTTTTGCTGCCGCGGTACACGCATACTATTTTAACTATGTTAAAAATTTTAAATTGTTTTCTCTAGTTCTTATAAGTGTTTTTTTCCTTTTTCTTGCTTTGTTGGTTTTTTCTTTGTGTGTGCCAAATGTGGTAGTGAATAAATGTTTTTCTTTCTTTCTTTCTTTCTTATATTTCTGGAGCAATGTCCTTGCAGTAGATCGACAATTGTTCAGTGTTCACGTTTTCTCCGTATGATCGAGCGAGCTATGAAGCGTAATTGACTTCGACGTCAATTAACCACATCAAAATGGGAATGTAATTTTTTCCCCTCTATACGTTAAACTCGGATATTAGCACCCAATCTGAAGCTAGTATTGTTTTACATTAGCGAATGTCGAACATGTGTCTTATAACATCTTCGTTATAAAACAGTTCAAAAAATCTATTGGTTCTCTATTTATTTATTTTTTATTTAAAAACTTTATAACACAGTACGTACAAAAGCCGAACGTAATGCCAATATGGCATTCTCTTCCAGTTGACATTTAGGTCATGCAGATAATGAGTGGTAGGCGCAAAAAAATTATATAAGAAAATTGGTTATATACTATATTATACTTAATAATAAATACAAACTAAAATATACTAAATGTAATCTATGAATAATTATTAAAAGATAAATAAATACATATGTTATATAAATAACAAATATATACATAAATATTCTGCAATAAATAAATCAAAACGTGATTCATAGACGATGACCAATTTACTGCTATGGTGATCCAAGTAAGTGCTCGCGCACCAATCGTTTAAACACTTTATTGAGGGTGAGCATCACTCGTGGGGGTGGAGAAGACCAGTCCCTTGTTGGGGACGCAAATCCCTTTTTACTCACTTAGTCCTCCACGTCGTGTTGATTGCGTACGAGAATCATCACTCCTAGCAGTAGCAGGTGGCGCACTTGAGGAAGACTTCGTGACGACGTTTCCGTGGTCTGGCAGATATCTACCAGACCACGTGTAGGAGCAGAAGAAGAAGTAGTAACACCGACTTCATGGTGGTGTCGTCATCATCACATTCTTCTCAACGTAACCATTTCAGCAGGAGAAAGTAATTGATTACGACGACCTCCGTGGCGGAACGGGTAGCTCTCGGACTGCCACGCCGGAGGGAAATGGGACGAAAGGGCGGGTTCGAATCCCGCTAGGGGCAAATGTTCGTATGATGAATAAGAATGTTTGTACCCAAGTCTTGGATGTTTATATATATTTATTTAAGTATGTCTATCCGTTATCTAGTAACCATACCACAGGCTCTGCCTAGTTTGGGACTGGATAATTGGTGTGAATGTCCTGAGAAATTTATTTATTATTATTATTTATTTTGTATGCGCTCGCCACGAAAAAATTTGCAGCACTAGACATGTCCGCATTTCATTTATTAATTAAATCGCAATACTATCCCATTCGCTGCAGGATCTTGAGGATATGCTGACCAGCCTCAACTGCTCTTCCAGGCGAGTAGGTCTTAGGATGAACGTAGACAAGACGAAAGTCATGTCCAACTCACACGTTGACCTAAGCCCGGTGATCGTCGATAATGTCAATATCGAAGTTGTTCAGGAGTACGTCTACCTAGGACAGATAATACAGTTGGGTAGGGGCAATTTCGGTAGGGAAGCTGACAGAAGAATCCAGTTGGGCTGGGCAGCATTTGGAAAGCTGCGTCAAGTCTTCACGTCGCCTATTCCACAATGCTTAAAGACAAAAGTCAGTGCGTCCTGCCTGTCATGACTTACGGTGCAGAAACGTGGACACTGACGGTGGGCCTGATCGACAAGTTCCAAGTCGCTCAGCGGGCTATGGAGAGGGCTATGCTCGGGGTTTCTTTGAAAGATATGATTCGTAATGAGGAGATCCGACGAAGAACGAAATTCACCGACATAGCCGAAAGGATTAGTAAGCTGAAGTGGCAGTGGGCGGGCCACATATGCCGCAGAACCGACGGCCGTTGGGGCAGACGGGTTCTGGAGTGGACACCGCGGATCGGCACTCGAAGGGTAGGACGCCCCGCCGCCAGGTGGACCGACGACCTAAAGAAGGTGGCCGGTAGCGGCTGGATGCGGAGGACCGGGTGTGGTGGCGTTCGTTGGGGAAGGCCTATGTCCAGCAGTGGACTTCTAGGGGCTGACATGATGATGATGATGACTATCCCATATGCCACTTTGCTAATTCGTGAGTAAACTTAGTTCTTTAAACTAGTAATATATGGTACAAAAACGTAAAATAGTACAAATTCTTACGAGCTGGGCTTATTAGAAGTAAGCTGGTACCGTGTGGTTTCCGGTAGAGTAGAATAGGACCACTCCAACTCTTCCCGTGGATGTCGTACAAGGCGACTGAGGGAATACATTATAAAACATCAATCAGGCCTCCCCAACCCGTCTGGCCAGCGCGGGGAGTGTAGGCCAAATCCTCCGTCTGTCTCCGGCAGATGAGAGAGGGTTGTGCTCCTGCAGTGGAGACAAAAATAACCTGATGATGATGGTACCAGAGGCACGAAAACGACCCAAATCACATATAGTATAGGTTAAAGCTAGTTTTTCGTCTAATACTATATTCGTCAAATTAGCTTTTCGTAAGTCGAAGAACTATTTTGCTCTGCTAGCTAACAAGACCGTAAAGTGTTTTGGCAACCTCTTGGAAATGGTCATAAAAGGGGTCAAACTGACCTTACGCAGATCGTCGCTCCATCTACCCAGGACGCCCGTCCCACACTACGCCGTCCCAGTCGCGGTCTCCACTCGAGAACTCGTTTAGCCTAGCGGTAACCGGTTCACGGACAGATATGACCAGCCAACTACCATTTCAACGTATTAACCTCAGACTGAATACTATGGTATTAACCCATAGATTTATTCGTTTCTAGTCAGAATATTAATCCTTTGAGCTATGTCAAAGAGTTTAGGTAGCGGCTGGATGCGGAGGGCAGAGGACCGGGTGTTGTGGCGTTCATTGGGGAAGGCCTATGTCCAGCAGTGGACTTCTAGGGGCTGATATGATGATGATGAAAGAGTTTAGTTCTCTGGCGAATCATCTCTTGTTACGTTTACGTTTTTTTTACAGCTCGATTATTCAACGGATCTCCGTGTAATTTGGTATACACGTAGCCTGTTTAATATTTTCTTAGTAAATTATTCCCACGGAAATTTAAACTTATTCCTATAGCTAAGTAAGTATAAAAAATATTTACCAGTACGTCAGCTTCCCGACTACAATACGAAATGGTGGGTATAGGCAAAGATAATATATGGTATAGGATATAGGAAGTACAACCGACCTGATAAAATAAAACCGCAACCAAACAGATATAAATATCGAATACTCAGATGTAATTTTAATATTGGCTGACAGTGTTAGTGGCAAAAGTTTAAAAATATTGAAATTGTTAATCGTGATTAAATTTTGCAAAAATGGGTGATTCGTGAGTACTTAACTATTTGTCTAGATTCCCAAAGTTTCCTCAACTCAGTTGGCATGATGACGTATCTATTTGTTTGTTGATGTTATTTATATATTATTTTATGTATTTATGTATGTTTAGCAGCTGTCTGATACCCATATTACAGACTCTGCCTAGTTTGGGATCAGGTGGCCGTGTGTGAAATGTCCCCACATATTTATGTTTACGCGTATGCATTTTTTCTTTTACTAGTCTATAAGCTAGTGATGTGCCTCAACCGTGCGCCTGCGCCGGCCCTGCGCAACATTCGGTCAGCACGTGTTCGCGACGCTAGCGGCACCTAACGGCGCGGCACACAAAATCATCATCAGGTTATTTTTGTCTCCACTGCAGGAGCACAACCCTCTCTCATCTGCCGGAGACAGACGAAGGATTTGGTCTACACTCCCCGCGCTGGCCAGACGGGTTGGGGAGGCCTGATTGATGTTTTATAAAGTATCAAAAAATCAGCTCCTCTTTTATCCTTTCACCCTAGGATCAATCTTTATGCTTGATTCTAGCTTTCACCCATATAAGTATACATATTTTACTATTTACAGGGCTAAATGCGACATGTGTCGCCAGGTCAATGAGGACGATTCCATCGCATACCAGTCTGAAAGAGACATGCCGTCCGATTTATCGGATGATGAAGAAGACGACAAGTACTCTGATGAAGAACCCGAGGGTCAGGAGGAGCCGCAGTCTGACGAGGAAGCGGCGGCGCTCTACGAGGACTTGTACGGATCCGGCTCTGAGGGCGAAGGTGGTGGTGATGGTGAGAAGGTAAGAGATGTTTTTAGCCCTGTTGGTTGCGCAGCAATGTTCTTGGAAGGAGGCCTTTCCTCTAGTCCTAAGTACCTCTACTTTGCAGGCAAATCACCCCGACCAAGAGAATTCGAGACGCGCACGCCACAACAATAGTAGAAATAGGCGTACACGTCGATCTCATAACACATCCTACGTCAGAATGGCCACCGGGAAGAAATATAGAATCACCACGCCCGTAAGTATAATTTAAACATACACAAACACACGCCTACTGTACCACATACATGGGTAATGAACTAATGAATGACTTACGTGCATATGATATTTAAGCCAGATTGATGTCTTTGTATGTATGTACATATCAGTTTCACGGTTTATTGAAATGATCAGCATCAGTGGAGAATAGTATGTAAATAAAATGCAGTAATTGAAATATATTTTTATTTTTCAACAATTACACATCACTTAATTATTCTTAATGATTGATTATGATATGTATTACAGAATTGACACGGAGTTTGTATGTATGAACGTGCTATATCTAAAACGGTTTCAACAAGTCTGGACCTGTCAACATTATTCACACTGTATAAATAATTTAAAAATATTGAGTTGAATGGTCCAATCACACATTTGAGGCTCACAAAATTTCCCAACGGTTTAAATAATTAGCTAAATAAGTAACAAATATAAAAATACTTAAAAATAAAAATCGAATCAACAGCTAGAAACTATAATGTTAATAATAGAAACAACGGGACCAGTTAACAAACTTTTTATGTACTATGACCCAGGAATGCCTGGGAGAAGCGTCCTTCGCGTCAGATTCGTGGCTTTTATATTTTCTCATTACTGGTGTAAAACTAAATTTCCATGCGAAAAGAAGGCTTAAAAACGAGTCAAGCTGTCGATAAGGCACTCACGTAGACGTTATAGATAGCGGGTCGTGGGTTCAAACCCCGCCCGTACCAATAAGTTTTTCGAATCTTAGTATGGTTTATTTATAATACACAGGCTTTTCAGTGAAGGAAAACATCTTAAGGAACCTGCATATGACAAAGAAGAAATTCTGAGGCGTTTGTGAAGTCCACCACGGCTTGGGGCACCGTTGGTGGTCAGGGGTTTGGCACAAAAGATCCTGAAGGGTCGAAGTGTCGCCAGGTCTTCCTGGCCCCCTGAGAAGATAAGATACATGAGTCTGCATACTGAGATGTTTATTATGCTAAACTTTGTCATCATTGTATAGGGTGCTAGGATGACTATCAACGGGTCATTGAATATATTCTCACGTCGCCTATTCCACAATGCTTAAATACAAAAGTCTTTAATCAGTGCGTCCTGCCTGTCATGACTTACGATGCAGAAACGTGGACACTGACGGTGGGCCTGATCCACGAGTGTCAAGTCGGAGCTATGGAGAGGGCTATGCTCGGGGTTTCTTTGAAAGATATGATTCGTAATGAGGAGATCCGACGAAGAACGAAACTCACCGACATAGTCGAAAGGATTAGTAAGCTGAAGTGGCAGTGGGCGGGCCACATATGCCGCAGAACCGACGGCCGTTGGGGCAGACGAGTTCTGGAGTGGAGACCGCGGACTGGGTGGGACGCCCCGCCGCCAGGTGGACCGACGACCTAAAGAGGGTGGCCGGCAGCGGCTGGATGCGGAGGGCGGAGGACCGGGTGTGGTGGCGTTCAAAGGGCAAGGCCTATGTCCAGCAGTGGACTTCTAGGGGCTGACATGATGATGATGATGAATATATTCTGATTAGCGTTTGGCGTCGAACCCATTACCTCTGGCGCTAGAAACCAATAACCAAGTCACTAGACGAACGAGGCGGTCACAAGTCCTAACTATTTATGTATATAGATGTTCTAAATATTTAATGTTTATTTAATGTAAAAGTATAATGCAAATACCTTGTGATTCCCGGCTTAGAATAGGGCCACCCCTATCTTTCCCGTGGGTGTCGTCAAGGCGACTAAGGGATTGCACCAGGGACGGGCAGCAGCGTTCTCCTGTGTGTGTATGTTAAGATCATTACTGCGATCACCAATCCGCCTGCCAAGCGTGGTGATTATGGCAAATCCCCCAATGGACAACTTACCAAAAGTGGTACTCTATTGGGGAGGCCTATGTCCAGCAGTGGACGTATTTAGGCTGATGATGATAATGCAATATTCAACGATCTCTATGTAGGTACTTACTAGATGGAGCGTTCCAAACAATCGCTCCGTTCCACGCAACGGAGGCTCCGGGAGTCGCAATTCGTTCACATTCCCTTTGACTCTATTGCAGTTACTACGCAAAATATTTAATAACTACTAAATATTAGTACGGAAGTACTATTATGTGCAATATATTGCATACTAACCTTCCCTACTAATGTATTTGAAAACTAAAAATGTCTATAACTTTTGATTGAGTCAGCCGATTGCGATGAAATAAAGATTAAATGTTAAGTGAAGCCCCATGTTTCTTTGAAAAGTCCATCAAAATCCGTTCAGTAGTTTTTAAGTGATGCGTGCACGAACTCACAGACAAACAGATAAACAGACAAACAGTCAAAAATTCCAAAAATGATCGAAATGTGTTCTGTTACTTATCCTTAGACCCCCAATTTTTTTGCAAATATCTTCAATGTACAGACACGCGATGTTTAAAATTTTATTTATTAGATAATTAAATGTTCTGCTTAGTAACTGCACAAGTGTCGAAGTGAACGAGTTGGAGCCGCAGTTGCGTTTAACAGAACGATTGTTTGGTTCGCTCCATCTAGTAAGTACCAACATAGAGATCGTTGAATATTGCATTATCATCATCAGCCTAAATACGTCCACTGCTGGACATAGGCCTCCCCAATAGAGTACCACTTTTGGTAAGTTGTCCATTGGGGGATTTGCCATAATCACCACGCTCGGCAGGCGGATTAGTGATCGCGGTAATAATCTTAACATACACACAGGAGAACGCTGCTGCCCGTCCCTGGTGCAATCCCTTAAATACATAGAGATCGTTGGCAATATTATTCAAAATTTTAGAAACCAAGGAAGTGGAACTGCAATCCTATGACAAAAACATTGAAGATCACCCTGCACCCGAAGGGGAAGTCGAGGTTTGAATACAGGATCGTCCAGAAGGAAATGGACAAGACCATAGTTGGACACCCGGATAAGAAGTTCAAGCGCTACAAAATTATAAAGGTATGGCAACATTTGACAACAAAAATACTTAGTTTCTATTATTTGGGCCTAGCTCCGCTCGCGTGGACTACAGAATTAAATAAAGTTGAACATTATTTAGTGTTAATTCCTTTCCCCCTCCCTTACCGCTCCCGCCCTCCCGCTCTCGCATATCGGTTCTCCCTTTAACTCTTTGCATTGCTGGTATGGTTTCACCACTTTAATAAAATACACACACATTTACTCTCATACATAAACACACACACCCCACCAATCACACACACACACACGCACCCACACGCACACACACACACCCCCACCCACCCTCATACATACACGCACACACATACTGTACAGGCGCGATTTGATTCAGTTATTTTTGTTTAATTTCTAAGTTTTCACTCCATTATAATATATAATATGTAGAAATAAGTACTTGCCTGTTAATATAAGAAGAAACGATGCTATATTTATATTTACAATACGAAACAATATTTGTAAAGAAAAGCGGTGCCTCCTAACACAGGCTCCCTAAAAGGAGACACCTGTGAATTTTCATGTAACTTTTTCTAATGAAATAAATAAAATACCCTGTCCTCAATCCTTCCTTCCACCCCCGTCCTCAAACCTTCCTTCCACCCCCGTCCTCAAACCACTTTCTCTCTTACCCTCGTCGCTTCAAATGTAGTCCTAACTAATCCATCGCAATTCAAATTCAGCCGAGCATTACTTTGTTGCATACCAATGTAATGTATGTGATTTAAAAACTGTAAATTGAGCCTATATGTTACTCCGAAATAAGCCCTATTTTATTCTGAAAACTCCAACAGAATTAGTTCAGTAGTTCTTACGTAATGCGTGCACAAACAAACAGCCAAACATACAAATATTTTCAAAAATGATCGAAATGTGTTCTATTACTTATCCTTAGACCCCCAATTTTTATTGCAAATATCTTCAATGTACAGACTCGCGAAGTTTACGTTTTTATTCGATAGATACAAGACAGATGATAATAATATGTTACTTTATCCACAGCATTGATGTAATCCTGAAAATGCAATTTCCAATTTGCGTGTAATTTCAAAAACCTATTACATCTTGTAATTACTAATTAGTCTGTATTCTACAGATTCAAAAACTGATAAACGGCTGTCTATGGAGCAAGTACCGCCATAGACAGGACGAGATCCGTCTGGATAAGCAGCGCTACATCAACCAGCGCATGCTGTTCCACGGCTCCACCAGCATCGACACCATCGTGGCAAATGGATTCAATGAACAGTTCTCTAAATCGGGTTAGTTAAGATATAGACACTACTGGACGCCTCGTTGCCTGAGTCAAAGTCAAAGTCAAAATCATTTATTGCATATGAGTACACTTGGTACATTTATACACGTCATTATTTTTATCTTTATTTTTCATACCGTTTGGTTTCCGGTAGAATAGAATAGGACCACTCCAACTCTTCACGTACAAGGCGACTGAGGGAATACATTATAAAACATCAATCAGGCCTCCCCACCCCGTCTGGCCAGCGCGGGGAGTGTAGGCCAAATCCTCCGTCTGTCTCCGGCAGATGATAGAGGGTTGTGCTCCTGCAGTGGAGACAAATATGACCTGATGATGAATATTAGAACCGCCTGTCAAGCGTGGTGGTTATATCAAATCCCCCAATGTTTCATTCTATTGGGGAGGCTTATGTTCAGCAGTGGACGTATGTAGGCTGATGATGAATCTTTAAATTTTCAGGTGGCATGTTCGGTTATGGAATTTATTTCGCTAAACACTCGTCCAAATCCAACCAGTATGTTTTCGGGCCGTCCAAGGCGCAGCCCTGTCCTACGCATAACGATTCCAACTGCTTTAAATGTGAAAGGTACTTTGAAATTAAACATTTTTTATTTTGCAAAACAAAATGTATATTAGACTAGCTGTGCCGGCGGCTCCACTCGCGTGGACTATAGAATCTACTCCCAATCCCAGCGCCAGACCCAGAGGTAACGGGAGCGGTAGCGGTGAGTAATTATATATTCCACGCTAGCGAAGCCGTGTGCACAGCTATCTGATAAATAAAAACGTAAACCTCGCCAGTCTGTACATTGAAGATATTCGCAACGAAAAAAATTGGGGAGTGGGTGTGAGAGCGGGAGCGGAAGCCGAAGCGGGAGGAGAGCGAAAGCGGAAGCGTGAGCGGGAGAGGTCGCGAAAGCGGGAGCGGGATAGGGCGCGGGAGCGGGAACGGAACGGGAGCGGGAGTGGTAATGGGAGCGGATTCTGTAGTTCACGCGAGCGGAGCCTCGGGCACAGCTAGTCTAATAAATAAAAACGTAAACCTCGCGAATCTGTACATTGAAAATATATGCAACAACAACAAAATTGGGGGGTATAAGGATAAGTAACAGAACACATTTCAATCATTTTTGAATTTTTTGGCTGTTTGTCTGGGGGTGGGGGGTGGGGGCGGGAGTAGGGGCGGGAGCGAGAGCGGGAGCGGTAGTGGGAGCGGAAGTGGGAAGGGGAGCGGATTCTGTAGTCCACGCTAGCGAAGCCGCAATAGCACAGCTAGTCCTAATAATAGATGATTGGATATTTGGATACTTGGATATTTGGATGTTTGTTACTCAATCACGCTTCAACCACTGGACGGATCGTGATGAAACTTGGCACACATATAGGTTAGGTCCTGGAATAGAACACAGGATAGTTTTTATCCCGAAAAAACGTCCCATTCCTACGGGAAATACATAATCATTTGTGATGTTAAGTTGTCCACGCGGACGAAGTCGCGGGAAACAGCCAGTAAACAATAAACAAGAAAACACTTGTTTAAAGCGACTTATTAATTAAAATGAATGTAGTTGGTTAGATTTGTTTCTTTTAGGAAACTTCTTCTCTGTCGCGTTGCTTTGGGGAAAACTAAAAACGAGTACAAAGAGAATAAATATGCTCACCCACCTCCTCAGTACCACTCTGTCACGGGGGTCCCGAGTAAAGTGGACGGCGGGCTCAAATATCCAGAGTACGTCGTATATAGACACGAGCAGGTAAGATTTTAATACAATATTGTTACTTTTTTGCCGTGTGGTTTCCGGTAGAATAGAATAGGACCACTCCAACTCTTCCCGTCGATGTCGTACAAGGCGACTGAGGGAATCTATACATCATCATTTTCGGACTAGTCCCACTGTCAGTGTCCACGTTTCGGCACCGTAGGTCACTACGGCTAGGACGCACTGGTTGAAAACATTTGTGTTCAGGCACCGTGGTATACGCGACGAGAAGACATGACGTAACTTTCCAAATGCTGCCCAGCCCAGCCTAATCCTCCTATCGGCTTCCTTCTCGAAGTTGTTTACCAACTTACCATACGATTTAGTTTAGATGGCCATCTCATTCAGTAAACACTGTCTCTTACATCCAAAAGTAACAATCATCATCATCATCAAGTTATTTTTGTCTCCACTGCAGGAGCACAACCCTCTCTCATCTGCCGGAGACAGACGTAGGATTTGGCCTACACTCCCCGCGCTGGCCAGACGGGCCAACCCAAGGAGGCCTGGTTGATGTTTTATAATGTACTAGCTGTTGCCCGCGACTTCGTCCGCGTGGACAACTTAACATTACACATTCTTATGTATTACGTGTTACTAAATCCTAAAAGAAATCTATTAATCTGTTTATGCATTAAAAATATTACCATACATAAAAAACATACTATCCAATTGAGAACCTCCTTTTTTGAAGTCGGGTAAAAATTAGCGTTCCGGCGGCGGTTTCGCCCGTTGGACCACAGTTTTTTAGGTTTAAATAAATAAATAAATAAATATGTGGGGACATTTCACACACGGCCACCTGATCCCAAACTAGGCAGAGCCTGTAATATGGGTATCCGACAGCTGATATACATACATAAATACATAATATAATATATAAATAACATCCAGTCACAAGGCAAACACAAGTGCTCATCACACGAATGTTTGCCCTGGGCGGGATTCGAACCCGCGACCCCGAGCTTCGCAGGCAGGTGTACTACCAACTAGGCTACGGAGCCGACTAACGCCGTTGTCCACGCGGACGAAGTCGCGGGCAACAGCTAGTACATTATAAAACATCAACCAGGCCTCCTTGGGTTGGCCCGTCTGGCCAGCGCGGGGAGTGTAGGCCAAATCCTACGTCTGTCTCCGGCAGATGAGAGAGGGTTGTGCTCCTGCAGTGGAGACAAAAATAACTTGATGATGATGATGATTGTTACTTTTGGATGTAAGAGACAGTGTTTACTGAATGAGATGGCCATCTAAACTAAATCGTATGGTAAGTTGGTAAACAACTTCGAGAAGGAAGCCGATAGGAGGATTAGGCTGGGCTGGGCAGCATTTGGAAAGTTACGTCATGTCTTCTCGTCGCGTATACCACGGTGCCTGAACACAAATGTTTTCAACCAGTGCGTCCTAGCCGTAGTGACCTACGGTGCCGAAACGTGGACACTGACAGTGGGACTAGTCCGAAAACTCAAGGTCGCTCAGCGGGCTATGGAAAGAGATATGCTCGGAGTTTCTCTAAGGGAGGTAATCCGCCAGAAAACTAAAGTTTTCGACATAGCTCAAAAAGTTAGTACGTTGAAGCAGTGGGCTGGTCACATCTGTCGGAGAACCGATAACCGTTTTGGTAAACGAGTTCTCGAGTGGAGACCGCGACTCGGCAAGCGTAGTGTGGGACGCCCCCTGGCTAGATGGAGTGACGATCTGCGTAGGGCGGCTGGCAGAGACTGGATGAGAAGAACCGAGGATCGGCTTCAGTGGCGCGCCTTGGGAGAGGCATATGTCCAGCAGTGGGCTTTTACAGGCTGATGATGATGAAGTTGGTCACAAGTTTGCTAACTCACCTCCTTAGTACCACTCTGTCACGGAGATCCCGAGTAACATGGCAGGCGTCGTTAATAAGCGCGAGCTGGTTACATTTCAATACAATGTTATTACTTTTGAATGTAAGAAAGACAGTGTTTGTCTGTAAGTCTGGATGTTATATTTGTGAATTATCCTTCATCAGGTTATTTTTGTCTCCACTGCAGGAGCACAACCCTCTCTCATCTGCCGGAGACAGACTGAGGATTTGGCCTACACTCCCCACGCTGGCCAGACGGGTTGGCATTATTTAACCGTAGCGTCAATATTTAGTAATAATTAAATGTTCTGCGTAGTAACTGCACAAGGTTCAAAGTGAATGTGAAAAAGTTGTGGCTACTTGCGTGGAACAGAGCGATTGTTTGGAACGCTCCATCTAGTAATACATAGAGATCGTTGGTCTGTAAAAATATACGTGAATAGAGTAGACACGTGTGTATACACGTGTGCAATAAAGCATTTAAACTTTGTATTTTTACAGGCCTATCCAGAATTCCTGATCACCTACAAGATTTCCAACTAAGATTAACGAGAATCTGAGCTTAGTTCCTACCTACAGGCCTACTTAATCAATAGGTATTTTATAAATAGTTAAAACCTAATATTTCTAGTGTAGTAGGGACTGGTTTCTGACAAATTGGTGCAAGAATAAGGCATACCCAAAGCTTTTATTTGAATCATCATCTCATCAGGTTATTGTCTCCACTGCAGGAGCACAACCCTCTCTCATCTGCCGGAGACAGACGGAGGATTTGGCCTACACTCCCCGCGCTGGCCAGACGGGTTGGGGAGGCCTGATTGATGTTTTATAACGTATTTATATTTATTTGAATGATTATCTTATATATTATATATATATAAAAGGAGAGTGTGTGTATGTCCAGCCTTTTCTTTCCATATCCACCCACTGCCACCCACTCATGGTTGCAGTGGTAGATAGCCCTTGGTCTGCACTTGCGAGTAAGGGAGCATTTGGCTACGGTGGGTGGAAGTGGGTGATAAAAATGTGTGATGGGCAGGGTTGGCCTGTTTTAAACACAGTGTTTAAAACATCTGTTTTTATTGTTTAAAACATGTTTTATATATAAAAAAAACTGTTTTTTATCCAACCCTGGATGGGATACTCTATCCTTTTCTAACACATTGTACGGCTCATATAAACTCGAGAGAAAAAATGGCGTTAAGTGCGTTTGTGAGTGACAATATTGAGAACTTTTCTAGAATACTCTAGATTTTTCTAGAATATTTTTAAATTTTTATAATTAACTAAGAACATTTGTAACTGTAATTTGTCCAGAATGTACTAGATTGTTCTCAAAATTTCAAGAATGATCTGGGTAGTTCTGTTTATGATATCAAAAAAGCGACGATTTGTGAAAGCTGTCGCTGTCGCACCATACGTAATTTATCTACGCGAACGAAGTCGCGGGCAACAGCTAGTACATACATAGAATAGAACAGAAATACTTTATTTGGCGAACACAAATACAATACAGGAATTAAAATTGACGACAAAAATATTAAAAAAAGGCAAACAAATTACATAACCGTTAAAACAAAACAGAAAAAAAATGACAGTGTTGTAGTGTGACGCCAAAAGATAATACATAATGATCACGCCGTGATCCCTGAGGGGTAGGCAGAGATCTATCGCCACTTTGCGCGATCCTGACAAACATCGCAAAGCGACATTCTTTCGGTACCACTTAACTTCATGTGTGGCAAACAACATCGCCGCCTCCGTGTGGTACCACGATTAGCTAGGAAAATGAACTTCTTGTTGGAAAAGAACTATTACTCTATTGATGAATTTGTAAATGATGCATAATTTAATTTAATTTTTTTTATTGTTTCTAATTCAATTTTAATCTTGTATAATTTTGACATTGTTATTTTTAATCTATAATTTTATGTAATTCCGACACAATGCAATTTGTTATGGAAAAATTAAACTGAAATAATTGTCCACCTCGTCAGAGCCCCGCGTGACTCGGTGAGGCTAATAATGCCCGGAGTTCGCCCATATATTATTTTTAAACATTATTAAATTTGAATTAAAGCAAGTGTATGTACTTTAAGTAGTATATTATTATATACTCAGTTCTTAATAAAATATTGAATAATTATTAAATATTTTCTTTCCAACCATCCTTTTTAAACTTGCTCCTGAGGCGAGATCCGTTTCCTTCCTCTTTTACAGATCATACAATGGTCAAACAGTGGTAATATTTTTTTATGTTCTCGATCTTTGGTGAAAAAATCGATCCTCCGAATCGATTCGCATTGTGTGTTAGTTAAGATCGATCCAGGAAAAAATCGGGAGGATAAAAGATCGAGCTGTCGAAAATCTATTCGATTTTCTTATAGGGTTAAGAAAACGCGTGTTGCAAAACGATTCTATTTTTCTAAGCTCAATTATAGAAAGAAACAAATACACTATTCACTCACTCAGTTTTCAACTCACAGAATGAATCAAACACCATAATCGTTTAACCCTAGGATAAAGTGTATTAAACTTCGACTATACTTGTGCGTAAGGTAATACAATAATTTATCCGCACACAGGCTGGTGCACCTGTAGTAACAGTAGCTAATTAAACACTAAGCGCAGACTCTTATAGGCAAAATAAAACTTGTATCAACATAAGCCTAAATACGTCCACTGCTGGACATAGGCCTCCCCAATAGAATACCAGTTTTGGTGATTTGTCAATTGGGGGATTTGCCATAATCACTACGCTCGGCTGGCGGATTGGTGATCGCAGTAATGATCTTAATATCTTATCTTCTTAAGGGGCCAGGAAGACCTGGCGACACTTCGACCCTTCAGGATCTTTTGTGCCAAACCCCTGACCACCGACGGTGCCCCAAGCCGATTTGGTGGACTTCACATACGCCTCAGAATTTCTTCTTCGGCATATGCAGGTTTCCTCACGATGTTTTCCTTCACCGAAAAGCCTGTGGTATTTATTATAAATAAACCGTACTTAAGTTTCGTAAAACTCATTGGTACGGGCGGGTTTGAACCCACGACCTCATGAACGTGAGGCGAGTGCACCACCAACCGGCTACCACGGCTATCTTAATATACACAGAACGCTGCTGCCCGTCCCTGGTGCAATCCCTTAGTCGCCTAGACACCCACGGGAATAGAGGTGAATGTATGAGTAATATACATTATAGTAAATAGCTGATGTTGTTCGCGCATGCGCCCTGCGTAGCTTATTAACATAATCATTTATAACTTTAATGCAAAAATGTACTCAGTAGCCACAGACGACTTTCTTTTTACACCATATTTCCCGGGCTATTTATCAAGGACCTCGCCACCGCGAGGTCCAACATCAAACATGTGTGGATACACCATACAGTGGCCCTTTTCTGAGCCGGGAACCACACGGCCAACAAAAAAACTTGTATATTTTTTTAACATTATTTTATTAAGTTTATTCATTCTCCTGGCTGCGAAGGCGGGCGGCAGAATTGGTGACCCTGATGCTTAGCTGCTGAGCTCGCTCCACGATTACCTTCCGCTTCTTGGAAGACACGCCGTGCGCGATCTCTGCGCAGTATTTCCTGTTCTGCATCATGAGGATCTCCAGCTCACGAACGTTGTGCACCAGGACCTGAAGGTTTAAAAAAATGTTTAAACTAAATCAGGTCATACCATGAAGAAAAATAATTTTCGCACCTCAAGTCACCTCGAAGTTTTTACCTTCATGATTGACACTAATTGGTTATTTAAGTAGATAAGGGGCTCGATTCTGAAGGCACAATATTCAAATTTGACAGCACTAAAACTATTGCTATCCTTGTCACACAATATTATGAAGATAAAGACGAAACCAATTTTAGCGCTGTCAAATTTTAAATGTTACTTGTAGCCTTCAGAATCGGGCCCACTAGATGCATCTGTTAATTATTTATTTAAAAATAAATTTGCAATATGGTGTTCTCTTCCAGTTGATATTTATTTTTTATTAATTGATTATTATTGATACTAATTGGTTATTAAATTAGATACCAGATGCAGATGTATGACAGATGTTATGTTACTAAGAATGTATCTACCATTATGACCAAACAGCGATATGCACGCTATCAGGAATAGGATTTAGTAGAATTTTATATTGCAAGGTAACAAATTGTAATTATCATATTGAAAGATGTATAACACAGAGTGCCCTTGCATACCTCATCAGGGGTTAGACTACAGATTTAAATCTCAGAGGATGACAAAATAAATAAAAAATAAATTCAACATAAAATAATATTTTTTACAATAATATTTTGCTAATGTTGATTATTTTAGGCATTTGCTAATAATATTAATATAATAAAAACATTGGGCCCGATTCTGAAGGCACAATGTTAAAATTTGACAGCACTAATCTGCTATCCTTGTCACACAGTATTATGAAGATAAAGACGAAACCAATTTTAGCGCTGTCAAATTTTAAATGTGTGCCTTCAGAATCGGGCTCATTGTGTACTGTGCAGAATCACACCTCTTTTATAATATTATTGTTTTTCTATCATTTGACATTTCTGTTTTGACAGTCAGTTGTTAATAAAGAATTATCAAAAGGAACCAGCAAACAAATTATTTTCATTTTTTGTTCCTTCGAGACATGGTATTTTTTTATCGAAATCTATAAAATGATAACGAACTAATATAATCATCGGCAATGCTTTGTCAACCACACAAACGTCCCAGATACTGCAGTAGGTACCCAAAACGCACTGAAAGTGCATTCAACTTCTGCGCGCACAATAATTGCTATTCTTATCAATTAGGAGTACTTAAGTTTAATGAGGTGTTTCTAGATTGAGCGCTATTAAATTTGTCATCTACTGAAGTGAAATTTCAATACTAAATTCATTAAAATAACTGAAATTTATAATATTTGACGTTTTGTGATTTTTACATCTATTATCATGCCAGTGGGAAGCTTCAGTGGTTAAAAAATATAAATTTAGACATTTAAAATGCAATAGAAATACAGGGTCAAATTCACCACATCCTCGTCAAGTTACTAGTTACTATGTAACACTAGTAAAACGAAAATACCTTCACTTTTTATCACCTACTGTTAGACAATACATGCAAAAATTTATTTAAGGGGCTCGACTAAGCTTCGTACGAGCAGGGCGAGAACCGGGACGGCCCGAAAATGTATGTAGTCATCGCAGTAGGTTCCTTGCAGGGACGGGGGCTTGGTTAAAGATTTGAGGAACCACCACACAGAAGCTAGATTCAGTGGTTTCAATTGTGCATTGATAGATCATTATTTTTTATACCTTGACAGACTAATTTGCTTTGTAGATTGAATTGGACAGGCAATCAGTAATAAAGGTTATCTTTTTACGATATGGAGTCCCTCTGTTAACTCTCTAAGGGCTTGAAATTTTCAATGTATACAATATCAGGCTTGAAAAATGATGTTACCTTACGGAAACCATTTGGCAGCATGTGACGGGTCTTCTTGTTTGAGCCGTAACCAATGTTTGGCATCAGATACTGGCCCTTGAAACGCCTGCGGACCCTGTTGTCGATACCTGAAACATAAATAAATGGCCTCTTAGAAATAGACACTGCAATATCAGACACCATTTGTTTTTCTTGCTGACTGATCATCTCACTCCCCTATTTCCTTCATTTAGAACTTAGTCGTTGTTATCACATTGGGTAGTATGTTATTGTATGTTTATATTCATGTGTGTATATTTGTATGGGTATGCCTTTACTGGTATAAACTATACTCCTATCTTTTTCTGCTTTTCTTATCCTCTACCCAAAGGTAAAGAATCGAAGTAGAAAAAGAGGTCCTAACTTCCCTTCTAGAAAAGAGGAGTGTAGTAATGAAGGATGACCTAAGTGGTCAAGCGGGGTTTGGTGAGGCCAAGCTCTTGGCCACATCATTGAACTCCCGGACAAAGTGCTAAAATACATGCAGACAGTAAGAAACGTCAGGGATGGCCAGGGTTTGGCCAAAAGATCCTGAAAAGTCCAGGTTTCGCCAGGTTTTCCTAGTCCCCTAAGATAAGATAGGCCGCGTCTTGCCCGCCACCGCCACAGCGCAAGTATGTAGGTGGCTTTAATCTTTCAAAACAATAAATTTGTATCTACCACTATGACCAAACAGCGATATGCACGCTGTCAAGAATAGGATTTGGTAGAATTTTATATAGCAAGGTAACAAATTGTAATTATCATATTGAAAGATGTTAACACAGAGTGCCCTTGCAAATTGCTATGAAAGGAGTCATCGAAAAAAATGAGGTAGAAATCTTATAGATTTATCCATATTATTCTGTCACAATAAGAACCTATCTTGAATCTACTGCGTCAGAATCACATTGGAAACTTTAAAGATTCAGGCAAAAGTCTTTATCTTGGCATAATACCAAACGCTAAAACCATACTTTATTTTGATAACCTATACGAAAGATATAGGTTAGTTTTTAGGTAAATATTAACTTAAATTCACTTTCATTCCGTAACAGGCCTGCTGTAGGATGAAAATAGCTAGATTTAGGTTCTAAATTGGTAAAAATATGGAGAAATATACAAGAAACAGCACAGAAATGTAACTTACCTCTTGGCTTGCGCCAGTTACGTTTAAGCTTATCATAGCGATCCGATTGATGCCGGATAAACCGCTTCGTCCTCTTTTTGACGATTGTAGGTCTATATACTGGTCTGATAGCCATTTTGTAGTGTTTCTTTTACAAAACGCGGCAGTGAAACCACGCGGTGACACGGCCACACGGAAAGGAAAAGGAATAGACAAACCAATAAATTCCTAGACCTTCAGTGTGTTTTCGTTGAACTGTCAATTCAATTTAGAAAGTAAAATAAATTCTCTATGACATAAAGACACAAAGTAAAGAAGCATACAGAGTGAAAGGTTCTAAGGAGCGTTCAAAATTGATACCCATTTTGGTAGGGTTGTCACATGAAAATAAGATAAATATTTGTTTATCTGTTTTTTTTAAATGTATGATAATTTATCAAAACAAACGTAATTACGTTTGTTTTTAAACGAACACTTATTACGACTTTTTCGGTTTGGAACTCCGTAATTGGGTTCAAATACAAATTGGCATCGCATCAATAGACTACTTATAGGATTTCGGTGAAGCAGCTGGGAATAGAGTGCCGAGGTGACCGAGAATGTCCAGAATGTTCTAGAAGATTCCAGAATGTTCCATCATATCTACAAATCATCACAGCCCTTAGACGTCCACTGCTGGACATAGGCCAATGAACGACACCACAGCCGGTCCTCTGACCTCCGCATCCAGCCGCTTGTTCTAGAATATTCCAGGATATTAGAGAATGTTCCACAATATCTTTGAGAAAGTTAGAGATTGTTCTATAATTTTATAGAATGTTACAGAATGCTATAGAATCTTTTTTATTTATATAATTTCAGAGACCACAGGAGAGTAATATTTAACACTATTTAATGATATTTAACTCGTTTTATTTATAAGCAAATAAAAGATACTATATTGGCAAAACGTCAGATGTCAAAAGAGAACGCGCGCAGCGCAGGCATAATGGTGTTACATACTTTTAGAGATGTGCTAGTATTTCAATATAATAGAAACAGCCACACAATAAGAATGTTCGAAAAACTGACAAAATAAGCGATGCGCTCGTCGTTTGTACAGCCCTGCGTTCATATTCCCGCTGAGCCGGCTCAAACCGGTTTTTACACCCGCCGGGGCCGGTGCACCTCCCCGCGCGCCTGACAGTGACGCGCACGCACATATCGTTGTGCATGTAGTAATGTACCTGCCGCGCGCCCCATGTATGAACTTATAGCTCTGTATGCTTCTTTACTTTGTGATAAAAGTGTGTCTCCACTGCATGATTACAAATTTGGTCAGATGAAAAATCAGATCAACTTTCTTTACGTTGTATTTCCTTTTTTTAATTAAATTTTTTTATTTGGAAATTCAAAGAGTTCTTTAAAGTGTTGGAGCATTATGACTAACTTCAAGAAAAACTTCAAATTCGATCAGCTGATTTATGACCATTCTACATTTGACATCTGATCTACTGTTAGTGCCACCTATCGTAATATTTAGTAGGTACTATTTTTGTAAAGAGGTATTGTAAAATCGCTTATTATTTATTAACGAATAGAGCAACACAACAGCTAGGGTACGCCGTAACGTTTTCTTCTGATCCGAAACATACTGGCATTTCTTAGATCCATGCGCATATGTACACTTGTACACTGTCGTAAAGAACCACACACTTTCATAACATATAGTACATATCGACAAATGTCCATTACGTATATCCCAGTAGGTTTATAAGGCAGGCAGAAGGGAAAGCCTGAGTGTTGGTGACTCCACCTCCGCTCCGTGTTTTTATTATTAATAAAAATTTAAGTACTTACCTATTTCATATTTACTATGTAGTTGCTTTACAATTCATGGTATTGACAGAGAATACCTAATATTTGTTATTGGTATAGGTAGTAATGTAATAATATGTGTTATTATAAAATCCGCTACTTTCGATAATAATACAAATATAATTGTATATTTTATTTTTTATCTGTAGCAAATCACAAACAACACTACATGACAGTTCCATGCGCAGTGAAAACAAACCAAATTCTCTATGCCACAGACGCCAAATGTCGCCATCGATCAATGACATTTTGTGAAGTTGAATTTATTGATATAAAGCGTTAATGTAAATAATAAACAATTTTTACATAAAAGTCGGCTTCCAGTCGATATGTATGCCAAGGGCAAAAGCTCTACGGTGCCTTCGGACGCTCAGGCTCGCGAGAAGTTGGCACTTTACGTCTACGAGTACTTGCTTCATGTCGGTGCTCAGAAAGCGGCGCAGACTTTTCTGTCAGAGATACGATGGGAGAAGAATATAACCCTTGGCGAACCTCCCGGATTCCTGCACTCTTGGTGGTGCGTTTTCTGGGACCTTTACTGCGCCGCGCCAGAGCGCAGAGACACCTGCGAACACTCTTCAGAAGCGAAGGCATTCCATGATTATGGCTTCGTTAATTCTGGCTTTGGGGTCAACGGGATCGGTCACAACGCAGGCCCGGCGCCTCCGAACGACGGTACGTATAAATTTTTCCCTCAAAACATTTTTTTTACGTGAAATAAACGAAAAAATTTCATGGCGTATTTAGTTTAGTAGGACACAAGATTTCTTATCTTATAGAGTAAATAAAGCGATGTACCTACCTACTCTCTGTTTCTGGTGAGTTTGATTTAGGTGTATATTGTAGTGCAAGTAGTTTTTATGGTGTAAGAACTTTGATATGTCTCTGAACATTCAACTTTTTCTAGCTTCTGGTTGTCTAGTCAAAAATGGTACATAAATAGGTCAACTCTGCATAGGTATGAGGTTTGTTTTTTGTAGCATGTCATGGTATTTTCATGATCGTTAATATAGATAAAAATACATGGTTTGCTTTTGTTAGGCAATCAGTAGCAATACTTCTAACAATACATTGTGTTGGTTTATATAATTTCAAGGTACTTTATGACATATCTCACATCCCTTGAAGCCTAGTTGGGGTAATAAAAAAATAAGCTTTTGTTGTATCAATAATTTAATGTACATTACAATTATATTTGGTACTGTAGCAGGTTTTATGTAAAATGTCTAATATTCTTTAGTTTCCATTACAAAATTGCCTGACCTGACCAATAAGTAACTTTGTATGGAAAATATACCCTACATGTCATTAATTTATTAAGTTATAAATGAAATAATACAAATTTTTGCTTCTTTACAGCAACTATGGATCCAATTCTGTATGCACATATTTAAAAATTTGACAGCTATTAATTTAGTTGTCTCTTTTACACAATAATAGGCAGGTAGAGACAGTAGAGTTTAGTGCTGTATAATTTTAAAATTGTGCTATGTTAGCACAGTCTTCAGCGATCCCCATTATTAGTAAAGTTGACCTGTTATTACTACAGTCTTTCCGTATTACCTGTCTTTCAACATGACTTAAGACAAGAACATGCTGTGTCAGCTTTTATATAAATAGCAGACAATTTAAACATTGCAGTATCAACCATAAGCAATAACTTATTGCGAAAAGGACACATCCACCAGTTTTTCAAATAATAATTATTTTATTTTTAAATGGAAAGGCAGCTTGTAGTTGGTTCTTCCATATCAGTAGTCGACTTTATATTTTCTTTTAAGAAATTGTCTAGCCTGTTCTTAAACATGTTTATTGACGTGGCAGACACAACAGATTCTGACAAATGTTCCAGCTGGATACAACTCTGTTGCTTAATAAATTTCTTTGTGGGTTCAGATGAGCATTTGATCCTTGTAAAGTTATATTTTGACCTCATGCAATGGGTTTGAATTACTTAAATATCTTTAAATTGGATGACTTGTAGTTATTGTTTAAAATCTTGAAGGCCACGATAAGATCTCTTTGCTTTTTTAAGAGTAGTAAGGTTCAGGCTCAATAGTCCAGTTTTGTATACCAATCTATTTATGAAGTATTCGTAACCAATTAGAGCAGGTAATAGAATAATTATGTTAATGGACAAGTCCCTTTTTGCAACAAGTGATTCAAATATCAATACGGTTTGAAGAGTAACTGAGACATCATGGAAATAATCACAGTCTATGTGCACTACATCTGCTATTTCAGGATTTAGCACAAGCACAAAGGAAGTACTGTGCTCGTCACCAATGTTGTTGAAAACTATTGCCTATTTATCTGAGCACAAAAATAGGTAGATATTATCCATTGTTTTTGGGAACCGCTTTGAAATATGAAATAAATCATCATCAGGTTATTTTTGTCTCCACTGCAGGAGCACAACCCTCTCTCATCTGCCGGAGACAGACAAAGGATTTGGCCTACACTCCCCGCACTGGCCAGACGGGTTGGGGAGGCCTGATTGATGTTTTATAATGTAGTCCCTTAGTCGCCTTTTACGATATCCACGGGAAGAGTTGGAGTGGTCCTATTCTACTCTACCGGAAACCACACGGCAAATGAAATAAATATTGTAAAGTAATATCTGGGATATCCTGGTTGTCTTTTTTAAGCAATAGGGCTGTATCCAGGTATCCCAATTTGCCAGAATCAGTTGTATTTGCCACACATGTTTAAGAACAGACTAGACAACTTCTTAAAAGAAAATAATTAATTCAACTTCTGATATGGAAGCATCAGCTATAAGCCGCCTTTCCATTTAAAATAAAATAAATCTTTAAACATTATTTAATAATTCCAGGCATGGGCGGCGGTGGCATGCCACCTGGGTTCTTCCCCAACTCATCACTCCGGCCGTCACCGCCTGCCCCACACCCAGGCTCGCAGCCCTCACCGCACGGGCCACAGCCCCAGCTGATGGGTACTGGACAACCATTCATAGGACCATGGTACTCGAGTGGGCCCCGTGGAGCTGTCAGGATGGGCATGGGCAACGATTTTAATGGACCTCCAGGTATTTTTTTCGCTTTGTTTTTATCTTATTTTGTTAATGTAACTTACCCTAAACCCTAGGAGTCAATTCACAGGGTCGAAATGTCGCCGGGTACACCCAGCCCCCTATTACTATATAAGATATACCCGGCGATAGATCGACCCTCTGGAATCTTTTGTGTCAGCCCCTCCATCTATATTATGGTGTAGTTGAGTATGTCTATCCTCCATAGTCTGCTGCATAGAACTATTATGGAGCTAAGGGATGGAGGGAGGAGCTAGCCTGTAGGCTTTGGGTTCAGGATAGGTCACACCCAGGACACTCATTTGCCTTGCTAATAGTGCATTGCATTCACAAAGCAAGTGCTTCATCGTGTCGCTGTCCTCTCACAGGCTCTACAATTAACTGTCTCTGACAGTTCCATCTTATGCAGGAGGTGCCTTATAACGCTTGCTTTGTCTATGCTCGCCCCGAGCGTGATTATGTCAAATCCCCCAATGGATAGCCCACCAAAACTGGCATTCTATTGGTGAAGCTTATGTTGAGCAGAAGACGTATTTCAGCTGATGATGATGAAAAAAATAATATTCTATCGAACCCGCATACTGTGCACAACATACTGTGGACTTCTAATTTTATTTTGTTTATTACAGCTACATTTACAATATACAATTTCAGGTAACAACTAAAGACAAGTAACATTTACCACATATAACATGTTGGTAGTTTTTAGAGACTCCTACAGCATACACAAATCAAGAGAATGTTATTACAACAAGCCACCATAGTAAATTAAAAATTAATATACTGTAAAACCTGTTTAACTAAATAAATAAATAAATAAATATATGGGGACATTTCACACACGGCCACCTGATCCCAAACTAGGCAGAGCCTGTAATGTGGGTATCAGACAGCTGATATATATACATAGATACATAATATAATATATAAATAACATCCAGTCACAAGGCAAACACAAGTGCTCATCACACGAATGTTTGCCCTGGGCTGGATTCGAACCCGCGACCCCGAGCTTCGCAGGCAGGTGTACTACCGACTAGGCTACGGGGCCGACATGGGCCCAGGATGTGAGAAACCTCTATTATTGATAATTACAATAAGGTCCCGATGCTTTTGTATTGAATTACCTCTGTTACTGGGAATTTTGAGACCTTGTTAACTGAGATTAGATTTTGTTGGTTTTTTCGATGTTTACCTCTGTAATTGGGACTTCATAGCTCAATAACTCGTATAAGTGAGACAATTTATCTGGTTTAGACAAGTTATGGCATGTTTGTTTATATACAGTCTAATTTCTGCCGTATACATTCCGACCTCTCCCAGTGGGACCCTTTCTAACTACGACAACTGTCACGTTAACCTGCCTATTTGGGAAACTGGGTAAATGAGAAACCTCTATAAGTGATAAATAATTCTAGGTCCCTTGAGATCCCAGTTAAACAGGTAATGTATACATATACCAGTACATTCTTGTTTTTGAATACACAGATCTGAGTTTTGTCGTTGGTGTTCCCAGGCGGCGGCATGATGGGCAACTCTATGGACCGCGGCGGCGGGGTGGGCGCCGGCGCGGCGGGGCTGCTGGGTGGGCCGCGCATGACGCCGCCGCGCCCCGGCATGGGCCCCATGAGCCCGGGCGCGTACGCCGCCGGCATGCGCGGCCCTCCGCCACAACCACCAGGTGCGTTCTCCGGGTACCAGTTGCCGTTGGGGTTTTTAGGGGGGACGAGTCCTCCAGCGCGCTATTGAAATGTTCCTGGGCAGGTATGTGCGCCAGCATGCACTGCCCTTCACCACAACCACCAGGTGCGTTCTCGGGGCACTAATTACCGTTGGGGTTTTTTGGGGGACTAGTCCTCCAGCGCGCTATTGAAATGTTCCTGGGCAGGTATGTGCGCCAGCATGTGCTGCCCTTCACTACAACTACGTATGCGCGGCCCTCCGCCACAAGCACCAGGTGCGTTCTCGGGGCACTAATTACCGGTGGGGTTTTTAGGGGGGACGAGTCTTACAGCGCGTTATTGAAATGTTCCTGGGCAGGTACATCTCCGGTATGCGCGGCCCTCCGCCACAAGCACCAGGTGCGTTCCCGGGACACGAGTTGCCAGAGGGGTTTATAGGGGGGACGAGTCCAACAGCGCGCTTTTGAAATTACAAAAATATTTTCTAAGTGCATCGTTGAACTCCATCACTAAGAATTAAGAACTATCGTTTAGGTGCATAGAAACTATACTCTGATTTTTAATTGCATGGAATTCTGACAGCTGTCACTTTATGACATTTCGGTAGTCGTAAACATTTTATTTGTTTTATTTTTAAGATCATAGTTTTAACAGAAAAGGGATCCATGCGTGGCGGGTGATTACAGAAGTGAATGATTCCCACAAATAACGTAAATAGACCTTGTATTACAATGGGTACATGACTCGTAACGAAAGTTAAAAGTAACAAATATGTAAGGAAAAATTAAACAAAAATCTTAAATATTTGTTACTTTATTCTGATAAAATTATCATTATTATTATTATCATCATCAACTGACAATAAAAACTTAACAAACAACGGAAAACAAAAACTCAACGAGAAAATTAACAAAGCGACAAGCAACGATATCAAACGGGAGCACATTCGAACATTCGGTTAGGTTAGAAGTGACGTTAGGTGATTTAGTTATGTGACGTGACGTGAGTTAGTTATGACGTGCGTGCCATCCCCGATTTACGGGGATGGCACGCACGTCATATCATGGTAGTTAATTGTTTACATTGTTTCTACTATGCAAAAAGTAACTACCATGATATGACGTATCGTAAGCTGTACGGTGTATTTCCTAACCTTTCTGGGCTCAGGCAGGACATCGTGCAGCTTAATAGTAGTATTTTTTAAATTCCTTTAGAACTTTTTACATAAATAGGTAAAATACTGAAAAAGGTTTGAAGACCCTGCAAGGACATAGAATGATACCAGTTGCAATATTGTAGTCTCCCATAATAAATGTTTTGACATTGGTAATTATTAAACTGTTTAACTTAAAATTATAATCAGCATGTCAGCCCTTAGACGTCCACTGCTGGACATAGGCCTTCCCCAATGAACGCCACCACACCAGATCCTCGGCCTCCGCATCCAGCCGCTACCTTCTTTAGGTCTTCGGTCCATCTGGCGGCGGGGCGTCCCACCCTGTGCACATGCCTATCCGTGGTCTCCACTCCAAAATTATAATAATTATGTGATAAATAACATTTTATTATAATATTAAGATGGAACTACATGTGCACAATTTTTTTTTTATTTTTTATTAGAAACTGTTTATAATTTTTGTGAGATCAATGTCAAGATCGCGCAAAGTGGTGATCCATCGTCTCTGCCTACCCCTCTGGGACCAAGACATGAGCATTATGTATGTATGTATGTATATTTTTTTCGCCTGGAAATACTACGATGTCAGAATTCAATGGAATGAAAAATCAGAGTAGACGTAACAAAAAATGACTTTTTATCGCACTGTGCTGCGACACCTCGACCCTCACCTATCTCACTGATAACACCAAGCTCTTATTGCCTGGTCACACCCCCGGTAAGCTTGACTGGAATATATCTCTTTTAGACATAAGATCGCCCTTGTCCACAATACATCTAAAATCAAACGATGATTCCTCCGAACGGTCCTTTGTCCCCCCACTTAAAAGATAAGGCTTACTAGCCCCTTCCCCCGATCCCGGAATAAGCCTAATCATGAGACATCGCCTTACATAAACACCAGGTATGTTTTTGACGGGGTGGCTCTTACAACGCGGTATACTGGGGTTTTTAGGGAAACTGGGGTTATACAGGGGGACTAGAGTCCTACATCGCGCCATTGAGATGTGTCGGGTAACCCAATACATTCATAGGCTACTCTTTCAGTGGTTCGGTAATCTTCCATCGTTTCGGAAGCAGCTGCAGTTTTTACTATATCTCAAGTAGAACACGAATTTAAACCTGCTTTGAAACAGGTATGCCCCCAATGGGGATGGGACCGCGTGGAGCGTGGGCCGGCGGCGGCGGAGGCGGCGGTGGCGGGGGGTCCGCACCCCTCAACTACAGCGGCGGGTCCCCCGGCGCGTACGGGGCCCCACCAGGCTCGAACGGACCCCCAGGACCTCCAACTCCGATCATGCCCAGCCCACAGGACTCGTCGAACTCTGGTGAGTTTTTGTCCAGTTCACAGGTGGCGGTGTAGTGCGGTGGTGTGGTATGGTACGGATACCGGTTTTTTTGTATCGATTTACGGTAACTATATTTTCGGCTTTTGATTTTTTTCGGTAATGAATTTGTACTGTACACCCGCGATTAATTCAGGCGAAAGTGAGCCCCCACCTTATCACTCCATGTATTACTCGACGACCACTCGACCGTTTTAAATGTCTCATTTGGCTTTCCCTTGGAAACTAATCAAGTTTCCGGGATAATAAGTAGCCTAAATGTATTCCAAGATATAAGTTAGCAATCACTCAACGATTTTTCCAGTCAACTGTCGTACATCTCATACCATGAAGCAAAATTATTTTTCGCACCTCATAAGTCACCTCAAAGTTTTTCCTTCATGATTGACACTAATTGTTTATTAATTAAGATAACAGATGTTTTTAAAATGTTCATCTGTTGTCTAATTTATTATAATAACCAATTAGTGTCAATCATGAAAGTATAAACTTTGAGGTGACTTATGAGGTGCGAAATTTTGTTTTTACTTCATATTGTATGAGGTGTAGTGTGATTGAAGAATAAACAAACATAATATTAGTATAACTTATTTCATTATTATAACAGTTGTACATCTTATTTATTTAAAATAAAATAGAAGTGAAAAATAACAGAATTAACTAATGCGTGAAAAATAACTTGTGCGTGTAATAATAATTTAATTAAATAAACAAAAAATAATAATAATTCATGTTTAGCATTATCTATATTTTATATTTGAAATTCTAGCTATAAGTAATTATCTAGTATCCTGAATAAGTTATCAGTCAATAAATGAGAACAAACTGAATATTCGGATACTCGGTCTGTGGTCAGACTAATATTTTTTATATTTTATTTTTTAATTGGTATTCAAAAAACCGGTACTCGAAAAAACTTGCAGTGAAAATGGTTGGACTCCAATAGATTTTTTCTTATGAGTTAAACATTTTTCGTTCAAGAAACACGTCTGACCGTCATCCGGTTTTTGAGCTCACTGAAAAAGCTCATATACTAAATAATTAACATAATAATTTAGACATTTACAGGTTTAAAAGTTATGTTCACATCACTAAATCAGGTATTTGACTGTGGCACTACTTTACAAAAATGTTTTCTGTAGTTCTGTTTTGCCCAACATAAGCCATTTTTGAAACATGGACCTTTTTAAAAAATAAAAAGAGACTGGTATGTTAAAAAACCGCTAAAACTAACTACATAATAAACAAGTATTAATTGTTATTTCTCATATAATTTCTATATGAAGTGGCTTACGTTGACGAAACCTTATTATTTTGAAATACAAAAATACTTAAACATTATTTTTTCCTACTTTTTCGTTCAGCTTGCTTCATTCTCGCTTAACCTTGGTTCATTTCACGCTTGGGTCACTTCTGTATAAGCTTTTTATGTTTCTTTGTTGTAAACGTTCTTAATTTTTCGTTCTTTCTTTATTTAATGTTTGTATCGATTCTTTACAAAAAGACTTCTACGTTAGACGAACATGTTTGTATTTGTCTAGCTTGGAGTCATATTTTTTTTTTATTGGTAATGTTATAAATACCTGCCGTGGATTGAAAGACACATTCATCTAATTCTGCAGCAAAACGTGTTTTTTCTACAGTGGAGTTGTCTTCCAATTTTACATTTCATAAAGTATTAGTAAACTACTGTAAGACAACAAGATATACGTTTCATGATATTTAATAATTAAATCAATGGGCCTTTATGACGTAATAAATATATATTGTCATAAAATATTTTATATACCTTTTAATAAATTTTGCCTAAATTAAAACTGTAAAGTACAAAGAAACTTAAAGTATCTTATTCTAGCATCACTTACAATAAAAACTGGTACTAAATAACCGTACACGTAACTGCTGGTCGATACTAACATGAATATTTTCTAGAAAATTTTATAGGTACGGACAAAGTCCGTTCGTGCAAACTGGTGTTTGGTGTATACGGTACCCATTTGCAATTACAATTAAATTCGGTCCCAACAAAAACGGTACCGTAACAGTATCAGTTGTTGCGCGCATTACTCGAAAATATTTAATTGGTATTAGTGTAATAAATAAAATAAAAACAGTAATGCGTGACTTTTGGTTATAGAGATTTCAGTAAATATTAGTAGGAGAAAATGGTATTAGAAACATCAGTATCAGGAAAATGGTATCAGAAAAATTGGTATAAATGAGATATATGTGACGCGTGCTGTATGCGCGGCAGGCGGGGACAACATGTACACGCTGATGAAGCCGGTGGGGGCCGGAGCCCTGGGGGCGGAGTTCCCGCTCGCCGGCGAGCACGGCCCGGCGCCGCACAGCCTGCCGCAGCCGCCTGCCGCCGAAGGTGGGCCCTGTAGGGCTACAGGCAAACTACACGGTTGAGTCCCTGCCTGAGGTATTGATGGCCTTATGCCAGATTAGGGCTGTTTAAGTATTACATAAAATAATTTCCTTGATTTAAGAATCTATCCCTTTATTCTGTTGATTTAAGTGTTGAACTTTGTGATGTAAGGAAATTGCAAAGCTCTCCTCCCCAAAATAATAAGGTGGAAGAAATGAGCTTTGTTGTTAGTTATTTATTTTATTTAAAACTTTATTGCACAATCTGTACAATAGGCTTACTTAACTTTATTATCTAGTTCAAATTATTTTTTTAATTATAGTAATACTATTACAAATAATTTTGTTTAAATATATAGTGTTCCTAGCTGTATCAGAAAATTTTAAACAATTGTATAATAACATTGTAATACTTGAACTATGCCTTATTTAATCATCTAACGGGACTGGTTTTACAAATACTTTTTTAACATAATAATTTCCTTTGTAGCTCTAGACTGGTACTCCGCCCCCAGCTCTCCGTATACCTCAGACTGGGACTCGAGCGTTTGGTTTGCACCGTAAGACTAAATAAAATCACTTGTACTCTAAAGAACGCAGCGCAAAAATATAAAATAAAATTAAATGGTTCTTCGAAAGGGAAGGGTTTAGTTGATATCTGATGGGGGGCAGTCCAGGGTGCTTAAAATACCTAACTGAGCAATTTAAAAGTTCGTAATCTATATAAAAAAAAATTAAAACAATAGGCGTTTAACAATATGACTTACTGAACTTACAATACCAAAAATACGAATTGTAGCAACATTCTCCTGATATTAATTCGACAGCCTCGTTGCCCTAGTGACTTGGTCATCGGATTCGAACGCCAGAAGGTTGTCGGGGACAGACAAGTTTGTACAATTTGTACAAGTTGGTGCCCGTCTGGATGTCATGTTTGTGAATTTTCCAAACCTTGTTTAATTCTCATAGCACAGGAGAAAATAATAGTTTGGGATTAGATAAGTGTACGTATGTAATGTTTATTTTAATATTTATTTTACATGGATTATTATGATGTAAAACTACCCCATTCCCACGATCTTGCGGTCTGAGGTTAGGGCGCGGCCTAGGTACTCCATAAAACGTACGGCAGCCCGCGCCCTGTCCGCGTCTGTATAAAATCTTTCATTCAATTGTATATATCACAACTGGCTGTGTAATCAAATCTTAGGTACGCTGGACCACTTGCATCAATTCTCTGAATGATCAGCTGATCACTATCGGCATTCAAATCTTTCCATGGCGCTGAACCAAAGAGGTAGGATGACTTCGAACGCAAAAAGGGCCAATGAGTCTGTTGTCTCGTTTCTTAGTGTACTTATTTTTAGAACGTCTGAGGGTAAATATACTTTTTGTCTTTTGGAATCAGAAAGTCCAATATAGAATCATTTTGAATCAAAATGGAATATCTAAATAAATTTCCAATTTAAATATCGCAATCCAAAGTTACGATACATCGTCTCTGCTTTCCCCTCTGGGACCAAGGCGTGAGCTATATGTATGTATGTATGTGTATAGTATATATGAATCTAAGTATGTACTCGTAAATCTAAATACGTTTTTAAAAATCAAAAACATTGTTCGATATTGGGTTATCATTAAGGTTGATATTAGCTTTTTTTTTGGATTGCAGTGCTATTGTTAAAGTATATTATTCCTTTGATCTAGATTTAACCTAAAATCTTTGTTATGTTATTTTCTTGCAAAGAGAAAAAAAAACATTTGCGGTCTGGGGAAGGTAGCTAATCTGTTTTAGAGCATTAGCCATTTCAAAATAAAAAATTAACAAAGAAAAGATTTTACATCCTTAACACCTAAATAAAATTAAGCATACTAAAAAGTCGTACGACCATCCGTTCAAAAAAAATCTACAAAGTTATTATTTAGTCTTATGGAAAAATTATTTAGTTTAAGTTTTGATATGAACTCAGGAGACACAGCTTCATGAATGAAATGAAACTTAAACGAGGTACTGTGAGAAATATCGTATTTATTACACAGATTAAGGATTATTTTTAAAAAAATGTGACAATCAGGGAAATCCTGGTTATTAAATATATTTTTTGCCAAATTAAATTAACACCTTAGTATTACCTTATTTAAGTCCAATTTAATTTAAAGTTACTAATCTCATCATTCATGAAGCACTCTATTAAAATTTAAGCGAATGAAGCAATTTGAACAAAAATGTGGGTTGACGTTTATTAATCAAATTTTAAGGCGTAATAAAATGGTAGTTATTCCAACACGCCACACCGGGGCTGAGTTACCAATACTCTTGGAAGCATTCCAGCGGGTTTAAATTATAATAAAATACAAATTTATCAATTATGTACTTATCTGGAAGGGTTTCCAATCATTTTGCAGAATATCATTTGGTCGAAAGTTCCTATTAGTTTAGGACTCGCGTTACCGTACATGTTTTTGGATGTTATATTTCTATAGAAATAGCTTATAATAACTTCTAACACAGCTATTTTTACTTGTAAGGCAACCCAGACAAGTGTTTAAAAGCGAACGTGTAACACTTCAGTCCTGACTTTAAGACAACTCTGTTAGTACCTTGAATACAGTATCAAAGTCTTGGGTTTACGGTAACAGTTACGGTAACGATGATAATTGTACTTAGACGATGGAGTTTGCTAATTGAAATTCTGCTTATCACTATAGTAAACCCGTATGAAATAAAATAATTAAACACATTGGAAATGACACATGGGTACTTTTAATTGTGCACCAGACTATAGTTATTAAGTATTGTTACCAGTAACTTAAGCCTATAAAACACTTTCTATTGCCTCAGGACTTGGAGGTGTGGATGGCATGAAGTCCTCACCAGGTGGCGTGGGAGGTGGAGGACCTGGCACGCCCAGGGAAGACTCGGGATCAGGAATGGGAGACTACAACCTAAGTGAGTACTTGTATGATGTAAAATATAGAAATTTGGAATAAAATTACTGAGTTATGTAAATTAAAATGTGTTTTTAGTTTGTTTTCCAACGTAGGTTTTTTTGTGGATAAGAGGAATAGTTTATTTGCCTGTAAATTGGGGTATAAATTGACATTCTAAAAATTACCATCAATTATTAATGAAGTTTTAACAAATTGAAATGAACTAGAGAAATATATACTAAGTCATGAAAAACATTTTTAACAGGGTAACTGCCTCCTTCCCTTTTACAACTTTAGGTTACTTATTCAGTAACCATGGATTATAAACTGTCCAATCTACTATCCCCTTTAAATGTTAAAAATCTCATCTCAGTAGTGTAATTTTGTATGCACTGCTGTTTACCTGTTCAATATGATTGCTTTTTCACCCAAAGCGTTATTGGAAGAAAACTCTAGTAGAGGGTTAAGTGCGCCTTTGTATATATGTAACTAATTTATTGTAATATCTATTTTGTACAGTGAAGAATAAATAATGCGTAACATAAGTTAGGAAGTCGATCAACGTTTATTCGAAAGAACGATACTTGGAAAACTGTGCTTGAATGGTTGAGTTAGATAGAGCTTGAATTTAAGTTAGATATAAATATTTGGAACCACGATCTTTTAAAAAACATTCTTTGGTGTGGCTAAAAGATTGAGCTAGCATTATTAATTCTGCGGTAGGACCAAAATCCATGCTTACAATACTGAAAACTTTAATTTTATGTTAGGATTTTCTAACATGTTTATATTCAAATCACTTAAGATTTAGTAGTGACATCTAGCTCGACAAGTGGAGCTAAAAACAACCATCCAAATAGCCAGACTATAATGGTACCGAAATGTTCTTCCTAATTGCACCTTAGTATTATTCTGTAGTTACATCTAAGAAACAACAGGTCTAATCTACACAGAAGTATCGTTCTTACGAACTAACTTACGTCTACTGTTTTGGTAGTCACGTTACGCACCCCTCAGACTATATCGGTTTTACGCACACAGGGCAATCGATCCTTCATTGCCCCGAGTAAATCTTAGTTTATACTTAATCGAAGCTAGTACTTGCAAGGTTAGATTCACTGCATAAGATTTATATTTATAGACCACTGGTTAGGCATTAAGCACTTTATTAACTTACTAGGAACGTCCATAACATACATACATAATCCTCACGCCTTGGTCCCAGTGGGGTACACACTTTGCACGATCCTGACACTACCCTTCGCCCGCATTTCGCCCCGTGATATCACTTGGCGTGATGTGTGGCGAACAACATCGCCGCTTCCGTGTTGAGACACATTTTGGTACCACTATTAGCTAGGAAGGTCCGCTTTCGTATAATTCGGTTTGAGAACTTAATTCATTTGCGTAAAGTTGACTGTATAAAGAAATTAAATTTCATAAATGTAGTATAAGTATTTTTTATAAAAAAAAAATTCAATGCCTTGTGAGATATCTCAAAGCAAATCGAAGACAGACTCTCCAGAACTCTTCCTTATGTATCTATATAAAGATAAGAAAAAACTTAAAAATTCTTGTATAAATATATTAAGCGGTATTCGTTATTATTTAAAAATCTAGAGATGAAAAGTGCTCGCGAATAATAATAATTTTCCCTTAGTAAATTATAAGATTGTTTAAATAAAATAACTTGCAAACCAAATACAACCTGCCAATAGACATTTTGTATTAGTAGGAGTCGCATTTTTTAAAATTCCTTATGGTAGTCCTTATAGAAAGTTTCCATTATACTCACTGACACTTCAACCCCATTAAAGATTTAACCTAATACGATGTCGCCACATATGGGGTTAAAATGAAATCGTGTAAAAGTAGTTATTTTATTTCCAAGTCATAATAAGAAAATTTGTTCAATAACATGAAGTGTTTTCTACATGATTCCAATTTTACCCCGTATAGAAAAATATAAAAAAATTAAAAAATAAGGTTTCCAAAAAGGTTTCGGCGGTCCAGGCGGCGACCAAAACGATCAGACGGAATCAGCGGCCATCTTGAAAATCAAAGAGAGCATGCAAGAGGAGGCGAAACGATTCGAGAAGGATCCAGATCATCCGGACTATTTTATGCAGTGAATTTTGTACCAACGTGCCGCCAACTTGCCAAAATACTAAAAAAAATAACACAAATTTCGGTAACAAAACAAATATGATTTCGGTATCTTTAAAAAATTTTTTTTTATTGATCTCAATATTTGACGTTTGGTGGGTTGGCGACAGGTTTCGTTATTGCGTTCCAACGATCTGATAAAAAAATGAGAATTATGTTTTTTTTGAAATAGCGTCCTTCTGCCTTCTCTACGCACGATATTTATTTTTTAATTTATGACATAGTTTTTTCAGGCGCTTCTCTGAATATTTACAACTATTTGTGTTTTGTCAATAATTTTTTTATTGACAATTTAAATTCATAAGTACCCGTCACCTACAAGTTGTGTATTGGTAGGTAGGTACCGAAAGTTAAATTTAGTATAAAATATCGTGTCAATGTGAAAAAAGTTGATATTTTGCAAGTTCCAATCAAAAAGCAGTACTAATTGTATATTGGTAAATGGTACTTTGGTACGAAACTACAAAAAATAAAAAGTTTTGTATATTTAAATATGTGACTAAACTGCATGGGTATACATTCTATAAATTGTCATGAAATACATAATAATTGTAAATAAAATCAGAAATAAAGTTGCCAAGCACTCGGTAGTAAGTTGAAATAGTAAATAATGCTATCTAAAGTAGTATGTTCTATATTATTATCTATGCTATTTAGTTATATAGATTTTTATTTCGAATAAAAATAAATATATGTATGTATTGACTTTACATAGGTATTGTTATAATAATAATGTGACTTGAAAATTATTTTATTTGGAGTTCCACGAACTCCGAAATAGATTTTTCACATTTTATCTGTAGCATACATTTCTTAATTTTTTTTAAATTCTACCCTATACATTTTATACAGCATTCCAAATTATTTTATTCCTTTTGCTTACTTTTAAATGATTAAAAAAAATGAATATATTGATGTGATTATCAGTATAATCTAAGTGGCAAAGCATTTTGAGCAACAATTAACAATAATACCTATTTGATGCTCAAAAGTTATTAAGCTGACCAAATTCTTTATTTTATATCCCTAATAAAATAACGAAAATTATAATTTATGATTTATATGCTATAGATGAAATGTAACGATTTTATATTTAAGACAATGCGCACCTAATTTCGACGATCTTAATAATTCTAGAATGTCACTTAAGAGCTTCTTAACTAGACTAATTCAACGCATGTTTTGTCAAACTTAAATTTAAGAGGCCCTCGGTTCGTAAGTGACATTTCGGTATTAGACAGGGCGTTGAAACATTAACATTAATTTAATTTTCATCAATATAAAGAATATCTTCCACTTTTTTTTAAATAATAAATTATTTAGCATATTTTTCGTTTTAAGTTCTTAAATGTTCCTAGATTCGTATTTTTTTTTAATTTTTAAGAGCACGTTTGACGCAGTATTTTGTGTGTCAAAGCGGTACCAATTGTGGAAAAATCATACTTAAAACACAAAGTAAAAAAAAAGTTACAACACTTAAATAGGTAATAAGTGAATATTGTCGATCCAGATGGAAACCTCGTAACTGCAAAATGCTTTATTCCGAGGAAGTTAACGCAATTTGAGTTACAAGTGATCGCTGCTTGATTATAGGAATCAAAGATTGTGTTCTCTGCCTCTAACTTTAAAACCAAGTAGTCCTCTCACCTTAAACTCACCTACGAGGTATCACTGCCTACTGACGTGTTATCACCCGATAATTCGTTTGGTTGTTAGCTACGACATGTCACTGCTGGTTAATTTTTCGTTAAACTATGCATTCTGTTGTAATGCTATGCTACCAACAGAAGGATGTAAATATAGTCTGCATTCTTCATAAAAATTTAGATATCCTAATATTTTGCAGTTAAGAAGTGTCACATTTAAAACGTCGATATGTAATTAATTAAAAGTCTATAAATCCTAAGATATATCAGTAAAGCTACGATGTTGGTTGAACCAAGTAAAATTATGTCAGATGTGAGTTTGCGATATTATTGTTTCACTCGTTTATTTTTGACGGGGAAAGTCTTAAGATACCCGACTTCCTGGGTTGAAAAGTCGTCCCTAAAATTATCCTCGGACTCCCGACGGAGCTCAGCGGTATCGTATATGCATTGCACTGAAATTATATTCCTGGAGGAGACAGCTCGACACCACACCACATTTCACCGCCATCCTCCCCATGAGCTTAGAAAATCCGGATAAATAAGACAAAGGCCGTCCGTCCCCCTTTAGTCGCCTATTACGACAGACCAGTAGTGTTATTCTCTAAAATACAAACTCACGTGTGAGTCTCATTCAAGTGACTTCACTCACTTCGAAACCTAATCGATTGGCACTGTGTAAATATTCCAGAGCACTGTCGAAGTGAAGTGAGTTCTTTGTTCACTCCACTTCGATAGTGATCTGGAATATTTACACAATGCCAATGGATTAGGTTTCGAAGTGAGCAAAGTCACTTGAGTGAGACTCACACGTAAGTTTGTATTTTAGAGAATAACACTAGTTTTCCATACTCTTTCACCTGTCTAACATAACCTGAACAACTAATTTATATAGACGTTTACTTATGTTTCACTGGTAAATCTTAGCATATAAAGGCTATTACAGTAACTTAATGCATTACGTGCTTCTTCGTAACTCGTTATCTACTTTATGACAGTAGAGATATATTTCCAAATTGGTACTGCATCAGTTAAGTTCCGATGCGCGACCGAATTATTTATTACGAAAGTAATCGGTACCGAAAAAGGTTCTTTTACGAGAATTATTGTTACCAAAAACATAAAATTGGTACCATAATTTCTCGCGTAACGGAATGCGCATTTATTCATGTTAAATTAATGGATTTACTATTTTCTCACGCGCTTTTACAATGTTTTTGATGTGTTAATTCAATAAATCCGTTTAATATATTAGTTGCAAATGTCTGTCACAGTGACAGTATTGTGTAAGAAAATCTTACTTCTTTTTTGCTACTAGAGTTTTTGTGAAGCTATTCGAGTTATCAAATGAAACAAGGATCCTAAAATATCAATATTTTTCGATCCTTGACTAAAAGAAAACAATTATTTTTTTTATAATTTTTCCGGTTCATTTCATAATTGTTTGTTATCTATAAAATCTGTTTCTGCGCTGTTTATGACCGATATTTGTAAATAATTATTAAAACTTAATGTAGCTTACGTTAATTCAAAAACATGCGTGTGATAGATTTTATTGTAAATATTACAAAGAAATTAAGAAATCAGTAGAATAATTTATCTAATCGAAGCTTAGCTGTATGGAGAATTAATTATTATTCTACTTATCGCTAAACTTAGTAATATTTATAATAGTACCGTATATTTCGGTACCAAAAAAATCAGTACCAAAAATATGTACCAGTTTTTAGGGTTCCTCCACTACTCATGTTTTTGGATACGTTAGTTTTTTCAAATTTGGATGGAAATTTTTATGGAAAATTTTATACCACGATATATTTAAATATGTGTTGTATTAGATTTTTTTGCTCTGGTTCTTTCATGTAGAATAAGGTTTATTATTATATTTTGGGGTGTATGGAAATCTGTATAAATTAGATTATTTCATAGCGAGATTTGGAGAGTAGTGTTTAAGTTGATGAGTTTCAGCTCTGTCCATATTTCCGCGCAAATTTGGGTTCTTTTAGTGAAACCAAACAAAACGAAAACTCAAAAAATCGGTACCGATTTCGAATCTCGACTGAAAAGGTTATTTTTTCTTATCTAAATTAAAAAAAAAATGTTTTGTAAATAAAATCAGTTTGAATGTGTAACTGTCGTGTATTATTTATCTTTTTTTGGTGAAATTTTTGTCGAAAGTAAATTAAAATAAATAATTATATCAATTTTTAGCGAAATATACACTAATTGGACCCAAAAATTGTATATTTAAACGCAGCGTTGAATAAAGAGAATAGTTTTAAGCGAGACTTAGTGTTAACTTAAAAAAAATAGATTTGGACAATGCAAGTTGAGGTAAAAATCAGCAACTTTTTTAAAAATAATAAAATAAATTAATTGGAATTTTTATTTAAATCATTAAATTAAAAATACGTGTAGCGTGAGGTTGTAATGTTGTTTTTAAGGTATATTATTATTTTTCCTTCATTTTTTGTGAATTAGGTAAATGAATTATTTTTTTCTTATCGATGTAATGTTTATATACTTACATAAATAGTTATTATATATTAAATGTAAATTGTTTCATTTTTCTTAAATCCTTCTCCTTTTTACTTTAAATAAATAAATTAATAAATATTACATACATACACTAGTCAGCTATATGTATGTAATAAATATTACATACATATAGCTGTCAAACTGTCATAGTGCGAAAGTCTGCTCTCAAATATTTATATAAAATTGTGCATAAAAAGTGATATTGTGAACTAAAAACCTAACTAAAGTGAATAACAACATCCGTGGCATTTGTGTAAACGTTATCCGCGCGTAATTCACTATAATTCGACATAAAACAGTGCTTAAAACCCGCGGTTGACAATTAACACAGATCTTTTTTATTTATATACCTTCTAAATTTTTGCGAAAATGACAATCCGCCTCTCAGTGACATCTGACGGTTCAAATTAGTGTTGCCATATACCAACATAAAATCTCCCGAAAATAGTGAATTGCCAGAAGTGGCTGTCCAGGCTTCTGGGGAAAATAATGCTACTGGTGAACTAAATAAAATGGGGTCACCCAAGAAAATGATGCAACAAGTCTTTCATCCTAGCCTCTTCAGTCGAACACGACACTCATCACTTGAAAAAATGCAATTCATACAGGAAACAGCCTCTGCGGTCAATCCCTCTGTCAATACCCCCGAAACCATTATAATAACTGATTCTACTCCTTCTAATGAAGAATGGAAAGATGTCACAAGAAACAAAAGACTACGTACAAGCCCAGAAAATACTAGGTCTCAAAAACAAGCAAAACTAAACAGTTACTGGCTAAGTGCCACAGTCCCAACCTCTAATAGCTTTGCGGAACTTGCAAATGAGCAACATGAACAGATGTCGAATGTCGACCCCCCGGAAAATCTAAACAAACCTCCACCTATATTCGTAGACAAAGTCAGCAATATACGGCCACTCACAAACCTGCTAAACGAGAAAGTTCAAGGCGAATACGAAATAAAAATCCTACGTGAAGAACAAGTCAGAATCCAACCAAAAACATCTAAAGCCTATAGTACTATAGTCCAAGAACTCAAAAATAAAGGCACTGAATTCCACACTTACAAACCTAAGCAAGAGAGGAGTTTTAGAGTCGTGCTCAAGAATATCCATCATTCGACTGATACCAATGACATCAAAGAAGCTATCGAAGACTTAGGACACAAAGTTACTAACATCTGGAATGTCAAAAGCCAACAAACAAAGGCTCCTCTATCCATGTTCTTTGTTGATCTTAATCAAAATTCTCACAATAAAGAAATCTATGATGTTAAAACCTTACTGCACTGTCGTGTCACTTTTGAGGCACCTAAACCTAAAAGAGACATTCCGCAATGCGCGAATTGCCAACGCTACGGACATACTCGGAAGTTTTGTCATCTTCAACCCCGTTGTGTTAAATGTACTGGGAACCATAGTACTGCAGAATGCGCACGAAAAGAACGCACCGATGGTGTAAAATGTGTACTCTGCGAAGGAAATCATCCTGCAAACTACAAAGGCTGTGCGGTTTTTAAGGATATACAAAAAATAAAGTATCCAACTCTCAGACAAAAAATACTACCAACAGACATATCCAGACCTTCACATATTGCACCTAATCACTCTGCACCAAGCCAACCACATCTATCTTCATCAAATCATCTATACCTAACGTATGCTGAAAAAGCGAAGAATAAAGAAAATCCCCAAAGACAGACAGTAAATCACCAGACAAACATACTTGGATCACAAAACACCGGCACTATGCCTAATATGTATTACGATCTGCAACAACTGATGCAAACTATTATGAACCAGATAACTGCCCTGACTAACATGCTGAATGAGTTCATGTCCAAAATAATTCAAAATTCAATGCCCTTAAATTAGCTTTATGGAACGCTAATGGGCTGTCACAACGAAAGGACGAACTTAGCGTTTTCCTAAGTACTCACGACATCGATGTTATGTTATTAACAGAAACACACTTTACAGAGAGAAGCCACATTAATATTAGATCTTATAGCTTCTATTCTACTACACATCCAGATAATACAGCGCATGGAGGCTCCGCTATACTTATTAAAAGCAAGATAAAACATTATCAGATGAATTCTTTTCGAGAAATTCCTATGCAAGCAACAAGTGTTGTAATAGAAGAATGGACGGGCCCTATCATTGTATCCGCTGTATACTGCCCCCCAAAACATAATATCAAAGAGCCGTATTATACAAACTTTTTCAAAACACTAGGAACTCGATTTATAGCCGGGGGAGACTACAATGCCAAACATACTCAGTGGGGCTCAAGAGTTACTCTGACGAAAGGTCGGCAACTGCTCCAGACGATTGATCGCCTAGGACTCATAACTATTTCTTCTGGTCATCCAACACATTGGCCTGTCGACAAAAATAAGATACCAGACCTGCTAGACTTTTGTATTGCCAAGGGAGTCAATAAACATTATATTACATGTACTCCAAGCCTAGAACTGTCCTCTGATCACACGCCTGTGCTAGTGACACTTGCAACAAAAATAATGACTAAACAAGAACCTTGTATGATACATAACAAAAAAACTAACTGGATTTTATTCCGCGAATTAGTCAGTGAAAACCTTAGTACAAATATACGTCTTAAAACAAACGAAGAGGTTTTAACAGCAGTAGAGCACTTTAACTACACAACTCAAAATGCAGCCTGGGAAGCAACGCCTCTAATCAAAAGTACGGAACAAGCGCTAAGATTCCCTTCGTATATTTTGGAAAAAGTTCGAAAGAAACGAAATATCCGCAAGTTGTGGCAGAAAACAAGATGCCCGCGCCTTAAAACTCGCCTTAATTATGCGGAGAAAGAACTTAAAAGTCTCTTAGCTTTTGAACGAAACTCTAATGTTCAGCATTATCTGCAGCATCTTGACTCAACTGCCGCCTCAAACTATTCCCTGTGGAAAGCAACAAAAAAGCTGAAGCGCCCAACAGAAATGGTCCCGCCCCTGCGGAAAATAAATGGTAACTGGGCTAGAAGCGATAGGGAGAAAGCCACTAGAACACCTAGCGAAAGTTTTCAAGCCGCATCCATATGAAGGTACCCAAGATCATGCAAACGAAGTTCAGAATATCCTACTTACTCCCTGTTCAAAGCCCCAGAACTACGCCGAAATAAAGAAAGTTACAAAATGCGAAATCAAAGCAGCGATAAACAATATCAACTGTAAAAAGGCTCCGGGCTACGATATGATCTCAGGTCGTGTCTTAAAAGAGATTCCAGAACAGGGCATCTCATACCTTATACAGTTGTATAATGCAATGCTCAGGTTAGCCTATGTTCCCCCACAATGGAAAGTGGCTCAAGTGAAAATGATCTTAAAACCCGGGAAGACTCCACAAGATCCCAAATCGTACAGGCCAATCAGCTTACTCCCAATAGCTTCCAAATTGTTTGAGACCCTGCTCTTGGCTAGATTAATGCCGATAATCAAAGAAAAACGCTTGATCCCTGATCACCAATTTGGATTTAGGCACAAGCATGGAACTATTGACCAAGTGCATAGGCTGGTTGACAAAATCCACCAATTATTCGAAAGAAAAGAATACTGCTCTGCTGCCTTTTTGGATATTTCTCAGGCTTTTGACCGTGTATGGCATGATGGCCTCTTATGCAAACTGAAGCAAAACCTGCCTGCAAAATTTTACTATCTCTTACAATCGTACCTAAACGAACGCCACTTTCTTGTCAAATGTGGCGAGGATGTTACATGCCTATATCCAATTCACGCGGGAGTCCCACAAGGAAGTGTATTAGGCCCTATTTTGTACCTTCTTCACACTGCTGACCTTCCTACCAATGACAAATCTACCACAGGTACATTTGCCGATGACACAGCAATACTGGCCAGTCATTATGATCCCACTACAGCATCGACTATATTGATAGCCTGAAGGATATCTCAATATGGCTGAAAAACTGGAGAATTAAGGCTAATGAATCCAAGTCAGTCCAAGTAACATTCACAATGAGACGTGAAACCTGTCCCCCTGTCACTCTTAATGGTCAACATATTCCACAAGATAACCACGTTAAGTACTTGGGCTTATACCTTGATAGACGACTCACATGGTGCAAACATATATTCACCAAGAGGAAACAGCTTGGCCTCCAGTTTCGCAACATGTACTGGATGCTTAATAAAAAGTCACAACTGACACTCCATAACAAAGTTCTTCTTTATAAGGCTATCCTAAAACCCATCTGGACATATGGAATACAACTATGGGGCACTGCTTCCCACTCTAATATCGAGATCATCCAGAGGTTCCAGTCTAAAATCCTGAGGACAATCACTGGTGCCCCCTGGTACATCACAAATGAGATACTTCATAATGACCTCAACATTATCACCGTAAAGGATGAAATTGTTCAAAGTACTGACAGATACAAGAAGAGACTAATGGATCACCCCAATGCCCTAGCACTTAATCTAATGGCTGAAAAGAAGGAACCTCGCCGGCTAAAAAAGAAGATACCACAAGACAACGCTACTAGAGATTTAACGTAGAACTCTAGTTAGCTAGTGGGATGCGTCAATGGACGTATGCCGAGCAAGACTCAACTCAATACCAAACATTTTACTGAATGTCCTCAAAGGGTGACAGATCGTAAAAAAACCGGAGCTAAAAAAAAAAAAAATACACTAGTCTAATCCTATACCAGGATTGACTAGGCCAAATTTAGTCAATTTGGTAATAAACCTGGTACAATGCGTACCGTTTATGTAAACCACAATGAGATTACCAGAATGAGAATTTTGTCAATGTGACAAGAAATCTGGTCATTTGGTTATTTGCGAAATGGCTCATGGTCGTTTGCGCATCTGGTTATTTGCGAAATAGCTCATGATCGTTTGCGCATTTGGTTATTTGCGAAATGGTTCATGGTCATCTGCGCATCTGGTTATTGCGAAATGCAGTGGACAATGGACTTCGTCCGCGTGGACAACTTAACATCACAAATTATTATGTATTTCCCGTAGGAATGGGATGTTTTATATCCTATGTATAGGATCAGACTTCATTCAATGAGGGGGGGGGGGGGGGGTTATGACCCTCTTGACCCCCCAGGAACGCACCTATGTATGAAAATATTTAATACTAGCTGTTGCCCGCGACTTCGTCCGCGTGGACAACTTAACATCACAAATTATTATGTATTTCCCGTAGGAATGGGATGTTTTATATCCTATGTATAGGATCAGACTTCATTCAATGAGGGGGATGGGGGGGGGGGGGGGGGTTATAACCTCTTGACCCCCCAGGAACGCACCTATGTATGAAAATATTTAATACTAGCTGTTGACCGCAATTTCGTCCGCGTGGACAACTTAACATCACAAATTATTATGTATTTCCCGTAGGAATGGGATGTTTTTTCGTGATAAAAACTATTCTATGTCTTGTTCCAGGACTTAACCTATATGTGTGCCAAGTTTCATCACGATCCGTCCAGTGGTTGAAGCGTGAAAGAGTAACAAACATCCATCCATACTTACAAACTTTCGGGTTTATAATATTAGTAGGAAGGATAACTCACCCCTAGCGATGAGTAAACATCGCATGTCTAATACTAAGCCTGTATCGGTTCCCACGTTTGTCTTACGAAAGCACTTCAACTAGTTACATGAAACGATATCCTAACTTATTTAAAAGTACAGTTACGATGAAAAAGGCTTTGGAAACGATCTAGGTCGTTAATGACATGAACATAACTTTATTCATTTCAAAATGATACATTATTTATGAAGCCCTGACTCCCAAACTAGGTAAACTGTATTTCAGGAGGCAGTGTCTTCCCCATAACGACTAAGTTGAAGTAATACTAACATAATTATAGTAGAGCAGAGAGTTACTAATTTGAAAAATTAACATCTAAAAATATAAATTTTTAACTTAATACAAACCATAAACAGAGGAAAAGGGGTGTGATGTGTGTGTGTATGTGAGTGTGTGGATGTGTGTGTGTGTGTGTGTGTGGATGTGTGTGTGTTTTAAGTGAGATGTACCAGGAAGTTTTCCACGGACAATGAGCATGAGCTGATTACGAAAATAGGTAAGTACTTAGTTTTATTAAATAAGGCCTGAATGACATGGGCATAGGGTAGTCATCATCAGCATACATACGTCCACTGCTGGACATAGGCCTCCCCAATAGAAGTCTTCCATGAATGGCTTTCCATTGCGGGGTTTTCCATAGACACCACGCTTGGCAGGCGGATTGGTGATGGCAATAATGATCTTAATATATACAGGGGAACGCTGCTGCCCATCCCTGGTGCTATCCCTTAGTCGCCTTGACACCCACGGGAATATATGGGGTGGCCCTATTCTGAGCCGGGAACCACACTATTCCTATTATATCATAGGAATCCTATTATAGTGATATAATGGGAACAAAAATGAGCTAGATAGATTTGGTTCTTGAGTGGAGAGCTCGACTGGGCAAGCGTAGGACGTCCCGACGTAGGACGACGTGTGGGACGCCCCCTGGCTAGATGGAGCGACGATCTACGTAAGGCGGCTGGCAGTGACTGGATGAGAAGAACCGAGGATCGGGTTCAGTGGCGCGCCTTGGGAGAGGCAGTGGACTGTTTCAGGCTGATGATAAATGATGAAAGATAAGGTACAGGTGAACTACACCTCATACCGTGAAGCAAAATAATTTTTCGTAGCTCATAGTTCCACCACAAAGTTTTTCCTTCAGAATTGACACTAATTGGTTATTAAATTAGATAACAGATGACTTTAATGTGCATCTGTTATCTAATTTAATAACCAATTAGTGTCAATCATGAAGGTAAAAACTTTGAGGTGAAACTATGAGCTACGAAAAATTATTTTGCTTAAAAGTTATAGGAGTATGTTGATGGCAGCCCTTAGTCTTCCATAGTACTTAGTAAGCCTTAGCTTATTACGGCATGGCCACCTAATACCTCTAAAACCACAATTCATAGCGAGCTACTGATTTATTCGATTGGTCACGTGAATTAGTCGAATCTAGTCGCAAGAAACCAGATTTTTCGGCCATCCGTTTTAAAGTTACAGGGCATTGAAAATTCGCATACAAAACCAAACCTTATTCTAGCTCACCTTGGTATCTCCGAAATCACAGAACATAGTGCCAGAATAAGGCATCTATAGCTATAATAAAATTGTAACTGGTCTGTGTCTGTACATGGGCGATATTCTAGAAAAATGTGTATGAGGGATCTTCTTTATAGGGCCAATAGAAGCCAGATGATTTTAATGTGCATCTGTTATCTAATATAATAACCAATTAGTGTCAATCATGAAAGTAAAAACTTTGAGGTGAAACTATGAGCTACGAAAAAATATTTTGCTTCACGGTATGAGGTATATCTCATTTTTATCACTTGCTCGCGAGCTACTTTGGTTATTTCGTTCAAGTATCCATCTCTAGTTACTGTAACTGGTCTGTGTCTGTACATGGGCGATATTCTAGAAAAATTTGTATGAGGGATCTTCTTTATAGGGCCAATAGAAGCCAAATTAATTGTTTTTGGATTTTTTGTCTGTCTGTCTGTGTGTTTGTTACCTCATCACGCAAAAACTACTGAATTAAAGATGCAGTTTTCACAGTTGTCTTGCTGGAGATCAACTTTAAATCTGGTGCATGTTTCATCTTGATTAGAACCTGAGATATTAATAAAGTAATTTTTTCTAGAAGCCATTATATGGAATATAAAGCGGATTCTGTAGTCCACGCGAGTGGACCCGCGGGCATAATTAGTACATTATAAAATAGATAAGCAAGAAGTGGATTTTCCACGCGACTGTATGAAAGTCAACATGAAAACTTAGAATCACGTCCAATAATAACTGGGCTGTGTTTTGTCTAAGCATTGTTTGCTGTTCTGTACTCAATAATTCACAAATCAAACCCCTAACTACCAATTTGATTGTTTGCTTGACCGCCATTTTGAATATTGCATTTCAGAAAAGCGCGCGCGTTTGTCTTTAGTATTTTTCAAGCAATGGTAATCATGGCGTCAGCTCATTAAGTTATGATTGAGAAATTGCGTATATTATTTTATGTTTTTCTCACTCTGTTCATTCCGTATTTGCTACAGGAGTACATTTCAGCTATTTTGCTTAGTAAAATAGGTAGTAGTGGCAGTAGAAGATGCAATAAATTTTAGTAGAAATGGATTTGTACCATTTATTTCTTCTAATTTTTTTTATAAATTTGGGTTGTGTTGTTTCTGAGTTGAGTTTGAGATTCGGTGAGTTGGATTGAAGAAATTATTTATTCGTCGCTCGTTATATTAGAGTTCTGCTCAAAACGGAACGGAAACACTATGTCCGTCTCAATTATCTACGAATACAGTTTCTTTTATCTCTAAAATCGACGTTATGGTTCTTTAAAACAAATTGCTCTATCTCTTATAGTATTTCAATTCCCCATACTGACCCTGTCTTGATACCTATATATTTTATAACGTCGATCGTTACGACTAGCTACTAACAAGCGAACGACTACGTCGCTAATCGTTGGTGCTAAAACTATTGGCTGTTGGCCTGTAGACTTTTAAACTTCAACTTTAACTACAATTCTAAATGGCCTTCGCTCCAGTGTTCATCACAGAAGTTCACGAACCAGACCTGGCACAGCAGATCGGTCGGGCACTCAAGGTAGTCGAAGAGCTTCGACCAGAGTTACGACTAAGTGACTCAATCGTCCAACTCGACAGAGAGAACGAGGAGGAGAGCTCCAGAAAACGTATGTAATGTTCTGGATGTATTAGAGAAGTATCCGGTGCGAAGGACCGGTGGTCCTACGAATTTTATGCAACCTAGCGTAGCTCGTAGGTACTCTGACTAATCTAACCTAAACTAAATAACAGAGTCTAGAGACTAGAATTTTTATGCATAAAGGGTGCCACAAATAGGGTAACAAATAAGAATTTTAGAAAACTAAAAAAAAAATAACAAGGTTTTTGGTCCTTCGAGCCGGATAGTTGAAGCCCATAAGATCTTAGGGGGGGCAGGAAGACCTGGCGACACTTCGAAACCCTGTTCACTAATGGTGCCACAAGGCGATGGTGGACTTCACATACGCCTTAGAATTTCTTCTTTGGCATATGCAGGTTTCCTTCGACGTTTTCCTTCACCGAAAAGCCTGTGGTATAAATAAACCGTACTTAAGTTTCGTAAAACTCTTTGGTACGGACGGCGTTTGAAGCCACGACCTCATGAACGTGAGACAAGTGCGCAATCAACTACCACGGCTTAGTTGAAGCCTCCACCTTTGTCCACTTAATCCCAAAAATAACGTTTATTTGCGTTTTCAAGGACTAGAGAAAATTCGTCTCTTCTATTCTATCGTTCTTCCATTCCAGTATGCTCATCCCTGACCAAAGGCGCTTCCATGATCATCGACCTGTCCTGGTCTCCATGGGATGTGGCGGACCAGCTTTCGTCAGACTCTGGCCTGCCACTGGTCAGGACGCTACTCGGCTCGCAGCAAATATTAAGAGCGTTGGACGAATACTTGGAGACAAGGAACGCTACCGACGCTGCGCTGTTATTGGAGAGTGAAAGTGGTATGTAGTATCCTGATTTGATCTAATATGTGAATATGGTGTCCCTCAGGGATCTATACTAGGCCCTTTCTTATTTTTAGTGTATGTTAATGACATGCCTATTAGCATAGCCGAAAACTTTCATGTCACTGTGTTTGTTGATGACACTTCAATCATTTTTAAGCATAAAATTTGGCGGAACTCATCAAAATTGCAAAGTTTTCCATGGAAAGTCTTAGTGACTTCGTCTTCGTTTTTCGTCCAATAATGGATTTATTTACTAATATGAAATAAATGATAAATATTATTATTAATAATCTAAACAACTGAAATGTATTTTTTATCGAGTTTTCGGGTAATCGTCATTTTTGAATTGAAAATGAATCCATTTCCATACGTTTTTTAATAGCGACAAATAAACTGATTATCGAGTCACGTGGTTTCTAGATCAATTGCACAGTGAAAAGAAGTTATAAGTGGTGCGCTGCGGCGATGTTGTTCGCCACACATCATGCCAAGTGGTATCACGGGGCGAAAAGTGAACGAAGGAAAGTCGCTTTGCGCCGTTGGATCGCGCAAAGTGGCGATGCATTGTCTCTGCCTACCCCTTGGGACCAGGGCGTAAGCATTAGTATGTATGTATGTATGTCAGACTGGGAATTATACTTCTGTACTAAATACTACATGAATAGACATAGAATAGAATATATTGGATAAAGAATTGTACTCTGTCAAAGAATTTATGGACATACAATTTTCAATTTAAACTGCGACGTAGTTTATGAAAAATGATTTTATTTGTATTTTTATATACACTGTTATTATTATGTACATTAAGTTATGATATTGTTATAAATCTCATACACGAGTTGTGTAGAATTGACATTTTGTACACTATATTTTTATTATTTTAGACATTTTGTATACTATTTTTTATTATTTTTTGACGATCACATTAACTCTGACCTTTTACGTAAGTTAATCTATGTATTAAAATTTGTAATGTGAAATAAAGAAATCTAATCTAATCTAATCTATAATATTCATTTATTAGCTGTAACAAAACACATACAGTGCAACATTACACATAAACAAAAATAATATACAACTAAGAGTCGGGTGCACACGCCGGGATCACGTCACACGGCTTGTCGGACGATAATTTAATGTTACATTCGCTTGCACGAGGAGCAGAAACAACGCGAGGAACTTACCCGACAAACCGGGAGTAGAACCAAGGCGTGCGACCGACCTGTAGGGGAGAGGACAACAGTACAGTGTGGCGACACTGTAGTAGACACAGTATGTGTGCTGCAGCAGCAAACAGGCCCCAGCTCAGCATTTTGCTTTGCCTGTCACATCAGCTGCTAGACATAGGTCTTCTCTTATCCAAGTTAATTTTACAGATGTAGACAAAACCCTGTACGAACTCCTTGGCGAGTCCAACATTCGAGTCTGGGTGCACGCTGGTCTGACCAGAGACTCCGCCAGGGCGCTGAAGAGCATGAGACCGGAGCCCAGCTTCTACGCCATCGTTGGGGGCAGTGGGTTTGTCCTGGATACTTATAGACGGGTAAGTTTGTGGGCTGCTTCAGGGATTCAAGTTGACATTACGTCCACTCAGATGCACTTTTATTTTTTAATGCATTCAAATGGACTTTTAGGACGTATTCAATGGATTTTATTGGACTTCTTCATCCTCTGGTATCCAGTCATTATTTTGTTGTTGATGGGTTAGCGCTTGATCTCAATCTCACCTGATGGTAAGTGATGATGAGGCCTAAGGTGGAGCGCGCTTACCCAGAAGATGCCTATTCACTCTTCCTTTAAAAGGATCCAAATTGCACTTGTCCGGAAATACCCAAGCTGACAGGGAGTTCTATTCCTTAGCAGTTCGCATTATGATAGAGGAAGCAAAACGCTTCGTGCGAGAGCGTGGTATGTCTACTACATAAGGATGAAGTCCCTCACCACGCCTGGTAGTCCGGTGATGGAAGAATATTAATATTATCTACTTCTTAACTATCCTAAAAAGATATCTTGCTTGATCTTACCGGCGGCGGACATAACTTAGTTTTACATTAGTGTAGCATCTGAAGTAGTATATATACCTATGTCGCACGTCGCAATATGCAGATCATGATGCGCGTTAGGATAAGTTTGTTAGGTTAAGTTTTGTTTAGGTACCTAGTAATATATATCTTTGCCTAAACCTCAGTAATTTAACATACTTATCTTCATTTTTCTCTCACAGGCAGTGAAAGAGAAGCTGGTACGTCGCGACTACCGCTGGAACCTCCTCCTAACAGACTATTCAACGCCGACCGTGGACCTCTCACAGCTGGTCCTTCCAACCATACTGCTGCATGCAGACCAGACAGAATGCTGTAAGATTATAGGACAGAGGGAGGCATGTAACTGCCCTTCGGATTTGCAGGTGATATAAAATTTGCCGTGTGGTTTCCGGTAGAGTAGAATAGGAGCACTCCAACTCTTCCCGTGGATGTCGTACAAGGCGACTAAGGGAATACATTATATAACACCAATCAGGCCTCCCCAACCCGTCTGGCCAGCGCGGGGAGTGTAGGCCAAATCCTCCGTCTGTCTCCGGCAGACGAGAGAGGGCTGTGCTCCTGCAGTGGAGACCAAAATAACCTGATGATGATGTACTTGCAACGGAAATATGGCATGGAAATTAACATTAAATATTGAATATTTATTAGAAGGTTACTTAATAATTGACGACCTCCGTGGCGGAACGGGGTAGCTCTCGGACTGCCACGCCGGAGGTTGCTGGTTCCAGTACCGCTAGGGGCAAATGTTCGTATGATGAATATGAATGTTTGTACCCAAGTGTTGGATGTTTATATATTTATTTAAGTTTGTCTATCCGTTATCTAGTAACCATACCACAGGCTCTGCCTAGTTTGGGACTGGATAATTGGTGTGAATGTCTGAAATATTTATTAATTTCTCGCTATTCATTGCAACTGATTTTTGTTTTCATCTTTGTTGATAAAGGTGTTGTAAATATTTAGGGGGTTAAGTTAATGCCTTTAAATAAAACGACTACGCTTTGGCTTCGAATGATCATAGACTAGACTTGATAACGATTTCTACCTTCCAGAGAAAACAATACATACTCAACGCTCTCCTTCTGTACATAACTGACACTTACTCCAAGCTGGAGAGGGACCTTCCAGCTCTGGTGTCTAGAGTAGACTGCGACGTACCCTCTGGAGACATGAACGGTACCAGCGAGAGGCTCTACAGACAGTTCGCTGATGATGCTGATGCTACAAATGATACACTCTTCTTCTGGGATGCTGACAGGTATCTTGAACTGAAAGCACAACATAGTTGAATATTTTTTTAGATGATCTGCGGCGAAATCCATATAAATCCGTGTTCACGAGCTGATCCCTGCGGTCGCCGCTCGGCAACTCAGTTTACTTGAGAGGTCCTCCAAACATAAAAAAAAGATACCGACGAATTGAGAACCTCCTCCTTTTTTTCAAGTCGGTTAAAAATAGATGCACACGCTGTCAAAATGTCGGCGCCAGACGTAGACGTTCAAGAGAATATATTTTATTTTATTTATTTCCACAAAATCCACAGCACTTAAAAAAACAATATTAAGAAACTTGATGACAACGTTTTAGAGTAGATTAGGACCATTCCAACTCTTCCCGTGGATATCGTACAAGGCGACTAAGGGAATACATTATAAAACATCAATCAGGCCTCCCCGACCCGTCTGGCCAGCGCTGGGAGTGTAGGCCAAATCCTCCGTCTGTCTCCGGCAGATGAGAGAGGGTTGTGCTCCTGCAGTGGAGACAGAGTACTATCCCTATGCCACATCGAAATTAATATTATCGAAAGCCGTTTCACCAAAGATGAAGAGACAGCCGATTTATCTTGTGACTGAGGAAACTGACCCTTATTGTTAGAAGATAATGCACGTAAAGTTTTTTTACTGGTTCCTTCAAACCCACAGATCCGGCCTTTTCCTCCGCTCTCGCTTCGTCCTCTCCATCTACAAACCTGACGAGGGTCTGCAGACAGTCGCGAGCTGGTCTGCGGATGAGGAGTACAAGCTTCTGCCAGGAGTTACCTTGGAGCCCCTAAGGATGTTCTTTAGGATTGGCACTTCGTCTGTAAGGGATCTAGGTTTACTATATTTATTACAAACTAGCTGTGCCCGCGGCTCCGCTCGCGTGAACTACAGAATCGCTCCAATTACCACTCCCGCTTCAGCTCCCGCTCCGGTCCCGCTCCCGCTCCAGTCCCGCTCCCGCTCCGGTCACGCTACCGGTCCCGATCTCGCTCCCGCTTCCGCTTCCGCTCCCGCTACCGCACACACTCCCCTTTTCCCACGCCCACGCCCACTCCCATTCCAATTCCCACTCGCAGCTCCAAATGTAATCCAAACTCATCGCAATCTGAATAGTACGGAAATACTATTATTTGCAATATATTGCATACTAACCTTACCTACTAATGTATTTGAAAACTAAAAATGTCTATAACTTTTCATTGAGTTAGCCGATTGCAATGAAATAAAGACTAAATGTTAAGTTAAACTAAGCCCCATGTTTTTGGTGAAAAGTCCATCAAATCCGTTCAGTAGTTTTTAAGTGATGCGTGCACAAAATCACAGACAAACAGACAAAAATTCCAAAAATGATTGAAATGTGTTCTTTTTCTTATCCTTAGACCCCTCAATTTTCTTTTGCAAAATCTTTAATGTACAGACACGCCATGTTTACGATTTTATTTATAAGATAGCTGTTCTCGCGACTCCGCTCGCGAGGACTGCACAATTATTCACCCTACTCTTAATCCGACTCCAATGCCCGCTCCCACTTCCAATCCCACCTCCATTCCCACGCCCACGCCCACTACAGCTTCAAATGTCGTAACCTAACTCATCGCAATCCGAATTGTACCGAACATTATAATTATACTTCTTTGTTCTACTAATGTATTTGAAAACTAAAAATTCCGATAACTTTTGATTGAATAAGCCGATTGCGATGAAATAAAGACTAAATGTTAGTCCGAGTTAAGCCCTATGTTCATGTGAAAAGTTCATCAAAATTCTCAATTATCCAGAATTCATTAATGTTGATCCCTTAATTTGTCAGGCTGTGCCATGGACTCTCCCCAAATTAGATCCAGACACTGGAGAGCCGATGTTCAACGAAGACGGACAGCCGATATACGAAGGATACTGCATCGATCTCATTGACAAGCTAGCCGAGGTAGGTTCGCTGATATCGAGGCTTTACTCTATAAAGAATAATTATATACTTTTTCTTAAAGAAAATATGTAAGTAGGTACTGCATGCATTAATGTTACGGTAGAGTGGAATAGGACCACTCCAACTCTTCCCGTGGGTGTCGTACAAGGCGACTGAGGGAATACATTATAAAACATCAATCAGGCCTCCCCAACCCGTCTGGCCAGCGCGGGGAGTGTAGGCCAAATCCTCCGTCTGTCTCCGGCCCCCCGACCCCAACCCCCCGACGTGACCACTCTGGTCATAGTTTTATTGCTACACTCCCATTTGCTAGAGGGGAAGTGGGAACTCTCTTCCTACTTTGACTCTTTACTTCTTTAATTAAATTTGTCTGGGGCCCAAGGTAGCGTAAATTCATGACCTGGGACTCGCCCTACCTTCACTGGTAGGTGTCTTTGCAGTTACCTCCGTTGATCCTCGCTTAGAGGAGTTGCGGGGGGAGAATGGTGAGGAGGCGGGAATGTCTCCGGCAGATGAGAGAGGGTCGTGCTCCTGCAGTGGAGACAAAAATAACCTGATGATGATGATGTCATACTAAGCAGTATACTAGTTGGACTTTCTTTGTCCAATCTTTCCGATCGTAGAACTAAGAGAATGGCTGGTTGGACTAACCCGACTCGGACGCTCGCTGTGTTGTCGCACTGGTATCGTAATATTATTGCTGTAATTACGTATTTTCTTTAACACCTCATGGTCAGGGCGATAGCGAGAGAAACCACCGAAAGCGAGCCCACACGGAGTTCCACAGTGTGCCTGTGAATTGCTTATCCATCATCATCATCATCAGGTTATTTATGTCTCCACTGCAGGAGCACAACCCTCTCTCATCTGCCGGAGACAGACGGAGGATTTGGCCTACACTCCCCACGCTGGCCAGACCGGTTGGGGAGGCCTGATTGATGTTTTATAATGTATTCCCTTAGTCGCCTTGTACGACATCCACGGGAAGAGTTGGAGTGGTCCTATTACCGGAAACCACACGGCAATTGCTTATCCACTTATCTATATATCTAATTATGTCAGTTCATTTCAGTCCATGGAGTTTGATTACGAGATAGTGACTCCTAAATCTGGAGGGTTCGGGAGAAAATTAGCGAATGGAACCTGGGATGGAGTTGTTGGAGATCTAATGAGAGGGGTAAGTCAGTTCCTTTTGTGATAAACGTACGTAAATAACCTGATGGTAAGCGATTACTAGTCGCTACCTATGTCAGGGAAAACTTGGGACGATTATGAGGCTGAATGTCACGCATACTCCACCCGGCACGCGAAAAGGCTTCGCCCCATCACCCACACCCTAGTGAAGTGCGCGAAAACGATACGAGTAATGGGTCCCGCGGTGTACAACCGGCTTCCCACTGAGGTCACCAGCTCTCCGAGCCTACCTATTTTCAAAAAGAGACTGTGCGCCTGGCTTGTCGAGCAGGCATTTTATCGCTTTGAGGAGTTCTTTCAGAACTCATTAACTTGATTTATTTAATTTGCCTGTCTTTAATTTGATTTTATTTAATTTGTGTAAAATTTTTATTTGACCTGTAACGGAAGTTATCAATAAAGTATGTCTGTGTCTATGCCTTCGTCCATTAAACCTGCAGCGTTTCGACCACCGCTACTTGTAACAGTGCAAACGTCACAACTGCGTCGGCACCCTGATAACTATCTTAGAATGCACCTATATATAAAAGATCTCCACCTCTGCAGCTGCCGAAGACAGTCGCTGCGTTATCCCTTTGAACACCAGACTGAGTGCAAGAAGTTTGCAACGAATATTGGCAAGCTTTTGAAGGAAAAGACCGGCGAACGTGACGCCAGTTCCCTTTTTTATAAGTGCCACTTATACCGGCGAACGTCACGCCAGTTCCCTTTTTTATAAGTGCTACTTATAAAATAGGGTACTGGCGTGACGTTCACCGATCTTTTCCTTCAAAAGCTTGCCAATATTCGTTGCAAACTTCTTGCACTCAGCCTGGAGTTCAAAGGGATAACGCAGCGACCGTCCTCGGAAGGAAAAGACCGGCGAACGTCACGCCAGTTCCCTTTTTTATAAGCGGCACTTATAAAAAAGGGAACTGGCGTGACGTTCGCCGGCATTTTCCTTCAAAAGCTGGCCAATATTCGTTGCAAACTTCTTGCACTCCGAAGTCTAAGCGCCAAGTGTCTCGCCGCAAAAGGAAAGGACAAGCGGGGAGGAGTATGTATCTGGCAGACCTGGATGACATAGCCCGGTGTCGACGCACGTGGCTACGTTCCACGCTCTCGCACGAAGCATTTTGCTTCCTCTTTCATAATGCGAACTGCTAAGTCAACTTCGGTATTTCCGGACAAGTACAACTTGGATCTTTATAAAGGGAGAGTGAACAGGCATCTTCTGGGTAAGCACAGCTCCACCTTAGGCCTCATCGTCACTTACGATCAGGTGAGATTGAGGTCAAGCGTAAACCCATCAGCGGAAAATCAGTGCTCTGCCCTCACAGGCAAAACAATATGCTGAGCTGGGGCCTGTTTGCTGCTGCAGCACACATACTGTGTCTACTACAGTGTCGCCACACTGTACTGTTGTCCCCTCCCCTACAGGTCGGTCGCACGCCTTGGTTCTACTCCCGGTTTGTCGGGTAAGTTCCTCGCGTTGTTTCTGCTCCTCGTGCAAGCGAGTGTAATATTAAATTATCGTCCGACAAGCCGTGTGACGTGATCCCGGCGTGTGCACCCGACTCTTAGTTGTATATTATTTTTGTTTATGTGTGATGTTGCACTGTATGTGTTTTGTTGCAGCCAATAAATGAATATTCTACTCTATTCTATTCTTTTCTATTCTATTCTGTTCTGTTCTGTCCTGTTCTGTTCTGTTCTATTCTATTCTATTCTATTCACTGCCATATACAGGAACCAAAAAAAACGGCCACATGAGAAAGGCCCATGTCCAGTAGATGTGAAGAAATACTTCACATTTCTAAATGTTCCAGGAGACCGACCTGGCCATAGCAGCTTTAACTATGACAGCGGAGAGGGAAGAAGTCATTGATTTTGTTGCGCCGTATTTTGAGCAAACTGGAATATCTATTGGTAAGGTTCTAATGTCGCTCTTACTGCCTTGTCTCACACCCTGTAAAAATAAATAATATGTCAGACATTCACACCAATTATCAAGTCCCAAATTAGGCGGAGCCTGTTATGGCTACTAGATAACGGATAAACATACTTAAATAAATATATAAACATCCTTGACTTGGGTACAAACATTCATACTTATTCATCATACGAACATTTGCCCCTAGCGGGATTCGAACCCACAACCTCCGGCGTGGCAGGCCGAGAGCTACCCGTTCCGCCACGGAGGCCGTAAGCTTGGCTGGAAGAGATCTCTTTTAAAGATAAGCTTACCTTTGTACACACCATGTATTACTCCATTTAGTTTTAAGATGTGCAATAAAGAATAAATGGAAGATGCCGCTTTCAATTTGTAGGGCAAATCATGTAGTACTTTCTACTTTTTTCTTAGAAATACTTTCGATCGGGCGCGGATGGGGGGGAGGGGAGGGGGGGGGGGGGGGGGGGCAATGGGTGTCCCCCCCCCCCCCATTTCACGACACAGAAGCATTTTCTTTAGTTGTTTAGGAAGAATGTTCTGGGAGATGCCAAAAATTACGCATAATATTTGGCTGAGTTCACTCTAAATTTACCTCGATTGTCATTCAGCCTTGAGCGTCCACTGATGGACATAGGCCTTCCCTAATGAAAGCTAACACATCCGGTCCTTCGCCCTCGGCATCCAGCCGCTTCCGGCCACTCACTTCAGGTCGTCGGTCCGGTCGGCGGGGCGTCTCACCCAGTCCGCGGTCTCGACTCTAGACCTCGTCTGCCCCAACATCCGTCGGTTCTGCGACAGATGTGGCCCGCCCACTGCCACTTCAGGTTGCTAATCCATTCGGCTATGTCGGTCACCTTCGTTCTTCATGAAAGAAACCTTGAGCATAGCCCTCTCCACAGCTCGCTGAGAGACTTGAAACTTGTGGATCAGGCCCACCGTCAGTGTCCACGTCTCCGCGCCGCAGGTCATGACAGGCAGGACGCACTGATTAAAGGCTTTTGTCTTTAAATATTGTGTAATGTGGAAACCTCGATTGTCTTTCTTATATTGTGTACGTATGTATGTTTACGCTTTAGTTAAGATACAATACAATACACTTTATTGCACAAACAAATGCAGTTACACGTTATAAAAGTTACAAATAGTACAATTTAGCCGGTCTTATCGCTTTAAGCGATTTCTTCCAGACAACCTTTGGGTAGAAAATATTATGCCAGAGAAATTGTAGGTTGCGCTAATTAGGAAATTTAAATGATAAATAGGCACTTATATGACTATAATAAATAAAATAAAATAGCAAATAAGTTATAAGTATTAAGTTTTTATGGTTTTACACATATTACATATACATATACAACAAATAAATACATACAAATTACAAATTTGAAAGGCGCTCCTTCACTTGCTTCTTGAACACGTCAAGGGACTTCGCCTGTCTGACAGAAGCAGGTAAGGAATTCCATAGACGAAGATGTGTTTTTAATAATAATAATAAAAGTTTTTATTTCGGAAAGCAATGATCCATAAATTGGTAGTATACAACTTAAAACTATGTTAATGCCAAACTTTAAAAATGCCAATATTAGTCATATGGGTGTGCGCACGTGCAAGTGGCCACACCTCCTGATATACGGACAGTCGAGCCTGCTCGCGGCCAGGTGCAGTATGCTGTTGGGGCTTGCGCTGCGTCGCGTAGCAGCAGTCCACGCGCGCGTCTGCGAACATCCCTGATGCGCTACAGTAGCGCGGCAGCCCCATCAGCACCCGGAACACATTATTATACTGGACGCGGAGGGCTCCGTACGATTTTTGAGTATAATTTGCCATACGCTATACGTGTAAAAAGATGTGCAATACGCTCTAAATAATGCAATTTAAACTTGTTTGGAGCAGCGTGCAATCCTGCGGGCTATCATGTTCCCTCTTACCGATAGAGCCCTCCGCCTTTTTGATCGACAGTAATCCGCAAGCCGACCCGCAAAACATCCCTGTTCAAGTTCATGACAGTGCTGAGAACAGAGGTCTGGCTCAGCATTGTGGCTGCGCTGATCCTGACGGGATTCATGATATGGCTGCTCGATAAATACTCTCCTTACTCCGCCAGGAACAACCCCGAGGCATACCCTTACCCATGCAGGTTAGAACTGGTGATATTTTACATTTTAACACACAAAAATTACTCGCAAAATATTTCTCTCTCATTCCACACCCCCGACCATAGAAATACTATCAAGATAGAATGGTGAAGTAGGCTCGAAACGCGTGCCTCAATATATTGCGCGTTACAGAGTGCACATTACACGTTACACGTTCAGTACACTGAGGAGCACGTATCGCGGAGGCGGCCGGTTTCTGCCTAGTTAACATGATATCTGCTGTCGATGGTTTTTTTTTTGTTCCGCACTTTTTTATCCTCTGACATGTTGGTCAGAGACATTTATTATGCGGTGTTTGCTCTTTATAGTAGAATTCTCGAGCTTGTACAGCATTGGAATAAACAGGAATTGAGACTATGGGGAAAGGGTTATTATAACAAGTTTTTTTTTTATATATAATTTTTTTTTTTCTTCTCTTTGTGTATTTCATTTTTTGTTTTTTTTTGTATTAAATATTTTTTTTTTGATTAATTTTTTTTTCTTTGTGTATTTCATATTTTATTATTATTATTATTTTTTTTTAAATAGAGCAAACAATACTTAAGTATTACCTATACTTTCTATACAAATGGTTGTAGTACTCGTAAAATATGAATTAAGTAGTTACAACATCAAATTACATTTGGATTTAAGTAGGTATACATACTAACTTAATCTAAATTTACACAGAACTCAGAAAGACAGAAATATTTCGCTAAGCTAATGAATAATTTATATATTAGGCTGTACGGTTAAAAGTTTTTGCTCGATGGGGGTTGAGGGGGAGGGGAGGGGGCAAGGAAAGTGTAGTATATCCTCTTTGCGTGTAGTGATTATGAATTTGTGTAGTGTATGTATCTTCATACTAGCTGTTGCCCGCGACTTCGTCCGCATGGACAACTTAACATCACAAATTATTATGTATTTCCTACTTACTTGATATTTTGGACAATTCACACAATATCTTTATAAATTGTAGCCTATGTGTTATTCTGATGTATAAGCTATATTATTGTAAAGTTTCATTAAAATCCATTCAGTTGTTTTTACGTTAAAGAGTAACAAACATCCATCCATACTAACAAACTTTCGCGTTTATAATATTAGTAGGATAGGATAGGATGATGCTATTTTGTACCGTCACAGTCAAGTAAATTAGGTGGTCTTTCAGGACGTCTTTGAGCCAGTTTTTTTTCGTATACTAACATTCGAAATCTACTTCTAATTTCAGAGAGTTCACCCTGAAGGAAAGCTTCTGGTTCGCCCTGACTTCCTTCACACCGCAAGGGGGAGGGGAGGCCCCAAAGGCTCTGTCTGGAAGGACGCTGGTAGCTGCTTACTGGCTGTTTGTGGTCCTCATGCTGGCCACTTTTACAGCCAACCTGGCTGCGTTTCTAACTGTGGAAAGAATGCAGGTAAAGTTGGAATTTTAAGTAGATCTTTAAATAGAAAGTTCTAAATACCTCAATAGTCTTTAAATAGAAAGAAATAGTTCTAAATAGCTCAATAGATGGCACTGACTGGTACAGCCGAACGATCTCTAGGTACTAACTAGATGGAGCGAACCAAACAATCGCTCTGTTCCACGCAACTGCGGCTCCAAGTGCAGTTACTATGTAGAACATTTAATTATTTACTAAATATTGACGCTATTTACCCGTAGCGTAAATGTTTAGTAAAATTAAATGTTGTGCACTCCAGGGTTAGTTGCATATTTATACTGATAATGGGCTCGATTCTGAAGGCATACATTTAAAATTTGACAGCGCTAAAATTGGTTTCGTCTTTATCTTCATAATACTGTGTGACAAGGATAGCAACAGTTTTAGTGCTGTCAAATTTTAACATTGTGCCTTCAGAATCGAGCCCAGTATCATAGTTGGACGGCAAATGCTTTTCAGAATGTGTTATAATGTTTTTTCTTCGAAGATATTATCCAAAATGGTTAAGGAGTAGTATCCCAGTTCTGGCACCCATTTTTTACCCCCCCATCCCCTCGGTGACCACCCGTAGTATATGCCAAGACTGTCGATACTTTGGCAACACTCCTCTTAGTTGTATTTTTTTTTTACGTTAGACACCAGTATCTTCGCTGGAACAACTGGCAAGACAGTCTAGGATCAACTACACAGTGGTCGAGGGGTCGACCATACACCAGTACTTCATCAACATGAAGTTTGCTGAAGACACTCTTTATAGGTAAGTTGGTGCATGATGTTCATTAATTTAATTTCTTTACTCCCTATTTTACATTATATTAACTTAATTCTATGTCTTCATTAATTTTTAATTTATTATATTTGTTTACATTATTATTTGACACTAGCTGTTGCCCGCGACTTCGTACGCGTGGAAAACTTAACACCACAAACTATTATGTATTTCCCGTAGGAATGGGATGTTTTTTCGGGATAAAAACTATCCTATGTCCTATTCCAGGACCTAAGCTATATGTGTGCGAAGTTTCATCTCGATCCGTCCAGTGGGTGTAGCGTGATTGAGTAACAAACATCCATCCATACTTACAAACTTTCGCGTTTATAATATTAGTAGGAAGGATTAAACGTGCGGCTCTGGACCGCCCCACGTACGCTCGTTGAGTTGAATGTTGATCCGGCTCATTAGTTAAATTAAATCATATATTTTTTCTGGTAACTCAGTATCACATCTAGAAATCATTTGTGAAACATAAAAGATAAGTTTTTCAAATTTTTTGATGAACTACATGCGATATTTCTCAAACGTATGTCACTAATCCCGGCGGGGAACGGCGGGTAGTGGAGGGGTGCGGCGGCCATGCGCCATTGACCGGTCATCGAACTCCGCGCGCGCGCTATGTATTGTCCATAAAGTTTCATGTTTCGCGGAAAACTTGGAAACGTCATAACTATTTAGTTTTTGACTTAATTGAAAAAAGAGCAAAATAATATTTTTTATTCTCATTACCGAGCAATGTTCTCAAAATATCCATAGACATTTTCTATCATGAATATATCTTTTAAATAAAACTCCGAATACTGGACTTTATTAGGCTATTCTTTTCCTCAGGGTTTGGAAAGAAATAACACTGAATGCCACATCAGACCAAGCCCAGTACAGAGTGTGGGACTACCCGATCAGGGAGCAGTATGGACATATACTACTAGCTATTAACGCTTCAGGTATCTTATCTTCTTAGGAGGCCAGGAAGACCTGGCGACACTTCGACCCTTCAGGGTCTTTTGTGCCCACAAACGGTGCCCCAAGCCGATTTGGTGGACTTCACACACGCCTCACAATTTCTTCTTTGACATATGCAGGTTTCCTCACGATGTTTTCCTTCACCGAAAAGCCTGTGGTTATTATAAATAAACCGTACTTAAGTTTGGTAAAACTCATTGGTATAGCGGGGTTTGTACCAGGACCTCATGAACGTGAGGCGAGTGCACAACCAACCGGCTACCACGGCTCTAAAGCTTCAGGCAAGTTTGTAATCAGTTATTTATTGATGGTGTTAACAGATGGCAAAAATAATCGCGTTTGTCATGGAACCATTCGAGCACAGCAAGTAGGAAATTAGAGACTAGCTGTGCCCGCGGCTAAGCTCCTATCAGATTTATATGTAATTGAATTTATTCTTACTATCTAGGGTCTCTCGTTATCAGATCTCGTAGATCGCGTTCTGAAGTTCATGTTAAAGACTCCGAACAAACTAGATCACTATGACATCTCTGTCAATATATTGTTGTCCATATGGCCTGTTGTAGTCTGAGATACTCGTTGTCCTGAAGTATGTATGGGGGGGGGGGGGGGAGGTGGAAGAAAGGGGAGGGGTGACGAAAGTCGTCATGGAAGTGTAGGGGGAAAGTAATTGAAAGGGATTGGGAGTCTGAGAGTCTGAGTAGAAGCGGAAGTGGAAAAGGAAGCGGGAGTGGGAACGGGAGCTGATTCTGTAGTCCACGCGAGCGGAGTCGCGGGCACAGCTAGTATTAACAAAATCACATTTTCAGGTCCAGTAACTGACGCAAAAACAGGTTTCCAGCAAGTCAACGACCATACGGACGCTGATTTTGCTTTCATACACGACTCGGCTGAAATCAGGTTAGCGACCAACTTTGTGCACTGATTCATCATCATTATATCTGCCCTTCGCGTCCACTTATGTCAATAGTCAATAGTTCTTTATTTTCAATGAATAGGTACAGTTTTTGGTCTTAAAATTAATAGTTTCATCTATCCAGCTATAATAAAAGTAGCATGCAAATACAAATACATTATGTACTGCTAAGTACTCGTAACGGTCATTTTCTTTTATTATCAAGAAACTCTTGAACACTGTAAAAATTTGACTTCAACAACCATTCCCTTAGTCTATATGTCATTTGCTAAGTGATAGACACTTAATTGAATCTGGCAATTTATTAAATATTATAATGCACATACAATAAGCATTTTTTTTTATATAAAGTTAACCTTGGATGATGATCCAATGCAAGTCGTTCAGTGTGTCTTGTGTTTCTTGGATATGCTTCCTTAACTGTTTTGAAAAATGTTCTGGACTGCCTTCCCCAATGAATACCACCACATCCTCCGCCCTCCGTATCCAGCCACTTTCGGACTTTTTAGGTCGTCGGTTCATCTGCCAGCGGGGCGTCCCACCTGCACGGACTGGTCCACGGTCTTCACTCCAGAGCTCGCTGGTGTCTGACAAAGATCACCTGAGTAAGTACCGGGCACCTCCCCCGTGATTCGACGTCGTAAGACCATGGGAGGTGGAGGATCTGCCTTAACTGCCGTCGATTCTGCAATAGATATGGCTCGACTATGACACTTCAGCTTGCTAATCCTTTCGTCTTCTCATTGGCCGTTGTTCTGAATCGGATCTCCTCATTGCGGATCATTCTTGTAAAGGTTACTTGCCTTGCATATTAAAATATGCATAGAATTGTAACCCAGTTAGGACTCACAGTGGTCCTTGTTAGTTAAAGACGAGGATCTGAAGAACAATGGTATCAATTCAAGCTATGCAGGACGGTGTAGACAGCAAGCAACAGCGCTACCAATACTAGGCCTAGAATTGCGATTATGGATATTACTTTACTCTTTATGAGTGGAGTAAGGTAGGGTTCTGTTCCAAGGGGTCATAATAAGGATTCCGTCGTAGTTAACAGTGCTTTATAGACCAGCCAGCCAACTCCAATTCCCCAATCTTGGTTTCGTCGTATTTTAAGTTCAAAACCTTTTCCAGATACGAAGTAACCCGGAACTGCAATCTGACGGAGGTGGGGGAGGTTTTCGCTGAGCAACCATACGCTATCGCCGTGCAGCAAGGCTCCAGGCTTCAGGAGGACCTGTCCAGAGCTCTTCTTGACTTACAGAAGGAACGTTTCTTGGAGCAACTCGCTAACAAGTAAGGCAGTTGGGCTGGAAGCCTGGTATTTAAGAAAAGCTGGTCGTAAAACCACTTCCTAGCTAAGCTACCCTAGTAGTTCGAGCAAGTATACGCTATCGTCGTGCTTTAACTCCAGGTCTTAGAAAGACCTGTCCAGAACCCTTCTAGACTTACAGAACGCTTCGTGGAACAGCTGACTTACAAGTATATTCGAATTCCAATTGATGCATACGAAAACAAACTATTTACGTCTCAGAATGGACGCTAGGAGTAAAAACAAGTTTTGTATTAGGGGCCGTCCATTAATCACGTGAGGCTTGAAAGGGGGGGGGGGAGGGGTTTGACAAAAATCACGAAATGTCACAAGGGGGGAGGGGGGTATAGTAAGATATCACGTGTATTTATTTTTTCATTATTTTTTCAAACGCGCGATTTTTAAATCGAAATGCGGCGTACTACACGGCCCCTACCGCATTAAGACTGTTTCAACGTTCGTTACCAGATTTTCCTGGCTGATCAAATCGTTCTAGAAGTCTCACTCTTAAACTACAATGTTTCTAGTGAATCTTATATGCCGACATCATATACCGTATTCTATTATTGAACTGTGATCACGCATAATTTTGAAAATAACTACTGATAATTAATTAAAAAACATTTCATTACGCAAAATTTTATCGTCAATGAGAAAGACGAGTGTAACTACTTATTTTATGATCTAGAAAAATAATACTTAAAATCAGAAAAATATTGGTGAAAGAATTTTCGTGAGATATCTTAAAAACCGTATTTTTTACAATTTTTCAAAGTCACTGAGCCATGTGGTTCCCGGCTTAGAATAGGGCCACCCCTATCTTTCCCGTGGGTGTCGTCAAGGCGACTAAGGGATTGCACCAGGAACGGGCAGCAGCGTTCTCCAGTGTGTGTATGTTAAGATCATTACTGCGATCACCAATTCGACTGCCAATCGTGGTGATTATGGCAAATCCCCCAATGGGCATCTAGCCAAAAGTGGTATTCTATTGGAGAGGCCTATGTCCAGAAGTGGACGTATTTAGGCTGATGATGAATGAGCCATGGGCGATGTGACGTCACATCGCCCATATTGTCTCTTACCGAGCAGGCGTAAGTAGTTTTTGGAAGTGGCCAAATTAATTTATTTAACGACATTACCACTACCTAGCTTTAAGCAAAAAATATTTGACATTCTCGTGGACAAGTGCTATTATACCTACCATATCAGACTTTTTAAATGATGCAAATTTAAATTGACATTTCTATATTATTTTAATAAATCGATTTTGACATGAATATATTCCGTTATTGACATCTGTATATTGTACTTAATTATTTGCTTTAATTTTAATATGTAATGAAAAAAAATATTTAATTTGTGAAACGTTAAACACAAAATGTCGTACGCCTGAGGCAAAACATAGAGTACCTAAATGTATTCGACCAGCTTAAAATTACCTGTGTTTACGATTAAATGATTTGAATTTGAATTTAAAAAAAATCAGTTTTCAAGATATCGTCATGATTTCTTTGCAGTTTTAACATTAAATCACGATTATTTTTTATTTACACCTTCCTCATTGAAAAAAACAACTTAGAACTACTTCACGTTTGTTCCAGATATTGGAACGAATCGGCGAGACAAGCGTGCCCAGACGCCGATGAATCTGAAGGCATTACCTTGGAAAGTTTGGGTAAGTTCCAACGCAATATCTTATTGCTGGTTGTATAAGCTCCATACTCATAGCATTCGTTAACGATCAATGAGAATCATTACCTTTTTTTTTGTTAAGTAAGCAGATATTTGGCGATAAAAAACCAATAAATACTATGAAAACATATTTAAATCCGATCAAATATGGCGTTCGCGTTTTTGTTCTTAAGTATGCAGATATTTAGCGATAAAAAAAACAATAAATACTATGATAACATATTTAAATCCGATCAAATATGGCGTTCGCGTTTTTGTTCTTAAGTATGCAGATATTTTGTTTGTATGTTTTTTTCTTTTTTTTTGTTTCTCCTAACTTCTATTCCTTGCTGGATGTAGATTACTTACATACAATTTGGGTACCAGCTACCCTATAATATCACGTATGGCTCATACATATGTTTTTTTTTGTAATGTAGAATAACCAACCTAATGAGTTACTTAGCATGTTTGTCAGCTCTGCGGTAGCCGAGTAATTTGATGTTACATACATGTGGAACATGTTGTTGGAATGTATAAAGCTATCTATCTATAACACAAATATTTGTTAACAGTATTTGTACATTACCGTTTATGTTCTTGGAATTTATGAAAATAAAATAATAAAAAAATATATTTAGCGATAAAAAACCAATAAATACTATGAAAAAATATTGAAATCGGATCAAAAATACCGATTTTAGTGCAGTAGTTCCAAAAAGCTATTAAGCTAGCTAGCTTTATTAGCTAGCTAAGCTAAAAAGCTATTGTGAAGTTAGAAAGGAAAGGAAAACCATTTAAAGTTAAACGTGGAGTAAGGCAGGGGGACCCCATATCGCCGAAACTATTTATAGCTCTATTGGAAAATGTTTTTAGAAAGCTTAATTGGAACAAATTTGGTATAAATATAAATGGGGAATACTTACATCACCTTCGGTTCGCAGATGATATAGTCATACTAAGCGAAAATCATACAGACCTAGAATACATGCTGCAAACGCTTGACGAGGAGAGCCGGAGATGTGGACTTCATATGAATCCCCAAAAAACTTGCATTATGACCAATGGGCCACAGATAAACATATGCGTTCAATCTAAAAATATTGAGTACGTGGATGAATATGTCTACCTTGGCCAAAGTATCACTTTTAAGGAACAAACATTAAAAGAAGTAGAAAGACGAATTAAAAAAGCATGGAGCGCATTCTGGTCTTTAAAACACATATTTAAGTCCAACATAAGTACAACACTCAAAAAGAAGGCCCTGGATTCAATTGTGACCCCCACCATCCTCTTCCCCCCGGACCTCAACAGTGAGCAGACGTGCCAATAATCTGTGCTGAATTATATTTAAAATCATTTTTAAAACAAATTTAGAAATTTAAATTGAGACAAGAAAATAGAAGTGCATAAAACGAAGAAGTCAACAATTCAACACCAAATGTGTTGTGAGTACAAATAAATCTCCTCATACTTTATGCATCCCTGGTACCTCAAACAGTAAATATCACTGGAACTACATCCAATAACGACATCTATTTGGCATAAATACTAAAAACGCCATCTATTAGAGCCCGACGTTGACTAAATTACGAAACGATCTCCTGGAAACTTATGCGCTCCTGGCACTAGTAAAATATTTACTTGAAATATCCTACTGCGCGGATTCACTAGCCATAGTGGTTGGTCTAAGAAAGAGCAAGAACAGATTATATATAAACTGCTGGTGATCTATGCGTTCCTGGTACTTGCACTACCCAAAAGGTATTTAAAATTTGATCTAAATTAAGAAAAATAAGTGAATAAAACGAAGAAGTTCAGTCAAGTTGCAGATAAAGTGAGTACAAATAAATCTCTCCATACTTCATGTATCCCTGGTACTTCAAACAGAATATATAAATATTTTCCACCTGATGACGCCATCTATTAGAGCTCGACGTTAACAAATCTCTTGAAAATCTATGTGTTCCTGGTACTTGAAAATATTTACTTGAAATATCCTACTGAATCGGATACTGGTACGAGAACATTCGGATACTGACTGGTACGAGAACATATTGTAAATAAACTGCTAGCGACCTATGCGCTCCTTGTAATTTCACTGCCCTAAAACTGTGTACTTTATTAATACGAGAACCAACTCGTGCGATTTCAACATTTCTAGTAGAAAACACACTGAAGCTGACGCTTTCTTGGCCAGATAACGCACACTTGCAAATTTAACACTAAGATCTCCATAGACGAGCACCTTACCACCTCACTGCTTTACAGCCTAGTACCGCTAACAATATCTGCTTCTTGTACTTATTGGGACCCTTCAACTTTTTAAACGAACGAGCATCATTTTCTTTTGTAGTTATACAACCTGATAACATGAGCAACCCACACAGCTCACAGTCTGAACTGGAAGAAGAAATGGAACACGATAAAAATAAAACACCACCAAATTTTGCGAATACCCGTAATAAAAGGAAAAGAAGCGAAGATCTGGCACAGGAACTTTCTGATTTTAAGGAAGAAATGAGAAATATGATAAAATCCATGACTGAGGTACACGCAAATGAACTTAGAAAAATTGTCCCTACCTTAACGACAATACAACAATCAAACTTAAATATTGAGAATTCAATCGCATTTCTTACCTCACAAAACGAAGATTTCAAAAAGAAAATCGAACAACTAGAGACTCACTCAAAGAAAGATAAAGAATACATTATTACTTTAGAGGAAAAAATTGAGGATTTACAAAGAGGAAATCGTAAAACAAATTTTGAGATTAGAAATGTGCCAAAGAAAGAAAAGGAAACCAAAGAAGACCTTATAAATATTGTCATGAGACTCTCGGAAAGCATTGAATGTAAATTGGATATAACAGACATCAGAGACATCTTTAGTATACAGATGAAGAACAAAGATAAGTATAATTGTACTATTGTGGTTGAGACGTCATCCACCATGCTTAGAGCTGAAATTCTAAAGAAGACCAAAACATTTAATATAAAGAATAAAGAAAAGCTAAGGGCTAAACACCTGGGATTCACAACAAATGAAGAAACTCCTATCTTCATATCCGAGCAACTGACAGCAAAGGGATCCAGACTTTACTTCCTAGCTCGCGAGCTACACGCTTCGAAAATGTACAAATTTTGCTGGACGTCTTATGGAAGAGTCTATGTTCGAAAAAATGAAACTTCTCCTATAATTATGATTCGTAATGAATCACAAGTGCAGAAACTACTAATTGAAACTTGACTATTAGTTACATATTATGGATTTGCTACAGTTGCTCAATTAACCTTAACATATATTTGTTGCATGTTTCACTGTTTATTTAAATTATTAATAACACATTTTCTAAATTTTAAGTATACACTTCACCATATAAATCTCTTCACACTAAACAAAATCATACACACCGAGACTCAAACATTAAACTTTTCACGACTATTAATAATCTTATCAACATACAAACAATACCCCTCCTTCCTCGACATTATTTGCTTATACTTCTTACATGCATTTGTCCAAATTTTTGATGGGTCATCCAGTACTCTTAAGTTTGACTATGGATAGCTCCCTCAACGTCTTGAATGAATTAGACGGTACTGAATGTGCCACATCGGTAAATTGTAATATTAATGACATATCAGGAACTATTCGAGGTATAAGTAATAATGCCCTAAGCATCATTTCTCAGAATATCAGGAGTATATATAAAAATATATATGACTTGGAAGCTAATCTTGCGACATTGAGTCCTGAAGTGGATGTTATGATTCTTACTGAGTGCAGATTGGATCCAAATAAAGCCATCCCCCAAATTGCAAATTATAATTCTTTTTATACCACAAATAATTTAAATCAAAACGATGGTGTTGTAATTTACACTAAACATACTCGAAACTTTGCTGTTAAAGAGGTAATTTTGATGGAAGCCTCCTGCATACAAATAAACTTTAATAATATTGTCATATTTGGCATATATCGTTCCCCATCTAATAACAAGGCAGATAACTTCATACAGTCCTTGAACCAACTATTGGAAAATATTAATTCCAGCGAGAGTATTATTTTGGCTGGCGACATTAATATAAATATTATCCCTAACAAACAGAATGAAAATTCTTATGAGCGAAATAATAGACTTAATTACTTGAATATGCTAGCTTTGCATGGCCTACTACCTGCCCATTCATTACCGACTAGAGACGATAGTTGTATTGACCATTTCATCATAAAGTTAAATAGAAATAAAATTTCTGCTTTCTCTGCAGTTTTAAATACTACCATAACCGATCACAAAATGATATTTTTGAGTTTAAACAACATCAGGACAAAAAACTGCTACTTAAAAACTAAAACTATTATCGATTTCAACAATGCACTAAAGAGTTTAACCCAAAAAAATCTCAATGAGTTGATGCTATGTAATGATCCAAACATATTGACAAGACTACTGATAAGTAAAATAACAGATTCGCTAGTTGAAAATTCTAAGATAGTAAATATACCTAAAAACCAAAGGACTATTAAACCCTGGATTACTACTGGTATCTTGCGCTGTATTTTAAACAGAAATCAAATGCAATCAAAGCTACGACAAGACCCAAATAATGAAATATTAAAAATTACCTATAGACGTTACCGCAACTACTGCAATAATCTTATAAAAAAATTAAAATACAGGTACAATAAGGAACAATTATCTAAATCTACTAAAGACTCTAAGGCTCTCTGGAAAAATATAAAAGAAATAACCTATATAAACCAAACTAAAACTAAAAACACGCAACTAGCTAATCTTAGGTCAACTGCATTCCAATCAGTTAATTTTGTTAATGACTATTTTACTAGCATTGGCAAACACCTTGCAGAAGAAATACAGTTAAATACCACATCCTCAACCTCCTATAATAACAACCCAATACTGTTAAACAACAACCTATCTTCATTTGTCATACTAAATACTGATCACGTTGAAATTTATAATATAATTATGAAACTTAAATCAAGCAGTGCACCAGGTTGGGACAATATCCCAACAAAGTTTCTAAAGCTATCCGTTGCAGAGTTAACTCCTATTATTTGTCACTTAGCCAACCTTTGTTTTACCAAGGGTATATTTCCTGTGTGTCTAAAAAGATCCGTAATAACACCTGTTTACAAGAGCGGAGACAGAGACGATGTCAGTAATTATAGACCTATTTCTGTCCTTCCTGCAATTTCAAAAATCATAGAAAAACTCATAAACACTAGACTAATTAATTACTTTAAAAATTTTGATATTCTTTCAAAGTCACAATTTGGATTCAGACAGGGTATGTCAACAGAAGATGCAATTGCAGGACTGACAACTCTTTTGGTTGGTCAAGTGGATCAGGGTAAGAAGTGTCTTACCGTATTCTTAGATTTAAAAAAAGCATTCGACACCGTTTCTGTCCCCATTCTTGTCCACAAGCTGGAATATATCGGAATTAGAGGGACACAATTACAATTACTAAAAGATTATCTGCACCAACGAACACAACAGGTTAAGATTGATTCTCACCTAAGTAATGAAAATAATGTAACTTACGGCGTTCCTCAAGGGAGTGTTCTAGGACCAACCTTGTTCCTAATTTATATCAACGACCTCTGCAATCTAAAACTTAAAAACGGACATATTTTTTCATATGCCGATGACACAGCTGTGGTCTTTACGGGTAAAACAAGGAATGAGGTACAAAAACTGGCTGAGGTTGGACTTGCAAACATAGCGAGCTGGTTGGACCAGAACCTCTTGACACTTAATACATCAAAAACAAACTACATATGTTTCTCAATAGATATTCGGACACAACCAGATCGAAACTTTAATTTGAAAATTCATAAATGTCTAAACTTTGACCCTAATTGCACTTGCCCTAAGTTAGATAAAGTCGCTTTTATAAAATACTTAGGTATAATAATAGACCAGCGTCTATCGTGGCACCGACAAATTGAATTAATTATGACGAGAATTAGAAAACTCATTTGGATATTTAAAACTTTAAGGCATATGTTAACAAAACCGTTATTAAATCAAATTTATGTTGCGTTGGTAGAGTCAGTGTTGGGCTATTGCATTTCGATATGGGGTGGTGCTATTAAAACCAAGTTTCTTGAGTTAGAGAGAGCACAGCGCTCTGTTCTAAAAGTAATGTATTTCAAAAATTATAAATTTTCAACTGAAGAACTGTATAATACTTGTGACCTGCTATCAGTTAGAAAGTTATATATTCTAAATGTAATCTTAAAGAGACATAAAACTTTAATATATGACCCTGAAATATTGAATAAGAGAGTCTGTCATGTTGTGGCTCATACAAGCTTTAATAGGACTGAATTTGCTAGGAGACAGTATCTTAGACGATCTACACACCTATATAATACGGTTAACAAAATTCTTACTATATACCCGATGACCCTGTTTGAGTGTAAGAAAAATGTCACCATCTGGCTCAAAACCCTAACTTATGATGATACTGAAAAGTTGTTATCCACTATTTCCTGAATAGTATGCGTAAATAATATTCTTGTCACCTTAGTTTATTTTTACTTTGTTTCGCTCTGCGTATAAGCAAATACACTCGCATTCATTTATACATTATGTACGTGCCCATATACACACACTCTCTCATTCCCTCTCTCTCACACACACACATCCACACACCCCCACACACATACACAAACACCCCTACACATACATACACTCACCCCCACTCACACACAAATTCACACGAGCATACACCCTAATTCTTACTTGTAATATTTAGGTTAGTTAAGATTCTAAAACAAACATATTTTTTACATTAATTAAGTTTAATTTAGCACTATTTCATGTACAACTTTCCGCCTTGGAAGAGCGGGAACCCCTGACACAGGTATTAATTTACTTAAAAGGGGTTCCTTACATTTAAAAAACTGTATTAACTGTAAGTTGTTGCAATAAAAATCATTTCAAATCATTTCATTTCATTTCACCCTGCTCTACGGCTGTCAGACATGGGCTATGACTAGGGAGATAATGAAGAAAATTCAAGTGTTCCAAAGAGCTACAGAAAGGAGTATGCTAGGTATAAAATTGAGAGATAAAAAACGAAATGAAAATATAAGGAAAGAAACGAAAGTTATCGATGCCGCCAAATTAGCCTGTAGTCTCAAATGGAGATGGGCAGGTCACGTGACGCGAGCCACGGATGGCAGATGGAGCGAACGGGTGCTGTACTGGCATCCGCGAAACTGTAGCAGACCCCGCGGCCGCCCTCGGCGACGCTGGAGCGACGACATCGTGCAGGTGGCGGGCAGCACATGGACGAGACTGGCCGCAGATAGACACTTATGGCGTAGTATGGAGGAGGCCTTTGCCCGTAAATGGGTGTCCCACTAAATCATCACCAACCTACTGATGCCCACTGATAGACTAAGTGATAAATCTTTTTAATATAATTTATAATGTTATCAAAGTAAATTTAGAAAATTAATATATTTAATTTATTGATCTATCTATGTATACATACAATTTTGATGTTAATTAATTTTAAGTAGGTATAATAAGGAATTTTAGTTAAATTGAATTATAATTAATAAACTGCATGTCATAAAATAATAATTTAAAATAATTAGAAAATTGAAATGTAAAAATGAATTATGCAATATTTAATATAAATAATACGTGTAATGAAATGTAAAAATGGGAAAAATAAAGGCTTTATTATTATTATTATTTATTATTAGTTCCAAAAACGCGCGCAAGGTAGCGACCAGATGTGACGACATCTGACGTATCGCAGCGCACTAGCGCAGTCTGCCGTGTGAGAACTGGGATCGTGCGAGTTGCAACAAATGACGTCACCGTAAGAAATGAAGCGAGAGCGCGTTTCGAATTAGCCGTTGAAAAAACTTTAATAACTTCGTCATTTCTTGATGCATTTTATTCATTTAAAAAATAATTTGCTTAGAGTTTATAGCGCATAGGCCATACTAATTCAAAATCCAATATCTTCATTATTATTTGGTTGATCCTTAATGTCGACCAGCAATAAATTCTACCCCAGCGATCAACATTCGTTTGCGAGCTGTCAAACAAGCTATTTTCATCAATAACAATAAGTACCAGCTCTCTACAACATCATCATCAGCCCTTAGACGTCCACTGCTGAACATACTTCCTCAATGAACGCCACCACACCCGGTCCAGCCACCTTCGGGTCGTCGGTCCACCTCTCGGCGGGGCGTCCCACCCGATCCGCAGTCTCCACCCCAGAACTCGACCCCTGTTTTCCGCTGTGTCGGTCACTTTCGTTCTTCGTCGGATCTCCTCATTACGAATCATATCCCTCAAACAAATTCCTACACATATCCCTCTCCACAGCTCGCTGAGCGACTTGAAACTTGTGGATCAGGCCCACCGTCAGGTTCCACGTTTGTCGCTATAACCGGCGAGGGAGACAGGAGATGGGGGTATCCAACTCCTGTCTCCCTCGCCCCGATCCCTGTCATGATAGGTATTCCAATTCAATTCTTTTTTTTCAGGCGGAGTCTTCATAGCAACACTCTTCGGCCTGGGTCTAGCCATGATTACCTTAGCCTGGGAAGTGTTCTACTACAAACGCAAGGAGAAAAACAAAGTACAATCCATCGACGCTGTCATCGAAAAGCCAGCCTTCGTCACGCCCAAGAAAAAAGAAAAAAACAGTGTTGCCAGGCTACGGAAAAAGAAGACGGCTATTGAGAATGTTGGCAACATAGGCAGTGTTACCATAGGTGATAGTTTCAAGCCTGTTGCGGAGAAAGGCGTTTCGTACATAAGTGTGTATCCTAAAGGAGAATTTAGGCCGTAGTGTTATATTTATTAAAAAAAACGTCACAGCTTAAAAAGTTAGTTCAACATCACACGTTAGGTGAAACCGTTAAGCAACACTTGGTCGAAAATCTACACCTATCTCGCAAAATAGAAGGCATGGGTTTTTCTTTGTTTCAAGTCGCTCAGCGAGCTATGGGGAGTGCTACGCTCGGGGGTTTGTTAGGGGGATATGATTCATCATGAGTAGATCCGACAAAGAACGAAGGTGACCGACATAGCAATATAACAACGCGTTCAGAGCATTGTTGCGGCTGCCCCCCTTCTGCAGCGCGTCGGGGATGTTCGCAGAGGCGCGAGTAAACTGCTTCCGCGCCAAGATGCGCCAGAGGGCGGCCTCGATGTTCCGACGGACGAGGGGCGGCGGCAACGGGCTCCTGTCCGTGGTCGCGGACCGCACGGACACTGGCTGGCATTGCATGCACCAGTGCCCCACAACAGAGCTAGAATATATTGATTGAATTTTATTGTATAATGTAATTTAATTGAATTTATTTAATATTTTGACATCCTAATTGCTCTTGTTTTAAATATTTGAATGTTACTAACACCTAGTCATATAAGTATTATTGTATTACGTTACTAACCATAATTTGGATCATTGATATATTTAAAAATAGCCGAAAGGATTCGCAAGCTGGTGTGTCAGTGGGCGGGCCACATCTGTCGCAGAACCGACGGCCGTTGGGGCAGACGAGTTCTGGAGTGGAGATCGCGGGGTGGGATGCCCGTAGACAGAACTACCTGAAGAAGGTGGCTGGATGCGGAGGACCGGGTGTGGTGGCGTTCATTTGGGAAGGCCTATGTCCAGCAGTGGACGTCTAACGGCTGATATGATGATGAAGAATAGACAATTAGGTGCCATATTCTGTATTTTCTTCTTTTTCGAGTTAGGTATATAAAAAACTCCTCATACACGACGAATTTTTTTTTTTTATCAGAGTTCCCAAAAATGCCGATTCAGCGGTTTTACCTTCCCACTGTCGATAATATTCTTAAATTCTAGTAGGAATGTAATTAAAATTATAAATAAACAATTATAGAATTGAATAAACTATTTTATTGTACACAACTAATATAATATTTACAATCAGTACCTATATCCTCAAATCTCATACACAACATAATAATACATTTTTAAGAAAATGTAAAAGCCAAACATAATATTGGGGAATTTCTTAAAAACTGGCAACTCCACCAAATGTCACAGTGACAGGGTCTTACTTCTCTAACCATAGACATTTTTCTAGCATAAATTACATTTCAAAGTGATTTTTATACGAGTATCTCTCGTATAATGTTATCGATTTGTTTAAAACTTCTTTAAACTTCGCCTGCAACCTATTTAAATCATATTTAAATAAACAGAAGTGTGAGACTTTCTAAGAAAGTACCTTTGCTTTTTTTACCTTTTATTTGGTGGTTTTGAATTGAATTGACCAGTCGATATATATTTCATTCCAGATTAATAGTCCTATGAAAACAAACGCATTTGCGTCTCGAAAACAAAATACACAATAGATGGTGTTCCTAAGTGGACCGCAAAGTTTACTTGGTAATACAAACCTATTTTTGCTGCTGGTGACCCTTTCATGTATATGTTACCGAGACGTAAATAGCGTTGGTTTTCATAGGACTATTAATCTGGAATGAAATATAGTCGAGTCAGAATAATCACCAGTGATCGGAGTTATCTTCTGTACTAGCATCGAAATGTTTGCCATTGATGTATAAACTTATATATGGACACTCCACTTCGTTCATTTAATAATCTATAATTCATCTTCCGCTTCCCAGTAAAATAACAATACACATACTGAAATAAATATATAAACATCCAAGACTTGGGTACAAACATTCATATTCATCATACGAACATTTGCCCCTAGCGGGATTCTAACCCGCAACCTCCGGCGTGGCAGTCCGAGAGCTACCCGTTCCGCCACGGAGGTCGTCAATTGTTAAGTAACCTCCTAATAAATATTCACCATCGTCATCATCAGGTTATTGTTGTCTCCACTGCAGGAGCACTACCCTCTCTCATCTGCCGGAGACAGACGGAGGATTTGGCCTACACTCCCCGCGCTGACCAGACGGGCTGGGGAGGCCTGATTGATGTTTTATAATGTATTCAATCAGTCGCCTTGTATGACATCCACGGGGAGAGTTGGAGTGGTCCTATTCTACTCTACCGGAAACCACACGGCCCAAATCAAGTACATAATGACTACCTAATTCCGATTCCAGACAACCCTAAGACAATTGTATTCATGCTAGAAATATTTCTACAAACAGAAATGCAAGCAGATCTACTAACTAAATAACCTACCAGAAGGTCCTCGCCGTAGGTCGCTCGACCACCGTAGACTTCGTATCCAAAACCTTCTTACCAAAATTTACCCTGAAGTGGTCTAAATTGAGGTACTCTCCGTCATCTACTTGTTTAATCAGTATCCTTACTTTATCCTTTGTTTTTTCAACGAAACACGCAGCAAGTTTCATTTCTACTTCGGCGTTTCTGAGGCCTATGCAGTATGCCCTGGAAAAAAAAACATTTTGATTGATTGAATATACTTTACTGCACACACATTACAGAAAATATGTAGGAGAAATACACAGTAAATGTACAAGTAGCGGCCTTGTGATAATTTAATACCAAGTGTATTTTTAAATTTTTATTTTGATATTATATACTGACATAGATAGTATGTTATATACTATGACATTATTTGAATTGTTGACATTGTAATTTATACATTATTTTATTTTATGACGATCCCTTTTACCATACTAGAATGACATGTAAAATTGAATTTTTAAGATGTAAAAGTGAAATAAATAAATCTAATCTAATCTTATCACTTTTAGCGATTTCTTCCACGCAACCATACGCTAGTAAGAAATAATAAAATTAAGAATTAAGATAAATTTGGTATATTTTAAACTGGATCAAAGTTACAGTGGTGAGGGAACGTCCAATGTACGTGCAGCACTGATATCAAAATAATGTACTGCATATGAGTACACTTGGTACATTTATACACGTAATTTTTTTATCGACTACCGCTTCCTAGGTGTCAGCGCTGTGAAGAAGAAACAGCGCAACAAACTTCACGCAACACATCTTTTGAAATCAAGTTTGCATACAATTATTGCCGTGTGGTTTCCGGTAGAGTAGAATAGGACCACTCCAACTCTCCCCGTGGATGTCGTACAAGGCGACTGAGGGAATACATTATAAAACATCAACCAGGCCTCCCCAACCCGTCTGGCCAGCGCGGGGAGTGTAGGCCAAATCCTCCGTCTGTCTCCGGCAGATGAGAGAGGGTTGTGCTCCTGCAGTGGAGACAAAAATAATCTGATGATGATGATGAAAGTATCTATTACTTTAAAACGGCATTTTCATACTTTAACCCCTGTTATTATATTTACCTGGAAGCCCTGGCTAGTACGGCAGTCATGACCAATATTTCTGTGGCCGCCTCCGCCAGTCTGTTCAGTTCACTGAAACACAAATAAAAAAAAAAATATCAAACTTTCTCCCTCATCCCACTGTCTGAAAAACAGAGAAAAGGGCGAGTTAACCTTACTTAAAAATATCTCAGTTCAGGTCGTGAGTTAGATTCCCATTGGGGACAGACAGCTTTGTACAATTTGTTTCCGGGCTGGATGTTGTATTTTGTTACCCCCTTAGGATATTGTGGTTCCCGGCTTAGAATAGGGTCACCTTAAGTTTTCCCATGTTTGTCGTCAAGGCGACTAATCGCACCAGAGACAAACTGCAATCACCAATCCGCCTGCCAAGCGTGATGATTATGTCAAACCCCCCAATGGACAGCCCACCGCAAGTGTCTTTCTATTGGGGAGGCTTGTGTTCAGCAGTGGACGTGTACAGGCTGATTAAGTCCTAATATGAACTCAAATCATCATCATATCAGTCCTTAAGGGTCCACTGCTGGACATAGGCCTTTCCCAATGAACGCCGCCACACCCGGTCCTCCGCCCTCCGATCCAGCCGCTTCCGGCCACCTTCAGGTCGTCGGTCCACCTGGCGGTGGGGCGTCACACCCCGCGCGTGCCGATCCGCGATCTCCACTCCAGATCTCGTCTGCCCCAGCGGCCGTCGGTTCTACGCCCACTGCCACTTCAGCTTAAATAAATATACATTTCACACACTGCCACCTTATCCCAAACTAGGCAGAGCCTGTAATATGGGCATCAGACAGCTGATATACATACATAAATACATAATATAATATATAAATAACATCCAGTCACAAGGCAAACACAAGTGCTCATCACACGAATGTTTGCCCTGGGCGGGGTTCGAACCCGCGACCCCGAGCTTCGCAGGCAGGTGTACGACCGACTAGGCTACGGGGCCGACAATCTTACTAATCTTACAAGGCTACTAATCATTTCGGTAATAAATAACACTTAACAATAACTTACCTAAAAGCAGTGGATATTTTAACACCATGGCGGCTCATGAGCGTCTCGCAGGCATACTTCATCCGCAGCACGCAGTACTCCAGCTGCTCCGAGGGGGCCTTCAGAGACGGGTGGAGATGCTCCGCAAGGTAGAGGGTCAGCTTCGGATTGTCTTTCTCCTGCGAACACATAGTTATTATTAATTTGGGGACGTAAGCGAATTAGGTACTTAACGCAAGGCTCAGCAATCCCCACATATTACTTGACGTAACCCCCCCCCCCTTCCCCCTCCCAATATTACTTGACGTAACTAAGTCCCGTCCCATCCCCCTGGTCAGACATCTAACCCCCCTCCTTTTCCCTTTCACTTACGCCCCATTACTAAGTTACCTCTTTTTAGCACCAGACCACGAAATGGCTACGTCAGTATAAATTTTTCAGGTTATCTTTGTTATTTAGTTAAGGAATAATCGTTGCCGTGTGGTTTCCGGTAGAGTAGAATAGGACCACTCCAACTCTTCCCGTGGATGTCGTACAAGGCGACTGAGGGAATACATTATAAAACATCAATCAGGCCTCCCCAACCCGTCTTGCCAGCGCGGGGAGTGTAGGCCAAATCCTCCGTCTGTCTCCGGCAGATGAGAGAGGGTTGTGCTCCTGCAGTGGAGACAGAAATAGCCTGATGATGAAGGAATAATCTGCGGGTGACATTGTGGTGGTTCTGTTCCATCCTCTACTCCTTTCTTAGTATAGTTAAGTGCGGAACCTTACTAAAAAGAAACTCACCTGATGCCTATCAGCCAGAACCTTCTTGAAGATGAAAGATGGGTAGTAAAGAGGATTCCTCATCTGCTTTATTTCTTCGTTCATCATCTTGCCAGCGTGATGAATGCCGTTTAGAGCTGAAAACAGTTATTTGTATATCTGTAATGTTGGGATGTGTTGGAGGAGTGGTATATTCAACGGCTTTGCGGGCTGGGGCGAGGAATGCAGCCACGGTATCCCCTGCCTGTCATACAAGCCGACTGAAAGGGGTCATCGGGGACGCTTGTGCACGGAGCGGGGGCTCTGTGCACCCAGTCCATCCCACGAGTCCCCGGGGAGGGCGGCAGCAACGGGGTGGCCTCGTTGCTGCTGCAGGCACCATGAGGGTGCGGGGGGAGGGACCAAGTCTCCCCCTGAGACGGGCCGGCGGAGGGACGCCGGAGGGATACCCAGGGCGATCTCCCGCGTTCCCTCCTTCGTCTGTGCGTCGAAGACGGCCACCGCGGGGTTTTAGTCGGTACAGAGCCCGACATAATCCGCTCGTCCCCCCGAGGCGAGTAGATATGCATTAGGCATTCATTTCCAGGCGAGAAAAAAAAGTGGTATATTCAAGACTCACAACATTGTTAACTGTTGTTTATTGGTAGTTACAATACTTGTTCTTGTTCTGGCAGAATTACCAGCGTCGCTGCCACACGCTAGCGGCGACACGTGCTGAGTGCGGGCCTGGCCACTAGCGCGACCCACGGGCACACACGCGCAGGGCTCCAGTCTGCGCTCTCGCGGGCTCCCAACGTAGACGTGTAAACAGTAGAAGTTCTACTGTGTCTCGTTGGGTGCCCGCGAAGCGATATGTTATGTTTTGTCCACGAAATTTATGTTTTCTACTTGTTTGTGAACTTGTGTTGTGTCAGTGAATAAATGTCTATCTATCTATCTATCTTAGTCCATAGTTAATTAATTTTGAATAGAACATACCTTATCATCTACTTACGTATTCTTATATACTAACTTATACAACACTGTGTGCTGTTAACTTTTATAACACTACGTGAGATTATTTGCCTTTATTATATTTATTAATTATCTATATCTTACGTCGTGCTATACCACACAACCATATCAGCTCTTACACGTCCACTGCTGGACATAGGCCTTCCCCAATGAACGCCTCCACATCCGGTTCTCTGCCTTCCCCATCCAGCTGCTTCCGGTCACGTTCTTCAAGTCCTACTGCAGAGTTCATCTGCCACAACGACCGTCGGTTCTGCGACAGATGTAACCCGCCCACAGACACTTCATCTAGCTAATCCTTTCGGCCATGTCGGTTACTTATACAACTGTTACATCATCACCATCATGTCAGCCCCTAGAAGTCCACTGCTGGACATAGGCCTTCCCCAACGAACGCCACCACACCCGGTCCTCCGCCCTCCGCATCCAGCCGCTACCTTTATAACTGTTACATAATGAAGGGTATTAAAACTCGGGTGTAGGTAGGGCCCTGTGCCGTTGGGTTTGTTGCCACTTCTTCCCCTCGGTTATACAGGTGGAAGTGGAGTAGTTTTAGGCAGAATTTGGCGTCAAAAAGAGAATAATGTATTCCAATTTTGAAAATAAATATTTTGATTTTGATTTTGGTGTGCGCTGGTGTGGCCTGGCCACTGCCAACTTAGCTTACTTATTTCATACTAGCTTCTTAACTTCGTCCGCGTGGACAACTTAACATCACAATGTATTTCCCGTTGGAATGGTATGTATTGTCGCGACAAAAACTATCCTATATCCTATTCCAGGAGCTAAAATATATGTGTGCCACGTTTCATCACAACAAACATCCATATATCTAGACTTTCGCATTTATAATATTAGTGGGATTCATTTTATTTTCTATTTTATATCAATCAAATCAAATCAAATCATTTATTAGGTCAGACGTTAGTCCATAAAATGTTGTTAGTATAAATAAAACTTAAGTCTATGTTAGAAAGCGGACAATAAAATAGAATAAAATAAAATTAACTTAAAATTGGTTTAGTTTGTGAAGGTGGATAGTCACCCAGTGCCTGAGTATTGGGCTATCCACCTTCTCCCGTATAGTGGCCAGGAAGCTGTTAGGGAGGCAATTCTGTTGCGCAGGATGGCGTGGAATCCATCCGCACGCGCCTCGGCGAACATACCTGACGCGCTACAGTAACGCGGCAGCCCCAACAGCATCCTGAACCCATTATTATATTGAACACGCAGGGTATTGACGGCTCGCTGCGTATATCTGACCCACAGGCTGCACGTGTAGAAAGACTGGCAATATGCCCTAAATAATGTTAACTTAACTTGTTTCGTACAACGTGCAAACCTGCGAGCCAGCATATTACATTTCACCGCCAAAGCCCTGCGGTATATACAGGGTTACAGGAAAAGTCGTGCTAGATCCCTTAAGGGTGTGGAGCACCCATCATTTCTGACTTATTTCACTATGAAACACCCTACCCTAAACTTAACCCTTTTCGAGATATTCGACTTTTAATTTTTTATTGAAAATTGCTGATTTTTAGGCTACTACATTTATTTTTGTTTATTTTGTGTATCTTATTATTATTATTATTGCATTTTTACATGTGTAGTAAGATGCTTTAGGACGTCAATCATTAAAATAGTGCACAAGTTAATTGAATAGACTGTAGTAGACAAGTGAAAGAAAAGAAATAAAAAACATATTAGAAAGTTTATTTTTCTCTAAGGGATATCTAAAAAAAATGTTATGGTAATTGTTCGGCAGATGTTTTTTAAAATATTTACGTTTCATCAGCTATCTAACGAGGTGTAACAATCTAGGGTTTGTATTACATTTCGTGGAAAAAAAGTAGTTGGGACGCTCCAGGTAGCAGTTCTAACGGTCCCACGCCTATTGTCCTTCAAGTTAAGACGCACCGTGCGAGCGAGACAAGTGACGATTTATGTAGGTACGAATGAAAGAAAAAATGTGTAGACACCGGCTAGGACTGGGAATACAACCGGAAACATTGTTTTGGTTGTCAGTCTGCTTTTGTGCTTCGTACATAGTAGATGCGATATCGTTTTGCTCTTTTTCTCGACTTGGCTGTGATTCTGGACTATTTCTTCTGATTTGTGACTACTGTGCTTGTTAACCGGACTCTGATTTGTGCCTGTGATACGGAAGTGTTGAGTATGACGTCCTACACACCTGAGGAATATGCTGATATGCTTATTTGTTACGGATACTGCGATTGTGTGTCTGCGCAAGCTCGCAACGAATACATAACTCGCTACCCCGGTCGTCGAGTGCCGGATGTGGCCGTTTTTGACAGAGTTTATCGAAGACTTCGAGAAACTGGCTCTGTTTTGAGACGAAGTACAGACATGGGAAGACCACGAATTGACGACGAAGAACAGGACAATGAGATAGTGCAACGCTTTCGAGCGGATCCGACTACTTCCACTAATATTGTTGCCCGTGATCTGGGGCTTTCGCAATAGAGAGTGTGGTTTACAGTGCATACTGCTGGCCTATACCCGTACCATTACACGCCAGTACACGTTATTGAAGAAGGGGACCCCGCGAGAAGATTGGACTTTTGCAGATTTATGCTAAATGCTGATGTAGAAGACCCAGATTTTTTAAGAAATATCTTGTGGACGGATGAGTCCAAATTTGATAAAGATGGCATAACTAACTATCACAACGCCCATTACTGGGCCCTAAAAGAACTAAGGAATCCCAATAAGAAAAGAGTGAAGGGGTCCCAACGAAGATTCAGCGTGAATGTGTGGATGGGCATTATCTCCAATCATTTGATTGGACCTTACTTTCTCCCGGATAATCTAAACGGGGAAAGCTACGAAAATTTCCTGAGAGCAGACTTGAGTGATTTGCTGGATGATCTGCCACTCAACCTGATCAGGGACATGTGTTTCCAACACGATGGCTGCCCTGCCCATTTCAGGAGAAGTGTCAGAGACTGGCTGGACACAAATTATCCAAACAAATGGATTGGACGAGGTGGGCCATTGCCATGGCCAGCAAGAAGTCCGGACCTAACTCCCATGGATTTTCATGTGTGGGGCTGCATGAAAAGTCTCGTGTACAGCGAGCCGAATCCAGTTTCGTCTGTGGAAGACTTAAGAGAAAGGATTGTGGATGCAGCAAATAAAATGAGGACCACATTGACCACTGGCGTAGTGAAGACCGGTCTCCGTAGAAGGATGCGACAATGTATTAGAAATAGAGGCGGCCATGTTGAACATGAACTGTAGAAAAAGAAAAAGTTGTGAGAAAACCTTTAATAAATGGCATTTCATGCTTACCTATTGTTTTATTTTACTTTTTAGGGCTAAGTATACATTTTCTTCTCCACTGTCGCCTATGAAACTAAATTTTTTTGAATGCATTTGAATAAAACCCTACATTATTATACCTCGTTAGATAGCTGATGAACCGTAGATATTTTAAAAAACATCTGCCGAACAATTACCATAATATTTTTTTTTGATATCCCTTAGAGAAAAATAAACTTTCTAATATGTTTTTTATTTCTTTTCTTTCACTTGTCTACTACGGTCTATTCAAATAACTTGTGCACTATTTTAATGATTGACGTCCTAAAGCATCTTACTACACATGTAAAAATGCAATAATAATAAGATACACAAAATAAACAAAAATAAATGTAGTAGCCTAAAAATCAGCAATTTTCAATAAAAAATTAAAAGTCGAATATCTCGAAAAGGGTTAAGTTTAGGGTAGGGTGTTTCATAGTGAAATAAGTCAGAAATGATGGGTGCTCCACACCCTTAAGGGATCTAGCACGACTTTTCCTGTAACCCTGTATAAAACATGTTTTTTTTATATTTAAAACATGTTTTATATTGTTTAAAACATGTTTTTTATTGTTTAAAACTGTTTAAACATGTTTTATATATAAAAAAAAATTCCTACCCTGATGACGACACCCAGGGGAGGATTGCGGGTGGCCCTATTCTAAACCGAAAACCACACAATGTACAACACTTACCAATATACATGTTGATGCTGTCAAGAGTCTCTCCCCTGAGCACCAAAAGCCTCATATCGTCGAGGTGTCTCGCGCACTCCTGGGGCATCTCCAGCGACGGGATCGCCAGCAGTCTGAGCAACGTGCCCATCCCGTGGGTTGCCATGAAGTTCCTGCAGCGACCCAAACAGTTACGAGAAGTTCTTGAGCGAGACAGCCTCGGAAGAGGTCAATATTATTTATAAAAAAAATTAATTCAAATTTTTTTTTTTATATTTTATTTTATATTTATTTATTTAATTTCACAGCACAAGACAATTTACAAACATAAAATACAAGAAAAAATTTGGTACTGCCAATTATTAAATTAAAACATTAAAATTTTATAAATACAAAACCAATATACGTGAACTACCTACTTACATTACTTAAATAAAAGCTTCAATACAAAAAATGTGAGTGACATGCGTGTGTGTGTGTGTGTGTGTGTGTGTGTGTGTGTGTGTGTGTGTGTGTGTGTGTGTGTGGCTTGATTTGTGGATTTGTAAAAAGAGCGAATGCAAAATGAAAAATGGTTACAATGATTTCTTTACTTCCTTTATATATTGGGTGCGTTTGAGGAAAAATATGTCCGCCGTTGGGAGATGCTGCTCATGAAAATCTATGCTACGATTTAAGGGCGAGTTGGAGGCGTAGTTGTAAAACTAATAAAACAAATAGAAAATTTATTAATAACCTAAATTAAATTATCCATGTTTTAGACAAACAAAAGATAACTGTAGACAGGGTTAAGAGAAACTCTTTGCAATATGTCGAATACTATCAGTCCATGAGAAGGTGAAGCTCCTCTTAGCGGTAGAAAATTTTAAGTGCGGTCAATATCTGACACTAAGTGGCCACTCACGCTTCACCAGGAGTGTTGACCAACAACTGTTTTGTGTGCCTAGAGTCTGCAACTACTATGGTGAAAGAACAAGGCAGTATTTGGTACCTAAAATTGTTAACACTATCCCACTAGGCATCAGAAGCAATGTAAGCAACAAAAACACTTTCAGAATTAAATATAAGAAATATCTAGTGAACTCATTAGCGTAGCCTCAATCTTTTTGTGCTAATATCAAAATTAAAACTTTGTAATTTGCTTTGCTATTCACCATTGCCAAAGGAGATAGAAAGGAGAGTAACTAATTCATGGAAAAGATACTGGTCCCTTAGCGAAATAATGAAAAACAAGGACATACCACTCAAGGATAAAAGAAAAGTTTTCAACACATGTATCCTACCTTGTTTAACATACGGCTGCCAGACTTGGGCCCTTACAGAAAAAATGAGAAACAAACTCAGAGTGTGCCAAAACTCCATAGAAAGAAGTGTTTTAGGAGCAAAGCTAAAAGACAAGATTAAATTACAAAAAAAGTAAAAACTAAATTCAAAGACATAGGAAGATCTATCAGGACTGTGAAATGGAGATGGACAGGGCACATGATGAGGGAGGAAACACCAAAATGGACCAAGTCTATTACGGTATGGTACCCTAGAGGAGACAAAAGAAAAAGAGGAAGACCAATTACTAGATGGGATGATGACATCAAACAGACAGCAGGAAGAATGTTTACACATACAGCTAGGAATAGAAAGGAGTGGAGCCTTGGAGGAGGCCTTTGTCACAAGACAAACTGCAAACAAAGAAGAGGGAGATGAAACATAGGTTATTGCATAAATGAATGTATATGTAAATATATAAATGTTTAAAAAAAAAAAATTTTTTTGTAGTAAATAAAGGCTTATATTATTATTATTATTTTATTATTATTCACCATTGCGTAGTGATATTTAGTATTCTCTGCCATAGATATGTATAAAGTAAGAGAGCTATTTCTGCCAACAAACTGTATTATACAGTTTGGCGGAGTTACTCGTATTGTATGTATATTTCTTAAAGAGATGAATAAATGATTTTTTTTTAGGTCAAAATGGAACACGTGTTTTTCCCCATCAGAACCATAACGTCGTGTCCCAAAATGATAATCATCATCATTATCATCAGCCTGTAAGAGCCCACTGCTGTACATAGGCCTCTCCCAAGGCGGGCCACTGAACCGATCTGCGTAAGGCGGCTGGCAGAGACTGGATGAGAAGAACCGAAGATCGCGTTCAAAATGATAAGCGTCTCAAAAGGACCAGTGTCCCAAAATGACTCATCATCATGTCAGCCCTTAGCCGTCCACTGCTGGACGCCACCACACCCGGTTTCCGCCCTATGCATCCAGCCGCTTCCGGCCACCTTCTTCAGGTCGTCGGCAGGGGTTGCCGGCGGTGCGACCGTCCCTGCGCGCGCGGTCTCCACCACAGATGTCGTCTGCAACGGCCGCCGGTTTTGTGAGGCTACGAAATTGAGCTACTTGACTTTACAGTTCTGTTCATCATCAGGTTATTTTTGTCTCCACTGCAGGAGCACAACTAGAAATATTAGTCATGACTGCCGTATTGGCCAGGGCTTCCAGGTAAATATAATAACAGGGGTTAAAGTATGAAAATGCCGTTTTAAAGTAATAGATATTTTCATCATCATCGTCAGGTTATTGTTGTCTCCACTGCAGGAGCACAACCCTCTCTTATCTGCCGGAGACAGACGGGGGATTTGGCCTACACTCCCCGCGCTGGCCAGACGGGGTGGGGAGGCCTGATTGATGTTTTATAATGTATTCCCTCAGTCGCCTTGTACGACATCCACGGGAAGAGTTGGAGTAGTCCTATTCTACTCCATCGGAAACCACGGCACAGTTCTGTAGGATGGTCATTATGGTGGAAGCGGCAAGTTTACCTGCACATGGCCATCTCCATTTCAGCATCGGGCTCCAGATATCCATCCAGCAGCCCAGCGGTGAAATATTCCGCGCTCTCACACGCGTATATATCCAGCAGCGCGTCTCCGAACGTAGACCGGATGGTTGAGAGCTCTGATAATGGTTTACCTGTTAACATAAATCCCCTTCTTGTATCATCATCATCAGGTTATTTTTGTCTCCACTGCAGGAGCACAACCCTCTCTCATCTGCCGGTGACAGACGGAGGATTTGGCCTACACTCCCCGCGCTGGCCAGACGGGTTGGGGAGGCCTGATTGATGTTTTAAATGTATAACTGTTATTAATTAAATGCAGTATGAGTCCTTTCAGTTACTCTAAGGTTGACCGGAAGAGATCCCTAAGTGGAACAAGTTTGTCTTTGTACATCATTGTATTCCTATTTGTTATTGGTACAATTTTTTTTGATACAATAAAGTGTTTATATACATTATTTTTGATTTCAGTATATATTTTAATACAATTATTGTGATTCAAGTTCTCCGTTTCCTCCGGCTCCGTTTGCGTGGACTTCTAAATTCAACAGCTCTGGCCTCCGCTCCCACCCCCACTCCAACTGCCTCCAGCCTCTCTTAACCTTGCTTCAAATTTAAGTCCTAACTCACCGCAATCTGAATTCCACCGAGCATTACATTTCTTTGTATTATAGCAATGTGAGTTTATGAAAACTATAAATTCGCATAACTTCTGATTAAGCATATTGCGATGAAATAAAGATTAAATGTTACTTCAAATTAAGCCCTATGTTGTTCTGCTAACTCCGTCTGAATTGGTTCAGTAGCTTTTACGTGATGCGTACACAAACTAACAGACAACAATCCCAAAAATGATCTTATTGTGTTCTATTACTATCCTTCACACTGACGGTGGGCCTGATCCACAAGTTTCAAGTGGCTCAGTGAGCTATGGAGGGCTATGCTCAGGGTTTGTTTGAAGGATATGATTCTTAATGAGGAGATCCGACGGAGAACGAAGGTGACCGACATAGCCGAAAGTATGGGCAAGCTGAAGTGGCAGTGGGCGGGCCACATCTATCGCAGAACCGACGAGTTCTGGAGTGGAGACTACGGATTGGCACGCGCAGGGTGGGCCACCCCGCCGCCTTATGGACCGACGACCTGAAGATGCGGATGCGGAGGCCGGGTGTGGTGGCGTTCATTGGGGAAGGCCTATGTCCAGTAGTGGATGGCTAAGGACTGACATGATGATGATGACTATCCTCCATCCCCTAATATATTCAATGTATAGACATGTGAAGTTTACGTTTTTATTTATTAAATTGTATGAGTCTAGATAAATCTAGAGTTCTCAAGTGGAGACAGCGACTGAGCAGGCTGTAGTGTGGGACGGGCATCCTGGTAGATGGAGCGACGACCTGCGTAAGGCGGCTGGCAGTGACTGGATGAGAAGAGCCGAGGATCGGGTTTAATGGCGCGCCTTGGGAGAGGCCTATGTGGACTCTGTATGCTGATGATGAATTTTATTGTTACCGTTGAAAGCCTTGGAGTGCACGTAGTTGGCGCAGGAGTGCAGCGCGCGCGTGAGGCTCGCGCGGCACAGCGCGGCCGCGTGCAGGCGGGAGGCGCCCAGGCTGTGCGCAAGCTGGGGCTCAGATATGTGCTCCAGTGGTGTCGCTGGAGCATATTAATAATTTTAAATACATAATTGGTATTTTTATTCCCCCCCCCCCCCCCCCCCCCCACACACACAATAACTAGAATGTATAATAGATTACTTCTTCTTACTTCTTCTCATCGTCCCAAGAAGTAACAACAAAAGGAAAAGAGGAAGAACCACGTAAACGATGGTCCGACGATATGAAGAAAGTGGCTCGACCAATGTGGTTAAGGTTGGCCAGGGATAGAGAAAGTTGGAAAAAGTTGGAGGAGGCCTATGTGTCTAAAGGACACACTAACTAAACAAATACCGGGCTGATGTGCACATTTATTAATAAGTTAAATAGTTTAACTTGTTAATAAATGTGCACATCAGCCCGGTACTATTATTTGAATGAATGAATGAATAGCCTTTATTTATACTTTATTGTACACAAATATAAGTCACACAACTAATTTAAACACAAGATGTACAAAGGCGCACTTAACTCTGTAAGAGTTTTCTTCCAGTAAACCTTTGGGTGAAAGAGAAAAGCAAAGCAGATAGGCAGACAGCAGTGCACATTATAGTAAGAATAAGTAGTGAAAAAAAACATATATGTAAATAGCAAATAGAATAATTTAAATTTATTTATAACTATCTATATAAATATGTAATAAAATAATTATATATACACTCTCGTACAATATATACATAAGTATATACATACAATACACATACATACACATACATACATACATACATACATACATACATACATACATACATACATACATACATACATACATACATACATACATATATACATATACACAAAGTGATCATTTGGATAGGTAATGCTCTTTTACTCTAGCCTTGAATATGCTCAACGATGCGCTCGCGCGGATAACATGTGGCAGAGAATTCCACAATCTCACTGCTTGGACTGTGAAGGAGCCGCTATACAGACTTGAAGTATGAGTTGGAATTTGAAGAAGAAGGGAAGTGATAGATCTGCAGGGCTTACCCCTAGGGACGACATAGTCAAAGCGCTCACGGAGGTAAGGAGGGGACACAGGATTGTTTAGAATGTTATAGAGATAACAAAATAACCTTTATTACTAACTAAATAATAGTTAAATTATTTAGTTAGTAATAAAGGCTATTCATTCATTCATTCATAATAGATTAGATATTGTAATCCGTTATTGGCAGTAAGAGCTATAAATTAGAATATTAAGTGCTGTGGATGTTGGATTGGACAATTCGCAATATAACATCCAGACTGGGACTAACTTGTACAATGTAGTATCCCCAGTGGGTATCGAACACACAACCTCTGGTGCTCGAGTCCAATGACCAAGACACTAGGCCAACGAAGTGGTCTCGATAGATCAATCAGTCAGACAGCTGGGCCCGATTCTGAAGACATACATTTAAAATTTGAAAGCACTAAAATTGGTTTCCTCCTTATCTTCATAATACTGTGTGACCAGGATAGCAACAGTTTTAGTGCTGTCAAATTTTAATGTTGTGCCTTCAGAATCGAGCACATTATCCTTTTACACAGATAGATGATTAGTAGCCGGAAACTAACATAGGCTACAATTGCATGAACCTATGGAGAGCAACCTTTACAATTCTTACCAGGTGTCTTCATAAAGCTGATAAATGTATCATCATGAGTGATTCCCTCTGCTCCTGGATGCACCAGAAACGCCTTCAGCCGCCCCGCCTCTATGGTACTAAGGACGAGTAAGTATCCATCTGGAAACTGGCACACTTTCTCACCCGTTATACGCCATATTCCTGCAAAAAAAACAGATTTTTTTCCAAACTAATAGAGGTTTCAAAGTTTTAAAAGATGTGAAGACATACCTTTCTCATCCATAGCAGCATTCGTTCTGAAATCTGCTTGAGAAATCCTCTCTGCTATTTTCTCCTTAATACATAATGCTACAGTCCTCTCTCCAGACGTCAAATCATCCAAGATCTTTTGATACTGGTCAGAATCTAGACCTTGCTTCAAAGTGTCCAGGGAGACCCAGTGGTCGCTCATCTGTTGGCCTAACTGCAAATCCGAGGATATAGTTTCAAGATACCTTAGACTTTCAGTGTGATTCATTGCTAAACCACCGTTGGTCAGGCTAACTGGACCGGCATACAGGCTGGTCCTTTTAAGGGCATTTTTGCGTTCTTCGGTTGATTTTTCTGGGACGGAGAAAACTTTTTCTAGAGCGGCGACTCTTCGGTCCAGCGTTTCTGACTCTTCTTTATTCAGACACTCAGGGTAAGCGAGCATATCGCGGTTAAAAATGGAAACGAAAATATCTTTCATAAACGGTCGGATTTTTGCTTTTCGGCGCTCGACTCGTTCTAGAACTTTTAGATCCTCGAAGTCGAACTTCTCTTCTTGCACCTGTGGCTGTGTTGCTTGGGAGGATTCATAATTTGAGGCGGAGAATCGAAATTTTCTGACGAAACGTATGCCTATATTTTGGTGCCGAAATGAGCTGAGCGTGCGAGCTATATTCATTGTGAAATATATTATTTAACAGACGGTTAATGAAGTACTTGATACAACGCTTTTATGTAGGTAATTCGATGAAAACTTCACAAATATTGCATTTTCTTTTCCTTAGTCAGACACCTTTTAGGTTATTTTTTCAATTCAAAACAATATTTTGACTTTGACAGAACTAGAGATTCCAATCCTTGTACTTGATGTTTTTTGAACGTCGATATCGTCGATTGTCGATTTAGTTGAAGGTTAAATTCAACTGAAGTATGTAGTAAACATACTGATTTGTTTCTTAGGTGCATGTGGCTACAATATTGTCCACTATAACCGGACTATGGACGGTCGGAATTAATGATTGTTAAGCCACGAGCAACCATTTGTAATTTGGTCGAGTTTGCAATTCCATATCACTATATCCGACCATACACCAACATCTATTGCAGAAATAATGCTGTAAAATATATTATATCACGACAATACTTCCTTAACGACACAATCCATTTACCATGTACAGTCACAGTTCGAATTAAGTGACCAGATAAAATTTTAATTAGAATGCATCTGGTCATTCATTGTAGTGCATTGCCTTCACATAAACGGGCTATTGCTACCCGACAGCAATGGCTGTAAAATTTATCATGTTGCAGTGGCTTTCAACCTTTCAACTAACGTGTACTTAGACACACCCCTAGTCTAGGATCAGCCAGCGAATTATGTTGCGTCTAGTTAATACTTTTAATTAATACTTACTTTTAATATAGGTACTTACATAAATATTTTGATTTGATATTTTGGTTCTGCGACGCAAATTAAATTATATTAGAGATGCAGCTACATTGTAATGAAATTTAAGTCGTAAGATTGTTATTATGACCAAGTTGTTTAGCCGTGTACGTCCGGATTTCCCCCAGACCAAATCCTGAAAGTGTATCAGCTTACTCAATAATCTTGTTTGCTAGAATTTTTAAAGTATATGAACCTATACCTGAATTTAGTTAGTTAAGTATCTACTATCAATTCGTTACTCAGAGCGGGTTATCGCAATATTATCAGACAAAATGTTGGCGAGTTATATTGATATTAAGGGACATGCAATTTCGTGATAATATAAGGTAGTGACCTATTTTGAGATAATATATGTCTATCAGGTATATGAGAAATTGTATTTACAATCTTAACTTCAGTTCCAAAGATCTTTTCAAATTCATACAATTAAACTAATTAACCTACTAATTATTGTGTCGTAAAAAAATTATGATTTTCCATAAATGTTTGCACCCTGCACTTCCACTCCTCACATAAAGGTTTGTCTGGAAGAAATCTCTGAAAGCGATAAGGCCGCCATTGGACACTAGATTCATGTTGCATTTATATAACTTTTTGTACGTATAGGTCCACAATGAAGAATATTTTGACGTTTGATTATAAAATTTACTACGCAGAAAAACTATGATTATTATTGATTATGATCAAAGATTCAAAGTAAATAAATAGATTTTATACACTATAAAAGACTAAACCACTAAAAATATTTACGCAATTTGATGTATCAGGCATGTCTAATTTGTATGCATCTAATCAGACCTGAATCAAGGGTGAATTGCAATTATCAACCTTCAAGTATCCCCCTATTTACAAGCAGAATTTATAAGTACCTTCACCTATAGAGGACAAAAGCAAACGTTCCAATTAATCGAGTATGAATTTTATGAGCTGACAACACTGAAGAGGGTGGCGATGGCGTGGTGATGTGATATTTGCAAAGTAACGTTTAACGAAAATAATAAAAACAAAATTGTTTATTAAGTTTACTTATTTATTGGTGGCGGCACATAGCTTAGCTCTGATTTGTATGAACACTGGTACAAATTAGAGATCTAGTGCCGCTAATTATACTAAAATAGAAAATGATTTTGTCTAAACTTAATATTAGTATTACGTTGGCAGTGTATTTTGTAATATTATCAAATCTTAGTTATTATAATAGGAATATAAGCTAGGCAAATATCAGTAGCTTAATTATTCTGAATCTGCCTAAGAGAAGATGACATTTGAAAATTGACAAATACGGCGTTATTTCGGGAACTTTTGAATTTTGCCACTCAGCGTCTATAATCCATGTACTTACACGTCCATGGTCAAATTAGTACTTTAAGCTACGATTTTCGGCTACAAGAGGCGCTAGTGATAATCTTTGCTTTGCCATATAGATACATTTGAAGAGCAGTAGATTCTCTAATCTTTAAAAATAATTATTGACCTGAAAGCACGACAGAACTATTTTGGGTATTTACTCGCAAATACAAACAAATGCAGAACATATACCAATTTTATTAACTAATATAAGTAACTAGGTACTGTAAGTTAATATTAGGAAAATAATCTGTTTTTTTGAGGATAAAATCACGTCATCATCATATCAGCCCTTAGACATATACTTAGACTTCTAAATATAGACCTTCCCCAATGAATACCCCACACCCGGTCCTCCGCCCTCCACATCCAGCCGCTTCCGGCCACATTCTTCGAGTCGGTCCACCTGCCGGCCGGAAGTCCCACCAAGCGGTCTCCACACTAGAACTCGTCTGCCCCGACGGTTGTCGGTTCTGCCACAACATCACGTAAACTTTTCAAATGAGACGAGGGTCATTTTTATCATCTTGGATATCCGAGTCTCTTGAGATTATCAAATGTCAGAAAGATCAGCATTAAGTAGGATTGTCAACTCCGAACAAATCGATAACTATAAATAACGTTATTTAGTAAACATCCCATCACTTCAAATGTGGATGGAACCGTAGGGATGGGGTGGAGAAAATCCCACCCCCTTTATCGATTACTGGAATAGTGACCCACTCTTTCACAAATAAGGTCTATTTTTATAAATGCAGGACATAGGCAGTAAATATATAGAGCTATGTATATGTGTTCGCATAAAATAATCAGTAGGAATCCCTCTACGAAGGCGAAGCGAACGTCCCGCTGAAAAGAATAAATTTTCCCACAATAACGGGTTAATACCAAAAACTGTTACTTTTTTAGTTTTTTTATGTGACAATGTGAATATATATGTTATGCTAGTGGAAGTCGTTGCATAAACAAATATTACAATGGTTTTTGTGGAAAATAGTTGTGGAAATAGAACAGTGAATGCATGACAGAAAGAATATTGTAATGATTCCGTGTTACACAGATTATGGGAACTCCTTCCTGTTAGATGGTAAGTGTGCTTAATGTGGTCTCATTAAATATGTATGTTTAAGTTTTAAGTGCTAATCTTGACTGAGTAATAAGGAATTAGTGGAACTTTGTAACTTGAATTATTTGTTACGGTTTTTCTCTAATCTTATTTTGTTTAATTAAGCAATTAGCGGTCAGTATACACTTTAAATTAGAAAAAAAACACATTGGCGTGCACTTTCCTCAGCGCCCACTTTTGTATACCCTAACCGTTATTGTTTATATTGTTTTTAAGTAACGTTAACAAAAACAAAGAATACTGTGGACAAAAATTAACCGTTAATTATAATTGTTTAAACAGGAAACATGTTTTTAAAGTACCTACCTACCTACTGAAGTTAAATAATATCCGATTTGTAACGCTTTGGTAGATTACCTACCGCTGAATTTTTCATTATATAGGTAGGTATAATGTGTGAATTGTGTTTATATCTGAAATATTGCCCAATAATGATGAAAAAATTCATGAAAAATGAACGATCTCTATGTACTACAGATGGAGCGTTCCAAACAATCGCTCTGTTCCACGCAAGTAGCCACAACTCTTTCACATTCACTTTGACACTTGTGCAGTTACTACTCAGAACATATAATTATTTACTAAATATTGACATTATTTAACCGTAGCGACAATATTTAGTAATAATTAAATGTTATGCGTAGTAACTGTACAAGTTTCATTGTGAATGTGAAAGAGTTGTGGCTACTTGCGTGGAACAGAGCGATTGTTTGGAACGCTCCATCTAGTAGTACATAGAGATCGTTGGTCAGAAGGGACACTACATCCAAGTGAGCAGATTATTATTACAGGCGCATCAGACTGGCCGTACACGTCTGTGTGAGCGCGTAAACTATCGAGAGAGGGACAACGTTATACGTCATCACATAATTGCTTCTCTTTCTAACACGCCATGCTATATTTTGCGGGCGACGTTAAACTGTCGAGGGGAGCTGACTGTCGCTTCTTTACGTAGTATACTCTAGTATATATTATCTTTGGTAGTATTAACTGCCTCCTGTGTCGCTTTATGGTTATTTGACACCTTTTTATTACCCGGGAAAATGCGTCGCATACCCACTCGCCTTGGGGGGACGAGCGGATTATGTCGGGCTCTGTACCGACTAAAACCTCGCGATCGCCATCTACGGCTCAGACCGAGGGACTCCGGGGCCACCGAAGGCACACGCTCCCTCGTGCTCGACGGCCTACCTCGGGGAGATCGAGTCCCCTTGACACCTCTCCGTGCATGCAGCAGCAACGAGGCCACCCCCTTGCTGCCGCCCTCCCCGGGGACGCATGGATGAGTATACAGAGCCTCCGCTCCATGCATTCGCGCCCCCGATGACCCCTTTTACGACAGGCAGGGGATACCGTGGCTGCATTCTTCACCCCAGCACACAGGGCACATAGTAGTTTGATACCTAACTGTAACCACATAAAGCAACAAATGATATGTGCCTGATGCGTGTATATGTGAATCTCTTACTTGATCTAAAAGGGTTCTTTAGACCTGTTAATAAATATATAAACTCCCGAAAAACGAAAAAGTTTTTCACGCAGCTTCCATCTATCGAGTTATTTTTAGAATACTAATAAACCGTATTACGTCTAAACTTTGGTAACTCGCAACTTCTCAAAGATACTTTGCATCCATTCTCTTGCTTGTTTACATCAGACGGTAATCGGGGATAATGGTTTTGTTTTTCCGGGCCTATAATTAGACTATAAATGCAAAGGAGGGTGAAGTGAGTTCCAGGTTATTTTATTATTTAGTAATTTATCGATATTTTCATGTCGATAACACATCACTAGTGGTAATAAATATTTTGTGACAGTGGGGCTGTTTTGGCAGATCTCGTTTAGAGGTTTTTTTCTTATTCTCATTATATAACTACCATATCAGCACTTAAACGTCCACTGTTGGACACAGAGCTTCCCCAATAATGCCACCACACCCAGGCCTCCGCATCCAGCCGCTTCTGGCAACGTTCAGCTCGTCTGCCCCAACGGTCGTCGGTTCTGCGACAGATGTGGCCTCTGCCACTTCAGCTTGCTAATCCTTTCGGCTATGTCGGTCATCTTCGTTCTTCGTCGGATCTCTTCATTACTAATCATATCTTTCAAACAAACCCCTACACACAGCTCTCTCCATAGCTCGCTGAGCGACTTGACTTGTAAAAAATGGGTCACGTAGTTTGGGTACGTTCCCTAATAAGTACCTACATAGAATCGTTGCTCACCAACTACCCATTTTGGTTGTCCGAATACATTTTTCTTTTGCTAACAGGGGTGCACGGGAGACTCGACGGGGGTCTACGTTGGCGTCTAATCTTCACACATTTTTTGTCGAGTTTCGGGAATATGGTAGAAATGTAGGTCCACCGGAACCTGCTAAATTTTTAAAGTTGTCTATGAGAAAAAAGGTCTGGGAACCTCTGGTTACATGATACCCTAAAAATAACCCCGTTATCGGCCAACGATATCTATGTACTACTATATGGAGCGTTCCAAACAATCGCTCTGTTCCACGCAAGTAGCCACAACTCTTTCACATTCACAATGAAACTTGTGCAGTTACTACGCAGAACATTTAATTATTACTAAATATTGACGGTACGGTTAAATAATGTAACAATCGCTCTGTTCCACGCAAGTAGCCACAACTCTTTCACATTCACTTTGAAACTCGTGCAGTTACTACGCAGAACATTTAATTATTACTAAATATTGACGGTACGGTTAAATAATGTCAATATTTAGTAAATAATTAAATGTTCTGCGTAGTAACTGCACAAGTTTCAAAGTGAATGTGAAAGAGTTGTGGCTACTTGCGTGGAACAGAGCGATTGTTTGGAGCGCTCCTTCTAGTAATACATAGAGATCGTTGTCATCGGCTGACCGCGTGGTAATATAATAAGACTTTTATACTTACCTATAGCATTGTTGTGGCTTCAGCATGAAACCGGGGCTAAAAAGTGGAGGTTAACCACGTTTTTGACGATTATGCTTAAGACTAAGAGGTTATGGCCTATTTATAAATAGTCTATCGAGTACTAGCTGTTGCCCGCGACTTCGTCCGCGTGGACAACTTAACATCACAAATTATTATGTATTTCCCGTAGGAATGACATGTTTTTTCGGGATAAAAACTATCCTGTGTCCTATTCCAGGACCTAACCTATATGTGTGCCAAGTTTCATCCCGGTCCGTCCAGTGGTTGAAGCGTGATTGAGTAAGAAATATCCAAACTATGATCCAAACATTCGCATTATAGGGATTTCTTACTACATATACAGTTTTATTATTTGGACTATAGATAGATAGGTACCTTCAGAAAATCGCCTGTCAAGTGATTTGACTTTGAAATTGAAGCGCCGTTGTTATAGATTGGAATTTCTACGCGAGGATTATTTCTCCATTGTGACGTGCTCATGGCGGGTGGAGAAATATACACGAACTGTGATTGAAATTTTTTTACGGTCGGAAGCTGTCTGCGATTTCATCAGCTCTGGAATTTCAATCGTTTTTGTAAAATGACCGAAAACGCAGTTTATCAGCCGAAATACGTCCACTGCTGAACGCAAGCCTCCCCAATAGAATGCCACTTTTGGTGGACTGTCCATTGGAGATTCTTTGTTAATTCGATTGACTTGCAATGAAATAAAGCCTATATGTTACACCGAATCAAACACTATGTTTCTGTGAAAAATCCATCCTCCTCAACTTACTTTATTAGATTACTCCTAAATAAACCCTATGTTTTTCTGAAACTCAGAATTGGTTCAGTAGTTTTACGTGATGCGACACGTAGCGCCATCTATTGATAATGTTGGACATCAAACGCATTGTAAATATTTGAAAACTATAAATGTACATAACTTTTGAAAGAAAGAAAGAAAGAAATCATTTATTTGCTCTTAAATTGGTACAAATGCCAGATGTTAAAATTAGCCTAAAGTAACACCAATTCAGCCATTATCAATAGCATGCAAATTTATACAATTAAATTATTCATAACAATAAACATTAACAACATTGAAATGTCAAAGTTTAAAAAGTACAGTTAAAATAAATAATTTAAGTATTGCCAAACGTCATCCAACCCTATGCTCCAAGAATTCTTTTACAGAGTAAAATGTGTGAACCAAAAGCCAATTATTAAGAGATATTTGGAATCTGTTATATGGTAAATCCTTTATATGGGCAGGTATTTTATTATAAATCGACAAGCACATACACCGACAATTTTTCTGATAACGAGCGGTCTTTGGGACAAGATCATTTTGATTGAGTGAGCCGTTTGCGATGAATTAAAGACTAAATATTACTCCGACTTAAGCCCCATGTTTTTTGAAAAGTCTAACAAAATCCGTTTAGTAGTTTTTATGTGATGCATGCACAAACCAACAGACAAACACATAAACAGACAAAAAATCCAAAAATGACCGAAATATGTTCTATTGTTTATCCTTAGACCCCCAGTTTTTTTGCAAATAACTTCAATGTACAGACGCGATGTTTACGATTTTATTTATTAGATTATACCGATTTAATAAGGAGCGGGGTTTGAACCCACGATATCATGACCTTGAGGCGAGTATAGAACCAACCAGGCTACCATAACTGTGACAGAGTTGCTAAAATTGATATTCTTACTTACCTTTTGTTACCTGAAGTCATTGTTAAGCGGGTACTCAGGTGGAATACGTTTCGCTAATTTATCCCAGATAAAGGCCAAATTTAGGAGCTCGTTGGAGCGTGTAATCGAATACTGAAGAAAGAAAACTCGCGAATGGAGTTTGTATAACCTCCCCTCTCCACCTGATCCTCCTTTTTTTTCAATTTATATTTTAATAATGATAATTAATAACCATTGGTTCACAAGGCCACAGCAAAATCAATTAATTACAATTCCAGGTACAATAATGAAAACCGGTTAAATGTAATTTATTCATTTACCGGTTAATTGAAGGACCACTCCAACTCTTCCCGTGGATGTCGTACAAGGCGACTAAGGGAATACATTATAAAACATCAATCAGGCCTCCCCAACCCGTCTGACCAGCGCGGGGAGTGTTGGCCAAATCCTCCGTCTGTCTTCGGCAGATGAGACAGTTTTGTGCTCCTGCAGTCTCCACAAAAACAACATGATGATGATGAAGGAACGTCAACAAAGTCAAAAGATTATATAAAAAAAAATAGGATTTTAAAATACAAGCTTAGCATATTTGAAAATTATTCGTGTATAATCAGTTCCTGGCTCCTGCATAGCCGTCGCAGGATATCACTGACAATAATAATCGGGTTGGGATACATGAACCAGTAAATTTTGCAAGTACCTACATAGCTATAATTATCATAACGTTGAATCTAACACGTGCACAAACTCACAGACAAACAGATAAACATACAGACAGGCAAAATTCCAAAAATGATTGAAATGTGTTCTATTACTTATCCTTAGACCCCTCATTTTTTTTTTGCAAATATCTTTAATGTACAGACACGCGATGTTTACGATTTTATTTATTAGATTAATAATATTTTATTTTACACAAAATGTTCATTATATGTAATTGCTAGTAATGCATAAACTTCAAAAATGAAACTAAAATTAATGTACCACAATTGAACAGAACAGACATCTGTCTGTTGTTTTTTATTAACCGGTTAATTGAACGAAACCGGAACCGTAAAACAAAATTATGTCGGTACAGGGTATTGATCCGTAACCGGTTTTCGAACTTAAATGTACCTTCAAGATATGGTAGACATTTTAATTTTGAAGAAATGCGGCTAAATGAGCTCGGGAAGGAAGTTGACTTGAAAATTACTCCATATTGTAAGATAGATACGACACAGCCATTGTACGTATGCCGTGCAAACAGCTGCATTATTCACGATTCTGCATCGCTTGCATACATGATCAACATGGATTTTCCAATTCATTTGCCTGTCAATATGTGTTGATATCCTGCTGACTATTTATCCTGTGAGGTAGTATAATCTATCCGGTCTGTCCACCCAAGGAATATTCGGTGTCAGTCGGGACATACGGGGGGCATACGCAAATTACGTAACGCATTTGGGGGGAGGGGGGAGATCTGGTCAGGCTTTACGGTCCTGGTAACTGGGATATTAAGTCAAGTTTTACGTTGTTACGTCACGATTTTAGAAATGGATCTATCTGTTCTGTCCACCCAAGGAATATTAGGTGTAATTCGGGACATACCGGGGGGCGTACGCAAATTACGTAACGTAATCTGGGGGAGGGAGGAGATCTGGTCAGGCTTTACGGTCCTAGTAACTGCGGATTTAAGTCAAGGTTTACGTTGTTACGTCACGATTTTAGAACTGCCAGGGAGACCTACTATGCCACAGATCTTCCACCTTTCATGGCCTTTCTAGGTCATACAGGCACGAAGGAGGTGCCCGGTACTTGCTCAAGTGCTATTTCCCGGACACCCTGCAAATAAAATAATTCTGCCCTTTGTCCTCTGTACGGCAACTCTCCCCGTTCAGGGGCGCGACACCACGCTGATGGCTTCCTCGCCGGGCTGTCCAGTCAGTCAAGTCATGTCAAGTCAATAAGCACACACTGTGTCAGTTAATACCTGATACGGTGGAGTGGGGACTGAAGAAGACGCAGAGGTAAAGTTATTAACGCAATTTGGGGGGAAGGGGGTCGGGCCTGGCGTTACGGTCCTGGTAACTTGGGGTTAAGTCAAGGTTTGCGTTTCGTCCCTAAGTTGACACAGTGGAGTGGGTGGCAAAGAGGCAGAGGGAGAAATTACGTAAAGCAATTTGTGGAAGGGGGGGTTTCGGCCTGGCATTACGGTCCTGGTAACTTGGGAGGTTAAGTGAAGGTTTGTGTTTCGTCCCTAAGTTGACACAGTGGAGTGGGTGGCAAAGAGGCAGAGGGAGAAATTACGTAAAGCAATTTGTGGAAGGGGGGGGTTTCGGCCTGGCATTACGGTCCTGGTAACTTGGGAGGTTAAGTTAAGGTTTGCGTTTCGTCCTTACTCGACACAGTGGAGTGGGTGGCAGAAGAAAACAGAGGTAGAAGTTACTTAAAACAATTTGGGGGGAGGGGGGGGGTTTAGTCCAACTAGTCGTACTGGGGGAGGGGGATTGAATTAGAGAACTTAGAACTTTGCGTAAACATACAAAATTTGCGTAAACTAACATAACGGATCTGTTCTTATTGTCCATCCAAGGAACATCGGGCGTCATTCGGGACTTTACTGCCAAAAGTAGTATCTACCTACCCGTGTTGGGACTGTTGGAGAGTATTTCCAAACTCCTAAGATATTATGTAAATTAATCCGCGAAATTTCGTCACCATTCAAACTCGCTGTCCTGTAAAGCCTCCGTCACATTGACGTTGTAAGCAGCGCTGATGCGAAGCGGCAACAATCAGGTTGCTACCATTGATCCCCAATACATAATCATTGTACAGACAAATCATTGTACAGACATACAAAGCCAGAGACAACTGTGCTCGCGACTTCAAACGCGCAAACTACTGTTTTTTTTATAAGTATACTCTTTCCTAGCCTTTGATATATTCAAAACAAAGAGAAAAATACAAAAAAATGGGGTAGAACTGTAAACCTCTCTCTCACTTTTTCTGCATCTCTCCGCCTTCTTCTCGCCCTTCCCCTCCTCTTCCCACTCCTTATTCATTATGAGTAAATTAATACCCTGAGAATTTTGTTAGAATATCTCTAGACTCGTAACCAGTAATCAGTAATATCTCGATAGTTACATTTTAAACGTTGACCCTATTTTAAGGCCGAAATAAAAATCGAGTAAAATACTTCCAAATGTTATCTAGTAACCATAGCACAGGCTCTGATTAGTTTTTGACTGGATCATTGGTGTGAATGTCTGAGATATTTATTTATTTACTTTTATAAGTACAAAATCTCAAATTTGAGTACAAACCAGCACATATTCCAAGTTGAAGCGTGCTGTGATCCGAATTTAAGTACGTGCCTTAGTATATCAAGTCCGAGCTGGAGTGACGTCATTCCAGCTCGGATTTCAATACCTCCTTGTAACTTTTGATCTGTTTAAGTACAAAATCTGAAATTTGAGTACAAAATAGTACGTTACGGGTACTAAATCCTGCCAGGGTCAGATTACTAAATTTCAACTGAGCTGGAGTGACGCTTCAGCAAATGCACCGTGGCCGCATTGCTGCCGCGTCGCTCCACCGCACCGGTATGACACAACCTTTACCCCTATACAGAAAGTTTACCATTAGATTAAGCGAAGGAAGGACGAATTGAATTTCCAAAGCACAGAATATAAAATTACTTTTTAAACTTTAAATGAAATAATTATAATAAGTGTAAGTAGGTAGGTAATAGACTCGCCCAACAAATTCATAATTAGTTTATTTGCACAATCAAGAACAGGTATTACAATACTTATTTTAGATCTAACATGATGGACCTTGTCGGTATGGCAAAATGAGAGGTGAGATTGAGATCAAACGCAAACCCATGAACAATAAAAAAAAATTCTTCACCGTAACTAAATGTGCGTATACGGAAATTCTATGAAGAGAATGGTGGAGTAGACGCGCCACGCGTGCCAGCAATATGCAATATATTGCAAAAACCATCAAACGGGACATTTCGACAAAAAACGTGCAAAAATGCAATTTTGCGCGTTTACTAACTACATAACTGTATTTCCTCACTTAAAACGTGACCGCGAGGCATTGAACGGTGCGCGGGAGGGGCGCGCTGTGTCCGAAAATCGGCACGCACGGAACTGTAGTAAACAAATGGCTATAACCATTCTATCTTGATAGGATTTCTTTGTGTGCGTATATAGGCAGGTTTGGCAAAATCTATTGGTAACTGTTGGAGTCTCCACTGAATCTAGCTGAAGTGGCAGTGGGCGGGCCACATCTGTCGCAGAACCGACGGCCGTTGAGGCAGACGAGTTCTGGAGTGGAGACCGCGAATCGACACGCGCAGGGCGGGAAGCCCCGCCGCCAGATGGACCGACAACCTGAAAAAGGTGGCCGGAAGCGGATGGATGCGGAGGGCGAAGGACCGGGTGTAGTGGCGTTCATTGGGGAAGGCCTGCGTCCAACAGTAGACGTCTAAAGTCTGACATGATGATGATGGACTCTCGACAAAATAATCATCGTCAGGTTATTTTTGTCTCCACTGCAGGAGCACCACCCTCTCTCATCTGCCGGAGACAGACGGAGTATTTGGCCTACACTCCCCGCGCTGGCCAGACGGGTTGGGGAGGCCTGATTGATATTTTATAATGTATTCCCTCAGTCGCCTTGTACGACATCCACGGGAAGAATTGGAGTGGTCCTATTCTACTCAACAGGAAACCACACGGCACGACAGACAATAATAACTACCACAAACCTCCGAGCACAGATAAACCACTTTATTTCCGGTTTCTTTACCGGAAATAAATCGAAATATGCGCCTCAGGAAAACGTTGTCACCATTAGGGGCGCCATTGTAAATATTAATGGATATAACGCGCCCCCGCGCGAGCGTGAAAATATTACGGACTGGTTTCGTGATCTGACACACCGACTTCAAGCCCCTCACACGCGTTGCTATTACATATTATTATTAATAATAATAATAATAAAAGGTTACCGCCATGTGGGATGTTGACTCGACGATCATCGTCCCGATTGTCGTTTCAGCGAACGGCCTGATAGCGAAGAGCCTCGACCACCATCTCAAGAGGCTCTCGCTGGATGGTTGGATCAAGGGCCAGATACAGAAGGCAGTGATCCTCGACACGGCGCGCATTGTCCGGAGGTTCCTCTCTCTGTAGCCTCTACCGCCGGTAGCTTGGGCCTTGCCCCGCTGCCCAGCGGCTCTCTAGGTTTAAGTTTTTTTTTATAATATTTATGCTTTATATTCGTTTTATATAATAATATTGTAAAAAAAAAATTTAAACCTAAGAAATGTGAATAAATGAATAATAATAATAAAATCATTTATTCATATCTTAAAAAATATACATACAATAACTCTGCCAAACTGTATACTTAATACAGTTTGTTGGCAGAAATAAACTTATTAACTAGCTGTGCTGTGTGGTTCCCAGCTTAGAATAGGGCCACCCCTATCTTTCCCGTGGGTGTCGTCAAGGCGACTAAGGGATTGCACCAGGGACGGGCAGCAGCGTTCTCCTGTGTGTGTATGTTAAGATTATTACTGCGATCACCAATCCGCCTGCCAAGCGTGGTGATTATGGCAAATCCCCCAAAGGACAAATTACCAAAAGTGTTATTCTATTGGGGAGGCCTGTGTCCAGCAGTGGATGTATTTTGGCTGATGATGATGATTAACTAGCTGTTGCCCGCGACTTCGTTCGCGTGGACAACTTAACATCACAAATTATTATGTATTTCCCGTAGGAATGGGATTTCGGGATAAAAACTATCCTATGTCCTATTCTAGGACATAAACTATATGTGTGCCGAGTTTCATCCCGATCCGTCCAGTGGTTGAAGCGTGATTGAGTAACAAACATTCAAACTATCCAAACATGCGCATTTATAGTATTAGTACGAGTAGGATACATGTAATTTATATGATCATACAAATTTTAATTATAATAGAAGAAGTAGTTATTAATAATTTAAAAGTTTAAATTTATTATAAATCCAATACATTCATATATAATGCTCACGCCTTGGTCTCAGAGGGGTAGACAGAGACGCTGTGTCGCAACTTTGCACAATCCAATGTCGCAAAGCGACTTTCCTTCGCCCTCTTTTCGCTCCATGATACCTCTTGGCGTGATGTATCCAATACAAATTCAAATTATATTAATAACTAGCTGTGCCGGCGGCTCCGCTCGCGTGGACTACAGAATCCGCTCCCGTTCCCACTTCCATAGAATATTGGCAAACTTCTAAAGGAAAAGTCCGGCGACCGTCGAGCCAGATCCTTTTTTATCAGCCGCATCAATCAGCCTGGACATTCAAGGGAATGCAGCGAACATCCTCGGCACTTAAAAACTCTGCAGAGCTGGAGGAGATATTCTATCTATAGAGATGCCCCCCCCATCCCCCTTTTCTTTAGTATTAATATATGTCAAGTTGAATATTCTTCCTATCACCCATGTTTCTCTTAATAAAGTTTTATTAATAATATATAATTAAGTTCGCCTAACTTAAAGTCCGTGTGTATATAAAATGACACAACCCGAAAATTACTTAACGTATTTGGGTCCTTATCATGTACGTGTTCATGCATTATGGGGTTATGAGGTTAGATATACACTTTAAAAGAATTATTACGGCCTGTTGACGTCCACTGCTGGAGATAGGCCATACCCAGTGGCAGGAAAAAGTGCCGCATGCTTACTTTAAGGCATATAGGCGTCAGTAGACTTTGTGTCCTTCCCTTCTACTATTTTAGGTTTTTTTGAAAACTACATCAAAATCGGTTCTTCTCATCCAGTTACTGCCAGCCGCCTTACGCAGATCGTCGCTCCATCTAGCCAGGGGGCGTCCTACACTACGCTTGCCCAGTCGCGGTCTCCACTCGAGAACCCGTTTACCCCAGCGGTAACGGTTCTCCGACAGATGTGACCAGCCCACTGCCACTTCAACGTACTAACTATTTGAGCTATGTCGAAGATTTTAGAAACCCCGATTGGGCAAGCGTAGTGTAGCCCCCTGGCTTGTAGCGACGATCTGCGTAAGGCGGCTGGCAGTAACTGGATGATAAGAATGGAAGATCTGGTTCAGTGGCGCACCTTGGGAGAGGCCTATGTCCACCAGTGGACTCTTTCTAGCTGATGATGATGATGATGTTAAAGACCTTGTGGACCTATCCTGACGATATATTCGTACTCGTATTAATTGATAACTTTGTTCACAGAACGGTTACTTAAGTAATTGAATTAAAAAAAATATTTAAATCAGTTTTTTGTTAAATTAAAACTAAATAAAATTATATTAGACATTCTTACTTATTTAAAAAAAAAGTAATAATGTCTAATACTTATAATAAAATGAAATATTTAAAATTTTGCGACTGGTTGACTTGTTTAATAAATAAATATCACTATGTACACTTTTACGCTATGCTCATAAAACTTACATATATACATATTTCAGAAACATGTCAATGAATTTAGATTAATGTATGGATCACGTGCGCTGATAGTACATATATACAATAAATAGAATCGAATTATATAAAACCTCATAATAACTGTAATAAAATTACCGCTTGACAAACCTGACGCGCAGTCTCGCTTAGTTAAACCAATCTTATGGAAGATCTCTAATGCTTTTGTCGAAACGATTAGTTCTTCGATTAAACCGATGTATAGCTAGGTCGAATCATCTGTCTGGGTATCTGACTAGACGTAATGTAAATATTTATTTACCCAACCCTCTCCTGCCTTTGTTCACAAACACACTCAATTACTTAAAAATGAAATTGGCTGCTCAAATATTATTCCCAACTCCCTGGGGTTCACTTAAGACACATTTAATGTAAGGCACTTAGTTAAAGGAAGCCAAGAAAACATGCTCAGAAGGAAAATCGTGGGAAAGATTTCTTGCTCGTTAAACGTCGAGTGAAGTTTATTTTCACTGTATTTTTTTGGGATTTCCGTCGAGAAAATCTGTGACGATTGGGGTAGATGGACTGTATCGAGACTAGTGATGGAACCCAATCATAGTCAATTACGATTACGATTATTTCAAACAGCACTAGGTCTAATTAATCATTCATTAATAATGCTCACGCCCTGGTACCCAGAGGGGTAGGCAGAAACGATGCATCGCGACTTTGCGCCATCCAACGTTGCAAAGCGACTTTCCTTCATCCACTTTCGGCTCCGTGATACTACTAGGCATAATGTGTGGCGAACAACACCGCAGCCTTCGTCTTGAGACATATTGTAGTATTAAAATTAAATCATGCTTTTAACGTTAAGAAAATGTTATTAGGTACTATTATTGAAAATGAAGTAAAGTATCCAGATATTGGTACAGCGGTAATATTTCTGTAATCAAAGCCACGTATCACTTTTGTTTTATACCGGCAATAGAGAACAACCTCTCTGATGCAACGGATGATGGTTTCAGTGATATATATTTATTTGCTACTAGCTGTTGCCCGCGAATTCGTCCTTAACATCGTGGACGACTTAACATCACAAACTATTATGTATTTCCCGTTGGAATGAGATGTTTTTTCGGGATAAAACTATCCTATATCCTATTCCAGTAGCTAACCTATATGTGTGACAAGTTTCATCATGATCCGTTCAGTAGTTGAAGCGTGATTGAGTAACAAACATCCAAATATCAAAACATTCGCATTTATAATATTAGTAGGATTTCTATCAAAATAGTATATTTAGCTGAGTCTCTCATATAGCTACTAAAAATGGTGGCATCTTGTGTAAAGTTTCAAAAGTTTCCGAAGCCTCAAAAGTTAAAGTTGCGAATTTAGAATTCAAATATTCCTATTACAATGTAACGAACCAAAATCGTTAAATAATCGCATTCATAAACGACGATTACGATTAATCGCTAATAGGCGGTAATCGCTGATTACGATTAATCGTAAACGTTGCATCACTAGTTGAGACATGGCCGTTCAATTAACGGCAGTATGTCGTATCAGCACTTCGGAGAAGGGGAATCGTAAGCTTGTGAAATTAGAGAATCGTATTATGTTTTACACGCTCTTTACTTCTTCGTTCCAGTGGAATTTTTAGCTTATAGGCGTGGAATTTCAATAAATTTTTTCCTAAAAAAACGGCCAAGTGTGAGTCGAAGGTGCGCACCGGGGGTTTCGTACAAACTTAGCACCGAACATTGCTCTAACAATAGAGGAGGATACGCTCTCCAGATAGACCATCTCCTCCAGCTCTGCAGAGTTTTTAACAGTGCCCAGGATGCTCGCTGCGTTACCTACCCCTTTGAATGTCTAGGCTGATGCAGCTGATAAAAAAGGATCTCGCTCGACGGTCGCCGGACTTTTCCTTCAGAAATTTTCCTATATTCGACGCTAACTTCTTGGCTTCTGAAGTCCTAGCCCTCTCAACTCAAAGTTGTCACGCAGGGAGGTGTATTTTTGAATTTCAAAGTGGGCCGAATTAAATCGTTTCTGATGCCTAATGGGATAGTGTGGGCTAGTGCCCATAGAAATCCTATCAAGATAGAATGGTGTAGTGGGTGCATCACGCGTGCCAACAATCTGCAATTGCAGAAACTTATTGTAATCACTAGTAACTGAAACACCAAGGATTTACTAAATAAACTGTTTAATACAACAAACATAGACACTCGTGTTTTACCTTCGATACCATGACAGCTTCGGTGTTGCCCGATGCTATATTAATATATAGAAAGACTATCAAACGCTTAGTCGTTTCGCGCCGAGTCAAGGTCGTGTAAACATTGACAAAAAATTGTGCGGTTTCTAACTGCATCTCCTCACTGGAAACGTGACAGTGAGGTATGAAACGAGCGCGGGAGGGGCGCGCTGTGTTCGAAAATCGGCACGCTCGCAGCTGAAGTAAACATATGGCTATAACTGCTCTATCTTGATAGTGTGGCGACATTGTAGTGGCCTGAATTCAGAATGCATAATCAGCAGCACGCCGCGTCGGCCGGCTGTAACTTTCCACAGCCAGTTGTCCACAGTCCTCCGTCCCGTCAGGTTCTCTTGTATTTACTCTATCTTTTATTTACTCTCACAAATAAGATCCCTAAAATAGGGTTTCCGTGTTAGCCTGTCATTTAAGGTAACTCTATGAAAAAATTCAACTAAGTTTTTTAGATCTGTAGATAAAGATAGATAGATAGATAAACTCTTTATTGCACACAAATTAAGGATAACAATAAAATAGGTACTTACAGATTTTTGGAAAGTGTACAAAGGCGGCCTTATCGCTTAAAGCGATCTCTTCCAGGCAACCTATCTGAAGGAAAATAAGAAAGACATAGCGACAGAGTATTGCAGGTGAAAAAAGAGAAATTTATAATTTTAGAACATGGTAAATACTTAGTAACAATATTACACAATTGAATTTACATACAAATATACTTAAATACATACCTATGCATACATATATAGTTTATAATACAATACATATACCGTACGTAATATACTATATTAAATTAGCTTTGTTTTGTGTTTGTTACAGGTGGTGCGGCGTCTGTCGGCTGGTGATGTGGCGGAAACATGTGGCGCGAGTGGCGCTGGCTTGTGGTCACGTTGAATGCTGTGGCCGCTCTGTCACCGGTCATTAAGATAGGTGAGTTTGACCCAGAAATATATTTGTTGTTAAGAAAGAGACACTCACCTCCCCCCTCCCCCCGACAGTATAACGTCGCCCGCAAAATGGAGCACGTCTGACAGTACTTATTACTGGCGCGCGCCGATAAAAGTTAAGTACTACACCAGCCAGCTCTTGACCGGCACCGAGAGATCAACGCTGTTAGTTAGACGTAGTCCCTCTCTCGATCCACTATGCTCGCGTGCTAGGTGGAGCAGCCTTACAATAATCTACGCACACACACAAACGTATGGACATGTTAGTTGTCCTGTAGAGTAGCACTATCGAGAAAGGGATAACGTTATACGTCAATACATAAGTGCTTCTCTTCCTAACTGCCCCAGTCAGTGAGGTGAGTGAGTATGTAGTCATCATCAGGTTATTTTTGTCTCCACTGCAGGAGCACAACTCCCTCTCATCTGCCGGAGACAGACGGAGGATTTGGCCTACACTCCCCGCGCTGGCCAGACGGGTTGGGGAGGCCTGATTGACGTTTTATAATGTATTCCCTTAGTCGCCTTGTACGACTCCACGGGAAGATTTGGAGTGGTCCTATTCTACTTTAGTTAGTTATTGATGTTTTTATATTTAATTGTGTTTAATTTGCCTTTATAATTTGATTTTATTTAACTTGTGTTTATTTTTTATTTGACCTGTAACGGAAGTTATCAATAAAGTATGTCTGTCTCTATGTCTACGTCTACTCTACCGGAAACCACACGGCGAGTACGTAGTAATATTAATTATTCTCTGGCGGTAGGCTGATGGTGATGCTTTTATGTTCCAGGAGCGATCTTCCCGGAGGACGCTAAGGGAGGCAGCGCTGAGTTGGCCTTCAAGTACGCAGTATACAGAATTAATAAGGAGAGGAGTCTCTTTCCAGAGAGTACCTTAGTCTACGACATACAATATATTCCTGCTAGGGACTCCTTTAGGATTTATAAGAAAGGTGATTTGATATTTTGTTTGTTAAAAAAAGGTTAACCACAGATTCATCATCATCATCAGCCTGAAAGAGTTCTCTGTTGGACATAGACCTCTCCCAAGGCGCGCCACTGAACCCGATCTTCGGCTCTTCTCTGCCAGCCGCCTTACGCAGATCGTCGCTCCATCTAGCCAGGCGGCGTCCCACACTACGCCTGCCCAGTCGCAGTCTCTACTCGGGAACTCGTTTACCCCAGCGCTAATTGGTTCTCCGGCAGATGGGACTAGCTCAATGCTAGTTCAACGTACTAACTTTTTGAGCTATGTCGAAGATTTTAAAGACCCCGATTGGGCAAGCGTAGTGTAGCCCCCTGGCTAGCAGCGACCATCTGGGTAAGGCGGCTGGCAGTAACTGGATGAGAAGAACCGAAGATCTGGTTCAGTGGCGTACCTTGGGAGAGGCCTATGTCCAACAGTGGACTCTTTGTTTTGTTATGGATGGATGTTTGTTACACTTTCACGTAAAAACTACTGAATGGATTTTCATGAAACTTTACAATAATATAGCTTATACATCAAAATAACACATAGGCTACAATTTATAAAGATATTGTGTGATAATGTCATAATGTTAGTTCTTTTCTACGCCACGCTAATATAAGCTACTCGAAATACTAATCCTGCGCAGACGAACATTATATTATAACACTCAATCGCTGACATTTAATTGTGCTCCTAGAATTCTGATGTCTGATAGTTTAATTACATGTTAACTAACCAACCAACCAACCAACTTTCCTTATTTTTTTTTAATTCCTCATGCAAAAAAGATTACTTTTATATGAAAAAAGCCGGCTCGAGTGGACAGGAAGTGGAGTCGCGGAAACGCAATATGGCGGGCGGAAGTTGTACGTGTAGCGTAGGGCTCTCGACGGAGAAGCCTGCTATTTTTAAATTGTGGTTTCGTGTAATAAAAATAATCAAATTCTTATAGAAAACCAACGAATTTCTAACTTTTCATTAAACATTTGCAAACAAATAATTAAATGCATATTTATTTAAGTATGATTATATAAAAGTTAGGAAACCTAATGGAAGATGTCCCCTAGATCGCTGCTACCACGCGGTAGGGTACCGATAATGCTGGCTGCGTTTCCTCGCTGTATTGGCAATGCCTATCTTATCTTCCTAGGAGGCCAGGAAGACCTGGCGACACTTCGACCCTTCAGGATCTTTTGTGCCAAACCCCTGACGACCAACGGTGCCCCAAGCCGTGGTGGACTTCACAAACGCCTCAGAATTTCTTCTTTGTCATATGCAGGTTTCCTTAAGATGTTTTCCTTCACTGAAAAGCCTGTGTATTATAAATAAACCGTACTAAGATTCGAAAAACTTATTGGTACGGGCGGGGTTTGAACCCACGACCCGCTATCTATAACGTCTACGTGAGTGCCTTATCGACAGCTTGACTCGTTTTTAAGCCTTCTTTTCGCATGGAAATTTAGTTTTACACCAGTAATGAGAAAATATAAAAGCCACGAATCTGAAAATATAAATACCACAGGCTTTTCGGTGAAGGAAAGGAATTGCAATGCCTATACGCTGATTGAGGAACGAGCCAGCCTTATGGTCGCCCGTGGTTTCGATGAGTTTAAAAAATTAACTGGCCCAGTAAGCGGTGGGCGTCTACGTCGTTTGGTGTTACTCTATGGTTTATTGTTTATGTAGGTACATATATAAAATGCGTTCTTGAGTGGAGACCGCGACTCGGCAAACGTAGTGTGGGACGCCCCCTGGCTAGATGGAGTGACGATCTTCGTAGGGCGGGTGGCAGAGACTGGATGAGAGGAACCGAGGATCGGGTTCGGTGGCGCGCCTTGGGAGAGGCCTATATGCAGCAGTGGGCTCTTACAGGCTGATGATGATGATGATGATGATATATAAAATGCGTTATTAACAACAGCAATCTGATAAATAAACATTTAAAGTTCGCGTGTCATTGAAAATATTTGCATAAAAGTGTCTTAGGGTATAAGGTAGGGCTTAGATTTTTTGTCAGTTTGCTGTTAGTTTGTAAAAACCATTGAACCAGTACTGATTGTGTTTTCAGAAAGACATAGGTCTTAATTTGAAGTATATTTTAGTGTTTATTTTATCGCAATCGGTTTACTCAATCAAAAGTTATGCGAATTTATATAGTTTTCAAAAATTTACATACATACGTTGAGGGAAGGGTTGAGGGCAGGGTTGAGAGCAGGGTTGAGAGCAGGGTTGAGGGCAGGGTTGAGAGCAGGGTTGAGGGAAGGGTTGAGGGCAGGGTTGAGAGCAGGGTTGAGGGAAGGGTTGAGGGCAGTGTTGAGGGCAGGGTTGAGAGCAGGGTTGAGGGAAGGGTTGAGGGCAGTGTTGAGAGCAGGGTTGAGGGAAGGGTTGAGGGCAGTGTTGAGAGCAGGGTTGAGAGCAGGGTTGAGGGCAGGGTTAAGAGCAGAGTTGTAGTCCACGCGAGCCGAGTCTTGGCACAGCTAGTTTAATAATAAACTCCTGTATATTTCAGCGTGCACCCAAGTAAAGTCGGGCTGCGTGGCGCTTTTCAGCAGCGGAGGACCTCTCCTGGCTTCCCTGGGCGCTGTGGGGCGCTCCATGCACGCCCCACATTTATTTGCATCTCCTAATAAAGAGTACCGTAAGTATTTATATTCCTCGTTCTTATATGAAATATTAACTTTGTTACGTTGAAACTCTTTATGATAGACAACATCTCTTAGTGGCCTGTCTTTCGGTTTTCTACTGATTACGTTTTGGGGGGTTTAGGGAGTGGAGTGGCCCAGGAATTGCACGAATTGTTTCTGCCATCTCCGATCCATCACAGGACTACCAGGCGTGGAGGGACTTCATCCTTATGTAATAGACAAACCACGCTCTCGCATTTTGCTTCCTGTTTCATATTGCGAACTGCTAAGTAACGGAACTCCCTGCCAGCTTCGGTATTTAGATCTTACAATTTGGATCTTTTTAAAGGAAGAGTAAATAATTGCAGCTAGCCGTCGGGATGTTAGGCCACTGAGTATCTTATCTTCTCAGGGGGCCAGGACGACATTTCGACCTTTCAGAATCTTTTCTGCCAAACGTTGCTCCAAGCCGATTTGGTTGACTTCATATACGCCCTAGATCTTCTTCCTTGGCATATGCAAGTTTCCTTACGATGTTTTCCTTCACCGAAGAGCCAGTGTTGTTAAGTTTGGAAAAACTCATTGTTATGGGCGGAGTTTGAGCCCACGACTTCATGAAAGTAAAGTCAAAGTCAAAATCATTAATTGCATATGAGTACACTTGGTACATTTACACACGTAATTATTTTTTTATCGACTGCCGCTTCCTAGGTGTTAGCGCTGAAAAGAAACGGCGCAACAAACTTCACGCAACAGATCTTTTAAAATCAAGTTTGTAAACAATTATATAAAGATTGTGCGAAGCTGAAGCAACATTAGTACCAGGCATCTTTGTCATTCAAATAATCGTTTATTTTATTCATATTCATATTCATATTCATTTATTGTTTCATGTAGTTTAAAAGATGTTAGGTAATAATACACAGGTACTAACATGAACCCTGCAAGGGCGCTACAATATATGTAAAATTATCAATTAAAAATATAAAATTAAATTATAAAATAGAAATTATTATTTTTTTTTTTTTTAATATTTACAATGTCAATATAATAATGAATTTAAATGTCAATATAAATCTATATAATATAAAATGTCAGAACAATTAATAAAACAAATACATCCATTTAAATATTATCCCTATCATTAAAAAACTCATGCAATGAGTAAAAACATTTTTCAATTAAATACCTCTTCAACTTATTATTGAAAATTGTCTCCTTTTTTTCATTTATTATACATGTCGGAATTTTATTATATATTTTTATCGACATACAGTGTGTGCCTGAGGTGAACATATTTAATTTAGAGGGAGGTGGCGCGAGCTTGTCCTTGTTGCGTAGGTTGCATGGCCGGGAGTAATGGTCTTTCTTTTGAGTATATAGAGATTCATATTTTCTAACAAATTTAGTAATTTCTAATATATACAGCGATGTCAGTGTTAAAATCTTTTGTTCAACAAAATGAGGTCTACAGCTTTCCATTTGGTCAATATTTATTAGTATTCTAAGACATTTTTTCTGAAGTATGAACAGATCATTAGCATTTGTACTATTACCCCATAAAATGATTCCATATCGCAACCATGCGTGCGCGTACGCGTAGTAAGCACAAGTCGCTGTCTTCAGATCCGTAGACCTTTTTAATTCATATAGAGCATAGGTAAATTTCGACAATTTTCCGGCTATTTTCTCTACATGTGATTTCCAGTTCACGTGTGTGTCTATCTCTACACCTAAAAGTGTGCAAGAGTCAACTGGTTCAATGAGAGTATTATTAAATGAGAAGTTAATATCTAGGGGTCTTTTCTGATGTGGTCTGAAATGCATTAATTTAGTTTTAGTTAGGTTTAATTGTAGGTTATGATCTTTTAACCAGTCTAATATGAGTTCAAATGTATTAGTTAGTTGTTGATTTAGATCTACGTTATTGTTACATGAAAATACTACTGAGATGTCGTCTGCATACAAAACGCTTTTTTTTTATAATATGGCTTTCTTACAAAGTGGTTTTGGCTATACGACTAGGCTACCACGGTTCTAGATCACGAGTCTTGTTGTTCCTTATTTGTGTGCGTTGAAAAGATTGGATGCGATGGATCGGGTGTGGCGGCGTTCTAAGGTCTTACATGATGATCATCATCATAATCATCAGCCGAAATACGTTCACTGCTAAACATTAGCCTCCCCAATAGAATGCTACTTTTGCTGGCCTGTCCATTGGGAGATTTTCCCCCCAACGTTTTCAACGCTTGGCAGGCGGATTTGTGATCCCAGTAATGACGTTAATACATGCTGCCTAATATAATCCCTCAGTCGCCTTGACCACGGGAATATCGGGGGTGGCCCTATTCGAAGCCGGGAATCACACGGCCAATGATGATGAAGAATTTATAACTACCAATTTCTCTAGTTCCAGCGAACAACGAAACTTATAACTACCAATTTCTCTAGTTCCAGCGAACAACGAAACTTATAACTACCAATTTCTCTAGTTCCAGCGAACAACGAAACTAAAAGCTACACGATAAATCTGCTCCCTTCACACGAGCTGATGGTGAAGGCCTTCTCGGACCTGACGTCCTACCTCAACTGGACCAGGATGGGGGTCATCTACGAGGACTACGGTTACGGTATGTTTTCCTGACATAACGGTGTAACAACACTAGAACTTGCTTACCTACTATACCATCGTGCCCCCAACCCCTCCCCCCCTCCCCCTCCCCCCTCCCTCCCCGTACGGAGGAATAACAACGCTAAGTCGAGCTACTTAGAGCCGTAGCACTGCGCACGCTGTATACGGAGTACTAGCAACGCTAGCCGCCACGACTTTTGGCTTAGCGGAACGCGGCGCGTTGAGCGGCGCGGTTTCAGCAGGCGGAGGGTTAGCCGCTGATTGCGGCGCCTCGTGGCGTGCTGCTAACATTTTTGTACATTTGTTCTCGCCGCTCGCCGCCCCGCTCCTAGCTGCCGCTGGCAGCGGCAAGGTCGTGGCCGAGCGAAGTGATAAAAAGCTGATTCTGGGTCAATCCATCAGGTTTCGCGAGAGCGATGTGACTGACGCATTTGAGTGAAATATATTATCTTTGGTGAAATCTAGCGCCGCCTCTGATTCCAGTCCTTGATAATAAAACAAAAATCAAGTGACGGAATTAGCACGTTGTGTGTTTTTTTTTGTATAGAGCTAGTTTCTAGGTACTCAAGTTTTTAATTTGTATGGAAACTACTCGATTTTTCAATACAAAATAAGAACTAAAATGATCCCCTGTCAATTTTACAGGAGAACTCAACATGTTGGATCTAGCGAGAGATGGACGCGACATGTACGCCGTGCGCAGCGAGGGCGCGCTCGAGTACCGGCGTGCGCTTGCGCAGCTTAAGGCGCAGAGAATAGAGCACATTATTGTGGACACAGACCCTAAGCAGTTCAACCATTTAGCTAGAGCTGTGAGTATACTCTTTCAGTCTAGTAGTAGGTGCCAGAGGACGAGCGCCGACGAAGGTGGTCCGACCCAGTGAGGAGGGTCGCTGGTGGATCCATATATGAAGCGGTGCGGCTGGCCAATGACCGCTATGCATGGAGGCGCATTTTATACGGTCGCGATCCTCAGCAGTGAGGGAACGACAATGATAGGTACCAGAAAACTGCCACATATAATGCTGTAGGCAAGCATAACAAAATGTCAAGCGACTTGTAATCGCTCATCATCAGGTTATTTTCGTCTCCACTGCAGAAGCACAACCCTCTCTCATCTGCCGGAGACAGACGGAGGACTTGGCCTACACTCCCCGCGCTGGCCAGACGGGTTGGGGAGGCCTGATTGATGTTTTATAATGTATTCCCTCAGTCGCCTTGTACGACATCCACGGGAAGAGTTGGAGTGGTCCTATTCTACTCTACCGGAAACCACACGGCATCCTACCTGATTAAACCGCTTAAATGTTACTAGGAGCTTTTAACTTTTAAAACAATTAAGTTACAAGTTTTGTACAGTAAAGTAGGTATATTGTTAAGCTGTGCACTGCCCTGCACTGAGTCGTTACCATCTGTTCTACTATTTGTTCTACCAATAGAACATCTAGGAAAAAATATTTTACATTTGTTCTATTTGTGAAGTAATATTTAACAATAGAATCATCATCAGCCTAAATACGTCCACTGCTGGACATAGGCCTCCCCAATAGAGTACCACTTTTGGTAAGTTGTCCATTACTGGATTTGCCATAATCACCACGCTTGGCAGGCGGATTGGTGATCGCAGTAATGATCTTAACATACACACACAGAAGAACGCTGCTGCCCGTCCCTGGTGCAATCCCTTACTCGCCTTGATGACACACACGGGAAAGATAGGGGTGGCCGTATTCTAAGCCGGGAACCACGCGGCATTAATAGTAGAACAAGTAGGAAAAAGAAATATTACTAGAGTCACTGCACTGCCTTGCCTCTTTTGCGAGATAGCTGTCGATTTTCACCAAATAAAAGCTGTTATTAACTTATGATTTTAACTATGATTATTTCATGTTCCACAGATCCTCCAACTACAAATGAACAACGAAAACTATCACTATATATTTACCTCATTCGTAAGTATACCTTCATTTCATTATACACTATGATATACCGGTGATAAGAATATGACTGTGGATATTTTGAAACGTTATCTGTAATGATAGTAAAAAATAAGACTTCTTTGATTTTCAATTATTAAAAAAAAAGTTAAGACGATTTCAAGTTTTTCTAAAAATATGAGACTATGGACAACGCGCCCGCTAGCCGGGTCAATGGCCGCGGCGCTCAGCTTATCCCGGTGCGACAAGTGAACATACGTTTGAGAAATATCGCATTTTTTTTTTACTTTTCTTGAATGATTTCTAAATGTACTCCTAAACATCTCAAGTACTCGAGTATAAAGTCATCGTACGCTTTCGTAGCGTTTGCAGTCGAGACTCTAGGCCCTTGGAGTAAAGAAGCGCGCGATCTAGTGCACCTATTAGGTTTAAAATTAATAGATATTTCTGGGGAGAAAAATAGCGGGAGGTATCTTCAACAGCGCGTAGCCCTAGCCGTCCAGCGGGGAAACGTAGCGAGTGTCCTAGGCGCGTTGCAGCACCATTCGCTGGACAAATTAGGCGAAATTTTTTATTTAAATTAGATGTGTTTCATATTTGTTAATTTTCAGCTTGTATTTTATACTCATATTCAATAAATTATGTACCCCCCCCAATTACAGAAAATAATCCCTATACAATTCAAGATACCTTATATTCTGCATAATGGTACAGAATAGAATCGCCTTTTGTATAATTGTGTTTAAATAAAGTACCTTCAAAAATAGTTGTTACTTTTATGTACCTTAACGCAAACCAATAAGGTTTAAAAAAATCTATTTCTCTTTTACCCTCTGTATAAATTTTTACAAAATAGCAAATAAAAATTTGTCTAATTCGGTTTTACTACATTAAACTTATCGAATTTCTAAATGTGATACTGAGTTAGTGGAAAAAAATATTAACGTCATTTTATTATCACCCGACATTTTGCTATAACAAATCATATAAGTAATAAAACGTTATGAGATTTTCTATAAAATGTAACATCGTCAAATGGTACCTACAAATGGCAGTTAGGTAATTACTAAATGGGCTGCTAAAACCGCTGCATAAAAGCTATTATGCAGCTAAGGGAAGTTCTTGGGTTCAGGGTAAGCTGAACGGAGACAGGGATATTTCACTCTTATAAAATAATCTTCAGAACTTTGTCACATTGGGAAGTAGTCATTTTGGGAAACTAGACCACTTAAAGGAGTAGTCATTTTGGGAAAGTGGATCACTTACTACTGAAGGTCTGATAGTCTCATCTTATGCAAGAGGTACTCTACACCTAAGGCAGGCGACCTTGTTAGATCTGATAGTCTCATTTTATGCAAGAGGTAGGTACTTCACACGTAAGGCAGACGACCTTGTTAGATCTGATAGTCTCATCTTATGCAAGAGGTAGGTACTTCACACCGAAGGCAGGCGACCTTGTTAGATCTGATAGTCTCATCTTATGCAAGAGGTAGGTACTTCACACCGAAGTCAGGCGACCTTGAAAGATCTGTTAGTCTCATCTTATGCAAGAGGTACTCTACACCTAAGGCAGGCGACCTTGTTAGATCTGATAGTCCCATCTTATGCAAGAGGTAGGTACTTCACACCTAAGGCAGGCGACCTTGTTAGATCTGGTAGTCTCATCTTATGCAAGAGGTAGGTACTTCACACCGAAGGCAGGCGACCTTGTTAGATCTGATTATCCCATCTTATGCAAGAGATACTCCACACCTAAGGCAGGCGACCTTGTTAGATCTGATAGTCTCATCTTATGCAAGAGGTACTCTACACCTAAGGCAGGCGACCTTGTTAGATCTGATAGTCTCATCTTATGCAAGAGGTACTCCACACCTAAGGCAGGCGACCTTGTTAGATCTGATAATCCCATCTTATGCAAGAGGTACTCTACACCTAAGGCAGGCGACCTTGTTAGATCTGATAGTCTCATTTTATGCAAGAGGTAGGTACTTCACACGTAAGGCAGACGACCTTGTTAGATCTGATAGTCTCATCTTATGCAAGAGGTAGGTACTTCACACCGAAGGCAGGCGACCTTGTTAGATCTGATAGTCTCATCTTATGCAAGAGGTAGGTACTCCACACGTAAGGCAGGCGACCTTGTTAGATCTGATAGTCTCATCTTATGCACGAGGTACTCCACACCTAAGGCAGGCGACCTTGTTAGATCTGATAGTCTCATCTTATGCAAGAGGTAGGTACTTCACACCGAAGTCAGGCGACCTTGAAAGATCTGTTAGTCTCATCTTATGCAAGAGGTACTCTACACCTAAGGCAGGCGACCTTGTTAGATCTGATAGTCTCATCTTATGCAAGAGGTACTCCACACCTAAGGCAATCGACCTTGTTAGATCTGATAATAGCATCTTATGCAAGAGGTACTCCACACCTAAGGCAGGCGACCTTGTTAGATCTGATAGTCTCATCTTATGCAAGAGGTACTCTACACCTAAGGCAGGCGACCTTGTTAGATCTGATAGTCCCATCTTATGCAAGAGGTAGGTACTTCACACCTAAGGCAGGCGACCTTGTTAGATCTGGTAGTCTCATCTTATGCAAGAGGTAGGTACTTCACACCGAAGGCAGGCGACCTTGTTAGATCTGATTATCCCATCTTATGCAAGAGATACTCCACACCTAAGGCAGGCGACCTGTAGTCCCATCTTATGCAAGAGGTAGGTACTTCACACCGAAGGCAGGCGACCTTGTTAGATCTGATAATCCCATCTTATGCAAGAGGTACTCCACACCTAAGGCAATCGACCTTGTTAGATCTGATAGTAGCATCTTATGCAAGAGGGACTCCACACCTAAGGCAGGCGACCTTGTTAGATCTGATAGTCTCATCTTATGCAAGAGGTACTTAACACTGAAGGCAGGCGACCTTGTTAGATCTGATAGTAGCATCTTATGCAAGAGGTACTCCACACCTAAGGCAGGCGACCTTGTTAGATCTGATAGTCTCATCTTATGCAAGAGGTACTTAACACTGAAGGCAGGCGACCTTGTTAGATCTGATAGTCTCATCTTATGCACGAGGTACTCCACACCTAAGGCAGGCGACCTTGTTAGATCTGATAGTAGCATCTTATGCAAGAGGTACTTAACACTGAAGGCAGGCGACCTTGTTAGATCTGATAGTCTCATCTTATACAAGAGGTACCCAACCAGTCAAGTTCACAAGAGTCAGTTCTTTAAGACTACAATGATCATCGCTACACTACCTCACCTTCAACCTAGTGCCAAGCCTAACCAGACCTCATCAATCCAGGATATGGAACTGTTCGACCTCGAAGACTTCTATTACAATCGCGTGAACATGAGCGGGTGGAGAGTGGTGGATCGCGCGTCTGACCGCGTGAAGGATGCCCTGCAAGTTATGGAGAAGTTTCATCCCATAGGAGCTTCCATCCTCAGCAGAGGGCACATAAAGGTACTAATACCTAATTTGACAATACTGCGTCTGTTCCGGGAAATATAGAATTGTCAATGAAAGGGTGTTTCAAACTGTTAAGATTGCCTATATAAATGCCATAACAATATACTATAAAATGCTTGTCAGGAAACACAATTAACAATGATCTCTATGTACTACTAGATGGAGCGTTCCAAACAAGCGAAACTGCGGCTCCGGGAGACGCAACTCGGTTACATTCACAACGAAACTTGAGCAGTTACTACGCAGAACATTTAACTATTTACTCAATATTGACGCTATTTACCCGTAGCGTCAATATTCTGTATTAATTAAATGTTCTGCGTAGTAACTGCACAAGTTTCATTGTGAATGTAACCGAGTTGCGGTTCCTTGCGTCGAACACAGCGATTGTTTGGAAAGCTCCATCTAGTAGTACATAGAGATCGTTGTCAACTAAATCAGACGGGTTGGGGAGGCCTGATTGATGTTTTATAATGTATTCCCTTAGTCGCCTTGTACGACATCCACGGGAAGAGTTGGAGTGGTCCTATTCTACTCTACCGGAAACCACACGGCAGCATATCCTTAATATAGGCAATTATCTAGGCTCGATAGTATGTGACACCACTGTTCTTTCCACCTCATAGGACCATGTCTGCAAGAAGTTACTAACTGGGTGTCGATTCTGTAAAATTGAAACAATAACTCGAAAATCGAAACGAATACCGACGCTTACTGCGAATTAGATCACGAACGACTCTGAATAGGTATTTTGTAAACAAGAACAAGCCACTTTCGAAGTTGTGTGAGCTTCGTTGCTCGCATTCATTGGACTAGTGCTTGACGCTCTGAAAAATATCCTAGTCAATATAATCGAGTTTTTTTTATCGTTTAACTTATTTAAAGAAATTTACTAATAAAAAATTGTTTAAGTGCTTTCCTTTAACTACAGTTTCTAAGTCTAGATTTTTTTTGCATACAGCATAAAGTTACATAGTAAAAAATACATAATGCAATCAAATATTGTCATTGCTTTAAAAAAAAAGAATTTCATACTCATTCTTGGCCAACATGGTTTCAACCTACTGATGGTTCATTCAATTGTACACTATATAGATGTCTAATGCGTAGCACACTATAGTTTGTTTTAAACAAAACTTAAAGGAAGAAGAGATTATTGTTATTTGGAGTTGTTACTCCTCAAGATCGGCAAGATCCTCAAGATGAATATGAGGTATATGAATATGAGGTACACCAGAAAGTATCGAGTATGTGACGAAGTATCGATACCTAGTAAAGTATCGTAACAAAAGTATCGAGTACGAAAATACTTGGTATCGTAACGAAAGTATCGATACTACTCAGGTATCAATACTTTTTGCGGATCCCTAGTTGTTGTGAATACTACTGATTACGCATTTGGATTGATTTTTTTTCTTTTACGTGTGATTTATCGACTCCACTGTACTATAACAATGGAACCAAGCTTTGTTAAGGCAAATAGCTCAAATTTGCCCAGGATTGATGTATTAATGTTGGGCGATTTCCTCGCAACAAATAAAGAATTTTGCTCGCTGAGTTACGAGAAACGTGAAAACTTCCTTGTAAGTAAATTTTGTATTTATCTTTACCCTAGATACAACCAACCTAGATATAATCAAACTTTTTGAACTCGTGCGAGTTTATTTTACTTTCATAGGTTATTTGCACAATAAACTTGTCATTGTTTATTTTTGAGGTGAGCTCCCTTACAGCTTGTATGTTGCTATTTTAGAGTTAATACCATGTTAATACCCGATAAAACTAGTACATTTCTGTAACTAAAAAACACTCCTCATAGTAAACACCTAAATCACCAAGTCAGTGTATATGTATTTGTTCTAATTAATTTCAATTATTTTAGGTCTTCAAGACCATCATATGGGGATGATGCAATCAGTTATGTGCAACTAAAACGGGAAGGAAACATTTGTACAGTAAAGTGCAAAATTTGCCCAGAGCATAAAGTCCATGCAAAACTATATGCTGTTACATTGATGGTTGATGAAGATGAAGAAAAAGTAATATTAATCGAATGCCATGATTGTGTTGCTCCCCAGGGCGGATGTAAGCATGCCATAGCGCTGCTTATGTGGATCCATAGACGAAGCGAAGAACCTTCATGCACAGAAGTTCAATGTTACTGGCGGAAATCAAAGTTATCAAGAGTTGGCACTACCTTGAAATTTATATCTGCAAAAGATCTATCTAAAGGTAGCCCTATATTGCCTTCTAACTCCACAGTTCTTGAAAAATTTTTTAGAAGAAGGACAAAATAGAAAATATGACAACTGCGAGCTACTAAAGTATCAACAAGATTATAATTGTAATAAACTACTTAGCGTCTCAATGCACCAACTTGTGCTTACATATAAGGAAGAGTGTTGTGACTTATTTTTAAGTAAAATTAATTTGACTCTTGATCTTATTAACAAGATTGAAATAAGACACACCAGCAATGAAACGGGAAATAATAAGCAAGAAACTAGGGAAAAAAAATCAAGAATACTGGACTGTTCATATCCCAAAAATATCCAATGATAGCAGGTTCCCCTGATGGAATATGTCAAGATAGCATTGTGGAGATAAAATGTCCCATAAGCAACAAAACGTATCTCAATTATATAAAAAATGGGAAACACAGCAAGAAATGCTTTGCCCAGGTTCAAATGCAAATGTACCTAAGTGGTCTAAATAAGTGTTACTTCAGCATCGCAGACCCAAATTTTACTACTAATAAAAATATAGAAATTATATGTATAACTTTTGATGAGCAATATATGTCAGGCATGAAAGTGTTATTAAATTTTGAAAAAACTTATGTGTATCCATTGTTATATAAAAGTATAGAATAGGAAATAAAAATGCAGTAATTTCATTTGTGTTTTATTTAATAAGAGAATCTTGTATATTAATCAAACCACAAGCTATAGTTATCACATCATCAAGAACTTTAACCAAACTTAAGATAGGCATGTTACTATTAACACCTTGATGCTTGATTTTAAATGGTGATGTAGAGACAGAATGTAGAAACGGCTTCAATGGTGATGTCATCTGATTTACTGAACTGACTATTGTTTGGTTAGCTTTACTTCTGAATGTTTTCCATGTGTGTACTTGAATTGATTTATCCAACACTCTTGGTGTTACTTGGGGAACTTCTACATTCTGCTGAACTGTAAAACAAATATTTTATTATTTAAGTGCAATGTTATAATTATGAACACAAATAGGAGATTACTAGGTCACAGAAAAATCTATGTAGTTTTGTGTGTACCAACAATGTACCTATGTAATAACACTGAGAATAAAATTAACTTTTTCAATGCTATATTCTAATAAATAAGTTAATATTAAATACCTGAACTACCCGATGCAATTTCTTCAAAACTTGATTGTTTTGTAACTATACATTTTTCTTCGAATTCCTTTTTACACTCTTCAAGAATCATAATTCTTCGTTTCTTAGCTATATAGGGTCGCTCTGTTGTGTCAGATGTTCGTGTTTTCCTGTCTGGTTGGCATATAAATTTATGGGGCATACATCCTGGTTTCATACGTACTTGTGATACTGACCCCATCACATGATACTCCATATAATTTCCATATCATTTGGCAACTGGAAAAAGAAAAGTTAACGATTAAAATTGTTATTAGGAATGATGGCCAAGACCAAAACAAACATAACCTCAATAAATTAGTTATTCCATAGCCTCAATATTTCAACTATTTCATATCAAACAAACATTTTAAGTATAAGATCTATCAATATATGATAACATACTCACATCAAAGTGGTCTTCACAGAAATAAAGTGGCGAATTCGTGACTACGTTGTTTCGCCGTGCGAGCTTTAACCAAACCATTTATCTCTTGTTCATAACTTGTTTGGAACATGTACAAACACTTTGTTGGGTGTTTTTATTGATGTGTTTTTACACTGCAGTACTGCACACCACATATAAACTTTGGAATTCATTTTTATCACACGAATTAATTGAATATTTTGTTGACTTTCTTCGTACGCATAGACACAATGACATGTTTACCTAACCGTGACGTCAGAGCCGACGCCATGACAGCTGCGAGCTGTTTGCGCGCAATATTGAAAAAATATTATCAAAATGGCTTTAAACTCCGTTAAACTTAAGTTTTATACCGAAATAAAGGTTTTTTCGTAAATAGTAAATGTGTACCTACATTACGGAAGAGGATTTCAAAATCTTTCGTCATGCCTATTTGGTACTTTCGGTTGATACGATAAATAACCATGTTCATTCTAATTTTTACTTTGTCGCTATAATAATAAGGTGCTAGGGATGGTCACAATTCGGAATTTGACTGCACTACTAGTAGTAATCGCTACCAAACATAACATATTTCGCAACTGTGAAAAACAAATGGAACGAGAAAGAACAGCTGACCTCAGGTCAGTGACCTGTTTGAATATCTAGATATCTACCTCGGCTTGTATTCCAATTTTAGTTACCTAGAAGATAAGAAAAACAAGTTTACAGGTCATAATAAAGCAACGATCTCTATGTAGGTACTACTAGGTGGAGCGTTCCAAACAATCGCTCTGTTCCACGCAAGTAGCCACAACTCTTTTACATTCACAATGAAACTAGTGCAGTTACTACGCAGACATTTAATTATTACTAAATATTGACTCTACGGTTAAATTATGTCAATATTTAGTAAATAATTAAAAGTTCTGCGTAGCAACTGCACAAGTTTCATTGTGAATGTGAAAAAGTTGTGACTACTTGCGTGGAACAGAGCGATTGTTTGGAACGCTCCATCTAGTAGTACATAGAGATCGTTGTAGTAAAGATAATATTTATGTACTAGAGTGAGTGAGTCAGGACTCGTGATTCTCACTGGGGGCAGGGAACTTTATATAATTTGTACAAGTTGGTTCGAGTCTGGATGTTATATTGAATTGTCCTTTCCTTAGGTACTTTGTTTCCATAACACAGAGATGTATATACCTACATGTAATATTAATGACTCATTAAAGGAATTTATGGTTCGGATTTGAAAGAAATAGGATCAGAAAGTACTGAAAAAAATACATTTGGTTATTTGAGATAAAATCCCGCCAGCCCATTTCCTCCATTTCGATAAAATTTATATGGGAACACCGCTGAAGTATAACCTACCAAACAAAAAAAGAAACATCAAAATCCATTCAGAATTGGCGAAGTAATCGCGTAACATACTAAAAAAACATACTGTCGAGCTGAGAACTTCCTCCTTTTTTGAAGTCGGTTAAAAAGAAATTCAAAGAACAACAATGCAATAAGAAACATGGCGGGCATGGCGGCTAGGGGTGTGAATGAGAATTATCTATGTTAAAGCAAGACAGGTATAACTGCCATTAGTTCGTTTCATATAACTGTTGTTACTATGAAAGTTGCGACAGATTGTAACTAGTTTTGTATTAGCGCCATCTGTTACGTAACACGTTCTTGAACTCATTAGGTGATTACATGTAATGACATCTAGCGACGGGTAGTGTTACCACTTTTTACCTTCGCCACAACAAAGATAATATATACTAGAGTAAGATAAGCAATCCCCGATCAAAAAGTGTAAATCAAAAATTGGTAGCATCAACTTAGATGGCGCATTTGCTATCCAATTCTAAAAGTATTATCTAAAATCCGCACGGCGCTGGTGTTTTTAGTGCACTGTTTCTTAATGATTCCCAGTTGTGTATGAGAATTTTAGGAAATCTTTGTCAAAACATTGCATGCATTTTTTCTAACTTAGATTTTTTTCTTGTTAATACAAGTAGTGTATCACTGGTGATTTTTCTTCATACTGACCCACCGCAATGGCTCACCTTGTATATCACCATCAGCCGAAATATGTCCACTGCTAAATATAGGTAAGCCTCAATAAAATTACACATTAGGGATTTGCCGTGTGCTGACTGACGCTCCAGCTCCGACAAAGTATATCTTTTACTGCTTGCTCTAATTTAACACCTGCCTTGTCGATTTTGTGGAAACTGAAAAGGTATATTTTTTCACTGTAATAGGATGGTTAAGGCTTTCACTACTTCCTTTATACAGGTGAAGTTAAAGATTGGGACAAATATGTAGGCACTATTTTCACCATTTTTGGTAGCTATCATTACCCAGGAATGATAGTGGACATAGTATCTGCAAGTAGATAAGTGTTATGATTTCTTTGTGATATCATTTAAAATACACGGTAAGTCGCATAATAATTAAGAAAGCTATAAAAACGTACCTTTGTTCTTATTAGGTCCAAATTGATTAATTAATTCTTCCGACAACCTATAAACCTCCACATAGTCGTTTTCGCTGATTTTACGTATAATATTAGCTTGATGCTGGATATCATAATAGTGAGCTTCTTCTACTGAACTTATGAATTGAAATGAACGAGCCATCTTTAAAATACGTCACTAAACACAAGTAACCACTATTCTGCGATAGAATAACTTTTATTTTCCAGTTCCACAACATTCGATCAAGTTTTCACGCACAAAATAGTAACTTTTTGCTAGTCGAATACAAGTACGAGTTGTAGATAGAAATAGCGTTCGTAATGTTGCTATAAAATACCATTCTAAAGTTATCTCATACAAACAAAAGTCGACATGTCCACTAACAGTAGTTACAACACGAAGTCGCACTCGAAAGTGTAGCGCTAGCATAGAAATCGAACGACTGTGAACTTTAATTAATGCAAATGTGAAATCTCACGGCGGATTTAGATTATAGTTGCTAAGTTAAGCTTTACAAAATTTTTCTACAGCAATTCCACAATATTCGTGCCAATTTTCACGCACAAAGTACTAAATCTTCGTCGAATGCAGACACGAGCTTCGAATTGAACGACGTGCATAATGTTGCTTCAGGATACGATTCTAAACGTCATCTCATACAAACAAACGTCAACATGTCCATTTAACTGTAGTTACAACCCGCCGCCGCGCCCGAAAGTGTGGCGCTGGTATAGAAATCGAACGACCGTAAACTTTACGGCATACGAATTTGAATTACTAAGCAATTTCGAAGTCGAGTTGCAAAGTTACTTTTTACAGAATCGCACTCCTGCTAGGGAATTTGAGATTTATAATGTAGATTATCACAATCTAGCAGTTAATTACTTCTTGTAGTAAGCCGACGTCGTATCCATAGATGGCCAGGACTAGACCAGGATACAAACAAAGTTTAGCGCAGTCTAGATTTAATATTTATTAAATTTAATGTCCTTGTCTAACTCTTCCGCTAGTACATGCTGAAATCCAAAGACAATACAGTAATTTTTTTAGAGATTGCTGGTTCGAACCCTGCCAGGGGAAAATGTTCGTATGATGAATATGAATGTTTGTACCCAAGTCTTGGATGTTTATATATTTATTTAAGTAGTTATGTGTATCCGTTATCTAGTAACCATAGCACAGGCTCTGTCTAGTTTGGGACTGGATAATTGGTGTGAATGTCTGACATATTTATTTATTTAACTCAGTTTTCTAGATGTAAAACATTTATTACTGCTTCTAGAGATGATTACTTCAAACATTAAAATATCTGTTTCAGACTGAGCCAGCACTCCTCTATGATGCGGTGCAAGTTCTGGCCCTAGCTCTGGCCTCAACTAAAGATCTGCAAGTCACCAACGTTTCATGTGAGACTGAGACACCATGGGCTCATGGGAAGGCTCTGCTGGATAATATTAATAAGGTAACTATGGCTGGAAGGTTATGCAACACGCTCGCAGGTCCCGAGAACTTTTGAAGACCATCAGTACGGGGAAGGCGGAGATACCCTGGACATGTGCCTTTGCCGTGTGGTTTCCGGTAGAGTAGAATAGGACCACTCCAACTCACCCGGGGATGTCGTACAAGGCGATTAAGGGAATACATTATAAAACATCAACCAGGCCTCCCCAACCCGTCTGGCCAGCGCGGGGAGTGTAGGCCAAATCCTCCGTCTGTCTCCGGCTGATGAGAGAGGGTTGTGCTCCTGCAGTGGAGACAAAAATAACCTGATGATATGCCTAACGTGGAAAGTTTTGTAAGTTGGGTTGGTTATTCTGAACACAACCACAATACCTAAACCTAACAATAGCCGTGCGGTTCCCGGCTTAGATAGGGCTACCCCAAATCTTCCCGTGGGTGTCGTCACGGCTACTAAGGGATTGCACCAGGGATGGGAAGCAGCATTCTCCTGTGTATATTAAGATCATTACTGCGATCACCAATCCGTCTGCCGAGCGTGGTGATTATGGCAAATGCCCCAATGGAGGACAGCCCACCAAAAGAGGCATTCTATTGGCAAGGCTTATGTTCAGCAGTGGACGTATATAGGCTGATGATGAACCACAATACCTATATTAAATCTAACGAATGTCTGTATGCCTTTGTGACCTTCCGAACTTACACTCTCCGAAATGGACGAATCTTTGTAATAATGTACAACAGTTTATTCTGAACACAACGATATATTTATTTCGTCCTGACTGTCAACCTACGCCAATAAAAAGATATTTAAAAATATCTAATATGTACGGTATTTGACTCTTTTTAGACCACAAATATTTCTTTTGTGTCTTTCCATATTTTATCTCTATCCTAATGGACTGATCACCATGCCATTTCTTGATTTTTCTTTCTTTTCTCATCCACCTCTTTTGGATTTGAAATAACATTCATTTTAATAAGTTCTGGTAGAGAGTCTTCCCCTAATCACGATGGGAAAGATTGAGGGTAAGCGAAGTGTCAGTAGAAGAAAGCTGTGGCTCAGAAACATACGCTAGCGGACGGGTAGAGCCTTTGTCTAGAGAACGGGCGGAGTTAGCTGACCTGACGGCCAACCTGCAGTAGCGCAGTGGAGTGGGGGGGGGGGGGGGGGAGGTTGGGGAGGGTTGGGGGGAATAATCTTAAGATACCCGAAGTCGGCTTATGTGATATTCTTACCCACTAAAACCTCCTCGGTCGATCACCCTCAGTGCTTATGGAGACTCTGGGCTCTCCTACGGACTACACCGGATTCTCCAAAGCATAGCACCAAAGCTTTGTACCAAGGGGAGGTATGATCCCCACTCCCAACATCGCTCGACAAGGCTGCGCGAGACCAAGTCGCACCAGCGTCTTCCCTGGTGTCGCATAGATGGATAAAAACTGTAGCACTTGAACCATCAGCGACCGCGATGACCCCTTTCTTACGACAGTTGACCTCTATCGAAGAAAATCTGGAAAGCGTATTGAAATTATGTTTTAATGCCCATCCTCATCTCTTACAGATCCAAGCACACGGTCTAACAGGCCCAATAGAGTTCAAAGATGGGGTCAGAACCAACTTCAACCTGCAACTCATGAGGCTGTCTGGAGGCGAGAACGGAGGCCCGGTACTGGCTGGGCACTGGACCCCGGCCGAGGGCCTGGCTATCACGGACCCAGCGGCGTACAAGAGAGACCCACCGCCCAATGTGACGTTAACTGTGGTTACTGTTGAGGTAAATTGATAGGAATACTGAGTTTAAGGAATTCTTTTTTCAACCGTCTTCAAAAAAGGAGGAGGTTCTCAATTCGACGGTATTTTTTTTTTATTTTTTTTTTGTATGTTTGTTACGCGATTACTCCGCCAATTCTGAATGGATTTTGATGGTTCATATTTTTATATGAGATGGTCGAACTCAAATGAAGATAGTATCTAAAGGTATTGTATTGTATTTTAAGTGTATGTATTTGTATTGTGTTTTTTATTATTGTATTAGTATTGTATGTATGTATTGTATTTATTTGTTGTATATGTATAAGTAATATGTATATAAATATAAATAATATAAATATAATATAAATATAAATATATATGTGTAGACCAATAAAAACTTAATACTTATAACTTATTTGCTATTTTATTTTATTTATTATAGTCATATAAGTGCCTATTTATCATTTAAATTTCCTAATCAGCGCAACCTACAATTTATCTGGAATAATATTTTCCACCCAAAGGTTGTCTGGAAGAAATCGCTTAAAGCGATAAGACCGGCTAAATTGTATCTACTATTTGTAACTTTTATAACGTGTAACTGTATTTGTTTGTGCAATAAAGTGTATTGTATTGTATTTTAAGTATTAATTAGATTTCTTTTGCAGGAAAAACCGTACGTCATGGTGAAGGAAGGCTGGAATCTCCAAGGAAACGCCCGCTTCGAAGGCTTCTGCATAGACCTCCTGGCCAGGGTCGCTTCCAGGGCCGGCTTCCACTACCGCCTGCGTCTGGTTCCTGATAATATGTACGGGGCTAGAGACCCGAATACTGGAAACTGGAACGGGATTGTCCGTGAACTTGTTGACCGGGTTAGTGGTTTTTTATTTTAAATCTTTTTTTAGGCTTGTGACTCGAGGGATTAAATTAGCCAGCCTCGTAAGGAAACACTAATTTGTCATGTTATTCAGACCTCAGTCTGAGAGATAACTTAATGAACGTATACATACATACATATTGCTCACGCCTTGGTCCCAGAGGGGTAGGCAGAGACGATGGATCGCCACTTTGCGCGATCATTACACCTCACTCACATTCGTCAACCTTTTCATGCACCTCCTTTTATTCTTATCACTGCGGACCCCAGCCTTTTTGAGGACGTTACTAATTTGATCCTTTACGTCCTCCTAGGACGACCTCTAGCTGAACGTATATTTACTTGTATAGATGTTTTGCCTGATCTGATAAGGGGATGCTCAATATTATGTTTTTATCACCATTGTTATTTGCCAGAAAGTGCCTTCTGTAGATTGCTTTTAGTCCACACTCCAATACAATATGTAACAACAGACCATCCACCCCCATGGTCTTTCGACATATAGGTCACACAGGCCGAATCACGGGGGAGGTGCCCGGTACTCAGCTCGACCCTTCAGGATCTTTTCCACCGACGGTGCCCCAAGCCGATTTAGTGGACTTCACATACGCCTTAGAAATTCTTCTTTAGCATATGCAGGTTTCCTCACTATGTTTTCCTTCACCGAAAAGCCTGTGGTAATATAAATAAACCGTACTTAAGTTTGGACAAACTCTGTTACGGGCGGGGTTTGTACCAGGACCTCATGAACGTGAGGCGAGTGCACAACCAACCGGCTACCACGGCTTATTATCGATCTTGGAGTGATATACTTATTTTAACAAGGGATGACGGATGATGACTTCTGCCAGGTGCACACTTGTGCTCAGGTGCTCTTTGTCGGAGCACCCGGCCTGATTCCTCTACAAATAATTCTGCCCTTTGTCCTCTGTACGGCAACTCTCCCCATTCAGGGGCGCGACACCACGCCCACGGCTTCGTCGTCGAGCTGTCCAGTCAGTGTCAGTCATGTCATCATCATCATCATCAGGTTATTTTTTTTGTCTCCACTGCAGGAGCACAACCCTCTCTCATCTGCCGGAGACAGACGGAGGATTTGGCCTACACTCCCCGCGCTGGCCAGACGGGTTGGGGAGGCCTGATTGATGTTTTATAATGTATTCCCTTAGTAGCCTTGTGCGACATCCACGGGAAGAGTAAGTCATGTAAAATCAGTTAAATAAATAAATATCGCCTTGCTCCACTCTAATTTATTTCTATATATAAAAACATTGGAAATTTAAAACCGCTAAAGCAACCTTTACAATGATAGTACATTTGTGAACGCGGACTACGTGATGTGAGATCGTGTATGTACTATGTATATTTCATTCCAGATTAATAGTCCTATGAAAACAAACGCATTTGCGTCTCGAAAACAAAATACACAATAGATGGTGTTCCTAAGTGGACCGCAAAGTTTACTTGGTAATACAAACCTATTTTTGCTGCTGGTGACCCTTTCATGTATATGTTACCGAGACGTAAATAGCGTTGGTTTTCATAGGACTATTAATCTGGAATGAAATATATGTATGTATGTAAACGCTTTATTGTACCAAAAATAACCACAACAACAATAATAAAATAGGAATTAAACTGTGTACAAAGGCGGACTGATCCCACTTAGGGATCTCTTCCAGTCAATCTTAGAGTACCCGAAAGGACAAGTATAATGCGTTTAGCACCAAATTTGATAAAGAAATGTACCTACTTTTAATAAAGTTTGAAAATACATATTACATAAACATAAAAGAACAATGGGCCCGATTCTGAAGGCACACATTTAAAATTTGACAGCGCTAAAATTGGTTTCGTCTTTATCTTCATAATACTGTGTGACAAGGATAGCAACAGTTTTAGTACTGTCAAATTTTAACGTTGTGCCTTTCAGAATCGAGCACACTATATTTCATTCCAGATTAATAGTCCTATGAAAACAAACGCATTTGCGTCTCGAAAACAAAATACACAATAGATGGTGTTCCTAAGTGGACTGCAAAGTTTACATGGTAATACAAACCTGTTTTTGCTGCTGGTGACCCTTTCATGTATATGTTACCGAGACGTAAATAGCGTTGGTTTTCATAGGACTATTAATCTGGAATGAAATATATATACATAGACGATACACGAATAAGTGTATGATGCGAAACTAGGCGATGAAAGAATACGACATCGACGTCCATAGACGTAGTGTCTCGGTTGGAGTCTATTCGTTACGAGAAGTTAGGTCCAAGAAGTATCCAGGATCCTGCAGACCCTTGGGAACTTCATGTGCCCAACGTGAGGTTTTGAAGGCTCCCACTTCAGGAAGCGCCCCGCTACAACCAACACGATCGATTCCCATACTAAATAGCAACATGCGGTCTCCATAAGAGTGGAGGCGACTACCAAGGAGTTTTTAGTTTCATGGCTATAGTCCAGAGACGCTCTTCGACCAAGATTTTTTCCCTTGTCCAACCCCTAACCCTCGCGAAGATGTCCTGCATTTCATATGTGCACTTGTTTCAGAAAGCAGATATGGCAGTCGCTTCAATGACCATCAACTACGCTCGGGAGGCCGTCATAGACTTCACTAAACCCTTCATGAACCTCGGCATCGGCATCTTGTTCAAGGTAATAACGATCTTATCTTATCTTCTTAGGGGGCCAGGAAGACCTGGCGACGCTTCGACCCTTCAGGATCTTTTGTGCCAAACCCCTGTCCACCAACGGTGCCCCAAGCCGATTTAGTGGACTTCACATACGCCTAAGAAATTCTTCTTTAGCATATGCAGGTTTCCTCACGATGTTTTCCTTCACCGAAAAGCCTGTGGTAATATAAATAAACCGTACTTAAGTTTTTGAAAAACCCATTGGTACGGGCGGGGTTTGTACCAGGACCTCATGAACGTGAGGCGAGTGCACAACCAACCGGCTACCACGGCTTATTATCGACCTTGGAGTGATATACTTATTTTAACAAGGGATGAGAGATGATGATTTCTGCCAGGTGCACATTTGTCATACAGGTTTTTGGAATAAAGTTACCTGTTTCTACGTTGTGCAACTGGTCAGACCCCCCTATGGCATTTCGTGCGTGGCGACCAGCTTGTGGCCTATAAGCTGCTGGATTATGAGCTACAGTGACCACTTATCACTGCACGTAAAAACGCCTGCACATCATCTGATCAGTCGTCATTATCAGCCGAAATAAGTCTACTGCTGAACATAGAACTCCCCAAAAAAACGTTAATTTTGGTGGTTTATCCATTGGGGGATTTGTCATTATAACAGGCAGACTATACTGATACTCATTTATTTCTACCTTTTGGGATATATATGTAGCCTAGAGAGGCTAAATCGACATTTTAATTTTTTTTATATCCATTTCACACATAGCTGGCTTCATAGCGTGTTTTGGAAATATATGGCAAAGAGCGACCAGTTTCTATATTATAAAATTAAGCTGCTGTGCTAGTAATGACCTTGATATACAAAGGAGAACGCTACTGCGACCTCGTCTCCTTGACCCACGGGAATATTGAGGTGGCTGTAACCAAATGTATGATTGTTTTGGTTGCAGGTACCAACATCGCAACCAACGCGGCTGTTCAGCTTCCTGAACCCCCTGGCCATAGAGATATGGCTGTACGTGTGCGCTGCGTACATCCTGGTCTCTTTCACCCTGTTTGTAATGGCCAGGTTCTCACCATACGAATGGTAAGCGTTAAATCTTCCATTGATATTCCGACGAAATAAACCAAATTCTGGGAACTGGACATTTTGAAACCGTTGGACATTTTCGAAACTGGATATTCTGAACTTAAACATTGTTTGGTTTCTTCACTGGTGATGAGCTAAGTTTAGGGTTTACCTACTGACAGAATGACCAAAGGCTAAGTAATATTCTAATAGCATTGTAATTTCCTATGTCAGATATATAGTCTGAGTATAGTCTATATAGTCAGAGGGCGCCACTAGCGTAAACTGCCAAATTTAAAGTGCTCCCGTATTTAATATTATTTTAATTACATTTTACGTATTAAATTCTCAATTATATTCAATTAAATAGTGTATTAATACATAATATCTGTGTGAATATAAATAGTGCGAAGAAAAATGGCTCCTGCAACAAGAACTGGGACTTCAAATGCGAACATCGAAAGGTTGGTGGATATTGTAACGAATTTAGATTCTAAAATCACAATTATGCAGCAAAAATTAGATGATTGTCATGTAGTTATATGCAGCCAACAAACTTGCATCAACAATCTAACTGAAAAATTGATTGACATTAACAACATCCTTAACGATCAACGAATGAAGTTCCCTAAAAGTAAAACTGCCACAAATAATCATAATAGAAAAAAGACTGCACCACTGTACTCACCAAAAATCCAAGACCTGATTGACACCAACCATGATATTGCTGCTATTACAGTCCCAAGCATGCTCCGTGTACAGAACACCGCACTGAATGACTCCGGGCCAATGGGCCTTATTTCACTACACCACACTAATGACGACGGCATAAGAGACACTCCAGAAGGCAGTCAATATCAACAGCATGCCACTGCACAATCTCCGCCTACGCCTGTTGTGGGTTACAGCAAAGGTCGCCGCTGGGAAACAAAAGGAAGCACTCCAGCTTCTAACAAATCCTCAGTCCAGGATACTGTCTTCGCTAAACCAGGTGAAACGGCGAAAACTGGAGAAAGGTGCTTGCGTGCAGCGCCTCCACGAACGGTTAGTCTCCATCTCTTCAACTTTAGTAGGGACACCTGTGCCAAAGACATCACTGAACATCTGAAGTCTCGCCTGCGTCTCGATCACGTTCAATGTGAGAAGTTGACAACCAGAGGAGATTATGCCTCTTTTAAGCTGGACGTTCCAGCTTCTCATCTGAAGTCTGTTCGCAGCCACAAGCTTTGGCCTACAGGTGTTTCTATTCGAAAATTTAATGTTGTTATTCCAAAAAACTTAAACAAGTCGCAAAACAGACCGGAGAACGACTAGATCCACAACCGGCACTAATTAAAACTATACAACCGAATAACAGCTCCAACAATAGTAGCACCAAGTTCAAAATTATACACCAGAACGTTCGGTCTATCACGAGCAAAACTGGGCTGTTAAATATTTTAGTAAACAAACATGTTCCTGACGTGATAGTATTTTCTGAGACTTGGTGTAGGTACAACGAAATAAATCGCGTAGGGCTGTGCGGATACGAGCTGGCGAATAGCTACTGTCGCACGCGCATTGAGCACGGCGGAGTCGCGCTTTACACACACGTCGGTGCGCCTTACAAGCAACGGAGCGACCTACAAAGTATTGCTCGCGAATACCATTGCGAATTTAGCGCTATTGAAATGTTAAACCACAAATTAATTGTTGTAGGTATGTACCGAACCGGAAAGGGCGATTTTCAAATATTTTTAGATACAATGGAAATGTTATTATGTAAAATTATTAACGAAAACAAAAGGTTTATTATAGTCGGAGACATAAACGTGGATTATTTGACGAGCAATCCGCAACGACAGAAAGTAGATGACTTACTTAAGTGTTATAACTCGAAAAATATAGTCGATTTTGCTACTCGGGTCACAGAGGAGTGTAGTACATCACTAGATTGCGGAGTAGTGGGCCGTGGCGATGGTAACGTCACCGGCAGGCCTCTAGATACCGCCATAAGCGACCACAACGCGCAGCTGTTTACGTTATCCATACCCAAGTGTCCGCGCATTGCACCGACACGCAATTCATACAACGAGCGACGACTTTATACAAACGATTCAATTAATTCTTTCTATGTGGACATTACTAATTATAATTGGAATTTCATAAATGACCCTAATATTGATCTAAATGATAAATTTAGTAAATTATTTCAAATTTTAACATATTACATTAATGTACATTTTCCATTTAAAAAAATATTAATAAAAAGTAAAAATAATGTTCCATGGCTAAGTAGTGAATTAGCCATGTATATTAAACGATTCGAGGACTTTTGTGAGTTCAGACGGCAATATCCCTGCGATGAAACGGTACTGAAATGCATTAACTATTATACAGACTTAATAAAAACAACCACCTTGCGCGACCGTAAATCATATATAGACCACCGGTTAACAGAAGCTAAAAACCCATCAAAGGAAATCTGGCGCGTTGTTAATGAAGAAATTTCTTCTAAAAACAAAGCAAATACGATCAGCATTAAAGATTTAGGATCTGATGTGCCGACCAATAAAATACCTGACTGCTTTAATAATCATTTCCTTACAATAGCATCACAATCTGCACTACAAAGTGATCCGGAGAAAGCTACTCAATATTTAAATAAATACCTATCAGACTTAAATGTACCTGAATTTATACTTCCTGTAGTTTCGCGAGATGTCCTAGATCGAGTTCTGAAGTCCATGTTGAAGACTCCGAATACACTAGATCTCTATGACATCTCTGTTAATATACTGTTGTCCATATGGCCCGTTGTGTCAGAGATACTCGTTGTCCTGATTAATGATATGTTCACGAAAGGTGTGTATCCGGAAGTATTGAAGAGTACACGTGTCTGTCCAGTATATAAAGGAAAAGGTGATAAACACAAAGTAGACAGTCATAGACCAATCACCATCGTCCCAACCATTTCCAAATTAATAGAATCTATAATATCTACCAACATAATGCAACATCTCGAGGAAAATGACTTACTAACTGATAGACAGTACGCGTACAGGAAAAATAAATCCACAACCCTGGCAGCACAACAGATTGTAGACGCAATACTAACCGGAATAGATGATAAATACAAAATAGCAGGCATATTCTGTGATCTATCAAAAGCCTTCGATGTAATTGATCATAAGTTATTACTCGAAAAACTACATTATTATGGTGTTAAGAACAGCGCGCATAAAATGCTTAAGTCGTTCCTGTCGGACAGAAAGCAAACCGTGGAAGTGTCTGTAGACGGGGGTCGTAAAGTCAGGTCTGAAGCGGGCAAGATCACAGTTGGTATTCCACAAGGTTCATCCCTCGGAAATACTATGTTTTTAACTTTTATAAACGACCTACCTTCTCACATAACCGATGGCCTGATAATCTTGTTTGCAGATGATACCACGGTTGTAGTGTGTGCACGTTCGTATGAACAACTTAACACCAAAATCAATTATACCTGTGACAAATTAAAAGAATGGTTCTCAACAAATGGTCTCTTATTAAACATGTCTAAATCAAATGTCATGTTACTTGCAGGAAAAACTGTGCCGAGACCCAGTTGTATCAATAGTCCCGTTCCGTTGACTGAACAATGCAAATTTCTAGGATTCGTGATAGACCCCAACTTGCATTGGAAACTACACCTAGAATCTTTGTGTGATAAATTGAGTAGTGCAGCCTATGCGCTAAGAAAGATTCGTCCACTAGTTTCTTACAGTGTACTAAGACAGACATACTTTGCACATTTTCATTCACTTATGTCGTACGGCATTATTCTTTGGGGAAACTCTACAGAGTCGAACCGAGTTTTTATTCTTCAAAAAAGAGCACTACGTATAATGTGTGGAGTAAATCCAAAACAAACGTGCAGGGGACTTTTCAAAAATCAAAACATAATGTCTATGTACTCGTTATATTTATTCGAAGTTATAATGTATGTTAGGCGAAATATGACCAGTTTCGGTCGACGTATAGGCGGAGGGCACGAACTTCGTAACGAAGGTCGATTAAAGACAGTAACGCGCCGCACTGCACTTGCCACCAAAAACCCCCGCGTCATCGGCCCCACGTACTACGAACACCTGCCCGCAGATCTACGTAACGAGACCAATGACGAAACGTTTAGTCGACGACTGAAAAACCTTTTGTTGGAAAATGAATATTATTCCATAAATGAATTTTCTAAAAAATGAAATTGGTGGGCCCTCTGACGTTTAATTTAATTTGTGATAACTTAATACCAAGTGTATTTTTAAATTTTTATTTTAATATTATATACTGACATAGATAGTATGTTATATACTATGACATTATTTGAATTGTTGACATTGTAACTTATACACTATTTTATTTTATGACGATCCCTTTTACCATATTAGAATGACATGTAAAATTGAATTTTTAAGATGTAAAAGTGAAATAAATAAATCTAATCTAATCTAATCTATAAATTGTCTGAACAAGCCTATTTTGAACATCAGATTCTAATAAGTGTTTAGGGCAGGTGCTGATACAACGGAGGGGGCAATTGGTGCAATCCCCCTCCCCCTCCCATCTCCCCCTCCCTCGACTCACGCTCGAAGGGCTTTATGTCGACCAAATATCTTATAAATAAAATCGTAAACTTCGCGTGTCTGTACATTGAAGATATTTGCAAAAAAAAAATTGGGGGGGTCTAAGGATAAGCAACAGAACACATTTCGATCATTTTTGAAATTTTTGTCTGTTTGTCTGTTTATCTGTTTGTCTGTTTGTCTGTGAGTTTGTGCACGCATCACTTAAAAACGACTGATCGGACTTTGATGGACTTTTCACAGAAACATGGGGCTTAATTTGGTGTAACATATAGGCTTTGGTTCATCGCAATCGGCTAACTCAATCAAAAGTTATAGACATTTTTAGTTATTAAATACATTAGTAGGTAAGGTTAGTATGCAATATATTGCAGATAATGGTATTTCCGTACTATTCAGATTGCGATGAGTTTGGATTACATTTGGAGCTGCGGGTGGGAATTGGAGTGCGAGTGGGCGTGGGCGTGGGATCGGGCGTGGGCGTGGGCAAAGGGGAGTGGGTGTGGCAGCGGAAGTGGGAGCGGGAGGGGAGCGGGACCGGAGCGGGAGCGGGAGCGGAAGCTGAAGCGGGAGCGGGAGTGGGAATTGGAGCGATTCTGTAGTCACCTGGACCTAGACCTGAACCTGGACGATACACTGTGAAGAATGTAGGGTGTAAATGTTCGACTGAATTCGTGAGCGGTAGCGGGATCGGGTATGGTACTAGTGTAATTTGAGTGTATGAAAATTCGCATAACTTTTGACTGAGTTAACCGATTACGATGAATTTGTGGTATACGTATGCAACAAAGTAATGTTGATCGGAATTTGGATTGCGATGGATTAGTTACGAGGACTACATTTGGAGAGACGAGAGAAAGAGGTTTGAGGGGAGAGAGTTGAGGATCTGGACCTGGACCTAGACCTGGGCCTAGACCTAGGCCTGGACCTGGACCTAGGCCTGGACCTGGACCTAAACCTGGACCTAAACCTGGACCTAAACCTGGACCTAAACCTGGACCAGGACCTGTACCGGGCCTGGACCTGGACCTGGACCTGGAAGTGGACCTGGACCTGTACTTGGACCTGGGATAGGGAGCGGAAGTGGGAATTGGAGCGGATCCTGTAGTCCACGCGAGCGGAGCCGCGGGCACAGCTAGTAATAAATAAAATCGTAAACATCGCGTGTCTGTACATTGAAGATATTTGCAAAAAAAATGGGGGGGGGGGGGGGGGGTCCTAGACCCGATCCCGGACCTGGACCTGGACTGTACCTGGACCTGGATTGAAAGTCTGAGTGGAAGTGGGATAGGGAGCGGAAGTGGGAATAGGAGCGGATCCTGTAGTCCACGCGAGCGGAGCCGCGGGCACAGCTAGTAAACATAAAATTTCTAAAAGATCACACAAAATCATACAAAAATACTATTGGCTGTTATCTCTGACGCAGAGATTGGAACAGTGTTGCCAGTATCGTTGCGTTTGAGTGTTGAAACATATGTATTTTTTTCCAGGTCCAGCAGCACCCACATATGCGGACACGAGTCTAAACTGCTGACGAATCAGTTCAGCGTATGCAACTCCTTTTGGTTCATCACTGGCACCTTTCTGAGGCAGGGTTCCGGTTTGAATCCGAAGGTTGGTATTTGGTACTGACAAGGGAACCTCGCAATGATGATCATTCACATAAGATTTTTTATTTTTAATTAGTATGGCGTATCCTACTAATATTAAAGACGGGAAAGTTTGTAAGTATGGATGGATGTTTGTTACTCTTTCACGTAAAAACTACTGAATGGATTTTAATGAAACTTTACAATAAAATAGCTTATACATCAGAATAACACATAGGCTACATACAATTTATAAAGATATCGTGTGAATTGTCCAAAATATCAAGTAAGTAGGAAAAAACCTTCCATCTGCGAGCTATTCTGGCGTGCGCTCCTGCGTGGATCCTACTAATATTATAAATGCGAAAGTTTGGACATTTGGATGTTTGGATATTTGTAACTCAATCACGCTTCAACCGCTGGACGGATCGGGATGAAACTTGGCACACATATAGGTTAGGTCCTGGAATAGGACATAGGATAGAATAGAATAGAATAGAATAGAATATTTATTTATTGGCTGCAACAAAACACATACAGTGCAACATTACACATAAACAAAAATAATATACAACTAAGAGTCGGGTGCACACGCCGGGATCACGTCGCACGGCTTGTTGGACGATAATTTAATATTACATTCGCTTGCACGAGGAGCAGAAACAACGCGAGGAACTTACCCGACAAACCGGGAGTAGAACCAAGGCGTGCGACCGACTTGTAGGGGAGAGGGCAACAGAACAGTGTGGCGACACTGTAGTAGACACAGTATGTGTGCTGCAGCAGCAAACAGGCCCCAGCTCAGCATATTGCTATAGTTTATATCCCGAAAAACATCTCATTCCTACGGGAAATACATAACAATTTGTGATGTTAAGTTGCCCACGCGGACGAATTCGTGGGCAACAGCTAGTGTGCTATAAATTGTAAAGCATATTATTTTTAAAACTATTAAAATCCATCAATAAATGACGAATTTATTAAAGTTTATTTCACCAACTTTTCAAAACGCGCGCGCTTTTTATGTTGACGTAAATTGTTACAACCCACGTCAAGTGGTTGAAGCGTGATTGAGTTGGGATACCACAGGCTTTTCGATGAAGGAAAACATTATGAGAAAACCTGCATATGCCAAAGAATACATTCTATGTCGTATGTGAAGTCCACCAAATGGGCTTGGGGCACCGTTGGTGGACAGGGGTTTGGCACAAACGATCCTGAAGGGTCGAAGTGTCGCCAGGTCTTCCTGGCCTCCTGAGAAGATAAGATGCACTTATTGATTAGTCCGTAACGATAGAATTAACACAGAAAGAATATACATACAGTGAAATGTAAGCGATTTAGAGAAGGAGTAGGGCGCGCCGTCGTGAACTGTATGATCCACAAAGAGAACTTAACTGTCTTCTCTCCCCCAGGCCACATCAACGCGCATAGTAGGGGGTATCTGGTGGTTCTTTACTCTCATCATCCTGTCCTCGTACACCGCCAACCTGGCCGCCTTCCTCACCGTGGAGCGCACAGTGATACCAATACAGAGCGCCGCAGACCTCGCGGCGCAGAACAGCATACAGTATGGAACTCTCAATGGGGGATCAACCATGACTTTCTTTAGAGTAAGTATTGAGGCTGATTATTCCGACGAGTCCCAGCTTCCAGAGTTATTGCTACTACAGTCCCACTATCCTTCTTTAATAGCGGTATACCCTTCCTAACCTATACTCCTTACCCATACCCCCATCTCCTGTCTCCCTCGCCCCGATCCCTGTCCCGTCCGCCAATCCAAGGTCTGCCGTGCCGATGGATGCGTGTCCAGGGGCTAGCCTGGTCGTAAGCGTGCCGACATCCCGGAGCTGGGTGAACTCCGGGCACTATCAGCCTTAGCCCGAGTCAACTAACGAGGTGGACAATTATTTCCCTAGATAATCGTGGTACCTCAATGTGTCTCAACACGGATCACGCCAAGTGTTATCACGAAGCGAAAAGCAGGCGAAGGAAAGTCACTTTGCGACGTTGCGATTTTCCACAAGGTTGCCTAAACACTTTAAGGTATTTTTAGCTGAATATATCCACTGCTGAACATAAGCCTCCCCAAAAGAATGCCACTTTTGGTGGGCTGTCCATTGGAGAAATTGTCATAACCACCACTCTTGGAGGTGGATTGTTGATCGCAGTAACGATCCTAATATACACAACAGAACTCTGCAGTCCCTTAGTCGCCTTGACGATACCCACGGGAAGATTAGTGGTGGCCCTATTCTAAGACAGGAGCCACACGTATCATAATCACCATGTTTCGTTCCAGGATTCAAACATAGACATCTACCAGAAGATGTGGCAGCATATGTCCACCGCCTCCCCCCCGGCTCTAGTATCCTCCTACGAGGAGGGGGTCAGACGAGTCCTTGCTGGGAACTACGCCTTCCTCATGGAGTCCACAATGCTGGACCACAGAGTGCAGAGGGACTGCAATCTGACGCAGATTGGTGGACTTCTCGACTCTAAGGTAGACTTCATTACCTACACCTTAAGATTGAATTATCATTTGCATGGTAGCCAGATGGTACCATGGATGGTATCGATGGTAGCCGATAATGGTGTGGATACTCATCCAGAGGACTAAATCACTTCTAGTTATTAAGTACTAACGTAATTTAAGCCTTTACTAACACAAATGGATCTATGTTGTTTTTAAAATAAATAAATAAAATAAATATGGAGCTAAAAGCTTTCAAAGAGTGTCGAATGTATGACAAAATTGCCACATGATCTCATTTTTCCGTTCTTCATTCCCTCCCCTCTTTCCCCTCTCCCTACCTCCCTCTCTATCACTTTCCCCCTACCTCCCTCCCCCCTCTCCCTCTCCCCCCTATCACAGCGACAAGCTCAGCAGTTCCTTATACAACACGCGGAGGCGCCGACTAAAATGTTTTTATCTGTAATGAAAATTATATTGCCGTCTCATATCGTGTGACGTAAGTTTATTATTTTAAATATATAAGAGACGTTTTTAATTTGAAAAATGGACATGTCATTAATGTTATCTTCATTTATCATTGTCACCCTTATAGACAATACACGCAGAAATGAGTCTAAAGCGCTCGACTTAGCATTGTTATTACTCTGTGGACAGCGCGCGACGTGTGGAAGGCGGGCGGTGCTGGATGTGCCACGCAGCGCGCAAAAATGCGTCTAAACCGCTCGACTTAGCATTGTTATTAGGCACTCTAAAAACGACGTCATGGTTCCTTATAAAAAATTGCTCTATCTCTTATATTTTCTGACTTCCCGATACTGACCACAGAGTATTGACGATACAACCTGGTCCACGTCTGTAGAATTTAGGTGTATCGTATCTCCGTCGCGTGGCACCGACGTGTGTCATGAATTCATCGCTAAGTTTGAACGCAAATTATACGCAATCTTTTTGCGTCCAAACTAGCGATTATGATGCGGATCACGAAGCGATAGGAACCGCGTTAGCACCTTCCTATAAAAATCCATTTTTCCCCAGGGGTACGGCATAGCAACCTGGAAAGGCAGTCCGTGGAGAGATAAGATCTCCCTCGCCATACTAGAGCTTCAGGAGAAGGGCGCCATACAGATCTTGTACGACAAATGGTGGAAGAACACTGGAGACGTTTGCAATAGAGAAGGGAAGGACAGCAAGGCTAATCCTCTGGGAGTACAGAACATTGGTAAGTCCTTTGAAGGTGAATTTGGTGGTTACAAGCGTGGGATTATTTTCGCTCGTATGACTCAAGTTCCCCAGAAATTGGGAACTTGATAATGTGCAGAGCCGTGGTAGCCGGTTGGTTGTGCACTCGCCTCACTTTCATGAGGTCCTGGTACAAACCCCGCCCGTAGCAATGAGTTTTACAAAACTTAAGTACGGTTTATTTATAATACCACAGGCTTTTCGGTGAAGGAAAACATTGTAAGGAAACCTGCGTATGCCAAAGAAGAAATTCTGAGGCGTATGTGAAGTCCACCAAATCGGCTTGGGGCATCGTTGGTGGTCAGGGGTTCGGCACAAAAGATCCTGAAGGGTCGAAGTGTCGCCAGGTCTACCTGGCCCTCTAAGATAAGAAGTTAATATTACGGTCTGAATGTCAAAGCAATAAATGACATCAGCAGTAGAAATGAAAAATATTTCTTAATTTTTTTATACGGCAGTTGCGGGGACTACTAGCTCAGACTTTTTTACCCCATTCAGACATGGGAGGGGCGGGGACGACGATGACTTCATTCTTATGTAGAAGGGATAAAATAAATAAATCGAGAACAAATTAAAACGTGGTTTTCGGCTTATCCAATCTTTTGTGGGTGTCGTCAAGGCGACAGGCATACGCGTTCTCTTGTGTATATATATTAGGTTCATTATTGCAATTACTAATCCGCCTACCAAGCGTGGGGTAGCCCACCAAAAGTGTCATTCTATTGGAAAGGCTTGTGTCCAGCACTGGCCGTATTTCAACTGATGATGAAATGAAATTAAATCTTTTTTAGACTACTAGCGTTATACAGTGTTTCCGACAATGTTTGTTACGTCCCTCATCCATCACCGGACTACCAGGCGTGGTGAGGGACTTCATCCTTATGTAGTAGACACACCACGCTCTCGCACGAAGCGTTTTGCTTCCTCTATCATAATGCGAACTGCTAAGGAATGGAACTCCCTGCCAGCTTTGGTATTCCCGGACAAGTACAACTTGGATCTTTTTAAAGGAAGAGTGAATAGTGTCATTATAAAACATCAATCAGGCCTCCCCAACCCGTCTGGCCAGCGCGGGGAGTGTAGGCCAAATCCTCCGTCTGTCCGGCAGATGAGAGAGGGTTGTGCTCCTGCAGTGGAGACAAAAATAACCGGATGATGATGATGATGAGTGAATAGGCATATTCTGGGTAAGCGCGCACCACCTTAGCCCTCATCGTTACTTACAATCAGGTGAGATTCAGGTCTAGCGTAAAGCCACCAGGAATATAAAGAAAAACGTTTTCAGGAGGAATCTTCGTCACTCTTCTCTGCGGCCTGGTGCTGTCTATAGTCGTCGCCATTTTGGAGTTCTGCTGGAACACGAGGAAAATCGCCTCTCAGGGCAGACAGTCTCTTTGCAGCGAAATGGGACAGGTATTATCTATTATTATTATTATTACATATAATAAAAGAGTAGAAAAAACAAAAGAAAAGCGAATCTGTACATTAAAGTTAAAAAAAAAATTATACTGCTCGGACGTTACTGAAGACCAGTAGAGTCCAAAAATATAATTAAAAAATTTCTTATCTGTCTGTATGTATGTATGTATGTACGGGCTAATCTTGGAAACTGCTGAACAGAATTTGACGGCGTTTTCACTGTTTAATAGCTTTGAGTTCGGGCCTCATACTGGTATATGTCATATCTTAATAAAATGTCAGGATGCTGATATACAAGTTGAACTCTCATTTCATATCATTTGTATGAAAGTGTAGTTCAACATTACTGGTCGATGCAAGAACTTGACAGAAAGTGACAGAGATGTTTTAAAGCTCATTTATAGATTTATTTTAGCTGATGTATTTCAGGTATTTCCACAAGTCTCGATACAAAAAGTTCGTTATTCGATAATTAGTGGCCCTGTATAGACCGGTGATCGTCGACAATGTCAATATCGAAGCTGTTCAGGAGTACGTCTGCCTAGGACAGACAATATAGTTGGGTAGGATCAATTTCAAAAGCTGACAGAAGAATCCAGTTAGGCTGGGCAGTATTCGGAAAACTGCGTCAAGTCTTTACGTCACCTATTCCACAATGTTTAAATTAAAGACAAAAATCTTTAATCAGTGCGTCCTGCCTGTCATGATTACAGCGCGAAGACGTGGACACTGATGGTGGGCCTGATCCACAAGATTCAAGTGAAAAAAAATTTATTAGAAACCTGAATATCATTTTTGAAGACCTATCCACACGTATGGGTTTGATGAAAAAAAATTATTTGAGTTTCAGTTCTAAGTATGGGGAACCCCCAAAATTTAATGTTTTTTTTTCTATTTTTGTGTGAAAATCTTAATGCGGTTCACAGAATACATCCACTTACCAAGTTTCAATAGTAAGTTCTTATAGTTTCGGAATAAAGTGACATACGGACGGACAGACAGACAGACAGACAGACATGACGAATCCATAAGGGTTCCGTTTTTTGCCATTTGGCTACGGAACCCTAAAAAGCAGAAACACTGTACCTCTAACGACGCCACTGCCGTCGCTGACTTCAGATCTTTTAGGATTTAGTAACACGTAATACATAAGAATGTGTAATGTTAAGTTGTCCACGCGGACGAAGTCGCGGGCAACAGCTAGTTTATAAATAAATAAATAAAAGATTTTTTTTTAAACAGGAGCAACATACGAAAATTTTGGGGCTGATGTCTCCTTTTAGACTTGGATACTCTGTGTTAAGAGGCACCGCTCTTTATTACAAACATAGTATCTCTGTTTCATTCTAAATTACTAAACATTTATTTTTATTTTTATTATAATAGATACTTATTTCTAGTTAATTTATATAGAATTAGAATTAAACTTAATAAAAAGCTCATAATAGGATCAGATCCCGCGTGTACAGTGTGTTTAGGTTGTGTCTGTGTGGGGTGTGTGTTGGATGTGTGTGTGGGGTGTGTTGGATGTGTGTGTAGGGTGTATGTGTGGGGTGTATGTTTGATGTGTGTGTAGTGTGTGTGTGGGGTGTGTGTTGGATGTGTGTGTAGGGTGTATGTGTGTGGGGTGTATGTTGGATGTGTCTGTAGGGTGTGTCTGTAGGGTGTGTGTGTAGGTTGTGTGTTGGATGTGTGTAAGGTGTGTGTGTGTGTGTGTGGTGTGTGTTGGATGTGAGTGTAGGGTGTGTGTGTGGGGTGTGTGTTGGATGTGTGTGAAGGGTGTATGTGTGTGGGGTGTATGTTGGATGTGTCTATAGGGTGTGTGTGTAGGTTGTGTGTTGGATGTGTGTAAGGTGTGTGTGTTGGATGTGTGTGTTGTGTGGAGTGAGTCTGTATGATGCTTGTGTAAGTTTTAGTTTCATGTATATATTATAATATATTTTTATACACTCTCTGTCGTCAAGGCGATTTAGGTTACCCCAGAGACGTGTAACAGCCTTCTCGAGAGGGGCTAGACAAGATGACTTTTCTATTAGCGTTAACGCTAATGGAATAGAAAGATTTGTATGGGATTGACATAAGCTAACGAAATGTCACGTGACCAAGCGTTAAGCGTTTTAAATTGGTAGCCAACGTTATTATCTTTCTATTCGATCAAACGAAACGCCCATGTCGAACGACAACCACCATACAAATGGTAGCCAAGTCGCACTTTTGACAAGCGTTTACGCTCACTGAGCTATTCGTTTGTACGCTACGAAGCGTTCGCTAAAACTCTGTAGAAAACGACACAAAATGGCGACTGTTTAATCAGCTGGTGAAGTGTTGTGTTGTGTTTGTGCAAATCTTTTCGATTATTTTAGTAAAATGCATTCACTTAGACTGTTATGAGCGCACATATTTAAAATATGTGGCTCAGGCGCCAAACAAGAAATGTTTCTCGGCGGTGCTTGGAACAAATAGAAGCAACTGCGTACTGTGTACTGCATAACATTGCATTAAATGATCGCTTACCACCACCAAGTGATATGGCTGAGCAACACGATGATGGTGACGATAATTTTGGTATACATGCTGGCCCCTCTACTCCTAGTAGCCAAGACGAGCTGATGCGTGGCAGAGCAATGCTCAGTTGTTTAATAAATAGGATGTAAGATACTGATTTTGATTTATAATGGTTCTATTGTAATTTTAGAGGTTCTCTTGTAAATAAAATAAATTAAAGATGTTGATAATTTGTATGTGGAAAAAATATATCTATAATTTTTGTATATAAAGTGTTTTAGTCTTATCATAAAGTAAATAAAAAAATAACTATTAACCTGTTTAAACTTAACAATACTTAGAAAATACACATGAACTTTGGAAAAGGATTTGGCTAACTATTCTGCTTTTATTCTGAATTTCTGTCGATGGTAACCTAGTCCGGCTCTGTTCCATCAGTGTGTCCAGAAATCCCTGAGCAATTACACCTAACTGATGCAACAGCTGGTTGTGCTCGCGAGCCACCTCAATCCTTTGTGACTCCAGTCAAAGCCTCTCAACTTCCTGCTCATGCAGGTGTCTTTCTCGCATCTCCTCCAGTTGAAGGCGGCGCTGCTCGACGGCTACAAACTCACTGGTCGCTCGCTCAAACGGGTTTTGTCCGCGAGTCCTGCGCATCCTCAGTAATCGGCGCGGTGTTGTGGCCGTGGAGCGCGGAGAGTCTGCTGCCTGTCCACGTCGAGTGCTTCGTGCAGGAGTTCGCGGAGGAGGCGGTGGCGTGTCTGGAGCTAGTGGCAACTCTTGCCACAACCGACCTTGAGCACCTGGCTGGGGTCTAGAGGGTCACCATGCCTGTATATAAACAAATTCCTTTTTTGCTTATGTTGAACACGTCATTGTTTATTTTATGCCGGAGTCAAGTACCAGTACATTTGAATCAAATATTATAATTATAGATATATAGAATACCTTTCCATGAACTCTACAAGAGCTGAGAATTGTTCTGGACTGGCTCTCAACCTCGGTTTCATTGCTGAAAAGATGCAGAAAAGACTTTGAAATTAAAATTATAACATTGTTAAAGCTTATAAACTTTTGTACGAAATACACATTTGTGTGACTAAAATATAACTTAAAAAGGCTGATTCAAATTAATAAATTATATTTCGGATACTTACCACTCTAAAATCGTAGATAAATCCACAATAAATAAAACTTTCTCAAATCTGGCACCACTTTGCACTTTCGTACTTTCAGAGTTCGCGCGACAAATGCACTGAACATCAAACTCAACTGACGTTTACAAACGAAACCATAGACAAAATTCTGATTTTTATCGAACGATCGAATAGAATGAGCGTTCGCTAAGTTCTTGTCACGTTGGCTACCAATTAATTAACGCTAACGCCAAAGCGTTAGCGTTTGTAGAAAAGGAATCGCTTCGGAACGTTTGGCACTTGGCTAGGCCCTCTGACCAGTTAATCTGCATGCCAAGCGTGGGATTATGGCAAATCCCCCAATGTACCGAGCCTTCCAAAACTGGCATTCTACGGGGGAGGCGTATGTTCAGCAGTGGACCTATTTCAGCTGACGGATTTGCCATGATCATGCATGGCAGGCGTAATGTTGATTATAGTAACGATATCACGCCAAACGCCATAGCTACCCCTATGGGACCAGGGCGTGAGTGTTATGTATGTATGTATATAGCCCCTACGACGTGACGGGCGGGTGTATATCGCAGGAGCTGCAGACGGCGATGCGCGGCGGGGCGTCCAGCCGGACTGTGCTGCGCGCCGGTTGCTCCAGATGCTCGCCCGCTACGCACGTGCCGGCGGCGCCTTCAAGATACGAGGTGCGTCGGAGCTTGCACATTTATTTGACCTTTGAAAAACTCTTACAAAGAATTACCTAAATACGCTTGAACTTATGTACACAACCGAACATTCATTTATTCAACATTCATTCATACATCGTACACACCTCTAAACACAAACACACACTATACATATTGTATTATTATTATTATTTAGTTTCCATGTAACAAAAACTTGTTCTTGTTGAGAAGTTATTGTTCTGAGATGTCTGTTTCAGATCCAAGACATACCAAACTGCAATATAGAGCTGAAGGAGCTGCGGTTCTCGTAGCGACACGCGAGGCGAGGCCCGGCCTCCGCCCCGACCTCGCCGCAGCGCTGCGCCCGACACTCCATCAGGAGTTGCCAGCTACACAGTAAGTTGCGGTATCATGACTTCACGCCGCGCCGCTCCGCACTCCTTCCGGCAAGATTTGAGGTGGATATGAGGTCCACCAAATAGCCCAAGTGGCATTCGGGGTTCTATATAAGATGTATAGTGGTTCACATGTACTCCACAAGCTGTGTAAGTCAGCTGTATAAGAGCTGTATAGCTTGCTATACAGCTCTTATAGAACCAGTTTGGGCACAAATTAGACAGCCTTAAGTTCACTATGGCTGTACATTAGCGTTATATTAGCAGTTTAAGTAGTAACATCGGGCTTAAAGGCTGACTTACGGCGCTATATGGGACACATGTGAACCATACAACGTCCATGAGCGTAATAAAGAGTAACAAGTGGCTAAATACACAGCCTTCACAGTTATAAAATCCCACAAAAGTACTCCAGTGCTACCTAAAGTTCACGTGTGTCCTAAATTATTTCTTTTATTTATTAATTTTCCTCATTTAGTTTGGTTTTGTGTGTACGCCCGGCCATCAGAAACATTAACTCCGGCGGATATCAATTGGATAAAAATTTATGATAACACGCGGTAAGTATACCTGTTTTAAATACTTAATAATGTTAAATGCCATGGGAATGCAACTTTATCGTGAAATGTATACATATTTACAGCTAAAATATTCACGCGCCTCTGTAAAAACGCGATATTCATTTTAAAATATTTAAAACTGGCTGAGAGGAAATCTACAATTTTCAGTTTTTGATATTATATTGGCATTATAATTATACTACGGTAATTAATTAAAACATGAAACCAAAACTCGTTCGCTCTATCTGCGTTTTTTGTGATAAATCTGCATGATAATTTTGGAGATTTATATGGTAAATATTTTAGGTTACGTGAACAAAATGGTGGAAATGAAATACGGCTAGAGCGTATATAGGTTCACATGTGTTCTGTTAGAATGCTGTTGGCTATATGAAGTCCCACATTTGTACCACTACAGAACCAATGTCTATAAATGTATTCTAATGTGAACTTATGTACAGCTTTAAGATGTAATTCAGGTCAATTGTGATCATCGTTTTATTCTTTCATATACTGAAATTTTAGAGATCCGCAATAATAATTATTGTCCGTTAAATCGCCTAGCTCAGGTACTAAGTCAAGTATGAATACCTAAAGTACAAATTTTGTAACAAACTAACAAAAAACACTTTTTGTTTTCGTGCGAGCCACACAGTTTGGTGTCAGAGTATTTACACTTACAAAGACACTACGTTGTTCAAGGAGGTATTTAAAAGAATGTAAACAAACTAGATAAAGAGGGACGAATTTGCGAATATTCTTTTGCAATTTTTCTTCTTATTCCACCGGTTCTCGCTCTTATTTTCCAAGATTTTTTATTCATTTTCACAAATTTTTGCACGCGACGTAATAAACACAATACACGTCAACTTGACCGACCACAAACAACTCCTACTACAGCTACTAGCTGTATAACAGTCTAAAACAAGTAAACATAACAGCCTTTGGCTGTATAAATGACCACGTGTATTCTATTAATATGCTAGCTGTATAACATCGTACAAGTAGACCGTTAAACAGCGATTGCCGTATCTCTACCCTCCTATACGGCTCTTAGTCAGACGGCTGACTAAAGGACAGTTGTTAGAGTATTATAACACCAACAACCGTATAAAAGTATAACTCTACACTCCTATAAGTCCCTTAGACAGGTATAGGTGGTGTTAATCGCAATAATGCAGCTTATACATCACGAGTGAACTGTAATAATGCTTTAAGTTCACATTGGAACTAAATGTGTACTCTTAAATGGAGTAAAATGCTACTTGGGAGGATTATGCCACCGCTAAGAGTTTGGCATGAAAGATCCTGAAGCGTCAAAGTTTCGCCAAGTCTACCTCGTCCCTTAAGAAGAAAAGATCCAGGAACCTGCAGACCTTCTGGAAATTGTTCACGTTCTGGTCCCGCGTTGGGCGCCACCCATTATTACGGTAGGACCACGGGAAAACAGATTTTTCGAGTTATCGATGATGTTACTGCTAGTGTCCGACTGAAGATTCGATTTTATACCCGAAGATTGTTTGAAATAAATCGCTCAAAGCGATAAAACCTAAATTGTACGTACTATTTTAACTTTTAAAACTTGTAGCTATATTTGTTTGTGCAATAAAGTGTGTTGTACCTATTGTGACAAACAAATCTATTTTATCTTATATGCTTTAAATTTTTTTTTATTATTTTATTAAACACGAATTAACTATATAACATGTAAAACACACTAGATTTCAGCATACAGTAGATAACATGACTAAATAAGGTTCGGTTTCGAGGCCGAAGATTCGGTTTCGGTTTCGGCTGCAAATCCTGTTTCGGTCGGACACTATTACTGTCATTATAATCCACTGGAAATCAGTCTTAGGATACTTGTAATGGCGAACATCATCATCATCAGCCAGTAAGAGCTCACTGCTGTACACAGGCCTCTCCTTAAGCGCGCCACTGAACCCGATATGATTTTATTTGGTATAGAATAGGGTACAATTCATCAGATGGTACCTAAGAGGCTACGATCTCCTAATTCTGCTGTTTACAAGAGCATGCAAATATTTACATTAATAATATCAATAATTTTATATTTTTAATTGATAATTTTACATATATTGTAGTACCCTTACAGGGTTCATGTTAGTACCTGTGTATTGTTATCTAACATCTTGTAAAATACATGAAACAATAAATGAATTTGAATATAATGCTTAATGAAACTAAGACTAAAACTTTTCAACTACCCACTTAAACTAAATCAAAAAATAATCTTGGTGCAACAAAAATTCTGTAACGGAAAAAAACTATTCTCGGCCCTTCACAGTCTAGTATCTGTCAGCCACCTCACGTCTCTCCATCTCCCACACTACGCTTGCCCGGTCGCAGTCTCCACTCGAGAACTCGTGTAACCCAGCGGTAATCGGTTCTCTGACAGATGTAACCAATCCTATGCCACTTCAACGTACTTATCTGTCAGCCACCTCACGTCGCTCCATCTCCCATACTACGCTTGCCCAGTCGCGGTCTCCACTCGAGAACTCGTGTAACCCAGCGGTAATCGGTTCTCTGACAGATGTGACCAGTCTTAAGCCACTTCAACGTACTTTTTGAGCTAAGACTTACTTCTCTGGTGGATCACCTCATTTCGGATCTTGTCCCTTAGAGGAACCCCAGCATAGTTCTTTCCATAGCTCGCTAAGCGATTTACTAGGTCCACTGTCAGTTTCCATGTAAAATAAAAAATTAGAAGTAAGTACTTCACTCTAAAGAACTGATGTTTGTTACAGATTCCGTCGGATCGCTAAGAAGAACGACTTCATACGTACTGAAAGAGCCTAAAGACCAAGTGAAAAAGCATGTTCAGATAATAGCGTAGGTTAGACAGAGACAACTATACGTGTGTGTTTGCTACTTCAAGTGTCATATGAAAACAAATGCCTTTGCGTCTCGAAAATAATATAAATAACAGATGGTGTTCCTAACCGGAGCGCAAAGTTTACATGGTAATACAAACCTTTTTTTGCTGCTAACCGAAACGCAAATAGCGTTGGTTTTCGTTTGATTATTGCTTTGGAATGTACGTTTTCTGACTTCAACTTGGAATTATATTTAGACAATTACTGAATAAATCTGTATGACCTGAATTACTAGAGTCTGTATCGATTCTATATACATTTGGGACAAGAATAGAAATTGCTCGTTTTGGTCCCGTTACTACAAGTATGGCGGCTTATCTCTGTAAGCTGTATTTTCGGCGTTATGAGGTTTTTAGTACTTACCCAATAATAGCAACCAAATACAATAAGTGAAACAAGTGATGTGCAGGATCAGGTTTGACTAGGTACGCATTCACCCAACACAACACACACCCTACAAACAAACCCTACACACACACCCCCACATACACACCCCACACACACACCCTACACACACCCTACACACACACCCCACACACACACACACACCCCACACACACACCCTACACACACACACCCCCCCCCACACACACACACAACCTACACACACACCCCAGCCACACTCACCTCCACACGCACACACACACTAACAAGCACCCTATCTTTGTATATTAATTATTGTATGTGTTTTAAGTTATTATATGAATTTACTCCCTGTTGTTGTAATTTATTATGTTGTAATTTTTTTTTTTGTGTGAAATCTTGGCTTACATTAATTTAAGCAAAATTATCTAAAAAAAATTTATGCTGTAAGATTTACTTAGACATAAGGTAAAATTAAAAAAAAAAAAACGCTAAGTGTACTAAAAAGTCCACAACACCGAAAATACAGCGAACTGAATACCGAACCCTGATATTAAGTAATAGATCAATGGAAATTCTACATTATTTCAGGTGTAAACGGCTGCTTTTCCGATGAGTGTACAAAACGGCCTCGAATAAGTCGAAATCACTACTCATATAGACGCAAAAAATCATATAAACGCTTTAAACCACACCGATGTCAAACCCAACGATCACTATGTACTACTAGATAGAGCGTTCCAAACCATCGCTCTGTTCCACTGTGAAACTTGTGCAGTTACTACGTAGAACATATACTACTACTAAATACTAATATTACTAAATATTGACGCTACGGGTAAATAGCGTCAATATTTAGTACATAAATTTTCTACGTAGTAACTGCACAAGTTTTATTGTGAACTAGCTGTGCCCGCGGCTCCGCTCGCGTGGACTACAGGATCCGCTACCATTCCCACTTCCGCTCCCTATCCCACTTCCACTCAGACTTCAAATCCAGGTCCAGGTCCAGGTCCAGGCCAGGCCTAGTTCCAGTTCCAGGTCCAGATCCAGATCCTCAACTCTCCCCTCAACCCTCCTCTCAACCCTCTCCTCAGCTCTCCCCTCAACCCTCCCCTCAAACCTCTTTCCCTCGTCTCTCCAAATGTAGTCCTCGTAACTAATCCATCGCAGTCCAAATTCCGACCAATTATGCGAATTTTCAAACACTCAAATTACACTGGTCCCATACCCGCTACCGCTCCCGCTCCGGTTCCGCTCCCGCTCCCCTCCCGCTTCCGCTCTCAATCCCACCCCCACGCCCACGCACACGCCCACGCCCACGCCCACGCCCACGCCCACGCTCACGCTCACGCCCACGCCCACTCCCACTCCAATTCCTACTCGCAGCTCCAAATGTAATCCAAACTCATCGCAATCTGAATAGTAGGTACGGAAATACTACTTTAAGCAATATATTGCATAATAACCTTACCTATTTGAAAACTAAAAATGTCTATAACTTTTGATTGAGTTAGCCGATTGCGATGAAATAAAGACTAAATGTTAAGTTAAGTTAAGCACCATGTTTTTGTGAAAAGTCTATCCAAATCCGTTCAGTAGTTTTTAAGTGATGCGTGCACAAACTCACAGACAAACAGACAAACAGACAAACAGATAAACAGACAAACAGACAAAAATTTCAAAAATGATCGAAATGTGTTCTGTTGCTTATCCTTAGACCCCCCAATTTTTTTTTTGCAAATATCTTCAATGTACAGACACGCGAAGTTTACGATTTTATTTATTAGATGTAACCGCGTTGCGGCTCCCGGAGGCGCAGTTGCGTGGAACAGAGAGATCGTTAGTCAAACCCTTTTTATTGCATTTTCGGGATTAGAAAACAGTCTACTTAGAAAGGTCCAGGTCCCGTCTAAATCCAGTTTGCCACACTGAGTAGTAGAACTAATTCACATCAGGTTTTTTTGTCTCCACTGCAGGAGCACAACCCTCTCATCTGCCGAAAACAGACGGAGGATTTGGCCTACACTCCCCGCGCTGGCCAGATGGGTTGGGGAGGCCTGATTGATGTTTTATAATGTATTTCCTCAGTCGCCTTGTACGACATCCACGGGAAGAGTTGGAGTGGTCCTATTCTACTCTACCGGAAACCACACGGCCAAACTAATTAAACGGCCTTTATTATATTTATTCATTTCCAGTATGTCATGCTAAGCAGTAAGTATATTAGTTGGACTTTTTTGTCCAAACTGTCCGATCGTAGAACTAACAGTATGACTACAGCTAATAGAACGGGACCCAGACCTTTAGTGCTATTCTCTAAAATACAAACTCATGTGCGAGTCTCACTCAAGTGACTACACTCACTTTGAAACCTAATCCATTGGTAATTCCGTAAACATTCCAGAGCACTATCGAAGTGAGGTGAACAACAGAACTCACTTCACTTTGATCGTGCTCTGGAATGTTTACAGAATGCCAATGGAATAGGTTTCAAACTGAGTAAAGTCACTTGAGTGAGACTCGCACGTGAGTTTGTATTTTAGAGAATAGCAATACTGACCTATTATATTTTACCTCATATGTGTGGGTCCGTTTATGCTTTTTGCGTCAAAATTTATCCGTTTGTGATGAGTTACTTTATAATTGTAGGTAATTATAATTAACATACAAAAAATGTGTTCTTGTCGCGTATTGTGTATATAATATACTTAGTTATTATTATATACGTATAATGGGCCAGATTCTGAAAGCACACATTTAAAATTTGAGAGCGCTAAAATTGGTTTCGTCTTTATCTTCATAATACTGAGTGACAAGGATGGCAACAGTTTAAGTGCTGTCAAATTTTAACGTTGTGGCTTCAGAATTGAGCCCAATCTTATAATAGGTCAAATATTATATGGGTGTATTTATCTTTGTAAATTCTCCTACAAGGTTTAACAAAGTACATAGGGTATAGGTACCCAAGAAATCATGACCTAAGTCGTAAAAACATTGTCACTGAGGTGGGCCTGATACACAAGTTCCAAGTCGCTCAGCGAGCTATGGAGAGTTGGTGGAGGCTTTTGGTGCCATACTTCGTCAACGAATGATCCCAGGTTAGCCATATTTTGGAAAAATCGGTTCAATAAAGAAGAAACCTCTCATCTCACTCCCCCATTTCCTTTATTTTATAACTTAGTCGTTATAAATCCACATTGTGTAATAACGGTATTGTATGAATATATCTATGGATGTATATATTTGAGTATGTATTTGTTTATGTTTATATATTTGTATGGGTATGCCTTTACTGGTATAAACTATACTCCTTCATTTATTTAACTGTACAACCTACCTTTTTCTGTTATTCTTATCCTCTACCCAAAGATTGTCTGGAAGAAAACGCCTTTAGCGATAAGACCGCCTAGATATACATGTAAGTTACTATAATATTGTATCTTTTCAACTATCTCTATATACTACTAGATGGAGCGTTCCAAACAATCGCTCTGTTCCACGCAACTGCGGCTCCCGGAGCCGCAACTCGTTCTCATTCACTTTGAAACTTTTGCAGTTACTACGCAGAACATTTAATTATTTACTAAATATTGACGCTATTTACCCGTATCGTCAATATTAAGTAATAATTAAAGGTTCTGCGTAGTAACTGCACAAGTTTCATTGTGAATGTAACCGAGTTGCGGCTCCCGGAGCAGAGCGATTGTTTAGAACGCTCCATCTGGTAGTACATAGAGATCATTGTATCTTTTGTATTTTTTTACGTCCAATAAAGAGTAATTGAATTGAATTGAAAACGTAGTATTGAAGCTTAACATTTGAAATACATAATTTTCAAAGTGACTTCAAGGTACTCTGTTGAACCTCGTAGAGTAGAACTGGGGTAAAGAAAGCTAAGGTACCTAACTTTTTTATAGATGTGTTAAAAACGCTAGAATAAATATACTAACAGTAGTAGATTTTTGTGATCTTTTTATACATAATAATATTTAAAATCTATATATAACGGGGTCCCACATTTATTCGTAATGGAAGGGACAATTCGTGATTTACCTTTTTAAGGGGGTTTATTTAGGGGCTAAGGGTACTATTCTGAACAACGATCTCTATGTACTACCAGATGGAGCGTTCCAAACAATCGCTCTGTTCCACGCAAGTGGCCACAACTCTTTCACATTCACAATGAAACTTGTGCAGTTACTACGCAGAACATTTAATTATTACTAAATATTGACGCTACGGTTAAATAATGTCAAATGAAACTTGTGCGTTACTACGCAGAACATTTAATTGTTACTAAATATTGACGCTACGGTTAAATAATGTAAATATTTAGTAAATAATTAAATGTTCTGCTTAGTAACTGCACAAGTTTCATTGTGAATGTAACCGAGTTGCGGCTCCCGGAACAGAGCGATTGTTTGGAACGCTCCATCTGGTAGTACATAGAAATCGTTGATTCTGAAGGTACAAATTAGAAGGTACGTCGGCCTAGCAGAGACCTTCAACTGTAGTGCATTGTGGGGAGGACAGCAAGACTACGAAGCACTCGCTTGCTGCAAGGAGAACGAGTGTCCTGGGGTTAAGTTATAGAAATCATGCGAACTGCTAAGGAATGGAACTGCCTACAAGCTTGGGTATTTCCGGACAAGTACAACTTGGTTTTTTCTAAAGGAGGAGTGAATAGGCATCTCATCATCACTTACGTGAAAAGTGCGGCTTCCACCAGCATATTTAAAAATAAATTAAAAAAAAATCCCATTTCTAAGGCATATTACTCAGTTGACGAATTCCTGAAAGATGTTTCAAAGTATGTTACTTGACATTTGTGAATTTATGACATTATTTATTAATTATTATCTGTTACCTATGTGACATTAATTGTTAAAAACATTTTTGACTTGTAATTTTGTTACCAATAAATATGATTATGATTATCAGGTGAGATTAAAATAACAATAAAAAAACTATCAAGATAGAGCGGTTATAGCATTTGGTTTACTTCAGTTCCGCGCGTGCCGATTTTCGGACACAGCGCGCCCCTCCCGCGCTCCCTTCATGTCTCGCGCTCACGTTTCTAGTGAGGAGGTACAGTTATTTAGTTAGAAACCGCGCAATATGGCATTTCTTCGGATTTTTCCTCGATGTTTACTCGAGCGCGAAACGAGTAAGCGTTTGATAGTTTCAGTAATCATTAAACTTTATTGTATTCCATGGTGTTAACAGATAATAAAAAGACAGAGTTCTCATGGACCCATTTGGGCACAGCAAGTAGGAGAGAGGAGGACCAACAGTAATTTCTGCAATATATTGCAAATGTATGGCACGCGTGTCGCGCCTGCTTCACCATTCTAGCTTGATAGGATTTCTGTGGGTACAGTTTAAAGCCTAGGACTACACTCTTTAAAAAAAATAGTTCGAAAAACCTCGATAGATGGCTCTGACTATATATCATCAAATGTCAAAGTACGCGAGAATGTTTGCTAATGCCAGTAAATTTGCCGACCGTCTTCTAGTCTAGACTCTAGACCAGGGATTCCCAAAGTGTTCGACACCGACCCCTTGGGGTCGAAATCGGTTTCCCCGGGGTCGGCATAAACGAAAACTGATTATGGGGGTCGACGACGTTTAAAATTGACTCCTATTTATATGACGTCTAAAAATCGATTTCTATTTGTATTAATTAATAATTATTAATAAAACTTGATATTTATTGAATTTTATGTATATTTATTTTGTTAAAGGAGAATGCCCAAAAGTGGGCCTAAGATGCGTCTTCACCATTCATGTACCAAAAATATTGGTCTGAATTATGAATTCCTTCAAGTTATTTTTAAAGCCAATGGAATAGGGAGTTTAAAAATAACATATAATAAAAACGTTGATTGATTTCCGCCGGCCGACCGGCATCTTTTCAACTAGAGTAGTGAAAGCAGAATTAAAATCGATATATATTTATAATCGATATTTGTCAACAATATTTGATAGTACCTTTCAGTTACTAGCGCGATAATCCACCCATCATATTTTTCATTTACTGACTGGAAATACACTATTTATACTGATTTAAAATGATACACAATTTCTTAAAAGATATTTATGAAAATATTATTACGTAACCGAAATATCGATTATTCAATTTGTTAAATCAATGTAGTAGAACCTCACTATTGATATGCACTATGGTTTCGTACTGTGACGTCATATCCGATGTCATGTCAACACCTGTTTTGTCTCCGTTTGTTTACATTGCGTATTTGGGTAAAAAAAACCTATTTTAACGAGCCTAATGTAGTGTCGAATGCAATATACCGTCGTCGACTAATAACCACACTATGACATCAAGATCTGGAGCGGTTAATCGTGGATATATACCCACGGTGTTGTGAAAACTATGCGCCAACGAAGATTTCATTCCAAGTAAGATTATTGAGTTTTCCCACTAAATAGTTAAACGATTTTCTTTTTATAATAATCCTTAGTATTTTGCCTGTATTTTGACGACAATTTGATCCAGACGCAAAATTCAAAGTTCAAGGGCAAACTCCCATACAATTTTGGTCATTCTCCTTTTGATGGGAAAATCGTGTCAAGTTTACTCACTTAACCAACCGCAAAGTTTTTAAATTGGTAAGTATTTTGTATCAATAGGAAAAAAAACTAGAGATAGGATTTTTAAAGTAATGTGACTATGGGGGTCTGAGGTATCATTTCATTTAGGAAAAGTGGTCTCTTGGCCAAAGTAGTTTGGGAGTCCCTGCTCTAGACGTATTACTTTTTACTATTACAGACGTACTAGCCTGTACACGTATGTGTGAGCGTGTAAATTATTGTAGGGCCGCTACAATCGGCGCGCGAATACAGTCTATGCGACCACACGTTCTCAGTCATCATCATCAGGTTATTTTTGTCTCCACTGCAGGAGCACAACCCTCCCTCATCTGCTGGAGACAGACGGAGGATTTGGCCTACACTCCCCGCGCTGGCCAGACGGGTTGGAAACCTGATTGATGTTTTACAATGTATTCCCTTAGTCGCCTTGTACGACAGCCACGGGAAGAGTTGGAGTGGTCCTATTCTATTACCGGAAACCACACGGCGATGCAAACTGCTAATCGCATATGTGACAAAAAATATGCAGGAGTGATAGTTACTGCGATGGAAGAGCGGGGCCACCTGGAGCAAGTATTTTGCAAAATACTCAGTAGGTTGCCTTCCAACCACTGTATCATAGCTTAAGGATAAATTGTGAACGAAATAAATATATTTGATTTGATATGTCATACGCGTTAGGGAGTACAAAATAGCTTTGTCGTTCAATATATCCGAAATGCCTTTTGGTCGCGGGTCGTGGTCGCATGCGTTCAATTCTTATCTTTAGCGGATTTGGTTAGTCATATCTCGATTTCTCTTCTTTCTTACTAATGTATACTACAAACATACTGTTTCTGCGTGGCTTGTATAAAAACTGCAGTAAATTTACTGTTAATTTTTTTTATATATAATGAGAATTTAGTATGAACTATGAATTTGTGAGCATATTACTTTTTGAATTAATAAAATCCGTCGAGAAATGACGAAGTTATTAAAGTTTTTTTAATTGCTAATTCGGAACGTGCGCTGTCGCGTGGCTTCTTAGGCTCAATTCACATCGCCGCGGAATGGAATGGAAGCGACTTTTTGCAACGAAATTGTACACAGCATAATGAACTTTATGTCAATTGTATAACATACAAACTCAATACGAGCTAAAATAGGTCGAGCTTCCAAGGAATACTCGCGCATAGGTCGCGCGCATTTTCGCGTGATGGACGCTTCCATTCCATTCCGCGACGGTGTAAATTGATTACGGTGACGTCATTTGTTGCAACTCATTCATTCATCATCATCAGCCTGTAAGAGCCCACTGCTGGACATAGGCCTCTCCCAAGGCGCGCCACCGAGCCCGATCCTCGGTTCTTCTCATCCAGTCTCTGCCAGCCGCCCTACGCAGATCGTCACTCCACCTAGCCAGGGGGCGTCCCACACAACGCGTGCCGAGTCGCGGTTTCCACTCGAGAACTCGTTTACCCCAACTCACGCGATCCCAGTTCTCGCACAATGGTAGACTGCGCTAGTGCGCTGCGGCTCGCTCGACCCGCGATGTGTCACATCCGGTCGCCATCTTGCGCTCGTTTTTGGAACTACTGCACTAAAATCGCTGTAACTTCGTAATTTTCGATCCGATTTCAATATTTTTTTCATAGTATTTATTAGTTTTTTTATTACTAAATGTTCGCACCCTTAACAAAAAAACGTGACTGGTCCTTATTTTAGTTTCAGGTGTCTATTCTTGTTGTATAATATCTCTATGGTATTTTCATATAAGAGTGTGTGTGTGTGTGTGAGAGAGACACAAACTGTTTTTGCACTTTCTATAATTATTAACCCTACTGCGTACCAAAAGAGGGTTTTATTTTACTTAATATTTGATTTAAAATCTTTTTAGAGCAATATTGGCCTGCCCTAAATTAAATTGTATAGTTTAAAAGTATCTGCAAAAAAATGTACCACAAAATATTTATATTTTTTAATTTCACGTTCATTGTATTGGCTTAGTCATTTGTTTATTTGATAATGGGTTACGTTTGTGGAATTAATTTTGTAAGCTGCAGAATCGCTAGACTTCACCCCTAACTACCCCCTGCCAACAATATCATCCCCAAAAAGTTATTTCCTAATTATCACATGCATGCAGGGAGGAGGGGAGAGGGCAGGTGTGGGAGTGGTGGGAGGGGCGGCAGGGGAGGTCAGTTCTTTTGCAGCTAATTGTATAAGTTGATCAAAGATCTCTATATACTTACTAATGGAGCGTTCCAAACAATTGCCCTGTTCCACGCTGGAGCCGCAACTCGTTCACATTAACTTGGACATTTGTACAATTACTACGCAGAACATTTAATTATTACTAAATATTTACGCTATTTAGCCGAGCTGCGTGGAACAGAGCGATTGTTTGGTTCCCTCCATTGAGTAAGTACATAGAGATCGTTGAAGTTGATCCAGATTTTGGTAGAATAGAATATTCATGAGTCATGACAATTTTTGAAAAATTGTGGTCACAGTATTTTTTTTTTGGAATAGTTTTACACCTTGTGTCCAATTCTCTAATAAGTAAATAAATAAATAAATAAATATAATAAATAAATAAATATGTCAGACATTCACACCAATTATCCAGTCCCAAACTAGGCAGAGCCTGTGGTATGGTTACTAGATAACGGATAGACATACTTAAATAAATATATAAACATCCAAGACTTGGGTACAAATTTTCATATTTATCATACGAACATTTGCCCCTAGCGGGATTCGAACCCGCAACCTCCGGCGTGGCATTATCTTTGATTATATACTGCCAATAGATTAAAACGTAATTGTTTTTAATTATGTTAAGATTTTAATATTAATATAATGGTTTGTTTTAGAGCGTTGTGATTGTAAAAAAATTAAACTGTCAAATTTTTGAAAAATAAAACGAAAATGATATTATTATTAGGTTGCGTTTTATTTAATTTAAAAATGACATCTCTGCCATACCGACGTCCGACGTCCAGCAGTGGACGTTCAGTTGACCATGAGATTAAAATGGGCCGCACTTAGCGACAAGTGTTAGCCTGGTTGCATAATGCATCACGGAGCCGAATACTCCGGGGCAGGTGAGGGACTATAATCAGACAGACTTTATGCCCGAGCCGTCGCCGAGGTTAATAAATGAAAGTCGGGATTATCTAATAAATAAAAACGTTACTTCGCGTGTCTGAATATTGAAAATATTTTCAAAAGAAATTAATAAATTAATAATAAATAAATGTGTGGGGACATTTCACACACGGCCACCTGATCCCAAACTAGGCAGAGCCTGTAATATGGGTATCAGACAGCTGATATACATACATCAATACACAATATAATATATAAATAACATCCAGTCACAAGGCAAACATAAGTGCTCAGCACACGAATGTTTGCCCTGGGCGGGGTTCGAACCCGCGACCCCGAGCTTCGCAGGCAGGTGTACTACCGATTGGGGTCTAAGGATAAGTAATAGAACACATTTCAATCATTTTTGAAATGTTTGTCTGTTTATCTGTTAGTTTGTGCACGCATCACTTAAACACTACTCGGAGTAACATACAGGATTCAGGTTCCAACAAGCCTGGCACGCCTAACGCTCAGAAACCTTTGCCTAGAGCAATCCATCAATCACTGGAATTGCACGCCAGGGTTGAACCACTCCAAAGCACTAATAAAGGCTTACAATAGTAAGTCTGCTCAAGAAGCACTAGCGCTTAGCAGGAACAACTTACGCATAGTAGTGAGAGCTCTCACAGGACATTGTGGCCTGAACAAACACATGTTCAACCTCAAGCTCCGAACCACAGCAGCGTGTAGGCTCTGTGAGGAAGCAGAGGAAACCCCCATGCACCTCCTGTGCAGGTGTGGACCACTGATGCGTAAAAGAAATACATACCTAGGTAACTACTTGCTTCACCCTGACGAAGTAAAACAACTCAGTGCTAAAAGCATAGTGCAGTTTCTAACTGCTGCAAGGCTTAACACGGAACTATAGTATGGTGGCGATCACAATAGACCAGAAATGGTCGCAGTGATACAAGGTCTAGACTGAGATCTTGAAATAGCCCCAACTCGAATAATAATAATAATAACATACAGGATTTATTTCATCGCAATCGGTTTACTCAATCAAAAGTTATGGACATTTTTAGTTATCAAATACATTATTACTAAGTATGCAATAAATATAACAAAGAAGTATAATTTTAATACTATTCAGATTTTGGACGAACAGTTTGGACTACATTTGGAGCGGGCGTGGGGTGGAAGCGGGGGCGGGAGCGTGGAAGTGCGAGAGTCTAAGTTGGAGTGGAAGTGGAAAAATGAACAAATAAATAAACGGGAGCGGGAGTGGGAACTGGAGCGGATTCTGTATTCCACGCGAGCGAAGCCGCGGGCACAGCTAGTCTATAATATAGTAGTCGAAAAGAGAAAGAAAACTCTTTTTTTAGAGATAAGCACACCTGTGTATAAGTCCTCTCCTTCGTGCATTTATTTTTAATATTTAGACATTTAGACATTTATTTATTTAAAATATTGAAACATTACAGATTATTATTCCATTGCGTTACAATAATTTTTATGCTATAGACGAAACAGGCATTCCTCTCTCTAGCGTTCCCTTACATTCCGTCATCAGCCGTCCCATGCCGTCCACGAACACGTCACAGTGTGGTGCCTCGGCGAGCAGGGAGCCGAACAGCCGCAGTGCGCGCGCGACGGGCGAGTGCCGGTAGTGGTTGGTGCGCGAGTGTGGTGTATGAACAGCTGGTGACTCCGCGCTCGTAGGTAACACTCGGGCACGTACAGTTTTAGTACCCTTCCGACAAGATCCACACAATCAATTTTGTTTCTGATTACGTGTAAGACAAACCCTACCAGGGCTAAGTTTCTCCTGAGTTCGAGGGAGTCGTAACCTTGATGTCCCTCCAAGAAGCGAGTCGGATACATGATATATTATATGTGTACAATAAAGTGTTCAAGTTCAGACGTTTCCGAGGTCATTTATCAGAGACAGACAAACATTCGGCAGATAGTAAATATGTAGGTGTGTTGAGAATAACCAGCTCTACAAACCCACGCCATTTTTTTTTTGAGTTCTGGTTAAGAAACTTAAGTAAGTCTGTCCCGGAGAGCAAACAAAATCATTGGGTCTTGATGAAGCTGTTCAAGTAACGTAGCGTATCTTCTTTAAGTTTTCTTGACGGCGTTACCCTGTACTTCAATGGTTGTCCAGATAGGTTCTGTAACAAAATTAATCAATTTTATCCGCCATTTTCTTTAAAATCCACGACCTCTGGTTCTCGAGTCTTATGACCAAACAACTTGGCCAAATAAACATACATAATGTTCACGCCTTGATCCTAGAGGGACTGACACTCCTCACTCACAATCATCAGCCTTCTCATGCACCTCCTTTTATTCATCTCACTGCGGACCCCAGCCTTTTGATTATCAATTTGATCCCTGAACGTCCTCCTAGGACGACCTATAGCTGTAGTTCCTTCCATATTCGCGCTGTAAATCTCCAAACCAACGGAACATACCCTTCCTTTTTCTTTTTTCAAACAACATTGACGGGACGATGATCTCGTAGAAATTTCTGGTAAAACGTGGACAAGACTGGCAAGAGACAGAGAAGAGTGGAAGAAGTCAGAGGACACACAGACGTCGCAACAGATAACTGACGTTCTCAACATAGTTTGAGCATTTAATGTAATTAAGTCTGAATAAAAGGCTAGTTTATTTTATATAAATGAAAGGTGTGGAATGTCCATATTAATATTTCTGTATGTGCATATAAATAACGAACGAACTTTTTAAATGAATCTCGGAAAAGTTTCATGGCAAGTGCATCATCATCATCATCACGTTATCTTTGTCTCCACTTCTCTCATCTGCCGGAGACAGACGGAGGATTTGGCCTACACTCCCCGCGCTGGCCAGACAGGTTGGGGAGGCCTGATTGATGTTTTATAATGTATTCCCTTAGTCGCCTTGTACGACATCCACGGGAAGAGTTGGAGTGGTCCTATTCTACTCCACCGGAAACCACACGGCTGCAAATGCATAAATGACTCTAATTATGATCCCTGATGATAAGTAAAGAAAAGGACATACCTCAACATCATTTCTTCTATCAAGCATTTCTCTCCTCTCACCAAGTCTTCTGAGCTTATCTGGTCTGGGCTCTTTATGCTGTGGTTTCCTGTAGTCTTCGTCTTCGCCATCCTCTGTGCTGTCTCCATGAGTGCCTGACTGCTTCTGTATAACTATGCATCTGTGGAAGGTGATCATCATCAGGTTATTTTGTCTCCACTGTAGGAGCACAACCCTCCCTCATCTGCGCAAACAGACGGAGGATTTGGCCTACACTCCCCGCGCTGGCCAGACAAAAAGAAGCTGTGGCTGTGGAAGGTAAAATGACGAAATGTAAAAAGAATATAGAACATTAAGAAATAAGGTAGATACTTGTATTTTTTTGGCTGCCCATATTTAAACTACAAACTCTAAAAAAGTGACTAAAACCAATAACTTGTTTTCAGAGTTTTGTTCAGCCAGTTGTATATCATTGATGTATATAACTTGAGGAGGAACTGTCTCCTACGACACAGGTTTATACCTAGTTTAGGAAGCAGGGATCCCTATCGCATGCCATATATACATATTTAGGGTACGGACGGGCAATATGGATAGGTAGGGCAAAAAGAATATTTTGTCTAATTCCGTGCGTAATTGTTAGAAAGAGATAAGACATAGTTATTATGTTTGTAAACACTAATGACTGAAACACCATGGATTTACTCATTAAACTGTTTATTGTAATTAACTTAGACACTCGTGTTTTCCCACCGAAACATTGACAGTTCGGGCAGCCTCGGTGTTGCCCGCTGCTATATTAATATATAACACTCGTCTCCCTTTTAATAAGTTAAAGATCTAACCGATCGGGTACTTTTCTTATTCTATTAGACCTTCTGGGAGTTGAAGTAATCGTTTTACTAGGAGTAGGATCCTCACAACTGGTCTCTGGCTGTTCTAACCCTTCCCTACCAGGAGTAGATACCTCCTCATCCTGACCTTCTATTGTATCAGGCTCAGGGTACATTTCCTGATCACTACCCCTTTCTACTCCCAATTCATTTTCTCTTAGTCCTTCTGGTGGCCCTAATTTAACTCCGACACTTTCCCAATTTTTATCAGGTACTACATCCCTAATCTTCTCAAAATCTTTGTTTATATCTATAACACAAGGCCTTAATGCAGATGCATGCACATGTTTTTGTACCTTATTAACTTCAACAATATATCTCACTGGACTCAAACATTTTAACACAATACCTTTGACCCATCCTTTTCCTTCACTCAAGTTCTTACACCACACCATATCACCTTCCTTATATAACATAACTGTTTTAAAATCCTTCATTATTTTCTTAGTCACAACATTATTAGGTTTCATTAAATCAAACCTAGTTCTAGGTTTTTTTTCTAAATAACATTTCATTTGGGGACATACCAGTAGAGTTAGGCGTATTTCTATAGGTGAACAAAAAATTTTGTAACAAAACTTCCCTAGATACGTTTAATTGCCCTGTTTCTAGCCTACCTAGTGCGTTTTTTATAGTCTGCACCGTTCTTTCCGCCATACCGTTTGCTTGAGGGTGGTATGGAGGGCTCTTTAGAGGTACACACCCATTATCTTTTAAGAATTTACTAAACTCTGTTGAAGAGAAGGGCGGACCATTGTCACTTACACACTCTGCTGGTATGCCTGTAAATGCAAAGGTTTTACATAGTTTTTCTATAACTTGCGCAGCTGATGTCCCCTGCATAATGTGTACATCTAACCATTTGGACTTTGAATCTACAATTAATAGATATGTTACCGAATTCTTCATAAAAAAATCTATATGTACTCTTTCAAAATTACTTTCGCATGTTCTCCATGTAGTGAGTGGAACATTATTGGAAGTAAAATTTCTACTTGATTGACAAATATCACATCCCGCTATAAATTTTTCCAGGTCTTCATTGATAAGTGGCCACCAACAATATCCCCTAACAACCATTTTAGACTGCACTATCCCTTGATGTGTCTCATGAAATATTTTTAATACTTTCATTCTCAACTTCAATGGTACTATGACCCTATTTCCCCACAAAATACATTTCTGCTCTACACATAATTCTGCTCGTTTAGAAAAATAAGGTCTCAACTCGTCCTCTTTTACATGGTGTGGCCAACCTGTGGTTACATATTCATATACTTTACACAGAACTGGATCCGTTTGTGTACACGCTGCTATTTCTTTGAAATCTAAGGGCTCCTCCTCACTAAGGTTAAAAAAATTAATACAATCCGTTACATTTGCCAGTTTAGGTAGAGGTACGCGAGATAATGCATCTGCATTTCCTAATAAAGTCCCTTTCCTGTACTCAATATCATAATTATATCCAGATAATAACAAAGACCATCTTTGAATTCTTGCATTTGCGGTCACCGGAATTTTCTTCATTGGATCAAAAATAAACTTTAGTGGTTGATGATCAGTAACCAGTATAAATTTACGACCATATATAAATTTATGGAACTTCTGTACTGCAAAAATAATAGCTAATGCTTCTTTCTCCACTTGTGAATATTTTTTTTGACAATCACTTAAGGTTCCTGATGCAAAATAAATTGGTTCTGCATCTATCTTATGACTCAAAACTGCACCAACACCATACTCACTCGCATCGGTTGTAATATATAATTCTTTTTTACAATCATAATGAACTAGGAGGTTATGATCTGTAATTAATTTCTTACTATCTTCAAAGGCCTTATTACAACTTTCTGACCATACAAAGGGTGTATTACTACGCAGAAGATTATATAATGGTGCTAGATGATAAGACAATCTTGGTATAAACTTCCATAATAATTTAATAGACCCAGATATGCTTGTAATTGAGTGACTGATTTTGGTGGGGGAGCACTTATTATAGCTTCTACTTTATCTGGCAGGGGTTTGACTCCGTCTTTGCAGATCAGATGCCCTAAAAATTGAACTTCCTGACAAAAAAATTGACACTTGTCTAAATTGACTTTCACGTTATACAACTTCAATCGTTCTAATACTTCTACCAAATTCTTATAGCAATCTTGTAAATTATTTCCTTTAATTACTAAATCATCGATAAACGATTTTACATTCCCTAAACCTTGTAATATCTGATCCATCACACATTGAAAGACTGATGGCCCACTTGATACTCCAAACTGTAAACGCGTAGGTCTGAATAGACCTAGGTGCGTATTGATAGTCATATATTCACGAGACGTTTCCTCCAATAATAGTTGCTGGTATGCTCCAGTTAAATCTAAAACACAAAATACACTAGCTCCGGTTAACTCAGCAAAAATGTCTTCCGGAATGGGCAAAGGATAGTGGTCAGTATCTACCATTTTATTAAGAGTTACTTTATAATCAACACAAATCCTTAATTTTTTATCAGCTTTCTGTGCTAAAACTATTGGACTTGCCCATTTGCTATGCCTAACCTTTTCTATAATACCTGCCTTTTCCAAATTTAATAACTCTTTTTCAACTTCTTCTTTTTTTGCATAAGGAATACTGTAAGCTTTATGAAAAATTGGTACCGCTCCCTCTTTTAATCTTAATTGAGCCTTCATATTATGTATGCTAGATGATCTGTCTCTGGAAAAGACTTCCTTATATTTAGATTTAATCACACTAATCAAATGTATTTTTTCAATGTCTGATGGTGATACTTGATTTATTTGAAATTGTTTTTGCCAGTTAGGAAATATTACTTTTAACCAGTTTCTACCCACTAAAGGTGTAAAGTACTTATTACTGTCCAACACAATCATATACAGTTCTTTATCACTGTTAGCCACTTTTAGCTTAATGGATCCCAATACTGACAAATTTTCTCCTGAAACAGATTTTAATTTAATGGTACACTTTCTTAATTTACTTGCTTTGAAATATTGTTCATAATCACTTTTGTGTATCACCGTTTTTTATCCATTTTGTCCATTTTTAATACCTGTCCGCCAGCTAGTCACAATGGAAGTGCTGCCGCTTCCTCACCCTCAGTCGAAATGGTCATGATGCTTCCCATAATTACTTCCTCTTCCTCCTGCTCTTTCCCTTCAAAATTGTCTCCTTGAAAACTCTCTTCCATAAACCTCACCTTGTTTTCATTCCTACCATTTCTGAATCTACACTTAGCTGCAATATGGCCTTGGTTTTGGCAAAGATAGCAGGTCCAAAACTTCTTGAAGCATTTCTCGGCATGATGGGCACCTCCACACCGATTGCACTCCCAGTTCGTCTTAAGATTATTATTTGGACGATTAGCATTTGTATAATTTTTTTGACCATAATTCTTGTTTGGACCATAGTTCTTGTTTTTACTGTTATTATTGGCAAGTCCTTGATTAACTGCATAAACCCTTGGTTCTGGTTGAATATTTCTGGTCTCCTTTTCTGCACTCTCAAAAGCAGTTGATAACTGAATTGCCTTATCAAATGTCAGCTCATCTCCCAACGTCAACAATTTTTGAATAATTCGTTCATTTTTTAATCCACAGACCAGCCTATCCCTTAAGGCCTCCTTCAAAAACGACCCAAAACCACATAGAGCCGCTCTCCTTTTTATTTCCACTACATAGTCATTGATGTTTTGGCCTTCTTTTTGAATGCATTTATAAAACTCGTAACGCTCCACGATAGCAGATTTTTTTGGAACATAGTGATTTATTAGCACTTGCACTAACACGTCATATGTTTTAGAAGATGGTTTATCAGGTGACAGAAGATTCTTCAAGACACTATAACTCTCCGGTCCCATTAAAGTAATGAACATAGCCACTTTATTCTCTGTTTTAACTGCATTTGCCACGAAAAACTGTTCCATTCTCTCGACATAACCCACAAAATCTTGGTCCGCTTTATATTGTTCAATTGTGCCAATCATCGCCATGGACATGATTGCATACGTTGTAGGTACAATCCCTCGTCGCCAATATTATGTTTGTAAACACTAATGACTGAAACACCATGGATTTACTCATTAAACTGTTTATTGTAATTAACTTAGACACTCGTGTTTTCCCACCGAAACATTGACAGTTCGGGCAGCTTCGGTGTTGCCCGCTGCTATATTAATATAATAACAATAGTGTCATTCGATGCGCTAAGCCTAGGGGCCAGTAAACAAAAGTCAGTGACCGGCGTTGACATTTTTGCGTGTGTGCTGTAAACAAAATAGTTTTTCAGCTTAAAAAGATTGATATTTCAAGGAATGTATTTCATAATTTTACTAAAATTTTATTAAAATATCACTTTCAGTAATCGTATCCGCAAAATGTGCATAAATTCATGTATTGAAATTCAAGAAAACATTTGATATGCTACTGATCACTTTAAGTATATAATAATAATTATACTATATGTACCCAGCGCCTATAGAATCCATTTTGCCCGCCCATGGCGGGCATAACGGACAGTAATCACGTTTTTTAAAAACGATTAGTTCCTATTAGTAGATAAATGTTTCGTTGATTTTTAGTTTTGTTAATTAAAGTTTATTTACCAATGGTTCATTTAACAAAGAGACTGATTATTGAAGTTGATTACAAATGCCTTTTCATTTGAAGCAAACCTTAGTATACCCTTCTTGCCCGTCCGTACCCTATATATAAGTACCCACTGTAATCTGAAAGAAATATGTATTTTTAAGTTATTTTAATAAAAAAAAAAAATATTATTATAGCTTTAAATGTTATCTATTAGAGCCTTAAAAATTAGGGACACATATTGTTTTTAAACTGCCATATTCATATATATTATTTGTTTAATAGTTTATTGTACACATAAAAATACAAATGAACAACACGTAGAAAAGAAAATTATACAAAAGATTGATCTATTTAGTTAAGGTAATTAACCTTCAAACTCATAAAAAATTTTCGAACCCACTAACTTGTTCTAAAAGTTTTATATAATTGACTCGTAATTTTATGTTATAGGGCTTTAAATACCGAGACCGCACTATTCGAGTTTTTCTAATACTTTTTCTTATTTTTTAAATAAATCAAGCATTAGCTGTTTTTGGGGTTCTCTTTACTGTTTTTGTGTTTTCTTAACTTGTTCTTGAAATAATTACTGTGCAGTATTTCTACGTATTTAATACTTATTCCCAACGATATCTATATACGTACCAAATGGAGCGAACCAAACAATCGCTCTGTTCCACGCACGCATCTGCTAAACATTTACGCTATTTACACGTAGCGTAAATATTTAGTAATAATGAAATGTTCTGCTTAGTAACTGCACAAGTGTCAAAGTTAATTGTCAAAGTAATGTCAAAGTTTCCAAGTGACCACTCACGCTTCACCAGGAGTGTTGACCAACAACTGTTTTGTGTGCCTAGAGTCTGCAACTACTATGGTGGAAGAACAAGGCAGTATTTGGTACCCAAAATTGTTAACACTATCCCACTAGGCATCAGAAGCAATGTAATCAACAAAAACACTTTCCGAATTAAATATAAGAAATATCTAGTAAACTCATTAACGTAACCTCAATCTTTTTGTGCTAATATCATAATTAAAAACTTTGTAACTTTGCTTTGCTATTCACCATTACTTATGTGATATTTAGTATTCTCTGCCATAGATGTGTATAAAGTAAGAGAGCTATTTCTGCCAACAAACTGTATTATACAGTTTGGCGGAGTTATTGTATGTATATTTTTTAAGAGATGAATAAATGATTTTATTATTATTATTATTAATGCGAACGAGTTGCGGCTCCCGGAGACGCAGATGCGTAGAACAGAGCGATTGTTTGGTTCGCTCCATCTATTAAGTACATAGAGATCGTTGCTAATTCCTTGTCCTAGTAGTTTCTTCCGAGGTATGTTCATGTGAGTCGAATACCTTTGAATAAGAACGCTCCATCTAGTAGTACATAGAGATCGTTGTGTGTCCCTTATTTTTTAATGCTCTATCTATCTACAACATATCCTAAAACGAACTCGGGTGCTTTCCTTGTCATGCAGCTAGTCTAGTTTAATCCCCCTCCATCCCCCTCCCACTTATGGGCCCAAAACCGCAAAGACCAGTAGAGATTTACATCCTCTACCATAGGCTACTCGATGGGGTCTACTGAGGTGGTATCCCCAGAAAGACTCGGCACCAGGTCACGCCCCTGAAACCCCACAATAGCGAACAGGTGTAATTACGTAGCACCAGCTAATCCCTACACGGTGTGCGAAAATTGTAGTAGGGTTACTCCACCCAGCGCGCGAATATAGTTGATCGAGATACGGATACGACATACGTATAGTAACTTTGTAGCGGCGGGCGCAGCGGCAGCTCAGTATTGCGTACTGTAAGCCGTGCTCTGGCATGCGTTGCCTCTTTACGTTGTAATATTAAGTAATGTCTGACTAGAGTCCTAGCAGTTAAGGGGCCGAAAGATGTACCTAGTTACTTACCTTTTTTGTCTGGTGGTAGGCATTCTGTCGCCCAATACCCCTGTGGAAATAGGCATTTTAATTAAATTAGTTTAAACTTTTCTGTGTTCAGTTCACTAGTTAAAGAGCACTACCTCACTCTCTGTCAATAATATATTGTATATTTTTATCATCTATACTTATAATAAAACTGTAACTGGTCTATGTCTGTATATGAGAGATATTTAAGGAAAATATTATGAGGGGTCTATATAGGGCCAATAGAGGCTAAAACATTTTTTTTTAGAATTTTTGTCTATCTGTCTGTCTGTCTGTATGTATGTTTGTTACCGCATCACGCAAAAACTACTGAATGAAATTTGATGCAGTTATCACAGTTGTCTTGCTGGAGGTCTAACTTAAAATCTGGTGTATGTTTCATCTCGATACGCCACTTAGAACCTGAGATATTAATAAAGTAAATTTTTCTAGAAGCCATTATATCGCATGATAATAAAACGACTGTTAATATTTCTTCCAGTAACTCAGTATCACATTTAGAAATCATTCATTAAAAAAACATCTCTTTTTACGAAAATTTTGATAAAAAAAATGCAATATTTCTCGAACGTACGAGTATATTCATCAAATGGGCGAGGTGAACGGCCCCCAGCGCGGCGCGGCGAACGGCGCGGCGCGTATGGGATTGAGTGAAATTTAGTTTTTGAGGATAGGGGTGGGGTTGAGGTTGGGGTTGGGATTGGGATATTGAGAGTCTCGAGTCTGAGTGGGAGTGGAAGTAGAAGTGGGAAGAGAACGGGAGCGGAAGTGGGAACGGCCTTCCCCAATGAACGCCACCACACCCGGTCCTCTGCCCTACGGATCCAGCCGCTTCTGGCCACCTTCTTCAGGTCGTCAATCCACCTGGCGGCGGGGCGTCGTGGCGATCTGCGATCTCCACTCTAGAACTCGTCTGCCCCAACGGCCGCCCAAACGGTACTGCGACAGATGTGGCCCACCCACTGCCACTTCAGCTTACTAATTCTTTCGGCTATGTCGGTCACCTTCGTTATTCGTTGGATCTCCTCATTACGAATCATATCCCTCATAGAGACCCCGAGCATAGCCCTTACCATAGCTCGCTGAGGGACTTGAAACTTGGGATCAGGCCCACCGTCTGTATCCACGTCTCCGCGCCGTAGGCAGGAAGCACTGAATAAAGACTTTTGTCTTTAAACATTGTGAAATGGGCGACTTGAAGTCGACGCAATTTTCACTGCCCAACCTAAATGGATTCTTCTGTCAGCTTCCCTATCGAATGGATAGTATAGCGGACGGGTAGCTCTCGGACTGCCACGCCGGTGGTTGCGGGTTCGAACCCCGCTAGGGGCAAATGTTTGTATGATGAATATGAATGTTTGTACCCAAGCCTTGGATGTTTATATATTTATTTAAGTATGTGTATCCGTTATCTAGTAACCATACTAAAGGCTCTACCTATTTTGGGACTGGATAATTGATGTGAATGTCTGATATATTTATTTATTATTATTTATTTAAAACTAGTAACAAAATTATACCTTTTTCAATCACCAGAAAAATTAAAATGAGACAATATAGTCTAATAACACTCATTTTTAAAAGCAAACTAAGTTAAAAATTCTTTTGTCTGTTATTTTATAGTAATTAGGGACCCGCATATCCATAAAAACCAAACAATACAGTTTTTTTTGTAGATAAACGTGTTACCTATGCAGGTAAATTATAGCTAATATCAAACCTATAAACAGGATGTATTTTTTATTTAAGTAAAATTATTTATTCGTTACATACTAGCTGTTGACCGCGACTTTGTACCCTTAATATATATTTTTTTGATGTGTAATAAAAAAAAGGTAATTTAGTAATGTTACATTATACATCATCATCATCATCATCCTAAATACGTCCACTGCTGGACATAGGCCTCCCTAATGGAATACCACTTTTGGTTAGATGTCCATTGGGGGATTTGTCACAATCACCACGCTTGGCAGGCGGATGGGTGATAGCAGTAATGATCTTAACATACACGCACAGGAGAACGCTGCTACCGGTCCCTGGTGTAACCCCTTAGTCGCCTTGACGACACCCACGGGAAAGATAGGGGTGGTCCTATTCTAAGCCGGGACATACACTTGTCTAATCCCAAACTAGGATTTTCTCCTGTGCTATGTTAATTAAACAACGATAGGACAATTCGCAAATATAACATCTAGACCGGGACCAGCTTGTACAAACTGTACAAAGTGCAGACGGCGACGGGGCAGGCGTAGCGAGGGACGAGCGTCCTGGCTAGATGGAGCGATGATCTGCGTAAGGCGGCTGGCAGTGACTGGATGAGAAGAGCCGAGGATCGGGTTCAGGGCGCTCCTTGGGAGAGGCCTATGTCCAACAGTGGACTCTTTCAGGTTCATGCTGATGACCCGATACCTCATGCTTCTGTAACTGTTAACTATCGTCGCTGGTTAGGAAAATATGCTGAAGCCTAAGATAGGATTTCACGGTAGAGAATTTCAAAAATTATTTCTTCGTTGAACATCCAATTTTGAGAAACAACAATTTGTCTATCAAAATCGGCTGTTTATATCGTCATCATCAGGTAATTTTTGTCTCCACTGCAGGAGCACAACCCTCTCTCATCTGCCGGAGACAGACGGAGGATTTGGCCTACACTCTCCGCGCTGGCCAGACGGGTTGGGGAGGCCTGATTGATGTTTTATAATGTATTCCCTCAGTCGCCTTGTGCGACATCCACGGGAAGAGTTGGAGTGGTCCTATTCTACTCTATCGGAAACCACACGATATAATGTAGCATTCTAATGGTGAAATCGGTCCAGTAGTTTTTGAATGTATTCGTTACAAACATACAAATCTTTCGTCTTTATAATATTAAGTGTAGATAAATGTTTATACTAAAAAACTGTTATTAATAATAGCCATTAGGTTTCACAGGGCCGCAACAGTGCGGGCCGCGCTCTCACACGCCTGTTGCGTCGCAAAGGGTTACGTAATCCTGCACACATGCTGTGCTCAGTGTTCAGTGAACATGTCCTTTGATCAGGGTCTTTGATCATGCTCCGTGTAGTTCAAGCTGGGATTAGGAATGCATCGGTTGGTTCAAGGTTCGTGTTAGGGCAACGATCTCGATGTACGAGTACTTCTAAGTTAAAAATTATAGGCATCTATGGTCATCGGCCCCACGCACTACGGTATCTGCCCGCAGATTTACGTAACGAAACCAATGACGGATCGTTTAGGCGACGACTGAAAAACCTTTCGTTGGAAAATTATCTGCCTGTAGGCGCCAGCCCTGAGGTCTCCGGAGGCGTGGACCAGCCTGGTCGACAGAGCCTTCACGAACGCCTTCGTGTCGGCTGACCACGGGCCCAGGGTCTCTACAGCGAGCGCCGCGAACTCGTACACAGCCGTCAGGTTAGAGTATTTGCGGCGCTTAAAACTCTGCACCGGCAACTGAGGCAGTGCCCTGGACATGAGATGGGGCCGAAGTATCTACACTCCAACTGTTCCCGTGCTGGATGTAGTACAAGGCGACTAAGGGAATGCATTATAAAACGTCAATCAGGCCTTCCCACCCCTTTCTGGCCAGCGCGGGGAGTGTAGGCCAAATCCCCCGTCTGTCTCCGGCAGATGAGAGAGGGTTGTGCTCCTGCAGTGGAGACAAAAATAACCTGATGATGATGATGAAGGCCACAGAAATGGATATAGGTAGAAGTGGTACATCACTTGTGTACTTCAGTCTCGCGCGAGCTGATTTTCGGACACAACGCGCCTGTACCGCGCACTATATATGCCTCGCGGTCACGTTTCTAGTGAGGAGATACAGTTACGCAGTTGGAAATTTATTTATTTATTATTTATTGGAGAAACAACAGATACAGACCACAATTACATTAAACAATTAACATATACAATAGATTAAAGTCTACACCCTTAACATTCTCACTGTGACGTACATTTTTAAATACAATTTTGAGCTTAAACTACACTAAACATACTATAATAATAAAAAGATAGATAAATCACGCAATATGGTACCTTTGCAGATTTTTTTTTGATGTTTACCCGACCTTGACTCGACACGAAACGAGTAAGCGTTTGATAGTATGTACAATCGCATATCGTTGGCACGTGTGTCCCGTCTACTTTACCATTCTATCTTGATGGGATTTCTATGAGTTAGGCGCTGATACTAGATTACAATACAATACAATACACTTTATTGCACAAACAAATACAGTTACACGTTATAATAGTTACAAATAGTACAATTTAGGCGGTCTTATCGCTTTAAGCGATTTCTTCCAGACAACCTTTGGGTAGAAAATATTATGCCAGAGAAATTGTAGGTTGCGCTGATTGTGAAATTAAAATGATAAATAGGTACTTACTCGTATATGACTATAATAAATAAAATAAAATAGCAAATAAGTTGTAAATGTAAACTATGTTCTTATTGGTTAATAAATAAATGAAATAAATAATAAAATTAAATATTAATATGCCAAGAATAAGTATGACTATTTAAATTAAACTATAAAACGTGTGAAATTCTTTTTTCTTAATTGGATATTAGAGTCCCTGGATTTTGATTGAAACGATTAATAAATTCCCGTGAAGAGGAATGTCCATATTTATTTTCCGTGCCACATTTTCGTCGCAAGTACATAAAACGGACACCTAATTCCGATCCTTGATGGTGAATAAGTATAAAGTGATAGATTAGTGGGAGCCGTTTGGAAACTTGTTCTTTTTAAATGAAGGGAAGAGATGAGGACTGTTCACCGTCACTCACTGATTTGAGAGTCCAACATATTGGAATGCCTCGTCTGCTCAATTACACTGGCTCTAATACCCTTCAAACCGGTTGCGGCCATATGCCACTTTTCGCGAGGGGTAGCGCGGTACACAATGAGCTAATTCGAACGCCAGTATGTACCTACATACAGTACACTGATGATTAGTGCGTAACGATAGAACTGACACAGTAACAATATAACGCATCATCGTCGTACTTTATTGGTAACTTCCGTTACAGGTCAAATAAAAATTATACACAACTTAAATAAAATCGAATTATAAAGTAAAATTAAACACAATTAAATATAAAAACATCAATAACTAACATAAATATAAAAATGTCAAATAAAATTATTAAAACTAAATAAATTAAACTATACAGAAGGACACTGTACCACAGATTACTTGATAGTTATTACGTAACAGATACATCACTCCCTAGTAACTATTGTTAACTAGCTGGTGCCCGCGACTTCGTCTGCGCACGATTAGTATTTCAAGTAACTTTTTTGTAGGACTATTTAAGATAAACATTTCCATCATACATTACATATGTGTAACTCTAGCGGTTTTGGCAGCGCACGCCAGAATAGCTCGCAGATAGTAGATTTTTTTCCTACTTGATATTTTGGACAATTCACACAATATCATTATAAATTGTAGCCTATATGTTATTCTGATGTATAAGCTATATTATTGTAAAGTTTTATTAAAATCTATTCATTAGTTTTTACGTGAAAGAGTAACAAACATCCATCCATACTTAGAAACTTTCGCGTTTATAATATTAGTAGGATACACACAAATATGTGTCTAACGCGCTCGGCTTAGGAGTGTAATTACTCCGTATGGGCGGGGCAAGAACCACGAGAAGCTGCCTGAAAGTACTTATTTAAATAGACCCCACTCCTCCCTTTACACACACACACACACACCCATACACACTTTCATAACACATATAAACACATCCCGTACACGCGGGATTTGATCCTTTTGTTTAATTATATTTTGTTTAATTTTCACTTCATACAAATAAATAGTAATAAATAAGTACCTATTAAAATAGAAGAGCGGTGCCTCCTAACACAGGCTCTAAGAGTGTAAAAGGAGACATTTCTGCCCCTACATTTTACCACTTTTACCACTTTCTTGTTTGTTTGTCTATCTGTCGTTCAGGGTGGAATCTCGCAACTCAAATTTTGAGCTGAACTTTCAGGGCAGCTCACAACTCGATGACAATGCATTCCAAATCCATTTATCAGACAGACAGCCGGATAAGTATATAAGAAAACGATAAAGAAAGAATTAAGCATGTAATATTTTACTGGAGCCTAGCATACCTACTGTCGGCCATTTTGAAAAATTCTCGAAATCGCGGCCACTGATCAAACCTTGTAATATCGACAGAGGACTTCAATACAAACAAAAAGTGTAATATAGGCAAAATCCTGCAAAACATGTGCAAAGACAAACCTAATACGAATGGATATTAGATGGGCATATGATGTCTTTGACATTTAATATCTCGAAAAGTCGACACTTTAGGATTTTGACTATATTACATTGATTGAAGTCCCCTGTCCATATTTCAAGATTTGATCAGTGGCCGCGAGAGCGCAGCCTGGAGGCGTCAGTGTGCCCGTGTGTCGTGCTAGTGGACAGGCCCTGACTCAACATGTGTGACAGAAAGGTTTGATCAGTGGCCGTGATTTTAAGAATTTTTCAAAATGGCCGACAGTAGGTATGCCAGAAAGGTAAGATGGCCTTTCCAAAAAATCTCCATCTTTCTAGGCAAATTTAGCTTATGGCATTAATTATAATAATTTGATGAAGAACGACTCCCAAGATCACCCTAACTTACTTCTTATTTAATGATTTGTTTAAATGTTCCAACGTTTTTCTTGTAAATAGAACGACTTATCTCTTATTCCCAAGGCATCGGGTTAAAAGGACTTGTACAAGGTGCTACAAAACGCTTTTAGATAGACAAGTCATTAAACTTAACCAAGATTTTTTTACGGAAAGGGCTAAATACTATAATATACTAAATACAATACATTCTGATGTTATAATTTCAAAAATAAATATACCTATATCCAGCAGTGAACTTCTATGATGATGATGATTTGGTCCATAACTATATTTAATATGCTAGTTGACGTGCAAATGTACAAGGACCAACTTAACACGAATGGATAAGATGGTCATATGATATCTTTGAAATAGGGGGGGACGCGCGGTTGGGGGACCGCCCAGGGTGCCAAATATGCAGGGGCGCATTTTTACCTTTTTCTCCTTGGGTTTCGATAGAAGATAGAGGGCGCAGAAATCTCGCCCAGGGCGCTAAAACCGGTACTGATCATCAGCCTAAATACGTCCACTGCTGGACATAGGCCTCCCCAATAGAATATCACTTTTGCTAAGTTGTCCATTGGGGGATTTTCCATAATCACCACGCTTGGCAGGCGGATTGGTGATCGCGGTAATGGTCCTAACATACACACACAGGAGAACGCTGCTGCCCGTCCCTGGTGCAATCCCTTAGCCGCCTTGACGACACCCACGGGAAAGATAGGGGTGGCCATATTCTAATGCGAATGTTATTTTATATTTTGCCGCGTGGTTCCCGACGCGGCAAAATATAAAATAACATTTGCAAGTATTTCGGCCCACCTTGTATGGGTAATTCGTTTTGCAAACGGGCGCAAGGCCTGCCTTTGCTAAGTCGTGCGACAAATAGGCTGAAACATTCCATCATTTAATAAGGAACTCCTGAGAGAGTCCTTATTATATTGGTTCAATGTAAGGCTAAGCTTAAGGTTGTTTAATAAATAAAATTGGTATTTAGAAGTAGTTCACATTAAGGATTGAAATTACACATCTAGGATTGAAATTGTTATAATTACAAACCTAAGATTGTCAAGCAAGTAACGACTTTGTCCGCATGGGATAACAATATTAGGCTTGTAATTTTAATTGTATAGTACAATTTCAATCCTAAATGTGTAATTTCAATCCTAGATATGTAATTTCACACTTAGATGTGTAACTAAAAATAAAGTACACTTTGCTTGAAAAAATACAGTTTTAATAAATTAATAAACAATGATTACCTTGTTCAAGGGATACTGAACTGTATGCACTACAAATATAATAATCAGGGTTGGAAAATACATTATATTTTCAGAAAATCCAATAAATATGTATTTAAAAAAAATTGTTTATTGGTATTCTTATAAATAAATACATGACACTAGACAATAATACACAGAAATATTAAATTATGTACTAAATTAATAATATATAAGGAAGAACCACTGACTCCAAAACTAGGAGGAAACCTGTATATTTTTGGGGCCGGCCAGCTCTCCATGCACTACGGAACTACTCGAGTTGATGGATACAAGGTAAGTGTATTATGTTCATTTAGTAAAAAATTGTAATTAATCACATTTTAAAAAAAAAATTATGATATACCTAGTATGAAAATCATTATATTTTAAAAAAATCGAATATATCATGTATTTAAAAACATTGTGATTGATCTCATATTTTTTTTAAATTTTATGATATACCTAGTATGAATTTTTTACCATATCGTGAGGGAACTATTTGGCGCGATAGCTTCTTCAGTTCAAAGAGTTTTTCTACATTTGGCATTGTTCACACTAAATAACAGAATAGATTGAGAACAGAAAAACCTAAAAAAATATCGTCTTTTCCGACACGGCCCCAAAATCATGTGATCAGGGTGTCGATTCTGTAAAATTGAAACAATAACTCGAAAATCGAAACGAATACCGACGCTTACTGCGAATTAGATCACGAACGACTCTGAATAGGTATTTTGTAAACAAGAACAAGCCACTTTCGAAGTTGTGTGAGCTTCGTTGCTCGCATTCATTGGACTAGTGCTTGACGCTCTGAAAAATATCCTAGTCAATATAATCGAGTTTTTTTTATCGTTTAACTTATTTAAAGAAATTTACTAATAAAAAATTGTTTAAGTGCTTTCCTTTAACTACAGTTTCTAAGTCTAGATTTTTTTTGCATACAGCATAAAGTTACATAGTAAAAAATACATAATGCAATCAAATATTGTCATTGCTTTAAAAAAAAAAGAATTTCATACTCATTCTTGGCCAACATGGTTTCAACCTACTGATGGTTCATTCAATTGTACACTAGATGTCTAATGCGTAGCACACTATAGTTTGTTTTAAACAAAACTTAAAGGAAGAAGAGATTATTGTTATTTGGAGTTGTTACTCCTCAAGATCGGCAAGATCCTCAAGATGAATATGAGGTATATGAATATGAGGTAGGTACACCAGAAAGTATCGAGTATGTGACGAAGTATCGATACCTAGTAAAGTATCGTAACAAAAGTAACGAGTACGAAAATACTTGGTATCGTAACGAAAGTATCGATACTACTCAGGTATCGATACTTTTTGCGGATCCCTAGTTGTTGTGAATACTACTGATTACGCATTTGGATTGTTTTTTTTTCTTTTACGTGTGATTTATCGACTCCACTGTACTATAACAATGGAACCAAGCTTTGTTAAGGCAAATAGCTCAAATTTGCCCAGGATTGATGTATAAATGTTGGGCGATTTCCTCGCAACAAATAAAGAATTTTGCTCGCTGAGTTACGAGAAACGTGAAAACTTCCTTGTAAGTAAATTTTGTATTTATCTTTACCCTAGATACAACCAACCTAGATATAATCAAACTTTTTGAACTCGTGCGAGTTTATTTTACTTTCATAGGTTACTTGCACCATAAACTTGTCATTGTTTATTTTTGAGGTGAGCTCCCTTACAGCTTGTATGTTGCTATTTTAGAGTTAATACCATGTTAATACCCGATAAAACTAGTACATTTCTGTAACTAAAAAACACTCCTCATAGTAAACACCTAAATCACCAAGTCAGTGTATATGTATTTGTTCTAATTAATTTCAATTATTTTAGGTCTTCAAGACCATCATATGGGGATGATGCAATCAGTTATGTGCAACTAAAACGGGAAGGAAACATTTGTACAGTAAAGTGCAAAATTTGCCCAGAGCATAAAGTCCATGCAAAACTATATGCTGTTACATTGATGATTGATGAAGATGAAGAAAAAGTAATATTAATCGAATGCCATGATTGTGTTGCTCCCCAGGGCGGATGTAAGCATGCCATAGCGCTGCTTATGTGGATCCATAGACGAAGCGAAGAACCTTCATGCACAGAAGTTCAATGTTACTGGCGGAAATCAAAGTTATCAAGAGTTGGCACTACCTTGAAATTTATATCTGCAAAAGATCTATCTAAAGGTAGCCCTATATTGCCTTCTAACTCCACAGTTCTTGAAAAAATTTTTAGAAGAAGGACAAAATAGAAAATATGACAACTGCGAGCTACTAAAGTATCAACAAGATTATAATTGTAATAAACTACTTAGCGTCTCAATGCACCAACTTGTGCTTACATATAAGGAAGAGTGTTGTGACTTATTTTTAAGTAAAATTAATTTGACTGTTGATCTTATTAACAAGATTGAAATAAGACACACCAGCAATGAAACGGGAAATAACAAGCAAGAAACTAGGGAAAAAAAATCAAGAATACTGGACTGTTCATATCCCAAAAATATCCAATGATAGCAGGTTCCCCTGATGGAATATGTCAAGATAGCATTGTGGAGATAAAATGTCCCATAAGCAACAAAACGTATCTCAATTATATAAAAAATGGGAAACACAGCAAGAAATGCTTTGCCCAGGTTCAAATGCAAATGTACCTAAGTGGTCTAAATAAGTGTTACTTCAGCATCGCAGACCCAAATTTTACTACTAATAAAAATATAGAAATTATATGTATAACTTTTGATGAGCAATATATGTCAGGCATGAAAGTGTTATTAAATTTTGAAAAAACTTATGTGTATCCATTGTTATATAAAAGTATAGAATAGGAAATAAAAATGCAGTAATTTCATTTGTGTTTTATTTAATAAGAGAATCTTGTATATTAATCAAACCACAAGCTATAGTTATCACATCATCAAGAACTTTAACCAAACTTAAGATAGGCATTATACTATTAACACCTTGATGCTTGATTTTAAATGGTGATGTAGAGACAGAATGTAGAAACGGCTTCAATGGTGATGTCATCTGATTTACTGAACTGACTATTGTTTGGTTAGCTTTACTTCTGAATGTTTTCCATGTGTGTACTTGAATTGATTTATCCAACACTCTTGGTGTTACTTGGGGAACTTCTACATTCTGCTGAACTGTAAAACAAATATTTTATTATTTAAGTGCAATGTTATAATTATGAACACAAATAGGAGATTACTAGGTCACAGAAAAATCTATGTAGTTTTGTGTGTACCAACAATGTACCTATGTAATAACACTGAGAATAAAATTAACTTTTTCAATGCTATCTTATAAATAAAATCGTAAACTTGGCGTGTCTGTACATTGAAGGTATTTGCAAAAAAAAAATTGGGGGGTGTAAGGATAAGCAACAGAACACATTTCGATCATTTTTGAAATTTTTGTCTGTTTGTCTGTTTATCTGTTTGTCTGTTTGTCTGTTTATCTGTTTGTCTGTGAGTTTGTGCACGCATCACTTAAAAACTACTGATCGGACTTTGATGGACTTTTCACAGAAACATGGGGCTTAATTTGGTGTAACATATAGGCTTTATTTCATTGCAATCAGTGCAGTCAATCAAAAGTTATGCGAATTTATAGCTTCCGAAAACTCGCATACACTGCAAAGAATGTAGGGTGTAAATGCTCGACTGAATTCGTGAGCGGTAGCGGGAGCGGGTATGGTACCATTGTAATGTGAGATTTTGAAAACTATAAATTCGCATAACTTTTGACTGAGTTAGTCGATTACGATGAAAAATCTGGAGCTGAATCTGGATCTGGAGCTGGAGCTGAATCTGGAGCCGGACTTTTAGCTAGATCTGGATCTGGAGCTGGAACTGGACCTGGATCTGGATCTAGACCTGGACCCGGACTCGGATCGGACCCGGACCGAAACTGGACCTGGACCCGGATCCGTACCTGGACCTGGACCTGGAACTGACCTGGACCTGGACCTGGACCTGGCCTGGGCCTGGACCTGGACCTGGACCTGGACCTGGACCTGGCCTTCACCTGGACCTGGACCTGGACCTGGACCTGTACCTGGACCTGGACCTGGACCTGGACCTGGACCTGGACCTGGACTGGACCTGGACCTGGACCTGGAGCGGGAGCGGGATTGAGAGTCTGAGTGGAAGTGGGAATGGGAGCGGATCCTGTAGTCCACGCGAGCGGAGCCGCGGGCACAGCTAGTATTCTAATAAATAAGTTAATATTAAATACCTGAACTACCGGATGCAATTTCTTCAAAACTTGATTGTTTTGTAACTATACATTTTTCTTCGAATTCCTTTTTACACTCTTCAAGAATCATAATTCTTCGTTTCTTAGCTATATAGGGTCGCTCTGTTGTGTCAGATGTTCGTGTTTTCCTGTCTGGTTGGCATATAAATTTATGGGGCATACATCCTGGTTTCATACGTACTTGTGATACTGACCCCATCACATGATACTCCATATAATTTTCCATATCATTTGGCAACTGGAAAAAGAAAAGTAAACGATTAAAATTGTTATTAGGAATGATGGCCAAGACCAAAACAAACATAACCTCAATAAATTAGTTATTCCATAGCCTCAATATTTCAACTATTTCATATCAAACAAACATTTTAAGTATAAGATCTATCAATATATGATAACATACTCACATCAAAGTGGTCTTCACAGAAATAAAGTGGCGAATTCGTGACTACGTTGTTTCGCCGTGCGAGCTTTAACCAAACCATTTATCTCTTGTTCATAACTTGTTTGGAACATGTACAAACACTTTGTTGGGTGTTTTTATTGATGTGTTTTTACACTGCAGTACTGCACACCACATATAAACTTTGGAATTCATTTTTATCACACGAATTAATTGAATATTTTATTGACTTTCTTCGTACGCATAGACACAATGACATGTTTACCTAACCGTGACGTCAGAGCCGACGCCATGACAGCTGCGAGCTGTTTGCGCGCAATATTGAAAAAATATTATCAAAATGGCTTTAAACTCCGTTAAACTTAAGTTTTATACCGAAATAAAGGTTTTTTCGTAAATAGTAAATGTGTACCTACATTACGGAAGAGGATTTCAAAATCTTTCGTCATGCCTATTTGGTACTTTCGGTTGATACGATAAATAACCATGTTCATTCTAATTTTTACTTTATCGCTATAATAATAAGGTGCTAGGGATGGTCACAATTCGGAATTTGACTGCACTACTAGTAGTAATCGCTACCAAACATAACATATTTCGCAACTGTGAAAAACAAATGGAACGAGAAAGAACAGCTGACCTCAGGTCAGTGACCTGTTTGAATATCTAGATATCTACCTCGGATTGTATTCCAATTGTAGTTACCTAGAAGATAAGAAAAACAAGTTTACAGGTCATAATAAAGCAACGATCTCTATGTAGGTACTACTAGATGGAGCGTTCCAAACAATCGCTCTGTTCCACGCAAGTAGCCACAACTCTTTTACATTCACAATGAAACTAGTGCAGTTACTACGCAGACATTTAATTATTACTAAATATTGACTCTACGGTTAAATTATGTCAATATTTAGTAAATAATTAAATGTTCTGCGTAGCAACTGCACAAGTTTCATTGTGAATGTGAAAAAGTTGTGGCTACTTGCGTGGAACAGAGCGATTGTTTGGAACGCTCCATCTAGTAGTACATAGAGATCGTTGTAGTAAAGATAATATTTATGTACTAGAGTGAGTGAGTCAGGACTCGTGATTCTCACTGGGGGCAGGGAACTTTATATAATTTGTACAAGTTGGTTCGAGTCTGGATGTTATATTGAATTGTCCTTTCCTTAGGTACTTTGTTTCCATAACACAGAGATGTATATACCTACATGTAATATTAATGACTCATTAAAGGAATTTATGGATCGGATTTGAAAGAAATAGGATCAGAAAGTACTGAAAAAAATACATTTGGTTATTTGAGATAAAATCCCGCCGGCCCATTTCCTCCATTTCGATAAAATTTATATGGGAACACCGCTGAAGTATAACCTACCAAACAAAAAAAGAAACATCAAAATCCATTCAGAATTGGCGAAGTAATCGCGTAACATACTAAAAAAACATACTGTCGAGCTGAGAACTTCCTCCTTTTTTGAAGTCGGTTAAAAAGAAATTCAAAGAACAACAATGCAATAAGAAACATGGCGGGCATGGCGGCTAGGGGTGTGAATGAGAATTATCTATGTTAAAGCAAGACAGGTATAACTGCCATTAGTTCGTTTCATATAACTGTTGTTACTATGAAAGTTGCGACAGATTGTAACTAGTTTCGTATTAGCGCCATCTGTTACGTAACACGTTCATGAACTCATTAGGTGATTACATGTAATGACATCTAGCGACGGGTAGTGTTACCACTTTTTACCTTCGCCACAACTAGAAACAGTGCACTATAAACACGGATTTTAGATAATACTTTTAGAATTGGATAGCAAATGCGCCATCTAAGTTTATGCTACCAATTTTAGATTTACACTTTTTGTTCGGGGATTGCTTATCTTACTCTAGTATACTCTAGTATATATTATCTTTGGTAAGTCGCATAATAATTAAGAAAGCTATAAAAACGTACCTTTGTTCTTATTAGGTCCAAATTGATTAATTAATTCTTCTGACAATCTATAAACCTCCACATAGTCGTTTTCGCTGATTTTACGTATAATATTAGATTGATGCTGGATATCATAATAGTGAGCTTCTTCTACTGAACTTATGAATTGAAATGAACGAGCCATCTTTAAAATACGTCACTAAATACAAGTAACCACTATTCTGCGATAGAATAACTTTTATTTTCCAGTTCCACAACATTCGATCAAGTTTTCACGCACAAAATAGTAACTTTTTGCGAGTCGAATACAAGTACGAGTCGTGGATAGAAATAGCGTTCGTAATATTGCTATAAAATACCATTCTAAACTTATCTCATACAAACAAAAGTCGACATGTCCACTAACAGTAGTTACAACACGACGTCGCACTCGAAAGTGTAGCGCTAGCATAGAAATCGAACGACTGTGAACTTTAATTAATGAAAATGTGAAATCTCACGGCGGATTTAGATTATGGTTGCTAAGTTAAGCTTTACAGAATTTCTCTACAGCAATTCCACAATATTCGTGCAAATTTTCACGCACAAAGTACTAAAACTTCGTCGAATGCAGGCACGAGTTTCGAATTGAACGACGTGCGTAATATTGCTACAGGATACGATTCTAAACGTCATCTCATACAAACAAACGTCAACATGTCCATTTAACTGTAGTTACGACCCGCCGTCGCGCCCGAAAGTGTGGCGCTGGTATAGAAATCGAACGACCGTAAACTTTACGGGATACGAATTTGAATTACTAAGCAATTTAGAAGTCGAGTTGCAAAGTAACTTTTTACAGAATCGCACTACTGAACTTTCATTTACGAACTTAGTAAATGATTAATATTTCGTTATACCAAAGATAATATATACTAGAGTGTTATACTTCGATTCATTTGCGTTCGCTACTACATGACTTATCTAAATATTTTTTTAAATAATTAGTATAATTACGAATACCTACCGTTTCGATTTATTCCAGATAAAATCTTTTTGAAATTGCAGTCAGATTAAAGAAAGTCAACATTTGGTATTCATTTAGAATCTTTATGAGTAATTAATTCTCATATTTTGACAAAGTAAAAATTGGCAAATAACGTAAGTATTCATTTTCTTAAACTATGTGACCATGCACATAATATTAAAAAAAAAGTTTTAATAAAAAAAAAAAAAGCGGCCAAGTGCGAGTCGGACGATGAAGGGTTCCGTAGCAGCAAGTAACATAATATAAAAGTTATTGTAGTTCGTTGTAACTTTGATCGATGTTTTAATAATAGTATTGTGGTTTACTATTTATGACGTATTAAAAAAAAATTACTTGCTAGATCTTGTTCAAACCAATTTTCGGTGGAAGTTTGCTATATATTTTTTTGTTTTATCATTCTCTTATTTTAGAAGTTACAGGGGGGGGGACACATTTTACCACTTTGGAAGTGTCTCTCGCGCAAACTATTCAGTTAGAAAAAAATATATATTAGAAACCTCAATATCATTTTTGAAGACCTATACATAGATAGACACGTATGGGTTTGATGAAAAAAAGTTTTTTGAGTTTCAGTTCTAAGTATGGGGAACCCCCAAAATTTATTGTTTTTTTTTCCTATTTTTGTGTAAAAATCTTAATGCGGTTCACAGAATACATCCACTTACCAAGTTTCAACAGTATAGTTCTTATAGTTTCGGAATAAAGTGGCTGTGACATACGGATGGACAGACAGACATGACGATTCCATAAGGGTTCCGTTTTTTGCCATTTGGCTACGGAACCCTAAAAAGGGAATTATGGTGATACTCGTATTCTTTATTGCACATTTTAAAACTTAATACAGTTACAAATTTTGTGTCCAAAGGCGAGCTTATCTCTAAAAAAGATCTCTTCCAGTCAACCTTGCAGGATGTGAAACAAGACAGTAAGAGCGAGGGGGGCACAACAAGTGCATAATACATACATAATGCTCACGCCTTGGTCCCAGAGGGGTAGGCAGAGACAATGTATCGCCACTTTGCGCAATCTAATGTCGCAAAGTAGTGTTCCTTCGCCCACTTTTCGCCCCGTGATACCCCTTGACGTGATGTGTTGCGAACATCATCGCCGCCCCCTATTTTTCCCGTGGGTGTCGTCCTTATTCTAAACCGGGAACCACGCAAAATATATAAAAAAGGCTTAAAAATATTAGCTTTCTAATAAATAAAATCGTAAAATTCGCGTGAAAAATTGAATATATTTGCAAAAAAAATATAGTATATCTGGGGCTCTAAGGATAAGTAATAGAACACATTACGATAAATTTTGAAATTTTTGTCTGTTTGTCTGTTAGTTTGTGCACGTATAGCGTTATTCGCGTCAGATTCGTGACTTTTATTTTTTCTCACGACGTTATCTATAACGTCTACGTGAGTGCCTTATCCTCCGTCTGTCTCCGGCAGATGAGAGAGGGTTGTGCTCCTGCAGTGGAGACAATAATAACCTGATGACGAGTGCTTTATCGACAGCTTGACTCGTTTTTAAGCCTTCTTTTCCCATGTGATTTTAGTTTTCACCAGTCATGAGGAAAAATATAAGCCACGAATCTGACGCGAAGAACGCTTCTCCCGGGAATGACCCAAAAACTACTGAACCGATTTAAATAATCTTTTCATTCTTTAATCTTTGTCGGCCCCGTAGCCTGGTCGGTAGTACACCTACCTGCGAAGCTCGGGGTCGCGGGTTCGAATCCCGCCCAGGGCAAACATTCGTGTCATGAGCACTTGTGTTTGCCTTGTGATTGGATGTTATTTATATATTATATAATGTATTTATGTATGTATATCAGCTGTCTGATACCCATATTACAGGCTCTGCCTAGTTTGGGATCAGGTGGCCGTGTGTGAAATGTCCCAACATATTTATTTATTTATTTATTTATTTATAGAAACATAGATCTTAACTCGGAGCAGCAAATAGTCATTATGAATATGGGAAATGGTGTAATAGTATATTGGTCCTTCGCTCTAGAGTAAAATGAGCGAATTCAGCGATTAATGTGATATTCGCTCTGATGCCAAAAGACAGAAGATACAACCTTTAGGGACATCATCATCATCAGCCTAAATACGTCCACTGCTGGACATAGGCCTTCCCAAGATAAGATTTATTGTTGAAATTGTGGTTTACAAATGTAGGTCTTACAAAAAATAAATAAATCCTCACATCTACCCTTTGGGGCTTACAATAATTAAAAGTACTATAAAATTATTCTACATTTCAATATTTAAAATTAAAATTTTATACAATATAAGTTATTTAAAATTAATCAACATGTCAAATTTTAATTTATTTTAATTAACTTCCAATAGAATACCACTTTTGGTTAGTTGTTCATTTTTGCCATAATCACCACGCTTGGCAGGCGGATTGGTGATCTCAGTAATGATCTTAACATACACACACAGGAGAACGCTGCTGCCCGTCCCTTGCGCACTCCCTTAGTCGGCTTGACGACACCCACGGGAAAAATAGGGGTGGCCCTATTTTAAGCCGGGAACCACACGGCAATTTAGGGACATGGGTAGGCATTATTAAGTAGGTAAATAGGTAACTCTATTCCCGAGACTCCATCGTTCCACGAATAGAAACTTGTTGCTCCACATCTCCTTTGTGTAATTAAAAACCTAGTGAACTGAAAGAACGATCAAAGAGAAAAGCCTAACCCACGCTCGATTGAGGACGTGAGCCCCTTAGTCTATGGTCGCCGCCCTGACCAATCATTAGATGCGCTCACCGCGTTCTTTATTTAAAATTATAACGTCAGAACGGTCAGTGTAGCTTCACATCTGGTTGCGTTAACACGTCGTTTGATCATTGGAGTCGTTTTTTCGCTCTATTAAAAAATGGGGTAAAAATATTGCATATTAAGGTTCATTACCTATGGCCTAAGTTTCCGACCTATTTATTTTGTAATTATTACATCGATTTTAGCTTAGTTTAATACGCTTATTTGGTTTTCGGGTTCGGCTAACGAAACCCCAATGATTATTTAGTATTAAAAACAGGTTCTGCAATAAAATATACCAGTTTAAGGTTTTCAACGGAAATAAAACGATATGTAACGAAATCGAGTAAAGGTTAATAGTATGTATCGGTTTCCGATTCATTACGGTTAACCGAAACAGAAATGTATCTGTTTTGTACATTAAGTTCAATTTAGCTCGTATTGTTCGATCGTTCGGTTCGGTGGAGTCCATTCGCTTGTAGTCTTCGTGAAAAACGTGGTGCTTTCTGATTTTATTCTGTTAACTTTTTACACGTAATTTTATTTAAAACTAGCTGTGCCCGCGGCTCCGCTCGCGTGAACTACAGAATCGCTCCCACTCCAATTCCCACTCGCAGCTCCAAAATATGTAATTCAAACTCATCGCAATCTGAATAGTACGGAAATACTATTATTTGCAATATATTGCATACTAACCTTACCTACTAATGTATTTGAAAACTAAAAATGTCTATAACTTTTGATGGAATTCGCCGATTGCGATGAAATAAAGACTAAATGTTAAGTTAAGTTAAGACCCATGTTTTTATGAAAAGTTCATCAAAATCCATTCAGTAGTTTTTAAGTGATGCGTGCACAAACTCACAGACAAACAGACAAAAATTCCAAAAATGATTGAAATGTGTTCTATTACTTATCCTTAGACCCCTCAATTTTTTTGTGTCCAGACACACACACACTCAATGTACAGACACGCAATGTTTACGATTTAATTTATTAGATTTCGAATGAAAGAATTCAACGCAGCGGCGTAAAATTACGACCAAAAGTAGTGGCTTGGAACTTGTGGATCAGGCCCTTGGTTTCAAGTCGCTCAGCGAGCTATGGAGAGGGTTACGCTTTTTTAAGGATATGATTTGTAATGAAGAGATCTGACGAATAACGAAGGTGACCGACAAGGCCGAAAGGATTAGCAAGCTGAAAGTGTTAGCGGGCGGGCGGCCACTCTGCCGCAGAACCGGCGACCAATGGGGCATTCCCGCCTCCTCACCATTCTCCCCCCGCAACTCCTCTAAGCGAGGATCAACGGAGGTAACTGCAAAGACACCTACCAGTGAAAGTAGGGCAAGTCCCGGGTCATGAATTTACGCTACCTTGGGCCCCAGATAAATTTAATAAAATAAGAAGTAAAGAGTCAAAGTAGGAAGAGAGTTCCCACTTCCCCTCTAGCAAATGGGAGTGTAGCAATGAAACGATGACCAAAGTGGTCAGGTTGGGGGGTTGGGGGGTTTGGTGTGGCCAAGATAACCCTAGCCACCTAGCCACCACAGCGCCTTTGTGACGCAGTGAGCTGCGAAGAAGGTAGCTGAAAGGGCTGGATGTGGATGCGGGTCGGGTGTGGAGGCGTTCATAAGGGAAGGCCTATGTTCAGCAGTGGACGTCTATGATCGTCAAGTTGAGTGGTTTAATGGTTATACCGCCATTGTCGGTTGCCAGAGCCTCGTTTGTCAATCAGCAGAGTGAACCACGTGCAGGAAAGGTTGGCATTTTGGAGCAGCGGATGTCTTAGCGCACCCTTACATCTCTCATCATATCTGGCCTACCTAATGCGTTTTATTTTTTTCAAGTATCCACGACTCATAAATCTGCATCTACACTAACATAGTGGGGATGCCTACCCCTCTGGGACCAAGGCGTGAGCATTATGTATGTAATGTGTACACTAATATTATAAAGAGGAAAGATGTGTGTGTTTGTAACTTATAAATCATAAACTACTGGACCGATTTCAAAAATTCTTTCACCATTAGAATGCTACATTATCCCTGAGTAACATAGGCTATATTTATTACTGTAAAAAATTAGGGATCCTTACTAAAACTTCAATAATGTAACACAAGGTGTAAAAAAATTACCCATAAAATGTCTTTCATCGCATGCGCTGCGGAAACTATTGATGATAGAACCTTCGCGTGTCTCTACATTGAAAATATTTGCAGAAGTTGAAGCTGGAGCTGAAGCGGGAGGGAGAAGGGGATATTCGCGTGTCTGTACATTGAAAATATTTGCAGGAGTTGGAGCTGGAGCTGAAGCGGGAGGGAGAAGGGGGTATTCGCGTGTCTGTACATTGAAAATATTTGCAGGAGTTGGAGCTGGAGCTGAAGCGGGAGGGAGAAGGGAGTATTCGGGTGTCTGTACATTGAAAATATTTGCAGCAGTTGGAGCTGGTGCTGAAGCGGGAGAGAGTAGGGGGAAGGGAATGAACGCTTAATAATTTTCAACTTCATTTATATCTGTAGTCTACGCGACCAGAGCCGCGGCTACAGCTAGTTAGCTAGCTAGTGTAATACTAGTCCTTTAATCTAAAAATACTGTAGTGTCATCATCATCAGCCTAAATACGTCCACTGCTGGACATAGGTCTCCCTAATAGAATACCACTTTTGGTAAGTTGTCCATTGGGGAATTTGCCATAATCACCACGCTTGGCAGGCGGATTGGTGATCGCAGTAATGATCTTAACACAGGAGAACGCTGTTGCCCGTCCCTGGTGTAATCCCTTAGTCGCCTCGACGACCTGATTGCACAAATTTTAAAAGTAATTACAGTTACAAATTTTGTGTAAAAAAAAATTTGCGACACCCACGGGAAAGATAGGGGTGGCCCTATTCCAAGCGGGAACCACACGGCTGTAGTGTAGTAGCTTTTAATTCACATTGCAAAGATACCTTTGAACGGAAATTTCCAAACAAATTTTTAACAAGATGACTCCCGACAGTGTGCTGACCTAAAAACGTGAGCTGACATTTGAAGTAACGCAGCGTTTAGATTAAAACTGTACTGAAATGTAATTCGACTGTCTTTCACTTCTGTTTCACACTTTACATTCTGAGAAAGATGAGCGATCCCGGGAATTTGGAGGGGGGAGAGGGGAGGATGAGGGGGAGAAGGAGGGGGGGGGGAGACAGATTAAGTGTGGATGTTATATATAACAAGATCTACATTTTGACAGTTCAGTTTTAATAACTGACTGAACATATGCACTGGGGAATTTGGTGGGGGGAGAGGGGAGGATGAGGGGGTGAAGAGGGGGGAGACAGATTAAGTGTGGATGTTATATATAACAAGATCTACATTTTGACAGTTTAATTCTAATAACTGACTAGGCATATGCACTGTTGCGGCTGCCCCCCTTCTGCAGGGCGTCGGGGATGTTCGCAGAGGCGCGAGTCAACTGCTTCCGCGCCACGATGCGCCAGAGGGCGGCCTCGATGTGGACGAGGGGCGGCGGCAACGGGCTCCTGTCCGTGGTCGCGGACCGCACGGACACTGGCTGGCATTGCTGGAACCAGTGGTCCACAACAGAGCTAGACGACCTCCGTGGCGGTACGGGTAGCGTAAAAAATATATATATATAAGAATATTGGTTATATACTATACTTACATAATAAATACAAACTAAAATATACTAAATGTAATCTATAAATTATACATATACCTACATATTACAACGTATAAGATATATACTACATATGCAATATATGAATACTTATTTCAAAGTTAAATAAATACATATGTTATATAAATAACAAATATATACATAATATTCTGCAATAAATAAATCAAAACGTGAGGCATAAACGATGACTAATTTACTCCTATGGTGATCCAAGTAAGTAGTTAGTATTTACTAACAAATATGGATCTTTGACATCTAAATAAATGAATTTAATAATAATAATAATTGTTTTCACACACATACGGCCAGGTTGGCGCGCTTGTAATATTATAAATAAATAATAAATAAATATGTCAGACATTCACACCAATTATCCAGTCCCAGACTAGGCAGAGAGCCTGTGCTATGGTTACTAGATAACAGATACACATACTTAAATAAATATATAAACACCCAAGACTTGGGTACAAACATTCATATTCATCATACGAACATTTGCCCCTAGCGGGATTCGAACCCGCAACCTCCGGCGTGGCAGTCCGAGAGCTACCCGTTCCGCCACGGAGGTCGTCGTTATAGCAATAGTAATATTAGTAGGTTATTATTTCTGTTAGCTTGTGTGGAGTGTCGGCTGTGTGTGCTAGTGGTGTTTCAGCTTAAGAGTGACGTCAGCTGATGCCAGTTTAGTTTTCATCATATTTATTACTGGCCTCAAAAAATCACGGTGATGCTTTCAACTGGACTAGCTTGTCTAAACAAGCCAGCTAACAACTCGATGTAATGTGAGGGAATTAGCGGCAATTTCAACCTAACCTGGAACCGTCGTCGGGTCAGCGAGCAAAACGTTGTAAGTGTAAGCAATATTAACACAGTCAAATCAAAATACATACCTACTTAATTTAAAAATCTGTAATTTTAGGTGCAACGGGGATAATGCAACTACGGGCAAATGCAAATAAGAGCAAAAACAATTAGGATGAAAAACAACTAAGGGCAAATACAATTAGGGGCAAAGGGAACTCAGGGCAAATACAATTTGGAGCAAAGGGAACTAAGGGCAAATACAATTAGGAGCAAAGGGAACTAAGGGCAAATACAATTAGGAGCAAAGTCAACTAAGGGCAAATACTATTAGGAGCAAAGGCAACTAAGGGCAAATACTATTAGGAGCAAAGGCAACTAAGGGCAAATACAATTAGGAGCAAAGGTAACTAAGGGCAAATACAATTAGGAGCAAAGGGAACTAAGGGCAAATGCAATTAGGAGCAAAGGCACCTAAGGGCAAATACAATTAGGAGCGAAGGCAACTAATGGCAAATACAATTAGGAGCAAAGGGAACTAACGGCAAATGCAATTAGGAGCAAAGGGAACTAACGGCAAATGCAATTAGGAGCAAAGGCACCTAAGGGCAAATACAATTAGGAGCGAAGGCAACTAATGGCAAATACAATTAGGGGCATATTACGTAACTACAGATCGTTTTTGTGTGACTAGATGGAATAAAAAAATAACAATTTTAGAAAAAAAAAATAATATTTACGTCATAATAGTACCACAGGTAGGTAGGTATTACTACCACAGGTATCAATTTCTGCCAACAAACTGTATTTATACAGTTTGGCGGAGTTATTGTATCTATTTTTTGTGGAGAGATGAATAAATTATTTATTTATTCATTCTTTTACCAAATTCATAATAATGTAATTTTACGATTTCCATAGTTAGCCGCGGGTTATTAGGTAAGTTGGACAGCAGAGCTCCAGAAACTTACAAAATAAACTTACTGCCTTTCCCCACCGCGGCGCTCAAACACAAATCCTGCTAATGTCATCCCTGAGGCACTTTACAAAGCCCATCTGTCCTTTTCACTCGCTCCTTCCTCATTATTCTCCATCTCTTTTTAAGCGTGAAAAATGCATTACTTCCTGACGTCGGATTTTTCCCTGATTTCCAGCGATTTTAGACAAAAGAAGACATTATTTGCAGGAGACGAGAATTTGAATGTCTCGAATCAACAGTAACGAGTAACCTCCAAAATTTTACTCTAATTAATTAGGTGTGCCGTGTGGTTTCCGGTAGAGTAGAATAGGACCACTCCAACTCTTCCCGTGAATGTCGTACAAGGCCACTAAGGGAATACATTATAAAACATCAATCAGGCCTCCCCAACCCGTCTGGCCAGCGCGGGGAGTGTAGGCTAAATCCTCCGTCTGTCTCCGACAGATGAGAGAGGGTTGTGCTCCTGCAGTGGAGACAAAAATAACCTGATGATGAATTAGGTACTAATGACCAGGGATTGGCAGCATTCGGAAAACTGCGTGGAGTCTTTAAGGCGTCTATTTCACAATGTTTAAAGACGTCGCGTCCTGCCTGTCATGACCTACGGCGCAAGACGTAGACACTGACGGTGGACCTGATACACAAGTTCCAGGTCGCTCAGCGAGCTATGGAGAGGGCTATGCTCGGGGTTTGTTTGAGGGATATGATTCGTAATGAGGAGATCCAATGAAGAATGAAGGTGACCGACGTTGCTGAAGTGGCACTGTCTGTCGCTAAACCAACGGCCGTTAGGGCAGACGGGTTCAGGAGTAGAGACATAGTGTGGGACGCCCCGCCTGCAGGTGGACCGACGACCTAAAGAAGGTGGCTAGAAGCGGCTTTCATCGGAGAAGGCCTATATCTAGCAGTGGACGTGAGTCTTAGCCCGGTTGGTTGGTTACAAATAAGTAAAAATGTAAACTAAAAATGTATTTGAAAATTAAAAATTCCCATAACTTTTGATTGAGTAAGCCGATTGCGATGAAATAAAGACTAAATATTGCTCCGAGTTTAGACCTATGTTTCTGTGAAAATACCATTTAAGTCACTTCAGTACTTCACGTAACGCGTGCACAAACCAACAGATAAACAGACAATCAGACAAAATTTTCAACAATCATCTCAATATGTTCTATTACTTATCCTTAGACTCGAGATACTTATATATTTTTTGCAAATATACATATTCAATGTACAAACACGCAAATGTTACGATTTTATTTATTAGATATTAGCTGCTGCCCGCATGGACAACTTAACATCACAAATTATTATGTATTTCCCATAGAAATAGGATGCCCTTTTCGCGATTAAAACTATCCAGTGTCCTATTACAGGACCTAACCTTTATGTGCGCCAAGTTTCATCCCGATCCGTCCAGTGGTAGAAGCGTGATTGAGTAACAAACATCCAAATATCCAAACCTTCGCATTTATAATATTAGTAGGATTTATCTGAAAGCTTTGGATGCAGCTTATTGCACGATCCAAAAACAAAACAGCAACTTCAGCATCTTACTACAAAGTGATCTCATATACATACATATAGCCTACTCACACGAGAGGTCTAACAGCAAAGAGGGATAACTGACGAAAAGCCGATCATAAAGCGACCAGAATTTTATATGTCATCATCATAAACAGCAGCAGCCTGAAAGAGTCCATTTTTGCACATAGGCCTCTCTATTCTATTCTATTCTATTCTATTCTATTCTATTCTATTCTATTCTATTCTATTCTATTCTATTCTATTCTATTCTATTCTATTCTATTCTATTCTATTCTATTCTATTCTATTCTATTCTATTCTATTCTATTCTATTCTATTCTATTCTATTCTATTCTATCCTATCCTATCCTATCCTATCCTATCCTATCCTATCCTATCCTATCCTATTCTATTCTAGTCTATTCTATTCTATTCTATTCTATTCTACGAATAGACTCCCTAGGTGCGCCACTGAACCCGATCTTCGGTTCTTCTCATCCAGTCACTGCCAGCCGCCTTACGCAGATCGTCGCTCCATCTAGCCAGGGGGCGTCCCACACTAAGCTTTCCCAGTCGCTGTCTCCACTCGTTTAGTTAATAAAAACTCCACCTAGAACAAATCCATATTCCAACTGCTAGTTTCCTAGATTAATAGTTTATTTCGTTCTTTATACATTTTCTCATAAATACAATTAGAAAATAAACTTCCTAAAACTCAGCCAAAACTAAGATTTCTAGACTTCACAGTAAGATACCTACACCCTAGAGTGAAGACTAGACAATTTTATAAACTCAAGTAAGTGGTTCCTCGAGGAGCGTATGTTTGTATGTGTAAATATATTTATATAGATTAGATCAGATTAGATTTATTTATTTCACTTTTACATCTTAAAAATTCAATTTTACATGTCATTCTAATATGGTAAAAGGGATCGTCGTAAAATAAAATAATCTACAAAAAATAAATTACAATGTCAACAATTCAAATAATGTCATAGTATATAACATACTATCTATGATCGTATATAATATTAAAATAAAAATTTAAAAATACACTTGGTATTAAATTATCACAAATTATATACTTACATCATAATATATTGTATCATGTCATAGCAAACTCACTCTATCTCTTAATTATAGTCTTAAAGTGAATAACTCGTGACATTTCCTCACCATATACTCATAGTCGTGAAAGGTTAAAAGGGACTATGACCCTTTTAAATTTAAGTGGGTCTGTCCGTAACAAATATACCCCTTAATCTGTCCCTGTGATAATAACCGCCCATCAACACGCTCGGGATAATTAAATCAAAACGCGATTCGTAAACTTTTAACTGGTGCTAACAGTGCCGGCTTCAGGTAGGCGCAAAAGTTCAAGTAAATTAATACCAGTATAAAACATTTAAGAACATGATGTCGTACACAATATATTCCAAATTATTTACAGCGTAATATGCCTTTTTAAAACACAACCGTAGAAATAATTTGTTTTATTGTTATTTAATTAATATCCAGCCAAAATGACGGCAAAGTTAAAACAACAACTTCGGTCTTACGATATGACGATAGGTACTCAAATATTATGACGCATTTCGTACCCTTCAGACAGTCTTATATCTATCTAGCAGGGGTTAGCGTAGAATGCTATGACCGAGCGGTCTCACCGCACATAGTACAATCCCAAGAGGATTATGTGTTAGTTACTATATTTATTTACATGTTCTGTGTGAGGTAAATAAATAAATTTAAACAAATCTGTTATATATTCTGCCGTGTGGTTTTCGGTAGAGTAGAATAGGACCACTCCAACTCTTCCCGTGGATGTCATTCAAGGCGATTAACGGAATACGTTATAAAACATCAATCAGGCCTCCCCAACCCGTCTGTCCAGTGCGGGGAGTGTAGGCCAAATCCTCCGTCTGTCTCCGGCAGATGAGAAAGGGTTGTGCTCCTGCAGTGGAGATAAAAATAACCTGATGATGATGTTATATATTTAGTATGAAACATACGACTGTCTTTTACCAAGGGTACGGTATTAATCTTTGTAACAAATTAAAAACATCCAAGTAATTTAAGTTTGATGAGAACAACGGACCAATCAGACCCGTATCAGTTATCTATTATGTAATGAGTAGGCTTTTCGGTAAGAGAAAATAGCATGAGAAGACAATAATGCAAACCACGTGGTGGAATTTTATAACTGCTCTAGTTACAAGGACATGTCTTTGTTCAGCACAGTGAGCCATGATCATTTAATTATATTATGCCATGTTGGGCGCTATATGAAACACTACGCCCCGGGCGCTAATAAACTGAATACGGCCCTGTACACAGAATTACTTTATTTACTAAGTGCTTTCCCAAGTTCAAAATACACTTATTTCATTGTAAAGTCGGTAAAGTAGTATTAAGTTAAAACAATTGACTGATAATAACTCTAGACCTCGTAGACAAAAGAAAGATTTTAAGTAGATTTAGCCGAAAAGATTTCGTTTTTAAAACCTTAGACAATCTTATTGGCTTTCATACTTTTACAGCTTCTATCTATACTTCTAAACCAATGTTATAAAGAGGTAAAATTTGTGATGTTGTAGGGGGTAATCTCTGGATCTACTGAACCGATTTTGAAAATTCTTTTACCAATAGAATTTGTATAGGCTATATAATTTATAAAGTTATGTGGTCCACGCAGACGAAGTCGCGGGCAAACAGCTAGTATATTACATAGGGCTCCTACGACGGTCGTTGGGGCAGACGAGTTCTGGAGTGAAGACCGCGGGCAGGATGGGACGCCCAGCCGCCTAATAGACCGACTACCTGAAGAAGTTGGTCGGAAGCGGGTGGATGTGGAGGACCGGGTGTGGTGGCATTCTTTAGGGAAGGCCTATATCCAGCATGATGATGATGTTAATTATGTCTCCACATATAGAATACTATGTAATTTAATTTGTTTTAGATACATTTATAGACAATTGTGACAAACGGACATATTTTAGACACCAAATGTATCAAGATTTTTTCTATAGCTTTTAAATCTTTTGGTTTGTCTTGTTATATATATCTCTATTAGATTTGGCTGTTAAATTAGTTCAACAGAGGGGGACAACTCGAAAAATACTGTTCTGAGCAACGATCTCTATGTACTACTAGATGGAGCGTTCCAAAAACAACCTAACCTAACCTATATGTGTTCGATGCGACTGTTCCACACAAGGAGCCGCATCTCGTTCACATTCACTTTGAAACTTGTGCAAATCACGCTTCAACCACTGGACGGATCGTGATGAAACTTGACACACATATAGGTTAGGTCCTGCAATGGAACATAGGATAGTTTTTGGCACTATATAGACCCCTCATACAATTTTTTTTAAATATCTCACATGTACAGACATAGACCAGTTACAGTTTTATTATAAGTATGGATGTGAGAGTTTGGATATTTGGACATTTGTTACTCAATCACGCTTCAACTACTGGACAGATCGTGATGAAACTTGGCACACATATAGGTTAGGTCCTGCAATAGAATATAGGATAGTTTTTGGCCCTATAAAGACCCCTCGTAAAATTTAACATTAGTACCAGGCATCTTTGTCATTCAAATAATCGTTTATTTTATAATAGGCTTTCTTACAAAGTTTTTTTTTAATGTGAATCTTAAATTTCTGTCCGTCATATTTAAGATTTCCTCTGGTAGTTTGTTGTAGAAGCGTATACATTGCCCCGTGAACGATTTGCTAACCTTACTTAGTCTTAACCCTGGTAAAACAAGTTTATTTTTATTTCTTGTATTATAACTATTATTGTCACAGTGCCTCAAAAAGAGAGATACATTTTTCTGACATATAAAATATTATCTAAAATGAATTGACCAGCTACTGTTAATATGCTTATTTCTTTAAACTTTTCTCTGAATGAGTCTCTACAATGCAGATTATAGATTGCCCTAACTGCTCTTTTTTGCAAGATAAAAATGGTCTCTATATCTGCTGCTTGACCCCATAATTGCATACCGTATGCCATGATACTGTGGAAGTAGCTTAGTTCTTTAATTCCAAACTAGGATTTACAAATATAACATCTAGACCGGGATCCAGTCTGTTCTTAGTGGGAAGTGAATCCACGACCACTGGCATTCGAGGCTATCTACCAAACCACTGAGCTAATAAGACAGTCTAGGTAGTTATTTTATGACCGCCTCGCTGGCCTGGCTAGCCAGAGGTCGTGGGTTCGATTCCCACTGAGGACTGACAACTTTGTACAATTTGTACAAGTTAGATTCGGTCTGGATGTTATGTTTGTGAATTGTCCTATCCTTGTTTAATTCACAGGAGAAAATCCTAGTTTGATACAAGTGTATTATATATGTCATCAGCCTAAATACGTCCACTGCTGGACATAGGCCTCTACAATAAAATACCACTTTTGGTTAGATGTCCATTGGGGGATTTGCCATAGAATATATTAGATTTATTTATTTCACTTTTACATCTTAAAAATCCAATTTTACATGTCATTCTAATATGGTAAAAGGGATCGTCATAAAATAATGTACAAAATATAAATTACAACGTCAACAATTCAAATAATGTCATTCTATGTCAGTATGTAATCTATACATATAATAAAAGAGTAGAAAAAACAAAAGAAAAGCGAATCTGTACATTGAAGTTAAAAAAAAAATTTCACTGCCCGGACGTTACTGAAGACCAGTAGAGTCCAAAAATATAATTAAAAAATTTCTTATCTGTCTGTATGTATGTATGTATGTACGGGCTAATCTTGGAAACTGCTGAACAGAATTTGACGGCGTTTTCACTGTTTAATAGCTTTGAGTTCGGGCCTCATACTGGTATAAGTCATATCTCAATAAAATGTCAGGATGCTGATATACAAGTTGACCTCTCATTTCATATCATTTGTATGAAAGTGTAGTTCAACATTACTGGTCGAAGAAGCAAGAACTTGACAGAAAGTGACAGAGATGTTTTAAAGCTCATTTATAGATTTATTTTAGCTGATGTATTTCAGGTATTTCCACAAGTCTCGATACAAAAAGTTCGTTATTCGATAATTAGTGGCCCTGTATTAGACCGGTGATCGTCGACAATGTCAATATCGAAGCTGTTCAGGAGTACGTCTGCCTAGGACAGACAATACAGTTGGGTAGGATCAATTTCAAAAGCTGACAGAAGAATCCAGTTAGGGTGGGCAGTATTCGGAAAACTGCGTCAAGTCTTTACGTCACCTATTCCACAATGTTTAAAGACAAAAATCTTTAATCAGTGCGTCCTGCCTGTCATGATTACGTGGACGGAGACGTGGACACTGATGGTGGGCCTGATCCACAAGATTCAAGTGGCTCTGCGAGCTATAGAGAGGGCAATGCTCGGGGTCTCTATGAGGGATATGATTCGTAATGAGGAGATCCTATGAATAACGAAGGTGACCGACATAGCCGAAAGAATTAGTAAGCTGAAATGGCAGGTCACATCTGTCGTAGTACCGAACGGCCGTTGGGGCAGACGGGTTCTAGAGTGGGCGCGACGTCCCACGCTCAGGGTTGGGACGCCCTGCCGCCAGGTGTATGGACGACCTGAAGATGGTGGCCGGAAGCGCCTGGATCTGTAGGGCGTTGTGGCATTCATTGGGGAAGGCATGTCCAGCAGTTTGACAGACATTTTGTTGTACAGTTAATTGGATATGCAACATAGGAAGGGAATAGGAGGGGAAGGAAGTCGGATGGAAAAGAATAGAGGGATTAGGGTAAGAGAGGAAAGATGAGGGGGCAGTGGTAAATAAAGGGTGTAGGAAGGGGTGGGTTAAAGGAAGGGGGAGAGGTAGGTGTAGGGAGAGGGAAAGGGAAAGGGGGGAAAGGGTTTTCAACGTTGTGGGAAGGGGATGGAGAAGGAAAGAAAGATAGGGTATGGAAAGGAAAAATTGGAGGGGGGGATGGAAATATCGCCTAATTTGCATAATATTAAAATATAAAAAAATTATTGATTATATGATAATCTTTTAATTCATGATAAATGTAAATGTCAACTTTATTTTAAAAAAAAGCGGCCAAGTGCGAGTCGGACTCGCCCATGAAGGGTTCCGTAGCAGCAAGTAACATAATATAAAAGTTATTGTAGTTCGTTGTAACTTTGATCGATGTTTTAATAATAGTATTGTGGTTTACGATTTATGACGTATTAAAAAAAACTACTTACTAGATCTCTTTCAAACCAATTTTCGGTGGAAGTTTGCATGGCAATGTACATCATATATTTTTTTAGTTTTATCATTCTCTTACAGGGGGGGGGGGGGGGGGGGACACATTTTATTACCACTTTGGAAGTGTCTCTCGCGCAAACTATTCAGTTTAGAAAAAAATGATATTAGAAACCTCAATATCATTTTTGAAGACCTATCCACACGTATGGGTTTGATGAAAAAAAATTTTGAGTTTCAGTTCTAAGTATGGGGAACCCCCAAAATTTAATGTTTTTTTTTCTATTTTTGTGTGAAAATCTTAATGCGGTTCACAGAATACATCCACTTACCAAGTTTCAATAGTAAGTTCTTATAGTTTCGGAATAAAGTGGCTGTGACATACGGACGGACAGACAGACAGACATGACGAATCCATAAGGGTTCCGTTTTTTGCTATTTGGCTACGGAAACCTAAAAAACTCGCCAACGGGCGAAACCGCTGCCGGACCGCTAATTTTTACCCGACTTCAAAAAAGGAGGTACTCAATTGGATAGTATTTTTTTTTATGTATATAAATATTTTTAATGCATAACCAGATTAATAGATTTATTTTAGGATTTAGTAATACACGTAATACATAAGAATGTGTAATGTTAAGTTGTCCACGCGGACGAAGTCGCGGGCAACAGCTAGTATTAAAATAAAAATTTCAAAATACACTTGGTATCAAATTATCACAAATTAAATTAAATTAAACGTCAGCACCACGCTTGGCAGGCGGTTTGGTGATCGCAGTAATGATCTTAATATACACAGGAGAACGCTGCTGCCCGTCCCTGTTGCACATCGTATATGTATATATGTCATATTCATTAGGTATATTATATTTCTTTCATTATATTTTGTTATTTCTTACAAAACAAAAAGTCTCTAACAATACTTGAGACACCCTAAAAGTTAATCTCAAACAATTGTTCAAACAAATAATTCTAAACAATCGAACCACTTAGACGAAAAATACACAAAAACTCAATTTTCGTACTTACTCTACTTTGCCACCCACCCTTAGTACACTACCGGGCTGGTCAATTTGACTACAGCGGGTCGCACACAATTTGCGGCCCACGCTTATTCTCTTACCTCTGAACTAATTGAAATTAAAGGTCAGCACTTTATAACCCTCTAAACTTTACTACCACCTACTTTAATTAATAACAGAGGTATCTACACTATGTATACATATTTATTTAAAGCAGGCATTTGTCTGTCTGTATGTAGCACTAACATTAATATTATAAAATATCAAAATAATATTTTTTGCACCCGCATCCTTTTTCGCTAGCTATAAGGTTGTCTGGAAGAAATCGCTTAAAGGGATAAGGCCGCCGCTTGTACATTTACTTTATATTTGTATGTATGAATTCTCTGTAACTTGTGTGCAATAAAGTAAATTAATTCAACTATCTTCACAAGTGTTTTTTTCTAAAGCAACTACAAATTATTTTTTGCCAATCCCCAAAATTCGTGGAATAAAAGTAGTTAATTAAGCAATTAATACATCATCATCATCAGGTTATTTTTGTCTCCACTGCAGGAGCACAACCCTCTCTAATCTGCCGGAGACAGACGGAGGACTTGGCCTACACTCCCCGCGCTGGCCAGACGGGTTGGGGAGGCCTGATTGATGTTTTATAATGTATTCCCTCAGTCGCCTTGTACGACATCCACGGGAAGAGTTGGAGTGGTCCTATTCTACTCTACCGGAAACCACACGGCAATTAATACATGTGTTATGGGTATTATGTTATAACTACTAAGGTAGGCCCCGCTGCGAGATGGACCGACGACCTGAAGAAGGTCCGGAAGCGACAGGATGTGGAGCGAGGTAGATCGGGTGTGGTGGTAGTCATTGGGGAAGGCCTATGTCCAGCAGTGGAGTCTTGATATGATGATGATGATGAAGATGCTATGACAATTTTTTTTATACAGGTGCACACTATTTGGGTAACAACAGTTTTTAAGTAATGGTAAGTACTAAATATTTTTTTTAAATTATTGCACTACTAATTACTTCACTCTACCATTTTTCAATTTTTTTTACCAGATTTTCATGCAATCAACACGACTCGCTTGATTTGCTATATTTCTATTTGAAAATATATTTTATTTTAAGTACAATATTTCTATCTTATAGACTAGCACTAGGCTCTTAAAGAGATAAGCATTGTCATTTGGACATGTTATTTTTTTCCTTATTTTTATTGTTTTGTATATTTTTTCTTTTTAATTAAATAGGCTTTTTAGAATGAATGAATTCACGACAGCTTTCGCACCAACACAAAATTCTTGAACAATTAATTTAACCCGGTCTAAAATTATACTCAATCCTCAATGAGCTCAATATAACTAACGGCTCTCCACTATCTGCAAAGAAAAGACCCTAAGCTCTTCTGTCACATTGTGCGGTCTCCCAAGCACGACCTGGAGAAGCTCATTATCCTGGGACAAGTGGAGGGTAGGCGTGCCAGAGGACGAGCTCCTACTAGGAGGTCAGACCGGGGAAGGAGGCTGTTGGATGTTTGTATGAAGCGGCTGGCCAATGACAGAAATGCGTGGAGACGTATTTTGAGGGTCACGATCCTCATCAGTGAGAATAAAATTAAACGCTCAAAATTATGTATTTATTTATTTAATAGTTTATTGTACATACAAAGAATAACACAAAAAAAAGAAAATTATACAAAAGGTTAAGCTTATTATTTAATATATTGTAGCTGAAATATCACTTTAATAATTATAAAATAAGGTAAGCAATGGTAAGGTTGTAAGGTTGGCTGGAAGAGATCTCTTTTAGAGATAAGCTCACCTTTGTACACACCATTTATTACTGTATTTAGTTTTAAGTTGTGCAATAAAGAATATATAAAATAAAATAATATATGATAAAATATAAAGTAGTCATCGGTTTTGTATAAAGTGCGTCATGTCTATATTCCTAAAATTGAGTTAAGCCTCCCATATGACTCGTATTATGACCTCGTTAGCCTACTGACTGGGTTGATTAGAGACTCATGCGCCAGAGGCCGTGGGTTCGATTCGCACTGGGGACAGACAACTTTATATAAGTTGATCCCAGTCTCTATATTGTATTTGTAAGTTGTCCTATCCTTGTTTAATTCCTGTAGGAGAAAATCCTAGTTTGGCATTAGACAAGTGTATATATAATATGCAATATATATTTTATTATTTTCAAAAACTTTGCGACCCATTGTGATACGCATTTTCTCTCACAGCCCGATATCCAAAAAGGTGGAGCACCCCTTTTCCACGACCTACGAACCAACGTATAGCCGACGGTGCTCTCTCCCTTCAGTCGATGCCAACGCTCCAACGAGAGCGGACGGGTCCCAAAGCAGAACAATTTTCGCGCCAAATAGTATTTTTTTTTGTATAAAATAATAAGTTATAACTGTTCTCGTGCGTGCTGTGAAGCTTTCGGTGTAATTTTTCCTTTAGCTGCTGTGTGACAGAAAGTGGTAAGTTCTTTTTTTTACTTTTTAAAGCCTTTTCTTTTCAAGGTTACGCTGAGAGTTAATTGTGGCGAGACGTCAAGTTTTTTCTCGTGCTTTTCTTACAGGCTTTGACTTAAACTAGGTCAGTCTTAAAGTTACACAGAAGATGCTGAAATTCAGCAGTAAAAAAACTACGATATTCTAAAACTTTTTATATTTTCTATAGGTATTTAATTTGATTTGTTAGAGCTTTTTCTAAAATCGTTATTACCTTATATTTTACTTTTTTGATATTTTCTTCTTTGGTCTTCAAATAAAATTGGTAGAGAAAATATGTTTTTCTTCAAATACATACAGGTTTCAGGTAACACAGTGGGCTCGATTCTACATTTAAAATTTGACAGCGCTAAAATTGGTTTCGTCTTTATCTTCATAATACTGAGTGACAAGGATAATAACAGTTTTAGTGCTGTCAAATTTTAACATTGTGCCTTCAGAATCGAGTCCAGTATATATGTATTGCCAGTACTGCGGCCAATGATCTCTATGTACTACTAGATGGAGCGTTCCAAAATCGCTCTGTTCGACGCAAGTAGCCACAACTCTTTCACATTCACTTTGAAACTTGTGCAGTTACTACTCAGAACATTTAATTATTTACTCAATATTGACATTATTTAACCGTAGCGTCAATATTTGGTAATAATTAAATGTTCTGCGTAGTACAAGTTTCATTGTGAATGTGAAAGAGTTGTGGCTACTTGCGTGGAACAGAGCGATTGTTTGGAACGCTCCATTTAATAGTACATAGAGATCGTTGACGGCGGCTAACTAAATTTGAAATTGTAAATTTACATACAATACAATACACTTTATTGCACAAACAAATACAGTTACACGTTATAGAAGTTACAAATAGTACAATTTAGTATATTATGTTATCAAATGATTCTGCTAAAAGAATATGCCTTACTAGGTTTATAGGTAATCTTATCTCATAATTTTGGCTGTTTTGATGCTTCAGACTAATAAAAGACATAAAATAACAAAGTTTCATGTCGATCCGGCCAGAGGTTGAAACGTGATTGAGTAACAAACATCAAAACTTTCGCTTTATAATATTAGTGTCAAAGTCAAAGTCGAAATCATTTATTGCATATGAGTACACTTGGTACATTTATACACGTAATTTTTTTATCGACTACCGCTTCCTAGGTGATAGCGCTGTGAAGAAGAAACGGCGCAACAAACTTCACGCATCACATCTTTTAAAATCAAGTTAGTATACAATTATATAAAGATTGTGCGAAGCTGAAGCAACATTAGTACCAGGCATCTTTGTCATTCAAATAATTGTTTATTTTATCATAGGCTTTCTTACAAATTTGTTTATAATGTGATTCTTAAACTTTCTGTCCGTCGTATTTAAGATTTCTTCTGGTAGTTGGTAGGCACAACTGCAAAGCAAAACCAAATACTTAAAATATTACCAGTCCGATATCCATAATACAACCTCTGCCTAGTTTGGAATCAGCAGTGTTATTCTCTAAAATACAAACTCACGTGCGAGACTCACTCAAGTGATATTTTTATTTTATTTATTCATTCTGAAACCTACAGCTAATTTACAAAAAATATAATACAGTATAATATAAATTAAACATTAGCCATTAACAGATTTCTAATATATAAACATAAACATTATTGCATGGGGTAATAAAAGTAGACAAAAGTAGGAAGGTACAGACAAAAAAAAATTAGATAGAAATTTACAGCCAAGTAGGAATAGATAAATTATCTACAATCTACGTCGTCGTATATTACGTGTAATGTCAAAATTAGATCGCAATCGGTCAGGAGTAAAAAAGGACTAAAAAGATCACTCTTCGCTTTATTATGAAAGTCCATCCGTTCCTTTATAAAATAAAAACAAGTCACAGTACTTATAAAGCTACTAAGTCCATAATTAATTTTGTTTGTAATTTGTAATTACTCTCTTTGCGTTTTGTTTATTACTACGTACCTATGTCTGTTCATTTTATGAAAACGCCTGAAGCTCCAAACCTTTGACCATTGAATGGTAAACGAATATTCAGGTATTTAATTGCTTATGTATAAATGATTTCTATGGCTTTGTCATGTTGAAGAATATTTTAGCGGTCATCATCATCATCATCAGGTTATTTTTGTCTCCACTGCTGGAGTACAACCCTCTCTCTGTTCTGCCCACTGCCAATTCTGCTTACTAATCCACTGGGCTAAGCCTGTGATTTTAACTCAATTCAGTTAGGTACGCTAAAGAACACACATATACAATTATAAAGTTGCTTACATTAGTACATGGCGGTCTTATCTAAACAAGCAATTTCGTCCAGATTTCTTCTTAGTTCGATTCCCGAAATACCGTAAACTGAACGAAGACCATCAGCCGAAATACGTCCACTGCTGAACACAAGCGTCCCCAACAGAATGTCACTATTGGTGGGGGATTTGCCATAATCACCACGCTTGGCAGGCGGATTGGTGATCGCAGTTATTATCTTAATATACACAGGTATACGCTGCTACCCGTCCCTGGTGCAATCCCTTAGTCCACCCACGGAAAGATTGGGGGTGGATCCGTTAACGGCCATTCATTCAGGGAACTTGGTTCTAGTAGTTGCCTGTCCGGTGCTCCAGACGAGTCGCGGGTATGCGGTCCCGGCTTACACAGTTATCGCTACTACAATCCCACTATCCTTCCGTAATAGCGGTATCCCATACCTAATCTATACTCCTTACCCATACCCCCATCTCCTGTCTCCCTCGCGTCGGTCCCTGTCCCGTCCGCCAATCCTAGATCTGCCGTGCCGATGGCTGCATGTCCAGGGGCTAGCCTGGTCGTAAGCGTGCCGACATCCCGGAGCTGGGCGAACTCCGGGCACTATTAGCCTTACCGAGTCATGCGGGGCTCTGACGAGGTAGACAAGTATTTCCCTAGCTAGTCGTGGTACCTCAACAAGGCGGCGATGTTGTTCGCAACACATCACGTCAAGGGGTATCACGGAGCGAAAAGCGACAATTGATTGCGCAAAGTGGCGATACATCTTCTCTGCCTACCATTATGTTGTTAACGGCAAAAAACGAAAATCATCAACCTCAAAGAGTCCACTGTTGGACATAGGCCTCTCCAAGACGCGCCACTGAACCCGATCTTCGGCTCTTCTCATCCAGTCACTGCCAGCCACCTTACGCAGATCGTCTCTCCATCTAGCCAGGCTGCGTCCCACACTACGCTTGCCCAGTCGCGGTCTCCACTCAAGAACTCGTTTACCCCAGCGGTAATCGGCTCCCCGAAAGATGTGACCAGCCCACTGCCACTTCAGCGAAGAAACGAAAATGATTTCTAGGAATTCTGGTTTTCCACACTTACACATTTCTGGCATTGGTCAGGCGCTGTCTTCTCTAATTAATTTTGAATTACAAATAAAGGTACAGAATAATGTAATCAACATAATTATTTTTCCTTTTCCATTATTTTCTGATGAAGTGTATTAGGTTGTTCTTATAGAGAAAGCTATGAAACATACAGTGTTTTACTTAAGGTATTATTAATCTTATAGCACGCCTCACTCTTTCCCTCAAATGGCTGACATTTCAAATAAAAATATCTTTATTGTGGATCATATGTATAGAAAGGATTACATGTCATAGGTAGAGCTCAGTAGTGCTATTCTGTAAAATACAAACTCACGTGCGAGTCTCACTCAAGTGACTTCACTCACTTCGAAATCTAATCCATTGGTAATTCTATAAACATTCCAGAGCATTATCGATATAGTAAAGTGAACAAATAGCTCACTTTACGTCTACAGTGCTCTAGAATGTTTACAGAATGCCAGCGGATTAGATTTCGAAGTGAGTGAAATCACTTGAGTGAGACTCGCACGTGAGCTTGTATTTTACAGAATATCACTACAGCTATGTTCCGGCACGTAGGCATACAACATTGTATCGCAGTGCAGCATGCATTTAAAACAAAGTTACAAAAAAAGAACATTTTAAAGTTATTTAGATACAAGTGGAAACCTTAAATGGAATCGTCACCAAGAAATTCTTCCAAACTATAAAAACATGTTTCTGTCAACTGTAGTGCTATTCTCTAAAATACAAACTCACGTGCAAGCCTCACTCAAGTGACTTCACTCACTTCGAAACCTAAACCACTGGTATTCTGTAAGCATTCTAGAGCACTGTCGACGTAAAGTGAGTTATTTGTTCACTTCAATTTTATGTTTCTCTGGAATGTTTACAGAATTACAAATGGATTAGGTTTCGAAGTGAGTGAAGTCACTTGAGTGAGACTCGCAGGTGAGTTTGTGTTTTAGAGAATAGCATAACAGATCATGGAGTCTCTTTTTAAATGAATTAATCTCAAGTTCACCTCGTATCGTTTTGGGGATTTTATTATATGTGTAATGTATCCTGCAGAATAAGCTTTTGTGTAACAAGGCAGTGCTTCATAAAAAAATTTAATTGAAACATTATAAGCAGTATATTTTCAACTAGCACTATGAAAAATATCCAGCTATAAGCTATAAAATATTTCGACAATTGCGCACTAACCTGTCGGTACGTCTCTATCTAGCTATAGCTTCGAGTGTGACCAGAGCTTTATCTAGGCACGAGGCCGTGTAATAATGGTAGACAAACAAATTTAATTCAAGAAATTTAAGTTGGCAACCCAGACGCATAATGAGTCTATTTAACTGAAATAATAATTTGCGTTGATCCCTTACTGTTAATAAATTATTAGTCTGTATTAAAAAGATCGGGTTTCAGTTTGGGGTCCAACCACTATTATATTATAATTTGTGCCTTACTCTGTCTATAACAGGCTCGGCCTAGAACAGATATCAGCGCACTATGTTCTTGCACCACTAGATATGACGAACTCGGGTCGGGTAGCTCGGACGGATAGCTCTCGGACTGCCACGCCGGAGGTTGCGGGTTGGAATCCCGCTAGGGGCGAATGTTCGTATGATGAATATGAATGTTTGTACCCAGTCTTGGATGTTTATATATTTATTTAAGTACTAGCTGTGTCCGCGGCTCCGCTCGCGTGAACTACAGAATCCGCTCGCATTACCACTCCCGCTCCCGCTCCGCTCCGAGCCAACTCCCGCTCCCGCTCTCGATCCCTCTCTCGCTCCCGGTTCCGGTCTGGCTCCCGCTACCGTCCCGCTTCCGCTCTGGCTCCTGCTCCCGCTCCCCTCCCGGGCCCCCATCCGATTACTTATCCTTAGACCCCTCAATTTTTTTTTGCAAATATCTTCAATATACAGACACGCGATGTTTACGATTTTATTTATTAGATGTGTATCCGTTATCTAATAACCATAGCACAGGCTCTGCCTAGTCTGGCACTGGAAATTAGTGTGAATGTCTGACATATTTATTATTATTATTATGGGCCCGATTCTGAAGGCATACATTTAAAATTTGACAACGCCAAAATTGGTTTCGTCTTTATCTTCATAATATTGTGTGACGAGGATAGCAACAGTTTTAGTGCTGTCAAATTTTAACTTTGTACCATCAGAATTAAGCCCTATATATAGTTTAAATTGGCGTAAGGGGCAAAGTTTATTAGCTTCCCAAACTCAGCTTACAATCCTCTATTGAATGATTTATTAATCTTTTTTAAATTCAGTGATTTTCACATACCTAATTAATACAGGTAGGTAGGTAGGTGTCCAAACAAAATATTTACAGTCAAGGGTGCGATGCGTCTCCTAAAAAGTAGTGGTTAGTCCCATATGCCAAATGAATTTTCTGTCGATAAGGTTCTTATTAGCTGTGTCCGTAGCTCCTCTCGCGTGGACTACAGAGTTTTTAAAAATCAAGTAAAATTGACTGATGCAAAAAATAAAATTTCAGTCAACGATCTCTATGTACTACTAGATGGAGCGTTCCAAACAATCGCTCTGTTCCACGCAAGTAGCCACAACTCTTTCACATTCACAATGAAACTTGAGCAGTTACAACTCAGAACATTCAATTATTTACTAAATATTGACATTATTTAACCGTAGCGTCAATATTTAGTATTAATTAAATGTTCTGCGTAGTAACTGCACAAGTTTCATTGTGAATGTGAAAGAGTTGTGGCTACTTGCGTGGAACAGAGCGATTGTTTGGAACGCTCCATCTAGTAGTACATAGAGATAGTTGATTTCAGGTAATTATTTCAAACCTTACTTCCGCTCCCGCTCTCGCTCCCCCCACCGCTTACCCTCGCTCCAAACGAAGTCGTAACTCATACCAATAATCCGAATTCCGCCGAGTATTATTTTATTATTTGTCATAAAATATGGACGTTAGTCTATAAACACTATAAATTCACATGACTTTTGATCGCGTAAGCCGATTGCGATGAAATAAAGACTGACGTTACTCAAAACTAAGTTCTACGTTTTTTCTGAAAAAGCATCAGCAACAAATGAAATAAAAATAATATTTATACAAATAATACATAATACGAGTACATTTATGTACATAATGTATTAAACAACTTGATAACGTCGACAATACTGTTGGTCCTCCTCTCTCCTACTTGCTGTGTCCAAATGGGTCCATGAGAACTCTGTCTTTTTATCATCTGTTAACACCATGGAATGCAATAAAGTTTACTGATTACTGGTTTAGTCGTTTTTACGTGATGCGTGCACAAACTAACAGACAAACAGTGATCACCTACTACTCATCCTTAGACCCAAAAAATATTATTTATGCAAATTTATATTTTCAGTGTACACGCGAAGGTAATGTTTTTATTTATTAGATTCCCAGAATAATCCTGTGTCGTCCTATGAACCGATTTTCGTTTAATTTTTTTTACATTAAATAATATAAATATTGCATAATATACATAGGTACACTTGTATAATCCCAAATTGGAATTTTCTCCTGTGCTATGAAAATTAATAATAATAAATAATAAATATGTGGGGACATTTCACACACGGCCACCTGATCCCAAACTAGGCAGTGCCTGTAATATGGGTATCAGACAGCTGATATACATACATAAATACATAATATATTTATAAATAACATCCAGTCACAAGGCAAACACAATTGCTCAGCACACGAATGTTTGCCCTGGGCGGGATTCGAACCCGCGACCCCGAGCTTCGCAGGCAGGTGTACTATCGACTAGGCTACGGAGCCGACAAAATTAAATTAAACAAGGATAGGACAATTCACAAATATAACATCCAGACCGGGACCAACTTGTACAAAGCTGTCTGTCCCCAGTGGGAATCGAACCCACGGCCTCCGGCGCTCGAGTCCAATGCCCAAATCACTAGGCCAACGAGGCGGGCAACATTGGGAGGGGGGGGTATCCAGCCATGTGTTTACAATCACGGTACACGGGGGAAGGGGGATGGTCCCCCCTTTGCAAGTTTGTCCCTGTACTTTCTATCGACTGTAACGAGTGGATTATCCTGTGAGTATAAGTCTGGGTAACCCAAAGCGCCAAGGGTAACCCTGTCGGCCAGGCGAGCAATTTAATATTTAGGTTAGTAAAATATCGCGTGGGAGGTGGGGTAGTTGTAGTGGAATATTCCAAACAAAAGCTATTATTAATAATTTATTAAGTGCCTCTGCAGACGGGGATATTACTCTCTGAAGACCAAAATCAAGAGCTTTGGTGAGAAAAACATGATATATGAGTCTGTAGACGCCAGAACTTCGCCTACTGCCAGCTGTCCTCTATTTTGCGGGTGATGTTAAACTGGCAGGGGAAGGGGGGAGGGGGCTTCTTTACGTAGTAATAAGGTCGGCCCCGTAGCCTAGTCGGTAGTACACCTGCCTGCGAAGCTCGAGGTCGCGGGTTGGAATCCCGCCCAGGGCAAATATTTGTGGCCTCAGCACTTGTGTTTGCCTTGTGACTGGATGTTATTTATATATTATATTATGTATTTATGTATATATGTATGTATATCAGCTGTCTGATGCTCATATTACAGCCTCTGCCTAGTTTGGGATTAGGTGGCCGTGTGTGAAATGTCCCCACATATTTTTGTTATTTAATATATCTGACTATCTATAAGCGTAATTAAATATAAGATAATCATCATCATCAACTGAAATACGTCCACTGCTGAACATAAGCCTCCCCAATAGAATGACACTTGTGGGCTGTCGATTGGGGAACTTGACGTAACCACCACGCTTGACAGGCGGTCTTGGTATATACCTAGGAGAAAGCTGCTGCTAGTCCCTGGTACAATCCTTTGGGATCAGGGGTGGTCCTATTCTAAGTCGGGAACCACACGGCAGTTTCACGGCAATTACATCATACGATTAGCCTGTGGGTTAACTTCACTCAAAGACTTGGAACTTGTGTTAATACAAACCTGTTTTTCCTGCTGGTGACCCTTTCATGTAAAAAGTCGTGTGGTTTCCGGTAGAGTAGAATAGGACCACTCCAACTCTCCCCGTGGATGTCGTACAAGGCGACTGAGGGAATACATTATAAAACATCAATCGGGCCTCCCCAACCCGTCTGGCCAGCGCGGGGAGTGTAGGTCAAATCCTCCGTCTGTCTCCGGCAGATGAGAGAGGGTTGTGCTCCTGCAGTGGAGACAAAAATAACCTGATGATGAAATAGCGTTGGTTTTCGTATGACTTGGTTTGGAATGAAATATTCATAGTAATAGTGACTGTTCTTTGGTTGCGTAGTTTGGAGAGACCGTTAAGGCCACACCAAACCTGCCCGCCTGCTGAGCGTTGCGTGGGAGCCAATAATCGTTGTGGTTCTAATTATTCCATATATTTATTAGAAGCAATTTGTCAACGCGACGGAGTAAACAATTATGTACTTTATGCTCTACTAAATATGCTCTGACTTCGTACGCGCAGAGAACTGATACACATAGGATACCGTTTTTAACAGCATTCAAAAAAGGAGGAGGTTCTCAATTCGACTGTATGTTTTTTTGAAGATGACTGTATGAAGCACAACTCTCTCTCATCTGCCGGAGACAGGCGGAGGATTTGTCTTACACTCCCCGCGCTGGCCAGACGGGTTAGGCCTGATTGATGTTTTATAATGTATTCCCTTAGTTGCCTTGTACGACATCCACGGGGAGAGTTGGAGTGGTCCTATTCTACTCTACCGGAAACCACATGGCAAACATACAAAAAAATCACAAAAAAGCACGGTTTTGTATGTTTGTTACGCGTTAACTCCACCAATTATGAATTGATTTCGCTGATCGTATGCTAAGTATCGTATGATAAGTCCACCAAATAACCTTTTGTTGGAAAAAGAATATTATTCCATAAATGAATTTTCTAAAAAATGAAATTGATGCGGCCCTTGACGTTTAATTGAATTTGTGATAATTTAATACCAAGTGTATTTTTAAATTATTGTTTTAATATTATATACTGACATAGATAGTATGTTATATACTATGACATTATCTGAATTGTTGACATTGTAATTTATATTTTTTCATTATTTTATTTTATGACGATCCCTTTTACCATATTAGAATGACATGTAAAATTTAATATTTTAAGATGTAAAAGTGAAATAAATAAATCTAATCCAATCTAAGGGGCTTGGGGCACCGTCGGTGGTCAGGGGGTTTAGCACAAAAAATCTTAAAAGGGCGAAGTGATTCCAGGTATTCCTGATCCCTTTATAAGAAGAAATGGAACGTCGTGGGCCTGCTATAAAATGTATTGACGAATTTGAGCGACCCAAAAACCCGGCTCTATTTTAAGGTCGAAAATAAAACAGCAATTAGTACAAAAACGCATAAAAACAGATCTTGTATACTTACCCGCTAGACCGTTGAGTGTTTTAGTTAATTAATTATACAAAAATCCCTTGGGAGCCCTAATAAGCCTATTAGCATAATATTAAATTTTACAGACGGACTTTGTTCAAATTAAAAGCATGTTGAAATAATACATACTACGTAATCAGACTAATGTGTAAGGAACTACAGCTAGAGGTCATCCTAGGAGGACGTTGGTAACCTCAACAAAGCTGGGGTCCGCAGTGAGAAGAATAAAAAGAACGCACCTCTTTTTATTCTTCTCACTGCGGACCCCAGCTTTGTTGAGGACGTCACCAACGTCCTCCTAACCACACGGCAAAACCAGCGTAAACACATGATTACAATAAAACATTTGAGACATTTAGTATCTACCCACTATGGAAACCGATTACAATATGTATTAAAAGGCCCATAACGTCGAAAATACATCTAACTGAGACTATCCGCCATAACTTGAGGAATCCAGTGATACGTGAGAAGTGTGGTTTGAAAGAAGATGTAGTAATGAAGGTAGAGAAGGGTGTGTCGCGTTGGTTTGGACATTTAGAGCGTGTGAGTGAGAGAAGAGTGACAAGAGATTACAGCACGAATGTGGAAGGAACTACATCTAGAGGTCGTCCTAGGAGGACGTTCAAGGATCACATCGGTGACGTGAGAAGAATAAAAGGAGGTGCAAGAAAAGGTTGATAAATGTGAGTGAGGCTAGTGAGGTGAGTCAGGATCGCGCAAAGTGGCGATCCGTTGTCTCTGCTTACCCCTTTGGGACCGAGGCGTGAGCATTATATACGTAGTGTTTTTCGACTTATTCCCCCGCTGAACTGAACCATCGATATAATTTAACAGCCAAATCTGACAGATAAAAAAAAGACAAACAAAAAGATTTAAAGGAACATATAGAAAAAATCTTTCCACATTGCTTTCTCTCCTGTTTGTCATAATTGATTTAAAATCAAAACAATACAAACAGATAAAAATTCCAAAAATGGTCTAAAGGTGTTCTATTACTAATCCTTCGACCGCCAAATATTTTATTGCAAATGTCTTTAATGTACAGACATGCGAATTTAACTTTATATTTATCAGTTGTTACTAACAAAAGTTCAGTCACAGATAATTATTAAATACTAGCTTATACTTCAAATGTTTTCGTAATAAAAAAAAACTTATATTCCAGGATATTTAAACTATCATTGTGTCAAATTTCATCTAAATGCGTTTAGCCGTTTTGACGTCATCGAGCAACAAAGATTCACACTTTCACATTAATAATTTTTTTATGAAATGATCACGTGCTACGATTAACGTAGACCGTCTACGCCGCGGTGCTACGAACAACGATAATCGCAAAGTAACCACTGAAAAGATCCCATCTGAAGGGTACAGGAAAATGATATGTAATGTCATTAATCCATAAGGTTTAAATTACATTATCACAAAATCCATTCTTTAAATACATACAGGATGTAATTGTTAAGTGTCGCCAGGCGATATTCCGTAAATCTATACTAATATTATAAAGAGGAAAGACTTGTATGTTTGTTACGAATAAACTCAAAAACTACTGGTCCGATTTCAAAAATTCTTTCACCATTAAAATGTTACAATGTACCCGATTCTGTAGACACAATGTAAAAATTTGACAGCACTAAAACTGTTGCTATCCTTGTCACACAGTATTATGAAGATAAAGACGACACCAATTTTAGCGCTGTCAAATTTTAAATGTGTGCCTTCAGAATCGGGCCCATTATCCATTTTATTTTATTTATTTAACTCTTTATTGCACACACACAGATAAAACAAAAATAATACATTAAAAAGAAACACAAGTACAAAGGGAGAACTTATCTCTGAGAGAGATTTCTTCCACCAGACCCGCGAGAGAGTTAATTGAAATAAGTAACATAGGCTATATTTGGGATTGGGATTGGAAATGTGAGTGGGAATGGAAGTGGGATAGGGAGCGGATCCTGTAGTCCACGCGAGCGGAGCCGCGGGCACAGCTAGTATATAATAAATTGTGATGTTAAGTTTTCCACACGGACGAAGTTGCGGGCAAAAGATTTTAATCATATACACAGATGAGTGTCGTTTATACGTCCACTGCTGGACATAGGCCTCCCCAATAGAATACCACTTTTGGTTAGCTGTCCATTGGGGGATTTGCCATAATCACCACGCTTCGCAGGCGAATTGGTGATTGCAGTAAAATACATACACAGGAGAACGCTGCTGCCCGTCCCTGGTGCAATCCCTTAGTCGCCTTGACGACACCCACGGGGAAGATAGGGGTGGCCCTATTCTAAGCCGAGAACCACACGGCAAGTCGTTTATTTACGTAATATATTTTATATTATCTGCTGTAGATGTAACTGCCAAGGGTTTTTGGAGTAATTTTTGTGTTATCCTGTTATCCTGTTATCAGCGCCCAAATAAGGCTATTTAGTACCAACAAGGAAGCAGTGTATTCTGAGCTTTACAAGTCATTTTAAACAAAGCCATAACAAAACAAGACCTTCTCCTAAGACGAGAATAATGAGGTCACGTAGTGTCTGCAGCGAAGTTTTTACTTGTACGGAACCCGACAGCGATGTAACAACTCCTTGCGGTGGCGTCTTAGGGTTCCTTGTGTGGCGAAGTTACTTGGAAACTCTGTAGTTAGTTCCTCATATTCAAATGGAATACTTTTGTAATTTGGATGAGATATTAGCCCTGGCGACTAAGGGAATACTACTAATATTATAAACGCGAAAGTTTGTAAGTATGGATGGATGTTTGTTACTCTTTCACGTAAAAACTACTGAATGGATTTTCATGAAACTTTACAATAATATAGCTTATACATCAGAATAACACATAGGCCACAATTTATAAAGATAATTTGTGAATCGTCCAAAATATCAGGAAAGTAGGGAAAATCTACCATCGGCGAGCTATTCTGGCGTGCGCTGCCAAAACCGCTAGAGTTACACATATGTAATGTATGATGAAAATGTTTATCTTAAATAATCCTACAAAAAAGCCCGCCACAGTATATATCTATATCTTATGTGTAAGCCATTATAGCCAAAATAGTGAACCCTAATATAAGCTACTCGAAATACTAATCCTGCGCAGACGAAGTCGCGGGCACCAGCTAGTACATTATAAAACATCAATCAGGCCTCCCCAACCCGTCTGGCCAGCGCGAGGAGTGCAGGCCAAATCCTAGGTCTATCGCCGGCAGATGAGAGAGGGTTGTGCTCCTGCAGTGGAGACAAAAACAACCTGATGATGATGATTAGCCTTGGCTTAGAATAGGGCCACTCCCAATCTTTTCATGGGTGTCGTCAAGGCGACTAAGGGGTTGCACCAGGGACGGGCAGCAGCGATCATTACTGCGATCACTAATCCGCCTGCCAAGCGTGGTGATTATGTCAAATCCCCCAATAGACAGCCCACCACAAGTGTCATTCTATTGGGGAGGCTTATGTTCATCAGTGGACTATTTTTAATGTCGAGATCCTTTACTGTATTCCCAAGGGTAAAGAAAATTCCTTCGAGAAACTTCAGTAACACTGTATTTGTGTCCCAATTCGTAATTCAATGTTTTTCAGTAGACGCTACCTCCAGGAATATTTACTGTCTTTTCAATTCTGTTTTTCTTTTAATCAACTTTAGAACATATCGTATCGGACTGCTGGCTGCTTGTTACTTCCCGCGGTGTTGCTTATAAAATTAACACTAATATGCTAGTAATCGTTTTGGCTAGGGTTCGCAGTGAGAAGAATAAAAGGAGGTACATAAAAAAGTTAACTTAGCGTGTCTGTATATTTGCAAAAAAAAATGGGGTGTTCAAAAGTTAGTAATAGAATAGAGCATTTTTTTTTTTCAATTTACGAGTATCTATTTGACTGTGCACGCATCACGTAAATACTACTGAACCAATTCTGATGGAGTTTCCAGAAAAACAGGGCTCAATTCGCAGTAACATTTAGTTTTTATTTCATCACAATCGGCTTACTCAATCAAAAGTTATGAGAGTTATAGTTTCAAAAACTCATATTACATAGGTATGCAAAAAAGTGATGCTCGGAGGAATATGTTAGGAGGACTACATTTAGAACGATGGGGTAAAGAGAAAGGTTTAAGGGGAGTAGATGCGGGAGCGGGAGCAGGAGGGGGAAGGAGCGGCGGAAGGGGAGGGAGAAAGGAATTAAACACTATGTAATTTTCAACTTGATTTCATTCTGTAGTTCACGCAAGCGGAGCCGCGATCAGAGCTACTAAACAAATAAGTATTTGTTTTGACGGACCTAAATATATTTTAAAGCGAACGAAGTCGGAAGAAAGAGGTAGTATTCAACATCATTATTTTAAAAAATGCACTATCTTCCTGCGACCGTACATTACCCTGCACTCAACGTAAAAGCTTTCCATGGTTCCGACTCGGCTCTCGTAAAACTGTTGGGTACTTCTGGGAATACTCCAGGAGCTCGACCCCTAAAACTGCATCGATAAACGCTGGTGATAAAGTATAGTCATGACAGTAAAACCCTCGGAAGTATATTGAATCAAAAAACAAACATTATATATAACAAACATATAGATAAAAAACAAAAGAACATCTACATCAAAGAAATAAAATATACCTTTATTTTCAAATTTATTTTATTCTGTAGTCCACGCGAGCGGAGCCGCGATCAGAGCTACTAATTAAATAAGTATTTGTTTTGACGGACCTAAATATTTTTGAAAGCGAACGAAGTCGGAAGAAATTGAATGTGGAGACAATGGGTCCATGGTCGTCCGACACAAAAAAAATAATTGTTAATATTTCGAAGCGACTGGTCCTCGCCTCCGGAGACCCCAGGGCCGGCGCGTACCTCGCACAAAGGCTAAGCCTAGCGATCCAGCGAGGTAACGCCGCCAGTGTCCTGGGAACCATGCCGCACACAGGCGAGCTGGACGACGTGTTCATACTGTGACGCGTTTTTATATTTTATATTAGTTTATAATACTAGTTTGTAATAATGTTAGAATATAATTATCTTTATTTTCTCTACACAAATTCAAATTCAAATAATTTATTTCAACATAATTATGTCATATTTGTTGTACAATAAGAATAATAATAAAATTGTATTAGATTAAAATCAGAATAAAAATGAGAATAATAAAATTAAGTTAAAGTTAAATTAAATTAGAATAAAATGAAATCAAATAATTTAAAATAAGGAAAATTAAAACAATGCAAGCAATTAAAATTAGGGTTAAATTAAATTAAAACATAAAATGAAAGAAAACAAATAAATACCGTCACAAATCATTTTTGGAATGGTGCTGAGCTGGCATGCAGTTGCATCCACCTCTGCACCATCGGCGAGTCCCACCGCTTGGCCAATGCGCTCAGTACACTGTTGGTGCTGCCACGGGAGCTACTCAGAAGCGAGGCGCTGCGCTTTCTGATAATGAGGTAGAAATCATCTATTGCGATCATCTACTACAAAGGTCTGTATAAAGATAAAAAAGGAATACAGTCACATAGGTTAATTTTTCACACTGTTCCTAGGAGTACACGTTTTAATAAGAACTGTTATGCGATGTGCAAGTCGATTTATAATAAACTACCCGCATCTTTACAAGATCTACCTATAACAAAATTCAAGATCTCTTTGTTTAACTTTTTAATAGACCATGTATTTTACTCTGTGAATGACTTTTTAAATTATAAATTTTAGTTGACATTATTGGTAATGACATTTAAAACCTTGTGACATTTTATTATTTTCTTTTAATTTTAATTTCTATTTGTAATTCAAATTTTTGCGTGCCATATAATTATTATGGTAAAACATGTGGAACTGAAATAATTTATTGACATCTGTATGTACATATCTACCATGTTTTGAGCAAATAAAAATCTTACTTACTTACTTACAAAATCATAAAAACCTTTGCGAGAGACTGGTGTCTGTACTAGGTAGAAACCTGCTTGACAAATCACCAGGCTCTCACTCTCGATGAAGGAAGAAACATTAGCATAACGTAAAAAAAAATTATAAGCAAAATAAAAACAACAAATACAAATAGAAACATGTTTGTGAATGTGTATGTGCAGGGTTTGTGTGTGTGTGTGTGTGTGTGTGTGTGTGTGTGTGTGTGTGTATGTGAGTGCGTCCGTGCGTGTGTGAATCTTATCTCTTTGAGAGATAAGAGATAGATAGATATTTATCAAATATACTTTCTAATCTTATAAATAAAAACATAAACTTTGCGTCTGTACATTGAAATAATTTGCAAAAAAATAACACATTTGGGGGATGAAAAGTAATAGAACACATTAAGATCATTTTGAAAAAAATTATCTGTTTGTTTGTGCACGCATCACGTAATAACTATTGAACCGATTTAGATGTAATTTTCACAGAAATATAGAGTTTAACTCGGGGTAAAGACTAACTATGTCTTTATTTCATCGCAATCAGCTTGCGGTGAGTTCTGACTACATTTGGAGCTGTAGTGGCCGTGGGCGTATGAGTGGGCGTGGGCGTGGGCATGGAAGCGGGCGCGGTAGTCCTTCCTACTAATATTATAAACGCGAAAGTTTGTAAGTATGGATGGATTTGAATGAAACTTGACAATAATATAGCTTATACATCAGAATAACACATAGGCTACAATTTATAAAGATATTGTGTGAGTTGTCCAAAATATCAAGTAAGTAGGAAAAAATCTACCACCTGCGAGCTATTCTGGCGTGCGCCATAATATTATAATTTTAATGTCATAATGTTAGTTCTTTTCTACGCCACGCTAATATAAGCTACTCGAAATACTAATCCTGCGCAGACGAAGTCGCGGGCACCAGCTAGTATAATATAAAAGAATAATCTAATAATTGATTTCCTACGAGTACCACCGCAGGACAACGCTAGCTCCTCGATATGTTTCCTTTTTTATTGAAGTGTCTGTATTGCATGTTATAGAGACATACAGACAGACTCAAAGCATAAGACTTGATTGCCGTTCAACACGTGATACTTTCCAATGACTTTAGCTTCGCTACAGCCCTATTGGTAACCGGTAACTGTAGATGACCTTTGCTCGAAACTAGTGTCCGACCGAAGATTCAGTTTCGGTTTCGGCCGCGCCGAAACTGTGTTCGTGAATTGTCGCGCTTCGTTCGGGTGAGTTCGTGTAGAGTTTACTCATAGACATAGACGTACTTTATTGATAACTTCCGTTACAGGTCAAATAAAACTTTTACACAATTTAAATAAAATCAAATTCATCATCAGGTTACTTTGTCTCCACTGCAGGAGCACAACGCTCTCTCATCTGCCGGAGACAGACGGAGGATTTGGCCTACACTCCCCGCGCTGGCCAGACGGGTTGGGGAGGCCTGATTGATGTTTTATAATGTATTCCCTTAGTCGCCTTGTACGACATCCACGGGGAGAGTTGGAGTGGCCCTATTCTACTCTACTGGAAACCACATGGCAAACACAAAAAAACACGGTTTTGTATGTTTGTTACGCGTTTACTTTACCAATTATGAATTGATTTTGATTATCGTATGCGAAGTCCACCAAATAACCTTTTGTTGGAAAATGAATATTATTCCATAAATGAATTTTCTAAAAAATGAAATTGGTGGGCCCTCTGACGTTTAATTTAATTTGTGATAATTTAATACCAAGTGTATTTTTAAATTTTTGTTTTAATATTACATACTGACATAGATAGTATGTTATATATACTATGACATTATTTGAATTGTTGACATTGTAATACGCGCGTACGCGCAGACAACTGATACGTTTTTAACAGACTTCAAAAAAGGAGGAGGTTCTCAATTCGACTGTATGTTTTTTTGAAGATGACTGTATGAAGCACAACTCTCTCTCATCTGCCGGAGACAGACGGAGGATTTGTCCTACACTCCCCTCGCTGGCCAGACGGGTTGGGGAGGCCTGATTGATGTTTTATAATGTATTCCCTTAGTCGCCTTGTACGACATCCACGGGAAGAGTTGGAGTGGTCCTATTCTACTCTACCGGAAACCACACGGCAATTGTCCGGGTTGTAAAATCCAAAATCCAGGGCTTCTTGTCCTGGTTGGCAGATTTTAGAGATGGCAACCCTATACAAGAGTATGGTATATTGTTTATTCATGTTAAATTTAATCCTACTAATAATATTATAACTGCAAAAGTTTGGATGTTTGGATATGCTTGAACCACTGAACGAATCATGATGAAACTTGGCACACATATAGATTAGGTCCTGGAGTAGGACATAGGATAGTTTATCCCGAAAAAATCTCATTCCTACGGAAAATACATAATAATTTGTGATGTTAAGTTGTCCACGCGGACAAAGTCGCGGGCAACAGCTAGTATTACTTAATAATAAATAACTATTTTGTCTTACATACTTTAATTGTTATTGTTTTTATTATTTCATTTAACACGAATTAACTATAACATGTAAAACATACACTAGATTTCAGCATACAATGGACATTTTAACATGTCTAAATAAGTTTCGGTTTCGGCCGAAACTGAGAGTGAGACCGATGTTTCGGTTTCGACTTCAAATCATGTTTCTTTCGGACACTATTCCTAACTCGTTTAGTATCTGTTGCTGACCGTGCGATAAACCGATCATTCGCGGTGAAATAACTATTTCTTTGGCGCAAACATGCCTCTCTCATTCTGCGCTTTGAGTATAAAAATATTGAACGCGGCGCGGCCCCGATTGCCGGGGCACCTAGACGAATTACGTACGACTGTCACTGCTGCGTAATTTAGCTGTTCCGCGTAATATTAACTGTATTCCATGCGCATAGGATTCAAATTGTGGACGACCTCCGTGGCTGAACGGGTAGCTCTCGGACTGCCACGCCGGAGGTTGCGGGTTCGAATCCCCCTAGGGGCAAATGTTCGTATGATGAATATGAACGTTTGTACCCAAGTCTTGGATGTTTTAAAGATTTATTTAAGTATGTGTATCCGTTATCTAGTAACCATAGCACAGGCTCTGCCAAGTTGGGGACTGGATAGTTATGAATATCTCTTAAAGAGATAAGCATTACCATTTGTAGATGTTATTTTTTTCCTTACTTTTATTGTTTTGTATGTTCTTTCTTTTGTGTGTGCAAAAAATTGTTAAATAAATAAAATGAAATAAAGAAAAACTTGCGCCAAAGAAATTGGAACCCTGCGCCTGTGGCAACAGAAGGCTCTGTTACGATAGCTTTGCAATTTCTCATAAACTTACCTCCAAAATTCAATGCAAGCCAAATTATAAATAAATATCTCAGACATTCACACCAATTATCCAGTCCCAAACTAGGCAGAGCCTGTGCTATGGTTACCAGATAACGGATACACATACTTAAATAAATATATAACATCCAACACTTGGGTACAAACATTCATATTCATCATACGAACATTTGCCCCTAGCGGGATTCGAACCCGCAACCTCCGGCGTAGCAGTCCGAGCGCTACGCGTTCCGCTACGGAGGTTGTCTCGGAATATGGACTTCATCCGATGGAAATCCGACGAAAGCTAGCTTTAAAACGAGGTTCGTCGGTACGCCAACATATTTTCAAATATTCACAGAGCTCTATACAAATCCGCGAGGCCGCATCCGCTGAGAGATCAACATTTCTGCACTAGCTTTTGCCCGCGACTTCGTCCGCGTAGGTTTCGATAGTTACACATCTTCACTGCTTTTAGCGACTAATTTGGTTTCCCGTAGGAATGAGATGTTTTTTCTTAATAAAAACTATCCTATGTCCTATTCCAGGACCTAACTTATATGTGTGCCAAGTTTCGTCGCGATCCGTCCAGTGGTTGAAGCGTGATTGAGTAAGAAACATCCAAATATCCAAACTTTCGCATTTATAATGTTAGTGGGATTATCATTTCAGCTACAGTGTTTGTTCGAGTCTTTACCTCGGTAGTAAAATTTGCTATTAAATAAATCTTATTTATTTCTTAGATACACAAACATAATATAATTATTTACTACAAAAAACACATTTCAATTATAACTTAAGATACTAAACTATAATCATAAATGCGAAAGTTTGGATATTTGAACGTTTGTTACTCAATCACGCTTCAACCACTGGACGGATCGTGATGAACTTGGCACACATACAGGTTAGGTCCTGGAATATGACATAGGTATACTCCAATTATATGTGTATACAAATTTCAAAGTTTTCAGTTACATTATCAAGGCTATACATACATACATATATCACTATACATTAATAAATTTAATAATGACAAAAAGGACAATAATATCTTAAGTTTTCGTCACGTAGTCAATAAATATCCTCTAGGGAAATCTGGCGCTGTTTCGAGCTATATTCAAATATGGCGCGCAGTTTTTATCGCTTTTTAAACTCACAGGTGGCAACACGGACGTCAGCTGATTGAAAACCGACACTTTTTTCTTCTTGATAGTATTTTTTTCACTTGTAATTATAGGAATGCACGCACTCTTGGCGTCACGCGGCAAGCGCCGTATTAATGAAACTTTGGGTCCAACTCTTCCCGTGGATGTCGTACAAGGAGACTAAGGGAATACATTATAAAACATCAATCAGGCCTCCCCAACCCGTCTGGCCAGCGCGGGGAGTGTAGGCCAAATCCTCCGTCTGTCTCCGGCAGATGAGAGAGGGTTGTGCTCCTGCAGTGGAGACAAAAATAACCTGATGATGTAGTTTGGGTACGTTCCTCTACATTATGGTGTGTTTCTGGAATGAATAAATGTGCTTATCTTATATATCATCAGGTTATTTTTGTGTCCACTGCAGGAGCACAACCCTCTCTCATCTGCCGGAGACAGACGGAGGATTTGGCCTACACTCCCCGCGCTGGCCAGACGGGTTGGGGAGGCATGATTGATGTTTTATAATGTACTAGCTGTTGCCCGCGACTTCGTCCGCGTGGACAACTTAACATTACACATTCTTATGTATTACGTGTTACTAAATCCTAAAAGAAATCTGAAGTCAGCGACGGCAGTGGCGTCGTTAGAGGTACAGTGTTTCTGCTTTTTAGGGTTCCGTAGCCAAATGGCAAAAAACGGAACCCTTATGGATTCGTCATGTCTGTCTGTCTGTCTGTCTGTCCGTCCGTATGTCACAGCCACTTTATTCCGAAACTATAAGAACTTACTATTGAAGTGGATGTATTCTGTGAACCGCATTAAGATTTTCACACAAAAATAGAAAAAAAAACATAAAATTTTGGGGGTTCCCCATACTTAGAACTGAAACTCAAATTTTTTTTTTCATCAAACCCATACGTGTGGATAGGTCTTCAAAAATGATATTCAGGTTTCTAATATTTTTTTTTTCACTTGAATCTTGTGGATCAGGCCCACCATCAGTGTCCACGTCTCCGCGCTGTAATCATGACAGGCAGGACGCACTGATTAAAGATTTTTGTCTTTAATTTAAACATTGTGGAATAGGTGACGTAAAGACTTGACGCAGTTTTCCGAATACTGCCCACCCTAACTGGATTCTTCTGTCAGCTTTTGAAATTGATCCTACCCAACTATATTGTCTGTCCTAGGCAGACGTACTCCTGAACAGCTTCGATATTGACATTGTCGACGATCACCGGTCTATACAGGGCCACTAATTATCGAATAACGAACTTTTTGTATCGAGACTTGTGGAAATACCTGAAATACATCAGCTAAAATAAATCTATAAATGAGCTTTAAAACATCTCTGTCACTTTCTGTCAAGTTCTTGCATCGACCAGTAATGTTGAACTACACTTTCATACAAATGATATGAAATGAGAGTTCAACTTGTATATCAGCATCCTGACATTTTATTAAGATATGACATATACCAGTATGAGGCCCGAACTCAAAGCTATTAAACAGTGAAAACGCCGTCAAATTCTGTTCAGCAGTTTCCAAGATTAGCCCGTACATACATACATACATACAGACAGATAAGAAATTTTTTAATTATATTTTTGGACTCTACTGGTCTTCAGTAACGTCCGAGCAGTGTAATTTTTTTTTTAACTTTAATGTACAGATTCGCTTTTCTTTTGTTTTTTCTACTCTTTTATTATATGTATAGATTCCCTTAGTCGCCTTGTACGACACCCACGGGAAGAGTTGGAGTGGTCCTATTCTACTCATATATATATAATAATCTAAGTCCATAACCCGATAATAAATACGCAAGTCAATGAAATCGTTTTATGGACCTCCCATACCTACATGTTTTTTATTATCTGTAGAACGGCGGGTGTCGTAAAATGTGACGTAAAACGAAGACACCTGGAAAATTTAATATTATCTACCGATTAGGACATTCTCGCATCAGGGGTGTCTCAACGATGGAAACTCTTCTGGAAATAATAATAAAATCATTTATTCATCTCTTAAAAAATATACATACAATAACTCCGCCAAACTGTATAATACAGTTTGTTGGCAGAAATAGCTCTCTTACTTTATACACATATATGGCAGAGAATACTAAATATCACTACGCAATGGTGAATAGCAAAGCAAAGTTACAAAGTTTTTAATTTTGATATTAGCACAAAAAGATTGAGGTAATGTAAAGTTTTGTGTGAGATTTAAAAATAAAACATTTAGAGATATGTTAATTTAACGCTATAAGGTAAATCCACGCAGGTTGCGGCATAGAGTACTTAATAAAACTGTTGAGGGTTCGAATCCCGCCCGCTAGGGGCAAATGTTCGTATGATGAATATGAATGTTTGTACCCAAGTCTTGGATGTTTATATATTTATTTAAGTGTGTGTATCCGTTATTTATGGCCGAGTGTAGGCCAAATCCTCCGTCTGTCTCCGGCAGATGAGAGAGGGTTGTGCTCCTGCAGTGGAGACAAAAATAACCTGATGATGATGATCCGTTATTTATATGTATGCCGTGTGGTGTCCGGTAGAGTAGAATAGGACCACTCCAACTCTTCCCGTGGATGTCGTACAAGGCGACTAAGGGAATAAATACATTATAAAACATCAATCAGGCCTCCCCAACCCGTCTGGCCAGCGCGGGGAGTGTAGGTCAAATCCTCCGTCTGTCTCCGGCAGATGAGAGAGGGTTGTGCTCCTGCAGTGGAGACAAAAATAACCTGATGATGATCCGTTATTTAGTAACCATAGCACAGCCTCTGCCTAATTTGGGACTGGATAATTGGTGTGAATGTCTGACATATTTTATTTTTATTTTATATATTTTTTTCCACTTAATAAAGTTTGTCACGGACACGGAGTCGGCGGGCTGCGGGGCGGAAATCCACCACAAGCACCCACGGAAATCCTATCAAGATAGAACGGTCATAGCTGTTTGCTAAAGTCTCGCGCGTGCCTATTTTGGAACACAGCGCCCCCCTCCCGCGCACCCTTTATGCCTCGCGGTTATGTTTCTAGTGAGGAGATACAGTTAATAATCGCGCAATTTGCCGTGTGGTTTCCGGTAGAGTAGAATAGGACCATTCCAACTCTTCCCGTGGATGTCGTACAAGGCGACTAAGGGAATACATTATAAAACATAAATCAGGCCCTCCCCAACCCGTCTGGCCAGTGCGGGGAGTGTAGGCCAAATCCTCCGTCTGTCTCCGGCAGATGAGAGAGGGTTGTGCTCCAGCAGCGGAGACAACAATAACCTGATGATGAACCGCGCAATACGAAACTTTTTAAGATTTTTTTGTCGATCTTTACCCGACGAGTAAACGTTTGATAGTTTTTGCAATATATTGCATATTATTGGCACGGGTGTCGCACCTTCTTCACCATTCTTGATAGGATTTCTGACGGAGAACACAGGATGTATTTGCGCCCCTTTACCTCTAGCATCTACTAACTCGCTCATCCAAAAATCGCTCAATTTCCGTCCTTGGAAACAATGTACTTTGCATGGAGAGGAAACCATCAAAATGGAAATTCAATGAACCGTTCCCCACTTGCACAGTGGACTAACAATCTTATAGTCGAATGCCCTAACAAGTTTAAAGTTGCAGGAGCATGTTCAAACGCTAACGACTGCACTAGAGCTGCAAAGTGCGGTCGCTATAAACTGGACATGTTCAATGGCCAGAGCCGAACGCAGGACCGTAACAGCTGGCTACGGGGCGCTAATAAAATAGCCTTAGTAGCTTTTAAATAGTTTCCGTTGTTTCTCAGAGGTTCACTTAAATATTCTTTACTAGCTGTTGCCCGCAACTTCGTCCGCATGGACAATTTAAAATCACAAATTATTATGTTTTCCCGTAGGAATGGGATGTTTTATCGGGATAAAAACTTATCCTATGTCTTATTCCAGGACCTAACCTATATGTGTGCCAAGTTTCATCCCGATCCGTCCAGTGGTTGTAGCATGATTCCATCCAAATATCCAAACATTCGCATTCATTATATTAGGATTGCACATTAGGATTGCACAATTTTTAAAACTAAATACTCTTACAATTTTGTGTACAGGTGAGCTTATCTCTATAGGAGATCTTTACAGGGTGTGAGACAAGGCACTAAGGGCGAGAGGGGTAATGAAGTGCATAATAGAGTACATAATAACTAAATACTTAAACTACTTTACATAGATTTAAAGTAAATATTCACGTCAAGGAGTATTACGAAGTGAAAAGCAAAACGCAAAGTGGCGATACATCGTCTCTGCCTACTCCTATGGGATCAAGGCGTGAGCATTATGTATGTATGTATGTATTAATAAATAATAATAAATAGATTTTTATTTAGATGATAAACACCTTTGAAAATGGTATTTGTGTTGGATTTTTTAGACATTTTCATTAAACTAAGGGGTGTAAAAGGAAACGCAAAACTATTTTAGAATATATGCCCTTTCATATGATAATTCCATTCGACCTAGTAACCACACTTTACGGCCGTTTTTGAAATGAAAACAAAAATATTGTTATTCTTTCATTTGCAACAAAGTTGGGTAAGCATTATTTAAAACTATTCCAGATTTGAAGTCGATAACTAGAACTAAAGAAAACAATTTAAATTTTTTTACATAGTTAAAATAGTATGCGTGTGCCGTGGCAGCAAAAGGGCAAACGACTCAGCATATGCCTAGACCAAGTAAGGTGCTAGGAGCTGATTTTCAGTCGCACCCGGTGCAGACAAGCTTGTCTACAGTGCCAAACAAAGAAGTAATAAATATGATATGTGTAATTGCAATACGTATGTACCTAGATAATATAATATAATACTAAGAATCACACCAAATACATAAATATGATGAGTAAATATGACAAGGGGAAAAAATATATATATAAATATATGGCAATCAGTCAGCCAGTATTCAGTTCAGTTAAACTTTGTGACATGTTTAAAAATAATCTTTGTCATGCCGCCCCAGCTAGTTTCCTTATAAAATTATGGCTTGTTTGCTGAAGCCCTGAGTCCGTCTCTGTGCGTTCGCCGTAAAGTTTGAAGTCGGCTAATAAATCTAGTGTCGAACGATTGACTATAAAAGGCTGTTTTGACTGCAACATTGTTTGTTGTTGGAAAGTGTGGGACTTCAGTGTGTAAGGGGGCACTTCAACACCGAGGTATAACCAAACAGTACTAGGTAGTTTCACTTAAGAAGCTACTAAAGTCTATTCAAAACGCACACACACATCACCACACACACACACACACACACACACACACACACACACACACACCCCTTGACAACACTCTGTGACACCCCAGCCCAGGCCCCAGCAGAAAACCAGCGCTGCACCTTCCGAGTGCAGCACTTCGCTGAGTTGGGACCTCTCATCATCATCAGGTTATTTTTGTCTCCACTGCAGGAGCACAACCCTCTCTCATCTGTCAGAGACAGACGGAGGATTCGGCCTACACTCCCCGCGCTGGCCAGACGGGTTAGGGAGGCCTGATTAATGTTTTATAATGTATTCCCTTAGTCGCCTTGTACGATATCCACGGGAAGAGTTGGAGTGGTCCTGTTCTACTCTACATAGAAAATATATAAAAAAATGGGGTCTGAGGATAAGTAATAGAACACATCAAGATCATTTTTGGTCTGTTTGTCTGTTTGTTTGTGCACGAAATATATACCAATTATGATGATATTTTAAAAAAAAAACATATGGTTTAATTCGGAGTAGTAGTCTTTATTTCATCACAGTCGGCTTACTCAGTCAAAAGTTATGTAAACTTATACTTTTCAAAACTCCACTCATACTTCTTTGAGTGGGGTTTCTGAAAACCTCACTCAAAGAATTCTCGGTGGAATTCAGATTGCGATGAGTTAGGACTACGGTGGCGGCGGCGGGCAGAGTTGTAGTGGTGTTGGGTCTAAACATAGTTAATTTAACTCGGTCCTTCCTAAACCTTTTCCCACTCGTATGACGCGAACCTATATTATTGGTTTATTCAAATATGTCATGATTAAAATGTCATATGAGTGGGGTGAATCTTTGGACCACCGCATCAAATATCCATATTTGATTATACGTCATCGCGCCTCCAATGTGTTAAATGCGAGCCCTACGCACACACACGTCAAACACACACACACACACACAACCCTACACAACACTCTGTGACACCCCAGCCCAGGCCCCACCCAGCAGAAAACCAGCGCTGCACCGTACGAGTGCAGCACTTCGCTGAGTTGGGACCTCTCATCATCATCAGGTTATTTTTGTCTCCACTGCAGGAGCACCACCCTCTCTCATCTGTCGGAGACAGACGGAGGATTTGGCCTAAACTCCCCGCGCTGGCCAGATGGTTTGGGGAGGCCTGATTGATGTTTTATAATGTTATAAGGGACCTCTAACCTGCACAGCATTGTCCACCCCTTAATTTTAAGATATGTAATAATTTAACGTAATTAAATCCTACTATAATAATATTATAAACGCGAAAGTTTGTAAGTATGGATGGATGTTTGTTACTCTTTCACGTAAAAACTACTGAATGGATTTTAATGAAACTTTACAATAATATAGCTTATACATCAGAATAACACATAGGCTACAATTTATAAAGATATTGTGTGAATTGTCCAAAATATCAAGTAAGTAGGAAAAAATCTACCATCTGCGAGCTATTCTGGCGTGCGCTGCCAAAACCGCTAGAGTAACACATGTAATGTATCTTATGTGTAAGCCATTATAGCCAAAATAGTGAACCCTAATATAAGCTACTCGAAATACTAATCCTGCGCAGATGAAGTCGCGGGCACCAGCTAGTTAATAATATTTATAATAATGATAGTGAATGTGTATATAATGTTTTTGTTGTGTTAGTGAATAAATATTTTTTCTTTCATTCTACGCAAGAGAGCTCTACGTAGAAGAGCTCGTGGCTTGGGTAGAAGGGAATTAATTTTATTTTCAAAAAAACTGTAGTCCACGCGAACGGAGCCCCTGGTACAGCTAGTAATAGTCTTTGTCTTTGAGTTTGACTTTAAGGCAGAAAGATCATGAATTAACATTACACATTTGCAAGAACGCAATAGGCTTTCGCTACGCATTTCGTCGAGTTAGCCTTATGTTATCCTGGGGGGCTCCAACTTTGGAGTCTCTCACATCCGGTGCATAGATTAAAAAGTAACAGAGAGATACCTTAATTCCATCCCACTAATATTATAAAGCGAAATTTTTGATGATTGTTACTCAATCACGTTTCAACCCCTGGCCGGATCGACATGAAACTTGGCACACATATAGGTTAGGTCCTGGAATAGGACATAGGAAAGTTATTACCCCGAAAAAACATATCATTCCGATCATCATCAGGTTATTTTTGTCTCCACTGCAGGAGCACAACCCTCTCTCGTCTGCCGGAGACAGACGGAGGATTTGGCCTACACTCCCCGCGCTGACCAGATGGGTTGGGGAGGCCTGATTGATGTTTTATAATGTATTCCCTTAGTCGCCTTGTACGACATCCACGGGAAGAGTTTCAGTGGTCCTATTCTACTCCAACGGAAACCACACGGCAATTGTTTATTATTTTTATCATTAAAATGTTTTTATTGTTTTCATGGAACTCGCAGAGTAATAATTTCGCAGAAAAGGTCATATTTTTCCTGTAACTGCCAGGCAAATTAAATAATGTTCCGAATTTTAGTTTAATTTTTCTACTATGAGAATTGGACAGATAGACAGAAAAAGCTACTCTATAAATTATTCGTTTCGACACAACCCTAAAAAAACAAAATAAGAAATTTGTGGAAAAAATATTCTTTGTCTTCACCGCAGGTTAGCTGGAAAAAAATCTTTAGAAGTAAGCTCAACAAATAATACAATACATATAAACTAAAAAACTATAAATATTAATACAGGTATATAAACCTATATGTATATATAATAGAATATAATATATAAAAATATACGATACATTATTGACAGAGAGTAAGGGTAGTAACTCGTGATCTGAACACAGAAATCGTCTGAGAGACGCGTATGGAGGGGGGCAGTGAGTTCCACAGCCTGACCGCGTAAACGGTCAAAGAATAGGAGTAGAAGTCACTTTTAGAATACCAGAGGCATTTCGGTGAAAGTAAACATCTTATGGTTTGCCGTGTGGTTTCCGGTAGAGTAGAATAGGACCACTCCAACTCTTCCCGTGGATGTCGTACAAGGCGACTAAGGGAATACATTATAAAACGTCAATCAGGCCTCCCCAACCCGTCTGGCCAGAGCGGGGAGTGTAGGCCAAATCCTCCGTCTGTCTCCGGCAGATGAGAGAGGGTTGTGCTCCTGCAGTGGAGACAAAAATAACCTGATGATGATGATGATGAAACATCTTATGGAAACCTGATGTCCACTAAATTGACTTGGGGCATCGTTGGTAGACCCCTGTCTGCCACAAAAAGACCTGGAGGGTCGAAGTGTTTCCAGGTCTTTCTTAAGAAGATAAGATAAGCTGTACTCAGGGCACTCATTCGCTTTCATCATCATCAGCCTAAATACGTCCACTGCTGGACATAGACCTCCCCAATAGAATACCACTTTTGGTTAGTTGTCAATTGGGGTATTTTGCACGCTTGGCAGGCGGATTGGTGTTCGCAGTAATGATCTTAACATACACACACAGGAGGACGTTGCTGCCTGTCCCTGGTGCAATCCCTTAGTCGCCTCGACGACACCCACGGGAAAGAAGGGTGGCCCTTTTCTAAGCCGGGAACCACGCGGCATTACCTCTTCTCAGGCTCTACAGTAGACGGACTCTGATAGAATTAACGCAGTATTTCCACATGATATAACTCTAAGTAGAATGTTCCAGATTGAACATTATACATTTGGAGGTACATAAAAGGCGTGTTAGCCTATGTTAGCCTGGGGCTACCAACTTTGGAGCCTCTGAGATCCGGAGCATAGAGTAATGTCTGGCTAGAGGCATTTGTTTAATTAATACATGTAAGTTTATGTATCGATACCTCGGAGCTAAAGGGTAAAATTTCACATGTCATTTTTATGCTAAAAAGGATCATCCTAAAATATACTAATAGACAAAATATAATATTCTTTGGGGCAGAGTGTGAGGGAGCTCCAACTCTTCCCGTGCAGGCGCCTGTCGTACAAGACGACTGAGGTAATACATTATAAAACATCAATCAGGCCTCCCCAACCCGTCTGGCCGGCGCGGGGAGTGTAGGCCAAATCCTCCGTCTGTCTCCGGCAGATGAGAGAGGGTTGTGCTCCTGCAGTGGAGACAAAAATAACCTGATGATATGAGGGAGCGCACTGACCCCCCGCGGAGTTGTATCTGGTGCAGCAAATCACGCTGGCGATCCAGCCACAGTGGACACACCGCCAACGTGGTGGATACTTTTCAGCTGGGTACGACTCTGGGCGGGTTATTCGACTAACTAGGATTTTTTATTATTATTATTTTAATTCATTATTTTTACTTCCAACCATTGTTATTTATGTAAGATGAAACTCACATTAATTGTAATACTTTGAAATGTATGAATAATATACAGAATATAATTACAGTGTCAACAATAAAATAAAACAATGTCACGGTATAAAACATACCGTCTTTGTCAGTATATATTTATTAAAATAAATTAAAAAATTCTCTTGATGTTGAATGATCATAAAAATACACATAAAATTAAAATATATTATGATTTTCGTGTAAATTTCTTGTTTCATCACTTTCTGTCGCCTTGTTCTTGGATGCACTAACTTTTCTTTCTATTTCTATTTATACTTTATTGTACACAAATATAAGTCACACAACTAATTTAAACACAAGATGTACAAAGGCGCACTTAACTCTGTAAGAGTTTTCTTCCAGTAAACACATATATGTAAGTAGTGAAAAAAAAAACATATATGTAAATAGCAAATAGAATAATTTAAATTTACTTATAACTATCTATATAAATATATAATAAAATTATTATATATACACTCTCGTACAATATATACATAAGTATATACATCACAATATATACAAAAGTATTCTTTGTGTCTTATGTTCAATTTTCTTGATCAACAAAATACGAAGGTACCTTTACTGGCAATGTTACTCGAGGCCTCTGTATATCCCCCTACTCTATGCTCTGACCCCTGACACAGAGTATTAACAATTTAACACATAACTGTGTAGCGTGTCAGGTACCCTCTTCATCAAGTCACTATTATGGTATATGTACTTGTTTAAGCAACATTAAAATCTTTTTTTTGGATTTGATTCTTTTTTGTAATGTAAAATCATCATCATCAGGTTATTTTTGTCTCCACTGCACGAGCACAACCCTCTCTCATCTGCTGGAGACAGACAGAGGATTTGGCCTACACTCCCCGCGTTGGCCAGACGAGTTGGGGAGGCGTGATTGATGTTTTATAATGTTATAAGGGACCTCTCAATTGCACAACATTGTCCACCCGTTAATTTTAAGATATGTAATGATTTAATGTAATTAAATCCTACTATAATAATATTATAAACGCGAAAGTTTCTAAGTATAGATGGATATTTGTTACTCTTTCACGTAAAAACTACTGAATGGATTTTAATGAAACTTTACAGTAATATAGCTTATACATCAGAATAACACATAGGCCACAATTTATAAAGATGCTGTGTGAATTGTCCAAAATATCAAGTAAGTAGGAAAAAATCTACCATCGGCGAGCTATTCTGGCGTGCGCTGCCAAAACCGCTAGAGTTAAACATATGTAATGTATGATGGAAATGTTTATCTTAAATATTCCTACAAAAAAGCCCGCCACAGTATATATCTATATCTTATGTGTAAGTCATTATAGCCAAAATAGTGAACCATCGTGATAAAACTTGGCACACATATAGGTTAGGTCCTGGAACAAGACATAGAATAGTTTTTATCCCGAGAAAACATCGCATTCCTACGGGAAATACATAATAATTTGTGATGTTAAGTTGTCCACGCGGACGAAGTCGCGGGCAACAGCTAGTAGGCCCATAACTGAGGTTAGCTGCCATAGTAACTATTATTATATTTAGTAAAATCATTTCATTGGCGTAGGTATTATTTGTTGTTATTCGTTGCTACCAGGTTTCATACGAAACGTCAACCATCCTTTATACCTATATTTTATGAATGCCTTCAATCTGAAGACTGATTGTGGGTAAAGTTTGGAAGTTGTCACCGTAATAATGAGTAATCTTAAGTTAGGAGCAGGCTTTACTTTAGTAAGATTGAAGTTGCCACAGTTAAGTACGGTTAGCAGAACTAATTATAAAAGTAATTATTAAACAAATTAAGTGAGTTTCGTCAAACTAAATCATTGCATGTGTTTAGAGATCGCCCTAAAAAGCAGTTTCTCTCACAATAGTTGTGCCTAATTTAATATAGTATATCACGTACGGTATATGTATTGTATTATAAACTATATATGTATGCATAGGTATGTATTCAAGTATATTTGTATGTAAAATCAATTGTGTAATATTATTACTAAGTATTTACCATGTTCGAAAATTATAAATTTCTCTTCTTTCAACTGCAATACGATATGTCTTTCTTATTTTCCTTCTGAAAGGTTGCCTGGAAGAGATCGCTTTAAGCGATAAGGCCGCCTTTGTACACTTATTTTGTGTGCAATAAAGAGTTTATCTATCTATTAAACGCAAAACTTATATTGCGCAGTTGGAACAGTAGTATACCTCGCCGAAAGAATCGCTTCCTATTACTTATGTATAATTAGTAATTAGTGTACAATGATACGTGTGGTGGTTTAAAAGAAGATGTAGTAACGAAGGTAGAGAAGGGTATGTCGCGTTGGTTTGGATATTTAGAGCGTATGATTGAAGAAATATCCTACTAATATTATAAACGTTTAAATCGTATAAAACGTTTGTAAGTATGGATGGATGTTTGTTACTCTTTCACGTAAAAACTGATGAATGGATTTTAATGAAACTTTACAATAATATAGCTTATACATCAGAATAACACATAGGCTACAATTTATAAAGATATTGTGTGAATTGTCCAAAATATCAGGAAAGTAGGGAAAAATCTACCATCTGCGAGCTATTCTGGCGTGCGCTGCCAAACCGTTAGAGTTACACATATGTAATGTATGATGTAAATGTTTATCTGAAATAGTCCTACAAAAAAGCCCGCCACAGTATATATCTATATCTTATGTGTAAGCCATTATAGCCAAAATAGTGAACCAAAACTACAATAAAAATTGATAATTCGTTTCAAATGCACATTTGGTAGTAATAAATTGATTCCTAAATGAAAATAGATATTTTTATCGCTATATACGCCACCTATATATATTCTTTTCTACGACAAGCTAATATAAGCTACTCAAAATACTAATCCTGCGCAGACGAAGTCGCGGGCGCCAGCTAGCAAAAAATAAAATTAAATTTTTTTATTTTTTTTATTTCTAAAAATTATTTACATGTCAATTGTTTTGTTTTTAATATTGCAACATATTACATTTCATTCTTAGAATGTAGCAAATATAATCCAGGATTCCATTAAATAAAAACATAGTATAGGCATAGTCTTAATTAAAATGTCAACTATAAATGTCATGTTTAGGTCAAAATTAAAATTTAAATGTCGTCTTATTTTATGTTTATTTGTGCATTTCAGCAGCAGCACCGCAGCCAGGTGTGTCTAGTCTTTACTTCTATACAAAGGTTACACATAAATTAAAACAAGAGCGGAATACAATCATAAAATCATAAGTCATAAATCATAATCACCTTTACGAGAGACCGATGTCTGTACTAGGTTGAAACCTGTATGACAAATCACCAGGATCTATCAAAAGAGATTTACAGAAGCGTGTCAAAAGAGATTTACAACGCGAATATGGAAGGAACTGTAGCTAGAGATTGTCATAGGATAAAACTGGTGACGTCGTCAAAAAGGCTGAGGTCCGCAGTGAGATGAATAAAAGGAGGTGTGTGATAAGGTTGATGAATGTGAGTGAGGCTAGTGAGGCGTGTCAGGACCGTGCAAAGTGGGCGATTTTTCGTCTCTGCCTACCCCTCTGGGACCTAGAATGAGCATTATGTATGTACTAGCTGTGCCCGCGGCTCCGCTTGCGTGAACTACAGAATCCGCTTCCATCCGCTCCCGCTCCCGCTTCTTCTTCCGCTCCCGCTCCCGTTTCCGCTACCGCTTCCGCTCCCGCTTCCGCTTCTGCTTCCGCTCTCACTCCCACTCCTACTCCAATTCCCACTCGCAGCTCCAAATGTAATCCAAACTCATCGCAGTCTAAATAGTACGGAAATACTATTATTTCCAATATATTGCATACTAACCTTACCTCCTAATGTATTTGAAAACTAAAAATGTCTGTAACTTTTGATTGAGTTAGCCGATTGCGATGAAATAATGACTAAATGTTAAGTTAAGTTAAGCCCCATATTTTTGTGAAAAGTCCAAGTGATGCGTGCACAAATTAACAGACAAACAGACAAAAAATTTCCAAAAATGATTGAAATATCTATTACTTATCCTTAGACACCTCAGTTTTTTTTGCAAATATCTTCAATGTACAGACACGTGATGTTTACGATTTTATTTATTAGATGTAATTAATAAAAACGTCGCAGTCGCTGCAAGGTAGAGAAATGAAGGAAAATAAGTATCTCTCTGAAACGAAGCGGCGAGAGACGGCGGGGAATAATGGAAACCTGTATTATATCGATTAAATCGCGGTAGCGAAATAATAATAATAAATAATAATAAATATAAATATGTCAGACATTCACACCAATTATCCAGTCCCAAACTAGGCAGAGCCTGTGGTATGGTTACTAGATAACTGATAGACATACTTAAATAAATATATAAACATCCAAGACTTGGGTACAAACATTCATATTCATCATACGAACATTTGCCCCTAGCGGGATTCGAACCCGCAACCTCCGGCGTGGCAGTCCGAGGGCTACCCGTTCCGCCACGGAGGTCGTCAAACACACAAACGCTTATAACCTCCATTACCTCAATGTAATCATATACCGCTATCGATATATATGATTTCCAACTCGTGTTTGAAACGGTATGCGACATATCAAAAACTATCATCGTTATGTTTGATTTTCTCCAGTGCAATGCGTTAAAGGAATATTTTGCTGTTATTTATTTATTTTAATTTATTTCATGTCAGCCTTTAGACGTCCACTGCTGGACATAGGCCTTCCCCAATGAACGCCACCACACTCGGTCCTCCGCCCTCCGCATCCAGCCGCTTCCAGCCACCATTTTCAGGTCGTCGGTCCACCTGGCGGCGGGGCATAAAAGTCACTTTTAATTGCATGAAAAGACGCGTTTTACTGTTACTCTTATATTTAAACGACCTAGGATCAAATTGAAAAAGGCTGGGGTCCGCAGTGAGATGAATAAAAGGAGATGCATGTGAGTGAGGCGAGTGAGATGTGTCAGGATCGCGATACATAGTCTCTGCCTACCCCTCTAGGACCAAGGCGTGAGCATGATGTGTGTATTTAACCTTATAAGCCGCTCAACATAACAATTGAAAAGGTGCCACATAAAACGACAATAGTATCAGTCTGAAATTACCTTTGCTATCTTTTTTCTGCCGACCATACCTCAGTAGTGCGTCACTAGGCGCACGCCGTCGCGTTTAATTGTGTTTACTTAGCTCCTCCGCAAACAGCACGGTACGGTCTGCATATAAAGACGGCAAACAGCTTGTCTTCTAGAAACGAAGCTTTGTCACTGATATTGCTGACTCTACTTTGACGTTGTGTCCAGTAAATATATGCTGCCTTGTTAATAAAAGTGTTAGAGCAACACGGAGGCGTCACAGCAATATCCTATGATGCGAGTCATCCTATTACACTACGCACATTAGCGCATCCGTAGTGGATACGGTTGTTCGCGCGTAAATTATTGTAGGGCTGCTCCACGCAGCACGCGAACATAGTCGATCGAGAGAGGGATAACGTTTTACGTCAACAACATACGTGCATCTCTTTCTAACTTATAACGTTGTCGATAGCGCACTGCCGTAGTAACTTCGAGCCGCCCAGTAATGCGTACTAACAGCCGTGCTCTATTATGCGTGGCGGGGGAGATTAGTGTGTAATTATCACCACAGTACTGATTAATGTTTGTGAATGGAACTAATCCGCGTGGACAACTTACTTTCACAGATTATTGTGTATTTCCCGTGGGAAAGAAATGTTTTTCAGGATAAAAACTATCCTATGTCCTATTCCAGGACCTAACCTACATGTGTGCCAAGTTTCATCACGATCCGTCCAGTGGTTGAAGCGTGATTGAGTAACAAACAACCAAATATCCATACATCCAAGTTTTCGCAACTAATAAATAAAATCGTAAACTTCGCGTGTCTGTACATTGAAGATATTTGCAAAAAAAAATTGGGCGTATAAGGATAAGTAACAGAACACATTTCGATCATTTTTGAAATTTTTGTCTGTTTGTCTGTGAGTTTGTGCACACATCACTTAAAAACTACTGAACGGATTTTGATGGACTTTTCATAGAAATATGGGGCTTAACCTAAGTTAACATTTAGTCTTATTATTTAGTTTTTATTTCATCGCAATCGGTTTACTCAATCAAAATTGATGGACATTTTTAGTTTTCAAATACATTAGTAGGTAAGGTTAGTATGCAATATATTTCAAATAATAGTATTTCCGTACTATTCAGATTGCGATGAGTTTGGACTACATTTGGAGCTGGTAGTGGGAATGGGAGTGGGCGTGGGCGTGGGGAAAGGGGAGTGGGAGCGGGAGCGGGTTTGAGAGTGAGATTGAGAGTCTGAGGGGAAGTGGGATAGGGAGCGGAAGTGGGAATGGGAGCGGAACCTATACTCGTAGTCCACGCGAGCGGAGCCTATATTAGTAGGATTCGAATAACTTCGTGAAATTGCAATGTCCTTTGAACTTCGGCAGCTGTGGGGCTTCTCTACGGGAGTCCACGTGGGCAGATCGAAGGTTATGCTGATATCCTTTGCTCTGAGCGACACTCCCTCGGTGCTCTGGTGGCACAACCCACAAATTTACTCCGTTAAAGCGTACTCTCTATGTTTGTATTCGTCCTGTACAGTAACTAGACTTTGGAAAGCCGTTTTAGGAAGAAAAATAAGAAGACTATATACTTTCACGAAAAGGATTCTCGTGTCCACGGAACCCTAGAAACGTTTATCTAATCTTTAAGCACGTAAATATCGATCAGTTATGGAGACGAACTGGTAGAATCGCCGAAGGTTAATTTAATAGATAGGGAGCTTGATAACTGTTTATCTACTCTTTGAAGCGCAGGCGCAGGTATACTTATCTCTTTTAATACCAGGGCATTCTTCTCTAGAACCATGATGGTAGCCTGGTTGGTTGAGCATTCGCCTTACGTTCATGAGGTCCTGGTGCAAACCCCGCCCGTACTAATGAAACTTAAGTACGATTTTTTTTAATACTACAGGCTTTTCGGTGAAGGAAAACATCGTGAGGAAACCTGCAAATGCCAAAGACGAAATTCTAAGAAGTCCACTAAATCGGCTTGGGGCACAGGGGTTTGGCACAAAAGATTCTGAACGGTCGAAGTGTCGCCAGGTCTACCTGGCCCCCTAGAAAGACAAAATAACGAATACATCATCAGCCTTAAAGAGTTCCTCGGTTCTTCTCATCCAGTTACTGCCAGCCGCCTTACGCAGATCGTCGCTACATCTAACCGGGTACCAATAACCTGAGCCTAACGATTTCGATGTGATATGCGTAATGTTGTATTACGACTACGAAAAATGTTTATAGCAACTGCATTGTTAATACTACCGCGCGGACGAAGTCAATAGAAGCATATAATAAATCTGTCTTTGTACCACCTTTGTTTCATTTATAACATGATGGCGGAGATGGGATGCGAACCAACGCCTCGAAAGAGATTGGTGGTGATTGCAGGAAGGTTTTCTATTAGAAAAATATCAGCGACATGTATATTTAACATAATTTTATTCAGAATATGCCGCTTCCGTCAATATTTATATTTTAGTTTTCCTGGAACATCCCGGAAAATATTTTTTTTCCGGTCCATAACTTTGTCATGAAGAGATTGTTGGGCAAATTTATATACATACTAGCTGTTGCCCGCGACTTCGTTCGCGTGGATAAGTTTATATATGGTGCGAATTTTAAGGATCCGCAGATAGCCGACATGAAAATAGAACTTTCTGGAAAAATCTGGAATATTCTAGAAAAGTACCAACATTAGTACCAGGCATCTTTGTCATTCAAATAATCGTTAATTTTATAACAGGCTTTCTTAAAAAGTAATTTTTATGATGTGATTCTTAAACTTTCTGTCCGTCATATGTAAGATGTCCTCCGGTAGTTTGTTGTAGAAGCGTATACATTGCCCCGTGAACGATTTACTGACCTTACTAAGTCTTAACCGTGGTACAAACAAGTTTATTTTTATATCTTGTATCATAACTGTTATTGTCACAGTGCCTCAAAAAGAGAGATAATTTTTTCGTACTGTAGATGTCTAATTAGAGCTTTGAATCTCTAAGCTAACGAATAGTCGAAGAACGAAACCCTTATTGCCTTTTAGTTAAAGTCCTCAAACGTTGCGAAATAAAGATAATGATTTCGGGAGCCGGCTCCCGTTCTATAATCTTAAGTTTGTTTTCACTTACTCTGTAGGAATTTTGCTATAACCGAGTCGTCTGGGACGGAGCTAGGCGAGGATTAAAAGGGGCCATAATTAAAACAAACTTTAATATTCGAAAGATCAACAACGCATCCTTGTTAAGCTAATGCTTATAGAATTATGTATAGACCTTACCGTACATTTAAATAAATAATATGGGGAGGCAGGACCACAATAACATCGAAGCCATCATTTCACTTTTTTTTGACCGATACAATCTATTTTTGTTCGACTTGGCTTCTAATTCAAACATTTACCTGTATTTGAAATTGCAAACAAAGTTGTATAACTATTACAAAAACATTCCTATTAAATTTGTAAGTAAACTATCGCTATGTAGGTACGAAGTTATGAGCAAAATTTGCTGCAAGAAATTTATAGTCTTTTTTTATTTAGTACACATATTTTTTACTGATGATGATAATATCTTCTGGTAAGAAGCATGTTGCATATTAATTCTCTTATGTTGTTTGACGTAAAAACTAAATGAGTTTTTAAACGCGGGCAACGTATATATCATACACTATGCGCGTGTTCAGTTAATCCTTTTTATGTTGCCTGAAATACTTCGGTAAGGAAAGAATGAATATCCTTTTTTCCCATTTGTGTCGGGAAATTTATGTTTCAAATTTCCGTTCATTGCAAAAATGCTACGCTATAATTGTATTATTTACTTTAATATTATTAAAAATGGGCCCCCAATCTCCGTCCCTCGATCCGGCCCTGCGCTGCCCCACACTGTTGCCCTTTGTAGAATAAAACGTTCCAAAACAACACCAATTCCAGCAATCTGCGTAGAAATTATAATTTCACAAAACATTTGGCTGAGAGGCATTCATAATGATTTCTGAAGTCATCATCATCATGAGCCGAACGACGTCCACTGCTGAATATAAGCCTACCCAATAGTAGGACACTTTTGGTGGGCTGTCCATTGGGGGATTTGACATAATCACCACGCTTGGCATGCGGATTGTGATCGCAGTAATGATCTTAATAAACACAGGAGAACGTTGCTGCCAGTCCCTCTGGTGCCTTGACGATACCCACCGGGAAGATAGGGAGTGGCCCTATTCTAATTCACCAGCTTAAAAATTTAAGTTACAGCAGAATTAATAAACACTTTTCTGACCCCTTAACAGTTTCATCGTTAAAGGGTTATTTAAGTATTCTTTCTGAGACTTAAGGGGTAATGTTCTAATTGCTTTCCTTAGCCCTCTAATTGTTGAATTTTATACAGGTGTATATCATGTCTATCAATAAACACCCTTGCTCTTAACCCTAGGGTTCAAATTGTATTTTCCTAAGTGTGCCCAATAAAATTATAATACACTGAAACCAATCCGTAATATTATAAGAATTAAATTCGATTTACAATAATCCATAAGTTTATAATATTACTGGCAAATTTTTAATAATTATAACATTCCTGTTTTGATAATATTAATGTTATTATACGTATTTCAGCCGCATTAAAATGAGTTCATAAAATTTGAAGTTATAGCAGAATTTATAAACACTTTTCGGACCCCTTAACACTTTCATCGTTAAGGGGTTAATTAAGTATTCTTTCTGCGTCTTAAGGGGTAATGTTCTAATTGCTTTCCTTAGCTCTTTAACCGTTCAATTAAGGCAATTTAAATTCGCTAAAACCTAAAGGAGGGTAGTCACTATATTCAAATCCGCCGAACAAGTGCGGATCCAACGTTGTAGGCTCGGTGGGCATGGCCGTAACCCCCTAATTGAGGTCGGTAGGCTGACGTTATATCCAATCTTCATATAAATAAAAACGTAAACTTCGCATGTGTTGGGGGGTCTAAGGATAAGTAATAGAACACATTTCGATCATTTTTATCATTCTTTTATTGCACAATTTTAAAACTAAATACAGTTACAATGGTTATGTATAAAGGCGAGCTTATCTCTAACAGAAATCTCTTCCAGCCAACCTTACAGGGTGTGAGATAAGGCACTAAGAGCGAGGGGCAAAATAGTTCATAATGGACTTTTTTGGAATTGTTGTCTGTTTATCTGTTGGTTTGTGCACGCATCACTTAAAAACGACTGAACCGATTTTGAGTTTTTAAAGTCCACCACAAGTGTCATTCTATTGGTTAGGCTTATGTTCAGCACTGGACGTATTTCAGCTGATGATGTGCTGTTCGATTTGTTACGTATGTGCTTCATAGCCATAGCGAACCAATATGGATGTGTGCGTAGACCCCCGAGTAAAAAAATCACGTAATGTTTTTCATCAGCAGAAAACGCCCTATAGCGTCTCTCAGTAAGCCGGCGGCTGTGTTGCTTTAAGACGTCAGATGTCAACAGATTTTGTATTGAATCGTCTGGCTATATTTTTAGAAAAAGAAAAGATATCATACTTTAAAACTAGCTATACCCGTGGCTCCGCTCGCGTGGACTACATAATTGTTTTTTTTTAAATTGCAATAAGTAACTTGCGGACCCCAGTCAGCAATGACTGGGGTCCGCAGTGAGAAGAATAAAAGGAGGTGCATGAAAGGGTTGAACGGTGAAGTAGACGCGACACGCATGCCAACTATTTGTAATATATTGCATAAACTCTCAAATGGTTACTCATTATGCAAGGTCGGGGAAACATCGACAAAAAATCTACAATAGAGCCATATTGCGCGATTTCTAACTGCATAACTATATCTCTTCACAAGAAAAGCGACCGCGCATCATAAATGGTGCGCGGGAGTGATGCGCTGTGTCCGAAAATCGGCACGCGCGAATCTGAAGTACACAAGTAGCTATCAAGTAGTACATAACCGTTCTATCTTGATAGGATTTCTTTGGGTTGATGAATGCGAGTGAGGCTAGTGAGGTGTGTCAGGATCGTGCAAAGTGGCGATACATCGTATCTGCCTACCTCTCTGGGACAAAGGCGATAGCATTATGTATGTATGTATGTATGTATGTATGTATGTATGTATGTATGTATGTATGTATGTATGTATGTATGTATGTATGTATGTATGTATGTATGTATGTATGTATGTATGTATGTATGTATGTATGTATGTATGTATGTATGTATGTATGTATGTATGTATGTATGTATGTATGTATGTATGTATGTATGTATGTATGTATGTATGTAAGTTACTTTAAGTATTTTGTAGTTAATCGGCGCAACGTATTTTTTTCCCTTGCCTAATATTCTCTATCCAAAGGATGTCTGGAAGAAATCGCTTAAAGCGATAAGACCACCGATACTGTACAGATTTTTTAAAACTTTGAACTGTATTTGTTTTTAAAACTATAAACTCGTATAACTTTTGATTGAGTTAGCCGATTGAAATGAAATAAGTACTAAATATTACTCCGAATCAAGCTCTATTTTTGCCATGAGAAAACTCCATCAGAATTGGTTCAGTAGTTTTTACGTGATACGTGCACACAAAATATTTTAATGTATTCTATTACTTATCCTTCATAACCCTTAATAACCCTTTTTCCCCAAATATTTTCATTGCACAAACAAGGAAAGTTTACAATAGAATCAAGAAACCTTTTTTTTCCTAAACATTAGTTCTCTTTACGCGAGCAGTAGGTTAAAATGCCAATTCAACATTGGCTCGCGGTCGACAGAGCGACAAAGTTTTAATGGAACTCACGAATCATTGGAAGCCAATATTTTTGGAATTGAGATGTCATTTGGGGCCTCGCACGGACGATTGGGTCATTTAAATTCTTTGGAATAGCTTTGAGTTGTGAACATTCCCGGAGTATTTCTGGACTAGTACTTACTTTAGATTTTAAGGCGGGAGAAGGGGGGGGGGGGGGGGTAATATCCCCTAAAGGAGGATCTCTTTAAAAAACTGAACTGGAGGGGACGGGGCATACTTAACATCACACACCTTCGATTTGCAGACGACATAGTCGACATAGAATCGCTACAGGATCGCAAGGAAATTCTGACCAGCCTCTGCTGTTCTTCCAGACGAGTAGGTCTTAGGATGAACGTGGACAAGACGAAAGTCATGTCCACCTAGGCCGGTGATCGTCAATAATGTCAGTATCGAAGTTGGTCATGAGTACGTTCTAGGACAGACGATACGGTTGGGTAGGAACGATTTCGATAGGGAAGCTGACGTCAAGTCCACGTTACTTATGCCACAATATTTAAAGACGAAAGTCTTTAATCAGTGCGTCCTGCCTGTCATGACCTACCGCACATACACGTGCACTTTTCTGCGCCGTAGGTCATGGATACTTACGGTGGACCTGATCCAAGTTGCTCTGCGAGTTATGGAGAGGGCTGTGAGTGGGGGTTTCTTTGAATGATATGATTCGTAATGAGGAGATCCGGCGAACTGTAGTGCTACTATCGATCCATCATTACGTCTACTTGTTAGGCTGACCGCCTTGGGCCCCTTGCGGTCTCTACCGGAATTCACAACTTTCGTATAACTTCTCAACTATCTACAAAATTCTGTGGTGTCCCACAACGTACATTCTGAGTCTAGTGGCCGGCTCTAGGACCTTATCTAGTTATGAGAAAGTAGAAATTCGAATGAACTAGGTCGTTTATCGTTGCGTACTGACTGTAAATATGACGGACAGAAAGTTTAAGATTCACATTAAAAAACAACTTTGTAAGAAAGCCTATTACAAAATAAACGATTATTTGAATGACAAAGATGCCTGGCACTAATGTTAATTCAGCTTCGCAAAATCTTTATTAATTGTATGCAAACTTGATTTTTAAAAGATGTGTTGCGTGAAGTTTGTTGCGCCGTTTCTTCTTCACAGCGCTAACACCTAGGAAGCGGTGGTCGATAAAATAATGACGTGTATAAATGTATCAAGTGTACTCATATGAAATAAATGATTTTGACTTTGTAGTAATTTTTTTTTAATTTATACATTTTACAAAAAAAATTATAACAACCAACTGTTGGAAATACATGGCTAAAAGCTACCAGTTTATCCCCTTCATCCATCTCTACATCATCGTCATCAGCCTTTAATTGTCCCATCATCATCATCAGCCCGAAAAATCCTCTGTTGGACATAGGCCTCTCCCAAGGTGCGCCATTGAACCCGATCCTCGGCTCTTCTCATCCAATCTCTTCCAGCCGCCTTACGCAGATCGTCGCTCCATCTAGCCAGGGGGCGTCCCACACCACGCTTGCCCAGTCGCGGTCTCCACTCGAGAACTCGTTTACCCCAGATGTCTACAAAGTTATAATTATTTTATTTTGTGTTTTTGTGAATTCTGGAGTCGAGACCGCAGATCGGCATGCGCAGCGTGAGACGCTCCGCTGCCAGATGGAACGACGACCTGAAGAAGGTGGCCGGAAGCGGCTGGCTGAGGAGGGCGGAGAACCGGGTGTGGTGGTGTTCATTGGGGCAGGACTATGTCCAGCAGTGGACGTCCAAGGGCTGCATTACTTACAGCAGTTTAGTTTTACGCACGTAAGATAAATATGGACATTGCTTTTCACAGGATGTTATTAACTAGTGTTTGATGAAAATCCCGGGAATCATCACATCAGACCTTAGACGCCCACTGCTGGTCATAGGTCTTCCCCAACGAACGCCACCACACCCGGTCCTCCGCCCTCCGCAGACGAGTGTGTATATGATTATTTTATTTCATATTTATATAGATAGTTATAAGTAAATTTAAATTATTCTATTTATTATTTACATATAAGTTTATTTTTAACTATTTATTTTCACTATAATGTGCACTGCTGTCTGCCTATCTGCTTTGACTTCCAGTAAACTTTTCACAGAAATTCGTTTATATAATTGTAAGATTTTCTATTCCCGTAGGAATGAGATGATTTTTCTGGATAAAAACTATCCTATGTCCTATTTCAGGACCTAACCTATATGTGTGCCAAGTTCATCCCGATCCGTCCAGTGGTTGAAGCGTGATTGAGTAACAAACATCCAAATATACAAACTTTCGCATTATAAATGCCTGTAATAATGCATTAATAGGATTCTTTGGTACCAGGGCAACATGGCGTTAACAGTACCTACTTTAACGTGTAAGTTCCAATAAAAACAACATTAGTGTGGGCATACGTCGTCGTGAGATCGATAACTATAAAAAATTAATAGCCCTATAACCTAATTACATTTTGGGGTTGCCACATGACATTAATAGTTGCTGTGTGGTTCCCGACTTAGAATAGGGCCACCCCATCTTTCCCGTGGGTGTCGTCAAGGCGACTGCACCAGGGAAGGGCAGCAGCGTTCTCCTGTGTGTGTATGTTATCATTACTGCTATCACCAAACGTGGTGATTATCGCAAATCCCCCAATGGACAACTTACCAAACGTGGTATTCTATTGGGGTGGCCTACGTCCAGCAGTGGACGTATTTAGGGTGATGATGATTAATCGTTTTTGATTGTTCGTGGCGATGTTCTAGAGAGAAATAGGCAGAAAATACTCCCTTCATACCTCTCTTATTTACTTCATGCACTCACCACCTGGTCGTACCATCCAAGAAAGAGCCCGAGAACTGAAACGCAGCACATTCCAGACTCTTATCCCAAGCGACTCAGCACAGTCCAGGTAGTCGATGGCGTGACCCCTCTTCGTGAGAGGCAAGCCATCATCAGTACGGTACCGTTTGCCGTGTGGTTTCCGGTACAGTAGAATAGGATCACTCCAACTCTTCCCGTGGATGTCGTACAAGGGGACTGAGGGAATACATTATAAAACATCAGTCAGGCCTCCCCAACCCGTCTGGGCAGCGCGGGGAGTGTAGGCCAAATCCTCCGTCTGTCTCCGGCAGATGAGAGAGGGTTGTGCTCCTGCAGTGGAGACAAAAATAACCTGATGATGAAATAGTTTAAATAAATTTTAATTAGTTTTTTTTTTAAACTTCCAAGCTCCCTCAAAACCTGACTACCTACTTTATTGTACACACAAACATACAAAGAACAAACAAACTTATTTTTATGAACTTCTCTCTTTATAGTCATGGTTTGGCTGGAAGATATCTCTTTTTAGAAATAAGCACATCTGTGTGTACGTCCTCTCCTTCTGTGTATTTATTTTTATATTTTCTGTGTAAACAATAAAGTTGTAAAGAAAAGAAAATTATACAAAATATTGAACATATATCTAAAGAAATGTCTTGTTCCTGAAACGTTTCATAAGTTGTAAGAATCTTTGTTGACATTATTCTAATAAATAAAAACGTAAACTTCGCGTGTCTGTACATAGAAAATATTTGCAAAAAAAAAAAAAAAAAACCATTAAGATAACTTTTGGAATTTTTGTCTGTTTGTTTGTGCATGCATCAGGTAAAAACTACTGTACCTATTATGATGATATTTTCAGCAAAACATTGAGCTTAATTCGGAGAAACATTTAGTCTTTATTTCTCAAATCAAAAGTTAAGGGAATGTTTAGTTTTTAAATACATTAGTAGGTATTATAGTGTTCGTTGCAATTCAGATTGTGATGAGTTAGAACTAGATGTGTAGCTATAGTAGGAGTGGGCGTTGGCGTTGGTGTGGGCGTGGGGGTGGACATGAGCGTGGGCGTTGGCGTTACGGATTAATAGTTTAAGTTGAATTGAGAGTGAGTAGCCCACGCGAGCAGAGCTGCGGGCACAGCTAGTTTAAAGAATAATTTCATGTTATTTTACAAGTGTTTTACGAAATATAATGCACTGAACAATGAAAAAAAAAGTAAAAACTTTGAATACTTCCAACAAACTGTTTTATATGTAAACCCAAAGTCAAAGTCAAAATCATTTATTGCATATGAGTACACTTGGTACATTTATACACGTCATGTTTTTTATCGACTACCGCTTCCTAGGTGTTAGCGCTGTGAAGAAGAAACGGCGCAACAAACTTCACGCAACACATCTTTTAAAAATCAAGCTTTCATACAATTAATAAAGATTTTGCGAAGCTGAATTAACATCAGTACCAGGCATCTTTGTCATTCAAATAATCGTTTATTTTATAATATGCTTTCTTACAATTTTTTTTTAATGTGATTCTTAAACTTTCTGTCCGGCATATTTAAGATTTCCTCTGGTAGTTTGTTGTAGAAGCATATACATTGCCCCGTGAACGATTTACTGACCTTACTTAGTCTTAACCGTGGTAAAACAAGTTGCCAAAAATTCTTTAAGTTATTCGTTTCACTAAAAGCTGGTAACACCGACAGTTTACTAGCTTCCAATGCCGGGCCGCACTTATTACCCAATTTACATACTAATAAGGTTGTATCCAACAATTTTCCACTACACTGCGTGACCAAAGGAGGCTTTTCATTCTCAAATTACTTGAAATATTCTCTCTCTCCAAAGCTTGTCTCCCACTTGTAACAGATTTTCCTTCCATTTCCATTCCTTAGCAGTTCGCATTGTGAAAGTGAAAGCGTTTCGGCGAGAGATGGTATGTCTAATACATAAGGATGAGTTCCTACGCCTGGTAGTCCCAAGATATTTATAAAAAAGATCTAATGTTGCTTATCTTCTTAGAAGACCGGACGACACTTTGACCCTTCAGGATCTTTTGTGCCAAACCCCTGACCACCAACGGTGCCCCAAGCCCATTTAGTGGACTTCACACACGCCTTAGAATTTCTTCTTTGGCGTATGGGCGTTTCCTTACGATGTTTTCCTTCACCGAAAAGCCTGTGGTAACTATCTAATTAACAAAAAAAAAACATAAAGTTCGCGTGTATGTACTTTGAAAATATTTAAAAAGAAATTGGGGCCTAAAGATAAGTAATAGCTAAACACATAAAGATCATTTTTGAAGATTTTGTCTGTTTGTCTGTTAGTATGTGCAAGCATCACGTCAAAAGAAATAAAGAGGTTAATAATAGCAGTAGACAATATACGTGTTTAAATAATGTGCGAATCATACAGAAGGCGGCTGCGTTGCGGAGGCGTGGCGGTAGCGGTATCTTCATACAAATCCCGCGTCCCGCGGCGTTACTCTGTGTAAAATGTCTCATAGGTACTCAACGATCTCTGTGTACTACTAGATGGAGCGTTCCAAACAATCTCTCTGCTCCACGAAACTGCGTCTCCGGGAGCCGCAACTCGTTCACATTCACTGTGAAACTTGTGCAGTTACTACACAGAACATTTAATTATTTACTAAATATTGACGCTATTTACCCGTAGCGTCAACTGCACAAGTTTCATTGTGAATGTAACTGAGTTGCGGCCCCCAGAGCAGCAATTGCGTGGAATAGAGCGATTGTTTGGTACGCTCCATCTAGTAGTATATAGAGATTGTTGCTCATACTATATTTCATTCCAGATTAATAGTCCTATGAAAACAAACGCATTTGCGTCTCGAAAACAAAATACACAATAGATGGTGTTCCTAAGTGGACTGCAAAGTTTACATGGTAATACAAACCTGTTTTTGCTGCTGGTGACCCTTTCATGTATATGTTACCGAGACGTAAATAGCGTTGGTTTTCATAGGACTATGAATCTGGAATGAAATATACATTCGCTTTCTGTGTGTTTCTGTGGCTCAAACTGGTATTATTCATTTCATTAACTTATTTATTGTCTTTTTTTCAGGTAAGTACTTTATCACTTCAGATGATCGTAGTCCTTATCATCATCCAGGTAAGTGATAATAATATTAAGTTAGCTTACAAGGAAAGCTTTTGTATAAATTATTTTTTGGAACATAAATTCGAGCTACGAAATAGCTTCACCTTATAATATAGGGTATGCTATTTTTTTCTATGATATTTTAGGGATAAGAAAGAAAGAACTACTAGATGGAGCGTTCCAAACAATCGCTCTATTCCACGCAACTGCGGCACCGGGAGCCCCAACTCGGTTACATTCACAATGAAACTTATGCAGTTACTATGCACGCAGGACATTTAATTATTACTAAATATTGACGCTACGGATAAACGTCGTCAATATTTAGTAAATTTCTTCCAGCAGACCCGCGAGAGAGATAATTGAAATAAGAAAGGCAGACATAGTGTGTATCCGTAATTTAAAAAAAAACATATACATACATCTATCTATCGTATCTGTCTACCCCTCTGAGACCAAGGCGCGAACAGTATGTATATAACTATTTAAATTCATCATACGGTGAACTATTTCGTAACAAATATAGATTTATTTTGTCATTTAACAGGAAAAAGACATTAATCAATAGGAAAGGGCCTAAGAGCTTTTTGGCAGCGATCGAGAGTTGAAAGTGTTGCTAGGGTTCCGTGGAGAAATACTGCATAGAACCATTGCCCTATTATTTAAGCTAGCGATCGAATTCTATACAAAACCTTCTTTGGGCAGCGTCATAAGTAATTTTATCACCGGAAAACGTCCACTGATGAACATAAGCCTCCCCAATAGAATTCTCTTTTGGTTGGCGGTCCATTGGGAGATTTGCCATAATAACTACGCTTGGCAGGTGGATTGGTGATCGCAGTAATGATGTATGTATGTATGTATGTATGTATGTATGTATGTATGTATGTATGTATGTATGTATGTATGTAAACGCTTTATTGTACCAAAAATAACAACAACAACAATAATAAAATAGGAATTAAATATTTCAAATTAATTTTATCATTTTAGAATTTAATCATTTTAATTAAAGGAATTAAATTGATCTTAATATACACAGGACAACGCTGCTGCCCGCCCCTGCTGCAATTCCTTAGTCGCTTTAACGACACCCGTAAAAGTTGCCTAATTAACAAACATATGATATTCAATAATAAATTTCTATACTTTACAAGTACACCCAGAGCTGGACTAACTTGTACAATACAATACAATACACTTTATTGCACAAACAAATACAGTTACACGTTATAAAAGTTACAAATAGTACAATTTAGGCGGTCTTATCGCTTTAAGCGATTTCTTCCAGACAATCTTTGGGTAGAAGAAATTATGCCAGAGAAATTATAGGTTGCGCTGCTTAGGAAATTTAAATGGTAAATAGGTACTTATATGACTATAATAAATAAAATAAAATAGCAGATAAGTACAAATTTTGGTGTAGAATAGTGGAAGTTACAGACTACAAAGGGCTCGTTGCCAAAGCCGTAAATCCTTTAATAAAAAAAAACACATGTCAATCACGTCAAGTCGGTACGTGTAGTGTCAGTTTTTTTTAAACTGTTTTATTAAATATATTTGTACATAATTATAAATAAACAATAACACGGAACTCTGGGACATGAAGTACAAATTGTACAAAGGTATCTCTGTCCCTAATGGAAATCAAAGACGACCTCAAGGTCTCGAATCCAAAGACCAAGCGAATAAGCGAACGAGATGGCCAAAGTCAAAGTCAAAGTCAAAATCATTTATTGCATATGAGTACACTTGGTACATTTATACACGTCATTTTTTTTATCGACTACCGCTTCCTAGGTGTTAGCGCTGTGAAGAAGAAACGGCGCAACAAACTTCACGCAACACATCTTTTAAAAATCAAGTTTGCATACAATTAATAAAGATTTTGCGAAGCTGGATTAACATTAGTACCAGGCATCTTTGTCATTCAAATAATCGTTTATTTTATAATAGGCTTTCTTACAAAGAACTTTCTGTCCGTCATATTTAAGATGTCCTCTGGTAGTTTGTTGTAGAAGCGTATACATTGCCCCGTGAACGATTTACTGACCTTACTTAGTCTTAACCCTGGTAAAACAAGTTTATTTTTATTTCTTTCTCTCGGCCAAATATGGCCGACCATCTCGTTGGCCTAGTGGTGCCAGAGGTCGTGGTTTCGATTCTCACTGGGGGCAGACAACCTTGTACAAGTTAGTTCAGGTGGATGTTATATTACTGTCTAATTCCTATCATACAGAAAAAAATCCTGTGTATAACAACGATCTCTATGTACTACTAGATGGAGCGTTCCAGGGTTGGCATGTTTTAAACAAAGTGTTTAAAACATCTGTTTTAAACATGTTTTTTATTATTTAAAACGTGTTTTTTATTGTTTAAAACATGGTTTAAAACATGTTTTATATAAAAAAAAACTGTTTTTTATCCAACCCTGAAGGGTTCCAAACAATCGCTCTGTTCCAGGCAAGCAGCCGCAACTCTTTCACATTCACTTTGAAACTTGTGCAGTTACTACTCAGAACATTTAATTATTACTAAATATTGACGCTACGGTTAAATAATGTCAATATTTAGTAAATAATTAAATGTTCTGCGATTGTTTGGAACGCTCCATCTAGTAGTACATAGAGATCGTTGGTTTATAAGTTATTTTATGCGGATTTGTACGGAACCACCAATATTTTCTTACCAAAACACGCTTGACCGTCTCTCGTGGGTGGATGGAGGAAGGAAAAGCATGACAATACAAAGTATCAGAGCAAAAAGGAAGTCAATTTCCAGGTCACTATCGATTTAACTCTGTCTGCTCTATAATAGAGTTCTCAATACAATGTAGAGGTTTTACATTTAAACAAAGAAATGGATTGCACAGTTCATGACGGCATGCCCCGCCACTTTCTCGTGGGATGGGCGCGGGACGCGGGCGGATAAGCAGAACGTCATTATCTATACGTGTGTACACATTAATGAATAAAAAGATTTAAATTAAATATTATATCTAAAAAAATAAAACGTAAACTTCGCGTGTCTGTACATTGAAGAGGATAATTGGGGGTCAAAGGATAATTAATAGAACACATTTCAATCATTTTTGTACGTCTGTTTGTCTGTTAGTTTGTGCACGCATCACTTAAAAACTACTGAACCGATTTTAATAGACTTTTAACAGAAACATAGGGCTTAACTCGGAGTAATATATAGACTTTATTTCATCGCAATTGGTTAACTCAAGAGTTATAGACATTTTTAGTTTTCAAATACATTAGTAGTTATGCAATATAACGAACGATATAGTGAGGGTGGGCTGGGAGTGGCAGTGGCAGTGCGAGCGGGACCGAGAGCGAGAGCGGGAGCGGGAGTGGTAGTGGGAGCGGAAGTGGGAAGGGGAGCGGAATCTGTAATCCACGCGAGCGTAACCTCGGGCACTCTGGCACATATACTTGTCTAGACCCAAAATAGGATTTTCTCCTGTGCCATGGTAATTAAACAAGGATAGGACAATTCACAAATATAACATCCAGACCGGGACAACTTGTACGAAGTTGTCTGGTCCCGGTGGGAATCGAACTCACTACCTCTGACGCTCGAGTCCAATGACCACACTATTAGGCCAACGAGGTGGTCATAATAACTCCACATTCAACTGATGATTTCAGTCCAAAAACTTGGCATAAAAATATTGAAGTAACACTATTTTATTCAAAACCACCGGAAATACGTCATTGCGAAACCGGATTCGGGTGCCGGAAGTTGCGTGCGTTCAGTGTAAGCATTTTATTATTATTTCTTTATGAGCGATATACTAAATATAGCATTTTTTTTGTGAGCCGACGTATGACTGTTGATTTGGTGTTATTGAAGTGTTTGTTGGCTTAATGTGTGGCGAACAACATCGCCGCCTCCGTGTTGAGGTACCACGGTCAGCTAAGGAAATACTTGTCTACCTCGTCAGAGCCCTGCATGACTCGGTAAGGCTGATAATGCCCGGAGTTCGCCCAGCTCCGGAATGTCGGCACGCTTACGACCAGGCTAGCCCCTGGACACGCATCCATCGGCACGGCAGACTTTGGATTGGCGGACGGGACAGGGATCAGGGCGAGAGAGACAGGAGATGGGGGTATAGGTAAGGAGTATAGGGTAGGTATGGGATACCGCTGTTACGGAAGGATAGTGGGAATGTAGTAGCGATAACTGTGTAAGCCGGGACCGCATACCCGTGACTCGTCTGGACAGCACCGGACAGGCAACTACTAGAACCAAGTGCCCTGACTTTAAAAAATAAATAAAACAATACTCAAAAACACTAAAATATTAATAATTAATTATCAAATAAATTACTAGCGGTGGAGAGCCGGATAGGTATTTTTATTTTTATTTTATTCATCATCATCATCATCATCAGGTTATTTTGGTCTCCACTGCAGGAGCACAAACCTCTCTCATCTGCCGAAGACAGACGGAGGATTTGGCCTACACTCCCCGCGCTGACCAGACGGGTTGGGGAGGCCTGATTGATGTTTTATAATGTATTCCCTTAGTCGCCTTGTACGACATCCACGGGAAGAGTTGGAGTGGTCCTATTCTACTCTACCGAAAACCACACGGCAACGACAAATTTATTTTATTAGTATTCTACTATTAAATTGTACTTACATATAATTATGAATATTATTTATCTATACCTCGTACCATGAAGCAAAATAATTTTTCGTTGCTCATAGTTTCACCTCAAAGTGTTTTCCTTCATGATTGAAACTAATTGGTTATTAAATTAGATAACAGATGATTTTAAAATGTGCATCTGTTATCTAATTTAATCTAATTTAATAACCAATTAGTGTTAATTCGAAGGAAAACACTTTGAGGTGAAACTATGAGCAACGAAAAATTATTTTGCTTCGTGGTATGAGGTATAGATAAATAATATAATGTAATAATTTAATAAATAATTTTACATATTTTTTACCATTTCTTCAGTAATAAAAGTGCCTTCTTATCTTATCTTAACTACTACAAGAGCAGTATCATGTATGTACACGTTTGTGTGTGTGCGTAAATTATTGTAGGGCTGTCAACAGTCAGCAGCGAGCGTGCGAGCGTAGTCGATCGAGAGGGACAACGTTATGCGTCAACAACATAAGAGCTTCTCTTTCTAACTCATAGCGTCGAGGCGGCTACATGTCCAAAGTTTTGTCAAAGCCAAAAATCGCCAACTTTGACATATTATTAATTTTGTACGTACTTGTTAGCTGTACCCGCTCAGTCAGCCGAGACGGCAGTTCAATCTAACTTGAGTGAGTTTCTCAAACTTCTGAATAACTGATGGAAATCATTCGTCTCACGGGAGAAGTCGGGAGCTGAGCTTGTTACAATATTAGATTAGTAAATGAACAGTGTTAAACAACAATCTCTATGTACTACTGGATGAAGCGTTCCAAACAATCGCTCTGTTCCACGCTACTGCGGCTCCGGGAGCCGCAACTCGGTTACATTCACAATGAAATTTGTGCAGTTGCTACGCAGAACATTTAATTATTTACTAAATATTGACTCTACGGATAAATAGCATTAGGCAGAGTCAAATAATTTAATAACCTATTTGACTCTGCCTACCCCTCTAGGACCAAGTGCGAGCTTATGTAGGTATATATATATATATATATATATATATATATATATATGTATGTATGTATGTATATTTTTTTAAATATTAAAAATATATTATATAACATATGTTTATTTGTCTTAGGCCATCCTACTGAAACCACTGGATTTATTTGTAGGATGGTGGTCGATACTTGTACAATCTTATTCTATTGATAACTTGAATGGAGACCGTCTAGATCGCATTGCTGCTCGCCGGATAGTACCACTTCATAGCAACTTTTACTTTTCGTGCATTGCCCCCCAGTACCCCAGTATGTCGTCCACCAAACTTTCTGGTAATTCGTTTAGTACTTGCGGCAAGATGCATTCATTTGTTCGGCTTCCGTACACATTGTTGTATCCCGGCTGTACATATCGGGGAAGGTATGAGATGTCTCTAAGGTGGCTAGGACGTTTTTTAAATTCTATTTTAGATATTCATTTATATTCTTCGCACACAATTGACATTTTAACCTTGTTGAACACATTCACAACCTTACAATATTTAAAAAGACCTTCCTCATCATATAAGCTCACGCCTTGATCCTGGAGGGGTATGCAGAGTCGATGTATCGCCACTTTGCGCGACAAACTTCGCCCGCTTTTCGCCACCTGGCGTTATGTGTGGCTTGGCGATTAACCAGGGAAACTAGAACCCTAATAAGCCATACTGCCGTAACATGTACCTACTAGATAAAGCTCAAAGAGAATTTGCATTCGCAGCAGAAACGACTTTAAACCCATTAACATGGAGGCTTTGACGCTAAAACGGTGAACAGATCTGATAGCTCTCAAAGCGCCGGACGTCCCGGCCGGACGTGCCGGTCATCCGGTTGTCCGGTCGCCGAACGTAGTCGTGATTGGATCTCGTGTCATGTTAGGTATATACAAAATGTTTTAGAGAGTAGAATTTTTTTTATTTTGTATATTATTTTAACAATATTTAGAGGAACTAGCTAGAGGTCATCCTAGGAGGACGTTAAAGGATCAAATTAGTAACGTCCTCAAAAAGGCTGGGGTGCACAATGAGGGGCCGTTCAAGTATTACGTAAGCAGATTTTTTGCAATTATTAACCCCTTCTCTCCCTCGTCAGCAAAAGTAAGGAAATATCTTACCCCCCCCCCCCCATGCTTACGTAAACATTGTACATGCAATTTTCTATGTGTTCTTTATAGCGTAAACGAATTTTTGGAATGATAATTAATATAAAGGGTGTAGATTAATATAAGAATAAGAACATGACATTTTAGAAATATTTTGAAATTAATGATTGATAATATAGAAATTCTGCTTTGACTTCCTTTAAATTTTATGTATTTGTATTGTTTCTTTGTGTTGCATGTTGTATGTGTATTGTTACTATTTAAATTGCTACACCGCTGTGGGTAAAATTGCACTGATCAATTACCAAATATTGTATATTTTAATAGCATCTGCACCTACATGTAATTTATGGCATAAATGATTTATGAAAAAAATATGAATTTATTGATTCATGAGCAGCAGTTACGTAGAAATAAGGAAATAGGCTTGGAATCGAGGACTTTAACGCACATAATATATATTTTTATTATTAATTCAACATCTTGGTCTATTCAACCAAAAATCGACTAAATTTTGTAGAAAATCCTAAAACTAAAAAAAAACCATCCAAACTAGACCCATGTCAACCAAAATAAGCAAAGCAAAGACCTCCCGCCCCCTATAATGCTCACGTAATAGTTGAATGGCCCCTGAGAAGAATAAAAGGATGAAAAGATTGATGAACGTGAGGTTGTTGAAGTGTGTCAGTACCGTCGTTTATCGCACAAACACAACACTGTCTTTTATACTATCTTTTATCTTTTATACTATCTTGCCTTTTATTATTACCTACTCTATGCCTTTTATTACATTATCTGGCTCATTACTAATTTATTTAACTATGCTTTTATATCGTATTATACTTTATTTTATTTAATTACTTTCATATAATATATAAAGTATTATATCATATCATATGTTATCATATCTTGTTATAGCGTGATGTCTTTTATTTATATATGCATTTTATTCGTATGGTTTTATTTTATTACATCTACCTTTCCATTTATCCTATCATATTGTTATCTCGCTGTCGCTGTGTACGCTACCGACTAGGCTCCAACAGAAAACCAGCGCTTCGCTCGCGAGCAAAGCAATTATGCTGAGTTGGGGCCTGTAGGGTGTCGAGGCACACACACATGCGGGTGTTCCAATAAATAATATATATTTTAGTAGATAGGTTGAAATTTGATTTGTATTATTTTTTTTTCTTATTTTTATTCTTTTTTTTTTATATGTTGTAAATACTACCCCGCAACGTGTGCCCATCACTCAATAAAACTATTTTTCTTTCTTTCTTTCTTTCTTTCTTTCACTATAGCTTCGCAATCGAAAATACTATAATATTACCTACTAGCTGTTGCCCGCGACTTCGTCCGCGTGGACAACTTAACATCACAAATTATTATGTATTTCCCGTAGGAATGCGATGTTTTTTCGGGATAAAAACGATTCTATGTCCTGTTCCAGGACCTAACCTATATGTGTGCCAAGTTTCATCACGATGGTTCACTATTTTGGCTATAATGGCTTATACATAAGATATAGATACATACTGTGGCGGGCTTTTTTGTAGGACTATTTAAGATAAACATTTCCATCATACATTACATTATGTGTAACTCTAGCGGTTTTGGCAGCGCACGCTATAATAGCTCGCAGATGGTAGATTTTTTCCTACTTACTTGATATTTTGGACAATTCACACAAAATCTTTATAAATTGTAGCCTATGTGTTATTCTGATGTATAAGCAATATTATTGTAAAGTTTCATTAAAATCCATTTAGTAGTTTTTATGTGAAAGAGTAACAAACATCCATCCATACTTACAAACTTTCGCGTTTATAATATTAGTAGGATAAGATAGGATTGTTGTTTCATAATGTGGCATAGATGCATCCCTTTCTGACGCGATGTGAAGTTTTCCGTGAGTAACGCCGTTGTTGATGGGTTTGCGTTTGACCTAAATTTCACCTGATGGTAAGTGATGATGAGGCCTAAGGTGGAGAGCGCTTACCCAGAAGATGCCTATTCACTCTTGCTTTAAAAAGATCCAAACTGACTTGTTCGGAAATACCCAAGCTGGCAGGGAGTTCCAATCCTTAGCATTATGAACTAGGAAGCAAAACGTTTCGTGCGAGAGCGTGGTATGTCTACTACATAAGGATGAAGTCCCTCCCCACGCCTGGTAGGCGGAGGAAGTCACTTTGCGACATTGGATTGCGCAAAGTGGCGATACATCGTCTCTGCCTACCCCTCTGAGACCAAGGCGTGAGCATTATGTGTGTATGTAGACTCTCGAAGTTTCTCGTTAAAAAACAAAATATTAAAGCCAACTTGTCAAGTCAAGTCAGGGGTTCCGCAGTAAAGTTGGTTGCGGAAGAAATCGAAAACCCACGGACGTTGTTGCTTGTCACCCTCTTCATTACGAGTTGTTAGAAGTTCGGGTAAAGTTGGTATCTTAAGTTCAATGTCAAATTAACAATGTATATCTCTTTCACTCAAAAGTATAACATATATGTTGGAAAGACATAACTAGGGCAATAACAGTTATTAAGTACAAGAAAAATAAACTTGTTTTACTGCGATTTAGACTTAGTAAGGTCAGAAAATCGTTCACGGGGCAACGTATACGCTTCTACAACAAACTACCAGAGGACAATCTTAAATATGCCAAACAGAAAGTTTAAGAATCACAGTTATAAAATAGCCTGGGGTGGTTCGGTGGACGCAAAAAGGATTTTCATACTCCAGAAGCGATGTATCCGTATTATAAACAGTATATGGTCGAGTAGAGAGTCGTGCAGATCGTCCTTCATAGATCTAAAATTGCATACCATGACATCTCTATATATAATCGAGCTATGTAAAATTCTAAGAAGCTATCCTGAAAAATTTCCAAATAGACCAGATTTTAGAAGTAGTAGACTGAACCAGCTGCACAAGAGCGAATTGCAGCTCCCCACCTGTCATACTGCACTAATGCAAAGAACTTCTAAGTACAACGCGGTCCGGGTGTATAATGCGTTACCAGACGACACCAAGTCCCTGTCTGATAAAAAAATTCTTGAAAAAGTCAAAGAGCTATTGCTTGAGCTCTGTCCCTGTGATATCAGTGAGTTTTTCAGTAGCAATAAGTAATGTGGCAATAAATTTGCCGTGTGGTTTCCCGTAGAGTAGAATAAGACCACTCCAACTCTCCCCGTGGATGTCGTACAAGGCGACTAAGGGAATACATTATAAAACATCAATCAGGCCTCCCCAACTCGTCTGGCCAGCGCGGGGAGTGTAGGCCAAATCCTCTGTCTGTCTCCGGCAGATGAGAGAGGGTTGTGCTCCTGCAGTGGAGACAAAAATAACCTGATGATGAAGTAATGTGACATCATCCATTTATAATTTTATTCTTTAATTAAATTAAATTGTTTATATAGTACTAAGTAGTTCTAAGTAGACAGATAATTAAAATATGCTACACTCCTAAAGGGGTAAAATTGTACAGGCACTTTAAGTATACATAAATATCCAATACAATATGTTGTGTGTACCTACAATTTAAGGCAAATAAATGAAATGAAATGCCTAAGAGTAGCAGTGTTCTGTGTATATTAAGATCAATACTGCGATCACCAATCCTCTTGCCGAACGTGGTGATAATGGCTAATCCCCCAATCGACAGCCCACCAATTCTATTGGGTAGGCTTATGTTCTGTAGTGCTATTCTGTAAAATACAAACTCACGTGCGAGTCTCACTCAAGTGACTTCACTCACTTTGAAACCTAATACATTGGTAATACTGTAAACATTCCAGAGCACAACGATCTCTATGTAGTTGCTAGATGAAGCAAACCAAACAATCGAGTTCCACGCAACTGAGCCGCAACTCGTTCACATTCAGTTTGACACTTGTGCAGTTACTACGCAGAACATTTAATTATTACTAAATATTTACGCTACGGGTGAATAGTTATATATCAATATTCTACTGTGCACAAGTGTCAAAGCGGAACGAGTTGCGGGTCCCGGAGCCTCTGTTGCGTGGAACAGAGCGATTGTTTGGTTCGCTCCATATAGTAACTACATAGAGATCGTTGCCAGAGCACAGAGAGCAGGTGAAAAATATAACTCACTTCACTTCGACAGCGCTCTGGAATGTTTACAGAATGCCTATGGTTAAGCTTTCAAGGTGAGTCAAGTCACTTGAGTGAGACTCACACATGAGTTTGTATTTTACAGAATAGCACTACAGCAGTAGATGTTTTGGCTGATGACAAACGTGCCTGGTACTAATGTTTCTTCATCATCATCATCATGTCAGCCTTTAGACGTCCACTGCTGGACATAAGCCTTCCCCAATGAACGCCACCACACCCGGTCCTCCGCCCTCCGCATCCAGCCGCTTCCGGCCACCTTCTTTAGGTCGTCGGTCAATCTGGCGGCGGGGCGTCCCACCCTGCGCGTGCCAATCCGTGGTCTCCACTCCAGAACTCGTCTGCCCCAACTGATGTTGCTTCAACTTCGCACAATCTTTATAATATCCTATCCTACTAATACAAAATGTAAAAGTTTAGATATTTGGATGTTTGGACGTTTGTTACTCAATCACGCTTCAACCACTGGACGGATCGTGATGAAATTTAGCACACATATAGGTTAGATCGTACAGGACATAGGATAGTTTTTATCCCAAAAAAAACATCCCATGCCTACGGTATTTACCTAATAATAATTTGTGATGTTAAGTTCTCCACGCGGACGAAGTCGCGGGCAACAGCTAATGTTGAATAAAAACTTGATTTAAAAGATGTGTTGCGTGAAGTTTGTTGCGCCGTTTCTTCTTCTGACAAATATGAAGCGGTAGTCGATAATAATATTGACGTATATAAATGTACCAAGTGTACTAATTTGTGTGATCTTCAGATACCTATAGGTTAACCCATTCGTGAACACAGCACACGTGACGTGAATTTGTGATGCAGCGCTATACGACGAATTAATACGCCCATAGACGTAATGTCGATTAACAACGATGAGACGACTGGATGATAGATAGGAGATAGTCTCTACACAGTTATGTATAGTAAGACTTCATTCAGTAAAATTAAAGTTGTTTTGGTTATATATATTTTAATTTTAGGGAAAGAAAGAAAGTCGTTTATTGCCACAAAATCTGATGGTAGGTATACATAAACTTAACATTAAACATAATAGGTAGTTATATACGATTTATAAGAAATAGAAATAAACTTGTTTTACCACGGTTAAGACTAAGTAAGGTCAGTAAATCGTTCACGGGGCAATGTATACGCTTCTACAACAAACTACCAGAGGAAATCTTAAATATGACGGACAGAAAGTTTATGATTCACATTAAAAAACAACTTTGTAAGAAAGCCTATTATAAAATAAACGATTATTTGAATGACAAAGATGCCTGGTACTAATGTTAATTCAGCTTCGCACAATCTTTATTAATTGTATGCAAACTTGATTTTTAAAACATGTGTTGCGTGAAGTTTGTTGCGCCGTTTCTTCTTCACAGCGCTAACACGTAGGAAGCGGTAGTCGATAAAAAAATTACGTGTATAAATGTACCAAGTGTACTCATATGCAATAAATGATTTTGACTTTGATACTAATATTTCTGCACTAATTTATGTACTTAGAGTTAAGATATAGTTTGAGCGACGGGCTACGTCACTCAAAATATAAACAATGTATAGAAATGTGACAAAAGGATCCAGTCTCAGCATATGCCGGCAGGTGACATTTGCGCTGTTTTTCAAACTTAATCCTATCAGACATTTTTACGCTCAGCCATGGGGGGGGGGGGTTATGACCCCCGACCCCCACCACACCTCCTGGGGCACACGCCTGCTATTGCTACACTATGTAGCAGCGCTACGTAACCACGTAGCAAACGCTACGCCATGGAGATACTACAAGCTTGCGAGCGCGTGCGTTATTCCGAGTTGAAAAGCTTTTGACCCCGCAAACTAATCTCAATTAAGGTTGACTGGAAGAGATCCCTAAGTGGGATAAGTCCGCCTTTGTACACAGTTTAATTCCTATTTTATTATTGTTGTTGTTGTTATTTTTGGTACAATAAAGCGTTTACATACATACATACATACTAATCTATATTGCATCTACATGCAAAGCTGAAGGTCGCGCGTTCGAATCCCGCCCAGGGAAATCATTTGTATTTGCCTTGTGTCTGGATGTAATGTATCAATGTATGTATGCGACTGGGCAAGCGTAATGTAGGACGCCCACTGGCGCCCCCTGGCTAGATGGAGCGACGATCTGCGTAAGGTGGCTGGCAGTGACTGGATGAGAGGAACCGAGGATCGGGTTCAGTGGCGCACCTTGGGAGAGGCCTATGTCCAACAGTGGACTCTTTCTGGCTGATGATGATGATGTATGTATGTACGTATATATCAGCTGTCCATGCTCTGTGAATGACTAAAAAAGTTGTTTACCTCAGCCGGGAATCGAACCGACAAAAATGAGACAAACATCACGCTATATATTTTAGGCATCAATCGACAGAGTCAATGTTAAGTATCAAATGTCTGGATCAAACATTGTGTCTTAAACAACATATAGATCCTTTAAAATTAAACTAAAATATCACTATCTGTCTCACTCAGTATAATATGGTATGTATGTATTTATGTAAGTATGTTTATTATAGTTATTATTATTTATTATATATATATGTCGGCCCCGTAGCCTAGTCGGTAGTACACCTGCCTGCGAAGCTCGGGGTCGCGGGTTCGAATCCCGCCCAGGGCAAACATTTGTGTGATGAACACTTGTGTTTGCCTTGTGACTGGATGTTATTTATATATTATATTATGTATTTAAGTATATATATCAGCTGTCTGATATCCATATTACAGGCTCTGCCTAGTTTGGGATCAGGTGGCCGTGTGTGAAATGTCCCCATACATTATATTATATTATATAAAACGGGCCGCGATAAATAAATTCAAATTCATATATATATATATAGTTCAGGTATTTAGTTATTATGTAGTCTATTATGCACTTATTTTTCCCCCTCGCTCTTACTGCCTTGTCTCACACCCTGTAGGGTTGGCTGGAAGAGATCTCTTTTAGAAATAAGCTCACCTTTGTACACACAATTTATTACTGTGTTTAGTTTTAAGTTGTGCAATAAAGAATATATCATAGAGGCTACTATATTTTACTTTAAAAAAAATTAATTCAAATTTATTGAAATAAATTCTCTTTTAAGTAAATAATTTATAAATTCAATTAATGTACTGTTCCTTGATGTTCCGTTGAATTATTAAATTTATTAGATTCCATGGACATCCTTCAATTTAACCGTCTCGTTGGCCTAGTGGATTAGTCATTCGACTCGAGCGGCAGAGGTCGTGGGTTCGATTCTCACTGGGGACAGACAACTTTGTACAAGTTGGTCCCGGACTGGATGTTGTATTTGTGAAAAAAAAAAACATAAATGTAATAAAAGAACACTACCTTCAGTAGAGGAAAACAAGTAAGAACACACACACACTTTTTGCTTCGTATTTTTTATAATTATTGTAGTGTATTCTTATTTAACTATACTCCCAAAATGTATTTACTATTTACTCATCTATGTATTGTATGTGTATGTATTTGTATTGGGTTTTTTTTATTATTGTATTAGTATTGTATGTATGTATTGTATTTACTTGATGTATATAACCATAAAAACTTAATACTTATAACTTATTTGCTATTTTATTTTATTTATTATAGTCATATAAGTACCTATTTATCATTTAAATTTCCTAATCAGCGCAACCTACAATTTCTCTGGCATAATATTTTTCTACCCAAAGGTTGTCTGGAAGAAATCGCTTAAAGCGATAAGACCGCCTAAATTGTATTATTTGTAACTTCTATAACGTGTAACTGTATTTGTTTGTGCAATAAAGTGTATTGTATTGTAAGAATAGGTTATTATATAAGTACAATTCAAGGTTGCATATATTCCATTCCAGATTAATAGTCCTATGAAAACCAACGCTATTTACGTCTCGGTAACATATACATGAAAGGGTCACCAGCAGCAAAAATAGGTTTGTATTACCAAGTAAACTTTGCGGTCCACTTAGGAACACCATCTATTGTGTATTTTGTTTTCGAGACGCAAATGCGTTTGTTTTCATAGGACTATTAATCTGGAATGAAATATAGATACATTTATTTTGTCATCTGTTCTGTACTTAAATCTCCTTATAATGTACAACAAGCGTTAGCATGGCCCACGGTGACCGAGCGGCCTCACCGCACATAGGACAAACCCAAGAGGTTTATTATGTGTGAGTTATGTAAGACATATGATGTATTTTCTTATTAATGTTAAATAAATAAAAAAATTGTCCTATACTTGTTTAATTTCCATAGCACAGGAGAAAATTCTAGTTTGGGATTAGACAAGTGTATGTATATATAAATAAAATCAATTGTCGTGCATTAGTCTCGCATAAACTCGAAAATGGTTCGACCGATCTGATTATTATTTTTTGGTTCTGTTCGCCTCAATACTGGGATAGTTTAGAAAAAAAAAGGAAAAACCCAAAGGAACAGCTGAAAATAGAAGTTGGTAATTTTGGGGTATTGCCAATTGGGAGTTTGGAGCGAGGATAAGAGGTTGCGGTGGTAGAGGAGAGGAAGCGGGAGGAAGAGCGGGAGAGGGATTGCACAGTTCATAACGGCAAGCCACGCCAATTCCACATGGGGTGAGCGCGGGACGCGGGCAGCTCATTATCTTAATGTCCGTGTGCACACATTACTGATTAAAAAGATTTAAATTAAATATTACATTGAAGAATGAAGATAATTAATAGAACACAATTCAATCATTTTTGGAATTTTTGTACGTGTGTTAGTCTGTTAGTTTGTACACGCATAACTTAAAAACGACTGAACCGATTTTGATAGACTTTCAACAGAAACATGGGGCTTACTCGGAGTAACATATAGACTTTATTTCATCGCAATCGGTTAACTCAACCAAGAGTTATGGACTAGGTAGTTATGCCATATAACGAAAGATAGTGCGGGGGTGAGGGTGGAAGTAGCAGTGGCAGTGCGAGCGGAAGCGGGAGCGAGAGTGGGAGCGGGAGCGGGGGCGGGAAATAAAAACCTATTAATTCTATAGACCACGCGAGCGGAGCCACAGGAACTAGTTTTGTACATAAATATGCAATATTTATATCTAGCTAGTCAATTAATTTGTACACCATGTATATAGTAGATGCGAGGGAAAGCTTACAGGCTGTTAATAATTATAATTTATCCGGAATGGACACCGGGAACTCGACTAATAAATAACGCTGTGGTTCGTAGCGGGTCTACGATATCTCGTAGCATTATACGCTACGTAGCATAATTTGTTACTCGGCATATTATACTACATTTACATATTTATTTATATATTCTTTATTGCACATCTTAAAACTAAACACAGTAATAAATTGTGTGTACAAAGGTGAGCTTATCTCTAAATGAGATCTCTTCCAGCCAACCTGACAGGGTGTGAGACAAGGCAGTTTGGGGATTTAAGGTTATGAATAAAACGATGTGTGCTGTAGGAAGTATCAGTGAACTCTGATCTTTTAATTGGAATACCACTCCTATTTATATAATTTGACTAGTTCACAATTTCAGCTATTGAGGGTATTATTAATTAATTGTACCTATGTAGTACCGGTGGATATGGGTATCCCACATATCTCCCCAGCAAGCGCAGCGTACACTCAATTGTAATTATACAAAATAAATTTCTTACATCTAACTTTAACAATAAATAAATACATGTTTCGCAATATTATACATTTACAATAAACAATATCATCTATGTAATGCTGTCGATGTTGAGTGACGTCCCTCGTCATTGCCAGCCGAACCAGTCTTGCTCAAGTGCGGTGAGGGGGGAAAGGGGTACGTCGCTAAGAGCGAGGGGGGGGAGTCAAAATAAGTGCATAATAGACTACATAATAACTAATACCTGAACTATATACATATATAATAAATAATAATAACTATAATAAACATACATAAATTTCTCTCTAAATTTGCATCTGCTAAATCAATATCATTGTTATAATATAGCGTGAAGTTTGTTGCGCCACCGTTTCTTCTTCCTAAGTGGAAGCGATAATCGCAAAAAAATTAGTAATACCAAATGTACTAATTTGTATCCAATAGTTTTGACTTTGAGAGGGAAGGTGAGGGGGCAAGATGAAAGAAAAATGGAAGAAAATTTCAAGAAAGCTCTTTTATAGATATTTAAAATGATTCGTGCTTACCACACACTTAATGATATAACACGATAACGCATGCAATGAAATTGTAAGGAGTTTGACGCGCCGTCGTGAATTGTTCAATCTATACGCATTAGGTCCTCAGTAAAAATTCCGCAAGTCATAAAGGTTATACAAAGCAATAACTCCCTCGGTTCATCGCCCCTCTCGCACAAGCTGATACGTTCATACAAAGATAAAAACAAATTGTCGAACCCTCCAACCAAGGCCTGAATTAGGGTATTGTATTAAGAATTAATCATGTCACAACCATGTGGAGTGAACAGGCAAATTGTGAAATGGCTAGTTGTTGCTAATTGTAATGTGTGCGACTGAGTTTAATTAACAATGACAAATGATTCAATTCAATTCAATTACTGTTTATTGCACGTAAACAAAATAAAAATTTGCAATAATAAAGTATCTTACATATATACATCTAGGCGGTCTTATGTCTTATGTCTTCCAGACAATCTTTACATATGATTCCATTACAGTTAACTTTTATTAAGTGTTATATGGTTTTTCTAAATAATCACATTTTACCACGTTTTTTTTGCTCTGCCGTCTGGTTTCCGGTAGAGTAGAATAGGACCACTCCAACTCTCCCCGTGGATGTCGTACAAGGCGACTAAGGGAATACATTATAAAACATCAATCAGGCCTCCCCAACCCGTCTGGCCAGCGCGGGGAGTGTAGGCCAAATCCTCCGTCTGTCTCCGGCAGAGAGAGAGGGTTGTGCTCCTGCAGTGGAGACAAAAATAACCTGATTACGACCACGTTTTTATTAAGTCACTTTCTTGTCTATCTGTCGTTCCGGGTGGAATCTTGCAACTCAAATTTCGAGCACTTCCCGATTAGCTATCCAGCTGTAAATTTCAGGGTAGCTCACAACTCGATTACTATGCTTTAAAATCTATTTATTAGCATGCAATGCCAATTATAGACGCATAAAAACGTGGTTTTTAGATCAAGTTTTTAATCTACATTTTTTTAGATCAATGACTCCAACCTAATCTTAAACTATCATCATCATCAGCCGAAATACGTCCACTGCTGAACACAAGCCTCCCCAATAGAATGACACTGATGGTGGGATATCCATTGGGGGATTTGACATAATCACCACGCTTGGCAGGCGGATTGGTGATCGCAGTAATGATCTTAATATACACAGGTGAAATTCATTACTTCGACTTTTTTTAAATAATTTTAAATAAATAAATATAAATATATATGTCAGACATTCACACCAATTATCCAGTCCCAAACTAGACAGAGCCTGTGGTATGGTTACTGGATAACGGATACACATACTTAAATAAATATATAAACATCTAAGACTTGGGTACAAACATTCATATTCATCATACGAACATTTGCCCCTAGCGGGATTCGAACCCGCAACCTCCGGCGTTGCAGTCCGAGAGCTACCCGTTCCGCCACGGAAGTCGTAAAATCTAAAATGTTTTATTTTAAATGTAGATTCATTTCTGCGTGCACATGTCCATACTGATGTTAAGTTATGTATTTGTACGCCGTATGGCGGAGCATACATTGCCACACTATTATTAAAACCATATTTAACCTATGTTTACAAATAAATGATTTCGATTTGATTTGAACGCTGCTGAAAAACGGAAGAAGGAAAGCCACTTTGCAATACTACATTGCGCAAAGTAGCGATACATCGTCTCTGCCTACCCCTCTGGGACCAAGGCGTGAGCATTATGTATGTATGTATGTATGTATGTATGTATGTATGTATGTATGTATGTATGTATGTATGTATGTATGTATGTATGTATGTATGTATGTATGTATGTATGTATGTATGTATGTATGTATGTATGTATGTATGTATGTATGTATGTATGTATGTATGTATGTATGTATGTATGTATGTATGTATGTATGTATGTATGTATGAATGTATGTATGTATGTATACCCGTCTCTGGTGCAATCCCTTAGTCGCCTTCCTACGAGATATAATAATTTAATTTAAAAAAAACGCACTTACACTGTGAGTCGTAAAATTGAACTCAATTATCCACTTCTCCACTCCGACTAGATTAATACCATTTATGTAATTTCGATCGTTATCTAACTTTAACAGCAACGCATTCCGATGTAATAGTAATCGGACATTTCACTAATCATCAAATTGCTGCGTTGTACCGTGGCATATATAAAAATAATACTACAGCCATACATTTTTAATAATCAACGGGTCGTGACACGTGAGGGTTTGTACGTTGACCACGCTTCCTAATTTCCTCGGACACTGTCCTAGTTTTCTGGTATTCGGGTCGGACCCACGGGATTTGAATTTTCCATGTTAGTTATGAGCAGGGGTTGGAATTGGGTAGTGTCATTTATGTACTACAGTGTAGGCCAAGTCCTCCGTCTGTCTCCGGCAGATGAGAGAGGGTTGTGCTCCTGCAGTGGAGACAACAATAACCTGATGGTGATGATGATTATTTATTTATTTATTATAGATATTAGACATTAGACTTTTTTATTGTTTTAATGCTAGAGAGTGAGGAATGCCTGTTTCTTCTATAGGATAAGAGTATAGTAACGCAATGGAACAATAATCAGTAATGTTGGAATGTTTTAAATAAATAAATGTTAGGCCTCATCATCACTTACCATCAGGTGAGATTGAGGTCAAGCGCAAAACCATCAACAATAAAAAAAACACCACATGGACCGACGACCTGAGGAAGGTGGCCGGAAGCGACTTAATGCGAAGGACTAGAAGAACTGTGGTAGCGTTCATTGGGGAAGGCCTATGTCCAGCAGTGGACGTCTGGAGGCCGACATGATGATTTATGTACTTGCAGCGAAATGTTTATGTTAAAAAGTCCCGAGAAGTCAGTAGCTAAATGATACTAATTCGTAATTAATTACTAGTATGGTTCCCGGCTTAAAAAAGAGCTACCCGTCTTTCAATCTTCCCGTGGGTGTCATCAGCGTTCTCCTGTATATATTAAGATCACAACCGTGATCACCAATCCAACTGCCAAGCGTGGTGATTCTGTCAAATCCCCAATGGAACCACCACAGGTGTCATTCTATTGGGGAGGCTTGAGTATTGGAGGCTACTGCTTGTAATAATAATAATAATAATGTTTTACTGTACTGTACATTCCGCGGAAGTTGGGGGGTCGTGGCTTTTTGAATGCCAAGAACCTCCACAACCGCGAAGTGTGCAATCTCAGGGAATATTTCCGTAGCAACCAGTGCGGGATGCATCGCGATGTCGTGGCAGTTGACCGGGGCCTTACTCCGCTCTCCTTGGCGAACGAGAACTGGCGTAAACCAACGGTGCTGAGCACCGAGGATCGTGAGGAAGTATGGAGGGGCAAGGAGCTGCACGGGAGGTTCTATCGGGCCCTAACGGGGCCCGATGTGGACCTACTCACCTCGGTGAACTGGTTACGCTTCGGGCACTTCTTTGGAGAAACCGAGGGTTTTGCCTGTGCAATTGCAGACGAAGTAATGATGACGAACAACTATCGGAGATATATCCTGAAGGACGGTACGGTTGACATTTGTCGAGCATGCCGCCGTCCCGGAGAGTCACTCAGGCATATCATCTCCGGTTGTTCGCATCTTGCTAACGGCGAGTACTTGCACAGGCACAACCTAGTAGCCAGGATCATCCACCAGCAACTTGCCCTTCAGTACGGCCTTGTCGAGTCTGAGGTGCCGTACTATCAGTACGCACCGGCGCCAGTTCTCGAGAATGGTCGTGCATTGCTCTACTGGGACCGCTCTATCATCACGGACAGGACTATTGTCTGCAATAAGCCTGATATCGTGGTGGTCGACCGGTCCCAGCGCCGGGCGGTGATCGTCGACATCACCGTCCCGCATGATGAGAACCTCGTGAATGCCGAGAAGGACAAAGTCAGCAAGTACCTTGACTTGGCTCACGAGGTTACCGCCATGTGGGATGTTGACTCGACGATCATCGTCCCGATTGTCGTTTCAGCGAACGGCCTGATAGCGAAGAGCCTCGACCACCATCTCAAGAGGCTCTCGCTGGATGGTTGGATCAAGGGCCAGATACAGAAGGCAGTGATCCTCGACACGGCGCGCATTGTCCGGAGGTTCCTCTCTCTGTAGCCCCTACCGCCGGTAGCTTGGGCCTTGCCCCGCTGCCCAGCGGCTCTCTAGGTTTAAGTTTTTTTTTTTATAATATTTATGCTTTATATTCTTTTTATATAATAATGTTGTAAAAGAAAAAAAAATGTAAACCTAAGAAATGTGAATGAATGAATAATAATAATAATAAATATGTCAGACATTCACACCAATTATCCAGTCCCAAACTAGGCAGAGCCTGTGCTATGGTTACTAGATAAAGGATACACATACTTAAATAAATATATAAACATCCAAGACTTGGGTACAAACGTTCATATTCATCGTACGAACATTTGCCTCTAGCGGGATTCGAACCCGCAACCTCCGGCGTGGCAGTCCCTAGTATAAGTACCCTAATGTTCTTGAACCAATTTCTCTGACATAATATTTTCTACCCAAAGGTTGTCTGGAAGAAATCGCTGAAAGCGATAAGACCGCCTAAATTGTACTATTTGTAACTTTTATAACGTGTAACTGTATTTATTTGTGCAATAAAGTGTATTGTATTGTATTGTAAAGTTATTTGCATTTGTGTTCAGCCGAATGGAGTGTTTGATGGCTCAGCATAGGTAGACTTAATGATTGTAATGAATAAGATAAATCAAAGGTAGGGCCCTGTGCCTTTGGGTTTGTTGCCACTTCTTCCCCTCGGTTATACAGGTGGAAGTGGAGTAGTTTTAGGCAGAATTTGACGTCAAAAAGAGAATAATGTATTCCAATTTTGAAAATAAATATTTTGATTTTGATTTGATTTTGAAATACGTCCACACGTCCAACTACCTAATTCCGAATTCTGGTTATGAGGTTGGGATTGTATGTTAACTTTGTTTGTTATTAAATTCACGCTGGGATTTAATTTGGGTCGCTTTGGAATCCACACTAATATCATTAAATAACTAGCTATCTCACGCGACTTTGTTTGAATACTAATCTATCTCAAGTGCAGTCCAGACAAACATATCATCATCATCAGGTTATTTTTGTCTCCACTGCAGGAGCACAACCCACTCTCATCTGCCGGAGACAGACGTAGGATTTGGCCTACACTCCCCGCGCTGGCCAAACGGGTTGGGGAGGCCTGATTGGTGTTTTATAATGTTTGAAAAGTTTACTTTTAATTAAATATTATAAGTATTATATATATACATTGGATGTCGTACAAGGCGACTAAGGGAGTACATTATAAAACATCAATCAGGCTTCCACTACCCGTCTGGCCAGCGCGGGGAGTGTAGGCCAAATCCTCCGTCTGTCTCCGGCAGATGAGAGTGGGTTGGGCTCCTGCAGTGGAGACAAAAATAACCTGATGATGACGATGAGAATTTCTCAATACTTTTCGAGACATTATTTTTATAAAACAGAACAATGAGAAATTTAAATATTTTTTGCTAAGTATGTATTAGAAAATGTTACATTTATTTTCACTGTCTGTCACGTTTATGAAATAGGGCCTAGGTTGTCGGTCCATCAGGTCATCGGTCCACTTCATCCAGAACCGAACCGGAATAAATAATCTTAAGACGCTATAGCCAAAGCTTGAATACACTGTCTTCCTTAAGATGACGAACCATTTTTTAGACTTTAAAAAAGGCACACTTATTGTGTTGGTAACAAAGTTTAAGTTTATCTGCCTTTTGTACGTGTGTGCTTTTCCTCGCCCACATCCGTGTGACCTTCGTTCGTTTGTGGTTGAAACGTTGGGGTTTTTTCCCACCGGACGTCCTACTGCATACAAATTTACGTCCCCTGAGTAATATCGACAGGATCGACAGTGAACAATAAACAAAAGGTACAATTTATTCTAATGTTGTCTGCAGATAATATACATTTTTATTTACTTAGAATAGAGTACATATCAGATGGTCCTTATGAGGCTAACATCTCGTAATTCAACTATTTACAACAGCACGCAAATATTTACTATCCTCTGCCCGTGGATGTCGTACAAGGCGACTGAGGGAATACATTATAAAACATCAATCAGGCCTCCCCAACCCGTCTGGCCAGCGCGTGGAGTGTAGGCCAAATCCTCCGTCTGTCTCCGGCAGATGAGAGAGGGTTGTGCTCCTGCAATGGAGACAAAAATAACCTGATGATGGTGATGATGAAATATAACATCAAGGAGGCCTAAAGAGTTTGAGTAGTCTTATTTCTACTCTACCGGAAACCATACGGCCGGTTGTATTTGTGAATTGTCATATCCTTGTTTAATCCTTAAAATCCTAGTTTGAGTTAGATATGATTGAAGAAAATAATTAAAAACACATTGAAAAAATCATGCCAAACCTACTGGTAATTAAGCTTTTGGATTGTGGTGCGCAGTACTTTGCTAAATACACTATGTGAATTGAGACAGACATACTAATTGATAATGGTCACATCGTCCGTTGTCAGTTTTAGTTTGTGGCCACCCTACTCCTACACAGTGTTTGAAGGGTCGCCTTATAGCCTTCAATATGGAGAAGAGTATGTAATTATGCAGGTGACAAGACCCGGCGCTAATATTAAAGCGAATAAAATCTTTATTAGACAGATCTATTCAAGGTCGGTAAACGGCGACTCTCCAGAGGGACCCTCAGGGTATTTTGCCTACGGAGATGTCAGGGCATGCAGTAAAACGTAAGCTCGTGACGAATGATAAGGTCTTTATTGACAAAAGTCTTTAATCTTTCGTCTTTCCTGTCATAACGTCCAACTGACACGTCTACTTAAGACCAGGATCGTCGACAATGTAAATATCGAAGTCGAGGTATTGAGATGCCTGTATAACGCTGCCACCATTACCGTTCAACTCCAGAATCAGCAAACAAGGCCAATCCAGTTGTAAAGGGGGGTTAGACAGGGGGATGTTATATCCCCGAAACTGTTTACCACCGCACTGGAGGATGTCTTTAAAACACTGAACTGGGGAGGACGGGGCATAATTATAAACGGCGAGCACATCTCACACCTTCAATTTGCAGACGACATAGTTGTGATGGCAGAGTCGCTGCAGGATCTCGAGGAAATGCTGACCAGCCTCAACTGTTCTTCCACTCGAGTAGGTCTTAGGAAGAACGTAGACAAGACGAAAGTCATGTCCAACTCACACGTTGACCTAAGACCGGTGATCGTCGACAATGTCAATATCGAAGTGGTTCAGGAGTACGTCTACCTAGGACAGACAATGTTGGGTTGGAACAATTTCGGTAGGGAAGCTGACAGAAGAATCCAGTTGGGCTGGGCAGCATACAGAAAACTGGGTAAAGTCATCACGTCGCCTATTCCACAATGTTTAAAGACAAAAGTCTTTTTTAATCAGTGCGTCCTTCCTTTCATAACCTATATGACGCAAAAACGTGGACACTGACGGTGGGCCTGATACATAAGTTGCAAGTCGCTCAGCGAGCTATGGAGAGGGCTATGCTCAGGGTTTGTTTGAAGAATATAATTCGTAATGAAGAGATCCTACAAAGAACGAAGGTAGCCGAAAGGATTAGCAAGCTAAAGTGGTCGTTGGGGCAGACCAGTTCAGTATTAGTTATTTATCAAATATTAGCTCGTGGTACCACATTGGGTCTCAACATGGAGGCAGCGATGTCGTTCACATATCACGCCGAGTGGTATCACGGGACGAAGAGCGGGCGAAGGAAAGCGTTTGTCAGGATCGCGTAAACTGTCGATACATCGTCTCTGCCTGCTACTCTAGGACCAAGGTGTGAGCATTATGTGTGTACCGCGATGTTTAATGCGGTCAAAGTATATAACAAGCTGCCAGTGGAGTTGAGGGAACTTCCAGACAAAACATTTAAAATAATGATCAAGAGATTTATTATTGCAATAATAAATATATATAGTTACGTTATATATATTATATAATGTCCTATAGTTTACGGGAGTTCCTAGATAATAAGTGTTGACCATACAGATCTCAATTTTTGACATAATTAGTTTTAAATTCTTTTTGACATTTTTTGATATATTTGGCAGGTACATTATTATTGTATTATAATTTATGCCTAATGTAATTCTACACGACTATTGTTGTAATGAATAATATATAAATAAAAAAATTTAAAAGTATACACGAAACGATAAGTTTTGGATACATAAAGAGCTCACTGTCAGAAAACGGTTTTTAGATACGTTAATAATTATATTCAAGGTACTACTGCCTGATATTTAGAAATACTTAGACATTTATTTATTTAAAATATTGAAACATTACAGATTATTATTCCATTGCGTTACAATAATTTTTATGCTATAGACGAAACAGGCATTCCTCTCTCTAGCGTTCCCTTACATTCCGTCATCAGCCGTCCCATGCCGTCCACGAACACGTCACAGTGTGGTGCCTCGGCGAGCAGGGAGCCGAACAGCTGCAGTGCGCCGATAGAGGTTGATGAAATACTAGCTCTCATTGCCACAGCAACACGCCCATTGCCCTTTTATGATTACATAGACCAATCCTGAAAGATAGGGTTGCCATGTCCGGGTTTCCCCGGAGTTGTCCTGTTTACGGGGCGTCCGGGGAGCGACCGGGAGGGGTTTCATTTGTAGTCAGGCATTTAATTAAAATTCAAAAATTAATTTCAGACTTTGTCCATATTGTTGTTAGGAGAACCTTATAAACTATGTTAGTTGGTTTTAAAATTATAATTACAAACACTAACTATAATAATAAAATAAAATAAAAATTGAAAATTTGACAATATTTATTTACCTATGCGTAACTAAATCAAGTGCCACAATATGGGGCAGTCGACTCTGCTCTCTATAACGCCGTAGGATGCAAAAGTTTAAAGTTTTCAAGTCAACGCTCGCCGCCGATGCACCTATTTTGTTTCTTTACAATACATATTTAGTCTAAAATTGTATGAAAATTGATAAAATGTTGATAAAACCATTTTATACCTCATACCATGAAGCAAAATCATTTTTCGCACCTCAAAGTTTTTTCCTTCATGATTGACACTAATTGGTTATTAAATTAGATAACAGATGCACATTTTAAAATCTACTGTCATCTAATTTAATAACCAATTAGTGTCAATCATGATGAAGGAGAAAACTTTGAAGTGACTTATGAAGAGAGAACAATTATTTTGCTTCATGGTATGAGGTGTAGTAACTTATAAAAACTCTGTTGACAATATCCGGGTTTTCATGCATGGGTCGCAGATTTTAGAGATGGCGACCCTAGTCATAGCGCCTCTCGCTCTAGCGAAAGAGACACAAGATAACTAAAGCTGTTTCGTGTTTACGTAATGTCTCTAAATAAGGTTGTTAGGGGCTGCATTATGGTTCCGTATAATAAATAGCTGTATGATTACCGGTTTAGAATAGGGCCCCCAATCTTCATTTGGGTGTCGTCAAAGCGACTAAGGGCACCAGGGACGGGCAACAGCGTTCTCCTGTGTATATTAGGATCATTACTGCGATCACCAATCCGCCTGCCAAGCGTGTATTATGGCAAATCCCCCCAATGGACAGCCCACCAAAAGTGGCATACTCGTATATCCATATTAACAAAACACTTTGACGCAAGTACATACATGAAACTACCGAATTCCGATCCCTGACTACAACAGTATAGCTTCATTAATCAATGATAGACCCAGCTGAGCAAGCAAATTGTGTTCCCAATATCATGCATTAGTTCAGACACTATCGAATTACTTATGTGTTCCTGGTACTTATTACCTTTAATGTATCTGCAAATACATCAGTCTGACCAATAGGAAGGGGTTGGAGGGGAAGGGGGAGGGGAGGGGGGAAATCACGGCGTGTAGTACGCGGCCGGTTAGAAAGAGAAGCACTTGTGTTAAGAGAAGTTGTCCCGCTCTCGGTAGTGTATGGACAGGCTGGGGCCCCTGTGTAATATGTTTTTTTAATAATGTGTTTTATGGCTCTGAATGCCAAGTCCTTTTGAGCCAAAACCTGTAGTATAGAGTGAGGGTGTGCATGAGACAAAAAAAGGTTCTATTTGTAGTAACGAGACAAGTTTATAAAAAGAAAAAGTATATATTTTGGAAAAGAATGGTCCATTATTTGATAGAAAACTATGTCATAGTAACAAACCAATAGCGGCCGGCCGGGGGAGTGGGGGGTTGTAGGGGGAGAGGGGGGAGAGGGAAGAGAGGGGGCAAGATGACAGAAAAAAGGGGAAATATGTAGGTATAATAAGTACATAAGTATCAAATGGTTAAACAATTTTAAATTTTTTTAAACTTACAAGAAAAGTTTCCGTCTCATTGGCCTAGTGGTTTGGTTATTGGACTCGAGCGCCAGAGGCCGTGGTTTGATTCCCACTGGAGACAGACAACTTTGTAGAAGTTGGTTCTGGTCTGGATGTTATAAATAAATAAATAATATGTCAGACATTCACACCAATTATCCAGTCCCAAATTAGGCGGAGCCTGTGTTATGGTTAATAGATAACGGATAAACATACTTAAATAAATATATAAACATCCAAGACTTGGGTACAAACATTCATATTCATCATACGAACATTTGCCCCTAGCGGGATTCGAACCCGCAACCTCCTAATGTTATATTTGTGTATTGTCCTTCCCATAGCACAAAGAGTTTGGGATTAGACAAGTGTATGTATATTCGCATGTATATAATTATGTAATCAAAGTAAATAGATTTATTTTATTATAGTTTATTTATTTTTACAAAATCCACAAAGCTTGCAAAATAATAATAATTATTCTAATTTATAGTTCTTAATGGACTAAAGTATTTATATATCATAATGTCAGCCCCTAGACGTCCACTGCTGGACATAGACCTTCCCCAATGAACGCCACTATATTTCATTCCAGATTAATAGTCCTATGAAAACAAACGCATTTGCGTCTCGAAAACAAAATACACAATAGATGGTGTTCCTAAGTGGACTGCAAAGTTTACATGGTAATACAAACCTGTTTTTGCTGCTGGTGACCCTTTCATGTATATGTTACCGAGACGTAAATAGCGTTGGTTTTCATAGGACTATTAATCTGGAATGAAATATACACCCGCGTCTTCCGTCCTCCAGAGTCATCAATTGCATATGAGTACACTTGGTACATTTATACACGTCATTTTTGTTATCGACTACCACTTCCTAGGTGTTAGCGCTGTGGAGCGCTTGAACACATGTTTTAAAATCAAGTTTGTGCGAAGCTGAAGCAACATTAGTACCAGGCATTGTCATTCAAATAATCGTTTATTTTTATAATAGGCTTTCTTACAAAGTTGTTTTTTAATGTGAATCTTAAACTTTCTGTCCGTCATATGTAAGATTTCCTCTGGTAGTTTGTTGTAGAAGCGTATACATTGCCCCGTGAACGATTTACTGACCTTACTTAGTCTTAACCCTGGTAAAACAAGTTTATTTTTATTTCTTGTATTATATTTATAACTGTTATTGTCGCAGTACCTCAAAAGAGAGATACATTTTTTTCGGACATATAAAATGTTGTGAATGTGGAAGGAACTACAAGCTAGAGGTCGTCCTAGGAGGACATTCAAGGATCAAATTAGTAACGTCCTCAAAAAGGCTGGGGTCCGCAGTGAGAAGAATAAAAGGAGGTGCATGAAAAGGTTGATGAATGTAAGTGAGGCTAGTAAGGAGTGTCAGGATCGCGCAAAGTGGCGATCCATCGTCTCTGCCTACCCGTCTGAGACCAAGGCGTGAGCATTATGTATATATGTATAAAATGTTATTTAAAATGAATTGACTAGCTACTGTTAATATGCTTATTTCTCCGATCTCAATATTATTTATTTATTTAACTCTTTATTACACACACACAGATAAAACAAAAAATAATACATTAAAAGAAACACAAGTACAAAGGGCGAACTTATCTCTGAGAGAGATTTCTTCCAGCAGACCCGCGAGAGAGATAATTGAAATAAGAGAGGCAGACATAGTGTGTACGTAAATAAAAAAACATATACATACATACACTAATATAAACTATATACCCACTTACATAGATTATAACCTACACGGTAAATATTATAATAAATATTTACCAATAATATATAAAATAATATACATTATTAAATAATAATATACAAACATTCATAAAATACATATAAGATATGGATTCCAATCCTAACTTAGTGATATATATTATTTATACTTATGTATTCAATCAGAAATAAGTAAACACATTCAAAAATGGTAATTAAAGTATATGTGCGTAATGTTTGAGGGTGTGTGGGTGAAGGGGCTGAGACCTGAGGGACCCGACCTCGACCCTGGATGGAGGAGGGATTGGTATTCGATCCCCGTCGTCTCACGGACACAATCCCGCAAATAAACGCGCCGAGCACGTACATAAAACAACCGACTGAGCTCACGTTTGCTATTTTTTCAAGGCGACTGTATCTGAATTGGTTTGTGTTAATGTTTTTGTTTGGATGCGTTGCCAAAAAAATACCGTAATTCAACGATCTCTATGTACTACTAGATGGAGCGTTCCAAACAATCGCTCTGTTCCACGCAAGAAGCCACAACTCTTTCTTTTCTTTTTGTGCAGTTACTACTCAGAACCTTTAATTATTTTCTAAATATTGACATTATTTAACCGTAGCGTCAATATTTAGTAATAATTAAATGTTCTGCGTAGTAACTGCACAAGTTTCATTGTGAATGTGAAAGAGTTGTGGCTACTTGCGTGGAACAGAGCGATTGTTTGGATGCTCCATCTAGTAGTACATAGAGATCATTGCTGTAATTAATCATTCATTTATTGGTAAAACATATTTACAAGTTCCAATTCAGGACGTTCAAGGATCGAATTAGTAAGGTCCTCAAAAAGGCTGGGGTGCGCAGTGACATGAATAAAAGGAGGTGCGTGAAAAGGTTGATGAATGTGAGGTATATCAGGATCGCGCAAAGTGGCGATACATCGTCTCTGCCTACTCCTCTGGGACCAAGGCGTGAGCATTATGTATGTATGTGTCAATACACAGTACAATGATACTTATATATCGTCTGATATTAAAGTATGTACATATATACACAGTGGTATATTAAACTGTTTGAGCTATGTCGAAGACTTTAGCGGATCACCTCATTATGATGATATTTAAGTATACTTCGGTGATCACTGGCTGGTCTCGTCTGTCTGAGAACCGATTGCCGCTGGGGTGGACGAATTCTGGAGTGGAGACCGCGACTGGGCGAGCGTAGTGTGGGAAGCCCCCTGGCTAGATGAAGCGACGAACTGCGTAAAACGACTGGCAATGCCTTGGTAGAGGCCTGTGTTCAGCAGTAGATTCGTGCAGGCTGATAAACTTAGCTTCTCACGTCCACTGCCCTCCCAGTCCAGTCGCTTTCCGCCTTTCCTGGCCCAATTTTATAAGCGTTGCGATAGTTTGACATAGGTAATTGTCGACTTGCCGTGTGGTTTCCGGTAGAGTAGAATAGGACCACTCCAACTTTTCCCGTGGATGTCGTACAAGGCGACTGAGGGAATATATTATAAAACATCAACCAGGCCTCCCCGATCCGTCTGGCCAGCGCAGGGAGTGTAGGGCAAATCCTCCGTCTGTCTCCGGCAGATGAGAGAGAGTTGTGCCCCTGCAGTGGAGACAAAAATAACCTGATGATGATGAATTGTCGACTTGTCACGCCAAGCAATCGCGCTTGCCTTTGCCGGCGTCACGTCTAGAATGCAATAAAATAAAACAGCACAGTTTATGTCGCAATTACCTGACATAATTGAGTCATACGTAATTATTTAATTACCCTTAGAGCAAAGAGGCTTTATAGCGTATAAGAGATATAAAACTTTATGGTATCTTATTTAAATCGGCCAGGTATACCCGACGGCACGTCGATCGTGATCTATTGGTTAGAGCTCGACTTCAATCTCACCTGATGGTAAGTTATGATCAGGCCTAAACTGGAACGCGCTTACCTAGAAATTGTACTTGTCAGCAAATACTGAAGCTGGCAGTGAGTTCCATTCCTTAGCAGTTCGCATTATGAAAGAGGAAGCAAAACGCTTCGTGCGAGAGCGTGGTTTGTCTACTACATAAGGAGGAAGTCCCTCCCCACGCCTGGTAGTCCGGTAACGGAAGGGGGATGGGGGAATCAAATCATGTAATTCCTGGACACAATCCCCAAAATGTAACCTGTAGAAAACCGAAAGACAGATACACTACGACGATCTTTGAGGCTCTGTTCCATGGTATTTACCAGATGTCTATACTATACTTCCGTCACCTGCAGTCTGCTACACTAGGGTTTACAAAACTATTAGAGATAAAAGCCTATAAGTTCTTGGGTTCAAAGTAAGCTGTGCCCAGGACACTCATTCTCCTTGCAGCATTGCATTCACCCAGCAAGTGTTTCATCGTCTTGCTGTTCTCTCCACAAGCTTTAAATGGACGGCTTTTAACAGTTCCATCTTTGTCATGGTCGCTGATCTGTCACGAGTCTTGCCTTTAATATAATATCCTTGACATTAGCAATAATAATGCCATCAGTCTAATCACGATATCTTTTTATTTTCTGTATGAGTATCAGAGTGCCTCAGATCAACGCTAGTCTTGATATAGTCAGAGACTTCCCTTACTAACGTTGATAGTAAGCTTTAGTAAGGTTTGAGGTTAAGAAGTTTACTACTTTAAGAAGATCAGCTTAGCCCAACGATCTCTATGTACTACTACTAGATGGAGCGTTCCAAACAATCGCTCTGTTCCACGCAAGCAGCCACAATTCTTTCACATTCACAATTAAACTTGTGCAGTTACTACGCAGAACATTTAATTATTACTAAATATTGACGCTACGGTTAAATAATATCAATATTTAGTAAATAATTTAATGTTTTGAGTAGTAACTGCACAAATTTCAAAGTGAATGTGAAAGAGTTGTGGCTACTTGCGTGGAACAGAGCGATTGTTTGGAACGCTCCATCTAGTAGTACATAGAGATCGTTGGTGTACAACTAAAAATAAAATAAAATATTTACAGACGGATAACACAAGGGTACAAAAACAATACAGTGAACCAAAAGAAGAAGTAATTGGTTGTTTAAAATGGGTTGTTAAAAAGTGGATGACATATGTCATGTGTCAGTTCCACGCTACAATTGTCACGTTATTAATTTTTTATCATAGATAACAAAAAGTCGCTATATTTTTTTTTGCTTCGAAATCGTAGGTAATTTATCTGTCAGTGTTCTTTGACCAATTACTTTGCGAGACATTATTTTTATTAAACACTTGCTGTGCCCGCGGCTCCGCTCGCGTGGAGTACAGAATTAAAGTTAAAACTTATTAAGCTTTAATTGCCGTCCCCCGTCGTAACCCCCCTCATATAACAAAATATAACTTTACATGCTTCAGTTTGTCCGCGATGTGGAGTAGGAATAATTATTAATACTGCTTAACCACTAAAGCGTCCCACTGACAAATATATAAAAATGACAAAACGTCAAACTGTTATTTATTATACATGTCGGCGAAATAATAAAAGAGGAGCTGATTTGGAGGCACAGTGCGTGTTCGGCGCGCCGTTCGGCTTGGTTCGGCTATCGTCGCGAGCACGCGCTGACGTTACGTCGGGTAGGACTGGCGCAGGCGCATACCCGAGACAGTGTTCGATGGAAAGGCGTGCGGCAGGCGTTACGCTGACGGATCGTCTGCCTTTTTAAATCGTTACTTTACGATGTAGTGTCATTGAAGCCAGTAAACGTGTTAGCTTTGTAACGGCGTTAAACTCAATTTGGGAGCCCACAGAGAGGCCGAACCAGGAACCTACGACGTACATTATAAATTTCTGTTCTTTTAAATGAATTTAGTATTGAAATTTTACTTCAGTAGACGACTTTAATAGCGCTGTCAGTGCCGTTTGGGTACTATAGTACCCGGGACGTTTGAGTGGTTAACCTTTTTATTCAGTGACAGTATATTTCTTTTCTCAGTGTGTATTGGTAATAAAACACGTTTTTGACGGAATTCGATATTTTCTTTGGAGTCAATATAATTGATTGATACAATATGCTGCTTGGAATCGCTCGCTCAGCAAAGAAAAGATCGCAAATGACTTATACACACGGAGTGATACGAAATTCAGTTACAGCCTTCGCGCTCGGGCTTTTAGGAGGCTGGGGTTTATCAAATTATTGCAAATCAGTTTATAGATGGCCTTTAAGGGTTCCGTAGAATACACGTTTTGTTCAAAGGCTGTACGGTCCCGCAAGGAAAAGTACTTGAAATATTCATTGTTTAAGAAGGGTGCTGGGCTAAATTGTGTATCTAAAAGAGGGGCAAGGGCAGTAAATGTAAAAGTCATTATCATCATCATCAGGTTATTTTTGTCTCCACTGCAGGAGCACAACCCTCTCTCACCTGCCGGAGACGGACGGAGGATTTGCCTACACTCCCCGCGCTGGCCAGACGGGTTGGGGAGGCCTGATTGATGTTTTATAATGTATTCCCTTAGTCGCCTTGTACGACATCCACGGGAAGAGTTAAAGTGGTCCTATTCTACTCTACCGGAAACCACAAATGTAAAAGTAGTGGCACTTATTCACTAGGTACTTGCCGCTTCAGGAGGAGTCGCCGTCTTACGACACAAGCACCTTATTAGGTTTATCCTACTATATATCCTATCCTACTAATATTATAAACGCAAAAGTTTGTAAGTATGGATGGATGTTTGTTACTCAATCACGTAAAAACTACTGAATGGATTTTAATGAAACTTTACAATAATATAATTTATACATCAGAATAACACATAGGCTACTATTTATAAAGATAAAATTACTCAATCACGCTTCAACCACTGGACGTATCGGGACGAAACTTGGCACACATATAGGTTAGGTCCTGGAATAGGACATAGGATAGTTTTTTTTATCCCGAAAAAATATCTCAATCCTACGGGAAATACATAATAATTTGTGATGTTAAGTAGTCCACGCGGACGAAGTCGCGGGCAACAGCTAGTGATCTTAATATACACAGGAGAACGCCGCTGCTCGTCCCTGGTGCACTCCCTTAGTCGCCTTTACAATACCCACGAGAAGATTTGAGGTGGCCCCATTCCGAGTCGGGAACCACATGGCATAATAAATAGCAAATATCATAAATAGAAAACAGCTAGCTTATTCTATTATTCTCAGCAACTGGAGCGCACACGTGAATCAGCTGATTTCCTTCGAATAGATTTCGCACTCCAATAGTTTTGTGGATAGATTTACCAGTTAAAACTAGTTAAAACAGAGTAAAACCGGTTAAGAGCGGATTAGGGCAGCCCCAAACTTTTGGGTTGTCGGGTGCGACAGATTTGTCGGGAGGCGCTTAATGGTTAATGGGTATTAAAGGTGTTTACGTATAACCTGATTTGATTTGAATTCAAATCACTAAAATGTAACCTTACGATTAATTAATTTATAAGTTTATTGTACACACAAATATACATAGAACAACACAAAAAAAAGAAAATTATACAAAAGGATAAGCTTATTTCTAAAGAAATTTCTTCCAACTAACCTGCGGTGAAGACAAGGGATTATGGAGAGGCAGTAGTCGCGTGTACCTACTATATATTAAATATTCATAGAACATATAACACAATAAGCATAAACTAATAAACTATAAATACCAATACAGATACATAAATATATATGTATATATAATAGAATATAATATAATATAATATAATATGATATATATATAATAAAAATATACGATTGTGAGATCATGGGTTCGTATTAATGAGTTTTCCTAACATAAGGTTGGTCGAACCTAGGCTGAGAATCCTACTAATATTATAAACGCGAAAGTTTGTAAGTATGGATGGATGTTTGTTACTCTGTCACGTAAAAACTACTAAATGGATTTTAATGAAACTTTACAATAATATAGCTTATATATCAGAATAACACATAGGCTACTATTTATAAAGATATTGTGTGAATTGTCCAAAATATCAAGTAAGTAGGAAAAAATCTACCATCTGCGAACTATTCTGGCGTGCGCTGCCAAAACAGCTAGAGTTACACATATGTAATGTATGATGGAAATGTTTATCTTAAATAGTCCTACAAAAAAGCTACTCGAAATACTAATCCTGCGCAGACGAAGTCGCGGGCACCAGCTACTTCTAAATATTATTACGTAAAGAAGCGACTCTCACCTACCCCTACCAGTTTACTGTCGCCCTCAAAATAAAAGTACGAAAGAAAAACACTGTGTTGACGTATAACGCTGTCTCTTTCTCGATAGTTTACGCACACACGCACGTGTACGGACAGGCTGGTACGCCTGTAGTTGTAGTAGGTAATTAAATCCGGTTTTTTTTTTCTTTTAATATTTTTTGTGATGATCATTAAAAAAACCTGGTCTAGGTGCTGTAGCTTTCTGGAAACCCAAGTCTGTTCCGGAGGCTGAAAGCCGTCAAGTCTTCGGGAGAGACGGTTCGTAAGAACCCTCGAGAACAGCTTGTAGACATGGCTTAGGAGTGAGATCGGCCTATAATTATTTAGGAGTGTAATATATCTAATATAATAGGAGTCTAAAATGTGTATAAAATTGTGTAAACTTATCCCACTTAGGGAACTCTTCCAGTTAACATAAGACTAACTGGTATAATGCGTTTAGTACCAAATTTTGATAAAAGAAACGTAGATACAATATAAACTAAAAAAAAATTATATCTTTATAGACTCGATAAGAGAGGTGAAGTCTCAGACAGCGGACTTTAGAGAAGGCCTACATGTCTGTTGATATTTTATTTTATTTATTCATTTTCAGAATAATTTCAGAACCTACAGCTAATTTACAATAATATATAATACAGTATAATACAAATTAAACATTGGCCATTAACAATTAATTATATGCGTATAATAACCGTCGTGTAATATGTAGACGCCTTTAATCTGACTCAGATTGTACTGTAACGTTCAAATAACTTTTAAAACCATGTTAACAAATTCATTAAACAGGGGTTTATCCTGAAAGATGGATTAATTTCAATGGCATATTATAGAAGTCTTTATCAGTCCACTGTTGGACTAGACCCGTCCCATTATTTAACGTTTATAAAACTTAATAATAATTAAATACGATTCAGTACGCTGGGAAGGCCTTAGGCTCACAAGCGATCAAATTTCATCACTTACTACTACTACAGGAGCACCAGCCTGTCGGAACACGTGCGAGTGTGTGCGTACATTATTGTAGGGCTGCTCCACCCAGCGCGCGAGTATAGTCGATCGACACTCACCTTCCGTCGTCATCGTAAACGTCGCCCGCACGCAACTAGCACACTGCGTACGCAGCCGGTTAGAAAGAGAAGCTCTTATATATTGATGTATAGCGTTGTTCCTCTCTCGATAGTTTACGCACATACTGGGACGCCTGTAATATTAATAGGTGGTTAAATCTGTGCGTAGAATCCAACGATCTCTATGTACTACTAGATGGAGCGTTCCAAACAATCGCTCTGTTCCACGCAAGTAGCCACAACTCTTTCACATTCACAATGAAACTTGTGCAGTTACTACGCAGAACATTTAATTATTTACTAAATATTGACATTATTTAACCGTAGCGTCAATTAATTATATTCTTTATTGCACATACATTTTTTACAAAAAAAAGGGCATAACATAAAAGTGTACAAAGGTGGACTTATCTCTATAAGAGATCTCTTCCAGCCAACCTTCACTGTGGGAAAAGCTAAAACAAGCGGTAGGTCAAAAAGAATAAAAATAAAATGTGCATGGATATTGAAATTTTATAATAAAATATTGTACTATACATAGAATAAATGAGTAGGTATAGCTATTGATACATACTAATATAATTTACTAAGTAAAGTACATACATAATAATATATATAAAATTATAGTCAATATTTAGTAATAATTAAATGTTGTGCGTAGTAACTGCTCAAGTTTCATTGTGAATGTGAAAGAGTTGTGGCTACTTGCGTGGAACAGAGCGATTGTTTGGAACGCTCCATCTAGTAGTACATAGAGATCGTTGGTAGAATCCCTAACTTTCAATCTTTCTCTATCTTTCAAGCTCGAGATAAGTATAAATGCTCACCGATCCGTCATACACCTGCTTCTCGAACAAAAAGAAAAAGATTCACAAGCAAAAGGAACTTTGAAAAGCCCTTGTAAGTAAAAAAAGAGCTAACTCCTCTTAAAGGCCTGTAGGATAAGAATAGGGTAAACTCAGGGTTGTACAAAATGTACAATTATTATTATTAAATTCGTTTATTAAGATATCAGTGATCCAATTATTTTTAGTAACGTAATACAATAATACTTATAAGACTAGGTGTTAGTAACATTCAAATATTTAAAACAAGAGCAATTAGGATGTCAGCTATTATACCCTACAATGTACTTCTCAAGACAATTTTACGCAAGAAAGTTTGGTAGGCGCAGTCAAATCTATTAAATAAAATCGTAAACATCGCGTGTCTGTACATTGAAGATATTTGCAAAAAAAATTGGGGGTCTAAGGATAAGTAAAAGAAACACATTTCGATCATTCTTAAATTTTTTGTTTGTTTATCTGTTTGTTTGTGCACGCAGTACGTAAAAACTACTGAACCGATTTTAATGGACTTTTCATAGAAACATAGGGCTTAACTCGGAGTAACATTTAGTCTTTATTTCATCGCAATCATGTCAACCAAAAGTTATGAAAAATGTTATGTTTCAAATACATTAGTAGGTATACAATATAACAATGTTCGGTGCAATTCAGATTGCGATGAGTCAGGACTACATTTGGAGGTGTAGTGGAGTAGTTTTAAAAGAGGTAGGAGTGGGAGTAGGAATTGGAGTGAACGTGGGCATATAACGATGTTCGGTGCAACTCAGATTGCGATGAGTCAGGACTACATTTGGAGGTGTAGTAGAAGTGGGCATGGTGTAGGAGTGGTTTTAAAAGAGGGAGGAGTGGACGTGGGCATGGGGTGGCCGTGGACGTGGTCGGAGTCGGATTGAGAGTGGGGTTGAAAATAATTGTGCAGTCCACGCGAGCGAAGCCGCAGGCACAGCTAGTTAAATAAACTCGATGAGGGTGCCAACCCTAGCAAGTTCCGCCGTCCAGATTGATGTGGGGTCGAGTTTCATTTTTACCTACAGCGATTGATCTCCTACCCTTAACTTTCGTCCAGTAATTATTTATACCAGGACAAGCTATTTGTATCCTATCCTAACGAGGATAATGTTATGTTTCCAACGGATTTATATAAATAGTGCCGACAGTCCTCCGAGAGGAAATATAACAATAGGTAAAAATTCACAACATACGTTGTTAGAGGTTATCTAGAGCCGTGGTCAAGCTGAATCTACCTCGATAAGTACCTACATATTCGCGCCGCCCCGGCGTTGTTCTCGCCACGTACGGAGTAATAACAACGCTAAGTCGAGCGACCTAAGCACATTTTTGGGTGTATTGTCCGACAGTACGTGATTAAAAACGTAGGTATTTTCGTAAAAGCGGTAAAGCGGACGAAGGAAAGCCACTTTGCAATATTACATTGCGCAAAGTGGCGATACATCGTCTCTGCCTACCCCTCTGAGACCAAGGCGTGAGCATTATGTATGTATGTATGTATTTTCGTTTTACTAGGAAGTGAGGTATATAAGTGACATCTATTTATTATATATATATAAAAGGAAAGTGTGTGTATGTATGTCCAGTTTTTGCTTCATAACCACCCAGCCACACACTCGTGGTTGCAGTGGTAGATAGCCCTTTGTCTGCACTCGCAAGTAAAGGAGTTGGTTACGGTGGGTGGATGTGGGTGGTAAAAATGTGTGATGGGATACTTCTATCCTTTTCTAGCACATTGTACGGCTCATATAAACTCGAGATTGTGCTGAATGGCGTTAAGTGTGTTTGAGAACTTTTCTAGAATATTACAGATTTTTCCAGAATGTTCTAGAATATTGAAGATGTATAATGCTCGTCGGAATCCAGATTGTGATAAGTTAGGACTACGGTGGTGGTGGCAGTGGGAGTGGGGATGGGGATGGGTGGAGTGCGGGAGCGGGAGGAAAGGGATTAACGTTTACAGTAAGTTAATTTTACCTTTATGAAAAAGAGACAATGATTTCTGTCGTCCACGCGAGCGGAGCCCGGGCACAGCATAACATATATGTCATTTAAAAAAATGAAGGAAAAAAAATCCTTTATTGTTTTTCTGATTTCCAAATGTGTAAAAGTTACTGAAAAAAATATTTACTGTCATTTTATTATCATCCAATATATCATAAGTCAGAATGCAACGATCTCTATGTACTACTAGATGGAGCGTTCCAAACAATCGCTCTGTTCCACGCAAGGAGCCGCAACTCTTTCACATTCACTTTGAAAGTTGTGCAGTTACTGCGCAGAATTTCATTATTTTCTAAGTATTGATGCTATTTATCCGCAGCGTCAATATTTAGCAATAATTAAATGTTCTGCGTAGTAACTGCACAAGTTTCAAAGTGAATGTAACCGAGTTACGGCTCCCGGAGCCGCAGTAGCGTGGAATAGAGCGATTGTTTTTAACGTTCCATCTAAGTAGTCTAATAAATAAAATCGTAAACATCGCGTGCCTGTATATTGAATATATTTGTAAAATAAAATTGAGGGGTCTAAGGATATGTAATAGAACACATTTCAATCATTTTTGTTTTTTTTTTCTGTTTATCTGTTTGTCTTTGAGTTTGTGCACGCATCACTAAAAAACTACTGAACGGATTTTGATGGACTTTTCACAAAAACATGGGGCTTAACTAACATTTAGTCTTTATTTCATCGCAATCGGCTAAATCAATCAAAAGTTATAGACATTTATTTTTCAAATACATTAGTAGGTAAGGTTAGTATGGAATAGTATTTCCGTACTATTCCGATTGCGATGAGTTTGGACTACATTTGGAGCTGCGAGTAGGAATTGGAGTAGAAGTGAGAGTGGTAGTGGGCGTGGGAAAAGGGGAGCGGGAGCGGAAGCGGGAGGGGAGCGGGAGCGGGAATGGGAATGGGAGCGACTTCTGTAGTTCACGCGAGCGGAGTCGCGGGCACAGGTAGTAGTACATATAGAGATATCGTTTCGGAGTTCAGCCTAACAGGTATTGCGGTTGGAATACCAATTTCATTTCAGCATTGCATTTTGAATGCAATTTTCGAAGCTGTGTTTTTCGTTACACTGTGTACCCTGGTATTCAGTTAACGCCGAGCCAACAGGGTGATATATGAGCCGTTGTGGATTTAATAAAAAAAAACAGCTGGTCGGACGAGCCACTATATATTGAACGAGGGCTGGACAGTTATTAAGGGTGAATAGGGGTTGGTTGCAGGTCATAATATGTCGCTTCATGAATTCTGTCTGTTGAATGGCAGATACGAGTATAACAGTTAATTTAATTGAAATATTTGACCGCCTAGTGGCTTACTCGATGAGGTCGTGGATTCGATTCCCACTCATAAAAACCTTACGTTATTACTACGTTTTTGTCAAATAGCTATAAGAAGCTAAAGCAATAATTATATGTATTAGTTTGCTATTAATTTGTGATTAATATTATATATATTTATTACTCTTAATGTGGCACTCAGCCAGCACGCAAAAATATTTCTAAGGTGCTCGACTTACCGTTGTTATTACTCCGTACAGTGTGCGATATGCAGGCGGATTTTGACGTAGGACTCAGCGAGCTAAAATATGTCGAAAGCGCTAGACTTAGCGTTGTTATTACTCCGTACAGCTTGCGATATGCAGGCGGCTTTTGACGTGACACTCAGCACGCAAAAATGTGTCTAAAGCGCTCGACTTAGTGTTGTTATTACTCCGTACAGCGTGCGATATGCAGGCGGATTTTGACGTAGGACTCAGCGAGCTAAAATATGTCTAAAGCGTTCGACTTAGCGTTGTTATTACACCGTACAGCGTCCGATATGCAGGCGGCTTTTGACGTAGATCTCAGCACGCAAAAATGTGTCTAAAGCGCTAGACTTAGCGTTGTTATTACTCCGTACAGCGTGCGATATGCAGGCGGCTTTTGACGTCACACTCAGCACGCAAAAATGTGTCTAAAGCGTTCGACTTAGCGTTGTTATTACTCCGTACAGCGTGTGATATGTAGGGGGCTTTTGACGTAGCACTCAGCGAGCTAAAATGTGTCTAACGCGCTCGACTTAGCGTTGTTATTACTCCGTACAGCGTGCGATATGCAGGGGGCTTTTGACGTAGCACTCAGCGCGCAAAAATGAGTCTAAAGCGCTCGATTTAGGGTTGTTACTATTCCTGAGCAACGGGCTGATGGGCGGGACGAACGCACGTAGGTACTTATCGCCTTACGAGGGACGGAAGCTCGCCGAAAGTACGGAGTGAGACAGGGCTACCCGCAGCCACTTCCATTTAATAAAAAGACAATTCAAAAAATCTTTTCTTTATTTGTTTGTGTGGATTCCTTCTCGTTAGGATTCCGAATATACAGAAAAGTATTTTAATCTAAGTTATGTTTAACATAAGTAATGTTTACAAGCAGGTGCTGTAAAGGAATTCCAGAAGCCCTAAATCAAGGGAACGCGCTGGGACCGACAACGCAGCGCTTTCGTTCTAGTGATGGGACGACGCCCTTACGTTGCATGTATCGATATTTATTTATTTTAATTATTCATTCTGAAACCTACAGCTAATTTACAAAAATATATAATAATATAAATTAAACATTAGCTATTAACAGATTTCTAATATATAAACATAAAAATTATTGTATAGGGTAATAAAAGTAGGAAGGTACAGAGAAATTTTTTTTAAATAGAAATTTACAACAAAATAGAAATAAATAAATTATCTACAATCTAGGCGTACAATCGTCGTCGTCGCAATGAGAGTTGAGTGCGTGTACGTGAGGAGTGTGTGTGTGTGGGGTGCGTCTGCGCATGTGTGTTTGACTGGGCGAGCGATGCGAGGCGAGGAGAGGCGAGGTGTATCTATGAATAAATAAATAAATAGATATGTCAGACATTCACACCAATTATCCAGTCCCAAACTAGGCAGAGCCTGTGCTATGGTTACTAGATAACGGATGGACATAGGTACTTAAATAAATATATAAACATCCAAGACTTGGGTACAAACATTCATATTCATCATACGAACATTTACCCCTGGCGGGATTCGAACCCGCAAGGTCGTCAATCTATGACGGTTATTTCTCAAAATTTTCTGTTAACAACTAGATCATCATCATCATCAGGTTATTTTTGTCTCCACTGCAGGAGCACAACCCTCTCTCATCTGCCGGAGACAGACGGAGGATTTGGCCTACACTCCCCGCGCTGGCCAGACGGGTTGGGGAGGCCTGATTGATGTTTTATAATGTATTCCCTCAGTCGCCTTGTACGACATCCACGGGAAGAGTTGGAGTGGTCCCATTCTACTCTACCGGAAACCACACGGCAACTAGATTTGTACAATTACATTGTTTCGTATGCCTTTAATAAAATTATACATTTCAAAATTGCGTTTTTGAGTCGCGGTTGAAAACTAACCGAACATCAGTATCTTAGTCTACGTATGCACACATTGATATTTTAATATTATAACATTTTCTACCCAAAGGTTGTCTGGAAGAAATCGCTTAAAGCGAAAGACCGCCTAAATTGTACTATTTGTAACTTTTACAACTTGAAACTGTATTTGTTTGTGCAATAAATTGTATTGTATTGTATTGATGATTAATAAGTAAACACAGTAACAATATTAGGGATACAATGAAAGTTTATTAATTCATATACAGTCCGTAGAAATGTAAGCGAATTAATAAAAGAGTGGGGCGTGCCTACGTGAACTATACAACCTATAAACAGATATACCTTACAACAGTTAAAAATTATCGTTATATCGATATTTATATAAATAACGGTCTACATCCCTACGATCGAGGTACTCCATACAAAAACTTATAATATATTTTTGTAAAGGGACCCCTCATTTCGTTGTTATGGCCCAATAATGCTGGGAACGAGCGAAATAATGCCACACGAAGGGTTCCGTAAGAATATTTCTAAAAGGAGACAAATTTCGGAATTTTTTATGCTAATAAGACAGTGAGAATTTGGGAAGGTTACGGTTTTAAATATATTAACATATTTTATTTTTACGATCGCGATGGGCAGCGTCAAGTCCTTCACGTCGCCTATTCCACAATCATCATCATCATCAGGTTATTTTTGTCTCCACTGCAGGAGCACAACCCTCTGTCATCTACCGGAGACAGACGGAGGATTTGGCCTACACTCCCCGCGCTGGCCAGACGGGTTGGGGAGGCCTGATTGATGTTTTATAATGTATTCCCTTGTACGACATCCACGGGAAGAGTTGGAGTGGTCCTATTCTACTCTACCGGAAACCACACGGCTATTCTACAATGCTTAAAGACAAAAGTCTTTAATCAGTGCGCCCTGTTTCTCATGACCTACGGCTCGGAGACGTGGCCACTGACGGTGGGCCTGATGCACTTGTTTTAAGTCGCTTAGCGTGCTATGGAGAGGGCTATGCTGGGTTTTCTTTGATGGATATGACTCATAATGAAGACATTAGCAAGCTAAAGTGGCAGTGGGCGGGCCACATCTGTCGCAGAACCGTCGGCCGTTGGGGCAGACGAGTTCTGGAGTGGAGACCGCGGATCGGCACTCGCAGGGTGGGACGCCCCGCCGCCAGGTGGACCGACGACCTGGAGAAGGTGGCGGGTAGCGGCTGGATGCGGAAGGCGAAGGACCGCGTGTGGTGGCGTTCATTGGGGAAGGCCTATGTCCATCAGTGGACGTCTAAGGGCTGACATGAGAAGGGCAGTGCTCTGGTCGGTGGTGCAATTGGAAAACTCAACCTACCGTGGCCAGAGTTCGATACCCGGTGATGGCATGTACAGTCGCGGAACGAAAAGGTTAAAAAGTTTCGAAATCATCGGACCAGCGGACACAATTTTTTTTTTATCGTAATATGTTTACGCTTGACCTCAATCTCACCTGATGGTAAGTGACAATGAGGCCTGAGGTGATGCGCGCTTACCCATTAGATGCCTATTCAGTCTTCCTTCAAAAAAGCTGGCAGCGAGTTCCATTCCTTAGCAGTTCGCATTATGAAAGAGGAAGCAAAACGCTTCGTGCGAGAGCGTGGTATGTCTACTACATAAGGATGAAGTCCCCCCCCTCCCGTTCCACCCCCCACGCTTGGTAATCCGGTGATGGAAGGAGGATGGGGGAATCAAATCGTGTAATTCCTGGGCACACTCCCAAAATTTATCAGAATACGTCACATCATCATCATCGGCCTAAATACGTCCACTGCTGGACATAGGCCTCCCCAATAGACTACCACTTTTTGTCAAGTTGTCCATTTGCCATAATCACCACGCTTGGCAGGCGGATTGGTGATCGCAGTAATGATCTTAACATACACACACAGGAGAACGCTGCCGCCCGTCCCTGGTGCAATCCCTTAGTCGCCTTGACGACACCCACGGGAAAGATAGGGGTGGCCCTATTCTAAGCCGGGAACCACACGGAACGTGATTGTTCAAAATTCCTTTTTAGTTAGACACATATTAGTCGAAATGCTTTAGCAATAGGCCCCCTGGTCTGTACCAACGGCCGTCAGTTCCGCAACAGATGTGGCCCGCCCACTGCCACTTCAGCTTTTAGATAATCTCAATACTTTATGAAAGTTTCCACGAAAAATGGCATACACGGAAATGCGACCTGATTTTTTTCTATCGCAGCATTTACAGGCAGTTAATATGTATGGATTCACATATTCAATTTATTTATAGATAACATATAAGTTTGCATGGCAAAATTGTAAGAAAAATTAAATAAATTATTTTGTCAGTACAAAGGAAAAAGAAAATTATTCCACTAATGAATTCTTTAATAACGAAATTGGTAGGCCCTCTGTAGAGTAGAATAGGACCACTCCAACTCTTCCCGTGGATGTCGTACAAGGCGACTGAGGGAATACATTATAAAACATCAATCAGGCCTCCACAACCCGTCTGGCCAGCGCGGGGAGTGTAGGCCAAATCCTCCGTCTGTCTCCGGCAGATGAGAGAGGGTAGTGCTCCTGCAGTGGAGACAAAAATAACCTGATGATGACGAATGAACGCCACCACACCCGGTCCTCCGCCCTCCGCATCCAGCCGCTTCCGGACACCTTCATCCCGTCGGTCCATCTATCGCCTCGTCTGCCTCAACGGCCGTCAGTTCTGTGACAGATGTGGCCCGCCCACTGCCACTTCAGCTTGCTAATACTTTCGGCTATGTCGGTCGCCTTCGTTTTTCGTCCGTATCCTTTCCTTACAGTAAACTAAACAGTATAACTATAATAGATCTAATTACAGATCGTTTCCACAGAACTATGTAACACTTAACTACTCCGAGCAAGAAATGATGGATGGCCCGCATGTCGTTCGTAGGCTGCGTGAGTACCGTCAGCAAAACATAAAAGAAACATTATAAAAAAGAATAAGAAAAAAAACGGCCTTATAATAATAAATAATAAAATTCTTTATTAAGTATAACAAAAATCCACTAACTTAGTATCAACTTATGAACTATGTCTTTCTTATTTTCCTTCAGAAAGGTTGCCTGGAAGAGATCGCTTTAAGCGATAAGGCCGCCTTTGTACACTTTCCAAAAATCTGTACCTATTTTATTGTTATCCTTAATTTGTGTGCAATAAAGAGTTTATCTATCTATCTATCTATGTTAGTATGAAATAATTAAATTCGATTTAACAATATTAATAAGGTGCCACATAATATGGCAGTCGTATTTATCTGCAATTACCCTCAGGATGCTGTTAGGGCTGCCCCGAACTCTTTGTAGTAAAGACGTTAGCTTAGGCAGAAAATGCTAAATATTACTGCGTAAAGAGCCAACACCCACCTCCCCGCAGTATAACGTCGCCCGCAAAATAGAGCACGCCTGGCAGTACGCATTACTGGGGTGGCACCGCCTGCCAGCGGCGAAAGGTAGACGTTATAAATTAGAAAGTGTCGTGGCATCAAGCCTTGCTAAAGACAAGACTGGCTGACAAGACGAGTTTGATTTTGGAAGACGGACGGACTGACATAGAGAAATTTGAGACTGGTTTAATGCTAGATCCATGGAGACGAGGATGACAGGAGAAAAAAAAGACAGACAAAAAGAAAACGACGGTGTTTTTTGACAAAATACAGAAATTTTTTAACTAAATACCAGTTTTCTTCTGAGACGACCGTTCAATTCAATTCAATTCAAATATTCTTTAATGTGCACCAAAACATATACATTTGTTAATAAAAACAAAACTTACATAGGAGGATGATTTTAGTGTACAACGGCGGCCTTATCGCTTTCAGCGATTTCTTACCGTTCAGAAAAAGAAGCACTTATGTTGTTGCAGTATAAAGTTGTCCCTCTCTCGAGCGCGCTCGGTGCAGCAGGTAGCCCTACAATTATTCACGCGCCCATACACCTGCCTGCCTGTAATAGTAGTAGATATTTAAAAAAAAATCGCTTGTATTGATTGCCGAGGGTGTGGTCAGAGTATATTTTTACATATGGTCGTCGATAGTATGTTATATACTATGCCATTATTTAAATTGTTGACATTGTAATTTATACACTATTTTATTTTATACTAGCTGTTGCCCGCGACTTCGTCCGCGTGGACAACTTAACATTACACATTCTTATGTATTACGTGTTACTAAATCCTAAAAGAAATCTGAAGTCAGCGACGGCAGTGGCGTCGTTAGAGGTACAGTGTTTCTGCTTTTTAGGGTTCCGTAGCCAAATGGCAAAAAACGGAACCCTTATGGATTCGTTATGTCTGTCTGTCTGTCTGTCCGTCCGTATGTCACAGCCACTTTATTCCGAAACTATAAGAACTTACTATTGAAACTTGGTAAGTGGATGTATTCTGTGAACCGCATTAAGATTTTCACACAAAAATAGAAAAAAAAACATTAAATTTTGGGGGTTCCCCATACTTAGAACTGAAACTCAAATTATTTTTTTTCATCAAACCCATACGTGTGGATAGGTCTTCAAAAATGATATTCAGGTTTCTAAACAGATATACCTTACAACAGTTAAAAATTATCGTTATATCGATATTTATATAAATAACGGTCTACATCCCTACGATCGAGGTACTCCATACAAAAACTTATAATATATTTTTGTAAAGGGACCCCTCATTTCGTTGTTATGGCCCAATAATGCTGGGAACGAGCGAAATAATGCCACACGAAGGGTTCCGTAAGAATATTTCTAAAAGGAGACAAATTTCGGAATTTTTTATGCTAATAAGACAGTGAGAATTTGGGAAGGTTACGGTTTTAAATATATTAACATATTTTATTTTTACGATCGCGATGGGCAGCGTCAAGTCCTTCACGTCGCCTATTCCACAATCATCATCATCATCAGGTTATTTTTGTCTCCACTGCAGGAGCACAACCCTCTGTCATCTACCGGAGACAGACGGAGGATTTGGCCTACACTCCCCGCGCTGGCCAGACGGGTTGGGGAGGCCTGATTGATGTTTTATAATGTATTCCCTTGTACGACATCCACGGGAAGAGTTGGAGTGGTCCTATTCTACTCTACCGGAAACCACACGGCTATTCTACAATGCTTAAAGACAAAAGTCTTTAATCAGTGCGCCCTGTTTCTCATGACCTACGGCTCGGAGACGTGGCCACTGACGGTGGGCCTGATGCACTTGTTTTAAGTCGCTTAGCGTGCTATGGAGAGGGCTATGCTGGGTTTTCTTTGATGGATATGACTCATAATGAAGACATTAGCAAGCTAAAGTGGCAGTGGGCGGGCCACATCTGTCGCAGAACCGTCGGCCGTTGGGGCAGACGAGTTCTGGAGTGGAGACCGCGGATCGGCACTCGCAGGGTGGGACGCCCCGCCGCCAGGTGGACCGACGACCTGGAGAAGGTGGCGGGTAGCGGCTGGATGCGGAAGGCGAAGGACCGCGTGTGGTGGCGTTCATTGGGGAAGGCCTATGTCCATCAGTGGACGTCTAAGGGCTGACATGAGAAGGGCAGTGCTCTGGTCGGTGGTGCAATTGGAAAACTCAACCTACCGTGGCCAGAGTTCGATACCCGGTGATGGCATGTACAGTCGCGGAACGAAAAGGTTAAAAAGTTTCGAAATCATCGGACCAGCGGACACAATTTTTTTTTTATCGTAATATGTTTACGCTTGACCTCAATCTCACCTGATGGTAAGTGACAATGAGGCCTGAGGTGATGCGCGCTTACCCATTAGATGCCTATTCAGTCTTCCTTCAAAAAAGCTGGCAGCGAGTTCCATTCCTTAGCAGTTCGCATTATGAAAGAGGAAGCAAAACGCTTCGTGCGAGAGCGTGGTATGTCTACTACATAAGGATGAAGTCCCCCCCCCTCCCGTTCCACCCCCCACGCTTGGTAATCCGGTGATGGAAGGAGGATGGGGGAATCAAATCGTGTAATTCCTGGGCACACTCCCAAAATTTATCAGAATACGTCACATCATCATCATCGGCCTAAATACGTCCACTGCTGGACATAGGCCTCCCCAATAGACTACCACTTTTTGTCAAGTTGTCCATTTGCCATAATCACCACGCTTGGCAGGCGGATTGGTGATCGCAGTAATGATCTTAACATACACACACAGGAGAACGCTGCCGCCCGTCCCTGGTGCAATCCCTTAGTCGCCTTGACGACACCCACGGGAAAGATAGGGGTGGCCCTATTCTAAGCCGGGAACCACACGGAACGTGATTGTTCAAAATTCCTTTTTAGTTAGACACATATTAGTCGAAATGCTTTAGCAATAGGCCCCCTGGTCTGTACCAACGGCCGTCAGTTCCGCAACAGATGTGGCCCGCCCACTGCCACTTCAGCTTTTAGATAATCTCAATACTTTATGAAAGTTTCCACGAAAAATGGCATACACGGAAATGCGACCTGATTTTTTTCTATCGCAGCATTTACAGGCAGTTAATATGTATGGATTCACATATTCAATTTATTTATAGATAACATATAAGTTTGCATGGCAAAATTGTAAGAAAAATTAAATAAATTATTTTGTCAGTACAAAGGAAAAAGAAAATTATTCCACTAATGAATTCTTTAATAACGAAATTGGTAGGCCCTCTGTAGAGTAGAATAGGACCACTCCAACTCTTCCCGTGGATGTCGTACAAGGCGACTGAGGGAATACATTATAAAACATCAATCAGGCCTCCACAACCCGTCTGGCCAGCGCGGGGAGTGTAGGCCAAATCCTCCGTCTGTCTCCGGCAGATGAGAGAGGGTAGTGCTCCTGCAGTGGAGACAAAAATAACCTGATGATGACGAATGAACGCCACCACACCCGGTCCTCCGCCCTCCGCATCCAGCCGCTTCCGGACACCTTCATCCCGTCGGTCCATCTATCGCCTCGTCTGCCTCAACGGCCGTCAGTTCTGTGACAGATGTGGCCCGCCCACTGCCACTTCAGCTTGCTAATACTTTCGGCTATGTCGGTCGCCTTCGTTTTTCGTCCGTATCCTTTCCTTACAGTAAACTAAACAGTATAACTATAATAGATCTAATTACAGATCGTTTCCACAGAACTATGTAACACTTAACTACTCCGAGCAAGAAATGATGGATGGCCCGCATGTCGTTCGTAGGCTGCGTGAGTACCGTCAGCAAAACATAAAAGAAACATTATAAAAAAGAATAAGAAAAAAAACGGCCTTATAATAATAAATAATAAAATTCTTTATTAAGTATAACAAAAATCCACTAACTTAGTATCAACTTATGAACTATGTCTTTCTTATTTTCCTTCAGAAAGGTTGCCTGGAAGAGATCGCTTTAAGCGATAAGGCCGCCTTTGTACACTTTCCAAAAATCTGTACCTATTTTATTGTTATCCTTAATTTGTGTGCAATAAAGAGTTTATCTATCTATCTATCTATGTTAGTATGAAATAATTAAATTCGATTTAACAATATTAATAAGGTGCCACATAATATGGCAGTCGTATTTATCTGCAATTACCCTCAGGATGCTGTTAGGGCTGCCCCGAACTCTTTGTAGTAAAGACGTTAGCTTAGGCAGAAAATGCTAAATATTACTGCGTAAAGAGCCAACACCCACCTCCCCGCAGTATAACGTCGCCCGCAAAATAGAGCACGCCTGGCAGTACGCATTACTGGGGTGGCACCGCCTGCCAGCGGCGAAAGGTAGACGTTATAAATTAGAAAGTGTCGTGGCATCAAGCCTTGCTAAAGACAAGACTGGCTGACAAGACGAGTTTGATTTTGGAAGACGGACGGACTGACATAGAGAAATTTGAGACTGGTTTAATGCTAGATCCATGGAGACGAGGATGACAGGAGAAAAAAAAGACAGACAAAAAGAAAACGACGGTGTTTTTTGACAAAATACAGAAATTTTTTAACTAAATACCAGTTTTCTTCTGAGACGACCGTTCAATTCAATTCAATTCAAATATTCTTTAATGTGCACCAAAACATATACATTTGTTAATAAAAACAAAACTTACATAGGAGGATGATTTTAGTGTACAACGGCGGCCTTATCGCTTTCAGCGATTTCTTACCGTTCAGAAAAAGAAGCACTTATGTTGTTGCAGTATAAAGTTGTCCCTCTCTCGAGCGCGCTCGGTGCAGCAGGTAGCCCTACAATTATTCACGCGCCCATACACCTGCCTGCCTGTAATAGTAGTAGATATTTAAAAAAAAATCGCTTGTATTGATTGCCGAGGGTGTGGTCAGAGTATATTTTTACATATGGTCGTCGATAGTATGTTATATACTATGCCATTATTTAAATTGTTGACATTGTAATTTATACACTATTTTATTTTATACTAGCTGTTGCCCGCGACTTCGTCCGCGTGGACAACTTAACATTACACATTCTTATGTATTACGTGTTACTAAATCCTAAAAGAAATCTGAAGTCAGCGACGGCAGTGGCGTCGTTAGAGGTACAGTGTTTCTGCTTTTTAGGGTTCCGTAGCCAAATGGCAAAAAACGGAACCCTTATGGATTCGTTATGTCTGTCTGTCTGTCTGTCCGTCCGTATGTCACAGCCACTTTATTCCGAAACTATAAGAACTTACTATTGAAACTTGGTAAGTGGATGTATTCTGTGAACCGCATTAAGATTTTCACACAAAAATAGAAAAAAAAACATTAAATTTTGGGGGTTCCCCATACTTAGAACTGAAACTCAAATTATTTTTTTTCATCAAACCCATACGTGTGGATAGGTCTTCAAAAATGATATTCAGGTTTCTAATATATTTTTTTTCACTTGAATCTTGTGGATCAGGCCCACCATCAGTGTCCACGTCTCCGCGCTGTAATCATGACAGGCAGGACGCACTGATTAAAGATTTTTGTCTTTAATTTAAACATTGTGGAATAGGTGACGTAAAGACTTGACGCAGTTTTCCGAATACTGCCCAGCCTAACTGGATTCTTCTGTCAGCTTTTGAAATTGATCCTACCCAACTATATTGTCTGTCCTAGGCAGACGTACTCCTGAACAGCTTCGATATTGACATTGTCGACGATCACCGGTCTATACAGGGCCACTAATTATCGAATAACGAACTTTTTGTATCGAGACTTGTGGAAATACCTGAAATACATCAGCTAAAATAAATCTATAAATGAGCTTTAAAACATCTCTGTCACTTTCTGTCAAGTTCTTGCATCGACCAGTAATGTTGAACTACACTTTCATACAAATGATATGAAATGAGAGTTCAACTTGTATATCAGCATCCTGACATTTTATTAAGATATGACATATACCAGTATGAGGCCCGAACTCAAAGCTATTAAACAGTGAAAACGCCGTCAAATTCTGTTCAGCAGTTTCCAAGATTAGCCCGTACATACATACATACATACAGACAGATAAGAAATTTTTTAATTATATTTTTGGACTCTACTGGTCTTCAGTAACGTCCGAGCAGTGTAATTTTTTTTTTAACTTTAATGTACAGATTCGCTTAACTTTTGTTTTTTCTACTCTTTTATTATATGTATATATAGATTATATATATATTTCTGGGGAGAAAAATAGCGGGAGGTATCTTCAACAGCGCGTAGCCCTAGCCGTCCAGCGGGGAAACGTAGCGAGTGTCCTAGGCACGTTGCAGCACCATTCGCTGGACAAATTAGGCGAAATTTTTTATTTAAATTAGATGTGTTTCATATTAGTTAATTTTCAGCTTGTATTTTATACTCATATTCAATAAAGTTTAGTATATCTATTTTATTTTATGACGATCCCTTTTACCATATTAGAATGACATATAAAATTGAATTTTTAAGATGTAAAAGTGAAATAAATAAATCTAATCTAATCTAATCTAGTTTCTAAAAACCTCTTATATAATAAATTTTATAGTTGATTTTCCAATACCATTTTATAGTCAAAGAAGAAAAGAGGCTATAAAATGATGTTAAAAATCAACCACGAAATTTACCACAAATTAGTTTTACGACGATATACCTGCTGGACGATAATAAAATTACTGTTAATATTTTTTACAGTAACTCAATATCATAATTAAAAGTACATTTCTTTATCAAATTTGGTACTAGAAGCATTATACTTGTCCTTTCGGTTACTCAAAGGTTGACTGGAAGAGATTCCTAAGTGGAATAAGTCCGCCTTTGTACACAGTTTAATTCCTATTTTATTAATGTTGTTATTTTTGGTACAATAAAGCGTTTACAGACATACATATCATATTTAGAAATAATTCGTAATTTTTTTATCAATATTTTTAATAAATAAAATGCGATATTTCTCACTAGTCACGGGCGGCGGGGAACGGCGGGTAGCGGAGAGGTCTGGCGGGGAGCGCGGCGGTGCGGCCGGTCATCGAACTCCACGCGCGCGCGATGTATTGTCCATAAAGTCTCATGTTTATCGGAAAACTAGGTAGCGTCATAAATTTTTACAAAATATCCACAAATTTTCTTATCACCCATATTTTTTCCCCACCGTACCGGCTCGCGTCCGCCCAATAACGGTAAGTTTCTTCTTGTTCTCAAATTATTTGAGACGCAACGGGTTGCGAATTTCCCATATGAGCGCAAACTTTGTTACTTTCCTTCATGTTATGTTGTAAATAAGTGGGCGGGACTTACGTTACTTATTATAAAAGACGAATAAGTAGATACTGATGGAAGAAGTATGTAGTAAATGAAATGAAATAGTTTATTTCTTATATATACAATACAGCTAGAAACTATATAAGTGCAGCATTTACATTACTGAAAGTAAATAAATTTCTTACATTAAACCATATATATACCAAGTGGTGCCAGAACATAGTGCGCTGGTATCCATGCTGGGCGAGCCTGTGTTACAGACACCAGCGCCTTCCTCCGGAGGCTAGGTTGTTGCATTTACGTACATGATAACTAAATAATAATATAATTGTTCTAATACTAATATAGATGTATGTGTATATGTAGTGTGTGTGTGTGGGGGGAGGGGGGGGGGGTTGTTATAGGTGCGCACGATGTATGTATGATTGAATGTTTGGTTGTGTTCATAAGTTCAAGTGTATTTAAGTAATTTTTTGTAAGAGTTTTTCAGTTTTGTCGTAATCCAGACTTTGTAAATATTTTCGGACTGTTTGTTTACAGTTTTTGTTATTCATAGGGTATATTTGCAGGGACTTGTTTAGTTGGTTGTATATGTATGTAGCAAGATGACTAGTAGTATTTTATCATGCCATATCATGTACCTTTCAACTAGCATCCTGGCGAAATATGTAACCTCGTGCCATATTTTTCACAAAAGTTGTTTAAGTAAAATATGTAAATAATTCGTGTATATATTGTATCATTTATGTTTATGTAACATTATACGCGTACTTTAGTGTAAATGTATATTTGATGGGTACGTTTCTTTTATAATTTTGGTACTAAACGCATTATACCAGTCCTATCAGTTACTCTAAGGTTGACTGGAAGAGATCCCTAAGTGGGATAAGGTCGTACTTTGTACACAACTTTTTCTTTTACTTATTTTTGTTGTTGTTAATTTTGGTACAATAAAGCGTTTACATAAATACATACATAGAGGGAAGTTATGTGACGGAATGAGGAATTCAGGAACGTGAGAAGTGTGGTTTGAAAGATGTAGTAACGAAGGTAGAGAAGGGTGTGTTGCGTTGGTTTGGACATTTAGAGCGTATGAGTGAGAGACAGTGATAAAAGATTTACAGTGCGAATGTGGAAGAAACTGCAGCTAGAGGTCGTCCTAGGAGGACGTTCAAGGATTACATGTGAGAAGAATAAAAGGAGATGCATGAAATGGTTGATGAATGTGAGTGAGGCTAGTGAGGTGTGTCAGGATCGCGCAAAATGGCGATACATCGCCTCTGCCTACCCCTCTGGTATCAAGTTATGTATCTTTTATTAGGCAGTGTCTCATAGAGGATAAATTTGTACTAATTTTTATATTATGCACTTATAATTATTGTAAATCTTTGTGTTGAGATAATAAATAAATTTTGTATTGTATTATGACAACTTTAACTTTATTTAAAAAAATATAGTAAGCAATTCTTAGTCAACGCGAGCGAAGCCGCGGGCACAGCTAGTAATATAAATAAGATTCAAGTGTCAATTTCCTTTGCAAGCACAACCTTTGTTCGTTATATTATGTTGTATATATTGAAAGTAACGGGCGAAGCGTTTATTACGTGGAAGGAACAATACCCTATCTTCTATCTTGTTACTGGGGGTCGGGCATTCCCGACGACATCTCGACCCTATGGGATCTTTTATGTCAGCCGTTGTACTTAGGTGGTTCTCCCACCCTCAAGTGTCGACTGCATTAAAGCTCTTATACAGCTAAGCGATAGGAGCCTGTAGGCGGTGGCGGCGAGGGAGCGGTGCATTTCAATGTATGGATTTATATGGAACTGGCCACGAAGGCAGCGGCGCGGGGAGCGGCGCACGAGCGATTTGCTCCAGTCGAGCGGTGCTCACGCGTGTGTTGTGCATATGTCCGCTTGCTTTATATGTCAGAAAAATGTATCTCTCTTTTTGAGACACTGTGACAATAATAGTTATAATACAAGAAATAAAAATAAACTTGTTTTACCAGGGTTAAGACTAAGTAAGGTCAGCAAATCGTTCACGGGGCAATGTATACGCTTCTAAAACAAACTACCAGAGGAAATCTTAAATATGACGGACAGAAAGTTTAAGATTCACATTAAAAACAACTTTGTAAGAAAGCCTATTATAAAGTAAACGATTATTTGAATGACAAAGATGCCTTGTACTAATGTTAATTCAGCTTCGCAAAATCTTTATTAATTGTATGCAAACTTGATTTTTAAAAGATGTGTTGCGTGAAGTTTGTTGCGCCGTTTCACAGTGGGAACTTTGACTCATTTTCATCTCATAAATCTATAACTTCCGTGTTAATAGAGATATTGAAATGATTTTTTCCCCTGATAATCTTGAATATATATGCTTTTAAATAATGTATACTTTGTGTGTAAAAGTTTATTTCTAATAGTTATAAAAAATATAGCAATACAAAAAATATAGAATTTGTAAACTTACATCTACGTTCTAAGAAGTTTATGTAGGAATAAGAATAAGTAACTGCGTAAAAATCAATAATACATATAAAGATAGCTTAAAAGTCACTCAAGAACTCCTTTGCTTCATCGAAAAGTTTAAAATATTTTTTATTGGAAGGTTTTCTTAAGCTTGTTATGTTTAGGTCAGAGGTATACAAAAGTATGTGTAGAACATCTTCGTTGGTGGCTGCCCTCAAACATTGTTTGCATGATGAAGCCTGAACTGTTTATAGTCTTGTTCCGTGACTCTTGAGTATCTTCCGAAGGTTGCCCAAGGAAGAGGCAAATCACACTTTCACCGTGAATCAACACCTTGTGCACGGAAGATGGCATATAATACCATTTATATTTATTAACGTACAGCTGTGCTGTATCTAATGCATACTGACCAAATTTTGTCGCATAAATACCTCTATCGCTTGACATGACCTGAAGTACCTAGAACATTAAACCGATTTGTAAATTCCTCATCTATACCAGTGATTTCTGATGTACAATGGTTATTTTGGAAATATCTGCTGGCTGTATTGCCGTCACTAATGACGACACTATGGCAACACTGATGTTGCCACTAAAGTTAGTATCAGAAATCACTGGTATAGATGAGGAATTTATAAAACGGTTTAATGTTATAGGTAGTTCAGGTCATGTCAAGCTTCGGTTTATCCATATTTAATCCAAGTTCTTCTCTGAACCTTCTTTGTACATAAGTGTTCGACGTTTTAGAAGGTCTTCCTCTTTTCTATGTCGATGTAGAAAGTTCAGGTTCGTATGTAGGTTCTTCTAGATTTACGGTGAAAATGCCATCCACCCAATTTTTATTTTGATTTAAAAACTGTTATTTCTTTCGGCCACATGTAGTACAGCGTTGACGAAATTGAGTTATAAAGGACTTTTGAAAACTTGCGATAACTTTGGTATATTTGCATCTGAAGAATCGGTAAAATTGTTTCGTCTATAGTTTGATATATAAACAACATAATTTGCATCACTTTCAATCAATAAACTTCAGTCGCGTCTGTTACACGAGAATTCACTCATTGTGGAGAGATAAATAATTAACAAATGTTTAGTTATTACAAAAGCTAATGAAGAACTGTAATATTTCATACGCAAATGCACTATTTTATACCCAATAATGATATAAGACGTGTGAAAAATTACTTAATAAAAACTATTTATCATTATGCGGTTACGCGGTCTGTATGGGAATGGGAACTTAATACTGTATGAAATACTCGATAGAAGTATCGCTAAAGATAAAATATGATGTAATAATTGAGCTAAATGTATTTTTTGAGGGTCCAGACTGAAAATCTCAAATAAATAAAACTCTTAATATACGTACTTAAAAATATATATTTTCTCACCTTGATATTATATTAGATTTAAATATGTTACGCAGTGAAACTGCAAAAAATTTTGTTTTGCCGTCTAATTGTATTATATTTCCTAATAAATAAAACTAAAATCAGAACTTCGGCAAGCTTCGGCAACTGTCAAATCTCCAACTGAAAGTTTGAGAAAAGAAAATAGTACATATAATGATATATGTGTCTTTGGTTAAGTAATATTGTACTAAACTGCGTATATTTTTATTTTATAGTAAAATACACATTCTAAGCTTTCTAAAATCGTATCACACTTATATGACTTCTATGGTTTTGATACTATAAAATCATACCAAACGAATTAAAGTTACATAACTATTTTTGCACCTTTTTGCATTCATTGACTTTAGATGCTCTTTTCTATGAAGTACGAACAGTCACAGATTTAAACTATATTTATAATGATAGAGTAACTCTTTAGCTATAATTTGAGGTATAATACATGCATCTTCGTAGAGATTTGAAAAAAGTATTTATGAGATGGCTTTCTTAGGCGGGTTCCCACAGTGCGTTTCTTCTTCACAGCGCTAACACCTAGGAAGCGGTGGTCGATAAAAAAAATGACGTGTATAAATGTACCAAGTGTACTCATATGCAATAAATGATTTTGACTTTGACTTTGACTTTCGAGACGGGGTCTGTGATGCCTTGCCGCTCCCCGCGCCGCCGCCTTCGTCCCCGTGGCCTGAGGTTTGGGGAAGTATAAATGCTTCATCGTTTCGCTGTCCTATTCACGGGCTCTACAATTGACAGTATCTGATCCATCTTATGCAGAAGGCTCCTGTCTTAAAGGAAATGTAGTGTAAGTAATATCCAATAGATGGCGCCACCAGTAGATTAAAACACGCTAATGGTTGGTTGCGTCCTCCGTATATAATAGCGTCGAGTATGACGTATTAACTCTTTCCTCTCTTAACTTCATTACTTTCAATTGTGTATACGCGTCTTTAATTGTGTCAACCTCTTTGAAACTAAATCTAAAATACTTAGAAGAACAAATAACAATAATACTTAACAGCGCCTCAGCCTCACACCGAAGTGGACGCTATATGCTCCTTTGATAAGGCGGTTCTATTACTTTCTTCAGGAGGCCTACTCCCTTTGCCTACATGCTCTGTAATAAAAATAAAAAATCCTTTTTTTTTTAAAGCTATGAAGCTTACAATAAAGATGTGTCGTTATAAGTTTTTAAAATCACGCAACGAAACCGTTATGCGTTTTCAACTTACAAGTTTTCCGAAAAATTTGAAACTTTATGGACACCGTCCGCGCAAGCCCGCCGCGCTCCCCACTGCACCTCTCCGCTACCCGCCCCGAGTAGTGACCATACGTTTGAGAAATATCACATTTTTGTCATCAAAAATGAATAGTTTTTTTAAATGTTACTGGAAAAAAATATTAACAGTCATTTTATCGTCATCATAATCATCATCAGCCTGAAAGAGTCCACTGCTGGACATAGGCCTCTCCCAGGGTGCGCAACTGAACCCGATCCTCGGTTCCTCTCAACCAGTCACTGCCAGCCGCCTTACGCAGATCGTCGCTCCATCTAGCCAGGGGGCGTCCCACACTACGCTTGCCCAGTCGCGGTCTACACTCGAGAACTCGTTTACCCCAATGATAATCGGTTCTCCAACAGATGTGACCAGCCTACAGCCACTTCAGCGTACTAACTTTTTGAGCCTCTAGATATCTGGCGGATCACCTCATTTACGATCCTGTTCCTTAGAGAAACTCCGAGCACAGCTCTTTCCATAGCCCGCTGAGTGACCTTCAGTTTTCGAACTAGTCCCACTGTCAGTGTCCACGTCTCGGCACCATAGGTCATTACGAGTAGGACGCACTGGTTGAAGACTTTTGTCTTCAGGCACTGTGGTATACGCGACGATTGTCCTATAGTCAGCCCCGTAGCCTAGTCGGTATTACACCTGCCTGCGAAGCTCGGGGTCGCGGGTTCAAATCCCGCCAAGGGCAAACATTCGTGTGATGAGCACTTGTGTTTGCCTTGTAACTGGATGTTATTTATATATTATATTATGTATCTATGTATGTATATCAGCTGTCTAATACCCATATTACAGGCTCTGCCTAGTTTGGGATCAGGTGGCCGTGTGTGAAATGTCCCCACATATTTATTTATTTATTATTTATTAGTGTTTCCTTTGAGCATCGGCAGGGGTTTTCTCGACAAATTTTCCAAAAAATTCCAGAAATCCCCTTAAGGGGATTTTTTGCAGGGGATTATTGTAATAAGCCTTTAAAACAAATAACTAATTTTTACATTTTCTTTGTTTCAGATAAACGCGTGAATGTGCCACAGATATAGAAACCACATAGATATGTCATCATTTATATTTAGTGCTACCTACGTAGTTTAAACCATGATTTCGACAATGTCATTTACGTACCAACCGACTTTAAACCAAAAGCTGTGGCCATCAAAATCATGAAATTCAGAAAGAGGCTTTTAGATAGCGATGTGTCAAGTATAGTGAATATACAGTAGTGACAGTGTTCAAAAATTAATTATTTGTAGTGTAGTTGCAGTGTAGGTAGTGTGTATGGTAAGGTTACTTACATACTGATGATCGTACTTTAATAATCTCAAATTACAACCGTGAAAGACCTTTCAAAATTTAATACAGTTATTCTTTAATCGATTGAATTAAGAAAAATATGGCCTTATGTCAGTTTATTCAGTAAATTAATACATACAAACAATTCCTCATTTGTCATTTAAAAAGCTTACCGAGAGTACCTTCTATTATTTTTCACATATAATTTTCAATATAATATTTTGCAATAGAAAAATATCATTAATCCCAGAAAACAGACTGACAAATACACCAGACTTAAAAGCCTTAGTTCATAATGTTCTAGCTGGTGACGTCACTTACCCCAATACCCTCTTGTATTTTTGATCTATTCAAGTCAAAAATCTGTAATTTGGGTACATATTTGGTACTAATTCTTGCGTGAGTCAAATTACTAAAATTTTACTTTTCTTTTATTGCTACAGGTACGCTTTTCCTTTTAATCTGTGACGACAAAACGTACGCCTACGACACTTCAGTATATACATGCGCGATAATTAGTATGAAGTAGCCCTCCTGTATGCTTATGCTGTGGTGTTAGTGCTTGTGAAATGCGAGACGGGTCCAGAGCCGGCCCGAGTGGTGCCTCGACGACGGGCCATTGTTTCGAAAAGGATGATGAAGGTACGAGTGTTATACTATGATGTGTTTATACTGTGATGTGTTTATACTGTGATTTAAAAACGTAAAAAAGTCAATCATTCTTTTGTGGGGCTGTGCGTGCGTTCCTACAATAAGGTTCCGAATGAAATTATTAACTTGTCTGAACAAAAATTTAAATCTTCTATTAGTTTGTGCAAAAAAGCCTACAATAAGTTAGATGACTACTTAAATGATAAAAGTCCATGGAGTGCTTGATGGCTCAGCATAGGTAGACTTAATGATTGTAATGAATAAGATAAATCAAAGGTAGGGCCCTGTGCCGTTGGGTTTGTTGCCACTTCTTCCCCTCGGTTATACAGGTGGAAGTGGAGTAGTCTTAGGCAGAATTTGACGTCAAAAAGAGAATAATGTATTCCAATTTTGAAAATAAATATTTTGATTTTGATTTTAAACGTGTCTGTACATACATGATATTTGCAAACAAAATTGGGATATAAAGGATAAGTAATAGAAAATATTAAGATATTTTTTGTCTGTTTGTCTATTTGTTAGTTTGTACACGCTTCACGTAAAAACTACAGACCTAATTCTAATAGTTTTTTTTTTAAATAGGACTTTTTTAGTCCATTTGTGTCGGCTCTTATAACCCTTGAGTAATCTATATAGTAGGTAACCAAGTTAAAGTTTTTTATGTAAGCCTTGGATGTACTCAAAACAAAGTGAAAAAAAAACAGACCAATAAAATTGGAATACAAAAAATCATTATTTCGGACATCTTCAGTTTCTGTTCGCCCATTCGCTTTTTCAGCCCTTTAGCCCCTTCACCCCTTCACCCCTTTGCCCCCTTGCCCCTTTTCCCCTTCGACCCTTCGCCCCTTCGCCCCTTCGCCCCTTCACCCCTTCGCCCCATCGCCCCATCGCCCCATCGCCCCTTCGCCCTTACTCTCCTATCGCCCCCTCGCTATTTTTCCTACCATAATATTAAAAAAAACTATAAAACGTGAACAAATAGATTGAATTATTAAAATTGTTATAGCATCTCTCTAGCAATTCTATTAAAATCTCCTTTGTTTATTTTATAATAACGATATTCGTATAAATATATTATGTAACGCTTTGTTAACTTACGGTTTCCACCCTGTATAGCTGGTGTGTGCATATTTAATAAAAAGCAATACTGTGCACCGGTGCAAACTTTGAGAGTGTAACTTGGGTTTAACAGTTTAAATGAATACTTGAACAGCCCCGGCTGTACTGGGAAGTTTGTCGGACTTCGTAATATAGTTTTAAAGTGGGTTAAAAATGTTTAAGTTACACTAATGGATATTAGTTTTAGGTTCAACTTAGTAGGCAATGACAGTTAAAGACCAGTTACATAGGGACTTGTGGTTTGTACTTGGTAAACCCTTTCTCTTTGCCCCTTCGCCCTTTCGCCCCTTCTCCTCTTCGCCCTTTCGCCCCTTCTCCCCTTCGCCCCTGCTTCCCTTCGCCCCTTCGCCCTTTCTCCCCTTCGCCACCTCCCTTCGCCCATTCGCTTGTATTAATGATTATGTTATCTGTATCTTACTATTTTGAGAAAAAGTTATAAAATATATTGTCTAATAATAAAATGATCATAATTAGATAACAGAGGACTTTAAAATGTGCATCTGTTATCTAATTTAATAACCAATTAGTGTCAATCATGAAGGTAAAAACTTTTAGGTGACTTATGAGGTGCGAAAAATTATTTTGCTTCATGGTATGACCTCTAAGGTGTTTCCAGCGACCTCGTCCGCGTGTACAACATAATATTACAAATGATTATCTATCACTAAATCCTAAAAGAAATCTATTAATCTGGTTAAGCTTTGAAAAGATTTATTTACATAAATTAGCCGCGATGTGTTTTTTTGTTTGTTTTTTGTTTTTTTAATGAAGTAGAAATATACTTCGTATTAAACATGAAATAAAATGTTATCATACATTTATATTTTTAGTTTTTAATATTGTGCAAGAAGTTAGGTATTTTCTATATAATTTTCTCGCAGAGAATATCCCCTTCTCCGTCCCGCTCCCATTTCCCCCATTCCTCCGCCTTTCCCCCTCCCATACCCTACCCTTCCTTATCCCCTTTCCCACCCGCTTTCCCCTCCTATACCCCACCTTTCCTTCTTACCTTTCCACCCCCTACCCACCAAGTTGAAAACCCCTTCCCCACACCTTTCTGCTATGCCTACCCCTCCCTTACTCTTCCTCTTTCTCCGCCCTTGCTTTTCCTACTGCCCCGTCCCTTTCTCCTACCACATATAACTCCCGCTAGCCTCGCCCTCCCATTTCCTCCCCCTTCCCTTTTCCCCCAATCTCATATCAATTTCGCTTCCTCTTCCCAACATGCCGCTCCCCTCCCTCTCCTTCTCTCTCTTCCTTCCCTTTCGACTCCCTTCCAAACAATAAAAACTTTAAATGAGTTTTTAAACCACACCGATAAACCTATTTTTATTGCATACTTACATCAATTTTTTAAGTGCTGTTCCTAATACCGCACGTAAATGTAAAAGAAATCAACCGTGTTAACTCTCGACAGGCTCATCGATCAACGAGGACAGCAGTTACGAAGAGCTAGCGTCGCTTAGAAGCCTCCTTCATTTTCCTGAAGAAGTGGCCTTCAGACTCACCGACACAGAGTACCAGCTGTTCTACCAAGTAAGTTGGCACACGTTCAATTTTTTTATACTAGACATGTTTGGCAAGCCAACACGTTTCTCTACAGCAGAGATTCCCAAAGTGGTTGATACCGACCCCTTGTGGTTCGAAATCTGTATGCCAACTGATTTTGGGGGTCGACGAGGTCTAAAAATCGACCTTTATTAATGAACACAAGTTCTTATTTGTAACTCAAGATACTGTATAAGTTGTGTTACGTGTACCAACTTGTTATAAGAACGACTAATATTTTAGTAGGAAGTGTCGTTGTTGTACTTTTAAAAAACTCAACAAGTCGATAAACGTGCACAAGTTCGTACAAGATGATGAGAATAGGACATTTTTGTTTAATTAATTGTTTAATTGCAGTAATGATTTGTGTAAACAAACACATTTCAAGAAGAAGAAGTCATCAAGAAGTACATTTCAAATACCGTTACATGTTTTAAAAGCTTAAAATATTAAAATTTTGGCGGCCTTATCGCTTTAGGCGACTTCTTCCAAAAAACCTTTGGGTATAAAGTATTATACATTATTAAACTTACATACTATTATCATATACTATTAAAACATACAACAAAAGCGATAACATAGGATAGTTTTTATCCCGAAAAAACATCTCATTCCTACGGGAAATATATAATAATTTGTGACTAAGTCGCAGGCCACAGCTAGTATTATATAAACATAAATGATACAATATATACACGAATTGGCTCATAATACAACTATCTGTATATTCTACGTATTATTGCGTATCTCGAATTACATATTTTCTTGGAGATACCTACTTATGCGATATTATGTACGCGTAATATTACGTCGGTAGGCACCACGAATTACCTGTACCTACGTAATATCACGAGGGTGGGCACACACCCATGGTTCTCGCTTATCCATTTTTTTTACTGTTGATGGGTTTACGCTTGACCTCAATCTCACCTGATGGTAAGTGATGAGGCCTAAGGTGGAGCGCGCTTACCCAGAAGATGCCTATTCACGCTTCCTTTACATACCATACGCTCGCTTCCTTAACATACTGACGTTGGGATTAAAATCCCCGCGTCCCGCACTCACCCCTCGCGAAAAGTATCAGAGCGTGCCATCGTGAATTGTACGATCTATAATACCCCTTCAACGTACCCTCTCCACTAATTCCTCCACTGACTCTCCAATTACCCCTTCAACTTACCCCCTTCACTTATCCCTTCAACTTACCCCCTCCAATTACCCCTTCAACTTACCCCTTCAACTTAACCCCTCCAATAACCCCAAAAATACCCAAGCTGGCAGCGAGTTCCATTCCTTAGCAGTTCGCATTATGAAAGAGGAAGCAAAACGCTTCGGGTGAGAGCGTGGTGTGTCTACTATATAAGGATGGAGTCCTTCCCCATGCCTGGTAGTCCGGTGATAGAAGAGGGATGGGGGAATCAAATCGTGTAATTCCTGGGCACATTATCTGTGCTGATGTTTGTTACTCAATCACGCTTTAACCACTGGACGGATCGTGATGAAACTTGGCACACATATAGGTTAGATCCTGGAATAGGACATATAATAGTTTTTATCCCGAAAAAACGTCTAATTCTTACGGGAAGCACATAATAATTTGAGATGTTAAGTTGTCCACGCGAAGTCGCGGGCAACAGCTAGTTTATAATATTAGTGGGATATACAGACACGCGACGTTTACGTTTTTATTTACTAAAATAGATGTATTAGGTAGTTTGTTCTACATTTTCGGTGCCATTTTAATTATATTTTTGTGGATTAGTGAAGGCGATTTCCGGCGACTTACCCTGAAAGACTATTGTCAGTCTCCATAAGGCTTTGGCATGTTTCAGCGTCACCACCCACGTCTTCTCCTACTAATTTGTTTATCAAGTGGCTGACGAAGAAGCGAAAATCTCACAAATTCGACTCGCTCGTCTGTGCTTATCCGCTGCCGACTTTGAGATCATTTAAATAATTCACCGTCGTTAAGGGCTTTTTCCGAGCCGAGAGCGTATTTACATAACCTCGTAAGCGTGTAAGCTCGATAATTATTTTCGTCGCGTATTGCATGTGACTTCAAAGCTGACATCAAAGTATGCGGTCCCGGCTTCCCGAGTTATCGCTACTACAATCCCACTATTCTTCCGTAATAGCGGTATCCCATACCTTACCCCATACCCCCATCTCCTGTCTCCCTCGCTTCGATCCCTGTCCCGTCCGCCAATCCAAGGTCTGCCGTGCCGATGAATGCGTGTCCAGGGGCTAGCCTGGTCGTAAGCTGTTTATAACACCACACTCGCGCACCAAACCTCTACCGGCACTCGCCCGTCGCGCGCGCACTGCAGTTGTTCGGCTCGCCGAGGCACCACACTGTGACGTGTTCGTGGACGGCATAGGACGGCTGATGACGGAATGTAAGGGAATGCTAGAGAGAGGAATGCCTGTTTCGTCTATAGCATAAAAATTATTGTAACGCAATGGAATAATAATCTGTAATGTTTCAATATTTTAAATAAATGTCTAAATGTAAGCGTGCCGACATCCCGGAGCTGGGCGAACTCTGGGTACGGGCCTTACCGAGTCATGCGGAGCTCTGACGAGGTGGACAATTATTTCCCTAGATAATCGTGGTACCTTAACACGGAGGCGGCGATGTTTTCACAACACATCACGTCAAGGGGTATCACGGAGCGAAAAACGGGCAGAGGGTTAGGCACAAACGATGTATCGCCACTTTGCGCATTCGAAGGTCGCAAAGTGACTTTCCTTCGCCCGATTTACGCCCCGTGATACCACTTGGCGTGATGTGTAGCGAACAGCATTAGTCTTCCAATAAAAATAAATTATGAAATAAAAATATAAACATATCTGTTTGTTTATGCACGCATCACGTAAAAACTGCTGAACAGATTTATATGGACTTTTCACAGAAACATAATGCTTAACTCGGGATAACATTTAGTTTTTATTTCATCTCAATCGGCTAACTTAATCAAAAGTTATGCGAATTTTTAGACCCCCATTTTTCTTTTGCAAGCCGAATCGCCTTTGTACACAAAATTTTTAACTGTATTTACTTTTAAAATTTGTGCAATAAAGAATATATAATAATAATCCACGAATCTGACAAGTAGCGAATCTGCCCAATCAAGAATCTGCCCAATTAAGAATCTGTCCAATACAGAATCTGTCCTACACCGAACAAGCGAAAAGAAACTTTGGTAACCCATTGAATAACATCAATACATTATAAAACATCAATCAGGTCTCCCCCCCGTCTGGCCAGCGCGGGGAGTGTAGGCCAAATCCTCCGTCTGTCTCCGGCAGATGAGAGAGGGTGGTGCTCCTGCAGTGGAAACCAAAAACCTGATGATGAACCCATTGAATGTTCTCGAAAATATAATACAGCCTTTCAAAATACGCCTCCCGAACAGTAGAATCCCGCACAGTGGGTAAGAGCGTATAAAATTAGACAAAATCGATACATAAGAGGTAGTCTGATAAATGGAGCGGCAAATTAGAACCAATTTATTTCTCTTACAATCTAAGATTTTCGTTTTAATGACGAGTTTTTTACACACACACTCGCAAATAACACTCACACAACAATGAAAACTCTCATCAGCATGCAGTATACTTCTCTTCTCTTGAATCAATCAACTAACTTATTACATTGCTATAGACTCTTTGTTCTATTTAAATTATAGATCGTTCAGTTCACGACGGCTCGCCCCACTCTTTTTATAAATCACATACATGTCATTCTTCATCATCATCATGTCAGTCTCTAGAAGTCCACTGCTGGACATAGGCCTTTCCCAATGAACACCACCACACCCGGTCCTCCCCCTTCCAACCGCTACCGGCCACCTTCTTCAGGTCGTCGGTCCACCTGGCGGCGAGGCGTCCCACCCTGCGAGTGCCGATCCGCGGTCTCCACTCCAGAACTCATCTACCCCAACGGCTGTCGGTTCTGCGACGTATGTGGCCCGCCCACTGCCACTTCAGCTTGCTAATCCTTTCGGCTATGTCGGTGACTTTCGTTCTTCGTCGGATGTCCTCATTACGAATCATATCCTTACATGTCATTATATGCGTTATATTGTTACTATATTAGTTATATCGTTACGCACTTATAATACAATTTATAAAAAAATATCACGTTTAAAATGGAACCATTTAGGCGGTCTTATCGCTCTAAACGATTTCTTCCAGGCAACATGCTCTGTTTTCATTGAAGTCCAGTATGTGTGAGGCGTGTTTGCCATGTGGTTTCCGGTAGAGTAGAATAGGACCACTCCGACTCTTCCCGTGGATATCGTACAAGGCGACTAAGGGAATACATTATAAAACATCAACCAGGCCTCCCCAACCCGTCTGGCCAGCGCGGGGAGTGTAGGCCAAATCCTCCGTCTGTCTCCGGCAGATCAGAGAGGGTTGTGCTCCTGCAGTGGAGACAAAAATAACCTGATGATGAAGCAAGCAGATATATTTTATAGCAAGAAACGTCCCCGTGCCCATAATTGGTCCAAAGTTAACAAAAGTTTTCCACCCATGCATTAAAAGGGCAGACCTACGCTTTCAAATAGCCCATAAAATATTTGCGGATACCGCAAACTGCTTTCATCCTTTTGGATATATTTATAGAACTTTGTTTAGGAGATTTTATGGGATTGTGGGAGCTTTTTATGTACTAGTCCATTAGCACTCACACACACACAAATTTATATATTTACTAGGTTTAGAGAGACAATTTATTTTTTAAAAAGAAAAAAAAACAAACGAACTGAGCGAACTATTTCGCTTTGCTTATTGACACAGCCTACCAATACATCGTGAAGATTGAGACAGTAACTGTATTTACGAAACAAGACAGTATTAATTACTGTTACTTATATATAAAACTTAAAATTAAATGGAGTTAGGTAGGTATTAGACACTGTTAGCTAAAGGTGAATACAGATGATTCAGAGCTATAATAAACTAAATTTATTTATTTATATTTATTTGGTAAGGAAGGCCTATGTCCTGCAGTGGACGTCTAAAGGCTGATATGATGATGAAGACTTACTCTTCATCCCTCAAATATATTTATTGCAAATATATTCAACTAGCTGTTGCCCGCGACTTCGTCCGCGTGGACAATTTAACATCACAAATTATTATGTATTTCCCGTAGGAATGGGATGTTTTTTCGGGATAAAAACTATCCTATGTCCTATTCCAAGACCTAACCTATATGTGTGCCAAGTTTCATCCCGTTCCATGCAGTGGTTGAAGCTTGATTGAGTAACAAACATCCAAACATCTAAACATCCAAATATCCAAACTTTCACATTTTTAATATTAGTAGGATGTAACAACACTCGCTGTGCCCGTGGTAAAGTGACGATACATCGTCTCTACCTATTCCTCTCGGATCAAAGCGTTAGCATTATGTGTGTATGTATGTATATTTACGCATAAGTTTTGACTCGGCCGATTGCGATTAAATAAAGACTAAATGTTACTCCGAGTTACAGGTTATGTTTTTCTGTAAACTGCATCCGAATTGGTTCAGTAGTTTTCAACTGATGCATGCACAAACAAACAGACAAAAGTTCGAAAAATGTATTCTATTACTTATCCTTAGACCCCTCATTTTTTTTTGCAAATATCTTCAATGTACAGACACGCGAAGTTTACGATTTTATTTATTAAATACTTATAGAATTAAAAAAAAATTATATGGTCTTCTGAAAAGTGGAATTTTTCAAGTTAAATCATATTTCACTAGAGACACAGATGTACATAATCGTAGTACGAAACATTTGTTGTTAAAATAAACCATTCAAAGCAAACTCTAAACCACTAGACCAACGATATGATCAGTAAGTCAGTATTTATTTTATACTATCCCGTAAAGGCCCGTAAAGGCCCGTTCCCCACATAATCCGACCGCACACTGGGCGAAGGTCGACAATTCACTGGAATCGATTCCTAAAAGTAAATAAGAACAAAGCGCACAGTGGTACGTTATATCTGATTAGCTGACAAAAGTGGGCAGCTTTTTGGGGTTACGTCGGATTCGGAATCCCATTGAGTATCTATTGAGCTGTCGGTCTGTTTCCATTGAATCCTACTTCCTACTAATATTATAAATGGGTGAATCTTGAGACGTTCCTTTTGCGCTGTCCGGAGGGAAAAAGTACTCGTAGTATTAAAATTAGAAACCAGAATAGGCTATATATTGGTTATTAAATTAGCAATTAGCAAGCATCTGTTATCTAATTTAATAACATTATTTTCCTTCATGGTATGACCTGTAGGCTATATATTGGCTATTAAATTAGCAATTAGCAAGCATCTGTTATCTAATTTAATAAAATTATTTTCCTTCATGGTATGACCTGTAAGCTATATATTGGTTATTAAATTAGCAATTAGCAAGCATCTGTTATCTAATTTAATAAAATTATTTTCCTTCATGCTATAATGTGTAGACCCTATGTAGCAAACCCCTGTGTTTAAATATTAGAGATGTAACGAACATGGGTAACTGTTCTCTTATCTAGTTTAATAACCAATTAGTGTCAATCATGAAGATAAAAACTTTGAGGTGACTTATGGAGGTGCGAAAAATTATTTTCCTTCATGGTATGACCTGTAGATTATATATATAACTAGCAACGACCAGTGTTGTTATTAGGGCGATGCCTGCGGTGCCCGGGCACAGCGCATAGACCTTGGAGGGGCGCAAAAATGACTTGAGTGGGCATTTTTCAAGGGCGCAGTTATATAATCTCGCATTGGGCGCATAAAAGGCTAGTTACGGCCCTGCCCTGCTGCTAAGTTCGGAAGCAATAAAAACAATGAGTTTTCCGCTTCATTTTTCCCCAGCCTCATATCAATTACCGCGGACCACTTTCGTTATCGAATGATTTCTTTTTTCGAACAGGTATTTATGACTTATTCTATGTTAAGATCTTCGACTCCTTGTTCATTGTACAGTGATGAATATTCTCATAATCTTAAAGTCTATTTTGCTTGCACCAGTGCAAGAAAGAATATGCCTTATCCAGGCGTAGCCAGCATCACGGATTGCAATTCAGAATAAACTACGAAGACATCCGTGACGAAACGGGGTAGCTCTCGGACTGCCACGCCGGAGGTTGCGGGTTCGAATCCCGCTAGGGGCAAATGTTCGTATGACGAATATGAATGTTTGTACCCAAGTCTTGGATGTTTATATATTTATGTATATTTCATTCCAGATTAATAGTCCTATGAAAACCAACGCTATTTACGTCTCGGTAACATATACATGAAAGGGTCACCAGCAGCAAAAATAGGTTTGTATTACCAAGTAAACTTTGCGGTCCACTTAGGAACACCATCTATTGTGTATTTTGTTTTCGAGACGCAAATGCGTTTGTTTTCATAGGACTATTAATCTGGAATGAAATATATGTGTATCCGTTATCTAGTAACCATAACACAGGCTCTGCCTAGTTTGGGGCTGGATAATTGGTGTGAATGTCTGCTGAAAGCTGTACATTGGGGATTTTCCATAACCACCACGCTTGGCAGGCGGATTGGTGATCGCAATAATGATCTTAATATACACAGGAGAACGCTGCTGACCGATGGTGCAATCTCTTAGTCGCCTTGACGACACCCACGGTAAGACATAGACATAGATATACTTTATTGATAACTTCCGTAACAGGTCAAATAAAAATTACAAACAAGTTAAATGAAATCAAATTATAAAGCAAATTAAACACAATGAAATATAAAAACATCAATAACTAACATAAATATAAAAATGTCAAATAAAATTCTTAAAACTAAATAAATTAAGTTAATGCGTTCTGGAAGAACTCTTCATAGCAATAAAATGCCTGCTCGACAAGCCAGGTGCACAGTCTCTTTTTTAAAAATAGGTAGGCTCGGAGAGCTGGTGACCTCAGTGGGAAGCCGGTTGTACACCGCGGGACCCATTACTCTTATCGTTTTCGCGCACTTCACTAGGGTGTGGTGTGTAAAGGGGGGTTCTGTTCTAAGCAGGGAATACTAAATATTACTAAGCTTACAGAATAAAGCACTGCTGATAGTACCCACTACTGGGTTACCGGCAAATTGTAGGGCTGTTACAAGTCCTGGTCTGCATTACAAACATTTTTGTACTCAGCCCTATTTTCCATTTACTAAAAAGATATTTTTAAGGTTCCGTACAGAAATTGTAAAAACGGAACTTTCTGATACTACTTCGTCAGTGCGTCCGTCTGTACGTCAGTCCCAGCTCATTATTTCAGCAACTACTAATGCTATCGACTGGAAATCTGGACTAGTTTTAAATAATGCTTGACCAACTTTTTTGGGCCTATTCCACATATCCCTACTGGTCTGTCGGGAAGAACGGAATTTTTTCCACTCTTTTCTACTAGGGGGGATACTTTTCCATTTATCTCCACTGTTCTAATAATTCAGGAAATCGGTATCATCACATTGAAAATGTATAAGTGTTTTTTTTGCAACTGAAATATATTTCATGAAACATATGAAAGGGCATCATTGGTACATTCTAAAATAGGTTTCATTTTCCTTTTATACCGCTTAGTTTCAGACTTATGATAAAAAATAACATCACCTCCCTTATCCCGAAATTTAAACTGCAAAAAATTACAGGAAAAATAAAATAATGTCTCTTACTCCCAGAGTTTCTTTTTAGAAATCATCTAAAATCCTTCACAAAGCTATGGGTTCCTAAAAATGAAATTTATTGCGTAACTAGCTGTTGCCTGCGGCTTCGTCCACGTGGACAACTTAACACCAGTTCATCGGTTCAGTAGTTTTTATGTGATGCATGCACAAACAAACAGATAAACAGACAAACTTACAAACAGACAAACGGACAAAAGGACAAACAGACAAAAATGATTGAAAATTGTTCTATTAGGTACATTACTTATCCTTAGACCTTAGAATTTATTTTTTTTGCAAATATCTTCAATGTACAGACACGCGAAGTTTACGATTTTATTTATTAGATATTTTTATCTAGGAATAAAACCGCCAAAAAAGTAACATTGTACTGTGACAGGCCAGTGCAGGGGTGAATAGATTGATTTGATACGTTTCATTTCAAGGTACGGAACCCTCGATGCGCGAGTGTGACTCGCCCTTGACCGGGTTTTTTCCATCTTCCATTCTTAACCCCACACCCATCCCGAAAGGTCGCAAGTCAAGCGAATCAAAGAAATCTCCTAACAAAGCCGATCCACTTCAATTATAAAGACCTTTTTCTCCACTGCGCATGTATAGAGAACTCTAATAAGAAAAACATTCGCCTGTGTATAGTTCTATACATCCCACTAATACTATAAATGCGAAAGTTTGGATGTTTGTTACTCAATCACGCTTCAACCACAGGACGGATCGGGACGAAACTTGGCACACATATAGGTTAGGTCCTGGAATAGGACATAGGTAAGTTTTTATCCCGAAAAAATACCTCATTCCTACGGGAAATACATAATAATTTGTGATGTTCAGTTGTCCACGCGGACGAAGTTGAATATATTTGCAATAAATATATTTGAGGGATGAAGAATAAGTTATCATTATCTTATCTTATCTTCTCAGGGGGCCAGGAAGACCTGGCGACACTTCGACCCTTCAGGATCTTTTGTGCCAAACCCCTGACCACCAACGGTGCCCCAAGCCGATTTAGTGGACTTCACACACGCCTTAGAAATTCTTCTTTAGCATATGCAGGTTTCCTCACGATGTTTTTCCTTCACCGAAAAGCCTGTGGCATTATAAATAAACCGTAATCGGTGCAGTCAATCAAAAGATATGCGAATTTATAATTTTCTAAAACTCTCATACACTGCATTAGTATACAACAAAGAAGTGTAGAGTGTAATGCTCGGCGGAATTCAGACTTCGAGTGAGAACTACATTTTGATGCGAAAATAAGAGGTGGCGGTGGCATTGAGAGCGAAAGCGGTAGCTGGAGACTGAAGGGGGGGGGGGGGGGGATTATTATTAAGTAAATTTCAACTTATTTATTTAAGAAGTGTGGTTTGAAAGAATATGTAAGAAGTAACGAAGGTAGAGAAGGGTATAGCGTTGGTTTGGACGTTTAGAGCGTATGAGTGAAAGAAGAGTGACAAAAGAATTTTACAGCGCGAATGTAAAAGGAACTACAGCTAGAGGTCGTCCTAGGAGGACCTTCAAGGATTACATGTGAGAGGAATAAAAGGAGGTGCATGAAAAGGTTGATAAATGTGACTGAGGCTAGTGAGGTGTGTCAGGATCGCGTAAAGTGGCGATCCATCGTCTCTTCCTATCGAGGACTAAGGCTTGAGCGTTATATATGTATGTAAATTTGAAGTTAAAAAAAAAACAAAATCTGTCCACGCGAGCGGAGCCGCGTCCACAGCTACGCACGCATCACTTAAAAACTACTGCACGGATTTTGATAGACTTTACACAGAAACATGGGGCTTAACTTAACTTAACATTTAGTCTTTATTTCATTGCAATCGGCTGACTCAATCAAAAGTTATAGACATTGTTAGTTTTCAAATACATTAGTAGGTAAGGTTAGTATGCAATATATTGCATATAATAGTATTTCCGTACTATTCTGATTGCGATAAGTTTGGACTACATTTCGAGCTGGGAGTGGGCGTGGGCAAGGGCGCGGGAGCGGGATATTGGGAGGCGGAACGGGAGCAGATTCTGTAGTTCACGCGAGCGGAGCCGCGGCCACAGCTAGTTATAAATATATCTACTCACAATCACATTGTTATAGAAAAGGAAAATGGTTCGCATTTTTATCTGCACGCATTCACCGTGCAGCCCACTGTGCCTCGTATCTCTCTATTGTTATAGAGTACGCTCCTAAGATTTAAAAGTTAAACCTAGTAGTCTAGATTTTAGTTAGGTTAGACTAGGCTAACGTATTACCATCTCTGTGGGCTGGAGCGAGGAATGCAGCCACGGTATAAGTCGTACAAGCCGACTGAAAGGGGTCATCGGGGACGCGGGTGCATGGAGCGGGGGCTCTGTGCACCCATTCCATCCTACGCGGGGGGCAGCTACGGGGTGGCCTCGTTGCTGCTGCAGGCACCGCGAGGATGCGGGGGGAAGGAATAAATCTCCAACCGAGGCGGCCGAGCGCGAGCGGCAAGGCGCGCGGGGGAGGGACACCGGATGCATGCCCAGGGCGATCTTCCAGGTTCCCTCCTTCTGTGCATCGGAGATGGCCGCTGCGGGGTTTAGTAGGCCAATTCCTCCGTTTGTCTCCGGCAGATGAGAGAGGGTGGTGGTCCTGCAGTGGAGACAAACATAACCTGATGATGAATGATAATAATCCTAAATATTACAAGCATACGTTTACTGTTCATTGATCAATGACTAGCGTTTAGTAAGAAAAAAACTTTTATAAAGTGATGCCTATTATTGCGTAGCGAATATTGCGCAACCAACAATTCGCACCCCCATAATACGCAGCCAATAATATGTGGACGAGACATGAATTAAAATGGTGCATAATTTTACCGCCCAACCTCATATTCATCGGAAATATGCGTGGATACTGCGCAAGTAATATGCTAAGAACTATATGAAACTACTTATAATATACCGATAGTAATAGAGGCGTGGTAGTCGGGTTGGTTGTGCACTCGCCTCACATTCTTGAGGTCGTAGGTTCAAACCTCGCCCGTACCAATAGGTTTTTCAAAACTTAAATACGCTTATAATACCACACGCTTTTCGGTGAAGGAAAACATCGTGAGGAAACCTGCATATGCCAAAGAAGAAATTCTGAGGCGTATGTGAAGTCCACCAAATCGGCTTGGAGCACCGTTAGTGGTCAGGGGTTTGGCACGAAAGATCCTGAAGGGTCGAAGTGTCGCCAGATCTTTCTGCCACCCTAAGAAGATAAAATAAGACAATTTAAGATAGTAGAAACTTCACAGAAATAAAGTTAAACATATAAAATACATTTTGTATGTAGAGAATTAAAAAACGTTAGAATATGCTATTTTGTTTGCATATGTTATAAATAAATATCTCAGACATTCACACCAATTATCCAGTCTCAAACTAGGCAGAGCCTGTGCTATGGTTACTAGATAACGGATACACATACTTAAATAAATATATAAACATCCAAGACTTGGACAAACATACATATTCATCATCATACGAACATTTGCCCCTAGCGGGATTCGAACCCGCAACCTCCGGCGTGGCAGTCCGAGAGCTACCCGTTCCGCCACGGAGGTCGACGTAAATTGAATACTACCTTGCTGCACACACACTATTTCCTTGTCCCTCTCTCGCACTATGTAATTGACGTACAACTGCCGTGTTCCCGGCTCAGAATAGGGCCACCCCCAATCCCGTGGGTGTCGTCAAGGGGCTACACCAGGGACGCCCAATCATCAGCATTCTCCTGTGTATATAAAGATCATTACTGCGATCACCCACACGCCTGTCTAGCGTAATGATTATGGCAAATCCCTCAATGGATAGCCCACCAACAGCATTATGTATGTATGTATGTATGTATGTATGTATGTATGTATGTATGTATGTATGTTAACGCTTTATTGTACCAAAAATAACAACAATAATAAAATAGGAATTAAACTGTGTACAAAGGCGGACTTATCCCACTTAGGGAACTCTTCCAGTCAAACTTAGAGTAGCATTCTACTGGGGAGGCTTATGTTCAGCAGTGGACGTGTGTAGGCTGATGATGTTTTTTTACTAAGTGACTCTTTAACGAGTTACCTTTCTACCTTTGATATGCAATTCTGTGCATCCAATGCATTTTTTTCAGGACAGCAAATTCTTAATTTTTTTTTCTTCTGATAAAATGTTCCTATAATATTCATTTCAAATTAAAAAGAAACTATTTAAAGAAAAAAAATCAGAACATTATTAAATATTTTTGTCTCCACGCGTCCCATATACGACCCACTGTGCAGACCTCGTCAGATCTATGTCAATACATTTAACGTGCTTATCTTGCCAGATAAAATGTATTTGTCATTTTACGCCTATGCTGTACATACATAATGCTCACGCCTTGGTCCCAGATGGGCAGGCAGAGACGATGTATCGCCACTGTGCGCGATCCTGACACACCTCACCAGCCTCCCTCACATCCACCAACCTTCTCACGCCCCTCCTTATATCTACCTCACTGTGGCCCCCAGCCTGGTTGATGACGTCACCAATGTGATCCTTGAACGTCCTCCTAGGACGACCTCTAGCTGTATATCCTTACACATTCACAATATAAATTTCTTTCGTCACTCTTCTTTCACTCATACGCTCTAAATGTCCAAACCAACGCAACATACCCTTCTCTACCATCGTTACTACATCTTCTTTCAAACCACACTTCTCACGTATCACTGAATTCCTCACTCTGTGACATAACTTCACTCCACATATTTTTCTTATAGACCGCATCTCAACCGCATTTATCCTGCTTTCATGATTCTTCTACCATACGCAACATTCACTACCATACGTCAGCGTAGGAACCAGAACAGCACTATGCACAGCCATCTTGCCTTTCGAAACATGATCTGGCTGGACACAAGGCTATTGATAGCTCCATTCACTGCATTTCCTTTCATTACTCTCCTTTCAATATCTCGTTCACACTTCCAATCTATAGAAATCCTATCAAGATAGAATGGTGAAGTAGGCGGAACACGCGTGCCAACAATTTGCAATATATTGCAAAAACTATCATATGCTTACTTGTTTTGCGCCGACAAGGTCGTGTAAATATTAAGCTACAGAGCCTCAAACATGGTCGCAGTGTAGCCTGTCTTTCGGTTTTCTACACATTTACATTTTGAAAGTGTGCCCAGGAATTACACGATTTGATTCCGCCATCCCCCTTCCATCACCGGACTACCAGGCGTGGTGAGGGACTTCATCCTTATGTAGTAGACATACCACGCTCTCGCACGAAGCGTTTTGCTTCCTCGTTCATAATGCGAACTGCTAAGGAATGGAACTCCCTGCCAGCTTGGGTATTTCCGGACAAGTACAATTTGGATATTTTTAAAGAAAGAGTGAATATGCATCTTCTGGGTAAGCGCGCTCCACCTTAGGCTTCAGCATCACTTACCATCAGGTGAGACTGAGGTCAAGCGCAAACCCATCAACAATAAAAAAACATCGACAAAAACTCTGCAAAACTTTATATCCTCACTACAAACGTGACCGCGAGGCATGAAGGGTGCGCGGGAGGGGCGCGCTGTGTCCAAAAATCTGCACGCGCGGACTGAAGTAAACAAACCGCTCTATCTTGATAGAATTTCTGTGGTCCCATCCCTCGTGAACAAGCTCTCCAGGTACACATAATCTTTCACTGGGTAACACTGGTGTTTGGTAGCAGAAATATTATGAATTAATTATACAATAACCTAGTACAAAATAGAGCAGTAGATCCCTACCAAATCAGTATGATAGAACCTTTCATATTTCATAGGCTTAGCACTCGGCTGCCTTATGAATTTCAATTATTTCTCGTTTACCGAACGCCCACTTTACAGAGACCGCTCAAAAACTTTACACAAAGCGGATTCTTGGCGAATTCTTTGATCTGGGAGCTCTAATAACACTGGGTGATTCTGGCTTATTTTGGAAGGTATATATAAAAGATTATGCTGTCAAAAATGATGAGATATGGAGGTAATCTGATTTAATATTAATGTCTGTCTGTCTCGCAGATATATTAAACAACTGGATTTACTTGACTTTAATTGATACGCGCCCTTTAGTTAGTAACCTAAAGATTTTATAATATACATAATGCTCACGCCTTGGTCCCAGAGGGGTAGGCAGAGGCATACGTACATCATACGAACATTTGCCCCTAGCGGAATTCGAACCCGCAACCTCCGGCGTGGCAGTCCGAGAGCTACCCCGTTCCGCCACGGAGGTCGTCACGTAACAAACAAAGTGTACAAAGCTGAACTTATCACTGTCAGAGATCTCTTCCAACCATCACACAAGCTCCACTTTCCAACCTGGCATTTCTATTTACTTATGGGACATCGACATCGAACCCGGAAGAGGCAAGATAAATATATTGTCAGTTTGACTGTGGGCCGGGGTGACAAATACGTTCGACATTTTATCTGGTGGTATGAGCACAGTGGGCCGGACGGTGAAAGAGTGTGGACAAAAATAATTTATTCAACGATTCATAACATTAAGGGAACATACCCAAACTACGAGTCCCATTTACCCCAAACGACGGGTTTTAGTTCCCGTTTAGACGGGTTGGGGAGGCCTGATTGATGTTTTATAATTCCCTTAGTCGCCTTGTACGACATCCACGGTGAGAGTTGGAGTGGACCTATTCTACTCTACCGGAAACCACACGGCAAGTTTACGTTGTAATGCATAAATATGGTTTGAAACCAATTTTGACAAACATATATGATTATTATTGTAAGATAGAGAGATAAGAGAAAAAGACAGAAGTAGAAGAGAGCTTATAGTATGTATCATCATCATCATCAGCCTATATACGTCCACTGCTGAACATAAGCCTTCCCAATAGAATGCGTCTTTTTGGTTGGCTTTCCATTAGGAGATTTGTCATAATCACCACGCTTGGCAGACGGACTGGTGATCGCAGTATTGATCTTAATATACACAGGAAAATGCTCCTGCCCGTCCCTGGTGCAATCCCTTAGTCGCCCTGACGACACCCACGGGAAGATTTGGGGTGGGTATCACAATAACAATATTTTGAGGCTTCTTACTTAATGTTTTTGTCCACAGTAGACATTTCGACCCAATGATTAGATTAGATTAGATTTATTTATTTCACTTTTACATCTTAAAATTTCAACTTTACATGTCATTCTAATATGGTAAAAGGGATCGTCATAAAATAAAATAATGTATAAATTACAATGTCAACAATTGAAATAATGTCATAGTATATAACATACTATATATGTCAGTATATAATATTAAAATAAAAATTTAAAAATACACTTGGTATTAAATTATCACAAATTAAATTAAACGTCAGAAACGGCCCACCAATTTCATTTTTTAGAAAATTCATTTATGGAATAATATTCATTTTCCAACAAAAGGTTTTTCAGTCGTCGACTAAACGTTTCGTCATTGGTCTCGTTACGTAGATCAATGGGATTCTTTATGTCACCCGCTGCTCCCACTCCTAAAAGTCCTCTACATATTAATGTCGAGTACATTTTGTCTAGAAATAACTTTTATAGACAAAATGTACCACGGTTCAAATGTAAAGTGGTGTTTGGAACAGAACCAAACTGTTCTTATGCCTCTCCCACCTCTCTCTCTCCGCCCTCCCGCCCCTTCGCCCCGCAGATGTGTTGCGTGAAGTTTGTTGCGCCGTTTCTTCTTCACAGCGCTAACACCTAGGAAGCGGTAGTCAGTAAAAAAAATGACGTGTATAAATGTACCAAGTGTACTCATATGCAATAAATGATTTTGACTTTGACTTTAACCTCCCCCCTCCCCCTTCCCCTCCCCCCCCCCTCTCTACAATGCAGATTATAGATTGCACTGACAGTTACCCCAACTACCCCCAACATGGCCCCCGGGTGGCCATAACAGTAGAATAAAAGGTGAAGCCGTACCTTTTCTTCTGGCATCTTAAATAACTTCGCGCAAGTTAACATTTCCATTTATTAGATGTGAAATGACATACAGTGCCCCGAGGTTCAATCCGGCCCTGTCAACATCCCCGGGGCGGTATTCCTACACCCAGTAAATCAGTGAGATTCGTCTCTATTTGCACAACAAATTAATGTTTGCTGTAAGGATAAATGTGTACTCGACAGGGCGCACTTACTTAACGAAAAGATATAATTAAAAAGAAACACCAGCACCGTCGTCACGTATTAAGACCACTGTTGGGCCTAATTACTCCCACAATTATAAATTAAAAAATAAATGGTAATCTGATTTAATATTAATGTCTGTCTGTCTCGCAGATATATTAAACCTATAATTTCATCATCAGGTTATTTTTGTCTCCACTGAAGGAGCACAGCCCTCTCTCATCTGCCGGAGACAGACGGAGGATTTAGCCTACACTCCCCGCGCGGGCCAGACGGGTTGGGGAGGCCTGATTGATGTTTTATAATGTATTCCCTCAGTCGCCTTGTACGACATCCACGGGAAGAGTTGGAGTGGTCCTATTCTACTCTACCGGAAACCACACGGCAACTTTACCTATACTTTACTTGACTTTAATTGATACGCGCCCTTTAGTTAGTAACCTAAAGATTTTATAAAATACATAATGCTCACGCCTTGGTCCCAGAGGGCTAAGCAGAGGCAATAAAAAAAAATATCTCACACATTCACACCAATTATCCAGTCCCAAACTAGGCAGAGCCTGTGCTATGGCCACTAGATAACGGATACACATACTTAAATAAATATATAAACATCCAAGACTTAGGTACAAACATTCATATTCATCATACGAACATTTGCCCCTAGCGGGATTCGAACCCGCAACCTCCGGCGTGGCAGTTCGTGACCTAACCTAAAAGTTTAAAAAGGACCACTAGTTGATGAGCTACGACGCACGGCACCATGAGACAAACATACATCTTCATATCAGCCCCTAGACGTCCACTGCTGGACATAGTCTTTCCATAATGAACGCCAGCACATCTGCTCCAGCCGCTTCCGGCCACCTTCCTCAGCACGTCGGACAATTTGTCAGCAGGGCGTCCTACCCTGCCCCAACGGCTGTCAGTTGCGACAGATGTGGCCCGCCCACTGCCACTTCAGCTTGCTAATCATTTCAGCTATGTCGGTGACCTTCGGATCTCCTCATTACGAAACATATCCTTCAAAGAAAGCCTGAGCATAGCCCTATCCGTAGGTTCAGCGTAACGTTGACTTTCTTTCATGCGCGTAGAATACAATTTTCTAGGTAACCTCTTTTTACTAGGTAGGTTAAGTTTTCTTAGGAAGTGCAGCGTCTGTATTTATATTATTACTTACTAACAAAATTAAATAAATTTGAAAATTACTTAGTGTTAATTCCCTGAAAACTCCATCAAAATTGGTTCAGTAGTTTTTACGTGATGCGTGCACAAACAAAGAGATAAACAGACAAACAGACGAAAATTCCAAAACTAAATAAATATGTTATATTACTAATCCTTGGACCTCCATTTTTTTTTTACAAATATTCTTAATTCGTAAATAAATAATCAATTCAATTCAATTCATCTTTATTGCACGATAAAAACAAAGATACAATAATATTCTAGCTTACACAATGTACATCTAGGCGGTCTTATCGCTAAAAGCGATTTCTTATTACAACCTTTATCTTCAATGTACAGAAACGTGATGTTCACGTTTTTATTTATTAGATTCCATGTTAATAAATAAATAATAAACAAAATATATCTTTATTTTCTCTACACAAAGGATGACAAAGGTTTAAAGATAAAGAAAAACAAGAGCGGAAATACAGTCATAAAATCATAAAAACCTTTGCGAGAGACTGGTGTCTGTACTAGGTAGAAACCTGTGTGACAAATCACCAGGCTCTCACTCTCAATGAAGGAAGACACTTTTTTTCGTTGCACGTCGGCCCCGTGCCTAGTCTGTAGTACACCTGCCTGCGAAGCTCGGGGTCGCGGGTTCGAATCCCGCCCAGGGCAAACATTCGTCTGATGAGCACTTGTGTTTGCCTTGTGACTGGATGTTATTTATATATTATATTATGTATTTATGTATGTATATCATCTGTCTGATACCCATATTACAGGCTCTGCCTAGTTTTGAGATCAGGTGGCCTTGTGTGAAATGTCCCTACAGCTTTTTTTTTTCTTTTTTCTTACTTTTTTTATGCTTAAATAACGTAAAAAAAATTATAAGTATAATAATAACAACAATTCCAAATAAAAAACATGTCTGCTAATGTGTATGTGCAGGGTTTGTGTGTGTGTGTTAGTGTCCGACCGAGACAGGATTTGCAGCCGAAACCGAATCTTCGGCATCCGTCTCAGTTTCGGCCGAAACCGAACCTTATTTAGACATGTTAAAATTTCTATTGTATGCTGAACTCTAATAAAAAAAAAATATGTGGGGACATTTTACACACGGCCACCTGATCCCAAACTAGGCAAAGCCTGTAATATGGGTATCAGACAGCTGATATACATACATAATATAATATATAAATAACATCCAGTCACAAGGCAAACACAAGTGCTCAGCACACGAATGTTTGCCCTGGGCGGGATTCGAACCCGCGACCCTGAGCTTCGCAGGCAGGTGTACTACCGACTAGGCTACGGGGCCGACTAATTTTTTATGTATGCTGAACTCTAATGTGTTTTACATGTCATATAGTTAATTCGTGTTAAATGAAATAATATTAAAAAATAACAATTGAAGTATGTAATATAAAAAAGATTTGTTTTGTTACAATAGATACAACACACTCTATTGCATTTGTTTATTTATAAATAGTAATGTTAAATTTATATTATGTTGTTTCACAAATACAAATGAATAAACTTTATTGCGCAAACTAATACAGTTCATCATGTCATCATGTCAGCCCCTAGAAGTCCACTGCTGGACATAGGCCTTCGCCAACGAACGCCACCACACCCGGTCCTCCGCCCTCCGCATCCAGCCGCTGCCGGCCACCTTCTTTAGGTCGTCGATCCACCTGGCGGCGGGGCGTCCCACCCTACGAGATAACTAATACAGTTACAACTTTTAAAATAGTACAATTTAGCTTTTATCGCTTTAAGCGATTAATTTCAGACAATCTTTGGTTTTAAAATATTATTCCAGAGAAAAAGGTAGGTTGCGCGGTAGGAACGTACCCAAATTACGTAAGTCGTTTAGGGGAGGGGGTCTTCAAACTACCACGCTTGGTCACAGGGGCTGGGGGGGAGGGGGGTAGGTTTCGTCATGTAGTCAATATCCTCTAGGGAAATCTCGCGCTTTTTCGAGCTATATTCAAATATGACGCGCAGTTTTAGCGCTTTTTAAACTCAGGTGGCAACATGAACGTCAGCTGACTGAAAACGGACAGATTTTTCTTCTTGATAATATTGTTTTCACTTGTAATTATAGGGAATGCATGCTCTCTTGGCGTCACGCGGCAAGCGCCGTATTAATAAATACAAATATATATATAAATTTGTAAAAAAATTGTCACGTAGTTTGAGTATGTTCCCTAATTTAAATGATAAGGGTATTAACTTATACGTAATATTAACTTTAACATGAACAAATATAATAAACTAGCAAATGCCCGCGGCTTCACCCGCGTGGAGTAAGTTTTTATTTCCCGAGGGAACCATTCGCAAATACATGATCTTATGCGTACTAATCAAAAATGTATGGCAATTAGTTGAACAGCCAAGCTGTGAAAGAAACAGATAAATAAACACACAAACACTATTTAGACTTAATTATATTAAAACTGTTGCCCGCAGATTCACCTGCTTAAAAAAGGTGTTTGTTTCCAGCTTGAAAAAACCCACGGTAAACCAAGCTATCCAACTCCGAACTCCTCAGCTTTATAATCCTTTTTAGTTTAAATGTATCTATACATTTGGAGAATACTACTCTCGAACACCATTTCAGCCCCTTAGGGATGGTTTTTCAAAAACTGTAAAACCCGTGTTAAATCATTACGTTTTTCGAGTACTCCTCCAAAGTTTCGAATTGTAGGAACAACTAATAGTCTTTCTCCATACTTACTTTGAACGCCTATTTTACCACCTTAGGGGTTGAGTTTTGAAAAACCCTTCATTAGTGCATACTGTAGTTATGAGGAAACTTTGTGATAAATTTCAAGTTTCTAGAGCAATCGGTTTGGAAACTACCACTTTCGAACTCCATGTCATCCACTTCATCATCATCAGGTTATTTTTGTCTCCACTGCAGGAGCACAACCCTCTCTCATCTACCGGAAACAGACGGAGAAATTGGCCTACACTCCCCGCGCTGGCCGGACGTCATCAACTTAGGGGATGACTTTTCAAAAACTGAAAAACACGTGTTGAATCATTAAATATTTAGTGTACTCTTACAAAGTTTCGAATTGATTGGAACATCTAATATTTTTTCTCCATACAAACTTTGAACCCTTATTTGACCACCTTAGGGGTTGAATTTTGTAAAAGCCTTCGATAGTGCATACCGGAGATACATAAGGAACCTTTGTGCTAAATTTGAAGATTCTAGAGCCACCGATTTGGAGACTACTACTTTCGAACTCCATTTCAGCCCCTTAGGGGATGGTTTTTAAAATCTATAAAATACTTGTTGAATCATTATGTTTTTCGAGTACTCCTCCAAAGTTTCGAATTGATAGGAACATCTGATAGTTTTTCTCCATACAAACTTTGAACGCCTATTTTACCACCTTAGGGGTTGAGTTTAGAAAAAGCCTTCAATAGTGCATACTCTAGATACATGAGGAACCTTTGTAATAAATTTCAAGTTTCTAGAGCAATCGGTTTGGAAAGTACCACTTTTGAACTCCATCTCAGTTCCTTAAGGGATGGTTTTTCAAAAACTGTAAAATACTTGTTGAATCATTATGTTTTTCGAGTACTCCTCCAAAGTTTCAAATTGATAGGAACATCTAATAGTTTTTCTTTATACAAATTTTGAACTCCTATTTTACCACCTTAGGGGTTGAATTTAAAAAAGTCTTCGATAGTGCATACCGGAGATACATAAGGAACCTTTATGCTAAATTTGAAGTTTCTGGAGCAATTGGTTTGGAGACTACTACTTTCGAACTCCATTTCAGCCCCTTAAGGGATGGTTTTTCAAAAACTGTAAAATACTTGTTGAATCCATTATGTTTTTCGAGTACTCCTCCAAAGTTTCAAATTGATACGAACATCTAATAGTTTATCTCCATACAAACTTTGAACTCCTATTTTACCACCTTAGGGGTTGAATTTTGAAAAAGCCTTCGATAGTGCATACCGGAGATACATAAGGAACCTTTGTGCTAAATTTGAAGTTTCTAGAGCAATCGGTTTATAGACTACTACTTTCGAACTCCATTTCAGCCCCTTAGGGGATGGTTTTTCAAAAACTGTAAAATACCTGTTGAATTATTATGTTTTTCGAGTATTCCTACAAAGTTTCGAATTGATAGGAACGTCGAATAGTTTTTCTCCATACAAACTTTGAACCCCTATTTGACCACCTTAGGGGTTGAATTTTGATAAAGCCTTTGATAGCGCATACCGGAGATACATAAGGAACCTTTGTGCTAAATGTGAAGTTTCTAGAGCAATCGCTTTGGAGGCTACTACTTTCGAACTCCATTTCAGCCCCTTAGGGGATGGTTTTTCAAAAACTGTAAAATACTTGTTAAATCATTACGTTTTTCAAGTACTCCTCCAAAGTTTCGAATTGAAAGGAACGTCTAATAGTTTTTCTCCATACAAACTATGAACCCCTATTTGACCACCTTAGGGGTTGAATTTTGAAAAAGCCTTCGATAGTGCATACCGGAGATACATAAGGAACCATTGTGCTAAATTTGAAGTTTCTAGAGCAATCGGTTTGGAGCCTACTACTTTCGAACTCTATTTCAGCCCCTTAGGGGATGGTTTTTCAAAAACTGTAAAATACTTGTTAAATCATTATATTTTTCGAGTACTCCTACAAAGTTTCGAATTGATAGGAACATCTAATAGTTTTTCTCCATACAAACTTTGAACCCCTATTTGACCACCTTAGGGGATGAATTTTGAAAAAGCCTTCGATGGTACATACCGGAGATACATACGGAACCTTTGTGCTAAATTTGAAACTTCTAGAGCAATCGGTTTGGACACTACTACTTAGGAACTCCATTTCAGGCCCTTAGGGGATGGTTTTTCAAAAACTGTAAAACACGTATTGAATCATTAAGGTTTTAGAGTATTCCTACAAAGTTTCAAATTGATAGGTTTATCTAATAGACGTTCTCCATACAAACTTTGAACTCCAATTTGACCCCCTTAGGGGATGAATTTTGAAAATCCGTTCCTTAGTGCTTGCCTATGCTACATAAGGAACCGTTGTGCAAAATTTCAAGCCTGTAGACTCAGCGGTTTGGGCTGTGCGTTGATATGTCAGTCAGTCAGTCAGTCAGTCAGTCAGTTTCTTCTTTTATATATATAGACAATGTTACTCTTGTAAGTAAACTCTACACGAACTCACCCTAACAGAGCGCGACAGTTCACGAACGCTGAGTTTCGGCTCGGCCGAAGTTTCGGCTGATTTCTTGCCGAAACCGAAACCGAATCTTCGGTCGGACACTAGGTATTGTGTATATAAATAAGTGTGTGGGGGTGCGTGTTTGTAATGGTTATTATTATTTTCCTATGTCCAGCAGTGGACTCGAACAGACTGAGGATGACGATTAAAGCTTCACATTTTAATGCCAGATCAATAAAATCGGTATGAATTATTAACTAGGTCTGTTTGAAATTTGATCGAGATTTAAGTACCCGTCACGGGTGAATGAATTATTAATTTTAATTAACACCAGTTGCTCTTTGATTATAGACTTCGATAGGAAAGGGAACAGATAAGTGAGAACCGAGTAAGAGAGAAAGTTGCCGTGTGGTTTCCGGTAGAGTAGAACAGGACCACTCCAACTCTTCCCGTGAATGTCGGACAAGGCGACTAAGGGAATACATTATAAAACATCAATCAGGCCTCCCCAACCCGTCTGGCCAGCGCGGGGAGTGTAGGCCAAATCCTCCGTCAGTCTCCAGCAGAAGAGAGAGGGTTGTGCTCCTGCAGTGGAGACAAAAATAACTTGATGATGAATACTGATAAAGTGAGAACCGAAGATCGGGCCTATTGAATCCTATCATCATCAGCCTAAATACGTCCACAGCTGGACATAGGAGACCCAATAGAATACCACTTTTATTAAGTTGTCCATTGGGGGATTAGCCATAATCACCATGCTTGGGCATCCGTCTGATTGGTGATCGCAGTAATGATCTCAACATACACACACAGGAGAACGCTGCTGCCCGTCCCTGGTGCAATCCCTTAGTCGCCTTGACGACACCCACGGGAAAGATAGGCCCTATTCTAAGCCGGGAACCACACTGCAACCACATTGAATCCTTGCACGCGATTCCTCTAGGGCCGGTACGCTTCTGATTGTGGGGGAGTGAGTGGAGAGGGACTTCGCTAGGCTGAGCTTGCATTAGTAGGCATTTAGCACTGAGAGTCTATATATCCTTACTAGCTGTGCCCGTCGCTCCGCTCGCGTGGACTACAGAATCCGCTCCCGTTCCCACTCTCGCTCCCGCTCCTGCCCCCGCTCCCGCTCCCGCTCCCGCTCCCGCTCCCGCTCCCGCCCCCGCTCCCGCCCCCGCTCCCGCTCCAGCCCCCGTCTCCGCCATCGCCCCCGCCAAACAAACAAACAAACAAACAAACAAGCAAATCTTTCCTCTTTATATATTACTATAGATATAGACGTAGATTACTGTAGATGTAGATATATAATACTTATTTAGTTATTACTACCTGTTCCCGCGGCTCCGCTCGCGTGGACTACAGAATCCACTCCAGTTCCCCCTCCCGCCCCCGTTCCCGCTCCCGCTGCATACGTATGCAAGAAATTCATCGTAATCGGCTAACCAAGAGATTTATTATGTGTGAGTTATGTAAGACATATGATGTATTTTATTAATGTTTATTAATTAGTTATTAAAAAAATTTAAGAAAAAATTACCAAAAGTTATGCGAATTTATAGTACCCGCTCCCGCTACCGCTCACGAATTCAGTCGACCATTTACACCCTACACTGCTCGCAGTGTATGCGAGATTTCGGAAACTATAAATTTGCATAACTTTTGATTGACTGCACCGATTGCAATGAAATAAAGCCTATATGTTACACCGAATCAAGCACTATGTTTCTGTGAAAAGTCCATCAAGATGGGTTCAGTTGTTCTTAAGTGATGCGCGCACAAACAAACAAACAAAAATTGTTTGAAATGTGTTCTGTTACTTATCCTTAGCCCCCCCCCCCCCCCCCCAATATTTTTTTTGAATATATCTTCAATGTACAGACACGCGAAGTTTACGATTTTATTTATTAGATGTAGTCTAATTATGCACCTATTTTGCCCCCCCCCCCCCCCCCCCCAACCCTTACTGGCTTGTCTCACGCCGTGTAAGGTTGGCTGGAAGAGATCGCTTTTAGAGATAATCTCGCTTTTGTACACACAATTTATTACTATATTTAGTTTTAACATGTGCAATAAAGAATATATATTAAATAGGACCGCTCTGTAGGTAACAATGAATATTATGATTCATTAATATGCAAGCCTGTCTGCGAGTGAAACATCTGTGTTTCTATTGTTAAGGGGAATCTTTCCACGTTCCAACATGGTGAAAACGGAACCCTTGTGATGCGACTGCGTCCGTCCGTATGTCAGTCTGTCACAGCCGCTTTATTTCAGGAACTATTTTATTTTCAAGAGGAGCCGAAACGGTGGGGGAGGGGTGATTTTACAATACAATATAATACACTTTATTATACAAACAAATGCAGTTACAAGTTTTAAAAGTAGAAATATTACAATTTAGGTGGAGCTTAAAGTGATTTCTTTTAGACAATTCAATTCAATTCAATTACTCTTTATTGCACGTAAATAAAATAAAAAGATACAATAATAAGGTAACTTACATATGTACATCTAGGCGGTCTTATCGCTAAAAGATTATATTTATATATTCTTCCAGACAACCTATGGGTAGAGGATAACAATAACAGAAAAAGGTTGTACTATTTGTAAATTTTATAACGTGTAACTGTATTTGTTTTTGCAAAAAGTGTATTGTATTGTATTGTATTGTATTGTATCTGTCTTCTCCTTAACCACGTATTATTAAATGGGTACAAGTTATAACATCGTACTGTATCCGCCATAACTGCGCCTGACAGCCTCTAAAAGCTGAACAGAATTAAATTGTACAATTAAACTTCCCGCGAAGCCTCCGAGATTATTGATAATGTGGGTTAAGTAAGTTTGGTTAGACAGTTCACACTGCGGGTATTAAGTTAAGTTATTGCGGGAGATGAGAGAAAAGAGAAGGGAGATGTAGTAACGAAGGTAGAGAAGGGTGTGTTGCGTTGGTTTGGACATTTAGAGCGTATGAGTGAAAGAAGAGTGACAAAAGAGATTTACGGCGCGAATGTGGAAGGAACTACAGCTAGAGGTCGTCCTAGGAGGACGTTCAAGGATCACATCGGTGACGTCCTCAACAAGGCTGGGGCCGCATGAGGTAGATATTTACGCTACGGGTAAATAGCGTCAATATTGAGTAAATAATTAAATGTTCTGCGTAGCTTTTCACAAGTTTTAAAGTGAATGCGAACGAATTGCGGCTCCCTGAGCCGCAGTTTGCGTGGAACAGAACGATTGTTTGGAACGCTCCACCTACTAGTATATAGAGATAAAATAAATAAATATCTCAGACATTGACACCAATTTTCCAGTCCCAAACTAGGCAGAACCTGTGGTATGGTTACTAGATAACGGATAGACATACTTAAATATATATATAAACATCCAAGACTTGGATACAAACATTCATATTCATCATACGAACATTTTCACCTAGCGGGATTCGAACCCGCAAGCTCCGGGATCGTTGATCTTTGTTTATTTTACGCCGGGAAAATACTTTGTTCTCAATGTAAAGTTTACTTACCAGCCAACACGGTGACAAGCATTTAGTCGTATAATATTCGTAAACAGAATTCAAGGGGATTTTCCCTTTGACGAATATTGTTGCAGCTATAAGGAGGCTTATTATCCTCTGCAATGCAATGTGTCGCCACGTGTAGCCACACTTACGTATCGCATACAATGACGCTGTATACCGTGGACATCGTGTATTTATTTTGTGTGCCATCACACAGGACTGCTTCGTACGAGAGAACTCTTACATATAATGCAATTAGGGTGTATAATAGACTGCCAACTGACATAAAGCCTTGACTGACATTAAATTTTTATAACAATTAAAAATATACCAGACCAAAAAATTTCCATACAGCGTAAACGAATTCTTGCAATGATAATTAATATAAAGGCTGCAGATTAGCATGACATTTTAGAAATATTTTGAAATTAGTGATTGATAATACTTATTGAAATTCTGCTTTGACTTTATTTAAATGTTATGTATTTGTATTGTATCTTTGTGTTGCATGTTGTATGTGTATTGTTACTATTTTAATTGCTACACCGCTGTGGGTAAAATTGCACTGATCAATTACCAAATATTGTATATTTTAATAACATCTGCACCTACATGTAATTTATGGCAATAAATGAATTATGAATTAAAATTATGTATTTTCACAAAATCTACAACACATAAAAAAACAATATACTAATAATAGACGACCTCCGTAGCGGAACTCTCGGAAGCTGTGGGTTCGAATCCCGCTAGGGGCAAATGTTCGTATAATGAATATTTAGACATTTATTTATTTAAAATATTGAAACATTACAGATTATTATTCCATTGCGTTACAATAATTTTTATGCTATAGACGAAACAGGCATTCCTCTCTCTAGCGTTCCCTTACATTCCATCATCAACCGTCCCATGCCGTCCACGAACACGTCACAGTGTGGTGCCTCGGCGAGCAGGGATATTAGAATATATATGAATGTTTGTACCCAAGTCTTGGATGTTTATATATTTATTTAAGTACTAGCTGTGCCCGCGGCTCCGCTCGCGTGGACTCGATCCGCTCCCATTCCCACTTCCGCTCCCAATCCCACTTCCACTCAGAATTTAAATCTAGGTCCAGGTCTAGGTCCAGGTCCAGGTCCAGATCCAGATCCTCAACTCTCCCCTCAACCCTATCTAGTAACCATAGCACAGGCTCTGCCTAGTTTGGGACTGGATATTTAGTGTGAATGTCTGAGATATTTATTTATATTATCTAGTCATTTAATAATTTGCCTTTTTTTTGTCCTACACAACACATAACAAATTGTAAGAATCGAAACATTCACCATTTATATTATTATTAATTCTAATCTAATTTAAACTTTTTAGGGAACGTACACGTACTACGTGACCCGTTCAGGGGGGAGAGAGGTATTCAAAATACCACGCTTGGTCACAGAGGCGGAAGGGGGTTTTCGTCACGTAGTCAATATCCTCTAGGAAAATCTCGCGCTTTTTCGAGCCAAATAAAGCGCGCAGCGTTTAGCGCTTTTTAAACTCACAGGTGGCAACACTGACGCACATATCATCAGCTGATTGAATACTGACAGTTTTGTCTTCTTGATAATATTTTTTTCACTCGTAATTATAGGTTTGCACGCACTCTTGGCGTCACGCGGCAAGCGCCGTATTAGTAAAGACAAATATGAGCCAAATTATAATTTCTTTCAACTTTATGTTTGCAAAGAATGGTTTACAACCATATTTATGAATTACTTAGTTAAAACTAGAGCGGGAGGGGCGATACATTTAAAAAAAATGGGTCACGTAGTTTGGGACGTTCCCTTACTGCCAATTACAATATACTAACAATATATATACAAACATCTATCATACAGTCTAGTGATTGTGAGTGTAGGGGGAGGGGGCGGAGGGAGGGGGTCTATTTCATACTACCTACCTATGGGTATAGATTAATTATTAATTAGTTCAATTTATTTCACTTTTACATCTTCAAAATTAAATTTTACATGTCATTCTAATATAAAATTAAATTATTATAAATTTCTCTTCTTTCACCTGCAATACTCTGTCGCTGTGTCTTTCTTATTTTCCTTCTGAAAGGTTGCCTGGAAGAGACCGCTTTAAGCGACAAGACCGCCTTTGTACACTTTCCAAAAATCTGTACCTGTTTTATTGTTATCCTTAATTTGTGTGCAATAAAGAGTTTATCTATCTATCTATCTATCTAATATGGTAAAAGGGATCGTCATAAAATAAAATAATGTACAAAATATAAATTACAATGTCAACAATTAAAATAATGCCACAGTATATAACATACTGTCTATGTCAGTATATAATATTAAAATAAATTACAAAATACACTTGGTATTAAATTATCACAAATTAAACGCTCTTATAGGAAGCTACAATATTTATTTAAGCGCATTCACTGTAATAATTTGCCGTGTGGTTTCCGGTAGAGTAGAATAGGACCACCCCAACTATTCCCGTGGATGTCGTACAAGGCGACTGAGGGAATACATTATAAAACATCAATCAGGCCTCCCCAACCCGTCTGGCCAGCGCGGGGAAGTTAGGCAAATCCTCCGTCTGTCTCCGGCAGATGAGAGAGGGTTGTGCTCCTGCAGTGGAGACAAAAATAACCTGATGATGATGATGACTGTAATAATTACAGACACAAACAATTGCAGAATTAAATTTAAAGAACATTGATAAGCACCACACTGTGACGTGTTCGTGGACGGCATAGGACGGCTGATGACGGAATGTAAGGGAACGCTAGAGAGAGGAATGCCTGTTTCGTCTATAGCATAACAGTTATTGTAACGCAATGGAATAATAATCTGTTAATGGTATATGGTACAAGACCATCCAAACGGAACCTATGAATTGTCCCTGGATTGACAACTGCTCACTGAGTCGCCAGGACATCGTTACAGCATTAAGACTTCGCTCCGGACACGTTCCACTGAATAAGTTCGCACATTTGATGGGAAAGGTCCCATCACCACATTGCACAGAATGTGGCGTGGTGGAGGACGCCTACCACGTGTTGGTGGAGTGCGTCCGGAACTAGTCGTACAGGAGGCAAATTTTTGAGAATGAGATGTTTTGGCAAGTAGGTGGCTGTAACAGTGTCTTGGCCTTTCCTCTGTCAGTTTTGGCTGTGAAATTGTATAAATTATATAAAATAGCTATTAGAAATAGATAGTTATAAAAAAGAATACTTATAGAGCGACATAGTCATGTTTATGACAAAGCTCTTTAAATAAAGATAAAAAAAGACTGTAAAGTTAGTTTCAATAAATGTATAAATAGGAGATAGAACTACAATTGAATTGCATAATGCCAAATTCCAATTCCATGTAAGGTCTATCGTTCCATGTAAGGTCTAATTGAGACTAAAATAAATGTAGGGCAGGCAAAATCGGTCATCAGGCAGCCTAGTTTAAATTGGATTTTAACCGACTGTTGTTTTTGTCGAGTTATGTTTTTGACACTTCAATACTCGCTTTGGTTTCTCTGCTATCCGTCAATAGGTGATATTTCGTCGATTGAATCACGAAAGAGCGTAACTGATAATTTGATAATATGAACTAATTTGATATAAGCTGACATTGAACTAATTTTTTTTTTGTATTGACATTTAAATCTTGACATTTTTACATTTGGTTGATTGATTTTACATTTTACTTTGACATTATGTTTAATTTTTTTGGTTTGAATAATTTATTAATTGCTTATTAATAAATTATGCTTATACAAAAGGCAAGGTATAGCGAGCCTAATCTATAATATAACATCTTCTGTGTATCTGTATTTACCTTTAATTGGCAATAAATGATTATGATTTTAACTGTAAAGTTAGAATTGTGAATCACTCTACTTTATTTACATTTAAATCACATCTTAATGACTAAAGATGAGTGTTACAATCACAGAAATATAATCAAGATAGAACGGTTATAGCCATTTAGTTACTTTAGTCTCGCGCGTAACGATTTTCGGACACAGCGAGCCCCTCCCGCGCACCCTTTATGCCTCGCGGTCACGTTTCTAGTGAGGAGATACAGTGCGCTTAGAAACCACGCAATTAATCGGTCATCGGCACTTTTACAGATTTATATCGATGTTTACCCTACCTTGAGTCGGCGAGAAACGAGTAAGCGTTTGATAGTTTCTGCAATATATTGCATATTGTGGGTAGGCGTGTCGCGCCTACTACACTATTCTATCTTGATAGGATTTCTATGGTTACAATGCTATTGGGATTCAATCGACGAATTATCCCTTAGCTAGTCGAAATTTTAAGTTCAAATAACTTCTGAATGAGTGAGCCGATTGAAATGAAATTAAAATTAAATGAAACTCAGAGTTAAACCCTATGTTTTATTGTAAACTCCATCCAAATTTGATCAATGGTTTTTATACGATGAGTGACAAACAAACAGACAAAAATAATTGCATTCTATCACTTATGCTTCATCCGCGCAATCAATTTTCTCCTTTACAATAAGTATATTAACTGTATTTCCTTGTTCCAGGTACCACCAATAGACTACCTCCGTCAGGTGACCCTGGATCTGGGGGGAGAGGGGGTTCTAGGAGCTGTCAGCGAACGTCACATGATCAGGAGAGCTCCTCCGACCCACACGCAGCAGAGCAGGAGCACAGTTAGGGCGCTCATCAGGAGGTTTAACGAGGTAAGTTCAGGGTCATTTTAAAATTTTAACGAAGTTCGGGGAAATCATAACGAGGTTTGGGTACCAAAAACTACACGCTTCCAGAAGAATTGTTACGCGATGGGCAGAACCATATTCAATAATATACCGGCATCTATAAAGGAATTACCACTAAATAGGTTTAAAAATTCTCTTCGGAAATGGCTGATTCAGCATGCGTTTTATTCCGTTGCAGAATTTTTGTCGCACAAAGAAAAAAAATAGGTTTAGTTTAAGTAGTTGAAAAGTTTTAGTCTTAGTTTCATTAAGTATTATTTTTATTATTAATGTAAATATTTGTAAATAGCAGAAATTGTAAATAGCAGAATTAGGAGATCGTAGCCTCATAATGACTATCTATTGAACTGTACCCTATTCTATAGCAAATAAAATCTTATCTTATCTTATCTTATCTGGGAAAATTTTAACGACGGCCTACAATCTCGACCTGGTAGGAGAGGAAGTTGCTGACACCTTAAGCGAGTGTCGAGTAACTCCGGGTATATATCTTTCCATAGTCCACTGAGCGACCTTGAGTTTTCAGACTAGCCCCACTGTCAGTGTCCACGTTTCGGCGCCGTAGGTCATTACGGGTAGGACGCACTGGTTGAAGACTTTTGTGTTCAGGCACTGTGGTATACGCGACGAGAAGACATGACGTAACTTCCCAATTGCTGCTCAGCCTAGTCTAGTCCTCCTGTCGGCTTGCTTCTCGAAGTTGTCATATTAGACGAGGTAGACATACTCGTGGACAACTTCGAACTTCGATCACAATATGTTTAAAATAATTTTTCAATATACTGGGTAATAATAAAATGACTTAATATTTTTTCCAGTAAGTCAGTAAATTAAAAAGTTTTTCCAATTTTATTACGAACAAAATGCGATATTTCTTAAACTAGTCGCGGCGGAGATTGGCGGATAGCGGAGAGTAAGCGGGGAGCGCGGCGGTGCGGCCGGTCATCGAACTCCGCGCGCGCGCATTCTAGTATTGTCCATAAAGTTTCATATACTTAGACCGAAATAATATTTTTTATTTTCGTTACAGAGCATGTTCTGAAAATATCTAGACATTTTCTTATCAAAATATAAAATCTTCTTTCTATACATTCATAGGTATAATTTTCGTACCTTCTGCGCGCATCCTTCGGCAAAATGGTTCCGTATAGAGGAGATGTTTAATTCACAAATTGTAAGGCACGGAACCCGTCGCCGAGGCGTGTATTTTCTGAATGCTACATTGAAATCTGAAGACGTCCATCCCATTTGTATGCACACTGGCGGACAATTCACTGGCACGCTTGAATTTTTGTGGCCATTTTGAAATTCAAATTCACACATTTTATTTCAGACATTTGTCCATATTTTTTTTAATAGAATCTTATGAAACTACATCAGTTGAATTTTTTTATATTGAAATTTTTTTTTAAGCCCTGACTCTCAAACTAGGTAAACTGTGTTACTGGAGTCAGCGTCTTCCCCATTACGACTGAGTTGAAATAATCCTACTAATATTATAAACGCGAAAGTTTGTATATTTCATTCCAGATTAATAGTCATATGAAAACAAACGCATTTGCGTCTCGAAAACAAAATACACAATAGATGGTGTTCCTAAGTGGACCGCAAAGTTTACTTGGTAATACAAACCTATTTTTGCTGCTGGTGACCCTTTCATGTATATGTTACCGAGACGTAAATAGCGTTGGTTTTCATAGGACTATTAATCTGGAATGAAATATAAGTATGGATGGATGTTTGTTACTCTTTCACGTAAAAACTACTGAATGGATTTTAATGGAAACTAGGGACAACGAGCAAACGGTCATCTTTATGGTAAACTAGCTGTTTCCCGCGACTTCGTCCTCGTGGACAACTTAACATCACAAATTATTATGCATTTCCCGTAGGAATGGGATGTTTTTCGGGATAAAAACTGTCCTATGTCCTATTCCAGGACCTAACCTATATGTGTGCCAAGTTTCATCACGATTCGTCCAGTGGTTGAAGCGTGATTGAGTGACAAACACCCAAACATCCAAAAATACAAACTTTCACATTTATAATATTAAAAGTATTATTGCCTTGCCAGTTTAATCAGCGCAGCCGGTATAGAGTTACTACGCCAGCCGGCGCCAAGAGATCGACGCTATAAGTTAGAAAGAGAAGCATGTTATCTCACACTCGATCCATAGATGGCTCGCGCGCTAGGTGCAGAAACCCTCCAGTAATTTACGCACACACAAAAACGTGTACGGACAGGATGATGACTGTTAGTTGTAGTGAGTTAATTCTCTTCGCTTGTATGAAGAGCCTGGTGCCATTATGGTCGCTCCAGTTACTCCAAGGTTGACTGGAAGAGATCCCTAAGTAGGACAAGCCAGTCTTTGTACGCAATTTTATTCGCATTTGTTATTGTGTCTCAACAATGTTGAGATCGCGCAATATTGCGATACAGCGTGTCTGCCTACCCCTCTGGGACCAAAGCGTGAGCTTTATGTATGTATGTTAATATTAAATAAAGGTACATTCATCATCATCATCATCAGGTTATTTTTGTCTCCACTGCAGGAGCACAACCCTCTCTCATCTGCCGGAGACAGACGGAGGATTTGGCCTACACTCCCCGCGCTGGCCAGACGGTTTGGGGAGGCCTGATTGATGATTTATAATGTATTCCCTTAGTCGCCTTGTACGACATCCACGGGAAGAGTTGGAGTACATTAAATGTAGTCAATTATTTTCCCCGCCAGTGTATCACGCACGTGAGCGCTCGGCACGCGACTCCATTACCACGTTACGGGCTCGAATAGTGATGTGATCGAGCGAAATTACACTGAGCGAACCTTTTTTAATGGCGAGGGCTAGGAAAAGGTCTGCCTAGTGCGTTGACAAGGGCGTTTACCCTACCTATGTTTAAATACTCCTCTATCTCAGAGGTGGATTTACACATTGGATTTGCAAACTATTTAATATGTTAAATGACAACAAGCGCATCGACATATTTTTCAACAAATCCCATAGTATTAAAGTATCTCTAACCAATTTATTATTAACTGATCGATCGCACATTCAGCCATTTTTGGTTTAATATCTAAGCACTCTTTAGTTGTAGTTTTCATGTTTTTTCATGTATTCTGTTTTTTTTTTCACTTTTTGTTACTCCGTTCAGTGTATACAACTTCCTATATGTGGAAGCTTGTTATTGGCATATATGTATCTATGCACTTGTAACATTTTGTGAAAATAGCGTTAGCTTTCCTAATAAAATAAAATAAATAAATAAATAAAATAAATAAAAAATTTCACCAGTAACCTATTCATATTTTGCCGCCCCTACCGACCTCTACGATTCGATACCCTAAATCAAAATTATATTATAATAATAACTAGCTGTGCCCGCGGCTCCGCTCGCGTGAACTACAGAATTCGCTCCTATTCCCACTCCCACTCCCGCTTCCGCTTACGCTTCCGCTTCCGCTTCCGCTCCCTCTCCCACACTCCCCTCCCCTTTTCCCACGCCCACTCCCACTCCAATTCCCACTCGCAGCTCCAAATGTAATCCAAACTCATCGCAATCTGAATAGTACGGAAAAACCATTTATATGCTCTACGCAGCAGCTCCTTTTAGTGAACTCTCTGTCGCAATTGATAAACTCAATGCTGATCTAGTTTCCATATCAGAGTGGACGAGAAACTTCGGTCTTCTAGTAAATGCAGCTAAATCTCAAGCAATTGTTATTGGAAGTTCCCATTTCATTTCGAAAGTTAAATCCATAGTGACGCCTAATATAATTTTTGACGGAACTGTTATTCCTCTCTCCTCTACTGTCAAAAACTTGGGTATCATAATGGATCAAACTCTCTCTTGGACTGCCCATATCAATGAGATTAGCCGCAAACTCTTCGCGTCCCTACACTCGTTGAAACGCCTGCAGAACTTCCTTCCACTTCACACCAAGATTATGCTCGCGCGCTCACTACTACTTCCCCTCATCGACTATGGTGACGTAGCTTTCCTTGACCCTACCGTGGAACTGGTCGACAAACTAGAACGCCTGCAAAACCTGTGTATCAGGTATGTGTTTGGACTGCGTAAGTTCGATCATGTCTCGGAGTATCGGAAGCAGTTGAACTGGCTACCGATAAGACAGCGCAGGAACTCACATATGTTGTCATTTCTCTATAATGTTCTATATAGTCCCTCAGCACCTTTCTATCTTCGCGAGCGATTTCACTACCTTGCGGAAGCTAGTGGAGATCGCCTGCGTTCTTGCGATACTCGAGCACTTGGCCTCCCTACTCACGCCACTTACAGTTACACCAAGTCTTTTACCGTACAAGCAGCGAGGCTCTGGAACCAACTCCCTGTCCACGTTCGAAAGTCCCCCTCCCTGATGTCCTTTAAAAACAACTTAAAAAAGCACTATGGGTTCAATACCGAAGCTTTGAGCTGACTTATATTACAGTATATAAACTACTAATAAGTATTTATTGGGATATATAATGTAATAGTATATATGAGCATATGTATATATATATATATATATATATATATATATATATATATATATATATATATATATATATATATATATGTATGTATATATCTTATATATTTATATGTTATGTGTATAAATTTATGTATTTTCAAATTTTATTAAAAGTAGGTACATTTCTTTATCAAATTTGGTACTAAACGCATTATACTTGTCCTTTCGGTTACTCTAAGGTTGACTGGAAGAGATCCCTAAGTGGGATAAGTCCGCCTTTGTACACAGTTTAATTCCTATTTTATTATTGTTGTTGTTGTTATTTTTGGTACAATAAAGCGTTTACATACATACATACTATTATTTGCAATATATTGCATACTAACCTTACCTACTAATGTATTTGAAAACTAAAAATGTCTATAACTTTTGATTGAGTTAGCCGATTGCGATGAAATAAAGACTAAATGTTAAGTTAAGTTAAGCCCCATGTTTTGTGAAATGTCCATCAAAATCCGTTCAGTAATTTTTAAGTGATGCGTGCACAAACTCACAGACAAACAGATAAACAGACAAACAGACAAAAAATCCAAAAATGATTGAAATGTGTTCTATTACTTATCCTTAGACCCCTCAATTTGTTTTTTGCAAATATCTTCAATGTACAGACTCGCGAAGTTTACGATTTTATTTATTAGATAAATCGTTTATTATCTGGCAACTTGGCCCATAGATAAATACATACATTATTATAACCATAATTAACAGTTGATCACACTATTTTTGAGATTTTAATATTAATAAAGAAAATAATTGTCAATGAAATTTTAACTTTATGATTTGGGCACTATCGTCCTAATTACACCAACTTTTTCCCGTAATTAGTATAATTGTGAACTAGGGGATCGATTCTTTTTAAATTTTATGAATAACTATAAATTTATTGAACCTAATAAGACAATGGGCTTGATTCTGAAAGCACTCACTTAAAATTTAACAGCACTAAAATTATTGCTATCACTGTCACACAGTATTACAAAGATAAAGACTATACTAATTTTAGTGCTGTCAAATTTTACATGTGTGCCTTCAGAATCAGTCCCAATATTTATATATAAAAAATGTATACACATATATTTTTTTCACTGCAAAATACCTCGACCAAAATTTATAAATGAAATATTTGTCAAATAGCGTAAGAAACTTCGTTCCTATTGGTTGTTTTGATTTCAGTAAGACATAAAAAAAATTCGGCCCCAAATTTGCCGCCCCTAAAATCTGCCGCCCTAGAGTCAAAGTCAAAGTCAAAATCATTTATTGCACATGAGTACACTTGGTACATTTATACACGTCATTTTTTTTATCGACTACCGCTTCCTAGGTGTTAGCGCTGTGAAGAAGAAACGGCGCAACAAACTTCACGCAAGACATCTTTTAAAAATCAAGTTTGCATACAATTAATAAAGATTTTGCGAAGCTGGATTAACATTAGTACCAGGCATCTTTGTCATTTAAATAATATTACTTTATATTAGGCTTTCTTACAAAGTTGTTTTTTAATGTGAATCTTAAACTTTCTGTCCGTCATATTTAAGATTTCCTCTGGTAGTTTGTTGTAGAAGCGTATACATTGCCCCGTGAACGATTTGCTGACCTTACTTAGTCTTAACCCTGGTAAAACAAGTTTATTTTTATTTCTTGTATTATAACTATAGACTCCAGCCTACTCAGCCTGCTGGTAAATCCGTCACTGGACTATCTTCTGTGGGGGAGCTGAAAATACCGTCACAGGAATGTGCCGATTATCTAAAGTGCTGTGCGTAACGTATGTTTGACGTTCCCTCGTACCTCACACCACCTTATTCCCGAAGCCTTTTAACTAGGTTCCCCACTATATGTACTATGGGAGTTAAAGGACCTTCTGATCTCGAAAATCTGATGAGCGAGATCTCGCCATCCCACCTGTCTTACTGGAAACTGGCGAGAGCTCTCAAAACAGACACAGTCTCAACTATGCCCCCCCTAGTTAGATCAAATCAACCGCCTGCCTTCCTTGACGAGGACAAAGCCGAATGTCTAGCCGACAGTCTCGAGGCCCAATGCTCACCCAGCTCACTGCCGGTAGACCCTGACCATCTTCACATGGTGGACAGCGAAGTCGAACGCAAAGCTGCCCTCCCCCCAGTAGAATCACTCACGACAGTCACCTCCGACGAGGTCCACTCTATAATTAAAAATTTACACCAACGTAAGTCTCCAGGCTCTGATGGCATCTCCAACAGAGTACTCAAGCTTTTCTCACAGCAACTCATCTTCTTGCTAGTCAGCATCTTCAATGCTGCCATCGCAAACTGCTCCTTTCCACAAACGTGGAAAGAAGCCACAGTAATAGGCATTCGCAAGCCCAACAAACATGCGTCAGACCCCACTAGTTATCGCCCTATCAGCCTCCTCAAGGCAATGGGGAAAGTCTACGAGCGCCTCCTGCTCACACGTCTCAAAGACTTCATCGAGCCCCGTAGGATCCTCATAGACGAGCAATTTGGTTTTCGAGCCAAACACTCATGCGTCCAACAAGTCCTCTGCCTCACAGAGCACATCCTCCACGACTTAGTCACCAGGAGACGCACCACAGGTACGGGAGCGCTCTTCTTTGACGTAGCAAAAGCGTTCGACAAAGTCTGGCACAACGGGCTGATATACAAGCTATATCAACTCGGTCTGCCAGACAGACTCGTACTAATCATACGAGACTATCTCAGTGGTCGAACCTTCCGCTATCGCGTCGAAGGAACGCTCTCCCAAACCCGTCACATCAGAGCAGGAGTCCCTCAGGGCTCCGTTCTCTCCCCCATTCTCTATTCGCTATACACTAACGATATCCCCCGTACCCCTGGTGTAAAGCTCGCTCTCTTTGCAGCTGACACTGCCCTCTACACGCCGGGCCGAAACCGTTCCAGAGTCATTCGACTACTCCAGTCGGCAGCCAACGCCCTAGGCGAGTGGTTCCGGAAATGGAGGATCGAAGTGAACCCTGAAAAGAGTGCAGCAATGTACTTTTACAGGGGCCCCAATCGACCCAGGAACGGTGTCGACCAGATCTCACTATACGACCGACCGATCCCATGGGAAAAGACGGTCAAGTATCTAGGCGTCACTCTAGACGCAGGTCTCACATTTCAGCCTCACATCAAACGCGTACGCAACAGAGCGGCCCTCATTCTCGGCCGTCTCGGTTGCTTCATAGGTAAAAATAACAAAATGTCACTTAGAAATAAGCTGACTTTATACAAAACTTGCATACGTCCAATCCTTACCTACGCCAGTCCTGTCTTCGCCCATGCCGCTCCCACACACATCCACAGACTCCAGACCCTCCAAAACCGTTTCATGCGCAGAGCCACGGGTGCACCGTGGTTCGTGCGCAATGAAAATCTCCATATTGACCTCCAACTTCCTACCATAGCTCAATACTAAAAATTAAGATCTAGGGATCTCTTCGATGCCGCTGCTGAACATCCTAACCAGCGTTTGGTGAGTGCCACCACTTACCACCCTCGCACAGACGCAAGCGTCCGAAAGCGTCGACCTAGACATGTACTAGACGATCCTGACGACGAGATCACACTGGCAATCCGCCGCCAGGCGCCCGATAGGAACACTGCACCGACATACCGCCCTCGCCGGCGAGGACGGCGCCCCACCTCCACCTCACACAGATACTCACGCTACCGTCACACCTCCGGTCGCTTCTCCCCGACTATACAGACTCACAGCAACGTCCTAAGCCGAGGTCCGTGCCCCATGGGCGCCCTTAGGCCAGTTGCACCCCCCTAAAATTAGCGCTGAGCGCCCTCTGCGCCAGCTAACTGAGCCGAGCGCACCTGCGCTCGCTCTCCCTCCGGTGAAGCTGTGAAGGCCTTCAGGGCCAATAGCAATGTAATTTAGAAAAAAAAAAAAAAGGACCTTCTGAGGATGTAATAATCTTTGTATATTTCATTCCAGATTAATAGTCCTATGAAAACCAACGCTATTTACGTCTCGGTAACATATACATGAAAGGGTCACCAGCAGCAAAAACAGGTTTGTATTACCATGTAAACTTTGCAGTCCACTTAGGAACACCATCTATTGTGTATTTTGTTTTCGAGACGTAAATGCGTTTGTTTTCATAGGACTATTAATCTGGAATGAAATATATACCATTTTATTCCTATTTGTTATTGTTAATTTTGGTACATTAAAGCGTTTACATCTACACGAAGCTAGTGGTTCTCGGCTTAGTATACGACCACCCCCAATCTTTCCGTCTGTGTCATCAAGGCGACTAAGGGATTGCACCAGACGGGCAGCGGCATTCTCCTGTGTATGTTAAGATCATTACTGCGATCACCAATCCGCCTGCCAAGCGTGTTGATTGTGAGGGTTGCCATCCGTCCGGTTATCCCCGGAATTGTCCTAGTTTAGCCTGAGGAGCGACCGGGACTTCATTTATCCGGGTTTTAAAGTTTTCAATAAAAAATTGATTTACAATACAATACAATACAATACACTTTATTGCACAAACAAATACAGTTACAAGTTATAAAAGTCCAGACAACCTTTATTTATGACAATTAAAACTATTTTTTACTTTGCCGAGTAACCTAAAGAACTCTTTTGACATGTCCGGTCTCCAAAATCCAGGGTTTTCATGCATTTCAATCTGGTCCTGGTTGGCAGACTGATGCAACCTACTTCCAAGTTAGGACTGAACTCGTCCAGCCCTCTCGTCATGACAGTAAAAACATATAATCACCTGCCCGAAATAATAAAAGAAGAAACTAACAATAAGATATTTAACAAATACCCGAGACAGCTATTGATTTCCAAAAGCTACTACACATTAAATGAATACCTAAACGATAAATTATGATAAAATTAGATAACAAACAGATATGCAACAAATGAAATAAAAAGAACATTTATAAAATAATACATAATACGAGTACATTTATGTACATAATGTATTAAACAACTTGATAACGTCGACAATACTGTTGGTCCTCCTCTCTCCTACTTGCTGTGTCCAAATGGGTCCATGAGAACTCTGTCTTTTTATCATCTGTTAACACCATGGAATGCAATAAAGTTTACTGATTACTGATTACAAATTTTAGAGATGGCAACTCTAATTATAAAAAAATGGCCAAATGCCTGTAAAAAGGGGCATTCTAGAGGGGAGGTCTCTATTCAGCAGTGGACGTATTTCGGCTGATTATTACATAATTGCCTGTAATATGTCATGTCACATCAGTCTTCTTTTTTAAGATTTCGATACTTTCGTCCATCGACACCAGAACATCCCTACTCCGCTGGCAGCGCGCGGAATCGACTTTCAATATAATTATCGCATCTCGATTCGTCCCTTCATCGACAATTTTCGTTTTAGTCCGATCATTAGGTGTTACTGGAGAGTTTTTGCGTCATGTTAAGCGATAAATTGAGTCTTTGAATAAAGTCTGCATCGGAGAAAGTACTTTTTATAAGTAACTTATAATATTCAGGAGTATTCAGAGGTGAACGTGAACGCTAAAAGATTGCAAAGTATGGATGTTTGTTACTCAATCACGCTTCAATCAATAGACTGATCGGGATGAAACTTGGCACACACATATAGGTTAGGCCCTGGAATAGGACATAGGATAGTTTTTATCCCGAAAAAACAACTCATTCCTACGGGAAATAAATAATAATTTGTTCACACGCGGACGAAGTCGCGGGAAACAGCTAGTAATATACTAGCTTTTGCCGGCGACCTCGTCCGCGTAGAGATTGAGATGTTTTATTCGGGATAAAAACTTTTCTATGTCCTATTCCAGGACCTAACCTTAAAACAGATGATTTTAAAATGTGTATCAGTTATCTAATTTAATAACCAATTAGTGTCAATCATTAAGGAAAACACTTTGAGGTGAAATTATGAGCTACGAAAAATTATTTTGTATCATGGTATGAGGTGGTGCTTTAGATAAAAAAACTGTAAGTTTTAAGAACACCATAAAATAAAGTAAGTAGGCAAGGGTTTCAAAATCCTTGAGTCTAATTTATTAATCAGCTAGAATCCATTGTTATGAGCTGTCCTTGCTTGCGCTCAAACGTGACGTAACGCACGTTCTGATGACGTCATAGTCACAGCTGATAATTTCCACAATGTCACTGCAATTATCTTCTATCAAACTACACTTTAATTTAATAACCATCATAATATTAATTAATACCTAATTTAATAACCAATTATTGTCAATCATAAACGTAAAAACTTTGAGGTGTCTTATGAGGTGCGAAAAATTATTTTGCTTCGTGGTATGAGGTATAGGGTGGTCATTAGGGCCAGATTATCCATTAGGCAGTGTAGGCAACTGCCTAGGGGCTCCGCGTCGGCAAGGAGCCCCGCGCCCCGAGTCTTTTTAGGGTTCCGTAGCCAAATGGCAAAAAACGGAACCCTTATGGATTCGTCATGTCAAATTAATTAACAAAAAACATCTTCTTAACCTTTTAAGAACAAACTCCAACTCTTCCCGTGGATGTCGTACAAGGCGACTGAGGGAATACATTATAAAACATCAATCAGGCCTCCCCAACCCGTCTGGCCAGCGCGGGGAGTGTAGGCCAAATCCTCCGTCTGTCTCCGGCAGATGAGAGAGGGTTGTGCTCCTGCAGTGGAGACAAAAATAACCTGACGATGAACCTTTTAAGAAACTTGAAAGTTTTAAAACCCGGACTATGGATGTAACCCCGGCTCTCCTTCCGTAAACTGGGACTCATCCGGGGAAAACCGAAAGGATGGCAACCGTATATCAAACATCCTATCTTACTGCATATAATATTATAATTATGAAAGTTTGTATATTTGGATGTTTGAATGTTTGTTACTCAATCACGCTTCAACGACTGGACGGATCGTGATGAAACTTGGCACACATATACGTCTTGGAATATGACATAGGATAATTTTATTCCGAAGAAACATCTCATTCCTACGGGATATACATAATAATTTGTGATGATAAGTTGTCCACGCGCACGAAGTCGCGGGCAACAGCTAGTACATATAGATTAGATTAGATTAGATTTATTTATTTCACTTTTACATCTTAAAAATTCAATTTTACATGTCATTCTAATATGGTAAAAGGGATCGTCATAAAATAAAATAGTGTATAAGTTACAATGTCAACAATTCAAATAATGTCATAGTATATAACATACAATCTATGTCAGTATATAATATTAAAATAAAATTTAAAAATTTAAAAATGTAAAAATACACTTGGTATTAAGTTATCACAAATTAAATTAAACGTCAGAGGGCCCACCAATTTCATTTTTTTCATTTTTTTTTTTAATTTTTTATATAATGTGTAACTCCAGTAACATAACTATACGAGTAAATACAGTACAGTATCAAGTGATAAATCCTAGCTCTTATGCAATGGTGGTATAGTTCAAATTAGAACGAATTTTGTCATTTAGGGTATCCCAAAATATTTTAATACAAGGTTATTAAATTACCATAGTTCACAATCGGCACTGAAGAGATAGCTTTACTCTACCTTTTCATAGGCTGACCATGCTTTGGTGAAAATAGAATATTTGACCCTCTAGTTATTTTTTTTATTCCTGATTGGTTTGCACTTGACCTCAATCGCACCTGATGTTAAGTAATGATGAGGCCTAAGGTGGAGCGCGCTTACCCAGAAGATGCCTATTCACGCTTCCTTAACATACTGACGTTGGTATTTCAATCCCCGCGTCCCACACTCACACCTCGCGAAAAGTATCAGAGCGTGCCATCGTGAATTGTACGATCTATAATACCCCTTCAACGTACCCCCTCCACTAACTCCTCAATTGACTCGCCAATTACCCCTTCAACTTACCCCCTCCAATTACCCCTTCAACTTACCCCCTGACTTACCCCTTCATCTTAACCCCTTCTACTTACTCCTCCAATGACTCTCTACTTACCCCCTCCAATTACCCCCTCCTAAACTTTTATAACCCCTTCTAATTTGTAGTCTTTATTTATTTATAGACAGTTTTATTTATGAAATGGAGACAGGAAAACTAGCCCAGTCAACATGGCCACACCGCTCGACCCTGAAGGAATAGTCCTATTTATGTAATCCCGTAATAGATGTCGTAATATGCAAAATAGGGTCCCCATAATCGCACCCTTAGCGTCCACTGAAGGCTTACAACCGAAAAAATGCGATAACACATTTTTGGAATTGCAAAAAGGCAGAGGAAATAGGATTTTTTTAAATTGACCTATTTTTATATATTTTATTTCGCTTCGTTTAAGGCAAGGGTTTCTGAGACCAAACAGCCTTGCCGCAGAATACTGAACTACCAGAGGAAAAATAATCACGCCACCGGCCGTAAGAGCGTATTCTCAGAAAACACTAAATATCCGTAAATAAATTTACCCTATTGTATTTCTTAATAAAAAGAAAAGAACTCCCAATATATCTTTTTTCCTTTTCCCGAGCATTTCCCCTCCGAGCGCTGATTAAATAGCAAAATTAAATTTATTATTTTCTGTAACGCTCAAAGGCTCAACAAAAGATAGGGACACACTGAGAGATCGAAGGCGGAAGAAAGAACATGTATGTATGTATGTATGTATGTATGTATGTATGTATGTATGTATGTATGTATGTATGTATGTATGTATGTATGTATGTATGTATGTATGTATGTATGTATGTATGTATGTATGTATGTATGTATGTATGTATGTATGTATGTATGTATGTATGTATGTATGTATGTATGTATGTATGTATGTATGTATGTATGTATGTATGTATGTATGTATGTATGTATGTATGTATGTATATTTCATTCCAAGTTAATAGTCCTATGAAAACAAACGCATTTGCGTCTCGAAAACAAAATACACAATAGATGGTGTTCCTAAGTGGACTGCAAAGTTTACATGGTAATACAAACCTGTTTTTGCTGCTGGTGACCCTTTCATGTATATGTTACCGAGACGTAAATAGCGTTGGTTTTCATAGGACTATGAATCTGGAATGAAATATATGTATGTATGTATGTATGTATGTATGTATGTATGTATGTATGTATGTATGTATGTATGTATGTATGTATGTATGTATGTATGTATGTATGTATGTATGTATGTATGTATGTATGTATGTATGTATGTATGTTTAATAATAATAAAAATAATAACCAGCCACCTCCGGCGTGGGATTCTGCCATCGAATGCCTCTTTTTATGGTCTGTCCATTGGAGGATTTGCCATAATCGCCACGCTTGGCTGCCGAATTGGTATCGCAGTAACGATCTTACTATACACAGGAGAACACTGCTGACCGTCCCTTACACGACTACCTCCGTGGCGGAACGGGTAGCTCTCGGACTGCCACGCCGGAGGTTGCGGGTTCGAATCCCGCTAGAGTTCGTATGATGAATGTTTGTACCCAAGTCTTGGATGTTTATATATTTATTTAAGTATGTCTATCCGTTATCTAGTAACCATAGCACAGGCTCTGCCTAGTTTGGGACTGGATAATTGGTGTGAATGTCTGACATATATATTGATTGGGGGTGGCACTATTTTAAACCGAGAACTACAGGGCCAGCATGCGTTCGCTTTAATAATATTTCTTCGTTAGCGTAGTGTGCAACTTGCCTGAGTACGAAAGGCAGCAATATTTCGAAGTGGTTCTACCTCTGCCGTATTTAAGGTTCCGTATAAACGGATGTCCTTAACAGAGTAGAACGAACGCCATCTGGTGGGAATGTACCTTATTTTACTACAAGGAAACATTTCTTCACAAGAGACTTGGTTCTGGTAGTTGCCATGGCTTACCCAGTTATCGCTACTACAATCACACTATCCTTCCGTAATAGCGGTATCCCATACCTACCCTATACTCCTTACCCATGCCCCCATCTCCTGTCTCCCTCGCGTCGGTCCCTGTCCCGTCCGCCAATCCAAGGTCAGCTGTGCCGATGGATGCGTGTCCAGAGGCCAGCCTGGTCGTAAGCGTGCCGACGATCTCCGGGCAGTACTAGCCTTACCGAGTCATGCGGGGCTCTGACGAGGTGGACAAGTATTTCCCTAGATAATCGTGGTACCTCAACACGGAGGCGGCGATGTTCTTCGCAACACTACGCCACGGGACGAAAAGCGGGCAAAGGAAACCCGCTTTTTCTATGTTATCGCGTAAAGTAGCGATAAGTACATCTCTGCCTACCCCTCTGGGATTAAGGCGTGAGCATTATGTATGTATGATCTGCCTAAGAGCATGCAATAATTATTTCTAGAGAACATCAGAAACCGCTAACAATCTTATTCATCTAATAATAATTACAATTTATTGACAAAGGGTATTTCCTGTACATACAACCTCAAAATCCGGAATCGTTACCATCTGTCCTAACATTACGTTACACACGTCACAACAAACAAACAAACAAACAAACAAACAAACAAACAAACAAACAAACAAACAGACAGACAAAACTCTCAAAAATGATTAAAATGTGTTCTATTACTTATCCTAATTTTTTTTTTTGCAAATATCTTCAATGTACAGACACGCGAAGTTTACGATTTTATTTAATAGATGAGTATTTGTATACTGTGTTTAAGAATCTTACAGAACCCTAATTCTGTTCATTCACTTTGCTGACTTCACCTCAGTGTGTCATATACCCGAGCCGGTCTTAACTTTCATCATCATCATCATGTCAGCCCTTAGACGCCCACTGCTGGACATAGGCCTTTCCCAATGAACGCCACCACACCCGGTCCTCCGCCCTCCGCGTCCAGCCGCTACCGGCCACCTTCTTCAGGTCGTCGGTCCACCTGCCGGCGGCGCGTCCCGCCCCGCGGTCTCCACTCCAGAACTCGTCTGCCCCAACGGCACCAACCCCCTAACCTGACCACTCTGGTCATCGTTTCATTGCTACACTCCCATTTGCTAGAGGGGAAGTGGGAACTCTCTTCCTACTTTGACTCTTTAATTAAATTTGTCTGGGGCCCAAGGTAGCGTAAATTCATGACCTGGGACTTGCCCTACCTTCACTGGTAGGTGTCTTTGCAGTTACCTCCGTTGATCCTCGCTTAGAGGAGTTGCGGGGGGAGAATGGTGAGGAGGCGGGAATGCCCCAACGGCCCGCGGTTCTGCGGCATACGTGCCCGCCCACTTCAGCTTCCTAATCCTTTCGGCTACGTCGGTGACTTTCGTTCTTCGTCGGATCTCCTCATTACGAATCATATCCTTCAAAGAAACCCCGAGCATAGCCTCTCCCCAGCTCCTCTTTCAGATTGATTGCCCGATTCGCAATATAAATTACTCGATTTTATACCCATAAATATTCATAGACCTTTAAACTCCAATAAACCCAAACCGAGATTAATCCACTTATTTTCTAAAGTACCGCCAAAATAACGCCTCGATGAGAAGATATACCTAAATGGGATAAGTCCGCCTTTGTACACAAATTTATTATTTTATTTATTATTGTTGTTGTTAATTTTTGTAGAATAAAGCGTTTACATAAATACATACATGACTGACAAGGAAAGTACCATAGGCAGATAAGTACCTTAGACGTCCACTGCTGGACATAGGCCTTCCCCAATGAACGCCACCACACCCGGTCCTCCACATGCAGCCGCTTGAGGCCACCTTCTTCAGGTCTCACCTTCAACGGCCAAATGTGACCCACCAACGGCCAAATGTGACCCACCCACTGCCACTTGACCGACGCCAAGACATCGACGCTATAAGTTAGAAAGAGTTCGACCGACTCTCGATCGACTATGTTAACGCGCTGGGTGCAGCAGCTCTACCATAATTCACGCACACTTACGAATAGGCTGGTGCGCCCGTAGATAGTTAAGTCTGTTAGCTTGTATGGAGACCCGAGGATGTGAAAATTTCATTAAATAAAAGTGGGGCTAAATCAAAGTGTCGCAGAACAATTAGGATCAAAATTTCGGTTCCACTAGTCAGACTGTTTTTTTTTATTGTTGATGGGTTTGCGCTTGACCCCAATCTCACCTGATGGTAAGTGACGATGAGGCCAAAGGTGGAGCGCGCTTACCCAGAAGATGCCTATTCACTCTTCCTTTAAAAAGATCCAAATTGTACTTGTCCGGAAATACCCAAGCTGGTAGGGAGTTCCATTCCTTAGCAGCTCGCATTTTGATAGAGGAAGCGAAACGCTTCGTACGAGAGCGTGGTATGTCTACTACATAAGGATGAAGTCCCTCACCACGCCTGGTAGTCCGGTGATGGAAGGGGGATGGGGGAATCAAATCGTGTAATTCCTGGGCACACTCAACGATGTTTGATGACTGATGTCCCTCTCTCTCCTCTCCAGGTTTCCGCGTGGGTGACAGAGCTGGTGCTCTCGCAGACGACATCCGAGGACCGGAAGGCGGCATTGGCGTGCATCCTTCGCGTGGCGCTGACCTGCTGGAATATTGGAAACTTCAACGGCGCCATGGAGATCGTTGCAGGGCTAAAGTGAGTACCAAATATGCTTAACTATTCTATTTTTATTCAAATTAAAGATATTTTTACACACACACTCCTCCAATCCCACGCCCACGCCCACTACAGCTCCAAATGTATTCCTAAAGTCCTTGGTCATCGCAATCGGAATTGCACCGAACTTTATTTAAGTATTCATGCAAGTTTATGTTACATAAATTGTACTCTTTGCATCCAGTATTTCCACTCCTCAAAAAAATTCACCACCACCCAAAGGTTGCCTGTAAGAAATCGCTGAAAGCGATAAGGCCGCCGTTGTACACTAAATTCATCCTTCTATGTAAGTTTTGTTTTTATTTAAAAAAATTATATGTTTTGGTGCACAATAAAGAATATTTGAATTGAATTGAATTGAACTTTATAATAATACTTCTTTGTTATATTGCATACCTACTATTTGAAACTAAAAATTACTATAACTTTTGATTGAGTAACCCGATTGCGATGAAATACAGACTAAATGTTACTCCGACTTACACCCTATGTTTCTGTGAAAAGTCCATCAAAATAGGTTCAGCAGTGTTTACGTGATGCGTGTACAAAGTAACAGACAAACAGACAAACGTTTCAAAAAGGATAGAAATGTGTTCCGTTACTTATCCTCAGGCCCCCCATTTTTTTTTTCGCTAATATTAAATATACAGACACGCGAAATTTACGTTTTCATTTATTAGTTAATAACGGGTGATACCTATTTGTAATTGAAAGTGTAAAAGTTATAAAGAAAGATCAAGAAGAAAGAAGAATTCAAGAAGACAGAAGACTAGCTAGGTACAGTCTGCAGGGGTTTCTTTCGGCCTTCAGCTGTTACGTAGACTGTAGGCCGGCGGAAACTACTTGCTGACTGTACCGCCGATCTACACACAGAAGATTATTGTGCTGACTGTACGTACATCAAAGTACAAAAGGTTGACTGGAAGAAATTGCTTTTAGCGATAAGACCGCCTAGATGTACATATTATTGTGTCTTTTTTTATTTTTTTACGCGCAATAAAGACTAATTGAATTGAATTGTACATCTTAAAATTTTGTTCCTTCTGCAAGAATTTCATTTCAAATCAATAGTCATATGAAAACAATCACATTTGCGTCTCGAAAACAGAATAAATAATAGATGGTGTTCCTAAGTGGACCGCAAAGTTTACATGGTAATACAAACCTATCTTTGCTGCTGGTGAACCTTTCATGTATATGTTACTGAGACGCAAATAGCGTTGGTTTTCGTATGACTACTGGATTGGAATGTATGTATATGTAACATCTGTTCTAAAGGAAATGGCAAAAGGAAACACACGTTGCGTCTCGGAAATGAACTGCATAATACCAACGATCTCTATGTACTTACTAGATGAAGCGAGCCAAACAATATCTCTGTTCCATACACAACTCTTTAACATTCACTTTGACACTTGTGCAGTTACTACTCAGAACATTTAATTATTTACTTAATATTGACGTTACGGGTAAATAGCGTCAATACTGAGATAAGTTTAGAATCAAAACTTAATTAAAATTTATGTATATTATTTATTATGACGGCAATCTGTTTTGTATACCTAATAAATAAAATATAAAAAAAAAATTAAACAAAAAAATTATCAAAATTCATTCACTATTATTAAGAAGTATTGTGGTTTCTGCCGCGTGGTTTCCGGTAGAGTAGAATAGGACCACTCCAACTCTCCCCGTGGATGTCGTACAAGGCGACTGAGGGAGTACATTATAAAACATCAATCAGGCCTCCCCAACCCGTCTGGCCAGCGCGGGGAGTGTAGGCCAAATCCTCCGTCTGTCTCCGGCAGATGACAGAGGGTTGTGCTCCTGCAGTGGAGACAAAAATAACCTGATGATGAAGTATTTAGGTTTTCCAAGGTTCTCCCGATCCAACACAAAACTAAATACTTGCTACTTTTAGAAAATTATCATAAAGACTATATCAGAAATAATATTAATGTAACTAAAAGACAATATTCTAAGGAAAACAAGAGAATAATTGTTCCAAGATGTGTCAACTATTACGGTGAGCGTACCAGCGGTTATGTCATGGCTAAAATGTGGAATTCTCTGCCATCCGATTTAAAATACATTGCATCAGGTGGATTACTAAAGCAAGAACTGCTCAAGCACTTCTTGTCGATGGGTGTAGACTAATGTACTGATCACGTGAGCGCTCTGTCCACATACAAATGGACTTCCATTTCTGTGGACATACTGTAATTTATATATTGTAAAATTTTGTTGAATATATATATATATATTCGCTAATTACTGTCTGGAATAAAGTTTTATTTAATTTACTTTAAATAATAGTAATAATATCTCAGACATTCACACCAATTATCCAGTCCCAAACTAGGCGGAGCCTGTGCTATGGTTACTTGATAACAGATACACATACTTAAATATATAAACATCCAAGACTTGGGTACAAACATTCATATTCATCAAAATCAAAATCAAAATATTTATTTTCAAAATTGGAATACATTATTCTCTTTTTGACGTCAAATTCTGCCTAAGACTACTCCACTTCCACCTGTATAACCGAGGGGAAGAATCATACGAACATTTGCCCCTAGGGTATTCGAAATCGCAACCTGCGGCGTGGCAGGCCGAGAGCTACCCGTTCCGCCACGGAGGTCGTCGAATAGTTACAGTACAGTTTTTTGAAGAACAGTTTGTTGTCTATTTGTCTTCCAAAATAATGTATACTTCGGGCTTTGGTGTTTAGCATCGGTAGTATATTACGCAACAAATGTCTGCGCGTGTATACACTGTGAAGGAAATATAAATATACGTGACTAAGCTGATCTTCTTAAAGCAGAAAACTTCCTTACTAAAGCTTACTATAAACGTTAGTAAGGGACGTCTGTGACTATATTAGGACTAGCGTTGGTCTGAAGCACAGAAAATAAAAGGATATCGTGTTTAGACTGATGGCATTGTAGTCAAAGTCTTAAAACACAAAAAAATATACAATATATTATGCACTTTTTGCCCCCTCGTTCTTAGTGCCTTATCTCACACCCTGTAAGGTGTAAGGCTGGAAAAAATTTGTAACAATATTTACTTTTAAAATTTGTGCAATAAAGAATATCATAAAAATTATGGCCAGTTCTCTGTAAAGCACTGAACACATTTTTAAAAACCACAGTAATATAAATGAGAACGCCCCAGCGATAATGACTTGTCATGACGACTTTGTTATTTATTACACAAGTTTATATCTGATACCGTGGCCCCGTTGGACCCATTTCAAGCAATCTGTCATCATTTGTACGCCTAGCTGTCCCCTCATACATATATATTATGGCCACGTCACAACCGATCCGTCCGAAAATATATAATATGTTACATACAAGCCATCCTGTCCGACTAATATTATAAATATTTGGATATTTAGATGTTTGTTACTCAATCACGCTTCAACCATTTACGGATCGGGATGAAACTTGCCACACATATAGGTTTGGTCCTGGAATAGGACATGGGATAGTTATTAAAACGGGAAAACATCCCATTCCCACGGGAAATACATAATAATTTGTGATGTTTAATTGTCCACGAGGACGAAGTCGCGGGCAACAGCTAGTAATTTATAAGGGGTGTCAGGAATTTGTTCTAAAAATACTGTTCTTGACAACCTCTTGCATAACTAGCTTTTTATATAACTAGGTACAAACGAGCATCTTTATGGTAAACTAGCTGTTTCCCGCGACTTCGTCCTCGTGGACAACTTAACATCACAAATTATTATGTATTTCACGTAGGAATGGGATGTTTTTTTGGGATAAAACTATCCTATGTCCAATTCCAGGAGCTAACCTATACGTGTGCCAAGTTTCATCCCGATCCGTCCAGTGGTTGAAGCGTGATTGAGTAACAAACATCGAAACTTTCGCATTTATAATATTAGTAGGATTAGGGTAAATTATTTACAACTCCACTGAACTAAAGTAATTTTTGTTTAGTTATTTATTTATTATCATTTCACTTACGATATATACTTTTTTATAAATAAATATTATATTTGAATCTGCTGTATTATTAATTTGTTATGCATTAAAATTGTTCTGTCACAACTTACCTTATAGACAAAATTTCAGTCATATTGAACCAAATATATTATATATTTGTTATCTTATTTGAATTATCTCCCTCGCGGGTATGCTGAAAGAAATCTCTCTCAGAGATAAGTTCGCCCTTTTTACTTGTGTTTTGTTTTTAATGTATTATTTTTGTTTTATCTGTGTGTGTGCAATAAAGAGTTAAATAAATAAAGATAATATATACTAGGTTGAACGAAACATTTTGTCAATGCAAGTACTTATAATGTATGTTTGAAATTCTATATTTATTCATCAGTTATAAGTTAGGTTTATTAGCTGAGAGAAGAATCCAGTTGGGCTGGGCAGTATACGGAAAACTGCGTCAAGTCTTCACGTCGCCCATTTCACAATGTTTAAAGACAAAAGTCTTTAAATCAGTGCGTCCTGCCTGTCATGACCTACGGTGCAGAAACGTGGACACTGACGGTGGGCCTGATCTACAAGTTCCAGGTCGCTCAGCGAGCTATTGAGAGGGTTATGTGTGATTCGTAATGAAGATATCCAACGAAGAACGAAGGTAACCGACATAGCTGAAAGGATAAGCAAGCTGAAGTGGCAGTGGGCGGGCCACATCTGTCGCAGAACTGACAGCAACGGGCCGACGAGTTCTGGAGTGGAGACCGCGGATCGGCACGCGCAGGGTGGGACGCCCCGCCGCCAGATGGGCCGACGACCTGAAGAAGGTTGCTGGAAGCGGCTGAATGCGGAGGCCGGGGGACCGGGTGTAGTGGCGTTCATTGGGGAAGGCCTATGTCCAGCAGTGGGCGTCTAAGGGCTGATATGATGAAGTTAGGTTTAGGTTATAAAGTACAAGTATAATTACCCTGTATGTAAAATCACATAAAATGTAAGATTGACATTATGGATAAATTAAGTATTTAAATATTATTATTATTATTTTTTGACATTTCTCTGATTTGTATTTTATTTTAATTATTTTTTTATGCTTTCAATTGGTAAGAAATATTATTTTTAAGTTAATGACATGTATTCAAATTCAATATTCAAATATTCTTTATTGTCCACCAAAACATATACATTTTTTTAATAAAAACAGGTTATAACTATGATGGATAAGAGATTATGAATACCTTCTTAAGAATGTGTTATGAAGGGGGTCCTGACCTCACAGCCTTCATCTAGTCCGTACCTGATATGCATATAATCTGCAACAGCACGTGCGACCCCGTTTAAAGTTTACGATGCCTCCATATTTGCTTTATGCTTCTGTTTACATGCACAATGCGTTATTACTTCTCATAAATACAACTACATCTTTTTACGCGTGATATATGGTTTGAAGCGTAGTGTGGGACGCCCCCTGGCTAGATGGAGCGACGATCTGCGTAAGGCGGCTGGCAGTGACTGGATGAGAAGAACCGTGGATCGGGTTCAGTGGCGCGCCTTGGGAGAGGCCTATGTCCAGCAGTGGATCCTTTCGGGCTGATGATGATGATGATGGTTTGAAAGTAGATGTAGTAACGAAAGTAGAGAAGGTATGTTAAGTCGGTTTGGACGTTTAGAGCGTATGAGTAGAAGAAGAGTGACATAAGAGATTTACAGTTCGAATGTGGAATGAACTAGAGCTAGAGGTCGTCATAGGAGGACGCCCGACGACCGGACGACCTGAAGAAGGTGGCCGGTAGCGGCTGGATGCGGAGGGCAGAGGACCGGGTGGGGTGGAGTTCATTGGGGAAGGCCTATGTCCAGCAGTGGACTTCTAGGGGCTGATATGATGATGATGATGATGACATCTAAATTTGCCCCCTGACTCACGATATTTGACTTATTGTCCTATCCTTGTTTAATTCCCATGGCACAGGAGAAAATCATTGTTTGGGATTAGACAAGTGTATCATTGTTTGGGATTTGTATATATATTAATTTATTGTGTGTATGTATGGATGTATGTATAGTATAAGTATCTTGAAATTATATCTTTGCTCCCGCATTTTAATCTTAATTTTACAAATCTCACTAGCATAAGGTTGCCTGAAAGAAATCTCTAAAAGCGATAAGGCCGCCACTTGTACATTTAATATATATTTCTGTAATTTGTGTAATTTCTGTACTTCATTCATTAATGAGGCGAAAATATTCCTTTATAATATACTAGCTGTGCCCGCGGCTCCGCTCGCTTGGACTATAGAATACGCTCCCCTTGCGCTTTGACATTTTATTTCAATTTTTTTAACACCTTGTGTTACCTTATTGTAGTTTGAGTAGGGATCCCTAATTTATTATAGTAATAAATATAGCCTATGTTACTCAGGGATAATGTAGCATTCTAATGGTGAAAGAAATTTTGTAATCGGTCCAGTAGTTTTTGAGTTTATTCGTTACAAACATACAAATCTTTCCTCTTTATAATATTCGTGTAGATTGTCTTTGCTATATTTGCATATTATTTTCAATAAAGAACTGCCAGTAAGATCGTGTTTATAATATAAATAACTTATTGCTTTTGGTCAGTAAATAACACCGAGTTTCTAAATAAAATATCCACGAGAAAAAGCAATAAAAAACGAATTTCGTCGCAGAAAAAAGGGATTTAACAATATTTAAACCGATCAAAGCGGTCCCTTTCACTCTACGTAGAACAAAAAAACTCATTAAAACAAAACAAATCGGTGAAACGGCTAACTTCGGGAACAATGTTGGAGTGGAGACTCCACAATTTATAGCGCTGGGTAAAAAGTGCTATTTCAATTTGTGCTGCGAGTAATTTCAACGGAATAATGTTTTCTAAGGTTAAGTTTGAGGAAGTTCGGGGAAGCGATTTAGTGGACTATAAATAAAAAAATATTATTCACTAACAACGATCTCTATGTACTACCAGATGGAGCGTTCCAAACAATCGCTCTGTTCCACGCAAGTAGCCACAACTCTTTCACATTCACTTTAAAACTTATGCAGTTACTACTCAGAACTTTTAATTATTTACTAAATATTGACATTATTTAACCGTAGCGTCAATATTTAGTAATAATTAAATGTTCTGAGTAGTAACTGCACAAGTTTCATTGTGAATGTGAAAGAGTTGTGGCTACTTGCGTGGAACAGAGCGATTGTTTGGAACGCTCCATCTAGTAGTACATAGAGATCGTTGTTCACTAACACAACATATTTAATGTTTGTTCAACAAGTGAGCAAAGTTATTTTTTGTTGCGAGTGCTGACTTTAAATCACGAACTAGCGAAGTAGCCTTCTAATTATAGACTACTGAGCACAGTGAGTAACTTTTCACCTCTACCAGCCAGAAAAGAAAAAAGTTTATTTTTTATTTAAATTCATCATTTCATATCAGCCTTTTGACGTCCACTGATGGACATAGACCTTCCACAATGAACGCCACCACACCCGGTCCTCCGCCCTTCGCATCCAGCCGCTTCCAGCCACCTTCTTCAGGTCGTCGGTCCATCTGGCGACGGGGCGTCCCGCCCTGCACGTGCCGATCCGCGGTCTCCACTCCAGAACTCGTCTGCTCCAACGGCCGTCAGTTCTGCGTCAGATGTGGACAGCCTACCTGCTTTCAGCTATGTCGGAGTTCCCCAACTCAGCGGAGTGCTGCGGCCGGAAGGTGCAGCGCTGGTTTTCTGCTGGGGCCTGGGCTGGGGTGTAACAGAGTATTGTGTGGGTGTGTGTGTGTTGTTTACATTGTCTTCAGGTATGTCCAGCTTGCAGGCAATTAGAACATGAACATTTATAAAGTTACAAGCTGGTGCCCGCGACTTCGTCTGCGCAGGATTAGTATTTCGAGTAGCTTATATTAGCGTGGCGTAGAAAATAATATATATAGCGTGACGTATATAGCGATTTATTACTACCAAATGTGCATTTGAAATAAATTATCAATTTTTATTGTAGTTATGGTTCACTATTTTGGCTATAATGGCTTACACATAAGATATAGATATATACTGTGGCGGGCTTTTTGTAGGACTATTTAAGATAAACATTTCCATCATACATTACATATGTGTAACTCTAGCGGTTTTGGCAGCGCACGCCAGAATAGCTCGCAGATGGTAGATTTTTTCCTACTTACTTGATATTTTGGACAATTCACACAATATCTTTATAAATTGTAGCCTATGTGTTATTCTGATGTATAAGCTATATTATTGTAAAGTTTCAGTAGTTTTTACGTGAAAGAGTAACAAACATCCATCCATACTTATATTTCATTCCAGATTAATAGTCCTATGAAAACAAACGCATTTGCGTCTCGAAAACAAAATACACAATAGATGGTGTTCCTAAGTGGACCGCAAAGTTTACTTGGTAATACAAACCTATTTTTGCTGCTGGTGACCCTTTCATGTATATGTTACCGAGACGCAAATAGCGTTGGTTTTCATAGGACTATTAATCTGGAATGAAATATACAAACATTCGCGTTTATAATATTAGTAGGATTTTGTCATTATAACAACAAAACAATGCTAAAAACAGATGAAGCTTCATACGATATGTTAGACGGAATCTTTTAGGAACAAAATAACAATGGAGTAGACTTGATATTACGAAGGACACACAATTGCAATCCTTCCTACTAATATTATAAATGTGTAAGTTTAGATATTTGGATGATGGAATGTTTGTTACTCAATCACGCTTCAACCACTGGACGGATCGTGACGAAACTTGGCACACATATAGGTTAGGTCCTGGAATAGGACATAGCATAGTTTTTATCCAGAAAAAACATCCTATTCCTACGGGAAAACATAATAATTTGTGATGTTAAGTTGTCGACGCGGACGAAGTCGCGGGCAACAGCTAGTGCTGAATAAAACAAATACAAACGTCATCTGACTCGCAGGCGGATAGAATACAAATGTTACGGCATTTCTTTCAGCTGTTAGAAAAGTTATTTTATATAGCAGAAAGCTAGGAACAGGCGTGCTTACGATCGTGTCAAATGAAACTGAATCTAACTGCTAAGATTTTTAATTCTCAAATTTGAGTGTCTAAGCATCCTCATTCTCAAGTTTTATGGTGTTCTGGTACTAAAGAAGGCAGCTAAGTGTTTTTGCAAGCATTTGGAAAATGACAAAACAGGGTTGAAACAGGTTTTCTACAATTCTTTGATTGATGAATTCCAGTTCTTAAATGGTCGAAGAAACTCTAGTAATTTTTATAGATTAGATTAGATTAGATTTCTTTATTTCACATTACAAATTTTAATACATAGATTAACTTACGTAAAAGGTCAGAGTTTATGTGATCGTCAAAAAATAACAAAAAATAGTATACAAAATGTCAAAAGATAACAAAAGTATAGTATACAAAATGTCAATTTTACACAACTCGTGTATGAGATTTATAACAATGTATATAAAAATAAAAAAATCAATTTTCATAAACTATATCGCAGTTTAAATTCAAATTTGTATGTCCATAAATTCTTTGACAGAGTATAATTCTTATATCTATAGTTAACAATTTGACCCCATTTGACCATTTTTAAATGTTACCAAAACAGCAGCCTTCAGGCCTTCGGCAGCAGGACTGTCTCACTGCGCACTTCAGGCAGGCTCCCGTCACTGGTACGCCCCAGTCGCGATAAATACCTCTTTCACGCGCCGTCGACGGGTCACTCGCCCCGCCCACATCGCGCGCTGTACCGAGTATAACAACGCTAAGTCGAGCGCCTTACGACATATTTTCGTGCGCTGTCGGCATCATCAAATGCGTAGCGATCCGCCTACAAATAGCGTGTTGTACAGACTAGTAAACAAACGCTAAGGCGAGCGCTTGAGACACATTTTCGCTCGCTGCCGGCACATCAATCACCGCTGCGCTCCACCCATTTATCGTGCTCTGTACGAAGTAATAACAACGCTAAGCCGAGGGCCTTAGAAACATTTTTGCGTGTATTGTCTGACTAGATGATGAAAAGCGTAGGAAGAGTTTACCAGGAAGTGGTGAATCTGTTACGAACGTAATATCAACTCATCTGTGCTTCAGGTATAAAAATAACACGACGAGGGACGGCCACGATTGCCGGGGCTAATCAGTCAGGGTCGCGAGAGCTATGTGATGAATTTGGGGTAAAGTCGCGGGCCGCTTCACAATCCGAAAGCGTAGGTATCAGCCGCGTAGGATTTCAGTTGGCTTGCACTGAATTTTACACAAAAGTTGTTGAGAAATTGAACAAACTTTCTCAGTAAGTGCATCTTCTGTACTAGTACCGTTAAGTACTTATTCTGTGGTAGCTGTGGCTAGTAGCTAATGACGGTAATTACTTCCGACTATATATATCTAAAATTGACTTCCAAAAATGGAACTTATGCAAATTCCAAGAAAACATTTCTCTTCCGGGAAAGTTAAAAAAAAATATGATGGAACCCGCATAACGTTACACGACTTATTTATTACTACCTAGCTGTTGCCCGCGACTTCGACCGCGTGGCCAACTTAACATCACAAATTAGTGAAATGAAATATCTTTATTGTGGATCATAGGTATGTAAAGGATTACATGTCATAGTTAGAGCTCAGCTATGTCCCGCCACGTGGGCATACAACATTGTGTCGCAGTGAAGCATGCATTTAAAAACAAAGTTACAAAAAAAAAATTATGTATTTCCCGTAGGAATGGGATGTTTTTTAGGGATAAAAACTATCCTATGTCCTATTCCAGGAGCTAACCTATATGTGCGCCAAGTTTCATCACGCTCCGTCCAGTGGTTGAAACGTGATTGAGTAACAAACATCCAGACATCCAAACTTTCGCATTTATAATATTAGTCGGATTCTGCCCCAACTTTACTTTGTAGTGCAGGCCGCACTTTAATTTATTTCCACATTCCTAAAGTTGGTAAGTCGTATCGATTCCCGCAAGTTCGCTTTACAAATAGCTGGCACGTGCTGCCGACGTTTAATAGCCACGTTAATGGTACACCGGGCCGGAAAAACGCGGCGGTGGAAACGAGCGTTTTCATGTTTAAAGTTTTGCCATAAGCCTGCCTTAATAGATACAGTGGGGGGCCGAGATAAAGGGGCGTATGTGCTCTACGTATACCATTATTACATATCTGTCACATTCCTCTGACAGTCCTTAAATAACGTCCCCCACCGACGAGACCTAACTGAAAAAATAAAATAATAATTACATTTAATTTCCAAATTTTATTTATCTGACATTCAATGTTTAATTTTCATTTTTTAAGTGTACTTCCTTATGTTATTCAATAATATTTTTCTTTAATATTAATTTATATTAATTTAACTTATGTATTACATAAAATTGTATTATGTATTACGTAAAACATTAACGAGGCCTCCCCAACCCGTCTGGCCAGCGCGGGGAGTGTAGGCCAGATTCTCCGTCTGTCTCCGGCAGATGAGAGAGGGTTGTGCACCTGCAGTGGAGACAAAAATAACCTGATGATGATGATGTTGATAAGTATAATATTAGACCAGTATGTATAATTTGCATTACAGAAGGGCTAAAATAAAATAAAAGTATTATCAGAAACCAGTGTAGGAAAATAAAATAAACCATCTGAATTTAAAGCATCTTTCCTTTCAGTAACTATCTCATTTCCCTGTACTTTTAGAGTCTTGTTGCCTAAATATTAAATAAAGCTTGTGGCATTAACTTTCATGTTTTGGCACAGGGTAGAATTTAAAAAAAAGCCTTTGATAGTGCATACCGGAGACACATAAGGAACCTTTGTGCTAAATTTCAAGTTTCTAGAGCAATCGGTTTGGAGACTACTACTTTCGAACTCCATTTCAGCCCCTTAGGGGAAGGTTTTCTAAAAACCGTAAAACATGTGATGAATCTTAATGATTTTAGAGTATTCCCACAAAGTTTCAAATTGATAGGTATATCTAATAGACGTTCTCCATACAAACTTTGGACCCCGATTTGACCCCCTTAGGGGATGAATTTTGGAAATCCGTTCCTTAGTGCTTGCCTATGCTATATAAGGAACCTTGTGCAAAATTTCAAGCCTCTAGACTTAGCGGTTTGGGCTGTGCGTTAATATGTCAGTCAGTCATTCAGTCAGTCAGTCAGTCAGTTTCTTCTTTTATAGATATAGATTTTATTTTAAATGTAAAGGCAGCTTATAGCTGGTGCTTCCATGTTGCCACTACAATAAACATGTTCTTAAACATGTTTATTGATGTGGCAGTTACGACCGATTCCGGCAATTTGTTCCATCTGGTTACAACCCTGTTGCTTAAAAAATTCTTTGAGGGTTGATTATATGAATAAAATACGTCGTTTATTCAGAACGGTGTGGAATAACTATAAGCCCATCTGAAGATTGTACCTTGTTCGAAAATAAATTCAGACCTATTTCCTGAAAGGAGGTGAGAATGGCCTTAAGGTTTTTAAGAACATGTCCCTTTGAAGAGAAGAAGAGTGGCATAATCTACTAGCTGCTGCCCGCGACTTCGTCCGTGTGGACAACTTAACATCACAAATTATTATGTATTTCCCGTAGGAATGGACTGTTTTGTTAAAGCTAGCTTTAAAACGAGGTTCGTCGGTACGCCAACATATTTTCAAATATTCACAGAGCTCTATACAAATCCGCGAGGCCGCATCCGCTGAGAGATCAACATTTATTTCTGCACTAGCTTTTGCCCGCGACTTCGTCCGCGTAGGTTTCGATAGTTACACATCTTCACTGCTTTTAACGACTAATTTGGTTTCCCGTAGGAATGAGATGTTTTTTCTTGATAAAAACTATCCTATGTCCTATTCCAGGACCTATTCTATATGTGTGCCAAGTTCATCACAATCAGTCCAGTGGTTGAAGCGTGACTGAGTAACAAACATCCAAACTTTCGCATTTATAATATTAATAGGATTTCTAGCTGTTGCTCGGAGCCAGTCGGAGCTAATGTATTTGAAAACTAAAAATGTCTATAACTTTTGATTGAGGTAGCCGATTTCGATGAAATAAAAACTAAATGTTAAGTTAAGTTAAGCCCCATGTATCTGTGAAAAGTCCATCAAAATCCGTTTAGTAGTTTTTAAGTGATGCGTGCACAAACAAACAGACAAACATTCCAAAAATGATCAAAATGTGTTTGTTCTATTACTTATCCCCAATGTACAGACACGCGTTTACGTTTTTATTTATTAGGTTATTAACTACAAATAGATCGACAATTGTCTGTCGCCTCCTGTTTCCTACTTCATCATCATCATCAGGTTATTTTTGTCTCCACTGCAGGAGCACAACCCTCTCTCATCTTCCGGAGCCAGACGGAGGATCTGGCCTACACTCCCCGCGCTGGCCAGACGGGTTGTGGAGGCCTGATTGATGTTTTATAATGTATTCCCTCAGTCGCCTTGTACGACATCCACGGGGAGAGTTGGAGTGGTCCTATTCTACTCTACCGGAAACCACTTTCCTACTTGCTGTGCCCAAATGGGTCCATGGTGAACTCTGTTTATTTCTACCATCTGATAATGTGATGTCTTTCTTAATAAAATAAAAAGGTCAATTAATTAGAGACCTATTATTTTGACATATACACAACACACCGACTCCTGCAGCACGGGCCAGCCAGAGACAACAACCCAAAGACAAAGACAAAGTCAAAGTAAAAATAATGTATTGCATATGAGTACACTTGGTACATTTATACACGTCATTTTTTTTATCGACTACCGCTTCCTATGTGTTAGCGCTGTGAATAAGAAACGACACAACAAACTTCACGCAACACATCTTTTAAAAATCGAGTTTGCATACAATTAATAAAGATTTTGCGAAGCTGAATTAACATTAGTGCCAGGCATCTTTGTCCTTCAATTAATCGTTTATTTTATAATAGGCTTTCTTACAAAGTTGTTTTTTAATGTGAATCTTAAACTTTCTGTCCGTTATATTTAAGATTTCCTCTGGTAGTTTGTTGTAGAAGCGTATACATTGCCCCGTGAACGATTTACTGACCTTACTTAGTCTTAACCCTGGTAAAACAAGTTTATTTTTATTTCTTGTATTATAATTATAAAGGACAATTCTAAGATTATTCGTTATTATTTCCAGGTCAAACAAACTAAAGTCCTTCTGGTTCAGCATATCCGACGAGCCGCTGCCAGCACTGGACTTCCTTTCCGCTGCCTTACTGTCCGCCGAGTACGAGAGAGCGCTGGGGCGAGCGCTGGCCATGCCCGAGTGTCGACTCATACCGTTCTTTGGGGCCTTCCTTAGAGAGTTAAGGTTAGTAACAACAGGGGGCCAAATCTACTATTTTCAACATTTGTCGTTCGTTTAAACAAAAGTTACGTTTAAGTTTTTAACAGACGCTATTTTGACAGCAATGCGTTTCGTTTTTACCTGAGACAACTGTCAAAATGTAGAAAAACGTTCGTTCCGTCTACGTCTGACGTTTGTTTAAACGTTAGCTACGGCTGAAACGCAGCTGAAACAGGAACGTTGTGCGCAGCGGAGTACGAATAGTGTTAAAACCTGCGTTTCAGCTGCAGTTCAATTGCGTTTTATGCGAAAATGCGTTAGTAGAATTGACCACCTGTGGTCTTAAATTTTTGCCTGGTGGTCACGTATCTAGTGAAGAGATACAGTTATGCAGTTTGAAACCGTAATCTTTGCCCGTGCAAAGATTTTTTGTCGGCGTTTACCCGACCTTGACTCGGCGCGAATATATTGCATACTAGCTGTTGCCCGCGACTTCGTCCCCGTATACAACTTAACATCACAAATTATTATGTATTTCTCGTAGGAATGGTATGTTTTCTTATATTATATTCCAGGTCCTAAGGAACGTACCCAAACTACGTGACCTGTTTAGGGGGGGGTCTTCAAAATACCACGCTTGGTCACAGGGGTTGGGGGGGGGGGGGGGGTTTAGGTGTTCGTCACGTAGCCAATATCCTCTTGGGAAATCTCGCGCTTTATCGAGCTATATTCAAATGTGGCGCACAGTTTTTAGCGCATTTTAAACTTACAGGTGGCAACACTGACGTGTCAGCGATTGAAAACTGACTTTTTTTTCTTCTTGATGATATTTTTTTCTTTCACCTATAATTATAGGAAAGCACGCACTGAACAATTGGTTTAAAAACATATTTATGCATTATTGCGTGAAAACTAGAAAAAATTGATCACGTGGTTTGGGTATGTTCTAACCTAACGGTGATTGAGTAACAAACATCCAAATATCCAAACTTTCGCTTTTATAATATTAGTAGGAAGCATTGTTGGCACGGGTGTCGTGCTTACTTCACCATTCTACCTCATTCATTTCTATGCATAATATGTTTAAGATCTTTATTTTTCATTACGAATTAAAACAATTCACTTACATGAAAAATGCTGATATAACCAAGAAGGTTATGTATGTAAAGTAAGCGTACAAATATTTCAATATTAAAAACTACGCGGGTATATAAATAATAAGTGTGGAATATGACAGTCAGGCAATACTTAAAATCTATAAATAACACTATAATGGGCTCGATTCTGAAGGCACAACGTTAAAATTTGACAGCATGATACGTGCCGCGTCCCTATGAAGTCCGCCGACACTGCATGCGACTGCATGGAGGTCAGCGAGCACGAGGCGCTGACGCAGCAAACCTTTAGTTATAGAGACTATTATATGATACGCATTCTATGATCATACTTCGATCGGGTTAGGCTAATTAGAATATAAGTTTTTTATACTTTGTATTTAAATTTCCATTGCGGAGATTAAAATTAGTTTAAAACTATTTTTGGTTTTTTTTTCGAACCTTCGGCTGCAGCGTACGTAATTGGCGCAGTCGGTAGGATACTCGAGGTCGATTCGCGATAACTCGAAAAACGCGTTCGCGTGTCGCCCGGGCGGCTCTCAAGCCCCGTCTCCGAGTATCCAGAATCTACGGACCAGCTGCAGACCAGAAGGTGAATCTAGACATCGATTCCCGAGAGAACCAGAATGAAATATATGTAAGTACACTTGAATTGCTCTCGTGTTGCTTTCCTTTAGTCCTAGTAATTTCCTAGCTCCAAGATTTTTCATCCAAAATCTTCCATATCCCGGGAACCTGCATCTCGACAGGCTCGCCGGCAATTTTTAGATTTAAATAGAGAATTAGAATTCGATTATAATTTAAGTAACTTGTTTTATACATCTGATACTGAGACTGAGAGTAACGATTTTAAAATGTCTCACGATCCAGATACGATTTTTAAGGCACTTCGCCATGTACCGGAGTTCGACGGGAACCCAAATGTACTCACAAGGTTTGTTAATATATGTGATATGATAGTTACCACATATATGAGCAGCGAACCTGGTAACGAATTAGTGAATTCCTGTGTATTAAATGGAATACTGAATAAGGTCAAAAGTTCCGCCGCAGACACCATTAATTCAAATGGTATACCAGATAGTTGGTTAGGTGTTAGAACAGCCTTAATTAATAACTTTTCCGATCAACGCGACGAGACGGCTTTGTACAGCGACCTTTCGTTAGCATCGCAAGGTAATAGGACGCCTCAGGAATTTTATGACCATTGTCAAAGCTTGTTTAGTACGATAATGACTTATGTGACTTTACATGAGACTTTACAGACGACTATCGACGCTAAACGCAACTTGTATAAGAAAGTTACTGTGCAATCTTATGTTCGCGGTCTAAAAGAACCCCTTGGGTCCCGTATAAGATGTATGCGCCCCGACACAATTGAGAAAGCCCTTGAATATGTTCAGGAAGAACTTAACGTAATGTACTTGCAGCAACGCAGCGATTTTTCTAAACCTCACCAGACCCCTAAGGTCACCTCAATGCCCCCTGTAGGGTTTGCACCCCCGCGTTCTCACAACTTTCACGTTCCGATGCCTAGCTGGCCAACCCCGTATGGACAGCGTCCCATACAAGCTGCACCTCAGCCCTTCAAATTTAATTTTGGCCAAAACCAACCCCAACAACGCTTATCTATGCCTAATCGCACGCAGCAAATATTCCGCGCGCAACCCCCCAACTATAATCCCCAAAATAACGCATTTAGGATGCCCCCGCACAACTTTACACCTCGATTTAATTCGCCCCAGCAACAGTCACGCCCGATGAGTGGTGTCAGTCATTTTGTTACCAAAAACTTGCCACCTAGTGGATTTACCACTGGAAATGATTGGAGGAAATCTGGTAATCCCCCTCCTAACAATTATTTTAAGTCAAGAGAAATGAACTTTAATGACTGCATGGGATATGATTATTTCTCATGTGATGACAGTTACAATGACAGTTACAATGATTCTTACAATGACTATTATCAAAATTACGAGTACCCAGAACAGTATTATCCTGACTACGAACCGCAGTCATACCCCGAGATAATGTTCGACACTCCCACTGATCAGAATACTCAGAGTCCCCATACAACCGAAAACAATCAGGATTTTCAGAACCCCTCAAGATTAGACAAACCAAAATAGAAGTAAATCTTCAAACCCAGCGTCAACTTCCATATATTCAAATCAATAACCCCCCTCTTAAATTACTTATTGATACAGGAGCTAACCAATCTTTTATTAGCCCTAATGCTGTCGAGACGTATTACAAAAATCTCCCCCTCAATCATGACCCTTTTGAAGTACATAATGTACATGCTATAAGCCGAAATAACTATTCCTTAACACTGCCGTGTTTCCCCGAATTTAATGACCATAATGACGTCACGCTTTTCGTTTATAAATTTCATGATTACTTTGACGGCTTAATAGGATCAGATCTATTAAATAAATGGGAAGCCACCATCGATTTTAAGAATAAGTCCCTTAATACAAAAAATGCATCCAACTCAATAAGAGTTTACGATTCCCGAAACGTTAATCTTTACGAGAACATTATACCGGCCGGATCATCCAAGTTAGTACGTGTACCAATTGATATCAATAATGGAGAAGTTCTCATCCCAGAGCAAATTATTTCTAGCTGTGTTATAGGTGAATGTTTAACCACCGCTAAAGACAATAGAGGCATTTTAGAAGTACATAACCCTAGCCGTAATGACATTATTTTTTCAATGGACCGACCAGTGTGTGCAGAAGTGTATAACGTTGAGTGCACGCGTACCGAACGTATGTCACCGCGCGCAAAAGAAGTTCTGTCGCGCTTACGTACAAGTCACTTAAACCCCGAAGAGCGAGCCAACTTGGAGTCTCTATGTGGGAAATATGCCGATGTGTTCTATATTGATGGAGAACCACTTACCTTCACAAATAAAATAAAACACCACATTAGGACGACTGACGAGATCCCGACATATACCAAAAGCTACCGATATCCATATATACACAGAGAGGAAGTTAGGGATCAAATAGGCAAGATGTTAGACCAAGGCATTATACAACCATCAGAATCCGCCTGGAGCTCCCCTATTTGGATAGTCCCCAAAAAAGCTGATGCCTCAGGGAAAACTAAATGGCGTTTGGTAATTGATTTCCGAAAAGTGAACGATAAAACCATAGACGACAAATATCCTATCCCAAACATTACCGACGTACTGGATAAACTTGGTAACTGCCAGTACTTCACTACTCTAGATCTAGCTAGTGGATTTTATCAAGTGGAAATGGACCCTAGCGACATACCAAAAACAGCATTTAATGTCGAACATGGACACTTCGAATTCCTTCGAATGCCTATGGGACTAAAGAACTCGCCTTCCACTTTTCAGCGAGTAATGGATAACGTCCTCAGAGGCCTCCAGAACGATATATGTCTAGTCTATCTGGATGACATTGTAGTGTTCAGTACCTCCCTCCAAGAACACATAATTAATCTAGAAAAGGTTTTTCAAAGACTTCAAGAGTCTAACTTCAAAATACAGATGGACAAATCCGAGTTTCTTAAGCTTGAAACAGCTTACCTCGGACATATAATTAGTAAAGATGGCATCAAGCCAAACCCTGACAAAATCTCAGCCATAAAGAAATACCCGATTCCAAAAACCCCCAAAGAGATTAAACAATTTTTAGGCCTTCTCGGTTATTACCGAAAATTCATACCAGATTTCGCTCGTATAACGAAGCCTCTTACACAATGTTTAAAAAAGGGTAATAAAGTCACTCTTGACCCTACATATGTCACTTGTTTCGAGAAATGCAAAACTCTACTAACAAACGACCCCATTTTGCAATATCCCGATTTTACTAGGGAATTCGTATTAACCACTGACGCTTCAAATGTCGCTATCGGAGCCATATTGTCCCAAGGATCAATAGGATCCGACAAGCCCGTATGTTATGCGTCCCGCACTCTAAATGAAAGCGAAATAAATTACAGCACCATAGAAAAAGAGCTCCTTGCTATAGTCTGGGCTACAAAGTACTTTAGGCCATATCTCTTTGGACGCAAATTCAAAGTAATTACCGACCACAAACCACTACAGTGGATGGTGAACTTAAAGGAGCCTAATTCACGACTAACTAGATGGCGACTAAGACTCAGCGAATATGATTTCACAGTCGTATATAAGAAAGGTAAGAATAATACTAACGCCGACGCCCTCTCCCGAGTGGAAATCCACAACGAGGAAGTTAGTAAATTGATTGAAGAATTAAAAGTACTGAGCTCATTTATTAATTCCCCGGATAGGCCGACTATAGTAGCAGACCAAACGACTGAAACAGAATCCTTACTCGTAAACCCTTCAGAGAAGCCACCGACGTTAGCAGACTCATCGACAGAAACAGTACATACCAGCAACGAACACCCCATACTAGAAGTCCCAATTACAGACGAACCCCTTAACAAGTTTCATAGACAGATACATTTCACAGTCGTAAATGACGTTAAACGAAGACCGACGGTAACTAAACCATTTGACACTCACACACGTATAGCAGTACAGTTATCAGAATCCAACCTAGAACAAGATGTAATCAACTCAATCAAGGAATACGTGAACCCGAAAGTTAAAACTGCCATATTAATTAATCCACCCCTTGCTATGTATTTAATTGTCCCTATTATACAAGATAAATTCAAAAGTTCTTCAATGAATCTCATATTAACTAAATTTGAAATCGAAAATGTTAAAGAATATCTTCGTCAACAAGACATTATACGCCATTACCACGACGGAAAAACCAACCATCGAGGTATCAATGAGTGCTATTTAGCTCTTTCCAGGAAATATTACTGGCCCAGAATGAAAGATCAGATCACTAAATTCATTAACGAATGCATAATATGCGGACAGGCTAAATATGACAGACGCCCAGTAAGACAACAGTTTAATATCGTACCCCCAGCGACTAAGCCCTTTGACATAATTCACATGGACTTATTCACAGTACAGAGTGAAAAATATGTGACCTTTATAGACGTTTTTACGAAATATGGACAGGCATATCATCTACGTGACGGCACAGCTGTTAGCATCCTGCAAGCGCTGTTGCAATATTGCACTCACCACGGAGTCCCGACCACTATAGTAACTGACAATGGAACTGAGTTTACTAACCAACTCTTTGCTGAATTCACACGACTTCATAAGATAAATCACCATAGGATTCTTGCTCATTCTCCTAACGACAATGGTAACATTGAACGTTTTCATTCGACTTTACTCGAACACCTTCGAATTTTGAAAATTCAACACAAAAGTGAACCAATAGTCAACCTTGTTCCATACGCAATAATAGCTTATAACAGCTCCATCCATAGTTTTACTAAATGCAGGCCCTTTGACCTATTAACTGGACATTTTGACCCCAGAGACCTTCTAGACATCGACTTTACAGAACACACACTACAACACTACTTACAGAATCATAGAGAACAGATGAGGAAGGTTTATGAACTAATAAATAAATCATCCCTTGCTGACCGTACTGCTATTATCGAAAACAGGAATAAAAACCGTGAACCAGAAGTAGAATACACACCCCAACAGCAAGTATTTATCAAAAACCCTTTAGCTAGTCGTCAGAAAACTGCACCCCGCTACACACAGGATATTGTTCTCGCCGATTTACCTATCCACATCTACACATCCAAGAAACGTGGCACGACCTCAAGAGATAAAACTTGAGAGTTTATCTGATGGACCAGGAATACTGCCATACAAACTTGGACAAACTAAGTTAACAACTCACTACCATACTTTCCTTCAGACTGTACACCTTAGCAACATTGAAGACAAAATTGACTCATTAGAAACTCAAGTTCAGACTTATAGAACCAGACTTAGTAACGATACTTTACTTCTGTACGAGCTTCAATTAGATTATCTTACTAGCAAGCTTAGAAAGGTACTTAATCAGTTAAGATCATTAGAACCACATCGTGCTAAGAGAGGTCTTGTAGATAGCCTAGGCTCTGTAGTAAAAAGCATAACAGGTAATTTAGATCACTCAGATGCACTAAAATATAACAATGCAATTCAGATTTTACAGAACAATCAAGACAGAATAGGAACTGAATTAAATAATCATATCAGCCTCAATAAGGAATGGATGTCACGACACAGTGACGTAATAGATCAATTAGTGATAAATCAAAGAAAAATCAACGCTACCCTAGAGTTACTACAAGATAGAGAAGCATATAGAAACGATAATTTGATAAAATATGCAAAGTTTGCCCAACTTTTAAGTATAATAAGCGAAAACGTAGAGGACTTAATGGAAGAGTTAATTAGGATAGAAAACACTTTAGCTTTTATAAGAGCCTCGAGCGTTCATCACTCCATGATAGACGTAGATGTACTTAAATCTATGATAGATAAGTTAAAAGATATTTATAGTAAGGATCAAATTCTAAATTTAGAATTAAGAGAGTATTATGATATTATAAAACCTGGATCATATTACATAGAAAAGCAAATAGTTATAGTTTTTAGAGTCCCGATAGTATCTACAGATATATATGATCTATACAAACTAGCTATAGTACCCAATAGAAAACAACCGGTCCTTATTCCTCCCTTTCCTTTCATAGCAACTAACGAGAAGTCATTCATGTACATAGAGGCAGAATGCCCGAAGTTAAGCAACTGGTATCTCTGTGAGAAAGATTCAAATCGACAGATTCATACAAAGTCAGACTGTATACATGGCCTCATCACCAACCAAGCTATAGAAGAATCCTGCCATTTCACTACAGTGTCCCTGTCAAAGGAATCAATGGAAACACTCGACGACCAGCACTACGTACTGTCCTTCCCACAGATGACAAAAGTAAAATTAGCCTGCGGAAGAGAAGATGTAAACTCTCTACAAGGAAGTTATCTTATCACCATACCCATAAATTGCTATCTGCAAACTGAAGAATTCACAATTTTAAATGAAAATAACGAAATAGAAGGTCAACCTCTGAAACTAATGAATATCCCGTACGATATTGAAAAACATACAGATATCTCAACCCACATCAATCTCAACTCAATCAACCTGCAAGGACTTCACAGCATCCAGGATAAAATTTCACTAGAGGCACCCGTACAATTAAAAACGATGCAACCAGATGTCCTGTACCACACGACGCTACCTTTTTATACCGTACTATTAGGTGCAAGTGCACTGGCGATCATTATCATAACCCGCCGACACAAAATGTGGAACTGTAAGGCGGTTGGAAACCCGGCACCGCCGACATCCCAGAAACATATATATGAAGACCCTGGAATAGCAAAACAACACGGAACCCGGGAAAAGACGCCAGCAGCATTTTCACTAAGCGTTGGAAAATAGCTGCTGATCTTCGGATGGAGGTGATACGTGCCGCGTCCCTATGAAGTCCGCCGACACTGCATGCGACTGCATGGAGGTCAGCGAGCACGAGGCGCTGACGCAGCAAACCTTTAGTTATAGAGACTATTATATGATACGCATTCTATGATCATACTTCGATCGGGTTAGGCTAATTAGAATATAAGTTTTTTATACTTTGTATTTAAATTTCCATTGCGGAGATTAAAATTAGTTTAAAACTATTTTTGGTTTTTTTTTCGAACCTTCGGCTGCAGCGTACGTAATTAGCACTAAAACTGTTGCTATCCTTGTCTGTCACACAGTATTATGAAGATAAAGACGAAACCAATTTTAGCGCTGTCATATTTTAAATGTGTGCCTTCAGAATCGAGCCCATTATTAGGATAATTCAAGTCAAAACGCAGAGATTATTCCGCTTAAGGTGCGTATGTAATAAGTTAATGACATCTTATTATAAAATTAAGTCTACCTTAAATAGTGGGATAATTAAGGTCCCAGTGAGTAAGGACTTGTTTACACCAACCACACGTATTCAAATTGCTTATGGAGTGGTAAAAAGTGTTTAGAAAGTATCTCTATAGAGTTGTTAAACCACCTTCACAAATATTTTAAATTTTGCGCTGCCAGACAATCGACAAGTGTGTGTCGTACAAGGCGACTAAGGGAATACATTATAAAACATCAATCAGGCCTCCCCAACCCGTCTGGCCAGCGCGGGGAGTGTAGGCCAAATCCTCCGTCTGTCTCCGGCAGATGAGAAAGGGGTTGTGCTCCTGTAGTGGAGACAAAAATAACCTGATGATGAAGACAATGGACTCTTCTGAAGGCACAAATAGCATTAAAACTTTCTAACGCTGTCGATAGCATTATGATGAGAATACTGTTTAACAGTAACATTTGTTCACATTTTTAATGAAAGACTGGCTACCCATAGAACAGGGAATCCTAGTTTGGGAGCCAGGCTACGGCTTAAAATAATTTTCGCGTTTCATCGTTATTTTTTACATCATTTACTCGTGGAATGCTAAAAAAAGAAAATGTGAAGTTAACCATTACGCAATTTTGAGGTTATAGTCCTCTTATCCAGACGCGGTACATCTAATCTGTGAATTTAAACATTAATTAAAATCACACAAGGTAACAACAGCTCTATATAGATATTAATCATCTCCACCGTTGCCACTCGACCACGCATCCTGATGTGTTATTTTTTAATTATGGCTGTTTGTCATCGCGCCATCCTGCGCTTGTAAATTGGCTATATTTTTCTTTAAGATAGATTATCGTGGTAGAATATTGTGTTGCGTTGTACTAAACAACAAACCAAAACACAGAATAACTCCCTATAGAACCTTGTTACATTTCTCAAACAACGATCTCTATGTACTACTAGATAGAGCGTTCCAAACAATCGCTCTGTTCCACGCAAATAGCCACAACTCTTTCACATTCACAATGAAACTTGTGCAGTTACTACGCAGAACATTTAATTATTTACTAAATATTGACGCTATTTACCCGTAGCGTCAATATTTAGTAATAATTAAATGTTCTGCGTAGTAACTGCACAAGTTTCATTGTGAATGTTAACGAGTTGCAGCTCCTTGCGTGGAACAGAGCGATTGTTTGGAACGCTCCATCTAGTAGTATATAGAGATTCATGTGCAAAATGTATATACATTTTGTTTATGGTAGTAAGGTAATAAGAAAACAATGTAATGTAATTTTAGTGTAGTTTATACATAATCAGAAATGACTAAACCCCTACTCCTAATCGGACTGCCACGCCGGAGGTTGCGGGTTCGAACCCCGCTAGGGGCAAATGTTCGTATGATGAATATGAATGTTTGTACCCAAGTCTTGGATGTTTATATATTTATTTAAGTATGTGTATCCGTTATCTAGTAACCATTGCACAGGCTCTGCGTAGGTTGGGACTAGATAATTGGTGTGAATGTCTGAGATCATCATCATCATTAGCCTGTAAGAGCCCACTGCTGGACATAGGCCTCTCCCAAGGCGCGCTACTGAACCCGATCCTCGGTTCTTCTCATCCAGTCTCTGCCAGCTGCTGAGATATTTATTATTATCTTCTCTATATATAAAAGAAAGTCGTGTTTGTTACAACACTTATAACTCGAGAACGGCTGGACCGATTGCCATGGTTTTTGATTTGTTGGATTTGTTTCCGTCCCGAATAGCAGAATACATCTTAAAAACAATGAAAACTCGATATGTGTAATGAATACTTAATCATTTCAATAGATGCTGATTTGTTTATTACATGTCAAACATTTGTTGTCCAATCCTGTCAAATAATGTAACAACAATTTTTTTTTTTTGGAGCTTATGGCCTGGTTGCTGAGACCTTTAAGCCACAACTTTATTTTTTTCAGAAGACATCATGTGTGCGTTCAGAAATTTAATTATTTTGTATCATTGTTTTACGTTCATCAAAGCCTAAATTAGTTCAGCTAAAAAGTAACACGACATTCATTGACTGTTAGGCGGTACGAAGTTCGCCGGGTCAGCTAGTTATTATTATATTTTCAAAAATGTCCGTACTAAGTAATCATTTAAAGTCACTATTAGTAATTCAGAGATGTATTCTTTTTCAGAGAAATCCTTGCGGCCACGCCTCCGCTAACGAGCGGGCATTCAATGGCGGGAACCCCTACCCACAGGCGAGAGTTCAAGAGAGAATCAGTGAAGGAAGACCGGTAATTTTCTTTTAACTAGCTGTACTCCGCTCGCGTGGACCGCAATATTATTGTTTTTAGAGTTCCGTACCTTAATAGGAACCTATAAGAAGATCACTTCGTTGTTCGTCTGTCTGTCTGCCGTTTGTCAATACCTTTTTTCTCAGGAACGCGTGAAGGTATCAAGTTGAAATTAATATCAAATACTTAAGTCTGCAATCCCATGAAGCTGTAAAAAAATCAAACTTCTAAGTCAACGCAATTAAAAGATACGGCCGTTTATGTCGCATGTTTTGACACTCGCAAGGGAATCAAAACCTATAGAGCACTTCCCGTTGACCTAGAATCATGATATTTGACAAGAAGCAACGTCTTATAGCACAAGTAAAGGGAAAAATCCGAAAACCCTAAATCTGTATATTTCATTCCAGATTAATAGTCCTATGAAAACAAACGCATTTGCGTCTCGAAAACAAAATACACAATAGATGGTGTTCCTAAGTGGACTGCAAAGTTTACATGGTAATACAAACCTGTTTTTGCTGCTGGTGACCCTTTCATGTATATGTTACCGAGACGTAAATAGCGTTGGTTTTCATAGGACTATTAATCTGGAATGAAATATAGTTACATCACGAAAATATATATTTTGTGCGATTGTAAACTTATTTGCAGTTGGTAAACTGACCGCGACCTATGTCGATGTATAGGGACAACAGTTTTCCAACGATAAAGTTAAGTTTGTCCCTCAATCCAGTTTATATTTTCGTTAGAGTAACGTTCTGTTTAGTTGGTACGGAAGCCTCGGTACCTATGCAAGTCCGTGATAGGCTGTTGGCACGTGCTTGAGGTCCAGCTTGCAAAGCTCGAGCCTTCAATATTATGGTGGAAATGGGGAGGGTGGTTGAATCTTACTCAAAAAATTAAACCCAAGCACCTTAATCGATAACTTCATTTATAATACCACACGCTTTTCGGTCAAGGAAAACATCGTGAGGAAACCTGCATATGCCAAGGAAGAAATTCTAAGGCGTGTGTGAAGTCTACCAAATCGTCTTGGAGCACCGTTGGTGGTCAGGGGTTTGGCACAAAAGATCCTGAAGGGTCGAAGTGTCGCCAGGTCTTTCTAGCCCCCTAAGAAGATAAGATAACTTTGAGAAGTCGATAAATCAGGATGTGCAATTCCTGTGACGTTTAAATTTTCCATGGAAATTCCGCACCCTGGATCATAGACAGACATAAAAAAATCATTCAAACCACCCACAGAAATTTGACATAACTACACTATCGGTAAGTGTTTACCGATAACACTACATATTGTCGACCAACGATCTCTATGTACTACTAGATGGAGCGTTCGAAACAATCGCTCTGTTCCACGCAACTCGGTTACATTCACTTTGAAACTTGTGCAATTACTACGCAGAACAATTAATTATTTACTAAATAATAATGTTCTGCGTAGTAACTGCAACAAGTTTAAACGCTCTATCTAGTAAGTACATTGAGATCGTTGTTGTCGACATGAAAAATCACTATAATTTTTTTTATCGTGCCAGTAAAATGTCTACAGATAAGTTCATAAATTTATTTTGTCCTTACAGGGGCTCGGCAAAGAGAGACCCAAGACGGGAGAGTGGGAAGCGAGTGGACCAAAGTACGACAACCAGTCCATTACGGGACAGTTGTAAACGAGACCCCAGAACCAGCGAGCCTAGTAGACAAGTGGTAATATTATTTTTCTTTCTTTTCTTTTCTTTTCTTTCTTTTCTTTTCTTTTCTTTTCTTTTCTTTTCTTTTCTTTTCTTTCTTCTTTCTTTCGTTACGTCAAATATTCACGTCGCCTATTCCTCAATGTTTATGCGTCCTGCCAGTCATGACCTACGGCGCAGAAACATGGTCACTGACAGTGGGCCTATAACCGAGGGGAAGAAGTGGCAACAAACCCAACGGCACAGGGCCCTACCTTTGATTTATCTTATTCATTACAATCATTAAGTCTACCTATGCTGAGCCATCAAGCACTCCATGGACTTTTATCATTTAAGTAGTCATCTAACTTATAGTAGGCTTTCTTGCACAGATTAACTTTTATACATAGCCAAATTACTCTAAAAATACTATCTTGTTTTAATCTTGTACAAACTTGTGCACGCTTATCGACTTAATGAGTTTTTTAAAAGTACAACCATGATACTTCCTACTCAAATATTCAAAATCAAAATATTTATTTTCAAAATTGGAATAAATTATTCTCTTTTTGACGTCAAATTCTGCCTAAAACTACTCCACTCTTATGGTACGTACACGTTACACAACTTATACAGTATCTTGAAAGTTTCAAACAAGAATTTGTGTTGTAAATACGGGTCGATTTTTAGACCTCGTCCACCCCCGAAAACAGTTTTCGTTTATGTCGACCCCTGGGAAACCGATTTCGACCCCAAGGGGGCGGTATCGACCACTTTGAGAATCCCTGGTCTACGGAGTAATGACAATTAAGTCAATAGAAACATTTTTACGTGTATGTCTCACAGTAGGTGATTAATTAACAACGTAGTTATTTTCGTTGTACTAAGGAGTCATGTGGTTTCCGGTAGAGTAGAATAGGACCACTCCAACTCTTCCCGTGGATGTCGTACAAGGCGACTGAGGGAATACATTATAAACATCAATCAGGCCTCCCCAACCCGTCTGGCCAGCGCGGGGAGTGTAGGCCGAATCCTCCGTCTGTCTCCGGCAGATGAGAGAGGGTTGTGCTCCTGCAGTGGAAACAAAAATAACCTGATGATGAAGTAGTAATGTATCTGTTAAGTACTAACTCTTATAGCTTTTATGACCCGGTTCGATTAACGAGTCGCGTTGAGTAACTTTGAAAATCTATGAATACAGTATTTTTTATCTCTAAAATCGACGTCATGGTTCCTTGGAACAAATTACTCTAACTCTTACAGTTTCTGACTTCCCCATACTGAGCGTACCCTCCATAATATTTTTTCTTTATCCCACAGTACATAGCATCATTTGACGAGGAAGGCGAGCAGACCCCAGGCTGGAGGAGGGTTGGCCCTGAAGGTCTATTGAACCTGGAGAAGGTATACCGGACCCAGGCAGTAATGGACCATATAGCCAGCTTCCATCAGCATCACTACGCGCTCGCGAGGAACAACGCACCGGTGTTCGGGGATTATTTAAGGTGATGAGTTTTTGGGGTTATGGGCCCATGTGATTTAGGTAATAAATTCTCGAAGATTTAGGTCTTAAGTCTGCCGTGTGGTTTCTGGTAGAGTAGAATAGGACCACTCCAACTCTTCCCGTGGATTTCGTACAAGGCGACTGAGGGAATACATTATAAAACATCAATCAGGCCTCCCCAACCCGTCTGGCCAGCGCGGGGAGCGTAGGCCAAATCCTCCGTCTGTTTCCGACAGTTGAGAGAGGGTTGTGCTCCTGCAGTGGAGACAAAAATAACCTGATGATGATGAAGTTATAAAATAGATAGTGAATGATGTTAGTTATTAAATTAAGATCGCAGTATAAACGAGATTGGATCAGTGGAAAAGTCAAACGCTAACTGGAAGAAAAGTACCTAAAATATTGAAAATGTCAAATTTTACTCGAAGAAGACTTTATTTTATTTTTTTAGATATGAGATACTGTAATTATAGATTTTTTAAAGTTGTACTTGCCTGACGCGGGAATCGAACGTATAAAATTAACTAGTTCTATATTTTATATGGCACAATTGGGTAGGCTTAATTATCTCTTTAATGAACATTATTGTGACGTAAAATGTTAATTTATTTTTAATGAATTTGGTATTTTTATTTCATCATCATCATCAGGTTATTTTTGTCTCCACTGCAGGAGCACAACCCTTTCTCATCTGCCGGAGACAGACGGAGGATTTGGCCTACACTCCCCGCGCTGGCCAGACGGGTTGGGGAGGCCTGATTAATGTTTTATAATGTATTCCCTTAGTCGCCTTGTACGACATCCACGGGAAGAGTGGTCCTATTCTACTCTACCGGATCCCACACGGCTTTTTATTTACACTAGTATAAATTTATAAATGACTTGTGTAAAGTTTTCAATAAATATAATCTTTGTCAATGAAAAAGTCCTCTTATTGTACAATCATTCGATATTACGTAATAAAATATCGTTTTACAGTATTTATGGTAATCTTTATCTCTTACCTAAATAATAGAAGTCAATTGGTTGCAGTCAAGGGTCATATATCCTCTCCAGTTTATATAGTATCCAGGGTTCTTCAGGGTTCTCATCTTGGGCCTCTGTTCTTCATTATTTTTATTAATGATCTAATCGAGCGTTTATCATCTCCCTGTCTTTTATCGCTCTGTTCCACGCAAGGAGCTGCACCTCATTCACGTTCACTTTGACACTTGTGCAGTTACTACGCAGAACATTTAATTATTTACTAAATATTGATGCTACGAGTAAATAGCGTGAATATTTAAATGTTCTGCATACTAACTGCACAAGTTTCAAAGTGAATGTGAACGAGTTGCGGCTCCTTGCGTAGAACAGAGCGATCGTTTGGAACGCTCCATCTAGTAGTACATAGAGATCGTTGCCTAAACCATTTCTTTTCGCACAAGTGAGCAAAATTCCAATAAGCAGGTTTCTTTCACCTCCGTTATTTGAAAACAAACCCTTTCAGAGCAGCAATATCTACATGCGACGAGCCGGTCTTCGCTCAGCCAGCTCAGAAGAGCAGCGGCTGCGACTTCGAGAACGAGGCTCTGTACGAGCTGGAAGGGGGCGGGTACTGTCCGGTGCAGCCGTTGCCTCATGACCATGGAGTCACCATGTTCCCGCTGGCTCCTCAGAATGGGGAGAGGATGGACAGGCACGTGTTACAAGTAAGTCGAACTTCTGTATCTTCTTAATCTTCTTTATATTCTTTATTGCACATAAATTTTACAAAAAAAGGGGCATAACATAACGGGTAGCTCTCGGATTGTCACACCGGAGGTTGCGGGTTCAAATTCCGCTAGGGGCAAATGATCGTATGATGAATATGAATGTTTGTACCCAAGTCTTGGATGTTTATATATTTATTTAAGTATGTCTATCCGTTATCTAGTAACCATATCACAGGCTCTGCCTAGTTTGGGACTGGATAATTGGTGTGAATGTCTAACATATTTATTTTTTATTTTATTTTTAACATAAAAGTGTATAACGGTGGCTCTCTGGCTGGAAGAGATCTCTATAAGAGATCTCTTCCAGCCAACCTTCACTGTGGGAAAAGCTATATCTTTATCTTATTTATCTCCTTCATCTTCTATGTCTTCTGTATCTTATTTATACTGGTTATCTTCTTTATTTTCATTATCTTCCTTATCTGTTTCTATCTTTGTCCTGGACGAGAGAGACATGCACTAAAGAGAGCAGCGTTAACGGTCTTACGTAGTTTATAATTCAAAATTATGTAGAAATTGAAGACTCGAGTGAGGTAACGGATAATAGAAATCCAGTGATAATGTGTAATGAAATATGGACAATAAGTAGCAGTATGTAGTGATATTGTATCAGAAGAGTGAGAATTTGGACAATAGAAGTGTAGTTATGTGTGGTAGCTGGTTGGTTGTGCACTCGCCTCACTTTCATGAGGTCGTGAGTTCAAACCCCGCCCGTACCAATGAGTTTTACGAAACTTAAGTACGGTTTATTTATAACACCACAGGCTTTTCGGTGAAGGAAAACATCGTAAGGAAACCTGCATATGCCAAAGAAGAAATTCTGAGGCGTATGTGAAGTCCAACAAATCGGCTTGGGGCACCGTTGGTAGACAGGGGTACGGCACAAAAGATCCTGAAGGGTCGAAGTGTCGCCAGGTCTTCCTGGCCCTCTAAGATAAGATATGTGTGGTAAGAGTGAGAACATGGTCAATAAGTAACAGTATAGTGAAACTGTGTCAGGAGAGTGATAATTTGGACAAAAGTAGTGTAGTTATGTGTGGCGAGAGTGAGAACATGGTCAATAAGTAGCAGTGTAGTGATACTGTATCAGAAGAGTGAGAATTTGGACAATAGAAGTGTAGTTATGTGTGGTGAGAGTGAGAACATGGTCAATAAGTAGTAATATAGCGATACTGTGTCAGGAGAGTGAGAATTTGGACAATAGAAGTGTAGTTATGTGTGGTGAGAGTGAGAACATGGTCAATAAGTAGTAATATAGCGATACTGTGTCAGGAGAGTGAGAATTTGGACAATAGAAGTGTAGTTATGTGTGGTGAGAGTGAGAATATGACCAATAGAAGTGTAGTGAAAGTGATACTGTGACAGACAAGAGAGTGAGAGTATGGTCAATATATTTGTAGTAATAATGTGACTGTCGGGACAGTGATAATATAGACAAAGGAAGAAAGATTTGTTTTCTGGTAGATTGGAGCGGATTCAAACACATGGTTATGTTGCAGTAGGTACCTACGCTGTTTAAGCAAATGTTTTGTTTGCAGATAATGCACCACGGCTCAGCGTGTGTGGTGGGGGAAGCGGAGTGGGGCGGCACTGTGGCGCAGCTGAGGCTGGAGCGCGCGTGCGCACTACTCGCCTGGTGCCGCACGGCGCATCGACCGCACACGCAGCACGGTGAGACATCATTAAGACTTGACTTTCATCATCAGCCAAAATACATCCACTGCTGGACATAAGCCTCCCCAATAGAATGACACTTTTGTTGGGCTGTCCTTTGGGGGATTTGCAATAAACGCCACGATTAACAGGATTGGTGATCGCAGTAATGATCTTAATATACACAGGAGAACGCTGCTGCCCTTCCCGGGTGCAATCCCTTAGTCGCCTTGACGACACCCACGAGAAGATTGGGAGCATCTCTATTCATAACCGGGAAACACACGGCCAAATATTGTCTTTATTTCGTTTACATTACAAACGCGATTCTTGTTATGTTTACAAAACCCCTCAATTTATTATTCGCAGGAGAAACCCCATCAGAGCACGTCCAGCAGCCTGAAGTCAGCTTGTCTTATAACCCCGAAGAAGTCATCCCCTTGAAGTATGCCGGGAACCTGGTACATGAAAACGAAGCTGGGGTGGTAGGAGAAGAGGGGTTAGTAGTATTTGGTCTCTTTTGTTCTGTACCTAAGGTACCAGGGTGTCAAGAAGACTCAAGAATAAAGACTTCTGTATGAGGACCTAGATTTGATAATTTGATTAGCCGAAGTTTTGATGGTCTGAAATTTGACGTGAAGAAACCAGCAGATTCCAAATGTAATAAAGTCATTCCATTGAAACAGCTTGACCAATAATGCACCGCTATGGAGTTACCAGGTTGTTAGATGAAGTAATAATGCACATACCAGTCCATCTGATGATAAGGAAACATATGGGATGTAAAAATTCAAATCTTAAACTGTAGTATAATGTTTAAAATGCCAAAAGAAGGACACACTGCAAGAGTGTGTCAAACCAACCCATAAAAACCCTTTCTCTTCCAGATTCATCGACCTCCAGTGCGTGAAAGACATGCGTGTAGGTGGTAAGCTCTTGGATCCTCGGGACATCGCTGAGCTGACAGCATGTGCAAGGAGACATGGCCTTGAGACGTGTTCCCAGGGTCCTCATGTGATATCTCTGGTGTACGGACGGACACTGAGCGATAATAGGACAGTGCATTTCTTGTTGCCGTCTTACTCTTATAGGTAAGTCAGAGAGTTTATTTGAAACCGTAGATCAGTGTTCTTGTAGAGGAAATCCCTTCTGCTGTAATCAACTAAAATCTCTCAAATATTCTGGCAATTTGACCAAGACATGGTAAAGGGGAACAACTAAATCAATCACGAAGGGCTTTCTTGAGGGTTGAAGCGGAAAAATCATGGACAGTACACAGTCCAGATATCATTTCTCCTGATCCTTTTCCAGGGTCTGGGCGGTAGGCCTACACGCTGTCATCAGAGCACTGATGAGCCAAGCTAAGTTAGCAGACAGGAGTTTAGCCTGGCTGAAGAATAAGTACACGGCGCTGTACTATGAAGATGGGTGTTGTTGCGAGCCTCTAGTCTCTGATGCTATACGGGTGAGTGAGATAGCTGGTGTTTTGTTAGCTTTGTCGAAATCCCCCTTAATAGAGTCTACCACCAACCTGTACCGAAGTCAGGGCTCTACAAGAATGACCGTTTAAATAGAAGTCAGAGAAATTCTAGGGTATGGGTTCGTGCCTCGAAGTCCTCGAACTGATTATAGGCAGTGTAAACCACATAGCATCAGTCTTTCAGTTATAAAGTCTATTCTCATGCTGCAATAATGACTATATAGTCCACTCTGGGTATACATCACGTCCATTTGCAGTACTAGGCCCTTTATCTGCGATGTGTCACATTTAAGGACTATCTAGTGTTTGGGAGAAACCTGCAGTCCATCCGCAAAGGACTTCAGCTTTCTTAGAGACACCACAGATTGGATCACAGTATTCCTTATGATAACCTCCGACCTTTTCTTCCCTTCCTCAGGTATTCGGAGGCAGAGAATCTACCTGCGGCAGCTCGTCTCACTCAACTCCTATTAAAGGGACCTTCACAGACTCGCATTCTGATTCTATCAAGAGTGCGGGCATCAAATTTAAGGTAAGATCTCCTGCAGGGAGTTTCAACATAAATTCCATTACACCCTTACCGACAAAATAACGTTTAAGCTAGAATAGGAGCAGTATCTGATACAGGAGATGGATGATTCAAAGATTCCATTGGGTCGAAGTGTCGCAAAGTCTATTTGATCCCCTTCAATAAGATCATTGGACCATCAGGCTTTTGGTCTGCTAGGTTTTTGTTAACCCATTCCGAGTCGCCATTCAGCTTCATCATTGTGATGGCCATGTGATTTCAGAATCATGGAATAGGGCCAAACCACTCTTCCCGTGGGGACGGCCAACAGCTTTCCTTTGTATTAATATCATTACTGCAATCATCAATCCTCCTGCCAAGCGTGGTGGTTATGGCAAAGCCCTCAATGGCTTATGATGGCTATATAGGTCTATCTCCGGCAGATGAGAGAGGGTTGTGCTCCTGCAGTGGAGACAAAAACAACCTGATGATGATGATTAGCCTTGGCTTAGAATAGGGCCACTCCCAATCTTTTCATGGGTGTCGTCAAGACGACTAAGGGGTTGCACCAGGGACGGGCAGCAGCGATCATTACTGCGTCACTAATCCGCCTGCCAAGCGTGGTGATTATGTCAAATCCCCCAATAGACAGCCCACCAAAAGTGACATTCTATTGGGGAGGCTTTTGTTCAGCAGTGGACGTATTTCGGCTGATGATGCGTGATTGTCATGGCAACGATGTTCCGTCTTTTGAACTAGTGAGCTTCTTGATCGAGCTGGGCTCCAAAAAGACTGGAGGCCAAAAGGCTTGATTGTGGAAGAGTCTTTTCATCAAGATTCAGTCTCGCCTTTTGCTGCTTAATGAGTTCAGCAACTGACTGACCGATGTGATCGCCCTAGGATCGGAACGTGTGACCTCATATAACCTTTGTCCCCAGAAGAACAAGTCGACGTCCGAGCTGAAGAGTAGTTCCCCGAGTCGGTACGGGTCTACGCACGCCTCGGGGACGCGGAGCGAGGACGAGGTCATACAGGGTTCTCCCAGACATAGGTACTTTTAAGAAATTAGTAAGTAAGGATGAACACAGACAGACTGCATTTGAACTGCCAGTCAAACTGCCTGCAAACTGGCAGTTTGGATGCAATTTTCATGCGGTTGGCATAACTGCATCAAAACTGCAAGCAGACGTCGCCATCAATCCGCTGGCAGTTCGCTGGCAGCAGGAAAGAGCTATGCTCGGAGTTTCTCTAAAGGACAGGATCCAAAATGAGGTGATCCGCCAGAGAACTTAAGTCTTCGACATAGCTCAAAAAGTTAGTTCTTTGAAGTGGCAGTGGGCTAGTTACATCTGTCGGAGAACCGATTACCACTAGGGTAAACGAGTTCTCGAGTGGAGATCGCGACTGGGCAAGCATTGTGTGGGACGCCCCCTGGCTAGATGGAGCGACGATCTTCGTAAGGCGGCTGGCAGTGACTGGAAGAGAAGAGCCGAGGATCGGGTTCAGTGGCGCGCCTTGGGAGAGGCCTATGTCCAGCAGTGGGCTCTTGCAGGCTGATGATGATTTAATCACAGCATGCATTACTGTGTGGTTTCCGGTAGAGTAGAATAGGACCACTCTAACTCTTCCCGTGGATGTCGTACAAGGCGACTAAGGGAATAACATTATAAAACGTCAATCAGGCCTCCCCAACCCGTCTGGCCAGCGCGGAGAGTGTAGGCCAAATCCTCCGTCTGTCTCCGGCAGATAAGACAGGGTTGTGCTCCTGCAGTGGAGACCAAAATAACCTGATGATGGTGATAGCTCGATCCTTTCTTGAAACCCAGTAACTAGAAGACGACACGAATATTTGGGCCTAATTTAGGTCTTACATTTGTTTGTCGCAGCTCATATTCCGCTGCCATGACCCACCATCACCCCTGCGCGCCTCGCCACAGCAGCCTGACGGCGGCTGCCACCAGCATCATGGCCGGATCGCCTAATAGGAGTAGGTGAGTTCTATGTTTATGTTTGTATGAGCCTACGCAATAAATTTCTACTGACAAATTATTAGGCTAGTTTCCAAAGCCGAAGCAAGCTGAAGAGATGCTCGAATAAGCCGGAGGAAATGAGGATCAGTCCATTTTTGTTACGTATGCAGATATTTAATAACTGCTATGCCCGCGGCTCCGCTCGCGTGAACTACAGAATCCGCCCCCGTTCCCACTTCCGCTCCCGTTCTCTTCCCACTTTTACTTCCACTCCCACGCAGACTCGAGACTCAATATCCCAATCCCAACCCTAACCTCAACCCCATCCCTATCCCCAAAAACTAAATTTCACTCAATCCCATACGCGCCGCGCCGTTCGCCGCGCCGCGGCCATTGTCCTCGCCCATATGATGAACATACTCGTACGTTCGAGAAATATTGCATTTTTTTTATCAAAATGTTGTTTTTTTTCATGAATGATTTCCAAATGTGATACTGAGTTACTGGAAGAAATATTAACAGTCGTTTTATTACCATCCGATATAATGGCTACTAGTAAAATTTACTTTATTAATATCTCAGGTTCTAAGTGGCGTATCAAGATGAAACATGCACCAGATTTTAAGTTAGACCACCAGCAAGACAACTGTGTAAACTGCATCAAATTTCATTCAGGAGTTTTTACGTGATGCGGTAACAAACATACATACAGACAGACAGACAGACAAAAATTCTAAAAAATATTGTTTAAGTTTCTATTGGCCCTATGAAGACCCCTCATACATTTTTTTAAAATATCTCTCATGTACATACATAGACCAGTTACAGTTTTATTATAAGTATAGATTTGCCCTTGTTGTCGACAGTTTAAGGAGACTGGAGACGAGCGAGCGGTTCTGGGAGAACCTGAAGCACCTTCGGACGGGGTCCGTTGGCTACGACACGCAGCTCGACTTCATGGACTTCGTAGCCTTATTTAGGAGTTTTAGGTGAGTCCCGCCCCGATCCCTGTCCCGGCCGCCAATCCAAGGTCTGCCGTGCCGATGGATGCGTGTCCAGGGGCTAGCCTGGTCGTAAGCGTGCCGACATCCCGGCGCTGGGCGAACTCCGGGCACTATTAGCCTTACCGAGTCATGCGACGCTCTGATGAGGTGGACAAGTATTTCCCTAGCTAATCGTGGTACCTCAACACGGAGGCGGCGATGTTGTTCGCAACACATCACGTCAAGGGACATCACGGAGCGAAACGCGGACGAAGGAAAGTGTTTGTCAGGATCGCGCAAAGTGATACATGTCCCCTTGCGTTTTATTGTCAAATTAGTGTTGCCAGTTTGTAGAGTAAGCAATTTGACTTCACAGTTTAGTAATGCGCGCGGAACTGCGCGACGTGTTCGAGCAGCTCGCCGTGCCGCGGAGCCGCTCGCTGTTCGGCGCCGAGCGCAGCCGCAGCTCGCCGGAGCTGTTCCGCACCAAAACTGTGTTTAGAACTGGTAAGTAGCAAATGAAGAAATACTCATATCATCCCTTAAACGTCCACTGCTGGACATAGGCCTTCCTAATGAATGCCACCACACCCGGTTCTCCGCCCTCCGCACCAGTCGCTTCCGGCCACCTTCAGGTCGTCGGTCTCCTCGCCGGCAGGGCCTTCGGTGTCCACTCCAGAACCCAACTGCCTCAACGACCATCGGTTCTGCGACAGATGAGATGTAGCCCGCCCACTGCCACTTTTTTTATAGATAAATATATTACACATATCATACTTGGCTAATCCCAAACTAGGATGCTCTCCTGTGACATGGAAATTAAATAATGATAAGATAATTCATGCCGTGTGGTTTCCGGTAGAGTAGAATAGGACCACTCCAACTCTTCCCGTGGATGTCGTACAAGGCGACTGAGGGAATACATTATAAAACATCAATCAGGCCTCCCCAACCCGTCTGGCCAGCGCGGGGAGTGTAGGCCAAATCCTCCGTCTGTCTCCGGCAGATGAGAGAGGTTTGTGCTCCTGCAGTGGAGACAAAAATAACCTGATGATGATGATGATGAAGACAATTCACAAATATATCATCCAGACCGGTACCAACTTGTACAAAGTTGTCTGTCCCCAGTGGGAATCGAACCCGCGACTTCTGGCGCTCGAATCCAATGACCAAGCCACGAGGCGGTCAACTTCAGCTTGCTAATCAGCTAATCGATGCTTCCATGTATTAATATAAGGTTGTTTTTCGCAGGCCTACTAACCCGGAACGGATCGCTAGACCTGGAGCCGCCCAGCGACAAGGCTGGACGGAAGAAAGCCTTCGACTTACTGGCAGCAGCTGCCTTACCAGGTGCCAATTAATAACAAAAAGGCCGAGTCGTAATATTCGCAAATAAAGGGTACAATATAAAAAATGCGAATTCGTTAGATGTTCGTTCATGTCTGTTCGTTCTGTTGGGCGATACTTATGAAGTACTTCAACGATCTCTATGTTACTATATTTCATTCCAGATTAATAGTCCTATGAAAACAAACGCATTTGCGTCTCGAAAACAAAATACACAATAGATGGTGTTCCTAAGTGGACTGCAAAGTTTACATGGTAATACAAACCTGTTTTTGCTGCTGGTGACCCTTTCATGTATATGTTACCGAGACGTAAATAGCGTTGGTTTTCATAGGACTATTAATCTGGAATGAAATATAGATGGAGCGTTCCAAACAATCGCTCTGATCCACGCAAGTAGCCGCAACTCTTTCACATTCACAATGAAACTTGTGCAGTTACTACACAGAACATTTAATTATTTACTAAATATTGACATTATTTACCCGTAGTGTCAATATTTAGTAATAATTAAATGTTCTGCGTAGTAACTGCACAAGTTTCATTGTGAATGTGAAAGAGTTGCGGCTACTTGCGTGGAACAGAGCGATTGTTTGGAACGCTCCATCTAGTAGTACATAGAGATCACAGAACATTTAATTATTTACTAAATATTGACATTATTTACCCGTAGTGTCAATATTTAGTAATAATTAAATGTTCTGCGTAGTAACTGCACAAGTTTTATTGTGAATGTGAAAGAGTTGTGGCTACTTGCGTGGAACAGAGCGATTGTTTGGAACGCTCCATCTAGTAGTATATAGAGATCGTTGGAGTACTTAGACCCGAGTATCGACAGTTACTATCAATATTAAACTGATTTCCGAACTGCAGTGCTATTCTCTAAAATACAAACTCACGTGCGAGTCTCACTCAGACTTCACTCACTTTGAAACCTAATCCATTGGCATTCTGTAAACATTCCAGAGAACTGTCGAAGTGAAGTGAGTTCTTTGTTCACTTCACATCGATAATGCTCTGGAATGTTTACAGAATTACCAATGTATTAGGTTTCGAGTTGAGTGAAGTCACTTGAGTGAGACTCGCTCGTGGGTTTGTATTTTAGAGAATAGCACTACTGATTAGGCACGAGCTTCAAATTGTTAACATTTCAGAGAACTGTCGAAGTGAAGTGAGTTCTGTTGGTCACTTCTCGCTCACTCTGGAATGTTTACAGAATTACCAGTGGATTAGGTTTCGAAGTGAGTGAAGTCACTTGAGTGAGACTCGTACGTGAGTTTGTATTTTAGAGAATACTACTACTGATTAGGCTTTAGGCTACAGCTTCAAAACTGTTTTATTTTCCGAGATCAGATACAATTAAATACTTTTTTTTAGGAGCATGTCCAGACGTGAGCGGACGAGTCCTGTCATTGCCTACACTAGGAAAGTTTTGTGAGACTAGACAACACGAGCCTAAAACTGAACAGCAACTTAAAGATATTATACAGGTGAGAATATAACCCATATGTATTCGATTCAGTCATGTAGCCTCGCAGCGCAGTATCGCGCAGATAAAACATATTTTATTTTGCCGTGTGGTTTCCGGTAGAGTAGAATAGGACCACTCCAACTCTCCCCGTGGATGTCGTACAAGGCGACTGAGGGAATACATTATAAAACATCAATCAGGCCTCCCCAACCCGTCTGGCCAGCGCGGGGAGTGTAGGCCAAATCCTCCGTCTATCTCCGGCAGGGTTGTGCTCCTGCAGTGGAGACAAAAATAACGTGTTGATGATGATGATGAAAACATATTTTGTGAACTACTAACATTAAAATGGAATGGAATAATATGGCATGGCATCAACCATGTCGGGGCCCCTAGGCAAAGCACGTGTCGGAGCCCCTTTACAATGTTCTAACTTCCTGAAATATAGTTTTTCTACCACAATGCAATGCTCCTCACGCGTGGACTACTCACTTTCAATCCGACTACAACTCCGACCCCGAAGCCCACGTCGACGCCCACGTCTACTCCTCTTTTCACTCTAAGAGACATTTTCAAAAAAGGACCCGGGGCGCGGGGCCCCTAGGCAGTTGCCTACACTGCACAAGTGGGATCGTAGATATCGGGTGCCCACTCACTGCCACATGCCTTTTTAGGTCTTGATTTGCTTTCGATCCTAAAGTAGTTAAAATCTAGTTGGTGAGCTAGGCGCTGGGGGCATGCCAACTGGAGCCGTGGTAGCCTGGTTGGTTGTGCACTCGCCTCACGTTCATGAGGTCCTGGTACAAACCCCGCCCGTACCCATGAGTTTTTGGAAATTAAGTACGGTTTATTTACAATACCACACAGGCTTTTCGGTAAAGGAAAACATCGTGAGGAAGCCTGCACGTGCCAAAGAAGAAATTCTAAAACGTATGTGAAGTCCACCAAATCGGCTTGGGCCACCGTTGGTGGACAGGGGTTTGGCACAAAAGATCCTGAAGGGTCGAAGTGTCGCCAGGTCTTCCTGTCCCCCTGAGAAGATAAGATAAAGATACTCAGGCGGCTAATTTAACACTACAAATACAAATATATTTATTCATAAACACAGGTGATGTAAAGGATGTACAGGATATAGAGAGTTCTGTGTTTTCGCCCATTGGGCATATGAAAGCATTAATATGTTAGTAAACTTGATCGAAGCAGACAAACGGAAAACTTGTGTATTATAGGTACATAATTATGAAATTAACTAATTTAAAATTCTAAGGTAATGTCATATTTTGTAATGTCACTTTAAACTATCTACTTGAAACTATATTAAATTGTCATTTAGGAAATCATTAATTGAATAATATGTTTTTTTCAATAAGAAATGTCTTTAAATGTCGTTTAAAACTATTTATGTCCTCCCAATCGATTTGGGTATTTTATTAAATCACTGTTTTCTCCTTATGAGGACAAGTTCCAAATACTAAGTTGCATTGTTTGTGTTTGTATGCCGTCTGGTTTCCGGTAGAGTAGAATAGTAGAAGAGTAGAAGACTCCAACTCTTCCTGTGGATGTCGTACAAGGCGACTAAGGGAATACATTATAAAACATCAATCAGGCCTCCCCAACCCGTCTGGCCAGCGCGGGGAGTGTAGGCCAAATCCTCCGTCTGTCTCCGGCAGATGAGAGAGGGTTGTGCTCCTGCAGTGGAGACAAAAATAAAAAATAACCTGATGATGAATTGTTTGTGACACAGAGGCACGAGCCTGAGCCGTCGCTGCGCGCGGAGCATTGTCTGTCGTTCGAGGGATTCGTTCGTTTCCTCACCGACAAGGACAATTACGCCTTTGTGCCTGAGCAGCGGAGAGCTAACAACTTCATCAGGTGAGATCATCAGCCTCAGGAGACCTGGAGATTACAGCGTGCGCCTAGGCGGTAAATATTACGACGACCTCCGTGGCGGAACGGGTAGCTCTCGGACTGCCACGCCGGAGGTTGCGGGTTCGAATCCCGCTAGGGGCAAATGTTCGTATGATGAATATGAATGTTTGTGCCCAAGTCTTGGATGTTTATATAATTATTTAAGTATGTGTGTCCGTTATCTAGTAACCATACCACAGGCTCTGTCTAGTTTGGGACTGGATAATTGGTGTGAATGTCTGAGATATTTATTTATTATTTATTATTACATACTCAGGTGGACCGACCTGAAGAAGGTGGCCGGAAGCTGGATGCGGAGGGCAGTGGACCGAGTATGATAGCATTCATTGGGGAAGGCCTACGTCCAGCAGTGGACGTCTAAGGGCTGATATAATGACGTACTCATACACTAAGATATCTCCTGTGCTATGGAATTAAACAAGGATTGGACAATTCACAAATATAACATCTAGACCGGGACCAACTTGTACAAAGTTGTCTGTCCCCAGTGGGAATCGAACTCACGACCCCTGGCACTCGAGTCCAGTCACCGAGCCACTAAGCCAATGAGGCAGTCTGATAGGTCAGCCAGATCCTTAGGACAGATTTTGAATTGGTCAGATTCTAAGTGAGCCCTGGTTGCTTGAATAAATATTTTTTCTATTCTATTCTATTATTGTATTTGCCGTGTGGTTTCCGGTAGGTAAAATCTTCCCGTGGATGTCGTACAAGGCGACTAAGGCAATACATTATAAAACATGATTGATGTTTTGCTCTAGTCATCTCTCAGAATCTGTCGTGTGGTTTCCGGTAGAGTAGAATAGGACCACTCCAACTCTTCCCGTGGATGTAGTACAAGGCGACTAAGGGAATACATTATAAAACATCAATCAGGCCTCCCCAACCCGTCTGGCCAGCGCGGGGAGTGTAGGCCAAATCCTCCGTCTGTCTCCGGCGGATGAGAGAGGGTTGTGCTCCTGCAGTGGAGACAAGAATAACCTGATGACGATTGTGTTCAACAGGAAAGCAAACCCTGATGAGGAGGAGAGCAAAGACCAGACCAAGGACATGACGGGCTCGCTGAGCCAGTACTACATCGCCAGCAGCCACAACACCTACCTCACGGGACACCAGCTCAAGGGAGAGTCTTCCGTAGAGCTGTATAGCCAGGTTAGTAACGTCTACATTTATTTAAATTTAAATTACATATGTCGGGTTTATTGGGCTGAATATATGTTCAGGGGGCCGCTTGGTAGATTCGGAGAAGGTGGCGATGTCATATAACATAAAGTACGGCTTTACAACTTTTATTTCACTTCGATAAATCAGTAGATAGTTAGAGAAGCGGTCTGTGCGCCGTGCCGTCTGAATCCGTACTCCCCATACGCCCACGAGATATCTTCTCACCCCTTATGGGGGGGAACCTGTACCTAGGCAATGGCCTCTTACCAGGGGCTTCGTGCGCTGCCCGTTAATATGGGCAGGTCCTTGGAGAGCGGAGAGACTCCGCTGTCTCTCCATACGCTGCGACGAGTCTTTTACGCCGCGCGCAGGTGTTCACAATGACGATCCGTCGGTCGTTTAACATCATAGTAGGGAAGCGATGGTACGATGTCAGCCATGTCACGAGTACGCCGCCGTCACATATAAGCTTCCAACGGTCATTCGAGATAGTACATCCTAAACGATTGACATCCTTTAAAACGTATGCCCACCAAACGATTGCAATTCTGAATAGATAGAACAAATATAGGTAATAAGTCTGACTTAGGCGCGAAAAACTAGATTTGTCGGCCCGCCGTTTAAAATTAAATTTTGTGTAATTTTATGTAATATTAATTTTGTTTAATGAATGATGACATGTTTAATTTCAAATGATTATTAAGTAAATTTAGATTGTATAAATAATTATTGGGCTCGATTCTGAAGGCACAACGTTAAAATTTGACAGCACTATAACTGTTGCTATCCTTGTCACACAGTATTATGAAGATAAAGACGAAACCAATTTTAGCGCTGTCAAAACGAACGTTGTGCACCAGGACCTGGAAGTTTAAAAAAATGTTTAAATTAAATCTAGGTCATACCATGAAGAAAAATAATTTTCGCACCTCATAAGTCACCTCGAAGTTTTTACCTTCATGATTGACACTAATTGGTTATTTAAGTAGATAATGGGCTCGATTAGCGCTGTCAAATTTTAAATGTGTGCCTTCGGAATCGGGCCCATTGTACACCTAATAGGTAAACTTGGTTTCGTCTTTATCTTCATAATACTGTGTGACAAGGATAGCAACAGTTTTAGTGCTGTCAAATTTTAACGTTGTGCCTTCAGAATCGAGCCCATTGTACAACTATAGAGAACATACATCAGCAATGTAATATCCTAATCTCACCTATAGTTCAACAATAAACATGATTTGATTTGATTTGAATAGTTATAGGGGTATGTTCGTGGGCATGCCAGACTAAGGCTTATTACCGAGCCGTGGTAGCCGGTTGGTTGTGCACTCGCCTCACGTTCATGAGGTCCTGGTACAAACCCCGCCCGTACCAATGAGTTTTACGAAACTTAAGTACGGTTTATTTATAATACCACAGGCTTTTCGGTGAAGGAAAACATCGTGAGGAAACCTGCATATGCCGAAGAAGAAATTCTGAGGCGTATGTGAGGTCCACCAAATCGGCTTGGGGCACCGTTGGTGGTCAGGGGTTTGGCATAAAAGATCCTGAAGGGTCGAAGTGTCGCCAGGTCTTCCTGGCCCCCTAAGAAGATAAGATAAGATAAAGGCTTATTACGGCATGGCCCCCTAATACCACCAGAACCACAGCACATAGCGAGCTACTGATTTAGTCGATTGGTCACGTGAATTAGTCGAACCTGGTCGCAAAAAATCAGTTCTGGTCGGTCCTCCGTTTAATAGTTACAGGGCATTAAAAGTTCCCATACAAAACACAACCATATTCTGGCATGGCCACTTTGGTATCTCCGGAACCACAGTACAGCTACTTATTTAGTCGACTGGTCACGTGACTTAGTCGAATTTAGACGCGAAAAATCTGAATTAGTCGGTTTGTAGTTTACGAGATATTTAAGATTGTTTTTATTTGTAACTGAAAGCTACATTTACGAACAAAACCGTTGAAAATGAACAAATATATCATTATTATTATAGGGATAATAGGCGAGCAGCAATTTTCTGGTATGCATAGGCATACCAGCAAATTGCTGCTATAGATCTGATATACCAGATATATATATATGGTCTATACCAGATCTGATATAGACCAGATATAGATCTGAACTGGTGTATTTAATTCTTTGAATTGTCACTTGTAACACTGGTTTTTGAAGAACTTGTCTTGTTATTTATCAGTTTTTTTTTTATATAAATTAGGTATTTCATTGTAGGTACCTACCTACCTTATGCTATATATTACTTAAAATTACACAGTATTATAAAAATAACTGAGAAATCGAGGTCAAAGGTCAAAACATTTATTTTCCAATATTATCTTTTACCACTTAATCTAAATTGAAATGAAATAGCATATGAAATTTTTTTGCGTCTCGGAACCAAAAATATACATGTAAAAAAAAGGTTGTATTACCACGTTAACATTGCAGTCTACTTCGGAACACCGTGTATTGTTTATTTTGTCTCCGAGACGCAAACGCGTTTGTTTTCGTATAACTTTTTGTTGTTAGAAGAGAGGTCACTACAAAGCATATAGCATCTCTGTTACACTTACATCTAACGCCGAATGAAGGATAAAGACAGATAGTCTAATGTGTGTTGCGCCGATACCAGAATCTCGCTCGGTAGTCGTCGCTGCAGGTCAGAAATGCTGGGGCGGTCCCAGAGTGGACAATGTGTCTGAAAGTAAGAATACTTTTTTACTATCTGAAGACTGGCAGATGGAATACTATAGTGTGGCCAAGCGTTACTGTGTTGTAAGTGTGACAAGCTTGACCACGTGACGTGGCTCGCCTAAAAGTGTCATAATGTCAGAGCGTCATGACGTGACGGAATTCTATAGTGTGACCGAGCGTCCTATAGTGTGACCGAGCGCCCTATAGTGTGACCGAGCGCCCTATAGTGTGACCGAGCGCCCTATAGTGTGACCAAGCCTGACTACATTGTGAGTGTCACGTGGCTCGCCTAACGTCATTGTGTTAGAGCGACATGATGTGACCGTGACGGAATCCTATAGTGTGACCGAGCCTGACTATATAGTGAGTGTGACGTGTCTCATTTAACAGTGTCATTGTATTAGAGCGTCATGATGTGACCGTGACGGAATTCTATAGTGTGACCAAGCGTGACTATGTTGTGAGTGTGACGTGTCTCATTTAACAGTGTCATTGTGTCAGAGCGACATGATGTGACCGTGACGGAATTCTATAGTGTGACCGAACGTGACTATGTTGTGAGTGTGAGGTGTCTCATTTAACAGTGTCATTGTGTCAGAGCGTCATGATGTGACCGTGACGGAATTCTATAGTGTGACCGAGCGTGACTATGTTGTAAGTGTGGCGTGTCTCATTTAACAGTGTCATTGTGTCAGAGCGACATGATGTGACATTGACGGAATTCTATAGTGTGACCGAACGTGACTATGTTGTGAGTGTGAGGTGTCTCATTTAACAGTGTCATTGTGTCAGAGCGTCATGATGTGACCGTGACGGAATTCTATAGTGTGACCGAGCGTGACTATGTTGTAAGTGTGGCGTGTCTCATTTAACAGTGTCATTGTGTCAGAGCGACATGATGTGACATTGACGGAATTCTATAGTGTGACCGAACGTGACTATGTTGTGAGTGTGAGGTGTCTCATTTAACAGTGTAATTGTTTCAGAGCGTCATGATGTGACCGTGACGGAATTCTATAGTGTGACCGAGCGTGACTATGTTGTGAGTGTGAGTGTCTCATTTAACAGTGTCATTGTATCAGAGCGTCATGATGTGACCGTGACGGAATTCTATAACTAGTCGACGACTGAAAAACCTTTTGTTGGAAAATGAATATTATTTCATAAATGAATTTTCTTAAAAATGAAATTTGTGGGCCCTCTGACGTTTAATTTAATTTGTGATAACTTAATACCAAGTGTATTTTTAAATTTTTATTTTAATATTATATACTGACATAGATAGTATGTTATATACTATGACATTATTTGAATTGTTGACATTGTAATTTATACATTATTTTATTTTATGACGATCCCTTTTACCATATTAGAATGACATGTAAAATTGATTTTTTAAGATGTAAAAGTGAAATAAATAAATCTAATCTAATCTAATCTATAGTGTGACCGAGCGTGACTATGTTGTGAGTGTGACGTGTCCCATTTAACAGTGTCATTGTTTTAGAGCGTCATGATGTGACCGTGACGGAATTCTATAGTGTGACCAAGCCTGACTATGTTGTGAGTGTGACGTGTCTCATTTAACAGTGTCATTGTATCAGAGCGTCATGATGTGACCGTGACGGAATTCTATAGTGTGACCAAGCCTGACTATGTTGTGAGTGTGACGTGTCTCATTTAACAGTGTCATTGTGTCAGAGCGACATGATTTGACCGTGACGGAATTCTATAGTGTGACCAAGCCTGACTACATTGTGAGTGTGACGTGTCTCATTTAACAGTGTCATTGTATCAGAGCGTCATAATGAGACCGTGACGGAATTCTATAGTGTGACCAAGCCTGACTACATTGTGAGTGTGAAGTGACTCGCCTAACGTCATTGTGTTAGAGCGTCATGATGAGACCGTGACGGAATCCTATAGTGTGACCAAGCCTGACTACATTGTAACTAGTCGACGACTGAAAAACCTTTTGTTGGAAAATGAATATTATTCCATAAATGAATTTTCTTAAAAATGAAATTTGTGGGCCCTCTGACGTTTAATTTAATTTGTGATAACTTAATACCAAGTGTATTTTTAAATTTTTATTTTAATATTATATACTGACATAGATAGTATGTTATATACTCGTGTGGCTCGCCTAACGTCATTGCGTTAGAGCGAGGGCCGCAAATGTCATTATTGGTTGCGTCAATCAAGCTGTAGTTACTCAACGGTCCACTAGATTGCGCTACAGGTAACGAATTATCACAATTCGATAAGAATATTGAAAAATTAGACTTTTACGCCATCTATAGTCGAATAGTCGTATGACGTTATATGTTTCATAATGTTATAGCATTTACAAACCCCAATAGATGGCGTTTAGGTAAATAACAAGACACATGTATGTAATCAATGATGATAATACCTATATTACTTAGTACAAAGATAATATTATAAACTACGACGAGCAGTTAATGAACAGTAGCTCTCAATTTCATTATATAACAGCTTTGCTGTCAAACACATTTCGTTTCATGTTTGCTGTAATTCATTCGCTTACCCAAATAGCTCATATCTTTGAATGCATTGATGCATAAGAAGTGACATTTCTTTAGCTATTAACGGAATGGAACGTCGTTGGACGTTTGCATCGCGTGTTTGTTGTACGAATATAAGCTACAAATGAAAACTCAAAAATTATATCTCGAAATCTTAGCTTACGGAACGGAACGTCGTTTGACGTTTGCATCGCGTTTTTGTTGTACAAATCTGAGCTACAAATGAAAACTTTCAAAAATTATATTTCGAATTTGAGTTTGCAACTTTAACTTTAAATTATTATTATTACCTTATTATCACCTCTACCCATAGTAAAAATATAAATTGAGTACATAAGCAAAGCGAAACTAAAAATGGTATGGATCGAAAGTATCCAAAAATCGTCGATTTAATTATGTTAGGGGAAAATTCATATTAAAAGAATTTAAAACACTGGTTTAGTTTTATTTAAAAGGTTCAGATTATTAAGATTTTCAATAAAATAAAACATTAATTAAAATACTGCAATCGGCCATTTTGACTGAAACACCAATCACAGTGCATGACGTCACGCCTAGGTAAACAATACTGTCATTCTCTGTGTTTTGTTGTTGTTAGGGATACGCAAAAAAATAAAAGTAACGATACTGTATTCGATACCAGTATCGCATCAAAAGTATCGATGCCGACGATAGTATCGAATCAAAAGTATCGATACTACTCGTATCGAGTACTTTTTCATCACATTAGAAACCTCAAAATTAGTAATAAAAATGGTATAAATAGAGACGGAATATTATTATTGGTATAATAATAATATTCCGTCTCTATTTATTTATTACAATAAACATTGACATAATGGTAGATGTAAATATGGTTCTTTTTAAACCCCTAGTCTTTATCACTGCAATCAGACCAAAATCAGACATAAAAAGTAATTTGTCTCCATGCAACGACATCATATTTTAATAAGATAGTGGTTTCCTCTAAATCTCGACCGAGAGGATCGTTATGCATCAGCAAAGCAAGAAAGAAGAGAACGGTAATGAGATGACACTCTATGAGTATACAATGCGGTTTGCCGCATTTACACACGGAGCGTACGGAGCTTGCGCTGGCGTATTCTCATCCCTGGCGCTGGGCGATACGCAAAACAAAGTAGGTCTGGTATCGGTACACCAAAAAGTATCGAGTATGTGACGAAGTATCGATACCTAGTAAAGTATCGTAACAAAAGTATCGAGTACGAAAATACTTGGTATCGTAACGAAAGTATCGATACTACTCAGGTATCGATACTTTTTGCAGACCCCTAGTTGTTGTGAATACTACTGATTACGCATTTGGATTGATTTTTTTTTCTTTTACGTGTGATTTATCGACTCCACTGTACTATAACAATGGAACCAAGCTTTGTTAAGGCAAATAGCTCAAATTTGCCCAGGATTGATGTATTAATGTTGGGCGATTTCCTCGCAACAAATAAAGAATTTTGCTCGCTGAATTACGAGAAAAGTGAAAACTTCCTTGTAAGTAAATTTTGTATTTATTTTTACCCTAGATACAACCAACCTAGATATAATCAAACTTTTTGAACTCGTGCGAGTTTATTTTACTTTCATAGGTTATTTGCACAATAAACTTGTCATTGTTTATTTTAGAGCTCACAGCTTGTATGTTGCTATTTTAGAGTTAATACCATGTTCATACCCGATAAAACTAGTACATTTCTGTAACTAAAAAACACCTACTAGTATAGTATTTTTCCTCATAGTAAACACCTAAAATCGGATAAATCACCAAGTCAGTGTGTATGTATTTGTTCTAATTAATTTCAATTATTTTAGGTCTTCAAGACCATCATATGGGGATGATGCAATCAGTTATGTGCAACTAAAACGGGAAGGAAACATTTGTACAGTAAAGTGCAAAATTTGCCCAGAGCATAAAGTCCATGCAAAACTATATGCTGTTACATTGATGGTTGATGAAGATGAAGAAAAAGTAATATCAATCGAATGCCATGATTGTGTTGCTCCCCAGGGCGGATGTAAGCATGCCATAGCGCTGCTTATGTGGATCCATAGATAAAGCGAAGAACCTTCATGCACAGAAGTTCAATGTTACTGGCGGAAATCAAAGCTATCAAGAGTTGGCACTACCTTGAAATTTATATCTGCAAAAGATCTAACTAAAGGTAGCCCTATATTGCCTTCTAACTCCACAGTTCTTGAAAAATTTTTAGAAGAAGAAGGGAAATAAGACTCATAGCAATGAAACGGGAAATAATAAGCAAGAAACTAGGGAAAAAAAATCAAGAATACTGGACTGTTCATATCCCAAAAATATCCAATGATAGCAGGTTCCCCTGATGGAATATGTCAAGATAGCATTGTGGAGATAAAATGTCCCATAAGCAACAAAACGTATCTCAATTATATAAAAAATGGGGAACCCAGCAAGAAATGCTTTGCCCAGGTTCAAATGCAAATGTACCTAAGTGGTCTAAATAAGTGTTATTTCAGCATCGCAGACCCAAATTTTACTACTAATAAAAATATAGAAATTATATGTATAACTTTTGATGAGCAATATATGTCAGGCTTGAAAGTGTTATTAAATTTTGAAAAAACTTGTGTATCCATTGTTATATAAAAGTATAGAATAGGAAATAAAAATGCAGTAATTTCATTTGTGTTTTATTTAATAAGAGAATCTTGTATATTAATCAAACCACAAGCTATAGATATCACATCATCAAGAACTTTAACCAAACTTAAGATAGGCATGTTACTATTAACACCTTGATGCTTGATTTTAAATGGTGATATAGAGACAGAATGTAGAAACGGCTTCAATGGTGATGTCATCTGATTTACTGAACTGACTATTGTTTGGTTAGCTTTAGTTCTGAATGTTTTCCATGTGTGTACTTGAATTGATTTATCCAACACTCTTGGTGTTACTTGGGGCACTTCTACATTCTGCTGAACTGTAAAACAAATATTTTATTATTTAAGTGCAATGTTATAATTATGAACACAAATAGGAGATTACTAGGTCACAGAAAAATCTATGTAGTTTTGTGTGTACCAACAATGTACCTATGTAATAACACTGAGAATAAAATTAACTTTTTCAATGCTATATTCTGATAAATAAGTTAATATTAAATACCTGAACTACCGGATACAATTTCTTCAAAACTTGATTGTTTTGTAACTATACATTTTTCTTCGAATTCCTTTATACACTCTTCAAGAATCATAATTCTTCATTTCTTAGCTATATAGGGTCGCTCTGTTGTGTCAGATGTTCGTGTTTTCCTGTCTGGTTGGCATATAAATTTATGGGGCATACATCCTGGTTTCATACATACTTGTGATACTGACCCCATCACATGATACTCCATATAATTTTCCATATCATTTGGCAACTGGAAAAAGAAAAGTAAACGATTAAAATTGTTATTAGGAATGATGGCCAAGACCAAAACAAACATAACCTCAATAAATTAGTTATTCCATAGCTCAATATTTCAACTATTTCATATCAAACAAACATTTTAAGTATAAGATCTATCAATATATTATAACATACTCACATCAAAGTGGTCTTCACAGAAATAAAGTGGCGAATTCGTGACTACGTTGTTTCGCCGTGCGAGCTTTAACCAAACCATTTATCTCTTGTTCATAACTTGTTTGGAACATGTACAAACACTTTGTTGGGTGTTTTTATTGATGTGTTTTTACACTGCAGTACTGCACACCACTTATAAACTTTGGAATTCATTTTTATCACACGAATTAATTGAATATTTTGTTGACTTTCTTCGTACGCATAGACACAATGACATGTTTACCTAACCGTGACGTCAGAGCCGAGCCGACGCCATGACAGTTTCCGTATATTCATAGTCTTAGATTATTAACTACAATAATCTAAGATTCATAGTACTCTTTGATGACAGCTGCGAGCTGTTTGCGCGCAATATTGAAAAAATATTATCAAAATGGCTTTAAACTCCGTTAAACTTAAGTTTTATACCGAAATAAAGGTTTTCTCGTAAATAGTAAATGTGTACCTACATTACGGAAGAGGATTTCAAAATCTTTCGTCATGCCTATTTGGTACTTTCGGTTGATACGATAAATAACCATGTTCATTCTAATTTTTACTTTATCGCTATAATAATAAGGTGCTAGGGATTGTCACAATTCGGAATTTGACTGCACTACTAGTAGTAATCGCTACCAAACATAACATATTTCGCAACTGTGAAAAACAAATGGAACGAGAAAGAACAGCTGACCTCAGGTCAGTGACCTGTTTGAATATCTAGATATCTACCTCGGCTTGATTTACCAGAGCACTGTGCAATTGCGATTGTATTCCAATTTTAGTTACCTAGAAGATAAGAAAAACAAGTTTACAGGTCATAGTAAAGCAACGATCTCTATGTAGGTACTACTAGATGGAGCGTTCCAAACAATCGCTCTGTTCCACGCAAGTAGCCACAACTCTTTCACATTCACAATGAAACTTGTGCAGTTACTACGCAGACATTTAATTATTACTAAATATTGACGCTACGGTTAAATTATGTCAATAGGTAATTAGTAAATAATTAAATGTTCTGCGTAGCAACTGCACAAGTTTCATTGTGAATGTGAAAAAGTTGTGGCTACTTGCGTGGAACAGAGCGATTGTTTGGAACGCTCCATCTAGTAGTACATAGAGATCGTTGTAGTAAAGATAATATTTATGTACTAGAGTGAGTGAGTCAGGACTCGTGATTCTCACTGGAGGCAGGGAACTTTATATAATTTGTACAAGTTGGTTCGAGTCTGGATGTTATATTGAATTGTCCTTTCCTTAGGTACTTTGTTTCCATAACACAGAGATGTATATACCTACATGTAATATTAATGACTCATTAAAGGAATTTATGGATCGGATTTGAAAGAAATAGGATCAGAAAGTACTGAAAAAAATACATTTGGTTATTTGAGATAAAATCCCGCCAGCCCATTTCCTCCATTTCGATAAAATTTATATGGGATCACCTCTGAAGTATAACCTACCAAACAAAAAAAGAAACATCAAAATCCATTCAGAATTGGCGAAGTAATCGCGTAACATACTAAAAAAAACATACTGTCGAGCTGAGAACCTCCTCCTTTTTTGAAGTCGGTTAAAAAGAAATTCAAAGAACAACACTGCAATAAGAAACATGGCGGGCATGGCGGCTAGGGGTGTGAATGAGAAGTATCTATGTTAAAGCAAGACAGGTATATCTGCCATTAGTTCGTTTCATATAACTGTTGTTACTATGAAAGTTGCGACAGATTGTAACTAGTTTCGTATTAGCGCCATCTGTTACGTAACACGTTCATGAACTCATTAGGTGATTACATGTAATGACATCTAGCGACGGGTAGTGTTACCACTCTTTACCTTTGCTACAACTAGAAACAGTGCACTAAAAACACCAGCGCCATGCGGATTTTAGATAATACTTTTAGAATTGGATAGCAAATGCGCCATCTAAGTTTATGCTACCAATTTTAGATTTACACTTTTTGTTCGGGGATTGCTTATCTTACTCTAGTATATATTATCTTTGGTTAGAGCGTCATGATGAGACCGTGACGGAATCGTGTGACCCAGTGTGACTGTATCGCAAGTGTGACGTGACTCACCTAACAGCGCCGTTGTGTCCGAGCGACATGAGCTGGCAGCGGGCCGCGCTGCGCGAGTGCCACGTGCATAGCGACGTGGTCGCCTCGTCCGGGAACATGACGTAGTCCTCGGTGTGGTTGAACACGGCTTGGGCGATGTGCTCCTGTTTACCTGGTTAAGAGAATGCAGTATTTAAAATTAAAACACTATAAAAACGTGAGATTTCAATACATTTCCATGTGTTTTTTTTTTAATTTAATTTATATGTTACGAGAGAGGCTGACCCTTTAATCACTTCGGAAAATATCCGTCGATTCCCACTGTGGACAGATAGTTTTGTATAACTAGTACAAGTTTAGGTTTGGATATTGTACATACACATATTATGCTCAAGCCTTGGTCCCAGAGGGGTAGATCGCCACTTTGCGCCATCCTGACACTTTCCTTCACCCACTTTTCGCCCCGTGCTACCACTTGGCGTGATGTGTATATTGCATTTGTGAATTGTCCTATCCTTGTTTAATCTACATAGTACAGGAGAAAAGTTTGCGATTGGGCAAGAGTATGTATATGTAGTTATATCCATCACCGGACTACCAGGCGTGGAGAGGGACTTCATCCTTATGTAGTAGACACACCACGCTCTCGCACGAAGCGTTTTGCTTCCTCTTTCATAATGCGAACTGCTAAGGAATGGAACTCACTCCCAGCTTGGATATTTTGACGACCTCCGTGGCGGAACGGGTAGCTCTCGGACTGCCACGCCGGAGGTTGCGGGTTCGAATCCCGCTAGGGGCAAATGATGAATATTAATGTTTGTCCCCAAGTGTTGGATGTTTATATATTTATTTAAGTATGTGTATCCGTTATCTAGTAACCATACCACAGGCTCTGCCTAGTTTGGTACTGGATAATTGGTGTGAATGTCTGACATATTTATTTATTTCCGGATAAGTACAACTTGGGTATTTTTAAAGGAAGCGTGAACAGGCATCTTCTGGGTAAGCGCGCTCCACCTTAGGCCTCATCGTCACTTAGTAGCAGGTGAGATTAAGGTCAAGCGTAAACTCATCAAAAATAAAAAACAATATTTATAATTACCTGTGGTCCCAGCTCCAGTATACTGTATAAGACACCTGCTGCTTGCCAGCTCCCACAGTTTGATGGACGAGTCCATCCCAGACGTCATGAGGTACTGGAATTATAGAAAATTTAAATTAATGAAAACATCGGGGTAGGTAGAAAGTCTCAAAAATGCAAATTCAAATTCAAAAATCTTTATTGCGATACACACGTGTTAGAGGTGGTAGTATATTTGTATAATGGGCTCTGTGATCTGCCTTGGAGCATGCAATAATTATTACTATTTCTAGTGTACATAACGCTAAAATCCTATTCATATAATTATTACAACTATTATTGATAAAATTATTATAAATATATTAGGTAATTTTCTCATCATCATCTCTGATGAATCTTTTGGAAAAAAAAGCAACCGGGGTCAGTAGACATTCATATATATCGTAAACTGACTATTTACCATTTAAATTTCCTAACCAGCGCAACCTACAATTTCTCTGGCATAATATTTTCTTACCCAAACGTTATCTGGAATAAATCGCTTAAAGCGATATGACCGCCTAAATTGTACTATTTGTAACTTTTATAACGTGTAACTGTATTGTATTGTATTTTTTACGTTAAACCGTAGATTATACTTTGTACTAAAAACGATATATTTCCGGGAGACTGCAGACGTTTCATAGTAAAGCTGCGACCAGTAGCGGCACCAACCTTGCTGTTCCTCGTGAAGGCGACAGAGCACACCTCGGAGCCGTCGTGCGCGTTAATGAAAGTATTGAAGCATCTGTTCGACACTGTGTCCCACAGCTTCACTGTGCCGTCGGCGCTGCCGCTCGCGAAGTACTTGCCGTTTGGCGAGAACCTGATGACAAAAAAAAACCTCACCCTGACTTCGTCCACCAAACCCGTTAAACGGGCCGGGCATGGAATTCATTCCATGGCCGTTATGCCAGTTTAGGCGGGAGAATAACTTATAGAAGATAAAGTAGGAAATAAAATAAGCACTTACCGATATCCGGCTGGATCTGGTGGAGCACTTAATACACCAATTATTGTAGTGTAGTGTTGTAGGGATGAGTATATGTGTGTACCGTGAGTGTATGTTTGCGGGAATATAATTAACATAAAATATAAGAAATAACAGGCAGAGCTGTTGCGATGGCGGTTGGAACAGAAGAAGTAGTAGTGGGGAGTAACTTTTTTACTCTGGTGTAAGGGCAATGACTTCATTCATACAGCCCATATCATTAACGTGAAACTGGCGTTTCTACCAGTTATGTATAATTTAGTTGTGTATTCATCTAATTGAGTCACGATATATCTAAACTCCTGTAACTTAATGTATCTATTTTGTAACTAGCTGTGCTCGCAGCTCCGCTCCCTACCCCACTCCCACTCACAACTCTTCATCCCACCCCACTACCGCTCCAACTGTAGTACAAACCAATCGCAATATGAATTGTACCGAACATAATAATTATATATATTTCTTTGTTATATTGCATATAATGGCTTCTAGAAAAAAATACTTTATTAATATCTCAGGTTATAATCAAGATGAAACATGCACCAGATTTTAAGTTAGACCTCCAGCAAGACAACTGTGAAAACTGCATCGAATTTCATTCAGTAGTTTTTGCTTGATGAGGTAACAAACATACAGACAGACAGACAAGAATTCTAAAAACAGTTATTTTTACTTCTATTGGCCGTATAAAGACCCCTCATACACATTTTTCTACAATATCTCCCATGTACAGACATAGACCAGTTAGTTTTATTATAGGTATAGATTATTGTGATTCATCTGAGTACCTAATAAATAAAATAAATACTTCCATAATGCTCACGCCTTGGTCCCAGAGGGGCAGGCAGGCACCCTTTGAGGCACATTCGGTAAAATGTTTGGTATTGAGTTGAGTCTTGCTCGGCATACGTCCATTGACGCATCCCACTAACTAACTAGAGTTCTACGTTAAATCCTAGTAGCGTGGTCTTGTGGTATCTTTTTTTTTAGCCGGCGAGGTTCCTTCTTTTCAGCCATTAGATTCAGTGCTAGGGCATTGGGGCGATCCATTAGTCTCTTCTTGTATCTGTCAGTACTTTGAACCATTTCATCCTTTACAGTGATAATGTTGAGGTCATTATGGAGTATCTCATTTGTGACGTACCAAGGGGCACCAGTGATTGTCCTCAGGATTTTAGACTGGAACCTCTGGATGATCTCAATATTAGAATGGGAAGCAGTGCCCCATAGTTGTATTCCATATGTTATTGCGAGATCCTGACACACCTCACCAGCCTCACTCACATCCATCAACCTTCTCACGCTCCTCCTTATATTCACCTCACTGCAGACCCCGGCCTATGTTAGGACGTTACTAATTATTTAATAGATGCAGTTATACCAACCTTATCGAGTTGACTTGTCTGGTGTGGTGGTGAGAGGGTATGGGGCACACAAAGCATTGGCTAGTGGTGACGTCATACAGCCTGATGACCGGGTGAGTCGTGGAAGCGATTATATGGTCGCCCAGCGGGTGGAACGCCACGCAGAGGACTTGTTCTGCATCCTGGATAAGAAAAAAATTATCAGTAATGTGTTTACAAGAATCTGCCACTAATATTATAAATGCGAAAGTTTGGATGTTTGTTACTCAATCACGCTTCAACCACTGGACGGATCGGGATGAAACTTGGCACACGTATACGTTAGGTCATGGAATAGGACATAGGATAGTTTTTATCCCGAAAAACATCTCATTCCTACAGTAAATGATGTTAAGTTGTCCACGCGGACGAAGTCGTGGGCAAAAGCTAGTAAGTAAATAATTATTACATATATATATACACATGTCTAATCCCAAACTAGGATGCTCTCCTGTCACACGGTAATTAAGGATATGACAACTCACAAATATAACACCCAGATCGGGACCAACTTGTACAAAGTTGTCTGTCCCCAGTGGGAATCGAACCCACGGCCTCTGACGCACGAGTCCAATGACCAAGCAACTAGGCCAAGGAGGCGGTCAAATAAACAAACATTACTACAAAGTTTCGTCCAATTCGGAGTTCAGAAGTTCCCGAGATGATTTATCCGAGACAGACCAACATTTGGCAGGTATAAAATATGTGGTTGAGTTGATAATAACTCGCTCTACACATCAACAAAATTACATTCTATCGTTATAAATTGCTAAAAGAAAACTTTGAAGTATATGATGAATGAAGGTGACCGAAATTGTCGAAAGGATTACCAAGCTGAAGTGGCAGTGGGCGGGACACATCTGAAGAAGGTGGCCAGAGGCATCTGGTTGGGGTTCATTAGGGTAGGCCTGTGTCCAGCAGTAGACGTCTAAGGGCTCATATGATGATATTCTGAATTTCATTCAAGTAACAATGAACAAACCTACCGTGATAGATTTGTAAGCCTTTTTAGCTGAGGCCTTGGTAATGTCAAACAGCTTGATGCAACAATCACGAGACGCCGATACCAGGATCTGCTCCCGGGGATGGAAGTCCAGAGCGGTGATCTCGTCAGTGTGGTCGTACCTGGTCAAACAAGAGTAAAAAAAAAACATTTATTGCATATGAGTACACTTGATACATTTATACACGTCATTTTTGTACCGACCACCGCTTCCTAGATGTTAGCGCTGTGAAGAAGAAACGGCGCAACAAACTTCACGCAACACATCTTTTAAAAATCAAGTTTGCATACAATTAATAAAGATTTTGCGAAGCTGAATCAACATTAGTACATCTTTGTCATTCAAATAATCGTTTATATTATAATAGGCTTTCTTACAAAGTTGTTATTTAATGTGAATCTTAAACTTTCTGTCCGTCATATTTAAGATTTCCTCTGGTAGTTTGTTGTAGAAGCGTATACATTGCCCCGTGAACGATTTACTGACCTTACTTAGTCTTAACCCTGGTAAAACGAAGCTGGTAGGGAGTTCCATTCCTTAGCAGTTCGCATTATGAAAGAGGTTTGTCATTTAGGAAATTTGAAATAACCTCGCTAGATAACTTACAGAGTCCTTATGACCGGATGTCCTTGCTGCTCCCTCCCAGGGTCCACCTCCTCAGGTGCAGACTTGGCCAGCATCCGTTCCACATCCAGGATCTAAATGATATCACTTGGCATTTATATTTTTTTTACTATTTTTTCAATTATTTTAAAATAGCTGTGCACGCGCAGACCACTAATCCCCCACCTCCCTCTCTCCTTCCGTTTCCTTCCTTCTTCCTTCCTTGCCCTGAACCGCTTCCTAAACCCGCTGTCCTTTGCTCTACCCTTCTCCAACACCTTCCCCCTGCCCTCACTCCCTCACCCTCCACTTCCCTAACCTCACCCTTCCCCTTTCTTCTTTCCCCTTTGTTATAGCCGTTGCTTCCATGTCTTTTTTTTTTCAAAATTTTCTGTAGATACATATAGGGCTCGATTCTGAAGGCACACATTTAAAATTTGACAGCACTAAAACTGTTGCTATCCTTGTCATACAAAATTATGAAGATAAAGACGAAACCAATTTTAGCGCTGTCAAATTTTAAATGTGTGCTTCAGAATCGAGCCCATTGTATACTTAGAATCGTCAATTTAGTCGTAATTAATCGTAATTAAAATGTCAGTAGTCGACTTGGTTATTTCCTTTTAAGTAATTGTCTAGTCTGTTCTTAAACATGTTTACTGATGTGGCAGATACAACAGATTCAGGCAAATTGTTCCATCTGAACACAACCCTGTTGCTTCAACAATTTCTTCGGGTATTCAGGTGAACACTGGACCTTTCTAGTCGTTTGCCCTTTTGCTGCCACGGCACACGCATACTATTTTAAGTATGTTAAAATTTCATTGTATTCTCTAGTTCTTATAATTTTTTTTTCCTTTTTCTTGCTTTGTTGGTTTTTTTTTCTTTGTGTGTGCCAATTATGGTGGTAAATGAATGTTTTTTCTTTCTTTCTTCTTTTCTTTCTAATCTCATACTATTTGAACTTTTAGACATTTGAAAAATTGCAACATTACAGATTTTGAATAACCCATTGCGGTAAAAACACTTTTTAGGCAATAGACGAAACAGGCGTTCGAGTCTCTAGGGTTATGTCCTGTGATTCGTTTGAGTCGATTTTCGTATATTTTTATCAATTAACAAGGGCAGGGCTACAGGTATCTGGTTTCAATTTTGTTTACAAGCATCGAAAAATAACCGCAACGTATAATTTTTTTTTTCGCCTCCCCAACCCGTCTGGCCAGCGCGGGGAGTGTAGGCCAAATCCTCAGTCTGTCTCCGACAGATGAGAGAGGGTTGTGCTCCTGCAGTGGAGACAAAAATAACCTGATGATGTATAATTTTTAATCGCTCCAAGACAATCCCCTTGTCGGGCCGGCTGTACCATACCTTAATACTAGCGTCAACACTGCCCGTGGCCACGAGCTGGCCGCAAGAGCTAAACGCGCCAGCGCGGCACGCCATCTTATGTGACGTCACGTAGGCAGTCTCGTACGTGGCGGGCTCGGGGGCCAGCGAGGATGCGTCCATTTCGTACTCCAGATCTGTGCCAAGGAATCATCGGAATATGTCATATAATAACCCAATAGAATGCCACTTTTGGTGGGCTGTCCATAGGCACCACGCTAGGCCTATATATTGGTGATCGCAGTAATGTTCTTAATATACACAGGAGAATGACAATGACTAGTAGTTTTTAGTAAAAATTGTTTCTGCATGGCAACTCCCATATATAACAAACTTCCGGACAGTTTTAAAGACAAAACATTGAAAAATATAAATGTATAAGAATGCTCCCATAGTCTTAAATACTTAACATGTGCAATATTTGGTAATTTATATTTGTATTTTAATCTTTTATTTTATTTATTAGACATACAGAATAGATTACATTTTAGTTCCGGACGGTAACCCGAATAGTGTTATTGTATAGTATCTATGTGCTATTAATATTTGCACGCTGTAGTTCGGCAGAATATGTAGGAAACATTACACTTAATATGTCATCAATTTTATCACCATATTCTAGGCAAATAAATTTCATTTCATTTCGTTTCAATGTTGCTACCAGTCTCTAGGGCAATCCCGTAGTCACTTTGACAATACCCATGGGAAGATTGGGGTTGGCCCTAAGTCAGGATCACACGGCACCACACTTTTAAAGGAGTGGGGCTGGGATAAAGAATCCTTACCAAAGCCAGTTGTCCCAAGCAGGTGCTCAGCCCCTGAAGAGGCTGCCAGCCGGTCCTTCCGGTCAGGTTCATGCTGGAGACCCACCATCATCAGATTCTGCAACCTAAGCGAAAATAATGTCATTTAAAATGTAGTTCAAGGAATCGATGAGAGAACAAGTCAACTCGATGGAGAGATCGGAGATTGGGTGTGATGCTGTGCCTATGTCCAGCAGTGGATATCTACAGGCTAGTGATAATAAGAGAAAAAATGATTGCCTGTAGTTAATATTAATTACTTCTTTATACATACATCTAGATATCTTAGTTCAATAGGAGGACAAGTCGAAAAACACAGCTCTGAGATAATTAACTTTTAAGTTCTTGACTCTCATACAAAGAAGTGTAGTTGTCTTATTGTTTTAGTATGTATGTATGTATGTATGGTATATTAATCCAATTCTATGTGCTATATTGAACATTCTTGTTTTTAATTTAATTTAATTGTATTTTTATTGTGGTTTTATTACAATCCTGGAGTAGGGCGAACTCCGGGCACTATTAGCCTCACCAAATCATGCAGGGCTCTGATGAGGTGGACAATTATCTCCCTAGCTAATCGTGGTACCTCAACAAAGCGGCGATGTTGTTCGCAACACATCACGTCAAGCGAAAAGCGAAGAAGGAAAGCCACGTTGCAATATTACATTGTGTAAAGTGGCGATACATCGTCTCTGCCTGCCTATTATGTAATGAATTATGTATGTTTTATTACCTGTCACTTGGTGGACATGGTGGATCAGCATGCACAGCAGCTGCCAATGTCGCCGCAATAGGTTGAAATCCATCATAGTACAGCTGACTGTAAACAATTACTTATGAAGTTAGGACTCTCGTCCTCTAATGATTATTATCTGTTACAAAAGTAATATTATTTAATTATAAGATGGATAAACTAAAATGCACCCAACGAGACACAATGGAACTTCTGCTGAGGATGGAGCCATGTTACACGACAGTGGAATGGCTCTGCTTTTTTTTATTATAGGCTTTAACAACCTTGAGAACAAGACCTTTGGTTAGAAAGTTCTCAGAAGATCAGCTTAGTGACATTTATTTATATTTCCTTCACAGTGTACATACACACAGACATAATATTGTTGCATAATATACTATCACTACCAAACACCACAGCCAGAAGTATACATTATTTTGGAAACCCAAATAGACAAATGTTCTCCAAAAAACATGTTCTCAAAAAATGTGAGAACAACCCTCGGAATGGCTCTGACTGAGCAAGCAGGTGTTGCCACTGGGTTGCGATGCCTGTAATTTTGCCAGAGCCTTGTCTCAAAAACTTGTTGCAAACAGTGTTTCCATCAAAACTTCCAAATGGAAGCAAAATTCTTAGACCTCTCTATACCCAGAAATCGGAACTAGGAAATGACATACAAAAATATGGCACTGAAGATTAATATGGACAGTCCTTTTCATGGGATTTTATTAACTGTTGTAATCAACTATCTCTATGTACTACTAGATGGAGCGTTCCAAACAATGCTATGTTCCACGCAAGGAGCCGCAACTCTTTTAAATTCACTTTGAAACTTGTGCAGTTACTACACAGAATATATAATTATTTACTACATATTTAAGATATTTACCCATAGCATCAATATTTAGTAACTGCACAAGTTTCATTGTGGATGTAACTGAGTTGCGGCTCCCGGAGCTGCAGCTACGTGGAACAGAGCGATTGTTTGGAACGCTCCATCTAGTAGTACATAGAGACAGTTGGTTGTAATGAATTTTCCGTGTGCACCGATACACCCTCAGTCCTTCACACTCGCATCCCCTATCCACAAGAATGTCCTGCATTGCCTTTTTATAAAGTTGTCTGCCTTATATCACCTCCTTACATTGTAACATCTTCCTTGCGGAACCAGACTTACAAAACATAACCTCAATTTAATGTTAACAAAATAACAAAAGTACTTCACTTCATATGGGTACATTTAAATCAGTATTATAGGTATAATTGTAATATTAAAGCAACATTACGAATTATAAACATTCATGTGATCGAAATACTATTTAGGTTGTTTTTACCTTATAATCATCCGATACAGCAGCTCCCTGTTTTTCACGACATTTCTAGGGTCTACCTCTCCGTTACTTTCCTTCATTTTAACAAAAATATGAAAAGGAACGCAAGAAATTACAATTTAAAACCGGCAAAAAAGACGCGTAAGGTTATGTTTGACAACAAAGTAACGTCACGAATTGATGTTTTTACTTTTAATTGTCTATGGTTTTGCTTTTTAACGTGCGGTCTTCCTAATACACTTTTGGTGTAGCGCGGCGAACGAAATCGATTTGAAAACTAAAATTAAATCTCACACCTCGAGCTCGAGCTCAAACGCTGAAAATAATCAATAGATGCGAGCATGCGTAGAAGTAGGCAGATATTCATAGAACGTTCGATAAATAACGACTATGAGTTTCAGACACACACGACCCAAGTTTGAAAAGGAAATATGGTTGAACTCGATTGCAGTTTCAATAAAAAAAAAAATTGCCAGCTTGGTTACAGTAGGCCGTTTATAAAACCCGCACCTTGTGTCACGATAACTGCTAGGGTTTTATACTTAGATTATTAACGTTTTATCTAAACCCGTGGTCTTAATTTTTTTCCCACGTAGGTATTTATAGACCGTATGATTCACGACGACACGCCATATACGGCACGCAATAATACTATCTATACGGTCGTATTACATGGCGTGCAAATATTATAATTTCATCATCATATCAGTCTTGCGACGTCCACTGCTGGACATAGGCCTTCCCCAATGAACGCCACCACACCCGGTCATCAAGCCATCGCATTCAGCCGCTTCCGGCCACCTTTTTCAGGGTTCTTCATAAGCATTTTGAATAATATCCATATTTTGTACTTTGTAACGGGTCACGAGACATTCTGAATACCGTTTGGACGTTCGATTCGTAACCGTTCGACGAATGTAGATGTAGACCCCGGTCAATGGTCCACCTGCCGGCGGGGCGTCCCACCCCGCGGTCTCCACTCCAGACCTTGTCTGTCCCAACGGCCGTCGGTTCTGCGACAGATGTGGCCCGCCCACTGCCACTTCAGCTTGCTAATCCTTTCGGCTATATCGGTTACCTTCGTTCTACGTCAGATCTCATTACGAATCATAAAACGCCAGGGCCGGCCCGTTCATATAGACAAACAAGGCGATGGCCTGGAGCGCTTGAATTTAGGGGGGCGGCATGCTAAGGCTATTCAGTGTTAGGGGGTGACTAAAGGATACACTGTGTTACTGATATAAATACATACATACATAATGCTCACGCCTTGGTCCCAGATGGGTAGGCAGTGACGATGTATCGCCACTTTGCGCAATGTAATATTGCAATGTGGATTTCCTTCGTTCGCTTTTCGCCCCGTGATACTCCATGACGTGATGTGTTGCGAAAAACATCGCCGCCTTGTTGAGGTACCACGATTAGCTAGGGAAATAATGGTCCACCTCATCAGAGCCCTGCATGACTCGATAAGGCTAATAGTGCCCGGAGTTCGGCCTTCTCCGGGATGTCGGCACGCTTACGACCAGGCTAGCCCCTGGACACGCGTCCATCGGCACGACAGACCTTGGATTGGCGGACGGGACAGGGATCGGGGCGAGAGAGACAGGAGATGGGGATATGGGTAAGGAGTATAGGGTAGGTATGGGATACCGCTATTACGGAAGGATAGTGGGATTGTAGTAGCGATAACTATGTAAGCCGGGACCGCATACCGTGACTCGTCTAAAATGATAAAAATATGTGGTATCTAAATGCTTTTTTCTCAATCAAATGTTTTGTTTGTTGCAGGTATTGCTAACAGGATGCCGCTGCGTGGAGTTGGACTGCTGGGACGGGGACGACGGCAGTCCTGTGATATACCACGGACACACGTTCACCACCAAAATACCATTCCGGAGAGTCGTGGAGACTATCTCCAGGTTTGTACGCCATCATCAGCCTGGCAGCATCAGCTTGAATGAGTCCACAGCCGGACATAGGCCTCTGCCAAGGTGCCCCGATGCTCGATTCTGCTGATACAGTCAATACCAGCCGCCTTACGCAGATCGTCGCTCCATCTAACCAGGAGGCGTCCCACACTATGCTTGCCCAATCGCGGTCTCCACTCGAAAACCCGTTTACTCCAGCGATATTCGGTGACCAGCCCACCGCCATTTCAACGTGCTAAGTTTTTGAGCTATGTCGAAGGCTTTAGTTCTCTGGCGGATCACCTCATTTCGGGCTGGCATCTCATCTTAATAATAGCCAAGGTACCCAGTCATGCCCATGACATGTCGACCCTGTCGAATCTTTTGTGTCAGCCCCTCTGCCTATACGGTGCTTTCTTCCCCCAAAGTCGGCTGCATAAACACTATTATGCAGCTTGCAGCTAAGGGATAGAAGTCCTTGGGTTCAGGGTCAACCACAGCTAGGATACTCATTCCCCTTGCAGCTATTGCATCGCATTCACACAGCAAGTGCTTCATCGTGTCGCTGTCCTCTCCACAGGCTCTACAGCTGGCGGTCTTTGATAGTCCCATCTTATGCAGGAGGTGTCTCTCACCGAAGTGGCCGGTAAACGCTCCTACGATAAGACGTGCGGCTTCTTATTTTATTTTAGGAATATGTTGGTAAAACCTGTGTCTGTGTTGCCGATAAACTCCTTAGCGTGTTTCAGCTCCCGAAGTGCTCTCCACTCCGCCAGGTGTTGTTCCTCGGCATGTGCTTTTCGAGTAGTTTTGATGGTACTCATCGAGAGTCCCACAAATGGCTCTGTGGTTCCGGTCCTGTCAATAAAAATAGATACGTCTACTGTTGGAAATGGGACCTCTTTTCCTACTTCGACTCTTTACTTCTGTAATTAAATTCGCCTGGGGCCCAAGGTAGCGTAGATTCCTTGACTGGTAGGTGTTATGTGTTAGTGTACCTCCGTTGATCCTCGCTTAGAGGAGTTGCGGGGGGAGAATGGTGATGAATCAAGTGCAGGGCATCTCATTTCCTTGATTCTGCCTATACGTATATGACCTAGACGAGAAAGGTCATGGGAGATGGAGGGCCTGTTGGACCCAGACAACAATTCTATATTACAAACGAAAACTATAATTACACATAGAAGGATGAATCTTGTGTACAATGGCGGCCTTATCGCTTTTAGGATTTCTTCCAGACACCCTTTGGGTAATGGGGATTTTTTTAGGAGTGCAAACATTTAAGAAAATTGTTCAAGATTATAAGTTCCACTAATATAAATGCGAAAGTTTGGATGTTTGGATATTTGGATGTTGTTACTCAATCACGCTTCAACCACTGGACGAATCGGTATGAAACTTGCCACATATATGTTAGGTCGTGGAATAGGACACAGTATAGTTTTTATCTTGAAAAAACATCTCAATCCTATGGAAAACCAAATTAACGCGGACGAAATCGCGGTCAAAAGCTAGTCTAGTTTATAAACTACACGTGTGACAGATAACAGTTTAACAATGAATAATAATGATAATGAATTATAAACAAAAATATATTTACCTACAATAAAAAAATAAATACATGTGTAATATTAATATATCATAAACTTGCGTGTCACACTAAATAAATACAAAACACACCTGCCTATTTATAACATACTTACGTAGTAAAATAAATAAATATAAATATGTGTGGACATTTCACACACGGCCTTCTGATCCCAAACTAGGCAGAGCCTGTAATATGGGTATCAGACAGCTGATATACATACATAAATACATAATATAATATATAAATAACATCCAGTCACAAGGCAAACACAAGTGCTCATCACACGAATGTTTGCCCTGGGCGGGATTCGAACCCGCGACCCCGAGCTTTATTATTTATTTATTTAGTATTTTAGCAGGCACATTACGATTCATCGTGTTGATGGATATGTTGCTGAACTGTTTTTACAGTAGGCAGGACTCGCCTGATGGTAAGCGGTCACTGTCACCCATAAACCTGCAGCCCAAAGTCCTAAAGAACGTCGCCTCCCTGAGCATTATGTTACACCAGGGATTCTCAAACTCTTTTGGGCGGTTCAAAACATTCAAATATTGTCATAAAAAAGTAAAATGCATAAAGTATAAAATAAAAAGCATTCCTTAAACTTTTAGTGATTCTATTTTTTATTATAGCTGCTGAATGCCCGTGACTTCATCTGCATGTCATTTCAGTAACCGTTCTTGAGTTATTTAAGCTTTGCATAGAGTAAGCTAAAGTTTTCGGCTAGAATAGTGAAGTAGGCGCGACACGCGGGCCAACGATTTGCAATATATTGCAAAAACTATCAACAACAAAAACATGGACAAAAAAAATTTCAAAAGTGCTATATAGCGCGATTTCTAACTGCATAACTGTATCTTCTCACTAGAAAAGTGACCGCGAGGCATAAATGGTGCGCAGGCGCCTCTCCTGTGTTCAAAAATCTTGATAGGATTTATGTGGTTTTCGGTGAGCTAAATATTTAAACGGCAGTAATCGCTCTATTTTGATAGGATTTCTGTGGTTTCCGGTGAGCTAAATATTTAAACGGCAGTAATTGCTCTATTTTGATAAGATTTCTGTGGTTTCCGGTCAGCTAAATATTTAAACGGCAGTAATCGCTCTATTTTGATAGGATTTCTGTGGTTTCCGGTGAGCTAAATATTTAAACGGCAGTAATCGCTCTATTTTGATAGGATTTCTGTGGTTTCCGGTGAGCTAAATATTTAAACGGCAATAATCGCTCTATTTTGATAGGATTTCTGTGGTTTCCGGTGAGCTAAATATTTAAACGGCAGTAATCGCTCTATTTTGATAGGATTTCTGTGGTTTCCGGTGAGCTAAATATTTAAACGGCAGTAATCGCTCTAATTTGATAGGATTTCTGTGGTTTCCGGTGAGCTAAATATTTAAACGGCAGTAATCGCTCTATTTTGATAGGATTTCTGTGGTTTCCGGTGAGCTAAATATTTAAACGGCAGTAATCGCTCTATTTTGATAGGATTTCTGTGGTTTCCGGTGAGCTAAATATTTAAACGGCAGTAATCGCTCTATTTTGATAGGATTTCTGTGGTTTCCGGTGAGCTAAATATTTAAACGGCAGTAATCGCTCTATTTTGATAGGATTTATGTGGTTTCCGGTGAGCTAAATATTTAAACTTTATTTACAGGAGTGCGTTCGTGGCGTCCCCGTACCCACTAATACTGAGCATAGAAAACCACTGCAGTCTTCCGCAGCAACAAGTCATGGCTAGCACGTTTGAGGTCAGTTATATGCACGACTATTCGGGATACGTCAAAACAATGCACATCCAGCCGCTTCCGGCCACCTTCTTCAGGTCGTCGGCCCATCTGGCGGCGGGGCGTCCCACCCTGCGCGAGCCGATCCGCGGTCTCCACTTCAGAACTCGTCTGCCCCAACGGCCGTCGGTTCTGAGGCATATGTGGCCTAGTTATTGCAGATGGTATCATTAAGTTCTCTAAAATACAAACTCACGTGCAACGATCCCTATGTACTACTAGATGGAGCGTTCCAAACAATCGCTCTGTTCCACGCAAGTAGCCACAACTCTTTCATATTAACTTTGAAACTTGTGCAGTTACTACGCAGAACATTTAATTATTTACTAAATATTGACATTATTTAACCGTAGCGTCAATATTTAGTAATAATTAAATGTTATGCGTAGTAACAGCACAAGTTTCATTGTGAATGTGAAAGAGTTGTGGCTACTTGCGTGGAACAGAGCGATTGTTTGGAACGCTCCATCTAGTAGTACATAGAGATCGTTGCTCACGTGCGAGTCTCACTCGTGTGACTTTACTCACTTCGAAACCTAATTCATTGGCATTCTGTAAATATTCCAGAGCACTGTCGACGTGAAGTGAGTTCTTTGTTCACTTCACTTCGATAGTGCTCTGGAAGAATAGCACTACTGCTGAGTAGACGGCGCGTCCATTATAAATAATAAATAAATAAATAAATAAATAAATATCTCAGACATTCACACCAATTATCCAGTCCCAAACTAGGCAGAGCCTGTGGTATGGTTACTAGATAACGGATACACATACTTAAATAAATATATAAACATCCAAGACTTGGGTACAAACATTCATATATATTGCTCATACGAACATTAGCCCCTAGCGGGATTCGAACCCGCAACCTCTGGCGTGGCAGGCCGAGAGCTACCCCGTTCCGCCACGGAGCTCGTCAATTATATGCCCTGGTTGTAACGGCTGGACCGTATTAAATGTATCAATATGCGGTACTATACTTGTTCCGTCTTCATCCAGGCAGTGTTCGGAGAGAAATTGGTGACGTCGTTTCTGTTTGAAATAGACTATACTGACGAGCCAAGACTGCCGAGCCCGGAGCAGCTCAAATATAAGGTAAAATATTAAATTTATAACTTACTAGCGGTGCCCACTCTCGCTCCCCATCCCACTCCCACTCAGACTCTCAATCCAATCCCGACCGTAAAATTATACTTCTTCGATATATTGCATACTAGCTGTTGCCCGCGACTTCGTCCGCGTGGACAACTTAACATCACAAATTATTATGTACCTACTTCCCGTAGGAATAAGATGTTTTTTTCGGGATAAAAACTATTCTATGTCCTATTCCAGGACCTAACGTACATGTGTGCCAAGTTTCATCACGATCCGTCCAGTGGTTGAGGCGTGATTGAGTAACAAACATCCAAACCGTCACATTTATAATATTAGTAGGAAGGATAATGGTTTCTAGAAAAATTTACCTTATTAATGTCTCAGGTTCTAAGCGGCGTATCAAGATGAAACATGCACCAGGTTTAAAGTTAGACCTCCAGCAAGACAACTGTGAAAACTGCATCAAATTTCATTCAGTGGTTTTTGCGTGATGAGGTAACAAACATACATACAGACAGACAGAAATTCTAAAAACAATTATCTTGGCTTCTATTGGCCGTAGACCCCTCATACACATTTTTCTACAATATCTCCCATGTACAGACATAGATCAGTTTCAATGTTTTATTATAGGTATATAACTAGATGTCATGCGTCAGATCGATAGAGAATTAAAAACCAAAAAAATTTATGTCAGAAGTGCCTTTACGCCCTAATGTCCATTACGCCCTTTGAGACCCGAGGTATCGGTATGGCCTTGCCCAAGATCAACATATCTAATCTATTCTGGGTCTCTGGAATACGCTTTATTAATTATTTTTCTTTGGCCCTTTCTCAGTCTAAATCTAAACCTTTTCTTTTTCCTTATTAAATTAACTTTGTTCTGCACATTCTTGCTGTGTGTCTTATATTATAAGTGCTCTAATAATCTGTGGAAACTATGTCAATGTTTTGTTATTTATCAATTACTATAAAATACTTTGTTTAGATTGGAAGTTTCCTGAAAAAAAAAAAAATTTACGCTGTATAGGGCCTGATTCTGAAGGCACACATTTAAAATTTGACAGCGCTAAAATTGGTTTCGTCTTTATCTTCATAATACTGTATGACAAGGATAGCAACAGTTTTAGTGCTGTCAAATTTTAACGTTGTGCCTTCAGAATCGAGCCCATAGTGTACCTATCTTTATCATATCACCCTTTAGACGTCCACTGCTGGACATAGGCCTTCCCCAATGAACGCCACCACCCGTCGGTCCACCTATGTTGAAACCCAAACCAGCAGGTTTTATTACTATTTAATGTTCTAGGTGCTAATCAAAAATAAGAAGCTGTTACCAGTCGAATCGAGCCCCACCATTGGACTGACTGGAGCTAGCTCTGCGCAGGCGTATAGCGGGGTGATGGCTACTGCGTTCAGGTATGATATGTATAAACATCATTTTAGACAAGTACAACAAAAAAAGCGGTCGTCCAGAAACCGTAGTTTCAATCTATATCAAATTTGGCGCATCCTGTGTACATGGTCCTTCGAGCCGGATCAATTTTTGGCTCGTCCAGTACACGAGCAATACTTGGCATATATATTATGGGTCGTCACTGTGGGGTAAAAATGGTTCGCGTAGTCTTACCTTTTAAACATTGTTGAGAAGCTAATCTGACGCTTTCCTCCCCAAGATCCAATGGAATCCGACACACGAGCGCATCCCTACCCGAACAGAGTATCCGCACCAGCTCCATCATGTCCAACCAGTCGGCCGGCAGCTCGCTCACGGAGTACTTCTCCGACGAGGACTATGATGAGGATGACGAGGAGCTTGATGGTATGTGTAAGAAGCTGGTACACAAACTCACAATACACACAATGGGTCAAATTACACACATTAAAATTGTTATGTGTATGAGTTTATGTATTGTAGATATTTGTATCACTTACTTATTCGTGTATCGTCTATGTATATAGTGGGCACGATTCTGAAGACACATCGTTAAAATTTGACATCACTAAAACTGTTGCTATCCTTGTCACACAGTATTATGAAGATAAAGACGAAACCAATTTTAGCGCTGTCAAATTTTAAATGTGTGCCTTCAGAATCGGGCCCACTGTTCGTTTATGTTTATGTAATGTGTATTTTCAAACTTTATTAAAAGTACATTTCTTTATCAAATTTGGTACTAAACGCATTATACTTGTCCCTTCGGTTACTCTAAGGTTGACTGGAAGAGATCCCTAAGTGGGATAAGTCCGCCTTTGTGCACAGTTTAATTCCTATTTTATTATTGTTGTAGTTGTTATTTTCGGTACAATAAAGCGTTTACATACATACATAAAAAGTTGACAGCACTAAAATTGTTACTATCCCTGTCACACAGTATTATGAAGATAAAGACGAAACTAATTTTAGTGCTGTCAATTTTTAAATGTGTGTCTTCAGAATCGGGCTCAGTCACTAGCTTAATTACTCAGTTCAGAATGAATAAAAGTCGTGCATTTCTTTTCCAAATAGGTCTCTACAAAAACCAAGAATAGACAATTGTTTGTACCAAAGATGTCTGGTACTAATGTTTCTTTAACTTCGCACAATAACAATATTTTGTAGAAAATCTGAAAAGGTAATAAAATTAATACTGCTGACGTAATCACCATCGAGACCCCCCTATCCCCCATGTCGTCAAAAATAAGCAAAGCAAACCCGATGCCCGATGCCCGCCTGTAATGCTTATGTAATACTTGAATGCCCCCTAAATTCATATATACATACTCACAACACTTTTCACACTCACTCACAACAATACTTTCACACTCACACACAAGTACACTTTTCACACTCACAACAATACTTAGTCACACCCACACCAGTAATCATCATTAGCCTACACGAAGTCTACTGCTGAACGACATATTGTCGTTAGTGTTAATTTTAACTTATTTCATGTCCATCAAAATCCGTTCAGTAGTTTTTACGTGATGCGTGACAAACTCACAGACAAACAGACAAAAATTATCGAAATGTGTTATATTGCTTATCTTTAGGCCCCCCATTTTTTTTTTGCAAATATCTTCAATGTACAGACACGCGAAGTTTACGATTTTATTTATTACAATGTTACAACATGAAGAAGTTTACATATTTTGTTCCAGAGAAAGAGCTGCACAAAATTCTCAACTCTATGGAGGACAAATGTGGTCGGACTCCTCTCTCCCTCTACCAGAGCTTCCGTAGGAGTGAAGGAGACGCAGAGACGACGTCGGGTAGCGTTAAGCACGCTACTACAAGAAAACGAAGTAACCAGATAGCTAGGGAGCTCAGTGATATGGTTACTTATGTTCAGGTAAGTTAGGGTTGGGTGGTCTAGAATAAATTATTTAATAATTAACTGAGTAACACTTGATTCTGAACTTTATTTTCTAATGAATAAAAATTTTACTGGTTTATATCGGATGATAATAAAACGACTGTTAATATTTCTTCCAGTAACTCAGTATGACATTTAGAAATCGTTAAAAAAAAACATCTCTTATTTACGAAAATTTTGATTAAAAAAAATGCAATATTTCTCGAAAGTACGAGTATGTTCATCATATGGGCGAGGTCAACGGCCGCGGCGCGGCGAACGGCGCGGCGCGTATGGGTTTGAGTGAAATTTAGTTTTTGGGGATAGGGATGGAGTTGAGGTTGGGGTTGGGATTAGGATATTGAGAGTCTCGAGTCTGAGTGGGAGTGGAAGTAAAAGTGGGAAGAGAACGAGAGCGGAAGTAGGAACGTGGGCGGATTCTGTAGTTCACGCGAGCGGAGCCGCGCAGCTAGTTTGCAAATAAAATATATTTGGGAGATGAAAGATAAGTAAGATCATTTTTAGAATTTTTGTCTGTTTATCTGTTTGTTTGTTGTTTGCACACGTAAAAGCTTCTAAACCAGTTCTGATGTAATTTTTAGAAAACCTAGGGCTTAGTTCGGAGTAGCGTTTAGTTTATATTTCATCGCAATCGTCTCAAAATAGTTCTCAAAAACTTACACAAAAAGTAAATTTCAAAATAAAAACAATGATTCTGTAGTCACACGAGCAGAGCCGCGGGCATAGGTAGTACAAATAATACAGTGGCGTATTAAAGTAGTTTTGAGCAAAAATTACACTTTCTTTCTACCCACAAATCGTCTAAATATGCTAAGTATTCTAGAAAGTGTCTCAACTAAAAGTATATTTTACCCATAAATCGGCGAAATTTGCAAAGTATTCTAGAAACTTATTCAATCGTAATTATATTTTTTACCCACAAACAACGGTCTATATGTACTACTAGATGGAGCGTTTCAAACAATCGCTCTGTTCCACGCAAGGAGCCGCAACTCTGTTACATTCACAATGAAATTGGTGCAGTTACTAAGCAGAACATTTAATTATTAACGAAATACATACATGTAAATTGTAAATTGTTTATTGGTTTCCTTATAAATAAATACATGGCACTTAGACAATAATACACAGAACATACATACATAATGCTCACGCCAAGGCCAAGGCCACGGTAAGGGACCAAGGTCCCAGATGGGTAGGCAGAGACGATGTATCTCCACTTTGCCCAATGTAATATTGCAAAGAGGATTTCCTTCGTCCGCTTTTCGCCTCGTGATACCCCTTGAAGTGATGTGTTGCGAATAAGATCGCCGCCTTGTTGAGGTACCACGATTAGCTAGGGAAATAATGGTCCACCTCATCAGAGCCCTGCATGATTCGGTGAGGCTAATAGTGCCCGGAATTCACGCAATATTGACGCTATTTACCCGTAGCATCAATATTTAGTAATAATTAAATGTTTTGCGTAGTAACTGCACGAGTTTCAAAGTGAATGTGAACGAGTTGGGGCTCCTTGTGTGGAACAGAGCGATTGTTTGGAATGTTCCACCTAGTAGTTCATAGAGATCGTTGCCCACAAATCGACGAAATATGCTTAGTATTCTAGTAGCTCAACTGTAATTATACTGTCGTCAGGCTATAAAGTTTCGCGGCCTCAGTCCGCTGTCCCCGCGCAGTTCTGTGAAGCAACCAGGCGGTGCCAGCAGTGCTCCAAAGGACAGTGCCCCCTGCAGCAGCTTCGAGTCCTCAGAAAGCAGCGACAGCGCTGGCACGGTACGTGGTCAAGTCGAGACAATAACCTCATCATTTTACCTTTCTCCTCTCTCGAGAATTACTTAGAAGCTCCCTGCTTCAGCGTTTACACACTCCACGGCTTCAGTTCCTACTTTTCTCCTTTTGTCTTTGTTCAGCCACACATAATCTACACTCCCTGCACTTGCCTTCCCAATAGTATGGTCAATTTAAGCCCTTGTATCTCCGCCGAGGATGGATTTGGCTGAGATCTGATGTTGGAGTGAGTAGGTCCAGATAGCGTCAGTCATACGTCTTTGATCATGGGAGCTGTTCACACCAGAGACTATTCAGAAATCCAGAATTTCATACATTTTGAGACATTTTACTCGTTTTCAGGGCCGACTAGAATAGGGCCAACCCTGGCCTACCCAACCCGTCCGCCCAGCGCGGGGAGTGTAGGCCAAATCCTCCGTCTGTCTCCGGCAGATGAGAGAGGGTTGTGCTCCTGCAGTGGAGACAAAAATAACCTGATGATGTCTTTCCGTGGGTGTCGTCACTAAGGGATTGCACCGAGGACGGCAGCAGCGTTCTTCTGTATATACTAAGATAATTACAGCGATCACCAATACGCCTGCCAACTGTGGTGATTATGTCAAATCCTCCAATGGACAGCCCACCAAAAGTGTCATCCTACTGGGGAGGCTTATGTTCAGCAGTGGACGTATGCATGCTGATGATGATGTTGATCAAAGGTGGACTCTGGATATACTTCATCTATACTCCAGACAGCCAGCATAGATAGGCTTGCCACCAATTGGCCAATCTGTCTGATCACCGCTTCTAGTGAAGAATTTACCTGTCTTCCCTCAGCTACTAGAAGTAGCTTCGCCCAAAAACAGTATAGTTATTTGGCTCCTAGACTCTACAACATTGTGCACAATAAAATTAATGTCAAAGACCTAAGCAACTCTCAAGTTAAAAATAAAGTCGCAGATTTTCTTCTTAGATTGGATCGAAAAGATGTGGAAAACTTCCTGGTACCTCTCACTTAAAACACACACACACAATCACACTCACACACATCCGCACACTCATCACACCCTTTTTCTTTTGTTTATGTGTTTGTATTAAGTTAAAAATTTATATTTATATTTTTTAATTGTTAATATTTTCAATATTTTCAAAATTGTAACTATTTACTCTACTATAGGTTAGTATTACTTTAACTTAGTCGTTATGGGGAAGTCACTGCCTCCTGAAATACAGTTTACCTAGTTTGGGAGTCAGGGCTTCATAAATAATGTATCATTTTGAAATGAATAAAGTTATCTTTATATTTATCTTTATCTTTAGCAACTGGCCCAGCAATCATCATCGACGCGAGCGCGGTGCCTCAACGCGCCCGCGGTCCACCACCCGTGCTACCGCTGCTCCTCGGTCAACGAAGCTATAGGCAAGAAGATATGCAGGAAGCATCCCTTAGCCCTGGTAGCTCATACTGAAACGCAGCTTGTGAGGACCTATCCCGCCGGGTGAGACATTTATATCGGTATTGTTAAGCCTTCCTCACGAACTCACACCTACACACACCTTTACATTATACACTCTCACACAACCCCACATCTTTGTTTGTAGTTAACAAACCCCTAAACACACACAGACACACTTCCCACACATCTGACACCTCCCACAAAACTTAACAAATCTTATAAGTTTTCGATTAATAAAATGTCGTTTCACATTTAGTAAACATTGACATGCCAGAAAGAAAAAGCACGCGCGAAGTATCCCGCGAGTAAACGAGATAGATGTAGTTGCGTAGTCTTGCTTTGAGGCAGTGACGAAATGGCGCCAACCCTGGCGTATTTTCACCCACATACATACCAATGATCTCTACACTCTAGCTCTGCACATGGGACAATGGATCTGACGTAGGGCTTCGTGCTCGGACCGTTTTCCTTATTCATAGCGGGCAGTGCCTTAGTCTCCAAAAGGTTGGACTTCGTTGATGACCATGGGTCTCCCTGGAACTTGTCTGCCCGGACGGTCGTTGTTTTTGTGATAGTAGAACCCACTAAAACAAAAAAAAATAGCTAGTCCTGACAGAATACCAGCGCGTTGACGTAACATGCTGCAGCATTATGCTGAGCCAGCACCATTTTATCGCAGCAGTAGCTTGATATTTCATCATCAGATCAGCCCTTGGACGTCTACTGATGGACACAGGCCTTTTCCAATGAATGCCACCACACCCGGTCCTCTAGATATTTATTATTTTCCAGCCTAAGAATAGACTCTTCGAACTTCGACCCCGTGACCTTCTGGTCGTGCGGCGTCCAGCTCGTGGCGCTGAACTATCAGACGGAGGACGCCGCGATGTCCGTCAACGCAGCCATGTTTGAGAGCAATGGGTGTCTTGGGTACGTGAGGAAGCCGCCAGTCATGTGGGACACTCATCATATTGCCTACAGAAGGTGAGCTCTTGAAATTATCATGTGTTGCCAAAATTTTCGGACTCTTAATCAAATATTGACAGTACTGACTAAATTCTCGAGTCGACTTCTATTAGTAGAATGACCTAAAGTGAAGGCTTTACAACCTCATCATATCAGCCCTTAGAAGTACACTGCTGGACATATGCCTCTCCCAACGTGCGATATTGAACCCGATCCTCGGTTCGTCTCATCAAGGCAGTGATGCCAGCCGCCTTACTTATATTGGAGTAGCTCATTTTATTAGAGTGCGATATGTATAGTGGGGGTCCGAGTTACAGGGCTTCGTGGAATGAGTTGGTGTGAGGTAGGTCAAGAATGTCAAACGCACCACTATTAGCTAACTGGCACATTCATGTGACGGTCCTTTAACTAGATGTTCTGCTAAAATACACTCTGATTATCTCTGCTTCTGGGTCTAAAGTCAGTCTCATCTACGGTATGCTTAACCTGTCCGCAAATGGCTGCTATCGGAGACCGCCTTGCGTCCATAGAACTGCAGCAATTGGACACCAGTCCAATGACCACAAATACCTTTCTACCCTGAAGATCTCCAACGCTTTCAACCCGAACACATGCCATTACTGTTTGATAGAAGATATAGGTAAGAGGATGATGACCAAACTTCAACTATTATTGCCCCCAGATTCAACCCAATGGACAAGGAATTCGACGGTATACACGCCGCCCACTTAACAATGGCAGTCATATCCGGCCAGTATGTGGCTGAAAACGTGTACTCATTCTACAATGCGTTCGTGGAAGTAGAGATCCTTGGCGTGCCAGCCGACTGCAAGAAGATTAGGACGAAGGTGGCCAGGAAGAACGCTCTGAACCCGATATGGAATGAGACTTTTAATTTTAAGGTTGGTTGTTACAGTTTGGTGCCGTGACCAGGATGTCACATTTGTAAAAGGTTGTGAAACATACGTTTCACAACTCACCTTTAACCAGCAAATTGATTGTTTTAAGTACTAAGTGGTCATGCCCATACAAGTTTATTCTGGTCTGGATGAAGAGAAGAATTTTATGTGTATGTGTGTAATTGTGTATGACTGTGTACGACAATAACACGCTTAGATCTAGAATTGTAGTAATCAACACGGAGAGGAGTCTTCATACTCAGCCGTTACCCTCTACCAAAGATACAAGAATGCCTGGTCATGCGCCGTATTGACAAAATGTTTGACAGAATGTGTTATCTTATAGCCGGCGTATGGGGTAAAGGATTATACTTTATTAATAAGTCAAATAGCTTTGATTTCAATGAAATAACTTTATTAATTTCAGATACGGGTTTACACAGTACCTAGTGATAGCTGACGGAGAAAGAGAGAGAGCGAGAGTGTGTGTATGAAAGAGACAAACCGATTACCCAGTGATGCCATGAATGACACAATATTTTGCATTGGAAAAAACCGCTATAGCGTCGGCCTTGTTTCTTCAAGCTACTATTAGCTATTCTGATATGATTTGTAACAACTTTTCTGTCTTTCAGATAAACTTCCCAGAACTAGCGTTCGTCCGCTTCGAAATCTATGATGCTGACACCAACTACATGCTGTCGCAGCGAGTGATACCGCTGCGGTGTCTGCGGCCTGGGTACAGACACGTCCGGCTACGGTGCGTTACCTCCTTTACAAAATAATACACTTTTCTAAAATTAAAAAAAATGTGGCAGTCCGAGAGCTACCCCGTTCCGCCACGGAGGTCGTAGGTTATAACACAAATTAAATGAATATGAATTAAATTATGAATTATTCCCAAGGACTCAGCATCCTTCACGTTGTGACATCTGATTGGCTGTCCGGAGTATGAATGGAGTAGGTTTAGAGCGCCACCAGAGACTGTTCAGAACATACTGGTAGGTGTTTGGGGTTCCTCATACATTATTCAATTCAATTAAAAAAATCAGACATTTGTCCATATTTTTGTTAGTAGAATCTTTTAAAATTATGTTAGTAGATTTTCAAATAAAAAATTAAATAAAAAATTAAATTTTTAAATTTCAACTACATTTAAAATGAAAATCAATAATTAAAATGTAAAAATATATTAGATGCTCTTAGGTTCATTGATAAACTGTACAAACAAATACAGTTTCAAGATTTAGGAGTTAAAAATAGTACAATTTAGGCGGTTAAAGACGGTTTTATCAATTAATCTAAAAGCATGTAACATATTTTTTAACATTTTAATTTATGATTTTAATTTTAAATGGAGTTGAAATGTATAAATTTCATTTTTTATTTGAAAATCAACTAACATAATTTTAAAAGATTCTACTAACAAAAATATGGACAAATGTCAGATTTTTTTTATTGAATTGAATAATGTATGAGAAAGGGACAATTCATAATTTAATTCATATTCATTTAACTTGTATTATTATAGCCTACGACCTCCGTGGCGGAACGGGGTAGCTCTCGAACTGCCACGCCGGAGGTTGCGGGTTCGAATCCCGTTAGGGGCAAATGTTCGTATGATGAATATGAATGTTTGTACCCAATTTGGATGTTTATATATTTATTTAAGTATGTGTATCCGTTATCTAGTAACTATACACATCACAGGCTCTGCTTAGTTTGGGACTGGATAATTGGTGTGAATGTCTGAGATTCTTTTTTTATAAAATACACGTCATACAGAAATTTATACGTATTGTATAAGTCAAAAAATAACATTATTAAATTCGGTAGAATAATCAATAAAATAAAATAAAAAAATTCAAATTAATTAAATTTAACAATTAAAAGTATTAAAACACTAGCTTTTCCCCGCCACTTCGTCCGCGTAGGGATCTATATTTATCGTCATCTTGAACCACTTTTGGTTTCCCGTAGTAATGTGATCTTTTTTTCGGTATAAAAACTATGTCCTATTCCAGGACCTAACCTATATATGTGCCAAGTTTCATCCCGATCCGTCTAGTAGTTGAGGCGTGATTGAGTAATATATATTATATTATTATATTATATTATAAACGCGAAAGTTTGTAAGTATATATGGATGTTTGTTACTCTTTCACGTAAAAACTACTGAATGGATTTTAATGAAACTTTACAGTAATATAGCTTATACATCAGAATAACACATAGGCTACAATTTATAAAGATATTGTGTGAATTGTCCAAAATATCAAGTAAGTAGGTAAAAATCTACCGTCTGCGAGCTATTCTGGCGTGCGCTGCCAAAACCGCTAGAGTTACACATATGTAATGTATGATGGAAATGTTTATCTTAAATAGTCCTACAAAAAGCCCGCCACAGTATATATCTATATCTTATGTGTAAGCCATTATAGCCAAAATAGTGAACCATAACTACAATAAAAATTGATAATTTATTTCAAATGCACATTTGGTAGTAAAATCGTGCGCAGGCGAAGTCGCGGGCACCAGATAGTTTATAATATTAGTGGGGTGGAATACAGTGGGAGTATTTACGACGTCCATTTACTGTCAAAAATTCATCGATTTTATAGAACGTCTGCTCGACAAGCAGCGTTTGGACTTCTGTTTAGCAGCTGTAATGTGGGTCTGTTATTTCCACCAGATCCCCAACAAACCAGCCCCTCAACATGGCGTCCCTGCTCATCTTCTCGCGATGCTGCGAGGAGCTGGCCGGGGAGAGCTGCCGCGGAGACCTGGAGCCGAGCTCGCCGCACCAGCGCCGCAAGATCCACTTCCTAGTCGTGTACGCGGTGGCCAGACACGAGCCCTATTCCATACTCAAAGTGACGCAAGACACCACGGCTAATGAGGTTAGTGTTAACTCAGCCAGGTCTCCGTCACTTGAACGTACCTACCGCACAGAACCCGCCCGTACAGAGTAATAACGATTGTAAAAAATGGGTCACGTAGTTTGGGTACGGTCCCTTATATTGCGTTGGTTTGGACATTTAGAGCGTATGAGTGGAATAAGAGTGGCAAAAGAGATTTACAGCGCGAATGTGGAAGGAACTACAGCTAGAGGACGTCCTAGGAGGACGTTCAAGGATCACATCGGTGACGTCATCAACCAGGCTGAGGCCCGCAGTGAGAAGAATAAAAGGAGGTGCGTGAGAAGGTTGATGAATGTGAGTGAGGATAGTGAGGGTGTTTCAGGATAGCGTACAGTGGCGATACATCGTCTCTGTCTGCCCCTCTGGGACCAAGGCGTGAGCATTATGTATGTACAGCATAGGCGTAAAAGGTTGATGGATGTGAGTGAGGCCAGCACGGTGTATCAGGATCGCGTGAAGTGGCAATACATCATCTCTGCCTACTCCTCTGGGACCAAGGCGTGAGCATTATGTATGTACAGCATAGGCGTAAAAGGTTGATGGATGTGAATGAGGCCAGAAAGTGTATCAGGATCGCGTGAAGTGGCAATACATCATCTCTGCCTACCCCTCTGGGACCAAGGCGTGAGCATTATGTATGTACAGCATAGGCGTAAAAGGTTGATGGATGTGAATGAGGCCAGAAAGTGTATCAGGATCGCGTGAAGTGGCAATACTTCATCTCTGCCTACCCCTCTGGGACCGAGGCGTGTGCATTATGTATGTATGTAGGGGAGGGGGTGTGTATGTGTGTGTGTGTATATACTCTTTATCAAGAATTTTATATATTTATTCATAGGCCATAGCACAATGCCTAACGAAAGCGGGGGTTTGCCGCTCGGTTAGAGGGAACTATGTGCTGGTAGAAGAGGTCCCGTCCCGGGCCCCCACGCAGAGGGTCCTGGCCCCCCACGAGAGGGTCCTGCGCGCCGCGTCGGCCCGGCCCGGCGCCAGGCTGCTGCTGAAGCGCGTCGGAGACGACCCCAGCAGCAGAGCTTGGCTCACCAGCATTAGGTAAGCGTGGTAGTTTATTTCACGATGCGAAGCTGTGGCCGATTTAACTACTATAGTTCTTTGGTCACTCACTAGATGGCGCTAGTAGTATAAATAATAGTTTTTAATTTTATCTGCATTTATTTGACCGCAAAATTTGACAGAAGACGACTGTTCCAGTCTCATACTATCTCTGTCTATCGTTAAATCCCCAATACTCCGTACAAGCAAACAGATTTATATACCAACTACTACATGAGTACCAGCCTGTCTGTGATCATGCGTGTGTGTGCGTAAATTATGGCAGGGCTACTGCACCCAGCGGACGGACGTAGTCGATCGAGAGAGGGACCACGGTAACGTCATCAACATAAATGCTTCTCTTTCACACTTACAGCGACGATCTCTCGGCGTCGGTCAATAGTGATAGTCAGCCCAGTAGAGCGTAGCTTTTTACGTAGTAATATTTAGTCAAAGTCAAAATCATTTATTGCATATGTATGAGTACACTTGGTACATTTATACACGTAATTTTTTTTATCGACCACCGCTTCCTAGGTGTTAGCTCTGTGAAGAAGAAACGGCGCAACAAACTTCACGCAACATATGTTTTAAAAATCAAGTTTGCATACAATTAATAAATATTTTGCGAAGCTGAATCAACATTAGTACCAGGCATTGTCATTCAAATAATATTTTATAATAGGCTTTCTTACAAACATAGTTGATTTTTTTATCAAAATAACTTGTCGACCACAGACTGATAGAGCGATACTGGTACAAATACAGCAAGAAGATGCAGAGAGTGAATCAGAGCTCATTTGAGTTATGTTATTTGATTTTATTTGTGTTTAATAAAAAAACGCCCTGTAGCCTAGTCGGTAGTACACCTGCCTGCGAAGCTCGGGGTCGCGGGTTCGAATCCCGCCCAGGGCAAACATTCGTGTGATGAGCACTTGTGTTTGCCTTGTGACTGGATGTTATTTATATATTATATTATGTATTTATGTATGTATATCAGCTGTCTGATACCCATATTACAGGCTCTGCCTAGTTTGGGATCAGGTGGCCGTGTGTGGAATGTCCCCACATATTATTATTATTATTATTATTAATTCAACATTTTGTTTTAGCGGTTTAAATATATATATGAATTGTGTCCGTGACGCTCCGATATCTTGTGTCACTGTATCGTTAAGACAGTGGACGTGCGTCTGAGGCTTGCTGGAGTACAAACACTCTGGTCGTCAAAGAAACCACTATTGCAGATTAAACTCCCTTTATTGTTCCTCAGTCTCTTAGCTGGGTACTATCTTCCTAAGACTTGATAGCTTCTATTCCAGAACTGAACTGAACTGAACTGAGTGCCGACGCCGGCTTATATACCCAAAGTTCTTAATTTCTCGAATATTCTAGTTACTTCCTAACGATAACAAATCAACCTAACTTTTCTCGAATTTTCTATTAGAAAGAGACATGTATGAGAGGGTAAGAGACAAACATCGGTTCCAGATTGTTCCGCAAGGCGTCGCTACTCGCACGTGAGAGGTACTGTCGGAGCGGGACAGCATGACCCCTTAGCAGCGACCTCTTACGGAGACCACATGTCTTTCTCTAAATCCTACATAAATAAACTTAAAACTAAATTGCCGCGGCCGTCGGATTGTCGTCCGCAACAAATTGACTTCTTAATTCACTCAATGAATTTACGTACTATCGTCGGTTGGATAACACAAAAGAAATACACTTATTCTAGGAAAACGCACGTACCTGCAGACATCAAGTTTATGTGGATCGCCAAAAACTTGTCCTTTTTGTATCAGCGCTAGCGGAGCGTATATAGCGGAACCGACGGTTATTTCTTTCATTTACTGAATAATTCGTAATGGCGTATCGCAGTAGCCAATGAGAAGCGACGTTGAATATCTTGCTCATGCGTTTGGATACATGATCGGAAGGAGGTACGACAGCACATAAGTTATTGAGAATGTTATTTACAATAAACAAACGGTTGGCACTATCACATATTGTAAAAATAATGTGTATGAATACGAAAAATAATGATTATTGATTAATTAGTGCTTTAAATCCTAGAAACATCCCATAGGTCTTTAAGTTACGCGCGACTACTGCCGTTACCGCGCACCAGCTTGAAGGTTAACGTAAAAAAGCGGCCAAGTGCGAGTCGGACTCGCCCATGAAGGGTTCCGTAGCAGCAAGTAACATAATATAAAAGTTATAGTAGTTCGTTGTAACTTTGATCGATGTTTTAATAATAGTATTGTGGTTTACGATTTATGACGTATTAAAAAAAACTACTTACTAGATCTCCTTCAAACCAATTTTAAGTGGAAGTGTGCATGGCAATGTACATCATATATATTTTTTAGTTTTATCATTCTCTTATTTTAGAAGTTACAGGGGGGGGGACACACATTTTACAACTTTGGAAGTGTCTCTCGCGCAAACTATACAATTTAGAAAAAAATGATATTAGAAACCTTAATATCATTTTCGAAGACCTATCCATAGATACCCCACACGTATGGGTTTGATGAAAAAATTTTTTTTGAGTTTCAGTTCTAAGTATGGGGAACCCCAAAAAAAATTTTTTTTTTTCTATTTTTGTATGAAAATCTTAATGCGGTTCACAGAATACATCTACTTACCAAGTTTCAACAGTATAGTTCTTATAGTTTCGGAATAAAGTGGCTGTGACATACGGACGGACAGACAGACAGACAGACAGACAGACATGACGAATCCATAAGGGTTCCGTTTTTGCCATTTGGCTACGGAACCCTAAAAAGGAACATTTCTTTTGGGTTTTTCTAAAGAATTATCTTTTTACACCACTTTACTCCAGGTCAACATCAACAGACCGCTCCAAAGACCGCTCAGTCCCCTCCGACGACGAGTCCAGCATCCAGGAGGAGCCCCGAAGACCCCCTGACGGCTTCCTGGTTTGCGTACATAATGTGTCCCATGAGATACCGTACGCTATACTTAAGGTGAGTCAAAGTTTATAAGTAGACTAAACCAAGTTTATAAGTAGTCCAAACCAAGTTATAAGTAGACCAAACAAAGATTACAAGTAGTCCAAACAAAGTGTATAAGTAGACCAAACAAAGATTATAAGTAGTCCAAACAAAGTGTATAAGTAGTCCAAACAAAGTGTATAAGTAGTCCAAACAAAGATTATAAGTAGTCCAAACAAAGTGTATAAGTAGTCCAAACAAAGATTATAAGTAGACTAAACAAAGTGTATAAGTAGACCAAACAAAGATTATAAGTAGACCAAACAAAGTGTATAAGTAGACCAAACAAAGATTATAAGTAGTCCAAACAAAGTGTATAAGTAGTCCAAACGAAGTGTATAAGTAGTCCAAACAAAGTGTATAAGTAGTCCAAACAAATATTATAAGTAGTCCAAACAAAGTGTATAAGTAGTCCAAACAAAGATTATAAGTAGACCAAACAAAGATTATAAGTAGTCCAAACGAAGTGTATAAGTAGTCCAAACAAAGTGTATAAGTAGTCCAAACAAAGTGTATAAGTAGTCCAAACAAAGTGTATAAGTAGACCAAACAAAGTGTATAAGTAGACCAAACAAAGATTATAAGTAGACCAAACAAAGTGTATAAGTAGACCAAACAAAGATTATAAGTAGTCCAAACAAAGTTTATAAGTAGACCAAACAAAGTTTATAAGTAGACCAAACAAAGTTTATAAGTAGTCCAAACAAAGTTTATAAGTAGTCCAAACAAAGTGTATAAGTAGTCCAAACAAAGATTATAAGTAGAAGATTAGAAGAAGTTTAAAAGTAAACCACAACTAGAAGAACTACACCAAAAGTGGAACGTTGTACGTTGATAGATGGGCCTGATCCACAAGTTTCAAGTCCCTCAGCGGGCTATGCAGAGGGCTATGCTCGGGGTTTGTTTGAAGGATATGATTCGTAATGAGGAGATCCGACGAAGAACGACATAGCCGAAAGAATTAGCAAGCTGAAGAAGGTGGCCAGGAGCGGCTGGATGCGGAAGGCGGAGGACCGGGTGTGGTGGCATTCATTGGGAAAGGCCTATGTCCAGCAGTGGACGTCTAAGAGATGGCAGAATGTTGCTAGATTCAGGGTATTCTGTTATAAAAGGAACCTACAAACGAGACGGTTAATGAATGTGAGTGAGGCTAGTGAGGTGTGACAGGATCGAGCAAAGTGGCGATCCATCGTGTCTGCCTACCCCTCTGGGACCAAGGCGTGAGCATTATGTATGTATCTTCTTATCTTCTTAGGAGGCCAGGAAGACCTGGCGACACTTCGACCCTTCATGATATTTTGTGCCAAACCCCTGACCACCAACGGTGCCCCAAGCCGATTTGGTGGACTTCACATACGCCTCAGAATTTCTTCTCTGGCATATGCAGGTTTCCTTACGATGTTTTCCTTCACCGAAAAGCCTGTGGTATTATAAATAAATATATTTGTATGTACAAATGTGATTATACTTTCAGGTGCCGCTGAGTGCGACGGCGTCGTACGTCGTATATCAGGCGCTTACAAAGGCGCGGTGCCACGACGACCCCAAAAGGTAAGTTTAGACTAGCTTTGTATTAACATGGCTGTGTGTGAGACTGCTCCCCTCAGTCAACTGAGAAATCAGTTTTGTGAGACTTTTCCACTGCAATCTGTATTAATATCCTACTAATATTATAAACGCCGTGTGGTTTCCGGTAGAGTAGAATAGGACCACTCCAACTCTTCCCGTGGATGTCGTACAAGGCGACTGAGGGAATACATTATAAAACATCAATCAGGCCTCCCCAACCCGTCTGGCCAGAGCGGGGGGTGTAGGCCAAATCCTCCGTCTGTCTCTGGCAGATGAGAGAGGGTTGTGCTCCTGCAGTGGAGACAAAAATAATCTGATGATGATTATAAACGCGAAAGTTTGTAAGTATGAATGGACGTTTGTTACTCTTTCACGTAAAAACTACTGAATAGATTTTAATGAAACTTTACAATAATATAGCTTATACATCAGAATAACACATAGGCTACAATTTATAAAGATATTGTGTGAATTGTCCAAAATATCAAGTAAGTAGGAAAAAATCTACCATCTGCGAGCTATTCTGGCGTGCGCCATAAAATTATAATTTTAATGTCATAATGTTAGTTCTTTTCTACGCCACGCTAATATAAGCTACTCGAAATACTAATCCTGCGCATACGAAGTCGCGGGCACCAGCTAGTTTTAAATAAAAGTTTTTTTTTTTTTAAATTTATTTATTTCATTTTACACTTAGGGGGCGTAAATCACGTACGTAATGTACGTGATATGGGGGGAGAAGGGGAAGGGATGAGTCAATGTTTTCGTTACGTAACGATTTTAGAACCGACAGAAATATAGCAAAATTTACAGTACAATTCGTTATCAGCCTCTAAATACGTCCACTGCTGGACATAGGCCTCCCCAATATAATACCACTTTTGGCTAGATGTCCATTGGGGGATTGGCCTTAATCACCACGCTTGGCAGGCGGATTGGTGATCGCAGTAATAATCTTAACATACAGGAGGAAGCTGCTGCCCGTCTCTGGTGCAATCGCTTAGTCGCCTTGATGACACCGACGGGAAAGATAGGGTCCCTATTCTAAGCCGGGAACCACGCGGCAAAAAAAGATTTTCTCATATACGATGGACATTATACAAGGCTATAACTAGTTTGTCCTTGGTTAGCATCGAACCCACTACATCTGGCTTTCGAGTCTAACGACAAAACCACTAGACCAACGAGGCTGTCCGGAGCTGCCCACTGCCACTTGCTAATCGTGACGTATTTGTTACAGGTTTGTACTGGTAGAGGAGTTGGAGTGGGGCGGCAGAGCTGGTGCTGGACCCCAACAGAGGGCGTTGGCTGATGATGAAGTGGTCTACGCTGCTCAGGTGAGTTCCCACTGTCCTCTCAATATTTATTCTCTAGGAATGGGGACTCAAAACACAAGCAAATATAGACTTAGTAGGAATAATCCGAAGGGTCGGTATATGTTCTAGGAGCAACAATTTATAATAGTTTACCTCGAGACGTGAAAAGTGCGGCTTCCATATTTAAAAATAAATTAAAAAAAAATCTTATAGCTAAGGCATATTACTCAGTTGACGAATTCCTGAAAGATGTTTCAAAGTATGTTACTTGACATTTGTGAATTTATGACATTATTTATTAATTATTATCTGTTACCTATGTGACATTGATTGTTAAAAACATTTTTGACTTTTAATTTTGTTACCAATAAATATGATTATGATTATTATGATTAATATAAAATAAATATTACGACACATATACATACACTTGTCTGATCCCAAACTAGGATTTCTCCTGTGCTATGGGAATTAAATAAGGATAAGACAATTCACAAATATAACATATATAACATGTATTACATCAAGACTTGTACAACATTTAGACACTTAGTTCTTCCGCTCCCGATTCCGATTTTGCTTCTGCTTCTGCTTCACTCCCACTCCCGCTCCCACTTCCGCTCTCTTCCCGCTCCCGCTCCTACACTCACTCCCCTTTTCCCACGCCTACGCCCACTCCCACGCTCACTCCCACTCCCACTCCAATTCCCACTCGCAGCTCCAAATGTAATCCAAACTCATCGCAATCTGAATAGTACGGAAATACTATTATGTGCAATATACTGCATACTAACCTTACCTATTAATGTATTTGAAAACTAAAAATGTGTATAACTTTTGATTGAGTTAGCCGATTGCTATGAAATAAAGACTAATTGTTAAGCTAAGTTAAGCCCCATGTTTTTGTGAAAAGTCCATCAAAATCCGTTCAGTAGTTTTTAAGTGATGCGTGCACAAACTCACAGACAAACAGACAAATAGTATTCCAAAAATGATTGAAATGTGTTATATTACTTATCCTTAGACCCCTCAATTTTTTTTTGCAATTATCTTCAATATACAGACACGCGATGTTTACGATTTTATTTATTAGATATTGCAAAATCACAGATTATTATTCCATTGCGTTACAATAACTTTTATGCTATAGACAAAGTTGTCTGTCCCCAGTGGGAATCGAACCCACGATCCCTAGCGCTCGAATCCAATGGTCAAACCACTGGGCTAACGAAGCGGTCATAATAATATTTTCTGAGAAGGAAAACCGAGAGAGGTAGGTGGGTGCAGTGCCGTAATAAGGCACGGGGCGCAAACCTTGGAGGGGCGCAAAAATGATCTGGGTGGGCATTTTTCAAGGCCGCAGTTATATAAGTTCGCACCAGGCGAATAAAAGTCTAGTTACGGCACTAGATGGGTATAGCGTGTCTCTTTCTAACTTATTAGATGCATATCGTTGATATTATAATTATGAATATACAGCCAGAATGTCAGTTACGGACAGGCATAGTCTCACAGGCATAGTCTGTTATCTCGCTCGGATCGTTATCCAGAAGCGCCTGATAACCCTACGTCTATAAACCATAAAACCCCAATTTCTGAAACTGGTAACCCCATTTCTGTTTTTAATGAAACTGGGGCGGCTGGGGGTGATGGCTGGCTTAGGATACTTTTTTTTTAAATAATAAATATCTTAGACCAATTATCCAGTCCCAAACTAGGAGGAACCTGTGTTATGGTTACCAGATAACGGATAGACATACTTAAATAAATATATAAACATCCAAGACTTGGGTACAAAAATTCATATTCATCATACGAACATTTGCCCCTAGCGGGATTCGAACCCGCAACCTCCGGCGTGGCAGGTCGAGAGCTACCCCTTCCGCCACGTAGGTCGTCATATAATAAGGGGCGACCCATTTTGGATCGCACGCAGCAATCTTAAAGTCATGCAAGTTTTCATAACCCCGGTAAATATTCTACATTCACACCAAATTATCCAGTCCCAAACTAGGCAGAGCCTGTGCTATGGTTACTAGATAACGGGTAGACATACTTAAATAAATATATAAACATCAAATACTTGGGTACAAACATTCATATTCATCATACGAACATTTGCCCCTAGCGGGATTCGAACCCGCAACCGTGGCAGTCCGACAGCTACCCGTTCCGCCACGGAGGTCGTCATACTACGTGATACTTGGCGCTCTGTTCATTCTGTGTACTCCGCAGGAGGTATCGCATTTGACGTACAAAAGCATAAAATCTGTCACCTACGTCGATGCAAAATTATTGTTATTGCAAATTCGGAATCAGTAAAAAAAATTACGTCTATTGGTCTGGATCCAGTGCTTTTTCTATTAACCGTAATGAGATCCCAGGCATCCCAAGACATACCAGCCACCCGAGTTTCCTTAATAACAGAAATGGGGTTTCTGGTTCAAAGAAATGGGGTTTTCTGGTTCAAAGAAATGGGGTTTTCTGGTTTAACAAAAAGTGTTATTTTGCTTCGATAACTTTATGTTATGCAATGAGGAAGATGATCTATAAAAATAAAACTTAACTGTAAGGTTGGCTGGAAGAGATCTCTTTTAGAGATAAGCTGGCTTTTGTACACAAAATTTGTAACTGTATTTACTTTTAAAATTTGTGCAATAAAGAATATATAAAGAAATAACTTAAAATCAGAAAAATATTGGTGAAAGAATTTTCGCAATATCTTAATAAAATTATTTTTTACAAACTTTCATAGTCAGTGACGTCACATCGTCCATTGGCTCTTACCGAGCAGGCGTAAGCGTTTTCGGAAGTGGCCAAATTTATTTATTAAAAAGAAAAATCAGTTTGCAAGACATCGTCATGATTATTTCGCAGTCTTTATTATAATTACTTAAAGATTTTCTTAAGATTAAGAAATCGCGATTATATTTCATTTACATCTTCATTATATTCCAGGCGTGCTGGAAGACGCTCGGCAGGTTCGTGCTACAGGAGAAAGGGAGTTCAGCTCCTGTCCCTCGGCACAGAGCCGCCATAGCCCGAATACAGAGAGGTCTCAGTATGACCAAAGGGGCCATCACAGGTAAGTTTGTATAACAATTCAATGTATACAAATAAAATAAAAAAGCCATTTATTTCCTACCCTAACAAAAAAGAATTTTACAGCGTATCAATAATAAATCAAAATATTAATTATAACAATTATTAAATAAGTGAAATATAACATTAAAAAATACTATGTTTTTAATTATTAGATATTATTATTTTCCCACAAGTTCATATATTCCCATATCATCATCATCAGGTTATTTTTGTCTCCACTGCAGGAGCACAACCCTCTCTCATCTGCCGGAGACAGACGGAGGATTTGGCCTACACTCCCCGCGCTGCCCAGACGGGTTGGGGAGGCCTGATTGATGTTTTATAATGTATTATAGTCGCTTTGTACGACATCCACGGAAAGAGTTGGAGTGGTCCTATTCTACTCTACCGGAAACCACACGGCTAATTTTATTCCCATATATTCTAATCTAATCACGATACTATAAGTTAGATGACTACTTAAATGATAAAAGTCCATGGAGTGCTTGATGGCTCAGCATAGGTAGACTTAATGATTGTAATGAATAAGATAAATCAAAGGTAGGGCCCTGTGCCGTTGGGTTTGTTGCCACTTCTTCCCCTCGGTTATACAGGTGGAAGTGGAGTAGTCTTAGGCAGAATTTGACGTCAAAAAGAGAATAATGTATTCCAATTTTGAAAATAAATATTTTGATTTTGATTTTTGATACTACTTACGGTAATGTTTGTCCGTTCTCCCTCACCCCCATTCCTCCCACTTCCACCCCCCCCCACCCCCCTCCATAGTTATAGATTAGATTTAGTTATATATCTTACCACCTTTCCTTGAAAGCCAACGATACGGTTGTCGGGAAGGCTTTGTAGATGGAGAGAAAATCATTAATGTTGTACAAAATATATTATTTCTCTCCAAACGGTTATTAAAATAAGAATAAGCCGCACTAACTCAGACTCAAATGTTGCACATAACTTTCTGAATAATAGAGTTGTTCAATCGTGGAACAGGCTCCTAGATGAAGTGGTTTCAGCCAAATCAATAAACTCCTTTAAAAATCGCCTTGACAACGGGCTTAAAACTAATACCGTTTAAAAGTTAAAATCCAACACTGTGAAATAGACACATCAGCATATTTGCTGCTCGTCTATAATATAAATAATAATATAAAATAACACATGTCAACATTTGCAGGAGGTGCTGTATTCACTTCAACTGAAAGTCCAATAGTTGAAGGCAAGCCCCCCGTTCAAGCTGCCTACAGCGATCCCACGCATTGCAGGTGAGAACATATCCCCAAGTTCAGCAACAGGGTTGACTGTTTTAATGTGCGAGTGCCTGGACAGTCCCATCCTAAGGTATCGGCTCTCCGTGCATCGCAGCGAGAATCGTAGACATTCTTATAGCTTTTAGCATTATGCTGCCAAGGCTGTGTTATCTTTATTATACATTGTCCTGTCTTACTTTATTATTGTATTTTATTATTGTTTTTACACTTTTGACTATTTGTTTTGTATTGTATTTTTATATGGGCTTTTACCTGAAATAAAACAAATTATTATTATTATTAAACATGTTTTTTATTATTTCAAACATGTTTTTTATTGTTTAAAACTGTTTAAATTGTTTAAAACATGGTTTAAAACATGTTTTATATTAAATAAAACTGTTTTTTATCCAACCCTGTTCAGCAATTATAAAGTGGCATCAGGACCATACAATTCAAATATGACGATGTTTCTCTAAGAGGGCCCACTGTATTGACACTAAATGCGGCCCTGGATTATTCCACCAGAGTCCCTATGGTCGTAGGTTTACGAAGACTTTTATTATGTAGACCTAGTAATATATTATCTTTGTCAGTGATCAGGAAGTAAACCTGTGATCAGGAACTATTGTTATAAACTGAGTAATCGATGATGATTCACGAAACAATAGCAGTTACGTGCTCCTTCTTAAATGTTATCCCCGGGAAACTAGGTTAAAAAAAACTACCTACTCTTTGTTGTTATAAAACATAAATAAAAGGATATTTCCTTAGTTTCACGTATACTTTAATTTAAACTATAATTGACGTGCGTCGCACACGAATGATGTTGTAAGAAGGGATTGAATGAATGAATCGTTAAATACAATACAGATTATAAAATCTTAAACTTTAGTTCGTTCCGAACACTCTTCTACTCAAAACTTTAGACGTAAAGAAAATAATGTATGTACTTCACTTCATGAAATATAGAATTCCTGCATTCAGTAGATACTTAAAAAATTGCAGGACATGTAATTTTTTAATAATGTTGATATATGCAGCCATAAGCTATAAAAAAGGTCCATATATACATACACTAGCTGTTGCCCGCGACTTCGTGCGCGTGGACAACTTAACATCACAAATTATGTATTTACCGTAGGAATGCGATGTTTTTTCGAGATAAAAACTATTACTATGTGTGCCAAGTTTCATCACGATGGTTCACTATTTTGGCTATAATGGCTTACACATAAGATATAGATATATACCGTGGCGGGCTTTTTTGTAGGACTATTTAAAATAAACATTTCCATCATATATTACATATGTGCAACTCTAGCGGTTTTGACAGCGCTCGCCAGAATAGCTCGCAGGTGGTAGATTTTTTCCTACTTACTTGATATTTTGGACAATTCACACAATATCTTTATAAATTGTAGCCTATGTGTTATTCTTATGTATAAGCTATATTACTGTAAAGTTTCATTAAAATCCATTCAGTCGTTTTTACGTGAAAGAGTAACAAACATCCATCCATACAAACTTTCGCGTTTATAATATTAGTAGGATAATGCTCACGCCTTGGTCTCAGAGGCAATGTATCGCCACTTTGCTTAATCCAATGTCGCAAAGCGGGTTTCAGGTACCACGGTTAGCTATGGAAATAATTGCCCACCTCGTCAGAGCCCCGCATACCTCCCTATGGACCTATTAGGCTGTAAAAAAGCTGCATATTTCACTAGTGCGCTAGTTTTGACACTTTCATGCCTAGGACAGTTTTAGTTCAAGTACACAAGTACAACAGTATTCACAAAGACTTTTAATCGGTGGTCAGGAGTTATAAAATCTGAGTTATCATCATAGTCTTTGATCTCACTTCTCACTCAGATTTTACAACTCCTGATCACCGATTATAAGTCTTTGATCTGACTTCACACTCAGATTTTATAACTCCTGATCACCGATTAAAAATGTATTTGTGTATAATGTACATACATACATACATACGTACATATATACATACATACATACATACATACATACATACATACATACATACATACATACATACATACATACATACATACATACATACATACATACATACATACATACATACATACATACATACATACATACATACATACATACATACATACATACATACATACATACATACACACATACATACATACATTACATACATAATGCTCACGCCTTGGTCCCAGAGGGGTAGGCAGAGACGATGGATTCACCACTTTGCGCGATCCTGACACACCTAACTAGCCTCACTCACGTTCATCAACCTTTTCATGCACCACCTTTTATTCTTCTCACTGCGGACCCCAGCCTTCCTCATTCGCACTGTATATTACTTTTGACACTCTTGTATAATTAAGAAGAAGAAGAAGAAATCATTTATTTGCTCTTAAATTGGTACAAATGCCAGATGTTAAAATTAGCCTAAAGTAACACCAATGCAGCCATTATCAATAGCATGCAAATTTATACAATTATTCATAACAATAAACATTAACAACACTGAAATGTCAAAGTTTAAAAAGTACAGTCAAAATAAATAATTTAAATATTGCCAAACGTCATTAAATTCTCCCATCGACATTATTTATTGCTTTTCCAGGCGTCTGTCAGCAACCCCCCTTGGAAGAGGCATCGCTCGCTCGAAAGGCCACTCAGATAAAGACATGCGTGCCTATATGCAGAAACGTAACGCGCCGCGAGAGGTACTCACATGTTTTAGTAGCTTCTTCTTGTTCTCGTGTCGAATGGCTCCATTAGTTAAATCACGCATTGCGGAGATCTTGCTCGTCGCAGAAGTGCGGGCCGGGCGCGCCAGGAGGGGCGCCATGGTTTGCGTTGCCGTTCCGCATATGCAGGTCTGTGGAGTTGCTTGCATCCCCCACCTGACAAGGTTCTCCCGGCAGCGGCCGACCCGTGTTCGGAGCCGGTTTAGTAGCTAATACACGCTTATCTACACTACGAATAAACTCGAAAACTACTGGACCGATTTCAAAAATTCTTTCACCATTAGAATGCTACAATATCCCTGAGTTACATATGCTATATTTATTACTATAAAGAATTAGGGATCCCTACTAAAACTTCAATAATGCAACCCAAGGCGTAATTTTTTTTTTGCTATAAAATGTCTTTCATCGCATGCGCTGCGGAATCTATTGATGATAGAACCTTCGCGTGTCTGTACATTGAACATATTTGCAGGAGTCAGGAGCTGGAGCTGAGGCGGGAGGAGGAAGGGGAAAAGGAATTAACGCTTACTAAGTTTCAACTTTATTTATGGTTGTTAATTGGGGAAGGCGTATGCCCAGCAGTGGACGTCTCAGAGCTGTTATGATGATGAAGTTTGTGTGCCTGAAAGAAATCGCTAAAATCGATAAGGCCATCATTTGTACATTTACTGTATATGTCTTCTATATATATTTTTGGAATTTGTGTGCAATAAAGTCTGAAGTGGCAGTGTACTGGTCACATCTGTCGGAGTACCGATTACCGTTGGGGTAAACGAGTTCTCGAGTGGAGACCGCGACTGGGCAAGCGTAGTGTGGGAAGACCCCTGGCTAGATGGAGCGACGATCTGCGTAAGGCGGCTGGCAGAGACTGGATGAGAAGAGCCGAGGATCGGGTTCAGTGGCGCGCCTTGGGAGAGGCCTATGTCCAACAGTGGACTCTTTCGGGCTGATGATGATGATGATGATGAAAGTGTGTTCAATCAATCATTTAATATTTATTGATATTGTTATTTATTTAACTCTTCATTGCACACACATAACATTACAACAAACAAACAAAAAAGGAAATTACAGTACAAATGGTGAAGCTTATCTCTTTAAGAGATTTCTGCCAGCCTACCAGAGAAAGAGAAGTTGGGGAGGCCTGATTGATGTTTTATAATGTATTCCCTCAGTCGCCTTGTACGACATCCACGGGAAGAGTTGGAGTGGTCCTATTCTACTCTACCGGAAACCACACGGCATTCTATATACATATATATATATATATATATATATATAAATACAGTCTAATAAACATACATATATATGTGTAAACAGATACATGTTATTTAAAGAACACGACTGGAGATGTTGTGAACAAGATGATAATGGTGATGACGTTGCAGGTGCACTCTGAGGGGGAGACGATGGGCGGGTCGCTGGGGGCGGAGGCGCTGGCGGCGCAGATGGCGCGCTTCAAGAGAGTCTCGTTACGGAAACTGCGCGCGTGGCGCTCCTGAGTGTTACAGGTGACTTTCTGTCTCCTGTTCCTTTTCTTTCTCTACATACATACACACAAACACATACGACCTCCGTGGCGGAACGGGTAGCTCTCGGACTACCACGCCGGAGGTTGCGGGTTCGAATCCCGCTAGGGGCAAATGTTCGTATGATGAATATGAATGTTTGTATCCAAGTCTTGGATATTTATATATTTATTTAAGTATGTCTATCCGTTATCTAGTAACCATAGCACAGGCTCTGCCTAATTTGGGACTGGATAATTGGTGTGAATGTCTGACATATTTATTTATTTATTATTATTATTTATACACCCCCCCCCCTCCACCACACACACACACACAAACACAATACTCGCGGCCTGGTCCCAGAGGCAGAGAAAATATTTTATTTATTTATACAGTAAATACTTTACAGCACATTACACTAGGGCAGTAAACAAACACAATATTAGGATAAAGTAAAAACAAATTATATCAGATCAAATGCAAAAGAGAGAAGAACAAGAAAATATATATATTATAAATTGCAAAAAAGCGTAAACGCTCTAACCACACCGATGGCCATACACTTTAATTGCAAATACGAAATCAGAGAAGAAACCCACGTCGAATTGTTTAGGTCCAGTGTCTGTCAGCCATAGCGACACGGGACCTGGGGGGCTTACTCCATAAGCATTTAGGATAAATATCTAGGGTTTCTGCTCGAGAATTCTCGAGAAATTTGTCTTTAGTCGAGACGGGGAAAAACTCAACGCCTCGAGAACTCGAGAAATCAATTCCGTGCGCTAGGTAACTAAAAGAAACACGCATAAAGTCTAGCTAGAGTTTAATCGAAATACTGTGATGTTATTAGTTTATATATGGGATAACTGTCGTCTGCGATTTTATTAGCATCACATTTCAAATCCTGCAAAATACCTATGTAAAATATCGAGTTTCTAGACCCAATGGTTTGAGCTGTGTGTAAGATTATTCACTTTATTACAGGAAAGCACTTAAAATAACATAAATAACATTAGGTATAAAGACAAAAATATTTACAAAATGTACACGTCGTCTAGTTGCCCGTCCTGCGGCATGGTGCCCAGAACGCTGGCGGCGTTACCCCTTTGTATGGCGATGGACAGCCTCTGGGCAAAGTAGCCGCCAGCCCTCTGGTCACCCGAGGCGAGGACCAACCGCGCCATATAAAAGTCATTTTTAGTTTAAATTGGTAGCAAAATGTGTTTTATAGTTATCTAAATATGTACTAGTAATTTAGTTGATTTAATTTGACTAATTATTTTTTATTCAATTAAAGACTGTTGTACATTTGAGAACTGGTAGGTACCCAATAATTTATAGAAAATTAAGTACTACCCTACTCTTTACTTTTTATATAGACCAGCCGAGTTTGTTTAATTTATTGTTTGTTGCGGATTGTAAAGTAATAAGTGCAATTTATCGTAACTAAAAATTTACCATTTGATTTAATTGATCTCATCTGTAGGTTTAATTTGGAATTAAACAAAAAATTTAAAATAACATCGTGTTTTATAGAAAATTTCAAAATTTCTCCAGATACTCGAGAAATCCTGGTCAAGAATTCTCGTGCCTCGAGAAATAAAGAAGGTCGAGAAACCAGAAACCCTATAAATATCCGTTGAACTACCAACTACTTTGTACTCTAACGATTCATGTACCGGCTATCGTTTTTTTTTTATTTTTATTAAGGATATTACTCGAAATAAAGGCGAAGGAAAGTCACAGATAATGGATTGCGCAAAGTAGCGATACATCGTCTCTGCCTACCACTTTGGGACCATTATGTATGTATTATTTGAAATGCTTACGGTAGGCCGGCTCTCTGAACCTTTCTATTGCAATAAAAAGGGTGTGTGGGTTACAGCGTTTCCGCTTTTTTGGGGCGATATGCAAAAAATCGATTATATCAGTCAGTGTTTCTTGTTAAATAGACATAATGTACTCGAACATTTTCTAATGAAATTAACCCATCATTTAAAAAATAGTTTTTTAATTTGCAGGTTTTTCGCCGGCTGGGCAGCCGACTGGCAAACCATCGGGCATCTCTCTCATCCGAACTCGGCTCGCTATGGGACTTTATACGGATAGACAAGGACAGACGACGCTCCGCGCCCGCCGGCACTGGTACTTACGAACCGATCCACAATGAGACCAAATCCCCTGTAAGGCTTGCTAGGGATCTTTTACAGGTAATACAAGAAACTGTTTTTGCTAAGAAATTCGACGAAAGTCCAAAGAGATGTCCTTTAGTTAAAGAAGAATCAGATTTGACCAGTTCAGAAGAAGAAGAAGGCGAAAGAAGAATAGCTAATTTAATAGATTTCTTTTTTACTATAGTTAGAAGTCAAAAGGATGAAAGAAAAGGCAGTGGAGGTAGCTGCTTCAAAAGCGAAGTGAGCCCAACTGATGACAAAATTGAACCCTACATACCCACTAAGGTGAATACGGAATTAGAGCAAAAAATGGAAACTCTCATCGAGTTTTTAGCTAATTCCGGTTGTATAGATAAAGAGGAAGAGATAACCACTAAAGAGGACAAAAAAATCACACTAATGGAGTTCCTATTCGGTGTTGATGATAGAAAATCTCCAAAACCAATCATAGAAATAAATACAGAACCTGATTTTAATAAAGGAATTAGTCTATCAGAGTCAAATATTAATGTTAAAAGTATTGCCTATATAGATGAAACTCCAGTTGAAGAAGGAAACGAAACTTTAGTAGAAATGCTTATGAAATATATGGACAATTACGGCAGTAAGGAGAAATTCAAGGAACCAATAAAATCCATATCAGTAACTCCTTCTTTATCAGAGAAATCTAAATCAGATATAACTATTAGTAAATTAGAAACTTTTAGCGATATGAGTAAAACTAAATCGGATTCTACGTTAACTCATACTCAAGATACTGTTATAGACAGAGGTGAAGATAGAAGTGATAAATCTAGACGCATATCCGAAAGCCACATAGATTTAAGCAATGTGAAGCAAGATTTGGAAGAGATTTTCATTGAAGCGATAGCAAGAGTCTGTAAAATTAAGAAAATAATTCACGATGATGATACTATGAGCGAGCAGGAAGATATAGAGAATTTCCACGCATATACTAAACCTGTATTACAATATATGCAATATTTACCTTATAGTGTTGAACTATCTGACATAATAGAAGAAGATGAACCGTCTTCAAGGGATTTTGAAAGAAAGTTATCAGAAGAAGACAGAGCTACGTACATAAGACATGTTGCAGAGGATTTAATAAGATATATAGAAGATAAAATACAAGATTATCCGTTCGATGACGATGATGACTCAGACAGAGAATTCGATTTAAGTCCTAGCTTAAAACGATCATCGATCAGCTTAATCGACTTGCGAAACATACCAGATCTACCTCCAAGCTTGATGCTAAAACCGAAAGTCATAAAAATCGATAAATCGACATCTACCACGGAGATTTCCGATTCGAATTCGGACTTATCGCGACGAATCGATTCTGCTTGTATGACAGAAGATACAACACTGACCTCAAGTTCGGAAAGGAATGAGAGAGCTATGGATAAAATAGAATCTTTACACAAGTTCTTTTCGAAATCTCGTTTAGAGATAATAGATGAAAGTTTGGAAGATAATGGCAAGCCAGTTTTTTTTGACACTGAAACTACAAGTGACCATGCGGAATATAAAGCGGGTCAAGCAAGTTTGGATGACGTAGAAGATATACAAGATGATTATGATGCGGATAAAGCTAATAATGGACATAAAAATGACAAAGTTGTGTCGGAAAGTGTTGCAGATGACAAAAATGTTGGAGATGACAATGATAATATTAGAGATGAAAATATATAATCACAAATCTGCAGTCTAGTGAACGGGTGAACACAAGGCTTATATCTAGTTTTACAAAAGTTTTTTTTATATAAATTAAGTCTTAAATTGACTTTTCAACATTAAAAACTAAGTTTTTTTTTCGAATTTGTTCGTGAATATAGTAATCATACACTTGTCTAATTCGAACTAGATTTTTCCTGTATACTGTAACTAGACGATGACAAGTTAATCCCATATGTAACACCCAGACCCGGACCAACTTGTATAAAGACGTCAACGGACAAAAATAGATAAATATGGTGTGATGAACAATCATCACCGATCAAACTGATGATAAACATCTGATGGTACCTTAGTTATATAAAAATCACTTCCGGTGGTTCAAATAGTGAGATTTTAAAATAAATAAATTAAAAATTAAATATAATAAATTATTTATACAGGGTGTAAATAAGGTGCAGCGGTATTCGAAAATTATTGTTATACGACTTTTAAAAACGGAAAAATAAGTTTATTTATGGAAGATATCGCTTTTAATATAAGATCGCCTATATTTTAAATGATGTATTGAGCATATCGAATTGTATTAATTTAAAAAAAAGTCGTGAGCAATAATTTTACTGAATGTCTCTGAATCTATCACAACAGATATATTTATTACACCCTTTAGTTTTAAGAAATAAATGAATGTTAATATCTAGATTTAGTTTAGAGTGTGTTAAATAAAAAAAGATATATATAATAGTATAATATATAATATAATGTAGAATATATTTATGACAAGTTGGATTTTATACTATTAAATGTGCTTTCTTTTAAATGTTCTAACTTATTTTCTACTTTTGATATTCATTTTAAAATTAAGGTGATCTCTCACGGGTTAGGTAACAACAGATGGCTCTAGTAGTCGAAAAATAGTTTTTAATCTTTTATGAATTGATTTGATTGATAACAGTTTTCGATAAAAAACCAAGTTCGCAGGAGTTTTAGAGTCGGTCAAGTGAATTATGGTACCTCATTTTGTTTGGGGAAACACTAATATTAGTGTACATTTTTAGTGACAATATGGAAAGGCAAAATTGATAGAGCTCCATACAGGATTTTTCACGGTAAAGAATTTAAAAAAAAATACTAAAAAATAAATCTATCTTTTTATTTACATATACCGTACAGACTGCCTGGTCTAGTGTGGGAGCTCTAATATGCATTGTCCTGTCAATTTTTATATTTTAATCGTACTCAATTGATGTAATCATACAATTTTAAGGATGACTGTAAAAATCTATGTATCTGGTAATTTATAATAAACTAATTGAATTTAAACCCGTTTTTTTAGATAAAAAGCTATAATTATTTTCTGTAAAATATTAATATCAAATTCTCAACCATAAAATTCTATTTTGGCGCTTGAGTAATTTACCTTTCCAATGACGATATACTTAACTTGATAAACTTTTTTTTGTAATACATATTTTATATTTCCATACGCAGATTTTACCATCATTCCACCGGCGAGAAGCCTCTACCACTCAAAGTATCCAATATTCATGCCAAGATTGAACATTTAATAATTATATATATATGAATTTAAACTTATAACGGTTCAATGGTTTTTATGAAGGAACATTGAATAGTTTTGAACAACAAAAACAGTACATTAATGAAAATATTTATTTGGTCTTCTGAAAAGTGGCATTTTCTAAGTCAGACCCTTTTTTACTGGAGGCACAGAAATGCTTGGAAACTTTGAGTGGTAGCCTTGAAGGCCAGAATCATATTTTTTTAAATGGCCAAATAATTTATTTATTATCTCAACACAAAGATTAAGTACAATTATAATGTATAAAATCAAAATGAGTACAATTTATCTTTTGTGAGAGACTGGTGCCTAAAATAGGATGAACCTGTGAGATCAGGTCACCAGGCTCCCACGCCATGGAATTTTTGCGCATCACCTTGCCATACCAAGCAATTAGATTAAAAACTATTTTCTCGACTACTAGCGCCATCTATAGTTACACTACACGTGAGAGACCACCTTAACTCATTCTACCACTAAGACACTGTACATTTCAGCAGTAGAAAACAAGTTACAGCATTATTTTCTAAAGTTTAAATTTATTATTAAAGAACTTATGAGAAATGTTTGAGAAATAAATAATTATTATAAATTAGAAATTTAAAATGTTTTTTTACTTATCTGCGATGTGATTCCCGGCTTAGAATGCGGCCACCCCCGATTTCCGCGGGTGTCGTCAAGTCGACTCAGGGATTGCATCAGCAGCGTTCTCCTGTGTGTATTAATATCATTACTGCGATCACCAATCGGCATGCCAAGCGTGGTGATTATGTCAAATCCCAAGTGTCATGGGAGTTGGAGCGGGAGCGGAAGCAGTAGCGGGATCGAGAGTGGGAGTGGGAGCGAGAAGGAGTGCGGATTCTGTACTCCACGCGAGCAGAGCCGCGGGCACAGCTAGTTTAAATAATAAGGGTCTTTAAAAGATTTAAAATTCTGGACTTGGGCTGGACTCAGGGCTCGAATCTTTAAGAATTGAGTCTTCAAAGAGAACTCAAGTCCCATTATTAATTCTTCACGACTTCTTCCAACAGTAGGTATATATTATTAGCCACGTCAAGGTGAACTGAAACTTATATTTGCAACGAAAATAAAGATAGTATTAATTTGTTCCTCTCACTCTGACCTTGAAGTGAGTTGAAGGAACCCGTAAACAAGACTATTTAGATAAAACATCGCGTGATATAGCTGGGAGGCGCCAGGCGAATGAGACACCAATCAAAATGCTGAATAAATCATATTTATTTATTCAGTTGGTACTCTGCAAAGAGGAGGTGTATAGGAGGCGTAGTGGGGTAGACAAAGTCAAAATCATTCGTATCATACTACAACTATAACATCACAAATTATTATGTCCCTTTTCCCACGCCCACTCCCACTCCAATTCCCACTCGCAGCTCTAAATGTAGTCCAAACTCATCGCAATCTGAATAGTACGGAAATATATGCAATGCTTCGCTAGCGTGAACTACAGAATCCGCTTCCATTCCCACTCCCGCTTCCGCTTCCGCTTCCGCTCCCACACCCACACCCACACCCACACCCACACCCACACCCACACCCACTCCCACTCCCACTCCAATTCCTACTCCCAGCTCAAAATGGAGTCCAAACTCATTTCAATCTGAATAATACGGAAATACTATTATGTGCCAGATATTGCATACTAACCTTACCTACTAATGTATTTGAAAACTAAAAAATGTCTATAACTTTTGATTGAGTTAGCCGATTGCTATGAAATAAAGACTAAATGTTAAGTTAGCCCCATGTTTTTGTGAAAAATCCATCAAAATCCGTTCAGTAGTTTTTAAGTGATGCGTGCACAAATTCACAGACAAACAGATAGACAGACAAACAAACAAAAATTCCAAAAATGATTGAAATGTGTGTTCTATTACTTATCCTTAGACTCCTCAATTTTTTTTTACAAATAGCTTCAATGTACAGACACGCGATGTTTACGATTTTATTTATTAGATTTCCCGTAGAAAATGGCTGTTTTTTCGGGATAAAAACTATCCTATGTGTGCCAAGTTTCATCCCGATCCGTGCAGTGGTTGAAGCGTGATTGAGTAACATCCAAATGTCACTAGGACACAAAAACCGGATATAGGAAACCGTAGAAAATGGCTGTTTTTTCGGGATAAAAACTATCCTATGTGTGCCAAGTTTCATCCCGATCCGTGCAGTGGTTGAAGCGTGATTGAGTAACATCCAAATGTCACTAGGACACAAAAACCGGATATAGGCAGAAGAGGTACTTAACTATTTTCCTTCAGTTTCGTGCGTGTCGATTTTCGGACACTAACGCGTTAACTACAGAATTAAATAAAGTCGAAAATTATTAAGCGTGTCCCCCTCCCTGTATATTCAGAACTATCAATTCGCATAACTTTTGATTGAGTGGGCCGACTGCAATGAAATAAAGACTATGTTACACCGAATTAAGCACTATGTTTCTGTGAAAAGCCTATCAAAATTGGTTCAGTAGTTTTTAAGTGATGCGTGCACAAACAAACAGACAAAAACCAAAAATGATCGAAATGTGTTCGTCCTTAGACCGCGCAATTTTATTTGTTGCAAATATCTTCAAAGCTGAAACAACATTACTAATATATTTACCTACCTAGCAGACATATTTGTCATTCAAACAATATGACGACCTCCGTGGCGGAACGGGTAGCTCTCGGACTGCCACGCCGGAGGTTGCGGGTTCGAATCCCGCTAGGGGCAAATGTTCGTATGATGAATATGAATGTTTGTACCCAAGTCTTGGATGTTAATATATTTAAGTTTATCTATCCGTTATCTAGTAACCATACCACAGGCTCTGCCTAGTTTTGGGACTGGATAATTGGTGTGAATGTCTGAGATATTTTAATTTTTTAAACAATGGGCAGACGGGTTCTGGTGTGGAGACCGCGGATCTGCACTCGCAGGGTGGGACGCCCCGCCGACAAATGGACCGACGACCTGAGCCGGTAGCGGCTGGATGCGGAGGGCGGAGGACCGGGTGTGGTGGCGTTCATTGGGGAAGGCCTATGTCCAGCAGTGGAGCAGAGCTAATATGAATATGTGCGTCACTCCAGCTCGTTCAAAGTCAAATTTCAGTAATTTATTTTCTTAAAATATTGATAGATTTTTATTGCGTTACAATAACTTTTATGCTTTAGACGAAACAGGCACTCCTATAATCTGACCCTGGCAGGATTTAGTACTTACTATTTTGTACTCAAATTTCAGATTTTGTACCTAAACAGAAAGTACAAGGGGGTAATGATGTCATTCCAGCTCAGACATTTCGAACTAAGGCCAACGATCTCTATGTACTACTAGATGGAGCGTTCCAAACAATCGCTCTGTTCCACGCAAGTAGCCACAACTCTTTCACATTCACAATGAAACTTATGCAGTTACTATGCACGCAGAACATTTAATTATTACTAAATATTGACGCTACGGTTAAATAATGTCAATATTTAGAAAATAATTAAATGTTCTGAGTAGTAACTGCACAAGTTTCAAAGTGATTGTGAAAGAGTTGTGGCTACTTGCGTAGAACAGAGCGATTGTTTGGAACGCTCCATCTAGTAGTAAATAGAGATCGTTGACTAAGGCACGTGCTTGAATTATGATCACATCGCTTCACCGTCGAATGTGTACTGGTTTGTACTGGATTTTTAATTTCGGTCTTAAAATAGCGTTCCAGGTCGGACATTTTGAACTAGAGACACTTACCTAAATTCTGATCATACCACGCTGGAAGATAACATCTGTTATCTAATTTAATAACCAATTAGTGTCAATCATGAAGGTAAACACTTTGAGGTGACTTATGAGGTGGGAAAAATTATTTTGTTTCATGGTATGAGGTGTAGAGTCACGAAACCTTTTCACTGTCACATATATGTATATATATATTCCTAACTAGATGTGCCCGCGGCTCCGCTCGCAATTTAGCAATTCGCATCATGAAAGAGGCAGCAAAACGCTTCGTGTGAGAGCGTGGTATGTCTACTACATAAGAATGAAGTCCTTCACCACGTCTGGTCATAATATGTGAATAAAACAATAACTTTATAAACTTATATTTATTATTCTACTAAAAAGGAAATTTGAACAGTCATTCATACTCCGAATTGCGTAGAAAATAACATTTCACTTTTCATTAAAAATATAAAATAATAACATTTTATTCTCACTAAAAGTAATAATGTACAATAATTTTCCATATATATAATTACTAATTAATCAGTTCTTTCATTTTAAAAAAGACAATTCATAATTACAACCCCGCTTTAACAACAAAAAATATACTTTAACTAAATTAAATTACATTAATTAAAAAAAAATATTTAAAAAAAACATTCACTTTTGTAATAAATTACTTGCATACATTCTTCTTTCAATTATTCGTAATTAAATGAAACAAATATACAAATCTAGCACAGATTACTAACATTACACAATTACTACACAATACATTTTAATTATTTAAAAAAAATGTATGTGTGCGTCTTCTTCTGGGATTAAAATTAAAGAATATAGACAGATAAAAAACATTAGATTAGATTTTTTCGATTTTTTATGTTTCTATAAAAGATCAATATCAGATAGGCACTTATAAAAGTCTCAAAAATTACTGGCTTTTTTAAAATCTGGCAAATGGTTATATTATTTAAAGTAATGTATCCATATTTTATAAAATTTTGAGCAAAAAAAAAATTTTGGCACAATTTTCACTTTTAAAAAATATATATAAACACGATAATTTTACGAACATTTGGCACACCAAATCGCCTATATAAGTATTAAATTCATAACAAACACAAAATTCATCTCTGTATGGCACATTTAGTTAAAACAGTCTTCTTTAGTCAAATATAGAAAATAGAGATAAACATTTTTAAAAAAGATATAGACTTTCTTGACTAGATAAAAAAAATCTTTGAAATTCGTAAAATTCTCGTGTTTCTCCTAAACAGATCAACATATACAATCAAGTAAATAATTACAATCTATTCATAGAGTAAACACATAGTGGAAAAGAAAAACCGGTAACCGGTAAAGCGCCATATTTTGTAAATTTACAAAAATAAATTTTAAAACTTTTTATTAAGACAAAAAAAAATTAAGTGATGTATTTTTCTAAGTAATTCAAAAATACCGTTAGATTATTCCATCAAATTGTTTAAGGCAAAGAATCACCCAGATCTTATATTGCGAGATAGCTATCGATTTTCCACCAAGTGATGCATTGGCGGTTTTAACAATATATCATTTATCAATATAATTCAACGTTATACTGTAATTTGAGAGTCATAAAATTATCATTTCACGCCCAATTTCACTTCACTTAATTTTTTTTTAATTCTAATAAATTCTAACATGTATACCATACCAGTGATTGGTTATATTTATATCAGTACATTGACATTACAGTTAATAATGGACACATTATACATTATTAAAAATAAAATAACATAACCTTTATTATGAATAGTTTGATCATTGTAATAATATGAAGTCTTTTATTGACACAGGATGTCCAGTAAATTAACGTCCAAAACAAAACTGGAGTTAGATGGGGTCCAAGCAATATACGAATGTGAAATTTCATGTTCAGTAAAAGATAGTCATTTTAGAGATATTACCGGTTTTTTCCAATTTTAATTTTTAGTCAAGATTTTTGGATGCCATACTACTAACGTAGGTATTTTGTGATTAACTTTGCTATGAAACGCAATCTCAGTTTTTTAAAATTAGGTTACGGTATTTTGAAAAAAAAAGGTAAAAATCCCGGTAAATATCTCGAAAACGTTTCACTGAACATGAAATTTCACATTCCGATCTACCCTCTACCTTCAATTTCGTTGAGGACATTTATTTACTGGGCATGCATGTTAGGTGTAGAAAGACGGTCTTTGAATAGTTTTATTTTTAATTAATATTAATAGAAATTGACAAAATGTACAAAACTTAGAACAAAGGTATTCTTAAATAATCATTCATTTCCCCATCATCGAAACAACGTCAATGCATTGGTGTAATATAAAAATAGAAATTTAAATATTTTTGGCTAGACTCCACGCTTTTACGTAGTGTGTGCACTGGCATTCATTTTAAATGGCATGCGTGTACGTCATACGAAGGCAAAGGAAAACAGTGACAACGATAATAAATAACAAATTAATTGATTTAAAACCTATGCTTTATTCAATTATTTAATCATTGAATTCAATGATTTAACCATTGTATTCAATTATTTAACAATTGAATTCAATTATTTATAAACCATTTAAATTATATAAATTAATGAAATTGTTAAATTAACTTTGGGTATTTTATATTATATTGTGTAAAATAATTTCGACAAAGCTATTTATTATTCCAATGCTTATTTCGTTTATTAGAAAATAAATTTAAGTGATCATTAATCATTTTTCAGGTACATTTTATTCCAAAACAATTAAGAAAAATACATAAGAATTTAATAAGGTACTTGGATTTTTAATAAATTATTTTTATTTCTAAATAATCAAAATTTTGATCGACCTTCGTATAAAATTAAATGTACATTATTATTATTTAATGTTTTTTAAGGAAAAGAGATATGATCTTAGCCTAAGGGTAACCCATTTTATCAGAAGAACAAAAACATTATAAAATAGGGTGTGGCCAAACTTATCGAAACACCGTTTACCTTATTCGTCATTAATCATTACCAACATATTTTGAGAGAATGCCATTACTTATCTACTGAATCATCAGTTTCATTGTAAAGTGATAATGAATCATTAACTTAAGTTACTAGCTATTACCCGCGACTTCGTCCGCGTGGACAGCTTAACATTACAAATTATTATGTATTTCCCGTACGAATAAGATGTTTTTCGGGATAAAAACTATCCTATGTCCTATTTCAGGAACTAACCTATATGTGTGCCAAGTTTCATCCCGATCCGTCCAGTGGTTGAAGCGTGATTGAGTAACAAACATCCAAATATCCATACGCATTTATAATAATCACATTGTTAATATCATTACGAGTCCACTGTCAACGTATCCCCCAATGGACAGCCCACCAAAAGTATAATTCTATAGGGGAGGCCTATGTCCAGCAGTGGCCGTATTTCGGCCGATGATGATGATAACAGAAATCGTTGGCCTAGTGGCTTGGTCATTGGACTCGAGCCCCAGAGGCCGTGGGTTCGATTCCCAGTGGGGACAGACAACTTTGTACAAATTGGTCCCGGTCTGGATGTTATATTTGTGAATTGTCCTATCCTTGTTTAATTCCCATGGCACAGGTGAAAATCCTAGTTTGGGATTAGACAAGTGTATGTATGTATGTATGTATGTATGTATGTATGTATGTATGTATGTATGTATGTATGTATGTATGTATGTATGTATGTATGTATGTATGTATGTATGTATGTATGTATGTATGTATGTAAACGCTTTATTGTACCAAAAAATAACAACAACAACAATAATAAAATAGGAATTAAACTGTGTACAAAAGGCGGACTTATCCCACTTAGGGATCTAGTGGGATAAGTCCGCGTCTCTTCCAGTCAACCTTAGAGTACCCGAAAGGACAAGTATAATGCGTTTAGTACCAAATTTGATAAAGAAATGTACCTACTTTTAATAAAGTTTGAAAATACATATTACATAAACAAACTAACAATGGGCCCGATTCTGAAGGCACACATTTAAAATTTGACAGCGCTAAAATTGGTTTCGTCTTTATCTTCATAATACTGTGTGACAAGGATAGCAACAGTTTTAGTGCTGTCAAATTTTAACGTTATGCCTTCAGAATCGAGCCCAATATATACATAGACGATACACGTATAAGTACTTGTAATTTATGTACTAAATTATTTCTCCTGGGAAACGAACCCACATCCTCTAACACTCGAGGACAATGGATCAGACTTAAAGCTGTTCTTTCCAGGTCTATGGAAAAACGCAATCGAGATTACTGAATACTTTCTCACTTTCCGTAATTTATGTTCAACCGAATTACGGATTTGGAATGTAAGGAGATTACGGTAATAAGCAAGGTCCGAAATTGTCATAGCGAAATGTTTCATTGTAGAGTTTTCGCATAGAGATTGTATAGTGTAGTATCGACTTTCGAAAATATCGATGTTGTCTCACTAAATGAGTATACAAACTTGGAACACAAAGGTTTTCTGTATGATTTTTTTATTGTTAATTTTAGTCTAAAGAAACAAAAACACAATAAACTAATTTACAATTCTATGTTTCCAGTGAAAAAAATGAAGTAGAAAATGCAGCTTGAAATGATTTTTTTCTTGGGAAAGTTAATTTTTTCACAAGTAATTAACAGACGCTTTAATTAATACAGAGTTATTTTGAAGATGAAATAAGATTTTTTTTAAATTTATTGCTGTATTTAGTTTTAAAATGTGCAATAAAGAACATTTAATACTTAATAATTTAGTTCAATATTTCTTCATATGAAAAAATATTCATGCCAATTCAATTAAATCATTATTTAAAAATTTATTTAATTAATTCATTCATTTAAATGTTGATTTAATGGAATTCGACATGAATAAAGACTAAATACAGTAAATGTTAAAAAAAACTTATTTCATCTTCAAAGTTTAACTCAGTATTAATAAAAAAAATCTGTTGATTCCTTTAAAAAAACAACATTTTAATCATTTTTTCAAGTAACTAATCAATAACATCGATAACTTCGAAAGCAGATAGACTACAACGTTCAATCCCTAGAAATCTTACTTTTTGCTATGAACATTCCGGACCTTAGTAAGAAAGTATTCGGGAAAGTAATTAGGAAAGTTACTATTGTTTACTGACTCTCTAGGATCTCTCTTGCCGTGTGGGATCCGGTAGAGTAGAATAGGATCACTCCAACTCTTCCCGTGGATGTCGTACAAGGCGACTAAGGGAATACATTATAAAACATCAGTCAGGCCTCCCCAACCCGTCTGGCCAGCGCGGGGAGTGTAGGCCAAATCCTCTGTCTGTCTCCGGCAGATGAGAGAGGGTTGTGCTCCTGTAGTGGAGACAAAAATAACCTGATGATGACCGACTCTCCGGGTCTGGGGGTACGCAGTCTGCCCCATCTGCTATCTACATTCCTAATATCCGTCCAACTAAAAAAGTATTTTGTAATTTCCATTTGATATATACGGAGAAGCGTTTGTCGTTTAACTACGAGAGAGGTCACATGACCAGTTAGAAAGTACAAAATGGATTTTTTTACGAATATTAGCATAAATGCTTACGGAGTAGGTATGCAGTGCGACAGATATGGCCCGCCCACCGCCACTTTTGCTTATCCGATCGGCTATGTCGAAAACTTTAGCTCTTCGTTACGAATCATATCCTTTAAAGATTCGGTAGGTACTCTGCGTTCCTGTTATGCATATGGACGGTCTGCGTAAGGCGGCTGGCAGTGACTGGATGAAAAGAGCCGAGGATCGGGTTAAGTGGCGCGCCTTGGGAGAGGCCTATGTCCACCAGTGGGCTATTTCAGGCTGATGATAATGTATTTACGTTTTATCGTTATGGTTTTTAACATACTAACATTAGTAGGTAAATGTATCATCGGCCGAAATACGTCCACTGCTGAACATAGACTTCCCCAATAGAATACCACTTTTGGTAAGTTGTCCATTGGGGGATTTGACATAATCACCACGCTTGGCAGGCGGATTGGTGATCGTAGTAATAATCTTAACATACACACACAGGAAAACGCTGCTGCCCGTCCCTGGTGCAATCCCTCAGTCACCATCACGACACCCACGGGAATATTAGGAATATTCAAAGCCGGGAACCATACGCCACAATTTACTGTACGCTAAATATTATCCTACTAATATTATAAACGCGAAAGTTTGTATGTATGGATGGATGTTTGTTACTCTTTCACGTAAAAACTACTGAATGGATTTTAATGAAACTTTACAATAATGTAGCTTATACATCAGAATAACACATAGGCTACAAATTATAAAGATATTGTGTGAATTGTCCAAAATATCAAGTAAGTAGGAAATACATAATAATTTGTGATGTTAAGCTGTCCACGCGGACGAAGTCGCGGGCAACAGTTAGTCCCAAATAAATATTTATTTAACATCCGCCATATTTAAGTTAACATTACTCGAGCCTTCCCTCTGCGGCTCCATTTTTAACTGCCGTGTGATTCCCGGCTTAGAATAGGGCCACCCCAAATCTTCCGAGCAGCAGCGTCCTCCTGTGTGTATCAAGATCAATACTGCGATCACCAATCCGTCGGCCAAGCGTAAAGATTATGTCAACATATCCCCCAATGGAAAGCCTACCGAAAGTGTCATTCTATTGGGGAAGCCTATGTCCAGCAGTGGACGTATATAGGCTGATGACTTAGACAACATGCGGTAGACGAAGCGGATATTGGGGAAGGGATGTCCAACAGTGCGCAATCCTTAATTAATTAACTTATGATAATATATTTTGAATATATCGACATTCTTTTGACTTGTAACAATTGTTATCAATAACATTTTCATTTTCATTTAGACGCGTTCAAGCGGCAAGTCAAGGAACACTTTCTTGTCGACTAACCATCTCACTCCCGCGTTTACTTTATTTTATAACTTAGTCGTTATATTGTATGAATACATATTTTTGACGACCTCCGTGGCGGAACGGGGAGCTCTCGGACTGCCACGCCGGTGGTTGCGGTATCGAATCCCGCTAGGGGCAAATGTTCGTATGATGAATATGAATGTTTGTACCCAAGTCTTGGATGATGTGTATCCGTTATCTAGTAACCATAGAACAGGCTCTGCCTAGTTTGGGACTGGATAGTTGGTGTGGATTTCGAATATATTTATTTATTATATCTATGTATGTATGAATATATGTATATATCTGAGTATGCATTTATTTATATATTTGTATAGGTATTGCCCTTACTGCTGGTGTAAACTATAACTTCATTTATTTGAACTGCAAAACCTACCTTTTTCTGTTATTCTTATCCTCTACCCAAAGGTTGTCTGCAAGAAATCGCTTTTAGCGATAAGACCGCCTAGATTAGAGTACATGTGCAAGTTTTACTTTAATATTGTATCCTTTGATTTTTTACGTGCAATAAAGAGTAATTGAATTGAATTGAACAGCGGACGTCAGTAGAGAGACACGGAAAGCTATCTGTAATGATAATGACGAATAAAATAAACAATTTCGAAAAGACAGTCTGACCTCAGAAGGTCGTTCAACTACTTAAACAGAACAATTATTTAAATTTCTTTGACATTGGAACAGCGAAAAAACATTTTTAAATGAATCATTTTGGACGCGACTAATCAGGCGTTTAAAATTCCGGACCATTTTGTATAATTAAATGTATAATATATTAAAGTCTAAGAGTGGAGTCGTGGTGCTAAGCAATTAAAGTCTATTATTAAAAGAGTTGTAGCAATATACATTTGAAAATGACCTTTAGTGACATCTGCAATAAGGTCCTACGTAGTCACGAGCATTAGCTATGTTTTTTTTAATATATACGCTGCAGTTGTCTAAATTTTTTTTTTTTCAAATTATACGGCTCTTGCCTACATTACATTACAAATATTATAAAAAAAATTACAAACCTGTACTTCGAGCTCTCCTCATCTTACAGCCATAAAATTTCATTTCACGGCATAAAACACAGTCTTTTATTCCCAATCGCACCTAAAAACTAATGGCACTGAATCACAGCTCACCGAACAAAGCGGCGTTGAGAATTTTGTATTCCGAATTACAAAATCCAAGTAAATTCACCAATAGGGAGTGTTTCCGTTCAGGTCCGCCCTGGCGGTCCAGGAGTTCCCATACTTTATCCTCGCGCAGGACACCGCTGGCGCGTTCCTCACTGAAGACTTTTCTATCGTATAGTTTTTCCCGTTGTTGTTATCCCAGAACTCGTCCCCGTTGCAACGGAAGCAGACGCAGAAGTCCAGTCTTCTCGAATGTATTGGCAACTGCAGTCTGAACCCGAATGTATCGTACTGCGAAACGCCGTTCTTTCCCGGAGGTCCAGAATCCACGAAGGCACAATACGTATCTTCGTTGGTCCCCCAACCGTCTGAGGTCGCTCTAATAAAGACTTCCTTGGAGAAACCCAGGTTCTTTACCTTAACCGTGCCGTCTGCTGCGCACTCGTTTTGTTTCACTATCACATTCTCCAACGCAACGCAGTCTTGAGTGATTCTTCTACGGAACTCCAGATAATCTGAAGCCGGTTGTACGAATCTGGTCTCCCATAAGTCTACGACGGGCTGAGGTGGTTTGCGCTCCTGGGGTGGACTGGAAACGACCTTCAAAGCCCAATAAGGTGGCACATGAGACGGCTCTGTCATAAACTTCACTTGTTCCAAGGCAAAACCTCGATCATCAGCAAAAACGACGCGTTTCTTCTTCTTTTCCGTTGGCATTCTTATGCAGGACCTTGGGGCTGTTTTCAATGTCAGCTGTAAAGGTTTGAGGGTCGCTAAGCATGGCGCGGAGTACCCTCTAGCGGTGAGCTTGATAGGCCTTCGCACTGGAGGGGTGTAGTCTGTCAAGAAGCTAGCTGGTGGACTATGCCCGTAGAATAACTGCTCAGACGCGAGCATGTCGATCGCAGCGCACATATCTGCAACAAACGTCCCTCACTGTATCACGGTTTGCAATGAACTAAACGGATTTTATCGCGCTGAGCGTTTATATATGCGCGCAGGCGCCGGCCACGCTTCCGATAGTGAATAAAAGTAGGGTGACAGTGTTTTTGTTTTGTTTGCTTTGGATTTTTCGGGATAGCGGCGGTGTGTCCTCTATTTTTAGTTGTTATCATTGCAATTGGGGTTTGTGTTGATGTTAGTATTATTTTTACAAATGAAACAGACTATGACAATAATAGACTTAAAAGAAAATTAGAGATACATTATGCCCGATTCTGAAGGACACATATAAAATTTGACAGCTTTAAATAAGTTTCGTCTTCATCTACTACCTATACTGTTGTCTGAACGGGCTAAAATAATTTTAGCACAATCAAATTGTAAGTGTGTGCCTTCAGAATTGGGCCTATTATCTATAAAAAATAAATATTACATATACATACACTTGTCTAATCCCAAACTAGGATTTTCTCCTGTGCCATGGGAATTAAACAAGGATAGGACAATTCACAAATATAACATCCAGACCGGGACCAACTTGTACAAATTGTACAAAGTGGTCTGTGAGGCGGCGAACGAGTATTTTCATGGAAATAGTAAAAAACCTATAAGGATATGAATAAATGAATGAATGTACTTTGTTGTACACAAATTACAGAATTATGTGGGTATAAGGAGACAATATTCAATAATTAGCTGAACAAGTATTTAATTGCCAAATGTTTTTACTCATTGCATGAGTTTTTTAATGATAGGGATAATATTTAAATGGATGTCATTATTTTATAAGCATTTCTGACAATTTATATTACATAGCTTTATGTTTTTATTGACATTTAAATTCATTATAATGCTGACATTGTAAATATTTAAAAAAATCTATTTCCATTTTATAATTTAATTTTACATTTTTAATTGATAATTTTACATATATTGTAGCGTCTGTCTCCGGCAGATGAGGGAGGGTTGTGCTCCTGCAGTGGAGACAAAAATAACCTGATGATGATGATGATGATGTAGCGCCTTTACAGGGTTCATGTTAATACCTGTGTTAGCATGAACATGTATCTTATATCTTATCTTCTTAGGAGGCCAGGAAGACCTGGCGACACTTCGACCCTTCAGGATCTTTTGTGCCAAACTCCTGACCACCGACGGTGCCCCAAGCCGATTTGGTGGACTTCACACATGCCTCAGAATTCCTTCTTCGGCATATGCAGGTTTCCTTACGATGTTTTCCTTCACCGAAAAGCCTGTGGTATTATAAACAAACCGTACTTAAGTTTCGTAAAACTCATTGATACGGGCGGGGTTTGTACCAGGACCTCATGAACGTGAGGCGAGTGCACAACCAACCGGCTACCACGGCTCTAACATGTAACATCTTATACACTACATGAAACAATAAATGAATATGAATATGTAGTCAGGGGTTAAAAAATTATCAAAAATGTGTCACGTAGTTTGGGTACGTTCCCTAACTACGATAATTAGACCCTAAACGCTTTTCCAAATTGTCACGTGACATGTCAGATGTAGAGGCTTACAGTGTAGCCCAGCAGTGGATATAAGAATTGAAAGACACCGCACCACACTAGGCCTGCGTGATCATATAAGGTGCCTTCCACGTAAGATGTAGTATCGTTATCTTTTATATTTAACTCAAGCTATAATATTGCCCAAGACTGCCGGGTTATTGACATTGTAAAGTTTAATAAATCAGGTCACGGTCGCCTGAGTAGGTTCAATTGAGTGTCCACACTACAATAATGTTTGTGAGTTTGCTCGGAGTAACCTTCGATACTACTGAACTTTCCTTCCGATACAGAATGTTGTTATTTGCGATGGGCATAGGCTAATTTGTAGTCTGGGAAATCAATGGGATCCCGTGGGAAAATCTAGTAAAATCAATGTGGACAAAGTGTGTCATAAATCGGGTCACGGCATACTTACTAGGTTCAAATGAGTTGTACAATAAATTTTGGAATATTCCCAGTTTCACCACTGCGGGATTCCCAAAGGATTTTTTTCCAAATTTCATCCAAACTGTGCCTTTAGAGTCACAAATAACAAAATTTATTCTTACTATTTCTAAATTAAAGAATCCTTTATCTTAAGTCGCAATTTGAATACCCCGAAATTGGCATTCGCTGGAGTTGCGCAAAGTGGCGATACATCGTCTCTGCTTATCCCTCTAGGACCAAGGCTTAAGTATTATGTATATTATGGGAGTTAGATAAAGACATAATAATTCAGAAATAGGTAAGACCGCTTCGTTGGCTATAACACTGGACTCAAGCGCCAGAGGTCGTGGATTCGACTCCCACTGGGACAGACAACTTTATTCAATTTATACAAGTTACTCCTCGTTTGGTGTTATGTATGAATTGCCTTATTCTTGTTCAATTCCTATAGTACAGGAGAAAAGTCATGAATAAATGATTTTTTTATAACTAATTTACATTATTCACACACAAATCAATGACTAATATTTATTAAACGTCATCATCATCATCAGCCTGTAAGAGCCCACTGCTGGGCATAGGCCTCTCCCAAGGCGCGCCACTTAACCCGATCCACGGTTCTTCTCATCCAGTCTCTGCCAGCCGCCCTATGCAGATCGTTACTCCATCTAGCCAGGGGGCGTCCCACACTACGCTTGCCGAGTCGTGCGTACTTTCTATATAATGTTTGATTTAGCTGAGTTTATTTGTTTCGCTCGACTATTAACCCAATTTCGTGAATAAAACGTCTCAAAGCGAGTACACGACTGGGGTAGATATAAGGAGGCAGATGAGACTACACCATTTAAAGTATGTTTACGTGCTTGACCTAAAAAAATATCTGGAAACATCGGAACGTGACGGCGATTTTCGCGGGAGTTACATTACAGTTTTATTAGTCGTTAATTTCGTCAAGGATTGCGAAAATAAAAGTTGTTTGTGTCCTAATTCCTTCGCAAAGAGGTTCATATTGGCAGATTCCATACATTCAAGGTAATCCTGTAGACGCGGTTCTCTGCCAGGAAATGATTTGGGTTGTTTGCTTTTCTGGTGAACAAAGCTTACTACAAATTAGATAATTTTCTTTTTGACAATAATGTGAACTAAGTTGATATAAGTAAGCTGACATTGAACTAATTTAAATTTTTTTTGTATTGATTCTTGACATTTAAATCTTGACATTTTTACATTTGGTTGATTGATTTTACATTTAACTTTGACATTGTGTTTAATTTTTTTGGTTTGAATAATTTATTAATTAATGTATTAGGAGAATTTTAATAAATATTGCATGCTTATACAAAAGGCAAGGTATAGCGAGCCTAATCTATAATATAACATCTTCTGTGTATCTGTATTTACCTATACTTGGCAATAAATGATTATGATTATGATTCGGTGATCTCAAAGCAATATAATAAAAAAAAAAAAAAAAAAATTATTTGTGTTTAAACGATTGGTGCGCGAGCACTTACTTGGATCACCGTAGGAGTAAATTGGTCATCGTCTATGAATCACGTTTTGATTTATTTATTGCAGAATATTTATGTATATATTTGTATTTATTTATATTTTAATAAGTATTCATATAATACATATGTAGTATATATCTTATACGTTGTAATGTGTAGGTATATGTATAATTTATAGATTACATTTAGTATATTTTACTTTGTATTTATTATGTAAGTATAGTATAGTATATTATATAAAAAAAAATCTCATATATTTTTTTGCGCCTACCACACATTATCCGCATGACCTAAAGGTCAACTGGAAGCGAATGCCATATTGGCATTATGGTCGCCTTTTGTACTTAATGTGCAATAAAGTTTTTAAATAAATAAATTTTGACTGCCACTACAGCAATTTTGCCTTTCCAGCGACAATATTGGTACTATGCATGACCAACTTCGTCTTGTATTTAGGCAGAGTTGGTAAATAGAAGGTAAATGTCCGCATTGGTCCCACAGCATGGTCACCGCTCGGCGCACGCCCCAGACAGCGGCGCGGGCGCCGCGGGCGCGTGATCGCGTTACTACCGCCGCAATCAATGCTCGGTATCGACTACACGATGTTTCATGTTAGTGAGATGAACGACTTGTGGGATGAAAAGTGTTTCTTTTAACACGAAATCTTAATAAAAATTTTTTTGGAAAGGATGATGACAATTCCTACTAAAATTATAAACGCAAAAGTTTGTAAGTATGGATGGATGTTTGTTACTCTTTCACGTAAAAACTACTGAATGGATTTTAATGAAACTTTACAATAATATAGCTTATACATCAGAATAACACATAGGCTACAATTTATAAAGATATTGTGTGAATTGTCCAAAATATCAAGTAAGTAGGAAAAAACCTACCATCTGCGAGCTATTCTGGCGTGCGCCATAAAATTATAATTTTAATGTCATAATGTTAGTTCTTTTCTACGCCACGCTAATATAAGTTAGAGTTACACATATGTAATGCATGATGGAAATGTTTATCTTAAATAGTCCTACAAAAAAGCTAAAAGGTACTTCACATAAATTCTTAACTGGTTTAGCGGTAATGACCATAATAATATAATAATACTTTTATTTACATTTATATAATACTAGCTGTTGCCCGCGACTTCGTCCGCTTGGACAACTTAACATCACAAATTATTATGTGTTTCCCGTAGGAATGGGATGTTTTTTCGGGATAAAAACTATCCTATGTCCTATTCCAGGACCTAACCTGTATGTGTGCCAAGTTTCATCCCGATCCGTCCAGTGGTTAAAGCGTGATTGAGTAACAAATATCCAAACTTTCGCATTTATAATATTATAACCCTGTAAGAGCCCACTGCTGGGCATAGGCCTCTCCCAAGGCGCGCCACTTAACCCGATCCACGGTTCTTCTCATCCAGTCTCTGCCAGCCGCCCTATGCAGATCGTTACTCCATCTAGCCAGGGGCGTCCCACACTACGCTTGCCGACACTACCCTTCCTACTAATATTAGTAGGAAGGATTAAATTAAACAACTTGATAACGTCTCCAATATTGTTGGGCCTCCTCTTCCCCACTTGTTGTGCCCAAATTCCATGACGAACTATGTTTATTATTACCATCTGTTAACACAATAAAAAATAACGCAACTGTGTATATAATTATTTTTTAATTAACTCTCTTAGAGAAGTAAAAAATAATAATGACGACCGACCTAGATAAAGAGTGGAGACCACGGCTGGGCAGACTGTAGTGTGGAACGGGGGTGAAGAGTAAGGATACAGATGCATATGCTCATTAGTCGCATGCTCATTTGAAATGAGCACATGCTTAATTGTAGCATGCTCATGGCGTGTTCACACCTGCTTTGATATAGCATACTATTTATTAGCATGCGCCTAGTGACCATACGTACCAAATACTTAATTAAATAATTCAGGATGTTTCGTTAAAATGAATGAATAAGAAGTTGAAATTTATACTCCTATAAGCGAACCAAGAGATCAACGACGTTCTATTATGACAGTTTCTTGCAAAATGAACTCAACAAATCTATTCAGAATTATCATGCTAAGAAGCAAAACGCCGTGTGGTTTCCGGTAGAGTAGAATAGGACGACTCCAACTCTTCCCATGGATGTCGTACAAGGCGACTAAGGGAATACATTATAAAATATCAATCAGGACTCCTCAACCCGTCTGGGCAGCGCGGGGAGTGTAGGCCAAATCCTCCGTCTGTCTCCGGCAGATGAGAGAGGGTTGTACTCCTGCAGTGGAGACAAATATAACCTGATGATGAAGCAAAACGCGTTCACACATGCGACTAGCACACCCCTTCCACCCCCACCTCAGGTAGCATGCTAAAAAATCAACCGACTTGCGATTTAGTCGCATGCTTATTACTCGCACGTGCTGTATGCTAGTTGGTAGCATTTGCTCAAAACTAGCATGCTCTCGTGCGTATAACGAGCATGTGTATGTACCCTAAGGCGGTTGACAGTGATTGGATGAGAAGAGTCGAGTATTGCGTTCAGTTGCGGAGAGGCCTATATCCAGCAGTGGGCTCTTTCAGGCTGATGATAATGAACGTGCCTATATGTAGGAGGAAAACCATCTCAAAGAATACGAGACTTGAAGTATTGGTAATGTCGTCTAACCTTGCTCGTTTACTTTTTGTCTGTCAATGTCAAAAACGAAGGTGAACCGCCATGTCGTGTACACAGCATCAGTTTACTGGCTTCCGGTAAGAAGGTGGCCGGAAGCTTTGCGAAAGGCCTGCAGTGGACGATAAGTATAAAATAAGCTTTAGTAACAAAGAAGTTTAATAATAAAATCATTTATTCATCTCTTAAAAAATATACATACAATAACTCCGCCAAACTGTATAATACAGTTTGTTGGCAGAAATAGCTCTCTTACTTTATACACATCTATGGCAGAGAATACTAAATATCACTACGCAATGGTGAATAGCAAAGCAAAGTTACAAAGTTTTTAATTTTGATATTAGCACAAAAAGATTGAGGTTACGTTAATGAGTTTACTAGATATTTCTTATATTTAATTCTGAAAGTGTTTTTGTTGATTACATTGCTTCTGATGCCTAGTGGGATAGAGTTAACAATTTTGGGTACCAAATACTGCCTTGTTCTTTCACCATAGTAGTTGCAGACTCTAGGCACAGAAAACAGTTGTTGGTCAACACTCCTGGTGAAGCGTGAGTGGTCACATGCTGTCTAATATTGACCGCACTCAAGTCGCTCAGCGAGATATGGAGAGGGGAGCGCTATGCTCATGGTTTGTTTGAAGGATAAGAGGTTTTGACGACCTCCGTGGCGTGGGTAGCTCTCGAACTGCCACGTCGGAGGTTGCGGGTTGGAATTCCGCTAGGGGCAAATGTTCGTATGATGAATATGAATGTTTGTACCCAAGTCTTGGATGTTTATATATTTATTTAAGTATGTGTGTCCGTTATCTAGTAACCATAGTACAGGCTCTGCTTAGTTTGGGACTGGTTAATTGGTGTGAATGTCTGACATAAGTATTTATTATTATTTATATATGATTCGTTTGACCGCCTCGTTCGGCTAGTGGTGTGGTTATTGGACTCGAGCGCCAGAGGCCGTGGGTTCGATTCCCGCCGAGGACAGACAACTTTGTACAAGTTGGTCCCGGTCTGGATGTTATATTTGTGAATTGTCCTATCCTTGTTTAATTCCCATAGCACAGGAGAAAATACTAGTTTGGTATTAGACAAGTGTATGGATATATATATATAATTATATGTATTATTATGCCGTGTGGTTTCCGGTAGAGTAGAATAGGACCACTCCAACTCTTCCCGTGGATGTCGTACAAGGTGACTAATAGAATCCATTATAAAACATCAATCAGGCCTCCCCAACCCGTCTGGCCAGCGCGGGGAGTGTAGGCCAAATCCTCAGTCCTGTCTCCGGCAGATGAGAGAGGGTTGTGCTCCTGCAGTGGAAACAAAAATAATCTGATGATGATGATGAAGATGTATTATTAATTAATTTATTAGTAATCGTAATGAGGTGATCCGAAAAAGAACGAAGGTCACCGACATAGCCGAAAGGTTTAGCAAGCTGAAGTGGCAGTGGGCGGGGCACATCTGTCGCAGAACCGACGGCCGTTGGGACAGACAAGTTCTGGAGAGCAGACCGTGGGGTGGGACGTCCCGCCGCCAGGTGGAGCGACGACCTGAGGAAGGTGGCCGGAAGCGGAATGAATAAATGAATGAATGGAATGGAATTGAATGAATGAAAGAAAGAACGAATGTATGAATAAATGAAATATTTATTTACTAGAAAGAGGGAATGGGTGTGGTGGCGTTCATTGGGGAAGGCCTATGTCCAGCAGTGGTATGACAATGAGTATACCATTGTACCGGAGCATACCATTTATAGTCACAGTGGCATCTAAAGGCTGAGGGCAGGTGGACCGTCCACCTAAGCATGGTGGCCGGAAGCGGCTGGTTGCGGAAGGCGGAGGACCGGATGTGGTGGCGTTAATTGCGGAAGGTCTGCGTCCAGCATGATGAAGCAGAAACAGCTCAGTATAAACAAAGGCTTGGATAAGGAAAGTGGTGTGACCCGCACGTCAGCCAGTCGAGTACATACAATAACAAAACTTTCACTGTTTGGCACTCCGTTCGAATTTGCTTGCCAAATCTCTGTAGGTACGATCAAATGCATAAATATGCTTAAAGCGATTAGAGCGTCTGAATTGTACTATTTTAACTTTTAAAACTTCTAATTTTAAATTCTTTATGTTTTGGTCAGCCCTCCCCCAACCCACATATACAGACCTACATTAACCCCCCCCCCCCCATACACACGCACAAACTCACACAAGTACCTACACAAACAGTTAGTTCCTGAATCATAACTTTAGTGTACCTACAAACCTTTGTATTGCTTTATTATTATATAACTTATCTTATTTATATATTAGTGGATGTCGTACAAGGCGACTAAGAGAATACATTATAAAACATCAATCAGGCCTCCCCAACCCGTCTGGCCAGCGCGGGGAGTGTAGGCCAAATCCTCCGTCTGTCTCCGGCAGATGAGAGAGGGGTGTGCTCCTGCAGTGGAGACAAAATAACCTGATGATGATGCTCGGGAAAAGGAAATTGGATAAAATAAAAACACAACACTAAGGAGACAGAAAAATAGAAGATGTTACACTTAAAGTAAAGAAACTGAAATGGAGATGGACAGGACATACAGTAAGAGAAAAGGAGAAATGGAGCAGAACGTTAATGAATTGGTTACAGAAATACAACAAACGGAAAAGGGGGAGCCAGTTTAAGAGGTGGGACGATGAGCAAAACGATATATATAGCAAGGAAACATGGACAAGGATAGCGAGAGATAGAGAGGCCTTTGCCAAAAGGGGGCACACAGATAATATTGTCGATGTTATAATGTAAATAAGCATTTTTTTTATGTACATTTTAAACATCAGCCTGCAAGAGCCCACTGCTGGACATAGGCATCTCCCAAGGCGCGCTACAGAACCGGATCCTCGGTTCTTCTCATCCAGTCACTGCCAACCGCCTTACGCAGATCCTCGCTCCATCTAGCCAGGGTCCTACACTCGCCTGCCCAGTCGCGGTCTCTACTCGAGAACTCAAGTAAAATTTCACAACTTCAATTTTTAAGGTGCTTGCCCCACAGGTCACGTTCGTTCTCATACCATGGATGTATCATGTCGTACATACAAAGCCAAAACATGGCACGTTTACTAGTTTTCGATATTTATTGCAAAATTCAACATCATCTTTACACTTTTTCGCGTGTTATTTTTATTTTTGCATCGTAAAAGTATTATTTTGGTACTTTTGACGACACAATTCGACATACCCGTTAACAGCGCGCTGATGCGATGTCCTTAGTCTGAAATGTCATTGGTTCTTTTTATATACTAGCTGACCCGTGCCCACTGCGTTGGGCGGTAAAGATTTTAAAACTACCACGAAGAAAAAGTCTTATCATTTTTCGGGTTAATATATAGCCTATGACACTCACAAATAACGTGGCTTTCTATTGGTAAAAGAATTTTCAAAATCGGTTCAGTAGATCTAGATATTACCCGCTACAACCTGACAAACTTTACCTCTTTATAATATTAGTATAGATTAAATGTTTTTGCAATAACTTACGAGTAGATACTAATTTTTACACTCGACTGTAGATAAAAACGCTCAGTGAACACATACATGTACCATAAATAAGAATAATTTGTGCCAACCCTGGTGTATGTTGACTGAGGGATGCAAACATTACATATTTGATGCTATAATAATACTATATCCCTATCAGGGTAGGCAGTACGGTCGGAGCCAAAAGCCTGACACACCTCTTTCGTTTTATTTAAGCTCATCGATTTGTTTACAATCGCTGTTCCTCTATATACATACAATACAATACACGTTATTGCACAAATACAAGTTAGAAAAGTTACAAATAGTACAATTTAGGCGGTCTTATCGCTTTAAGCGATTTATACATTCGTGTGATGAGCACTTGTGTTTGCCTTGTGACTGGATGTTATTTATATATTATATTATGTATATATGTGCCGTTGGGTTTGTTGCCAATTCTTCCCCTCGGTTATACAGGTGGAAGTGGAGTAGTTTTAGGCAGAATTTGACGTCAAAAAGAGAATAATGTATTCCAATTATGAAAATAAATATTTTGATTTTAGATTTTATGTATGTATATCAGCTGTCTGATACCCATATTACAGGCTCTGCCTAGTTTGGGATCAGGTGGCAGTGTGTGAAATGTCCCCACATATTTATTTTTTTATACATATATTTTGTAAAGTCAAAATTTTGACTTTGACAATTATTGTCAGAGTTTAAGAGTCCCGGGATTTTCATTAAAACAGTCAATAAAATCCCGTGAAAAGTAAAGTACATATAAAGGTCTGTCCCCACACATCAGTGCCGTGTCAGGGACGGGGCAAGGACGTCGCCGTGGCGAGATAGAGCATCCGTGACCGTCAGGAGACCATCTATTGTGACTAGGGTTGCCAGACGTCCGGATAAAGCCGGATAGGGTCAGGCTTTTTGCATGTTTGTCCGGCCAAATTCGCCAGTGTCCGGTCCGTCCGGTTTTTGTTAGGTTTTTACATCTTGAGCCATCTCGCGGCTCATCTAAGATAATTTTTTTAGTTAAAATTCATTTTTATTTTAATTTTTATTCGTTTCACATTCAGACCAAAAAAGGTTGATTATTTTTATTTTTATTACTTACAAAATTCGTACTGATTGTTTTTGTTTTTGAAATAATACAAATGTATAAGAATTAAAAGTTTAATGTGTTAATGCCGATTAAAGAAGACTGATTACAAAAAAATGGAAATAAATGTTTTTTATTTTAGAATTAAGGGATAAAATCGTTGGCTTTTAGAGTGTCCGGCCTTGATATCGAAAAGTCCGGGTAAACTGCCTGCCCAGTCCGGCTTCGCCGTATTAAGACCTGGCAACCCTAATTGTGACGACATACAAACAGCAAACTCAAACACTTCAAACAGAGAAAATACTTTCCACTTAGTACCAACTATCAAATGACCTCGGATTATTTGATATAGTATTTGATACCACATCTATCACGATTTTCACACATGTTCAGTACCATCTGTACCAGTCTAGACACTATCTTATCTCTCATTGGATAATAGTACATGTTGCCGTGGACGGTAAGTTCAAAATTCGACGAGTGAAGCCTTCTTTCTCCACACCCCATACAAGCGAACATATTTATATACCAACAACTCCTCCATGACGACCTCCGTGGCGGAACGGGTAGCTCACGGACTGCCACGCCGGAGGTTGCGGGTTCGAATCCCGCTAGGGGCAAATGTTCGTATGATGAATATGAATGTTTGTACCCAAGTCTTGGATGTTTATATATTTATTTAAGTATGTCTATCCGTCATCTTGTAACCATACCACAGGCTCTGCCTAGTTTGGGACTGGATAATTGGTGTGAATGTCTGACATATTTATTATTTATAACAACAGGAGCACCAGCCTGTCTGTACTCATGCGTGTGTCTGCGTAAATTATGATAGGGCTACTGTACCCAGCGCACGAACATAGTCGATTGGTTGTGCACTCGCCTCACGTTCATGATGTCCTGGTACAAACCTCGCCCGTACAATTGTGTGTTTCCGAACTTAGGTACGGTTTATTTATAACTAGCTGTTGCCCGCGACTTCGTCCGCGTGGACAACTTGACATCACAAATTATTATGTATTTCCCGTAGGAATGGGATGATTTTACGGGATAAAAAGCATCCTATGTCATATTCCAGGACGTAACCTATATGTGTGCCAAGTTTCATCTCGATCAGTCAGTGGTTGAAGTGTGGTTGAGTAAAAAACATCTAAATATGCAAACTATCGCATTTATAATATTAGTAGGATAGGATAGGATACCACAGGCTTTTCGGTGAAGGAAAACATCGTAAGAAAATCTGTATATGCCAAATAAGATATTCTATGGCGTATGTGAAGTCTAACAAAACATCTTGGGGCACCGTTGGTGGTCAGGGGTTTGGCACAAAAGATCCTGAAGGGTCGAAGTGTCGCCAGTTCTTCCTGGCCCTCTAGGAAGATAAGATAAGAATGACGTATAAGCCCTTTTGCACATTATAAGAAAATTTCTTGTGTCTTATGAGAAATGTCTTATAAGAAATCTAGTCGCATTGGTTTTTATATGAGAGCATACATATTCATCATCATCATCAGGTTATTTTTGTCTCCACTGCAGGAGCACAGCCCTCTCATCTGCCGGAGACAGACAGAGGATTTGGCCTACACTCCCCGCGCTGGCCAGACGTGTTGGGGAGGCCTGCTTGATGTTTTATAATGTATTCCCTGAGTCGCCTTGTACGACATCCACGGGAAGAGTTGGAGTGGTCTTATTCTACTCTACCGGAAACCACACGGCATATACATATTGCAAGACGTTTTTTCTTATGTCGGATCAGACACGCGCACAGAATTTTTTCTTGTCTGGTGTCTTGTGTCTTATAATGTGCAAAAGGCCTAACGTTGTCCCTCTCTCAGGCGACTATTATTATTATTCGAGTTGGGGCTATTTCAAGATCTCAGTCTAGACCTTGTATCACTGCGACCATATCTGGTCTATTGTGTTCGCCACCATACTATAGTTCCGTGTTAAGCCTTGCAGCAGTTAGAAACTGCACAATGCTTTTGGCACTGAGTTGTTTTACTTCGTCAGGGTGAAGCAAGTAGTTACCTAGGTGTGTATTTCTTTTACGCATCAGTCACACTCAGGCGACTATGTTCGCGCTCTCGGTGCAGTAGCTCTACAACGTTTACGCACACATACAAAGTGTAGGAACCACACGGGTGCTCCTGTTGTAGGTTTGTTCGTCTGCATGAAGTGCGGGGAGTGTCATTCAGTCGAGTGTCGCTACGGAATACATATACTTTACTTAGATACTGGGTACGTTTCGCTATCTGCCGGTCGCATTGCGAGATATACTCGTAAATATAAGATTTACTTCAAATAAAAGAATATTATTGCAAAGCCGTGTGGTTCCCGGCTTAGAACAGGGCCACCCCAAATCTTCCCGAGGGCATCGTCAAGGCGACTAAGGGATTGCACCAGGGACGGGCAGCATTCTCCTGTGTATATTAAGATCATTACTGCGACCCCCAATCCGTCTGCCAAGCGTGGTGATTATGTAAAATCTCCCAATGGACAGCCCACCAAAAGAGGCATTCTATTGGGGAGGCTTATTGCCAGCAGTGGACGTATACGCTGATGATGATTGCAAAGAACAAACACTTATTCGTTTACTAACTTTAATGCGCGACTTTGTCCGCGTTTTCAAGAAATGGGTTGGCTACGTTTATATAAACAACAACCTATATTTCATTCCAGATTAATAGTCCTATGAAAACCAACGCTATTTACGTCTCGGTAACATATACATGAAAGGGTCACCAGCAGCAAAAATAGGTTTGTATTACCATGTAAACTTTGCGGTCCACTTAGGAACACCATCTATTGTGTATTTTGTTTTCGAGACGCAAATGCGTTTGTTTTCATAGGACTATTAATCTGGAATGAAATATATGAATTGTCCCTGGATTGACCAAAGCTCACTGAGTCGCCAGGACATCGTTACAGCATTAAGACTTCGCTCCGGACACGTTCCATTGAATAAGTTCGCACATTTGATGGGAACTGTCTATTCTACTCTACGGAAACCACACGGCATAAAATACAATGTGATAACAACAAATGCATGTTTGTGTGTATATTTCATTCCAGATTAATAGTCCTATGAAAACCAACGCTATTTACGTCTCGGTAACATATACATGAAAGGGTCACCAGCAGCAAAAATAGGTTTGTATTACCAAGTAAACTTTGCGGTCCACTTAGGAACACCATCTATTGTGTATTTTGTTTTCGAGACGCAAATGCGTTTGTTTTCATAGGACTATTAATCTGGAATGAAATATATGTATGTTTTGTGTGTATTTAAAATCACATTTGACCTTGACATTTAAATAAATAATGTCAGATTGCATAACAACAGGTCGTTGACATGGTATCTTATCTGACGACAGGTTAAATAAAATAAAAAAGATAAAAATCGTACATTTTGCGTGCTGTAATTCTGTGATAATCTTCTTCTAAATAAAATCGTAAACTTCGCGAGTCTGTACACAAAACATATTTGCAAAAAAAATTGGGGGGGGCGGGTCTAAGGATAAGTAATAGAACACATTTCGATCATTTTTGGAACTTTTGTCTGTTATTTTTTGCACGCATGACGTAAAAACTACTGAACCGTATTTGATGGACTTTTCACAGAAACATAGGGCTTAACTCGGAGTAACATTTAGTTTTTATTTTATCGCAATCGGCTGAGCCAATCAAAAGTTATGAGATTTTTATGTTTTTAAATACATTAGTAGGTATGCAATATAACAAAGAAGTATAATTTTAAGTATAATTAAGTCAATAAGTGTATAATTGCAGTTTTGAAAGCATATTTACGTCATGCGTCGGTCGAATGGACGTTGCTCAGTATTTAATTATTGCTAAAAAAAACTGTATTTGCTTCAAAACAATTATTAAGTAAACACTGGGCCCGATTCTGAAGGCATACTCTTTTACATTCACAATGAAACTTGTGCAGTTACTACTCAGAACATTTAATTATTACTAAATATTGACATTATTTAACCGCAGCGTCAATATTTAGTAATAATTAAATGTTATGCTTAGTAACTGCACAAGTTTCATTGTGAATATGAAAGAGTTGTGGCTACTTGCGTGGAACAGAGCGATAGTTTGGAACGCTCCATCTAGTAGTACATAGAGATCGTTGTTATTACACTTAGATTTTGATTGCATGACCCGTTCTATGCCTACTGATCAATTAAGACTTGTTTCAGGCTGTTGTTTATTTAAACTAATATCCATGATATTATTGCATGCTATTGATAACAGATAATTTAATCACAATTAACCCCTAATTATAAATAAATACAATTAGCATGTGTTTCCTTATTTTCACGTCGAAGTCAATAACAGACATGTGGTACAGCCATGTTTGCTGTTTGAGGCGTCAGGAGTTAACCAAAACAAGATAAAATGGATCCGGTCAAGAAAATGACGGATCACGTTGGAGGTAAGGTTCCGTATCAATGAGGATCAGTCGCGTTTTTGTTAAGTACGCAGATATTTAGCGCTAAAAACCCCAATAATTACTATGAAAAAAATATTTAAATCGGATAAAAAATGACGAAGATACAGCAATTTCAGTGAAATAGTTCCAAAAAGGGATGTCATCTAGTGCTAAATAAAAGGGCGAGGATATGAGAGTTGCGACGGAGTCTGATCGGGAGCCATTTTAGCTGATCACGATACTACGAGATGTGGTCAAACTTTGGAACCCTCAGACTGATACTCTCCACAGTACAGCGGAATCCTAGTTTGAAAATAGATGTACTTGTGTACTTGTTATGGCGTTATCGTTTATTTATTTATGTCAAGTTATCAAGATAACCTCTCAACCGGCTGGTACTTAATTATACCTGCCCCTTGTGACATGTTTTTTACGCAAGCAAACATAATAATGCCTGTAACATCGTTCATTTTTTAACTTGCAGATCATACTGCAAGTCAAAAAAAACCTCATCGAAACCACGGGCGACCATAAGGCTGGCTCGTTCCTCAATCAGCGTATAGGCATTGCAATACCGCGAGGAAACGCAGCCAGCATTATCGGTATATATTTTTAACTAGCTGTGCCAGCGGCTCCGCTCGCGTGGACTACAGGATCCGCTCCCATTCCCACTTCCGCTCCCTATCCCACTTCCACTCAGACTCTCAATCTCACTCTCAAACCCGCTCCAGTTCCAGGTCCAGGTCCAGGTCCAGGTCCAGGTCCAGGTCCAGGTCCAGGTCCAGGTCCAGGTCCAGGTCCAGGTCCAGGTCCAGGTCCAGGTCCAGGTCCAGGTCCAGGTCCAGGTCCAGGCCCAGGTCCAGGTCCAGGGCTAGGTCCAGGTCCAGGTCCAGGTCCAGGCCAGGTCCAGGCCAGGTCCAGGTCCAGATCCAGATCCAGATCCAGGTCCCGGTCACGGTCCGGGTCCAGATTCAGATCCAGTTCCAGGTCTAGCTAAAGGTCCAGCTCCAGATACAGTTCTAGATCCAGCTCCAGCTCCAGATCTAGTTCCAGATCCAGCTCCAGCTCCAGATCCAGCTCCAGATTTTTCATCGTCATCGACTAACTCAGTCAAAAGTTATGCGAATTTATAGTTTTCAAAATCTCACATTACATTGGTACGATACCCGCTCTCGCTACCGCTCACGAATTCAATCCAGCATTTACACCCTACACTTCTCGCAGCATATGCAAGTTTTCGGAAACTATAAATTCGCATAACTTTTGATTGACTGCACCGATTGCAATGAAATAAAGCCTATATGTTACACCAAATTAAGCCCCTTGTTTCTGTGAAAAGTCCATCAAAGTCCGATCAGTAGTTTTTAAGTGATGCGTGCACAAACTCACAGACAAACAGACAAACCGACAAACAGATAAACAGACAAAAATTTCAAAAATGATCGAAATGTGTTCTGTTGCTTATCCTTAGACCCCCCCAATTTTTTTTTTGCAAATATCTTCAATGTACAGACACGCGAAGTTTACGATTTTATTTATTAGATTATTTATGTAGGGCCTTACAAAATCTTGTAATGAGGTTTACAGTAGTACTACGTAGTGCTTACCCGTTGGCAGAGATAACGATCATCACTCCTAAAAACCCTAGTATCGATTTTAGCGATGTATAATCATAATGGCGATGCCTGAAAAGCAGCGTTGCGCTGAGGCTTCGACCAATTCATCTGACTATGTACTACTTATTTGTTGAACTGAATGATGTCGTTGAATAAATTCTCTTTTATTTATTTATTTTATTATACCCTACCGCGTGGTGGCAGCGATCTAGGGGACATTTTCCATGAGATTTTATAAATATAATATTAAATTACATACAAAAAAAAAGATCATACTTGCATCTTAATTCTTAATTTTATTATTTTTCTTACTAGCATACGGTTGACTGGAAGAAATCGCCAAAAACGATAAGGTCGCCAATTGTACATCTACTGTATATTTCTCCCACATATTATCTGTAATTTGTGTGCAATAAAGCATATTCAATCAATCAGTCATTTACATGTCGCAGGCAGATCATGATGTGCCTAGCCACATTGTGATCTGGCGCCATTTCATGATGTGCCTGACTTACATTAGGCAGATCGTTCGACGATCATCGTTAGTCGATTTGGCTGGCCACGTTCAGCCATACCGTTTGTAGGAAGTTTGTTGAATGTTTTAGTCAAATAAGTAGATACGCTTTTTCTGAATCTCTACAATGCTTATTCTTAGAACTAAATGAAATGAGTATGACATATTGGAGTTATTATTTAAAGTCAACAAATTTTAATAAAATTTCAACGATCTCTATGTACTACTAGATAAAACGTTCCAAACAATCGCTCTGTTCCACGCAAATAGCCACAACTCTTTCACATTCACAATGAAACTTGTGCAGTTACTACGCAGAACATTTAATTATTACTAAATATTGACGTTACGGTTAAATAATGTCAATATTTAGTAAATAATTAAATGCTCTGCGTAGTAACTGCACAAGTTTCATAGTGAATGTGAAAGAGTTGTGGCTTATTGCGTGGAACAGAGCGATTGTTTGGAACGCTGCATCGAGTAGTACATAGAGATCGTTGTAAAATTATTTTTTTCGAATTGACATTGCTATATGCCCTGACAGCCTTCACAGCTTCATCGGTAGAGATCTTCACTAATCTACACTAATATTACAAAGAGGAGTCGAGAATCGATTTGGGTGACATCTGATGCTGGTCGTCCGGAGTATTGATAGGTCCGGAGTGCCAAACATACCACTTAAAATACAACCTTTTGCAATACAAGTTAAGTTTTGAATTCCTTGATGCAGTACAGTTATTTGCGATATATTGCGGCTGACGGAGTATTTTGATAAGAAACCTTTGACTCCAACTAGGAGAAATTATCTTTTTTAATTAAATCCTTGTCATGTCTGTCTAGACGTCGTTTAATTATCAATATGAACAACTACGTCGATTACGCAATATCTTAGAAGTCATTCACGGTATCCCAAGGCGAGAATGTATGTGTATTGTGATTACACAATACACATTACGCATTACGCAATACACATTACACAATACACACTACACATTACACATTACATATTATATAACACAGTCTCCGACAGACGAGAGAGGGTTGTGCTCCTGCAGGGGAGACAAAATAACCTGATGATGATGATGATTATATAATACACGTTACACAATTAACTGTGTGTATTGTGTATTGCGTAATGTATAGATAGACAGATAAACTGCACACAGATAGAAAAATAACAAGTTAGGTATAGATTTATGGCAAGTGTACAAAGGCGCCCTAATCGCTTAAAGCGATCTCTTCCAGGCAAACTGTGTATTGCGTCAAGATAGATAGATAGATAAACTCTTTATTGCACACAAATTAAGGATAACAATAAAATAGGTACAGATTTTTGGAAAGTGTACAAAGGCGGCCTTATCGCTTAAAGCGATCTCTTCCAGGCAACCTTTCTGAAGGAAAATAAGAAAGACATAGCGACAGAGTATTGCAGGTAAAACAAGATAAATTTATAATTTTAGAACATGGTAAATATTTAGTAACAATATTACACAATTGAATTTACATACAAATATACTTAAATACACACATATGCATACATATATAGTTTATAATACAATACATATACCGTACGTAATATACTATATTAAATTAGGCACAACTATGGTGAGAGAAAATGCTTTTTAAGGCGATCTTTAAACACATGCAATGATTTAGATTGACGAATCTCACTTGGAAGAGAATTCCATAAGTGGACTGCTGTAACAGCAAAAGAGTCTGAATAATAATTCGAACGACAGTAAGGGGCCTGAAGTATATTGTCGTTTTTAGACCTTAACGCTAGGTTATGATCATTTCCTAAATATTTGAAAAACTCCTTGAGGTAGGGGGGAGAGGTAGGGTTATAGAGAATGCTAAATAAAAGGGCGAGGATATGAGAGTTGCGACGGAGTCTGATCGGGAGCCACTTCAGCTGATCACGATACCTCGTCAAGTGTATTGTGTAATATGTATGGTGTAATTTAATGCATTTTAATAAAATTTTCATACTGCGGCAGCTTCCGGCCGCTTCCGGCCACCTTTTCAGCCAGAAATAGTAGCGCTGCCGTGGTGGTGGCCGTGGTTTTTTGTTCCTGCTCATGGCATTTTGCTGCCCAAAACATCCAATACATATTAAAATATCGGATTTACGATATTTATTCCAAACTAGCTGTACCCGCGGCTCCGCTCGCGTGGACTACAGAATCTGCTCCCGTTCCTACTCCCGCTCCCAGGTTAATATCTCAGGTTCTAAGTGGCGTATCAAAATGAAACATGCACCAGGTTTTAAGTTAAACCTCCAGCAAGACAACTGTGAAAATTGCATCAAATTTTATTATCAAATCAAAATAATTATTAGCCATGTAACAGGGTACGTTCCATTTAGCCAGTCAAATTTACAATAATACCTAAATTAACCGTAAATAATTGCAATATGTACTTATAATCTACTTTTCAGTCATCGGACATCGTCATGGAAGTGAACATTTCTTTGGGCGCATTGATATATTCATTTATATTATAGAATGCATTAGCTTCTAAGAATGCTTTAAGTTTACGCTTAAAATCCAGGAATGGAAGCTCAGTTACGTGCTGTGGTAGTTATTGTATATATTTTTAGAGATATCCCTTGTTTCTTTGTTTTTACAAGCCGTGATCTAGGAATAACTAGTTTATATTTACTAGTTGACCCGGCGAACTTCGTACCGCCTAACAGTCAATGAATGTCGTGTTACTTTTTAGCTGAACTAATTTAGGCTTTGATGAACGTAAAACAATGATACAAAATAATTAAATTTCTGAACGCACACATGATGTCTTCTGAAAAAAATAAAGTTGTGGCTTAAAGGTCTCAGCAACCAGGCCATAAGCTCCGAAAAATACACTATTTGACAGGATTGGACAACAAATGTTTGACATGTAATAAACAAATCAGCATCTATTGAAATGATTAAGTATTCATTACACATATCGAGTTTTCATTGTTTTTAAGATGTATTCTGCTATTCGGGACGGAAACAAATCCAACAAATCAAAAACCATGGCAATCGGTCCAGCCGTTCTCGAGTTATAAGTGTTGTAACAAACACGACTTTCTTTTATATATAGAGATTTCTTGTGTTGTGATGATTTATGTCTTGGATTTGAGTAAGATTTGTTTTATTTATTTTATCAGTGTATTCAGTAGTTTTTGCGTGATGAGGTAACAAACATACATACAGATAGACAAACAGACAAAAATTCTAAAAACAGTTATTTTGGCTGTTATTGGCCCTATAAAGACCCCTCATACACATTTTTCTACAATATCTCCCATGTACAGACATAGACCAGTTACAGTTTTATTATAGGTATATAACTAGATGTCATGGGTCAGGTCGATAGAGAATTAAAGATCGAATAAAATTATGTTAGAAGTGCCTTTACGCCTTAATATCCATTACGCCCTTTGAGACCCGAGGTATCGGTATAGCCTTCGGTATATCGGTATATCTAATCTATTCTGGGTATCTGGAACACGCTTTATTATTTAACGCGGTATATTGTACCTATCATTATCATATCATCCCCTTAGACGTTAGTTTTATTATAGGTGTAGATAAAAGATTTTTTACAAACCCCAGTTTTTATTAACCTACCTTTAAAGCTGGCTGGAAGACTGTTTAGGGCCGTTCAGGAGACATCCTCACAAGACCCTGAAACAAAAAAACAATATGGCGGTAATTCAAGGGTGACATAAGAAGCAACTAAACAGGTATATATAAAGTACTAGATGGTGCTGATATACATGAACATCTAGATGTATCGGTAATCGTAGGGCAAAGTGGCTTCACTTTTTAAGTTCTCGGCCAGGAGAATGTTCTCAGGAATTTACCAACACTACTCGTCGTCGTACGCCTATGGCAAAAAAAATAGAGTACCTAAATGTAATAGACCATCTTAAAATACCCGTGTACTGGTATATATAGGTGGGGGACTCAGTCCTTATTTCTATTCTCAATTATAAGTTGTACTAACATAGTTTCTAAGTAGGATTTACTAACAAAATATGGACTTTGTGTCTGAATTAAATGAATCATATTAATTTTATTTTATATGATCTGAATTAACTAAAGAGTCGACTAATAAGTAGATTAGTAAGGATTTCTCAGATTAAAGTGATGACGCCTTTTGTACACAGTTTAAATTCCCATTTTTATTATTGTTGTTGTTGTTATTTTTGGTACAATAAAGCGTTTACATACATAGTTATGCATTCGCAACCCACACGTACCATACAAGTTAGAGCCTGAGAAGTGCAATCCAGCACATTCCAGACTCTTATCCAGAAAGACTCAGCAGAGTCCGGGTGGTCGAAGGCATGACGCCTCACCAACTTGAATCAGAAAATATACGAGCATCCAATCTAATCGGACGTCTCTCATTTACTTTAATTAATTTTAAATACTTTAAAAAGCTTTCCAAGCTCCCCCAAAACCTGACTACATACATACGTATTATTCTTTATTATTCAATTCAAAGTGATATAATTGGGGCTCACGAACATCACACATTTATTAATTAATTATAATACGGATATATAAATTCTGGCCGCAAAACGGTTGCAAGATTGTTAACTGCTTGTTAACACAGAAGATTTGCGCTTTGGCTCCACGTTCAGTTTGTATAGGGTTGCTAGATAAAAAAAATAAACTAAGAAATAGAAAAACGGTTATAATACCGGTGAGGGAGATGGTGGGGGTGATAGAAATAGATATAAATAGGGCTTTCGATTGACGTTTAAAAAAGAAACACTTACTAAATATTGACGCTATTTACCCGTAGCGTCAATATTTAGTAATAATTAAATGTTCTGAGTAGTAACTGCACAAGTTTCATTGTGAATGTGAACGAGTTCCGCCTACTTGCGTGGAACAGAGCGATTGTTTGGAACGCTCCATCTAGTAGTACACAGAGATCGTTTAATTGTATTTAGTTTATTTTTATATTGTGCAATACAGACTACATTGTCTGGCCAAACGTCGGAGAATGTCGGTAGGTTACTGACGTGTACACCTGCCTGCGAAGCTCGGGGTCGCGGGTTCGAATCCCGCCCAGGGCAAAAAGTCGTGTCATGAGCACTTGTGTTTGCCTTGTGACTGGATGTTATTTATATATTGTATTATGTATTTATGTATGTATATCAGCTGTCTGATACCTATATTACAGGCTCTGCCTAGTTTGGGATCAGGTGGCCGTGTGTGAAATGTCCCCACATATTAATTTATTTAACTAGCTATGCCCGCGGCTCAGCTCGCGTAAACTACAGAATCCGCGTCCATTACCACTCCCGCTCTCGCTTCCAATTCCGCTTCCGCTCCCTCTCCCGATCCCGCTCCCGCTTCCACCCCCTCCAGCTCCCGCTTCCGCTCCCACTTCCGTTTCCACACCCACTCCCCTTTTCCCACGCCCACGCCCACTCCCACTCCAATTCCCACTCGCAGCTCCAAATGTAATCCAAACTCCTCGCAATGAATAGTACGGAAATACTATTATGTGCAATACATTGCATACTAACCTTACCTACTAATGTATTTGAAAACTAAAAATGTCTATAACTTTTGATTGAGTTAGCCGATTGCGATGAAATAAAGACTAAATGTCAAGTTAAGTTAAGCCCCATGTTTTTGTGAAAGGTCCATCAAAATCCGTACAGTAGTTTTTAAGTGATGCGTGCACAAACTCACAGACAAACAAACAAACAGGCAAACAGACAAACAGACAAAAATTCCAAAAATTATTGAAATGTGTTCTATTACTTATTCTTAGACCCCTCAATTTTTTTTTGCAAATATCTTCAATGTACAGACACGCGATGTTTACGATTTTATTTATTATATGACAACCCTATGGCCGGTCTACTCGTATGCGACTGCGTCTCACCGGGCACCGACAGTCTAAATCCAGTCCAGAGTATTCATCGAGGTCGTGTCTGCTATAATGTAGTCTCCAATGTCAATGCTGAGGTGATACAATACAATACACTTTATTGCACAAACAAATACAGTTACACGTTATAAAAGTTACAAATAGTACAATTTAGGCGGTCTTATCGCTTTAAGCGATTTCTTCCGTTGTAACTTTGATCGATGTTTTAATAATAGTATTGTGGTTTACGATTTATGACGTATTAAAAAAAACTACTACTAAAAACTACTAGATCTCGTTCAAACCAATTTTCGGTGGAAGTTTGCATGGCAATGTACATCATATATTTTTTTAGTTTTATCATTCTCTTATTTTAGAAGTTACAGGGGGGGGGGAACACACATCTTACCACTTTGGAAGTGTCTCTCGCGCAAACTATTCAGTTTAGAAAAAAATGAAATTCGAAACCTCAATATCATTTTTGAAGACCTATCCATAGATAGAAGTATGGGTTTGATGAAAAAAAAATTAAGTTTCAGTTCAAAGTATGGGGAACCCCCAATTTTTTTTTTGTGTGAAAATCTTAATGCGGTTCACAGAATACATCTTCTTACCAAGTTTCAACAGTATAGTTCTTATAGTTTCGGAATTAAGTGGCTGTGAGGAGCCGTGGTAGCCGGTTGGTTGTGCACTCGCCTCACGTTCATGAGGTCGTGGGTTCAAACCCCGCCCGTACCAATGAGTTTTTCGAAACTTAAGTACGGTCAAAGATAATATATACTAGAGTAAGATAAGCAATCCCCGAACAAAAAGTGTAAATCTAAAATTGGTAGCATAAACTTAGATGGCGCATTTGCTATCCAATTCTAAAAGTATTATCTAAAATCCGCATGGCGCTGGTGTTTTTAGTGCACTGTTTCTAGTTGTGGCAAAGGTAAAGAGTGGTAACACTACCCGTCGCTAGATGTCATTACATGTAATCACCTAATGAGTTCATGAACGTGTTACGTAACAGATGGCGCTAATACGAAACTAGTTACAATCTGTCGCAACTTTCATAGTAACAACAGTTATATGAAACGAACTAATGGCAGATATACCTGTCTTGCTTTAACATAGATACTTCTCATTCACACCCCTAGCCGCCATGCCCGCCATGTTTCTTATTGCAGTGTTGTTCTTTGAATTTCTTTTTAACCGACTTCAAAAAAGGAGGAGGTTCTCAGCTCGACAGTATGTTTTTTTTAGTATGTTACGCGATTACTTCGCCAATTCTGAATGGATTTTGATGTTTCTTTTTTTGTTTGGTAGGTTATACTTCAGAGGTGATTCCATATAAATTTTATCGAAATGGAGGAAATGGGCTGGCGGGATTTTATCTCAAATAACCAAATGTATTTTTTTCAGTACTTTCTGATCCTATTTCTTTCAAATCCGATCCATAAATTCCTTTAATGAGTCATTAATATTACATGTAGGTATATATATTTCATTCCAGATTAATAGTCCTATGAAAACAAACGCATTTGCGTCTCGAAAACAAAATACACAATAGATGGTGTTCCTAAGTGGACTGCAAAGTTTACATGGTAATACAAACCTGTTTTTGCTGCTGGTGACCCTTTCATGTATATGTTACCGAGACGTAAATAGCGTTGGTTTTCATAGGACTATGAATCTGGAATGAAATATACATCTCTGTGTTATGGAAACAAAGTACCTAAGGAAAGGACAATTCAATATAACATCCAGACTCGAACCAACTTGTACAAATTATATAAAGTTCCCTGCCCCCAGTGAGAATCATGAGTCCTGACTCACTCACTCTAGTACATGAATATTATCTTTACTACAACGATCTCTATGTACTACTAGATGGAACGTTCCAAACAATCGCTCTGTTCCACGCAAGTAGCCACAACTCTTTCACATTCACAATGAAACTTGTGCAGTTGCTACGCAGAACATTTAATTATTTACTAAATACCTATTGACATAATTTAACCGTAGCGTCAATATTTAGTAATAATTAAATGTCTGCGTAGTAACTGCACAAGTTTCATTGTGAATGTGAAAGAGTTGTGGCTACTTGCGTGGAACAGAGCGATTGTTTGGAACGCTCCATCTAGTAGTACCTACATAGAGATCGTTGCTTTACTATGACCTGTAAACTTGTTTTTCTTATCTTCTAGGTAACTAAAATTGGAATACAATCGCAATTGCACAGTGCTCTGGTAAATCAAGCCGAGATAGATATCTAGATATTCAAACAGGTCACTGACCTGAGGTCAGCTGTTCTTTCTCGTTCCATTTGTATTTCACAGTTGCGAAATATGTTATGTTTGGTAGCGATTACTACTAGTAGTGCAGTCAAATTCCGAATTGTGACCATCCCTAGCACCTTATTATTATAGCGATAAAGTAAAAATTAGAATGAACATGGTTATTTATCGTATCAACCGAAAGTACCAAATAGGCATGACGAAAGTTGAAATCCTCTTCCGTAATGTACACATTTACTATTTACGAAAAACCCTTTATTTCGGTATAAAACTTAAGTTTAACGGAGTTTAAAGCCATTTTGATAATATTTTTTCAATATTGCGCGCAAACAGCTCGCAGCTGTCATGGCGTCGGCTCTGACGTCACGGTTAGGTAAACATGTCATTGTGTCTATGCGTACGAAGAAAGTCAACAAAATATTCAATTAATTCGTGTGATAAAAATGAATTCCAAAGTTTATAAGTGGTGTGCAGTACTGCAGTGTAAAAACACATCAATAAAAACACCCAACAAAGTGTTTGTACATGTTCCAAACAAGTTATAAACAAGAGATAAATGGTTTGGTTAAAGCTCGCACGGCGAAACAACGTAGTCACGAATTCGCCACTTTATTTCTGTGAAGACCACTTTGATGTGAGTATGTTATCATATATTGATAGATCTTATACTTAAAATGTTTGTTTGATATGAAATAGTTGAAATATTGAGGCTATGGAATAACTAATTTATTGAGGTTATGTTTGTTTTGGTCTTGGCCATCATTCCTAATAACAATTTTAATCGTTTACTTTTCTTTTTCCAGTTGCCAAATGATATGGAAAATTATATGGAGTATCATGTGATGGGGTCAGTATCACAAGTACGTATGAAACCAGGATGTATGCCCCATAAATTTATATGCCAACCAGACAGAAAAACACGAACATCTGACACAACAGAGCGACCCTATATAGCTAAGAAACGAAGAATTATGATTCTTGAAGAGTGTAAAAAGGAATTCGAAGAAAAATGTATAGTTACAAAACAATCAAGTTTTGAAGAAATTGCATCCGGTAGTTCAGGTATTTAATATTAACTTATTTATTAGAATATAGCATTGAAAAAGTTAATTTTATTCTCAGTGTTATTACATAGGTACATTGTTGGTACACACAAAACTACATAGATTTTTCTGTGACCTAGTAATCTCCTATTTGTGTTCATAATTATAACATTGCACTTAAATAATAAAATATTTGTTTTACAGTTCAGCAGAATGTAGAAGTTCCCCAAGTAACACCAAGAGTGTTGGATAAATCAATTCAAGTACACACATGGAAAACATTCAGAACTAAAGCTAACCAAACAATAGTCAGTTCAGTAAATCAGATGACATCACCATTGAAGCCGTTTCTACATTCTGTCTCTACATCACCATTTAAAATCAAGCATCAAGGTGTTAATAGTAACATGCCTATCTTAAGTTTGGTTAAAGTTCTTGATGATGTGATATCTATAGCTTGTGGTTTGATTAATATACAAGATTCTCTTATTAAATAAAACACAAATGAAATTACTGCATTTTTATTTCCTATTCTATACTTTTATATAACAATGGATACACATAAGTTTTTTCAAAATTTAATAACACTTTCAAGCCTGACATATATTGCTCATCAAAAGTTATACATATAATTTCTATATTTTTATTAGTAGTAAAATTTGGGTCTGCGATGCTGAAATAACACTTATTTAGACCACTTAGGTACATTTGCATTTGAACCTGGGCAAAGCATTTCTTGCTGGGTTCCCCATTTTTTATATAATTGAGATACGTTTTGTTGCTTATGGGACATTTTATCTCCACAATGCTATCTTGACATATTCCATCAGGGGAACCTGCTATCATTGGATATTTTTGGGATATGAACAGTCCAGTATTCTTGATTTTTTTCCCTAGTTTCTTGCTTATTATTTCCCGTTTCATTGCTGGTGTGTCTTATTTCCCTTCTTCTTCTAAATTTTTTTCAAGAACTGTGGAGTTAGAAGGCAATATAGGGCTACCTTTAGATAGATCTTTTGCAGATATAAATTTCAAGGTAGTGCCAACTCTTGATAGCTTTGATTTCCGCCAGTAACATTGAACTTCTGTGCATGAAGGTTCTTCGCTTCGTCTATGGATCCACATAAGCAGCGCTATGGCATGCTTACATCCGCCCTGGGGAGCAACACAATCATGGCATTCGATTGATATTACTTTTTCTTCATCTTCATCAACCATCAATGTAACAGCATATAGTTTTGCATGGACTTTATGCTCTGGGCAAATTTTGCACTTTACTGTACAAATGTTTCCTTCCCGTTTTAGTTGCACATAACTGATTGCATCATCCCCATATGATGGTCTTGAAGACCTAAAATAATTGAAATTAATTAGAACAAATACATACACACTGACTTGGTGATTTATCCGATTTTAGGTGTTTACTATGAGGAAAAATACTATACTAGTAGGTGTTTTTTAGTTACAGAAATGTACTAGTTTTATCGGGTATTAACATGGTATTAACTCTAAAATAGCAACATACAAGCTCACCTCACTCACCTCAAAAATAAACAATGACAAGTTTATTGTGCAAATAACCTATGAAAGTAAAATAAACTCGCACGAGTTCAAAAAGATTGATTATATCTAGCTTGGTTGTATCTAGGGTAAAGATAAATACAAAATTTACTTACAAGGAAGTTTTCACGTTTCTCGTAACTCAGCGAGCAAAATTCTTTATTTGTTGCGAGGAAATCGCCCAACATTAATACATCAATCCTGGGCAAATTTGAGCTATTTGCCTTAACAAAGCTTGGTTCCATTGTTATAGTACAGTGGAGTCGATAAATCACACGTAAAAGAAAAAAAATCAATCCAAATGCGTAATCAGTAGTCACAACAACTAGGGATCTGCAAAAAGTATCGATACCTGAGTAGTATCGATACTTTCGTTACGATACCAAGTATTTTCGTACTCGATACTTTTGTTACGATACTTTACTAGGTATCGATACTTCGTCACATACTCGATACTTTTTGGTGTACCGATAGTAGACCTACTTTGTTTTGCGTATCGCCCAGCGCCAGGGATGAGAATACGCCAGCGCAAGCTCCGTACGCTCCGTGTGTAAATGCGGCAAACCGCATTGTATACTCATAGAGTGTCATCTCATTACCGTTCTCTTCTTTCTTGCTTTGCTGATGCATAACGACCCTCTCGGTCGAGATTTAGAGGAAACCACTATCTTATTAAAATATGACGTCGTTGCATGGAGACAAATTACTTTTTATGTCTGATTTTGGTCTGATTGCAGTGATAAAGACTAGGGGTTTAAAAAGAACCATATTTACATCTACCATTATGTCGATGTTTATTGTAATAAATAAATAGAGACGGAATATTATTATTATACCAATAATAATATTCCGTCTCTATTTATACTACTTTTATTATTAATTTTGAGGTTTCTAATGTGATGAAAAAGTACTCGATACGAGTAGTATCGATACTTTTGATTCGATACTATCGTCGGCATCGATACTTTTGATGCGATACTGGTATCGAATACAATATCGTTACTTTTATTTTTTTGCGTATCCCTAACAACAACAAAACACAGAGAATGACAGTATTGTTTACCTAGGCGTGACGTCATGCACTGTGATTGGTGTTTCAGTCAAAATGGCCGATTGCAGTATTTTAATTAATATTTTATTTTATTGAAAATCTTAATAATCTGAACCTTTTAAATAAAACTAAACCATTGTTTTAAATTATTTTAATATGAATTTTCCCTTAACATAATTAAATCGACGATTTTTGGATACTGTCGATCCATACCATTTTTAGTTTCGCTTTGCTTATGTACTCAATTTATATTTTTACTATGGGTAGAGGTGATAATAAGGTAATAATAATAATTTAAAGTTAAAGTTGCAAACTCAATTTCGAAATATAATTTTTGAAAGTTTTCATTTGTAGCTCAGATTTGTACAACAAAAACGCGATGCAAACGTCAAACGACGTTCCGTTCCGTAAGTTAAGATTTCGAGATATAATTTTTGAGTTTTCATTTGTAGCTTATATTCGTACAACAAACACGCGATGCAAACGTCCAACGACGTTCCATTCCGTTAATAGCTAAAGAAATGTCACTTCTTATGCATCAATGCATTCAAAGATATGAGCTATTTGGGTAAGTGAATGAATTACAGCAAACATGAAACGAAATGTGTTTGACAGCAAAGCTGTTATATAATGAAATTGAGAGCTACTGTTCATTAACTGCTCGTCGTAGTTTATAATATTATCTTTGTACCAAGTAATATAGGTATTATCATCATTGATTACATACATATGTCTTGTTATTTACCTAAACGCCATCTATTGGGGTTTGTAAATGCTATAACATTATGAAACATATAACGTCATACGACTATTCGACCATAGATGGCGTAAAAGTCTAATTTTTCAATATTCTTATCGAATTGTGATAATTCGTTACCTGTAGCGCAATCTAGTGGACCGTTGAGTAACTACAGCTTGATTGACGCAACCAATAATGACATTTGCGGCCCTCGGTACGGTTGATTTATAATACCACAGGCTTTTCGGTGAAGGAAAAAAAACATCGTAAGGAAACCTGCATATGCCGAAGTAGAAATACTGAGGCGTATGTGAAGTCCACCAAATCGGCTTGGGGCACCGTTGGTGGTCAGGGGTTTGGCACAAAAGATCCTGAAGGGTCGAAGTGTCGCCAGGTCTTCCTGGCCCCCTAAGAAGATAAGATAAGTGGCTGTGACATACGGACGGACAGACATGGCGAATCCATAAGGGTTCCGTTTTTTGCCATTTGGCTACGGAACCCTAAAAAAGTGCGCGGGAGGGGCGCGCTGTGTCAGAAAACTCGGCACGCGCGAGACTGAAGTAAACAAGAGAATTACCCCTTCTACCTATATCCATTTCTGTGGTAGTGTTGGTGTGTGTATGTCCTCTTATCATCAAGACCCCAGGAGGCTTATTTAATTGTTTCTAAAGCGCATAAAAACGTGGTTATTAGATAATTTTTTGTAATTTACATAAAACATTTCGTTCTTTTTCTGTGAAAAGCACGTGTCCATACCAACGTGGTATAAATAACTAATAGGTGATATCACAAATACCTATTAAGCCAGTGGCACCAAGATAACTTTCTTTAACCTATAACTCCGATAACCCTAAGCCTTGGAGATTGGAGAGAACTTAAATAAAAAAAAAAATTGTTTTTGTAACTATTTCTTATCCATTCAGATAAGGGCAGGGGGACTGAGGCGCACGGGGGGGCAGAGGCAGCATTATTTCATTTCAAACCAATAGTCATACGAAAACCAACGCTATTTGCGTCTCGGTAACGTCTACATGAAAGGTTCGCATGCAGCAAAAACAGGTTGATATTACCATGTAAACTTTGCGGCTCACTTAGAAACACAATCTATTATTTATTATGTTTTCGAGACGCAAATGCGTTTGTTTTCATATGACTATAGATTTTGCCGTGTGGTTTCCGGTAGAATAGAATAGGACCACTCCAACTCTTCCCGTGGATGTCGTACAAGGCGACTGAGGGAATACATTATAAAACACCAATCAGGCCTCCCCACCCCGTCTGGCCAGCGCGGGGAGTGTAGGCCGAATACTCCGTCTGTCTCCGGCAGATGAGAGAGGGTTGTGCTCCTGCAGTGGAGACTAAAATAACCTGACGATGATGGTGATCGATAATTCAAATAACTTCGTTCAATCCCCCCCCCCCCCCCCACACACACAAACACACACATCACACACACAATTACACTCGTATACCACCCGCAATCACACTCCCATTTAACTCTCGCCCTCCTAATAATATTACCATTTTTGCTCCTGCAGTGGTGACAACAATAACCTGATGATGATATATACGTTGGGTTTGCGAATATGAAAACGTATCATTTTCCAAATCAAGAACATCAGAGCAAGTTTTTTTTTCCATTTTAAAATATTCCTGACGTTCATAAGCCTAACATATTGCTCACTCACGCCTTGGTCCCAGACACGTAGACAAAGACGATGCATCGCCACTTTGCGCGATACTGACAACCGCCGCAAAGCGACTTTCCTTTGCCCGCTTTTCGCCCCGTGATACCACTTGGCGTGATATACGTGGCGAACAACATCGCGGCCTCCATGTTGAGACACATTGTGGTACCACGGTTAGCTAGGTCAGTCAAGTCAAGTCTATAAGGCTGGCGTATAGTTATCTAGTACGAAGCATTTCGATTTCCGAAAACTCGCTACTGCGCCAAGCATGGAAATCCTATCAAGATAGAATGGTGAAGTATACGAGACACGCGTGCCAACGATGCGTAATATATTGCAAATGTTATCAAACGCTTACTCGTTTCGCGCCGAGTCAAGGTCCTCCTAAACATCGACAAAAAAGTGCCATATTGCGTGGTTTCTAAATGCGTAACTGTATCTTCTCACTAGAAACGTGACTTCTACCTATATCCATTTCTTTGGCGCGAAGCCTAATAATAAATTAGGTCAAGGATAATTGAATAGAGTAAAATGTTTCTTATAATTATATAATAAAACTTAGATTAGATTATCTGTCTATCACCTGGATTTATCGTTTAAGGTTAATTCATGACGCTCCAGTCCTGAATCAGTATTTTTTAGTAGGTTAAGGAATAATGTGTCATATTTCAAATGCAGTAAAGATCGATCGATCCGAACTGAACTGACACTGCACTGAAGGACCGTTGACGCATAACTGTTTTAGGAAAAATACTTGTCCACCTCATCAGAGCGTCGCGTGACTCGGTAAGGCTAATAGTGCCCGGAGTTCGCCCAGCTCCGGGATGTCGGCACGCTTACGACCAGGCTGGACACACATCTATCGGCACGGCATATCTTGGTTTGGCGGACGGGACAGGGATCGGGGCAAGAGAGACAGGAGATGGAGGTATGGGTATAGAAAAAATTGTTTCTTGGCTCGAAGCTCAAATCAATTGAATATGCTCAATCATGACGATCGTTTCGTGACAATGTTGAAGGAAGTGCACTCATCAAGGACTTCGAATCGTGTGTCTAATTATTAGTTTGATATCAAATCAAAATCAAAATATTTATTTTCAAAATTGGAATACATTATTCTCTTTTTGACGTCAAATTCTGCCTAAAACTACTCCACTTCCACCTGTATAACCGAGGGGAAGAAGTGGCAACAAACCCAACGGCACAGGGCCCTACCTTTGATTTATCTTATTCATTACAATCATTAAGTCTACCTGTGCTGAGCCATCAAGCACTCCATGGACTTTTATCATTTAAGTAGTCATCTAACTTATAGTGATAACAACTTAGTCTCAACATATATACTTTATTATTTGTAATTATTATATCCATTTTAGACCTAAGTTTTTCCATCCATTTGTGAAAGCTTGTTATTGGTATATCGTTGCACAGGTTTAAATTATATTTTGTTACTTAGGCTGTAAGCTTTCCAAGTATAAATAAAATAACAATAAAGTAAGGAGTTAGGTATGGGATACCAAATAACAATAAAGTAAGGAGTTAGGTATGGGATACCGCTATTACGGGTGGAAGAAAATATGTGTTGCGTGAAGTTTGTTGCGCCGTTTCTTCTTCACAGCGCTAACACCTAGGAAGCGGTAGTCGACAAAAAAATGATGTGTATAACAAATAATACCAAGAATAGAATAGAATAGGTCATTTATTCATAGCTACGACACACACATACATGAGAAATAGAACAGAAATTAATAAATTACAATTTTAAAATAATTATGTGTCGCAGCAATAAAATGGCGCTGACTCAGCATAATGCTGCAGCACGCTACGCGAACTCCAGCGCTGGTATTCTGTCAGCACCAGGTCAAGTGACTTCACAGATTTAGTTTTGTAAGTGTACTCATATGCAATAAATGACTTTGACTTTGATAGTGTGATTGTAGTAGCGATAACTCTGTGAGCCGGGACCGCATACCCGTGACTCGCCTGGACAGCACTATGACTCATTTTAAAAGTATATTTTTAAAGTGATATAGTATTTTGCCAACCAATTATTTAGGTCAGTGCCATACAATACATACTGGTTCACTCATAAAGCGACCTTAATGTATATATACACCGGCTTTTAAATATCCGAGGAATACAAAACAAAATAGAATACAAAAATGTTTATTACAGAAACTTAGGGGGTTACAGAGGATAGTTGGGGCCCTCTTTTAGACATAAAAATGTCTGTGCCAGAGGGCCTCGCTCTTCCATACTTATATATTATATTTAATCAACTTGTGTGAGTGGTGTGGGTGTGTATGATATGTATGTATGTATATATAGGAATTGTGTATGATAGTTCGTTATTCATTTTAATAGGTACATTCAATATATATAAATGTGTGATACCATACGATACGATATGTAAGACAGATGTAGTAAGAGTAAATATGTACTTATATTATACTTAAATATTATAATTATCAGGAATATCGCGGAAGATTCGTGTAAAAGTTTACGTATGTATTTTTATTTTATTATTTATTTATTATAAGCCGTGTGGTTTCCGGTAGAATAGAATAGGACCACTCTAAGTCTTCCCGTGGATGTCGTACAAGGCGCTAAGGGAATACATTATAAAACATCAATCAGGCCTCCCCAACCCGTCTGGCCAGCGCGGGGAGTGTAGGCCAAATCCTCCGTCTGTCTCGGCAGATGAGAGAGGGTTGTGCTCCTGCAGTGGAGACAAATATAACCTGATGATGAATATAATTAGTAGGTTCTAAACTAGGTCAGCAGGAAGTCATATTTTTTTTTCGTCAATTGTACAACAGAAATATTACTGAATTATAAATGTCAGTTAAAAGTACAGAATTAATTGAAAATTGCAACTTTTCTGAAAAATTCTACCTTTGGGTAGAAAATATTATGCCAGAGAAAGGTAAGCTGATTAGGAAATTTAAATTATAAATAGGTACTTATATCACTATAATAAATATACATAAATTTATCTATGGGTTCGGTTGAGCCATGAAAACTGACCTTCCAACACAAATTTAGCGGGCCACGAAACGAGCGACCGTCGCATAATTTGGCCATGAATGACACCCATACAAATGGAATCTTTCACCTTGGCAGTGGGCTGAGATATGCAGAGCAGGCGTTGAGCGAAACGTGATGCGAAGACGACAGGTCACGTGCAGCAGGTCACATGTACACCATATGACTCTATGGAATGTTCAAGGTGGACTTGGAATCTCACCTGATGGTAAGTAACGATAAATAAGGCCTAAGGTGCAGTTGCTGAAGGTAAGTAACGATGAGGCCTAAGGTGGAGCGCGCTTGCCCAGAAGATGCCTATTCACTCTTTCTTTAAAAAGATCCACGTTGTACTTGTCCGGCAATACCGAAGCTCGGCAGTGAGTTCTATTCTTAGCAGTTCGCATTATGAAAGAGGAAGCAGAACGCATCGTGCGAGAGCGTGTTGTCTACTACATAAGGATGAAGTCCAACCACGCCTGGTTGTCCGGTGATGGAAGGGGGGTGGGGGAATCAAATCGTGTAATTCCTGTGCACACTGCCCAAAAAACTTAAAACTATAGAAACATAGGTGACCGACATAGCCGAAAGGATTAGCAGGTTGAAGTGGCAGTGCGCGGGCCACATCTGTCGCAGAACCGACGGGGCAGACGAGATCTGGAGTGGAGACCGCGGATCGTCACGCGCAGGGTGGGACGCCCCGCCGCCAGATGGACCAACGATCTGAAGAAGGTGGCCGGAAGCGGCTGGATGCGTAGGACCGGGTGTAGTGGCGTTCATTGGGGAAGGCCTATGTCCAGCAGTGGACGTGTAAAGGCTGATGTGATGATAGAAACACAGGCCACACTGCGACGTACCTCAGCTCTGTAACTTGATAACTTTATGCAGTTCCGAGTGGTACTGGTCAGTATTTCATATTTGTAAACTATTCTGCCCTTACCACATTCCCATTGTAAAGGAGTAAACCGTTGTCTAGGATACTTAACCTCATTTTGCATACATAGGAAGTCATTTGAGCCCTTGGATCACAGAACAGACAATACAAACATTATAATACAACAATTCGAATTTAAAAAAATTTCTTCCAAAAGGGGTAGGTGTTCAAGCTCCGTTGAACATCCAGACAATGCCTGCCTATGGATCGAGCTATTCAAGTCACAGCAGACGATCTTAAGTACAATACTAATATCTAATAAATAAAATCGTAGACTTCGCATGTCTGTACACTGAAGATATTTGCAAAAAAAAATTGGGGGGGGGTATAAGGATAAGTAATAGAACACATTTCGATCATTTTTGAAATTTTTGTCTGTTTGTCTGTGAGTTTGTTTAAGCATCACCTGAACGGATTTTGATGGACTTTTCAAATAAATATGGGGCTTGACTTAACTTCATTTAATCTTTATTTCATCGTAATCGGTATACTCAATCAAAAGTTATGTACCTTTTTAGTTTTCAAATAAATTAGTAGGTAAGGTTAGTATGCAATATATTGCACACAATAGATTTCCGTACTATTCAGATTGCGATGAGTTTGGTATATATACATTTAGAGCTGGGAGTGAGAATGGGAATGGGAGTGGGCATGGGCGTAGGAAAAGGGGAGTGGGTGTGGTTGTGGGAGCGGAAGCGGAAGCGGGAGCGGGAGTGGGAATGGGAGCGGATTCTGTAGTTCACGCGAGCGGAGCCGCGGGCACAGCTAGTACTTAAATAAATATATAAACATCCAACACTGGTACAAACATTCATATTCATCATACGAACATTTGCCCCTAGCGGGATTCGAACCCGCAACCTCCAGCGTGGCAGTCCGAGAGCTACGAGTTCCCCGTTCCGCCACGGAGGTCTTAAGTATGCTGTTATGAGAGAGACGTAACTACAAAGTAGTCAGGCAATATGCTCGTTGTACATAAAAATGGGGCATATTATAAAAGATTGTATGCGACCCCATTAGCTATTTATAGCCATGGCTCACAGCGAATCAATCACTCGAACTATATTTAGAGCTGTGATTCAGTATTTAAATATTTGTACACTATATTTCGAATAAGTATCAAAATGATGTTGATTAACAGAGATGCGCTAAAAACTCCTTGTCAATACCAAGTTTATCGATAATACATATGATAATGATTTGACGGTATTTGTAGCAGATAGGTACGTAATCAAGATAATGTTTACAATCAAAATGTAACATGATTTTAGCGTAAAAAAGCGGCCAAGTGCGAGTCGGACTCGCCCATGAAGGGTTCCGTAGCAGCAAGTAACATAATATAAAAGTTATTGTAATTCGTTGTAACTTTGATCGATGTTTTAATAATAGTATTGTGGTTTACGATTTATGACGTATTAAAAAAAACTACTTACTAGATCTCGTTCAAACCAATTTTCGGTGGAAGTTTGCATGGCAATGTACATCATATATTTTTTGTTGGTTTTATTATTCTCTTATTTTAAAAGTTACAGGGGGGGGGGGGGACGACGACGACGACACACATTTTAGCACTTTGGAAGTGTCTCTCGCGCAAACTATTCAGTTTAGAAAAAACTGATATTAGAAACCCAATATCATTTTTGAAGACCTATCCATAAATACCCCACACGTATGGGTTTGATGAAATTATTTTTTTTGAGTTTCAGTTCTAAGTATGGGGAACCCCCAAAATTTATTGTTTTTTTTCTATTTTTGTGTGAAAATCTTAATGCGGTTCACAGAATACATCTACTTACCAAGTTTCAACAGTATAGTTCTTATAGTTTCGGAATAAAGTGGCTGTGACATACGGACGGACGGACACACAGACAGATAGACAGACATGACGAATCCATAAGGCTTCCGTTTTTTGCCATTTGGCTACGGAACCCTAAAAATCACACGAACCCTCAATTGCTGTGCTTCAAATGAATTTTTCAATCACTTTCCAACGTACACAAGAAAAGAGATGGATAACCATAGTTCCTTCGAGTAAGACAAAGTCCTGCGCCGACGAGGGACATTCCCGCCTCCTCACCATTCTCCCCCCGCAACTCCTCTAAGCGAGGATCGACGGAGGTAACTGCAAAGACACCTACCAGTGAAGGTAGGGCAAGTCCCAGGTCATGAATCTACGCTACTTTGGGCCCCAGACAAATTTAATTATAGAAGTAAAGAGTCAAAGTAGGAAGAGAGTTCCCGAGAGTTCACACACGAGGGACAGTGGACACTTTTTTGTCCGGCAAAATCCGCTTACAACTGTATCAAGTAACGCAAACGAATAACTAAATGTACCACCTATTGTGTACGCTGTTTACTGTGCCGCGCATAGAAATCCTATCGAGATAGGATAATGGTGAAGTAGGCGGGACACGCGTGCCAACCATCTGCAGTATATTTCAAAAACTATCATAATTCATAAATCGTTTAATTGCACAATCAAGAGTTATATATGTCGTAGGGTCCTGGTTCCGCCGAAAGTGTGGGCTCCCAAATTGAGTTTAACGCCGTTACACGTTTACTGGCTTAAATGACACTACATGAAATTACACTACATAATCAAGTAACGATTTTAGAAGGCAGACGATCCGTAACGACGCGTAACGCCTGCGCACCGCACGCCTTTCCATCAAAGACTGTCTCGGTTATGCGCCTGCGCCAGTTAAACCCGACGTCAGCGCGTGCTCGCGACGATAGCCGAACAAAACCGAACGGCGCGCCAAACACACACTGTGCCTCCAAATCAGCTCCTCTTTTTTATTTCGCCGACATATTGTTATTACAATACTTATTTTAGATCTAACATGATTGACCTTGTCAGTATGGCAAAAAATTTGGGTATTTTTTTTTATTTTACTTACGTCAGCAAAATACTCATCGACTGTGTAATAACTTTTCAGTATCAGTAGTTTTCTGAGGCTCGTTGGAAAAGTTTGTCTGCATCAATTTGTTTAAGTTTTTCAGGGAGGTAATTGTATATTTTTTTGCTATGAAATATGTACTGTCCGTTTGTAGTTTTAGTCGAGACACTGATTGACATAACTTATTTTTATTTCGTGTGTTGATAATATGTATGTTAGAATTTGTATAGAAAATGTTGTAATATTTTCTGACAAAGCAGCTGATTTCTAAGATATAATGCATGGCACAGTGAGATTTTTTTTAAATACGGTACGCAGATTATTAATTGGTCTATTTTTGCAATAAATACATTTTTTTTACGCTTACTCGTTTCGCACCAAGTCAAGGACGGATAAACATCGACAAAATATCTGCAAAAGTGCAATATTGCGTGATTTCTAACTGCATAACTGTATCTCCTTACTATAAATATGACCGCGAGGCATCAATGGAGCGCGGGAGGAACGCTCTGTGACCGAAAATCGGTACGCGCAAGCGAGACTGAAGTGACTATAACCGCTCTATCTTGATAGGATTTCTGTGGTGCCGCGTTTCTCCTCCGCGGACAAAAGTCCTTCGTCTGCGCATGTCTCTAGTGTTGCCAGATTGCACGTCCCGTTTATCAGCCCTCTCAGGATGCGTCCCGCCAGCAAAGTAGAATATCAAGTAGAATATTTGGTGCGATAGTTACTTTAAAAAGAATCTGTCAACGAAGGAAGGAGCGCAAAGATTGGTCTGTGATTTTGAATTAAAGGATCGCGAGGCATTTCCCAAGTCCCGATAATTGAAAGAAACAGATCGGTTCAGCCACACGCTGGTTCAAATTAAATTAATATAATGTTCACACATACATAATGTTTACGCCTTGGTCCCGGTGGGGTAGGTAGAGAGCACGTAACTGAGCTCCCATTCCTGGATTTTAAGCGTAAACTTAAAGCATTCTTAGAAGCTAATGCATTCTATAATATAAATGAATATATCAATGCGCCCAAAGAAATGTTCACTTCCATGACGATGTCTGATGACTGAAAAGTAGATTATAAGTACATATTGCAATTATTTACGGTTAATTTAAGTATTATTGTAAATTTGACTGGCTAAATGCAACGTTACATGGCTAATAAATATTTTGATTTTGATATATCGCCACTTTGCGCCATCCTGACTACCGCCACAGAGACTTTCCTTCGCCCGCTATTCGCCCCGTGATACCACTTGGCGTGATGTGTGGCGAACAACATCGCCAGGCTGGCGCAACTCAGTAGTAAAAAACCGATGTATGAAACGGGCAGTTTTTAATGGCGGCCGAATCCGTTCAAATCAGGAAGAGCACTGAAACCCAACACTGTTATAGGACTCAGTGGCCTTCGTAACCAAACGGATTATTAAATTAAATAAAACTTTATTTCAGACAGTAATTAGTCCATAATTTTGTTATGTTAGTGGGCCCGATTCTGAAGGCACAACATTAAAGTTTGACAGCACTAAAACTGTTGCTATCCTTGTCACACAGTATTATGAAGATAAACACGAAACCAATTTTAGCGCTGTTAAATTTTAAATGTGTGCCTTCAGAATCGGGCCCAGTGTGTTAGTAATGATAATGCTTAGGTATATAAATTAGTATTGCTATTTTTATTGGTACACATGTTATAATTTATTTTTTCAAACCAATAACTGTCTCTTATCTGTCTCGATTATAGGAACCGATGTATGAAACGGACAAGGTTTTTAATGGCGGCAGAATCCGTCCAAATCAGAAACAGCACTGAAACCCAAAATTGTTATAGGACTCAGTCGCCTTCGTAACCAGACGGATTATAGGAACCGATGTATGAAACGGACAAAGTTTTTAATGGCGGCCTAATCCGTTAAAATCAGGAAGAGCACTGAAACCGTAAAACTGTTATAGGACACAGTGGTCTTCGTAACCAGACGGATATTCTCTTTGAACATCGCATTGAATTAATATGGACATTTCCATAGTTAACTTCTGTGACATATGTTCGTCGCAACCTACTAACTCCGATCACTGATTATGACTAACAAGATATAGATCTATATATGTTATCTGTAATTTTTTCTTACTATTAAAAGTCGCCAATGTTTACCGCCCTTGAGGAGTTCAAACTAAATATACCTCATTCCAATTTAAATATGTAACGTCACGCGACTGGCGCGTGTATCGCACGACGCGCGCGCAAGCCGCGTCTGATTATTTTTAAATCCATTTACTTTAATACAGCTACAAATATTCTGCTAACTTATATGTCACTGTAAATATGCAACCATTAATTAACTCTGGTTATGCATTGAACATATTTATAAACATAAAACTGCCGTGTGGTTTCCGGCAGAGTAGAATAGGACCACTCCAACTCTCCCCGTGGATGTCGTACAAGGCGACTAAGGGAATTATAAAACATCAATCAAGCCTCCCCGACCCGTCTGGCCAGCGCGGGGAGTGTAGGCCAAATCCTCCGTCTGCCTCCGGCAGATGAGAGAGGGTTGTGCTCCTGCAGTGGAGACAAAAATAACCTGATGATGAATGAATTTTAAAAAAAATTAAATTGGTGGGCGGGCCCTCTGACTTTTTATTTTAATATTATATACTGACATAGACAGTATGTTATATACTGTGACATTATTTGAATTGTCGTGAGATTTCTTTTAGAGATAAGCCTTTGTACACAAAATTTGTAACTTTATTTACTTTTAAAGGAGAATGCCCAAAAGTGGGCCTAAGATGCGCCTTTACCGTACCAAAAATATTGGTCTGAATTATGAATCCCCTCAATTTTTTTTAAAGCTAATGGAATAGGGAGCTTAAAAATAACATATAATAAAAACGGTGATTGATTTCCGCCAGCCGACCGGCATCTTTTCAACTAGAGTAGTGAAAGCAGAATTAAAGTCGATATATATTTATAATCGATATTTGTCAACCATAGTTGATACTGCCTTTCAGTTACAGGCGCGATATTCCACCCATCACGATTTTCATTTACTGACTGGAAATACTGTATTTATACTGATTTAAAGTAATTCACACGTTCTTAAAAGATATTTATGAAATATCATTATTCAATTTGTTAAATCTATTTAGTAGAACCTCACTATTGATATGCACTATGGTTTCGTACTGTGACGTCATATCCGATATGATGTCAAAACCTGTTTTGTCTCTGTTTGTTTACATTATGTATTTCGGTGAAAAAATCTATTTTAATGAGTCTAATGTAGTGTCGAACGCAATATACCGTCGCCGACTAATAACCAAACTATGACATCAAGTTTGGGAACGGTTAATCGTGGCCATATACCCACGGTGTTGTGAAAACTGTGCGCCAACGAAGATTTCATTCTAAGTAAGATTATTCAATTTTCCCACTAAATAGTTAAACGATTTTCTTTTTATAATAATACTTAGTATTTTGCCTTTATTTTGACGACAATTTGATCCAGACGCAAGGTTCAAAGTTAAAGGGCAAACTCCCATACAATTTTGGGCATTCTCCTTTGTGCAATAAAGAATAAGTGTATATATTGTTGACATTGTAATTTTAATTTTGTACATTAATTTATTTTACGACGATCCGTGTTACCATATTAGAATGACGTCTAAAATTGAATTTTTAAGATGTAAAAGTGAAATAATCTAATCTAATCTATTCTGTGACAATGGCCACTAACGAAGTATCGTTAAAGCAAAAAACGATATTCTAACACTTGCCAGTAGGTAAGTGTTAGAATATCGTTTTTTGCTTTGAACTGCAACATAGTTTAGTAAATAAACGCTATTTATCTTGGTTTTTTTCCACAACGTCTGGCGCCACCGCGTCCGCGGAGATAGTATATCTGTTCAAGTTATTATTTGGAAAGAGACAGAAGACCAGACAGAGACAGATACACAAGAGACTAAAATCGCTCTCATGCAAACATCACTTTGCAGCAGCCAACGATCTCTATGTACTACCAGATGGAGCGTTCCAAACAATCGCTCTGTTCCACGCAAGTAGCCACAACTCTTTCACATTCACAATGAAACTTGTGCAGTTACTACGCAGAACATTTAATTATTACTAAATATTGACGCTACGGTTAAATAATGTCAATATTTAGTAAATAATTAAACGTTCCATCTAGTAGTACATAGAGATCGTTGGCAGCAGCCTTAATATCTCATATTTCATTCCAAACCAATTGTCATACGAAAGCCAACGCTATTTGCGTGTCGGTAACATCTACATGAAAGATTCACGAGCAGCAAAAACAGGTTTGTATTACCGTGTAAACTTTGCGGTGCACTTAGGAATAATATCTATTAATTATTTTGTTTTCTAGACGCAAATGCGTTTGTTTTCATATGATTATTGATTTGGAATGGTATATACGTCTTCATTGCTCTCGTAGACTGATCAGGGTTACATCACCAGTATTCATCATCAGGTCACCCCTTAGACCTTCCTAAAATACGGGAAGACAGCAGTCTGTCTCATCGTAGGAGATTTCGCCGGCCACCTCGATGTAAGGCACCTCCTGCATAAGATGTGACTGTCAGAGACTGTCAAGTGTAGAGCCTGTGGAGAGGACAGCGAAACGGTGAGGCACCTGCTGTGTGAATGCAATGCACTAGCTGCATTTCAAATTAGTGTCCTGAGTGTGGCTTAGCCTGAACCCAAGGACTACAGGCTTCTGCCCCTTAGCTGCATAATAGATTTTATGCAGCGAATTATAGGGAATGGATGCACAGTATAGACAAAGGGGCTGACACAAAAGATCCCACAGGGTCGACGTGTTGCCGGGTACACCTGCCCCTATTACAAGATAGGCCTTCCGTAATACACTTCACAACACCCAGTCCTTTGCCATACGCATACAGCCGCTTTCGGACACCTTCTTCAGGTCTTCGGTCCATCTGCCCCAACTCCCATTTGCTAGACGGGAAGTGCGACCTCTTTTTCTACTTCGACTCTTGATTTTTTTAACTTATATCAAACTAACTGTTCGTCCGCGTGGACAACTTAAAATAGGAAATTATTATGTTTTCCCGTAGGACTGCGATGTTTTTTCGGGATCAAAACTATCCTATGTCCTATTCCAGGACCTAACCTATATGTGTGCCAAGTTTCATCACGATCCGTCCAGTGGTTGAAGCGTGATTGAGTAACAAACATCCCTTTCGCCTTTTCATTGGCGTTTGCCGTGTGGTTCCCGGCTTAGAACAGGACCACCCCAAATTTTCCCGTGGGTGTCGTCAAGGCGACCAGGGATAGCAGCATTCTCCTGTGTATATTATGATCATTACTGCGACCACCAATCCGTCTGCCAAGCGTGGTGATTATGGCAAATGCCCCAATGGAAAGCCAACCAAAGGAGGCATTCTATTGGGGAGGCTTATGTTCAGCAGTGGACGTATATAGGCTGCTGATGATGATGATAGATAGATAGTTAAACTCTTTATTGCACACAAACTAAAAATAATAATAAAATATAGGTACAGATTTTTTGGAAAGTGTACAAATAATATAAATACAATACAACATTTATTTATTATCTAAACACAAAGATTAAGTACAATTATAATGTATAAAATCAAAATGAGTACAATTTATCTTTTGTGAGAGACTGGTGCCTAAAATAGGATGAACCTGTGAGATCAGGTCACACACAAAGGCGGCCTTTATCGCTTAAAGCGATCTCTTCCAGGCAACCTTGATGATTGTCGTACCAATTATTGTTGGCTAAGAGCATAACCGTGTGGTTTCCGGTAGAGTAGAATAGGGCCACTCCAACTCTTCCCGTGGATGTCGTACAAGGCGACTGAGGGAATACATTATAAAACATCAATCAGGCCTCCCCAACCCGTCTGGCCAGCGCGGGGAGTGTAGGCCAAATCCTCTGTCTGTCTCCGGCAGATGAGAGAGGGTTGTGCTCCTGCAGTGGAGACAAAATAACCTGATGATGATGATGAAGAGCATAACTCCAAACCATGCTTATCCCTTGAACTGTGCCAAGTTACTAATTAGTACAAAAAACAGTACAACAACGATCAAAATAGTGTAATTAAGAGTAATGGACCGCGACAGGGTGAGGAGTTATCGAGTTTATCGGCGCAGGCGCACCTATCTCTTCACTGTGTCGCGGACTTGTTAATTGGGTTTTTTATTTAAGAACAATTGTTGTTTTATCAGTGAAGTGATAGTAATTTTCGCGGTTCTATCAACATCCAAATAGGGAAAGGACATAGGGGACATCCCACTAATATTATAAATGCGAAAGGTTGTATGTTTGTTACTCAATCACGCTTCAACGACTGGACGGATCGGGATGAAACTTGGCACACATATAGGTTAGCTCCTGAAATAGGACATAGGATAGTTTTTATCCCGAAAAAACATCTCATTCTTACGGGAAATACATAATGATTTGTGATGTTAAATTGTCCACGGGAACGAAGTCGCGGGCAACAGCTGGTTAAAAATAAATTGAAGTCCTGCCTCGTCGAGCAGGCGTTCTACACTTATAATGAATTACTTAAAATCTATAATTGACAGAGGATAAAATAATTTTGATCTTTGACATTTCCCTATTTTGTGTTATATTTAAGTTTTTATTCTGGTAAGAATAATTATTTTTAAGCAACGATCTCTATGTACTACTAGATGGAGCTTCCAAATAATCGCTGTTCCACGCAAGGAGCTGCAACTCGTTCACATTCACAATGAAACTTGTGCTGTTTTTATTTATTTGTCAATATTTTCTGTAGATACATATAGTATACTTAGAATCGTCAATTTAAACATTGGTACCGTATAAACATAACATTGGTAGGTCACAGTTAGTACCTACTAAACTATCGTGGAAGAGTGCCACAATAAATTCTTTCATTCATTTAGTCAAAGTCAAGTCAAATTAGAAATATATATACATAAAATTTATGTAAATGTCAAAATTATGTAAATAAATTTATTATTAAAAAAATAATAATAATTATGAGTACGATTTTGGCTGTATAAAATATAATTTAAAGTGTCATGTCTTATGTTTGGAAAATTCATCTAATGAGTAAAGCTCGTTTTTGGTCATAACTGTTTTGCATTTGAGTTTGAAAGCATTATTGTTGCATTCTCCCAATTTATCAGACAGCATATTATAAAACTTAACACTATTCTTTATAAAACTCTTTGATTTTTTTGTCTTTACTACGCAGAACATTCAATTATTTACTAAACATTGACGCTATTTACCCGTAGCGTAGCGTAGCATACGCCATACTAATTAAAAATCTTATTATGTGAGTGATCCTCATTTCTCAAGAACCTGACTTCTCTATTTTTAATAACAGTATCATATACTTTTATGAATGTATGGAAAGAACAACTAAGATTCAACTTAGTTCGGTTTTCCACAAAACCATTTCAATATTTGTAACAGGGTTGTTGCCGATGCAGGTTTTTACTGTATCAGCGGATGCTGATGCTGATTTTTTCAGATCAATATCAGAGGATGGTGATGCTGATGCTGATATTAATAAATTACTTAAATAAAAAAACGCATTATACTTGTCCTTTCGGTTACTCTAAGGTTGACTGGAAGAGATCCCTAAGTGGGATAAGTCCGCCTTTGTACACAGTTTAATTCCTATTTTATTATTGTTGTTGTTGTTATTTTTGGTACAATAAAGCGTTTACAATTTTACACACATACATACATACATACATACATACATACATACATACATACATACATACATACATACATACATACATACATACATACATACATACATACATACATACATACATACATACATACATACATACATACATACATAAAAAATATTTTCATTAGAGGAGGCATTTTGAATTTGATAATGGTTTGTAGATTACTTATTTTATTTCTTATTATTACACTGCGCACGCGCTTCGTACAATAAATCACTAACGTCCAACCAATTCATGTTGACAAAACAATCGAATGAGTGAACAAGTGACAGCTTGTTTTGTATAACTGTCTATGATTGGTTAAAACTCCACGTGACTTGCGCTAGGTCCCGCCGTCATTGAACACGTTACGACTTGAACGTCAGCATAAAAAATCAGCATCGATTGTTGCTGATGCTGACGCTGATGCTGATATTAAAAACAATGCTGATAATCCGCGGGTGCTGATAATGACAATCGCAACAACCCTAATTTGTAATATAACGTAATCAGATGAATTTTTCACCAAGTTTCCTTGATATAACATCTTCATACTGTGACCATGCGCATGCGCCGGTCGCGTGTACATTCGAAATTCGAATGCAAACACCGCGGACCAGACGGACCGGTTCCGAAAAGGACGTACGTGACTCCCGAATACATCTTATCAACAGAGCTTGGAATCAGGTAGTCATTTTATGTACTTGCAATTAAATCATGGCACGGAATGTTAATATGGACTGTTCTTTTCATGGGATTTTATTAACTGGCTTACTGGTTCCGGGACTCTTATAGTAAAAAGCAATGATATCTATGTCGAAGTAGTATTTTCCCGTGTGGTTTCCGGTAGAGTAGAATAGGACCACTCCAACTCTTCCCGTGGATGTCGTACAAGGCGACTGAGGGAATACATTATAAAACATCAATCAGACCTCCCCAACCCGTCTGGCCAGCGCGGGGAGTGTAGGCCAAATCCTCCGTCTGTCTCCGGCAGATGAGAGAGGGTTGTGCTCCTGCAGTGGAGACAAAAATAACCTGATGATGATGATGATCTCTATGTACGTAAGTTACGCTATTTACCCGTAGCGTCATTATTTAGTAAATAATTAAATGTTCTGCGTAGTAACTGCACAAGAGTCAAAATGAATGTGAACGGGGTGGTTGAGTGGAACGGAGCGATTGTTTGGTTCACTCCATCTAGTACGTAAGTACATAGAGATCGTTGTTAAATAGTATATATAAGATAATTTCATATTATTTGTATTTTATTTTACTGGTAAGCGGGAGGCCGAAGAAGAATTATAATAGATTATTAAATTACTAATGTGGAATATCCATATTTATATTATAAATGAATGACGATCAAATGATGAATTTTTTTTAAAATAAATCTCAGAAAAAGCCCATAAACACTTCATCGAAAGTACATAGGAGATGCTACCCAATTCCGATCCCAGCTTATCAAACATGGCCGCCGATTGACGACAAAAAGTCGTCAAAAATAAGTAATTTAGGTAAAAATATTAAACGGGTTCTAGAAAAGTTTGTTTACTAGACTAGCAGTTGGTGAAGAGGTAGAATTAGTACGGCCACACAGCACAACTCACTAATCGATTAATTTTTTTTTAATTTATGAAGGGGATGCAGTTTTTCTTATTTAAAAAAAAAAACAGATAGTCTGTTTTGAGTAAAAATTGCTTATCTTTAATATCGATACTTGCCTAAAAATTAATTCTGAATTACTTTACTTTCTTTACATTAGTGTGTGCGAATATTATTGTAGGGCTGATACACCGAGCAAACGAGCATAGTCAATCGAAAGAGGGACAAAGTTATACGTCAACATCATAAGTGCTTCTCTTTCTAACATATAGCGTCGATCTCTCTCGGCGCCCTGCCTGTAGTACGTACTGCCAGCAGTGCTCTATTTTGATGGTGACTTTAAACTGGTGGGGAGGAAATTACACACGGACATTATCTAACTTAAGTACCTAACTATGAATCTTACCAGGAATCGTTACCCTACCATATTTATTATTGTTGTTAAGTTGATTAACAATTAAATTCAATTAATGAAGTTTTAATAAATTGCATGATAAAGGGTCAAAAGTCGAGTTTATAATTGATTATTTTTTTTACAGGTTGTCAACCCCTGTCTAAGTCACTTTGGTTGCTCATTATTGGTCGACCCATTTGCTCCAGTCAGTAGATAATTAACGGGGGTCGGAATTCGGTACTCGTTTACATACTTTCAACGAAAACATGGCACGAATGATTTATGGTTTAAGTTTATTTATTTAAGAGATTTACAGCGCGAATATGGAAAGAACTATAGCTAGAGATTGTCATAGGATAAAACTGGTGACGTCAAAAAGGCTGGGGTCCGCAGTGGTGCATGAGAAGGTTGATGAATGTGAGTGGGGCTAGTGAGGTGTGTCAGGATCGCGCAAAGTAGCGATACATCGTCTCTGTCTACCCCTCTGGGACCAAGGCGTAAGCATTATGTATATATGTACCTTCAAAGTATATATTATAATTTTTTCTCATACGAATTATAATACACTTAAATATAAATATCTCAGACATTCACACCAATTATCCAGTCCCAAACTAGGCAGAGCCTGTGCTATGGTTACTAAATAACGGATACACATACTTAAATAAATATATAAACATCCAAGACTTGGGTACAAACATTCATATTCATCATACGAACATTTGCCCCTAGCGGGATTCGAACCAGCAACCTCCGGCTTACATGAGAAAGTCTATCAAATTAAGTCTAAACTAATCGTATGTTTTGTTGTGATTCTTAAACTTTCCGTCCTTCCTCTGGTATTTTGTTGTAGCAGCGTATACATTGCCATTAGCTGTTCCCGGCTTGGGGAACGTACCCAAACTACGTGACACATTTTTTACAATTTTTTACCCTCGGTGACCACCAGTAGTATATGCCAAGACCCCCCCCCCCTCCCCCTCTAGTTTTCACGTAGTAATATAGATATATATAGTAATAGATAAAAATGTTTTTAAACCAATTTTTGCAAACAGAAAAAAAAAATGTGCTCATATTTGTCTTTATTAATACGGCGCTAGCCGCGTGACGCCAAGAGTGCGTGCATTCCTATAGCTTCAAGTAAAAAAAAATATCAAGAAGAAAAAACTATCAGTGTTTAATCAGCTGACGTCCGTGTTGCCACCTGTGGGTTTAAAAAGCGCTAAAAACTGCGCGCCATATTTGAATATAGCTTGAAAAAGGCGCGCGATCTCCCTAGAGGATATTGACTACGTGATGAAAACCTAACCCCCCCCCCCCCCCCCCGTGACCAAGCGTAGTATTTTAAAGACCCCCCTCCCCCTAAACGGGTCACGTAGTTTGTGTACGTTCCCTTAGAACAGGGCCACCACCGATCTTTCCATAGTGACTAAGGAATTGCATCAGGGACGGCCAGCAGCGTTCTCCTGTGTATTTTAAGATCATTATAACGATCACCAGTCCGCCTACAAAAGCGTGGTCAACAAAACAAGTGTCCATTGGGGGACAGCCCACCAAAAGCTTAATTCTATTGGGGAGGGATGTGTTCAGCAGTGGACGTATTTTGGCTGATCATAAAAGTGTCTTGCGTCATAACTTTAGACATAAAACATAGTATATTTTCTTATTACATCATTGTTTGGTAGCAAACGTGTTTTGCGAGATCTATGGATCATTGATCTATACACGTGTAGGTGACTGGCATGCGTTTGCGCTGACATAACGCAATAAAAATCTTTAAATATCTCGTGAGATATCTCTGTTTCCAATAGCACAAGCTGATTTACAGGATGTAACAAGAACTCAGGATGGATAGATAGATAGATAATTCATTTATTCTTAGACACAGCACAAATACAATGTTACAAATAGGTCACTTAATGATACAGAAGTACCAGGTAAACATAACTGAGTAACAGTGTAGCCCGTGCTGTGCTGCAGAAAGGGCCCTGACTCAGCATAATGTCGCAGCCCAGCGGCGCGACGCTGATATTCTGCCAGGACCGTTACTTTAGGTACCTACGTGATGCGTTATGAAGGTAGGATTGAAGTCGAAGCTTCATATTACTTCTACAGGTGAATTCTACAAAATAAACATGGGGTCCACGCACCAACAGCGTTCTTCAGATAGTGGTCGCCGACCAGCAGTCCTCCGCCCTCCGCATCCAGCCGCTTCCAGAACTCGCCGGCCCCAACGGCCGTCGGTTCTGCGACAGATGTGGCCTGCCCGCTGCCACTTCAGCTCGCTATTCTTTTCGGCTTTTTTTTATTTTTTATTAGGTTACCAACAGAATGTACATCAATTGTTGCTTAACGGAATCTTACAATTGTACATTGGCCAGATGCCACCCCAATTATAGGCAACTCATCATGCCTAGTTTGTGTTAGGTTAATTATAATTATACATACTAGTCTAATATTATACTTACCTAATATATAAGGCCCGATTCTGAAGGCACACATTTAAAATTTGACAGCGCTAAAATTGGTTTCGTCTTTATCTTCATAATACTGTGTGACAAAGATAGCAACAGTTTTAGTGCTGTCAAATTTTAACGTTGTGCCTTCAGAATCGAGCCCATAAGTTAAATAAAATTAAGATTTTTAAAATGTTAATAAATTCTTCTTAATAAATTGTTCTTCGTCGAATCTCCTCATTACTAATCATATCCTTCAAAGAAACGCCGAGCAATAGATCGCTGAGCGACTTTAAACTTGTGGAACAGGCCCACATACATACATACGTAATGCTCACGCCTTGGACCCAGAGGGGTAGGCTGACACGATGTATCGCCACTTTGCGCTACACTTTCCTTCGTCCGCTTTTCGCTTCGTGATACCCCTTGACGTGATGTGCTCCGAACAACATCGCCGCCTCCGTGTTGAGGTACTACCATTATCCTAGGGAAATAATTATTGTCCACCTCGTCAGGTCCACCTCTAATCTAAAATTCCCGGATTTAAAATTCGTTGTAAAGGTGAAGTAAGTAAGAAGGGTATTAGTAGGATTTGTGTTTATTTATTTTACAAAAATTTCTGTAGATACAAAGAGTATAGACCGTAATTTGATAATTTCATAACATTGTTAGGTCACGGTTAATACCTATTAAACTATAGTGGAAGAGTGCCACAATAAATATTTTCATTCATTAAGTCATTGTCAAAATTAATTAATAATTCAAAATTAAAACTAATATTCCATAATCATGGATGTCAAAGTGTTTGTATGTCAAGTCTACTTTTCTCTATTAGACATCAAGTCGAGCCACAGATTAGACGTCAGGGACCTGATTATTAAATGTGAGTGAATGGCAACACTTACCCAGTGGCTGCTGCTTCATTGGCTATCTTCTTCAGGAAGTAAGATCTGAAAAGAATAAGTTAAACCATGTGAACCCTATTATGAGAATGACATATCGATACCTCGGAGTTCGAAGGGCGTAAAAAACATTGGGCGTAAAGATACCTCTAACCAACGATCTCTATGTATTACTAGATGGAGCGTTAGAAAAAAAAACGCTCTGATCCACGCAACTGCGGCTCCAAACGCTGCAACTCGGTTACATTCACAATGAAACTTTTGCAGTTACTACGCATAACGTTTAATTATTACTAAATATTGACGCTACGGGTAAATAGCGTCAATATTTAGTAAATAATTAAATGTTCTACGTAGTAACTGCACAAGTTTCAAAGTGAATGTGAACGGGTTGCGGCTCCCGGAGCCGCAGTTGCATGGAACACAGCGATTGTTTGGAACGCTCCATCTAGTAGTGCATAGAGAGCGTTGCCTCTAACATAATCTTATTTCGTTTTTAATTCTCCATCGATCTGTGTATTCCACGTAGCGCAAATCGCAAAAAATTAAACTGAATAAGGTCGAATAAGGTCGAATAAATGCAGACAAGACGAAAGTCATGTCCAACTCATACGTGTCGACCTAAGACCGGTAATCGTCGATAATATAAATATCGAAGTTGTTCAGGAATACGTCGACCTAGCTCATGCGATACAGTTGGGTAGGAACAATTTCGATAGGGAAGCTGACAAAAGAATCCAGCTGGGCGGCATTCGGAAAACTGCGCCGGCGGTCTAAAGCGTAGAAACGAGGACAATGTCGGTGGGCCTGATCCACAAGTTTCAGGTAGCTCAGCAAGAGAGCTGTCCGTTGGTGAGATCTGACGAAGAACGAAGGCAACCGCCATAGCGGACGACCTGAAGAAGGTGGCCGGAAGCGACTGGATACGGTGGACGGAGGACAACGCACGGTGGTGTTCATTGGAAAAGGGCTATATGATGATAACTATGAGAAATACCTTTACGCCCTAATATCCTTTAAGCCCTTCAAGCCCCTAGGTATCGATATTCGTGCAGTGTCATGAAAATATTAGAAGTTAATTGGTGAACATACTACACGCTTACCTAAATGTATTATTTGCGTTCTCAACAGCAATACACGTGTAGCTATTCAAGGACATAATGTGTATAAAAAAAGATACACAAATATACATAATCTTACATGCGTACGGGGATAGAAATGCCGTTTATTTGGGGAGTGACATACATCTAAACTTATAATAAAACTGTAACTGGTCTATGTCTGTCATCATCATCATCATCATCAGGTTATTTTTGTCTCCACTGCAGGAGCACAACCCTCTCTCATCTGCCGGAGACAGACGGAGTACTATGTCTGTACATGGGGGATATTAAAAAAAAATGTGTGAGGGGTCTTTATAGGGCCAATAGAAGCTAAAACATTTCTTTTTAGAATTTTTGTCTGTCTGTCTGTATGTATGTTTGTTACCGCATCACGCAAAAACTACTGAATGAAATTTGATGCAGTTTTCACAGTTGTCTGGCTGGTGGTCTAACTTAAAATCTGGTGCATGTTTCATCTTGATACGGCACTTAGAACCTGAGATATTAATAAAGTAAATTTTTCTAGAAGCCATTATATCGGATGATAATAAAACGACTGTTAATATTTCTTCCAGTAACTCAGTATCACATTTAGAAATCATTCAAAAAAACATCTCTTTTTTACGAAAATTTTGATAAAAAAATGCAATATTTCTCGAACGTACGAGTATGTTCATCATATGAGCGAGGTCAACGGCCGCGACGCAGCGAACGGCGCGGCGCGTATGGGATTGAGTGAAATTTTGTTTTTGGGAATAGGGATGGGGTTGGGGTTGGGATTGGGATCATGGCATACGGTATCATGGCATACGGTATCCTACTGTGGGGTCAAGCAGCAGATATAGAGACAATTTTTATCTTGCAAAAAAGAGCAGTTAGGGCAATCTATAATCTGCGTTGTAGAGACTCATTAAGAGAAAAGTTTAAAGAAATAAGCATATTAACAGTAGCTGGTCAATTCATTTTAGATAATGTTTTATATGTCAGAAACTCTTTTTGAGGCACTGTGACAATAATAGTTATAATACAAGAAATAAAAATAAACTTGTTTTACCAGGGTTAAGACTAGGTAAGGTCAGTAAATCGTTCACGGGGCAATGTATACGCTTCTACAACAAACTACCAGAGGAAATCTTAAAACGATGACGGACAGAAAGTTTAAGATTCACATTAAAAAACAACTTTGTAAGAAAGCCTATTTTAAAAGTAAACGATTATTTGAATGACAAAGATGCCTGGTACTAATGTTAATCCAGCTTCGCAAAATCTTTATTAATTGTATGCAAACTTGATTTTTAAAAGATGTGTTGCGTGAAGTTTGTTGCGCCGTTTCTTCTTCAAGCGCTAACACCTAGGAAGCGGTAGTCGATAAAAAATTACGTGTATAAATGTACCAAGTGTACTCATGTGCAATAAATGATTTTGACTTTGACTTTTGGATATTGAGAGTCTCGAGTCTGAGTGGGAGTAGAAGTGGGAAGAGAACGGGAGCGGAAGTGGGAACGGGGACGGATTCTGTAGTTCTCGCGAGTGGAGCCGCGGGCACAGGTAGTATAAAATATAGACATTTGTAAAACGACGATGGATGTGTGTGTACCAGTAATCAGAACAGTAGTGTTAATCTCTAATATACTTACAAACTCGCGTGCGATTCTCAGTCAAGTGACTTTGCTCACTTCGAAATATAATCCATTGGCATTCTTTAAACACTCTAGAGCACTGTCGACGTGAAGTGAGTTCTTTGTTCACTTCACATCGATAGTGTAATTATTACAGAATGCCAATGGACTAGGTTTAAAAGTGAGTGAAGTCACTTGAGTGAGACTCGCACGTCATTTGTATTTTAGAGAATAGCAGAACAGAACTAATTCATCTGTAATTCGAATAACTTCTTGCAATTGCAGTGTCCTTTGCACTTAGGGCTTCTCTACGGGACTCCGCGTGGGCAGATAAAGGGTAACAGTGATATCGTTTGCTCTGAACGACACTCCCTCGGTGCTCTAGGGCCCCACAGTCTTACTCCGTCAAATAAATAAAATCGTTTTATTTCATGTGATAAAATATTAGTATACTAGAATTGGTGATCGCAGTAATGATCTTAATATACACAGGAGAACGCTGCTGCCTGTTCCTGGTGCTAACGACACCCACGGGAAGATTGGGGGTGGTCCTATTCTAAGTCTAGAATCACACATCTGTTTGCTTGTATGGAATATGGTACACGTATGGGAACGTACCCATACTACGTGACCCGTTCAGGGGGGGAGGGAGGGCTTAGACTTTCGTCACCTAGTCAATATCTTCTAGGAAAATCTGGCGCTTTTTCGAGCTATATTCAAATATGCCACGCAGCGTTTAGAGCTTTTTAAACTCACAGGTGGCAACACGGACGCACATATCGTCAGCTCATTGAAAACTGACAGTTTTGTCTTCTTGATAATATTTTTTTTTACTTTGTAAATATAGGTATGCACGCACTCTTGGTGTCACGCGGCAAGCGCCGTATTAACAAAGGCAAATATGAGCCAAATTATAATACTTTCAACTTTCTATTTGCAGAAAAAATAATTACTACGTGAAAACTAGAGAGGGAGAGGGGGTCATCTTGGGGGGGATGGTAAAACTTTTAAAAAATGGGTCACGTAGTTTGGGTACGTTCCCTACGCATGTGTGCGTGGTTTCCCCGGAAAAGGCCAGAATGATTGTACCATCATATCAGCCCCCAGACGTCCACTGCTGGACATAGGCCTTCCCCAATGAACGCCACCAATGATAAAATGTAAGAATGTTTTGCATCGAAAGACAAACTCTATGAAATCTTCCTTCATGGTCGGCCGGCCGCGGCTGTAAGCGTGGGTTTGTTGCTATTATCAATAAAAAAATGAGGGTATTTATAAAATAACAATATGATTAAACTTACCAATTCTAGGTTGCCGGTGTTTGTTTCTTCTAATTATTATACGAATTGTGTACTTATGTATCTTGCTATGTTTGTTTTCTTCATAAACAAACAAAGATATATGGTATTCTATTCAGATAAATTACATTTTATTATTTTACTCAGTCGTGTATAGTGGTAATATATTATAAACTATTCAGATTTTCCTCAGTCACGTATGCTTACATTTTTATTATTTAGGCTATTTATATCGTAACTGATTATGTTAAAAATAAGCGTCAGCAGAATATACTACTTTCGCAAATGTTATTACTGTACTAATTTTTTTTAAACTGTGTTGCTATATTTTTCTTTAGTAAAACTACTATACGCCAAATGATAGCTTTCCATATTTTTCCTCCACTCAAAAATTATCCTCGCTCGATTTGCAGATTAATATTAAGCAGATAAATACCTAATACAAATACTGTTACATTTTTTGAGAAAACCACTATTTCGGGATAATAAAATTCGCCATCTTTTCTAAAAAAATAGCAGATCCAGTGTCGCTCAATATAAGAAGCCTATGCGAATGAAACTATGTACATTATATAGAGCCATTTTAGTGGTTTATTTTTTAAATTATAGTTTTTTTTTATTAAGCGGCAGAAAGAGAATAATGTAAAAATAAATATTTTGTTACATATGACGTAAATATAAGCAATATCCAAACTCAAACCACTGGCATAGCAGTGGAGTTGCCACTCAACAGCAAATAATACTAGTTAGCAGAATTATGACGGTAATGGTTTGCTTGTTTACAACTATCAAAATATATTTTATTACTTTTGTTGGCTACTGGCTGGTTTTTATATGATTTTATACTGCTTTTGTTTTGATAAAGATATTATGACATTATTAGACAATTTTAAGAAACAGAAATACACGTCTTTTTCAACCTTGTTTGTTTTTATATCCGAAGATGATATATTTGTCATAGCTATACGTTAATAATAGTGGTAATCTAGTTGTATTATTATATTAAAAAGGATGATCCATGTTGTAATCATAAATTTTTAAAGAATTTACTTGGCACCATTACAACTAAAGTCAATATCGTGGTCCAAAAAAGTTCACACACGCGTCCTGAGAGAGCTGTGGGGAGAGAGAGGTACATGTCAATGAGGGAGAGATCGTATCGATGATTTAAGGTTGCGTTCCATTACATGTAAAATTCGCTCAAAAGAAGTAAAATTCGATTCGAACGATGTAATATAACTATATTTTTATATCTGTTGGTAGCGCTAGTGGCGTGCCTAATACATTTGCGCATTTACATTATGTATTTGTGGCGAAATCCCATGTTAAAAAATATGATGTAGTTACCTTTTCTTTTACAATTTCTTAGATCTATCTTTTTATAGTATTTTTACTAAGATACGCGAAGTCTATATACGACACTGAAATTGTATAGGATTCTACCATGATTCTGCCATTCTTCTTTTCCACTATAATTTTGCGTGTCATTAGCTGGTAACAGTATCACTGCGTTTAGTTCAGTATCCAATCCTAAAGCATTTATTTTATTATTTAAATACCTAGGTATTTATTTATTTTTGTGTAGATAACGAAATTACGAATGTTCTATACTATTAACTTTGAATTTAATGTAATATGTACCAAATATAGTTAAGCAGCATAGATTAAATTTCTTGGAGAAAAAAGTCTTCATAAGCGGCCGAAATCACAAAAATAATAGCGGATTTTATGACAAATAAATAATCTGGCAGCACTGTCTGAAAAAAATAATTAAGGCAAACAAAATGGCCGATAATCTGTTCGTGGAGAAAGGTGTGTCGTGGAAATAGATGTGAATTTCCCAGCGATTTACCGTTTAGAACTCCAGTGAAAGATTTTGGTGTTTTACTACTGGTTCGTAACTTTGTATTGTGATTAATTAAGGTGGATTTGTTATGTTTGATGTTCAGCTATCAACACTACGCACGATGGAATGTCTTCAAGTACAGCAGAGTTTGGAAAAGGAGGTGACCAGCCATCAATGCCGCGTATGGCCTGTACCGTAAGGCCTCGATTTTCGTGTCGCGAGCCCGGGGGCTGCATGATTGCCTCTCGAGGCCGTAACCGCGCGCCTATGCCCTTCCGTGAGGCATCCGCCCGATTTTCGAAGCCCGCGCGCCGCATCGTAATGTTAAAAACTCGGTTACATTACAGCGGCGCCGTCGGGTCGCGACTTCGCGTGGCACCGCCGCCGCCCTACCGCAGGGCTCTGCCCTCCGCGCCCGGGGCTTCGCCCTCGCGTCTCGCCGCGCGCGTACGGAGCCCTCGCTCCTGCCAGTCCGTTAACGGAGCCCTAGAGGTAAGCCCTCGAACGATTTTCGTCGCAGGTGAGTCAGGATGGATGATCAATACATGGCAGCCATTTTGTGAAAGTAAAAATAGACTGGGAGTGTTTTTTTAGCTTGACGGAATATAGGGCTGATTTGATAAACATTTTGTACCTAATCCCAAGTACTTGTAACAGTTCTCCCCATTTTAAATACCTACCAGTTTTTTTTTGGTGGTGATTGCAGACTGATGATTTATTGATTCAATTAATTGAATCCACACTTTGGTTGCGACTTCGTATACCTAAATGCCAGCAAAACACTTCAACCTTATTTGCCAAACATCTAGATTATCATACTTACCTATTTATTGCCTTAGACAAGTATAACCAGGCTTAGTTGATTTCGCTCGAGCACACTAAATGTGTAATCTGCAAACTCCTTTTTGGCATACCATAAATCCTAACATTTACAAAATATTGTTCGTAACACAATAGCACTTGATGTAGTTGGTTGGTTTATATGTTTAGGCTCAGGCTAGTAGATCAGAGCCCATGTCACATCAGTCTTTGTCATTCGGTGTGAGGTTTGAGCTCTACCATGTCTGTATTCCTTAGGTAAGCCCTGGATAATCATTATATGCCTCCGTAAACCATTATGAAGAAGTTTGATTACCAGATAATTAATGTACATGTCGCACGCTTAATAATAAACTGGAATAACTCAAAAATCTGAGATTTTGACTTTTCATCATAAAACTAATTATTTAAGCGTCAAGAATCGATACAGTTCAATCGGCGCGCAGATCGGAGCAAAATGACAGAGTAAACGCATCACCCGTCTCTTTATTATTAACGCGGGCGCACATGCGTTTCATGCTAAAGTGACGTCTGTCAGAGATGAGCCGACTTCGATGTGAACAGGACACGGTTTCGTTAGACCGGCGGCGGAGTAACTCTTAAAAAACCAGTTTATTATCAATGTCATGTACGGAATTTATATTTCTGTTTAGTCATAAAGTGAGTTATCTCGAATTATTTCACCTTTTTAGAAATTAATTTAATCCAAAAAGCGAACTAATCCGATATATTTCAGTTTAGTTTTAATTTTTGTCCGAATTCATGGAAAAAATAAAACTTAATTCAATTTAGTTTTAAGAGGGGCATGAAATTGAAAAAAAACATTTGAAATTATTTCTATTTATAGTTATTATGTCATGATAATACAAAATTAAGATTAGAGTTATTTCGTTTTACTATGAAAAATACTTTCGCAGCCTTATTTTGATTGATTAATGGTCGAGTGACTCAATCTCAGAGTCAGACTCTGACTCCAATAAGATAGCAAATCCAACTAATAAAAATCCTCCTAGTGATGACGAGTTTGGATTGTATTCACAATTCTGTTCGGAAACCAAATAGAATACAACAAATCCAACAGACATACATAAAGACGAGACTAATGCTTTATTAAGAATTTCCTTCCAATACATATTCGTCAATTAAATAAGGTGAATATATACCTACAATAAAAATAATGCTACATAATATTTAGTTATTTTTAAATACACACGCGCACCAGTCACCATTACACACTCAACCGCAAAACACATAACATGCACATAAACAAATACACCCAGAGATAAACACACTGGCGCACCGCTACTACTTTTTACTATTATCATTTATTATACTTACCTGCATACTTACTAAACACATTTTACAAAACTTCTAATCCGTCTACATGCATCATGAAACGCGGGACGATTTGACCCAATCCTTCATCTTATAACAATTAAAGTGATTTAGATTTAAGCGTTAATGATCCTACATTATACACAAAGACAACAATAAAAAAGCGAACCCTATATAATACCATCATCGTCCGAATCCTTATTGTCAAGTTCTGCACCCAATGATCGTTCACCTGTCTATGACGATTCAAGCAAAGTACTACTCAATAAAGAAGCCGCAAACGCACACGTGATACTGCAAACTGGAAACAGAATAAAGCTAAACGTTTGCGTAATCGATGTCAGTCGTATATATAAAAAGCATGTAATATCGCTGAGTTAAGCCTGTATAGAAAAAAATGCACTGAAAAAATTATCACTCATGGTAGATGAATATTTTAAACAGTTTTAGCGTTTAGGGGATTTGTGCAAAGAGAATTTATAAAGGCAGGCCTAAGCAGTGGATGTCTAAAACACAACAACCAAAAAGAACAGACCAGAGCCTAATTCAATACATTAAAAGTATACCTATTAACTCTATTTCAAAAATTTAATCCAAAGAAACGATAGAAATATACGGTAAAAATGGTAACAAAGAAAAAATATAGCTGTTATACGTATTATAATATTCTGTATTGCAGTGTCGACGAGCGAGGAATTCTTCAGCATTTAACTATACATTAAAACTCAATAGCTACAATATGACTTTTACCGAACTAATAAAGATTAATACAAAAAATGGCGCAGCTTATCAACACGTTGCTATTTTGGACTAAGGCTGATGCTAAACATCGAGAACAATTGAAATAGGGTGTGTGTTGAAATTATAAAGAATTTGTGAGAACACGGAGGACCAATTGATCATAATTTTCTATTCCGAAAGTTAGAGGAGACTTAAGCAGACAGTGTTTACAGTTAAATTGAAAAGTTTAAAAAAAGTCTGGACGCATGTAATAGCCCTGATGAAAAATTTAACCTGTTAAAAACTCTAAGAAATGTAAGCCTCCCGTCAATTTACCTACATAAGCTAATATTCGAGGTTGTTGAGGAGGTTGCGGGTTCGAATCCCGCTAGGGGCAAATGTTCGTATGATGAATATGAATGTTTGTACCCAAGTCTTGGATATTTATATATTATTTAAGTATGTATATCCGTTATCTAGTAACCATACCACAGGCTCTGCCTAGTTTGGGACTGCATAATTGGTGTGAATGTCTGAAATATTTATTTTTATTTTATTTTTATTCGATAGTTTTATTTTTTTGAAACGATTGCAGGAAGAATGGAACACAAAAGTTAATTTTGGTACAAATTGAGTTGATTAAAAATTTAACTGGAATGACATAAAAGTGTTGAAGGATACAAAGGGGGACTCATTCAAATTAACTACAAGACGCGCATACAATAAGTTTAAAAAAAGTTTTAAACTTACAATTTAAATTTGGTTCTACAAAACCACTTCTGATGGCTGTTTATTTATAATTTTGAGACTGATTGCAGATTTAAGCTGCAGTTCAATATTTTGGAGTTCTTGTTTTATAATTATTTGTAGTTTTTGTGACAAAAAGCAGTTTTTAAGAAAACTTTAACTGGTTTATAAAATACATTTTAAAAATAAAGTGAAATAAATCCTAAAATATGTAGTGGGGTACTATTTTATTTTAATAATAACTGAATTAATAGGTTTTAATTCGCAGAATTTTTTTCAAATCAATATTGATTTTCATCATAAAATGAAATAAGTTAAGAGGTTTTTTTTAAAACGTTAATTTTTTTAATATATTGTTACTTTTTTTGCAATCCTTATACATGACATTATTCATTGTACATTTGACTATTATATAAGACTAACCAAACCAATAAATAGGCTCCAATCTCACGCGAAAGTTTAAATATTGGCCACGCGGCAACGAGTCAAAACTTTAACAGCGAATACCCAAAAGTTTCTGTTTTTGAGATAATTCACTTTATTATTAAGCGTGCGATGTGTTACCTGTGTAGTTTGGACTTAGTCAAGGGAATTGTAATTCACAAATAATTTGATTTTATTGCCTTGATTAATGGATTGGAGTGCCAGAGGTTGTGGGCTTGATTCCCACATGGGACAGATGACTTTGTACTCTGTCCCGAGGTTGGGAATTAACCTATCCTTGTTTAACTTTGTTCCTTCGGATTATACAAGTGTATGTATAATTTAATCTTATTAATTTTTCCAATAAAAGACAAAATTTGCATTAAAGCTCATATTCTATAATCAACTACAATTACAAAACAGATCTAGCTATTTATTAATATCCATTTGTGAGCCTGAGTCTCACTTGGCCCAATTATTGATATTAGGTTCTGAGTTTGACATCACATTGGTTGATATTTAACCAATAAAAATCATTAACTGCTTCCTTTGTCTATACAGTACTTAAATTACCCATAATCTGCTGCTTAAAAACTATTATACAGGTAAGGGGTAGAAGCCTGTAGTCCTTGGGTTCAGGCTATTGCATTCACAGCCTTGTTCAAGATATACTTTATGAAATTGTTAACGATACTGAAACCTACAACGAGACGAACCCAAGGACTACAGGCATCTACCCCTTACCTGTATAATAGTTTTTAAGCAGCAGATTATGGGTAATTTAAGTACTGTATAGACAAAGGAAGCAGTTAATGATTTTTATTGGTTAAATATCAACCAATGTGATGTCAAACTCAGAACCTAATATCAATAATTGGGCCAAGTGAGACTCAGGCTCACAAATGGATATTAATAAATAGCTAGATCTGTTTTGTAATTGTAGTTGATTATAGAATATGAGCTTTAATGCAAATAGTTTTTATAAAGCAGATAATGGGGGATTTAAGTGAAATGCTACAAACTTCTCCATTGTTGGAAAACAAAAGCATAGTTATAAAGGGATACCAGAATTTATGTAATAGAAATAGGTAGAATTAAATTTTTGCTATTTCACTCCTAGAGCTGTGTTCACTACCATTCCATCATCCACGTCATTGTATTCAGCTCAAAAAAATTACAATAGATTTAGCTATACAGTAATGAATGGCTTTTAGTAAAAATATAAAGAGACTAACAGTTTATAGGGGGAACGGTATTTCTTTGACTCAGTACTGCTCAGTTGATCTATATGAATCTTTGTAGATTATGATAAGTAAAAAACATTACCCACCTTTTGGGTTTCACTGGAGTTCCGTAAAAACACAAGACCCTATTTTACTTCTTGCACTCAACCTCTTTTGTGTGGTTTCCAACTATTCGACTGCTGTGTTCATTGTCATCCTACCTCTGTGTGTTTTGGGTTAAGTTATTATGCTGGGCTTAACGGAACTGTTTTTGTGTTGATGGTTTGCTTCAAGCCGCTTCAGACGAAGCTGTAATCCTCGCTCGTACAGATATAATGCTAGTGGTATTACTCAAAATTTTTAATAGAAGGCTCATAAATAGAATGCATCAGTTCGAAACGAGCAAGGATTATAGTAACTTTATATCCATTGACACTGTTTGCTCTTTGGTAAAAAAAGCAAAATATATATATAGTCGAAACCGCCAGTTGTCGCTGCAACTGCAGTCGCTTCTATAACACAGTCTGCCACCAAGGTATGGTCCAGAGTACACCAAAGCTGAACGGAATGAAGATGTGTGTATTAACCAATAGGCTATTTTTACTAGAGTTCTTAGTTTAGGCTGTTTTTTATTTTGGGCATACGGGTTCCCAACCCACCTGCTAAAAGACTTCACTCTTAAACTTCATATATCGTTGTTAGAGAATACTAAAAACTAAATATTGAAGAAAGATAGATATATCCAATTCCAATTTAAGATTATGGCTCCATCGTGTTGACAATGATTCTGCCAATGTCACGGTTAAAGAAGACACAGTGCCTTAAAGTTTGTGCGGTATGGTAGCCTGGTCGAGGTTCAGTTGAGTGCTGAAACAGATAAGACACCACAAACTTGCAAGGGGACGACACTAACACATAAAAGGTCCTCTAAACCCAGACAACACACATATAAAAATTACAGTTAGTTATAAGTAAAAAATATACAAAGATAGATATAAAGATAATCAATTTATTCGAAAACACAGCACAATGTTACAAGTAGGTCACACATTGGTGCAGACATACAGCAAACAAAGATAACGATGAAACAGTAGCCTGCAAAAGGGCCCTGGCTCAGAGAATGCAAAGAGATGCGACACAGACCTGCCGCCACCGCCAGTTTAACGTCGCCCTTATAATAGACCACGGCTAGCAGTACGCATTACAAAGCTGCCGCCGCCCGCCGGCGCAGAGGGTTCGACGCTATAAATTAGAAAGAGAAGCGCTTATATTGTAGACATACCATTGTCCCTCTCTCGATCGACTATGCTCGCGCGCTCGGCCCTAATTTAGACGCATACACAAACGTTTACGGACAGGCTAGTGCTCTTGTCGAGTGGCGCAGTGGGAACACGTCAGAAGATAGGTCATTCCATATTTTGCTCGTAGGCAGCATGCTTGGCCAGTAATGGTCTATGAATGTGGTGTGAAGTGCGATCAAAGCACTAATCAAGGCTTACAATCGTAATTCTGCTCAGATTAGATTAGATTAGATTTCTTTATTTCACATTACAAATTTTAATACATAGATTAACTTACGTAAAAGGTCAGAGTTAATGTGATCGTCAAAAAATAATAAAAAATAGTATACAAAATGTCAAAAATAATAAAAATATAGTATACAAAATGTCAATTCTACACAACTCGTGTATGAGATTTATAACAATGTCATAACTTAATGTACATAATAATAACAGTGTATATAAAAATACAAATAAAATCGTTTTTCATAAACTACGTTGCAGTTTAAATTGAAAATTGTATGTCCATAAATTCTTTGACAGAGTACAATTCTTTATCCAATAAAAGGTTTTTCAGTCGGCGACTAAACGTTTCATCATTAGTTTCGGTCTGTAGGTCCCCAGGGAGATGTTGGTAGTAGGTGGGCCCTATGACGCGCGGGTTGGTCTCTGCGAGGGCGGTGCGCCTCGGTACCGGCACTAGCAGCCGACCGGCGCTGTTGGTACGGAGGGCCCGACCTCCACCCGTGGGTCGTTTGAAACTTGATAGGTTACGTCTCACATGCATGATCACTTCGAATACGTACAATGAGTATAATGTCATTATCTTATTTTTACTAAAAAGAGATCGACAGGTCGTTCCGGGTTTTACCCTGGAGAGTACCCTGACGGCACGCTTTTGGAGTATGAATATCCTGTCCGAATTGGTGGAGTTGCCCCACAGTATAGCGCCATAGGACATGATCGAGTGGAAATACGCGAAGTATGTTTGCTTCAGCACTTGATCAGATACTAGTGGCTGGAGTTTTCGTAGTGCATATGCAGCACTGCTAAGCCTGTTGGAAAGTGACTCGATATGTAGTTTCCAGTTTATATTTTGATCTAGTGTAAAGCCTAAAAATTTACATTGCTCTGATATAGGGATGGGACTATTTAGACATGAGGGCCTGGTGATAGGCCTGCCTGTAAACAAAATTATATTTGATTTCGACATGTTCAAGATCAGACCGTTTGTGGAAAACCAATCACGCAGTTGTTCGCATAGTCTACATATTTTTGTATTGAGTTCCTCGTAAGACCTCGCGCATACGACAATAGTTGTATCATCAGCGAATAGGACCATGAGACCTTCGGTAATGCATGATGGCAAGTCATTTATGAAAGTCAAAAACATGGTGTTTCCGAGTGCTGATCCCTGAGGAATGCCTACTGTCACATTGCCTGCTTCTGATCTCACTTTCCTGCCATTCACGACGACTTCGACGGTCTGCGTCCTGTTTGTGAGAAAGGATTCCAGGAGCTTAAAAGCGTTTTTAGAGATGCCATAGCGGTGTAGTTTCTCTAACAGTAAATTATTTTGAATTACATCAAACGCCTTCGTGAGGTCGCAAAATATCCCGGCTGTTTTGTATTTGTCGTCGATACCAGTAATAATTGCGTCGGTAATCTGATGGGCGGCGGCTGTCGTGGACTTATTTTTTCTGTATGCGTACTGTCTGTCAGTTAGTAGGTCGTTTTTTTCAAGGTGGTTCATGATGGAGTGAGAGATGATTGATTCAATAATTTTTGATATATTTGGGACGATAGTAATGGGTCTGTGGGTATCGACTTGTTCTTTATCACCTTTTCCTTTGTACACCGGACATACACGTGTATTTTTCAATACTTCAGGATATATGCCTGCAGAAAACATCTCGTTTATTAAAACAACAAGTATGTCTGAGATGACAGGCCATATTGACATGAGTATATTTACGGATACATCGTATATGTCCAGTGTATTTGGGGTCTTTAACATTGATTTCAAAGTTTTAGCCAGGGTTTCACATGTGACATTTGGCAAAACGAATTCTGGAATATTAAAGTCATGAACATGGTCTTCTAAATACTGTATGGCTTTTTCTCGGTTGCATTGTGATGTGAATTGAGAGGTGATCGTCAAGAAGTGGTTATTAAAGCGATCAGGTATTTGGTGCGGAGGGACGTCAGCTCCCTGTTCTCTCAAACATACATTGCGTGACCTAGTCTCCGTACATAGTTCCTCATTTACAATTTTCCAGACCTCTTTTGACGCATTTTTAGCATTGGCAATACGTTTACTAATATTTATCTTACGATCTCGTAGACTAAGAGATTTAATCAATTGCGAGTAGTAATTCACACATTTCGAAATAGTAGCATCATGAGGGTATTGTCGTCTGATCTCACAGAAGTCTTGAAATTTATTTAAATATTCCGCTAACTCATCACTTATCCACGAGGTATTTTTTTTTTTCTTTTTCCGCAAGACATTAATAACAGGGAAGTGAGTATCAATGTAGTATGTCAATATTCGGATCAATTTACTGAATTTTTCATTTATGTCAATATTCATGTCATTTATAAAATTCCAATCATAATTTGTAATGTCAGTGTAAAAAGAGTATATTGATTCCTTTTTATAAAAACGTTGTTCAGTATAACTGTTTCTAATGTTGGATTGTACCGCATTCAAAGTGAACAGCTGTGCGTTGTGATCGCTTATCGCGGTATCGAGCGGAATGCCGGTGACTTCGTCATCACTGCAAGCGACCACACCACACTCTAATGACGTAATACAGTCGTCTGAAACGCGCGTAGGAAAATCTACAATATTTTTTGCGTTGTAACTACCAAGTAAGTCGTCTAACTGACGCCTTTCGCAGTTGTTAGTCAAAAAATCCACGTTTAAATCCCCGACTAAAATGAACCTTTTATTTTCGTCAAGTAATTTACTTAAAAGTGTTTCTAAACAATTTAAAAATAATTTAAAGTCACCCTTTCCAGTCCTGTAAATGGCTATGACAATGAGTTTTGAGTGAGTTTCAATAGCAGTAAATTCACAATGATATTCAACGGCGAGCTTCTGCAGATCGTTTCTCCGTTTGTATTGTGTGCCATCCTTGACGTATAGTGCGACTCCCCCGTGCACGATGCGCGAGCGGCAGTAGCTATTCGCAAGCTCATGCCCACATATACCGGCGCGTTGAATTTCATTTTGTCGACACCATGTCTCGGAACACGCTAGCACGTCGGGCTCGTATTTATTCACTAACATGTTTAGTAAACCCGTTTTGCCAGTGATAGATCGTACATTTTGATGGAGAACAGTGAACTTTAATGTACACAGTGTATATTTGTTATTGTTATTAGTTAACAAGTTTAGTCGTTCTCCAGTCTCGCGTGCGGGTTTTGCAAGTTTTTTGAGGTTACAATTTTGAACTTTCTAATGGAAGTACCTTCTGGCCACAGTTTTGGATCACGAATAGACTTAAGTTGTGAAGCCGGAGCATCTAACCTAAATGAAGAATATTTTCCTCGGGTTGGCAACTGCTCGCATTGAACATCGGATAATCCAAGTCGCGACTGCAAGTGGCCCAAAATGTCTGATGGCTCAGTCTCCTCGCTGAAATTAAATCAAGAAGCTTTAGCGCTTAGCAGGAATCACTTACGCATAGTAGTGAGAGCCCTCACAGGACATTGTGGTCTGAACAAACACGTTCAACCTCAAGCTCCGAACCACAGGAGAATGCAGGCTCAGTGAGGAAGCAGAGGAAACCCCCATGCACCTCCTGTGCGAGTGTGGCCCACTGATGCGCAAAAGAAATACGCGCCTGGGTAACTACTTGCTTCGCCCTGATGAAGTAAAACAACTCGGTGCTAAAAGCATTGTGCAGTTTCTCACTGCTGCAAAGCTTAGCACGTAACTGTAGTATGGTGGCGATCACAATAGACCAGAGATGGTCGCAGTGATACAAGGTCTAGACTGAGGCCTTGAAATAGCCCCAATTCAAATAATATTAATGAAGTGCGATATTAAGGAAGAGTGGGAAGTAACGCACACATACATAACACATACAAATACGCAGTCTATACAAACATCTCCGATCAGCTTGGTGAACTCTGCGCTTAAATGTCAGTTCTTTGGTTCAGGTGAAGGTATAGGTGGTTAAAGTGTAATCATCTCAACGCCGTCTCCTTACAGGATGTCGTCGCGCCGCAACGGTTCGGTGTCGCGAGCCGCGGAAGCAGCGTCCAAGAACCGCCTTCACATGGACCGGAATCCACAGCATTCGAGGATTACTGGTGAGTTGAAGAGTGTGGGATCCGGTAGAGTAGAATGGGACCACTCCAACTCTTCCCGTGGATGTCGTTACAAGGCGACTAAGGGAATTATAAAACACCAATGAGGTCTCCCCACCCCGTCTGGCCAGCGCGGGGAGTGTAGGCCAAATCCTCCGTCTGTCTCCGGCAGATGAGAAAGGATTGTGCTCCTGCAGTGGAGATAAAAATAACCTGATGATGAAGATTGGAATCACCGAGAATGCCAAGCGTGGAGATTATGGCAAATCCACCCAAGTGATCCCCTAATAATATAATCTTCGACCCTTCAGTATCTTTTGTATTTCATCATCATCATCAGCCTAAATACGTCCACTGCTGGACATATGCCTCTCCAATAGAATACCACTTTTGGTAAGTTGTACATTGGGGGATTTGCCATAATCACCGCGCTTGGCAGGCGGGTTGGTGATCGCAGTAATGATCTTAACATACACACACAGGAGAACGCTGTTGCCCATCCCTGGTGCAATCCCTTAGTCGCCTTGACGACACCCACGGGAAAGATTGGGGCCCTATTCTAAGTCTTTAGTATTTGTTTTGTATATATTTGATAAAATTGTTTCTATCTTTTGTGCCGAACCTCTGACCACCAACGGGGCCCCAAGCCGATATGGTTCACATACGCCTTAGAATTTCTTCTTTGTCCTATGCAGGTTTCCTCACGATTTTTTCTTTCACTGAAAAGTCTGTGGTATTATAAATAAACCATACTTAAGTTTGTAAAAACTTATCAGTACTGGTGGTGTTTCTACCAGGACCTCATGAACGTGAGGCGAGTGTACAACCAATCCTTTTAATGCTAATGCCCATTTATTTTGAGATGAGATGTACCACGACAGATCCCTCCAACCCTGCTGGCCGTCGCAAGGAACTGGACAATGTGATGAAGAGAGCGAGGCAGGCGTCCCCTGGCAGCTGGGATAGAAAGCTCCTAGAAGTTGAGGAGAAGGATCCCAACAGGTATGTTGCAGTGGCCTCGTATATCAGTAGATGAAGAGTCTAGATGAAGATGGATGAGTCTAGGCTCATAGCCTAGCCGTCTACATTGATTGTACTAGATTTCGCAATCAAGCAACTGCTCGAGATCAGTAGTGGTATTCTCTAAAATACAATCTCACGTGTGAGTCTCACTCAAGTGACTTCACTCACTTCGAAACCTAATCCATTGGCATTCTATAAACATTCCAGAGCACTATCGAAGTGAAGTGAGTTCTTTGTTCACTTCACATCGAGTGTAAACTATTGATGACCACTCAGTGCCATTTATCTCGAGCTCTCGAGTCTAGTCACCAAGGCACTAGGCCATCGAGGCATGACCGGGGATCGAACTCTGACCTCTCATGGTACACCACCTCTGCAATCTTCGGAACGAGTTCATATTAAGGCTTTACGATGCACTCGTAACAGTTTCATCTCTATTCCCCCAGGTGGCGCCACTCTGGCTACAAGCAGATGTACCTCGACGGGTCGGGGTCCGCCTCCCCGCGCCGCTCCCGCTCCCCCGGCCCCGGCAGAAGGTCTAGGTGACTTGTATAGTTATTTAATTAACCCACTTGCGCTTGGCCTAGAATACATAGAAAATACCTTGAGAATTAAAATGTAGTTCCAGTTAACTGTATAACATAGTTCAGTAGACAAAATTGAAAAAAAAACCATAACAATAGGGATAAAACAGAAACCGCCAAGCATACGCCTTCTGTGTGTTTTGGGCATAAATGAAACCAAGGTTACATAGTACCGACATTTTATTATCGTAAAATCACCAAATCACAATTGTCTGTTTCACAAATAAAAACAACCACACGCGTATGTATATTTCATTCCAGATTCATAGTCCTATGAAAACCAACGCTATTTACGTCTCGGTAACATATACATGAAAGGGTCACCAGCAGCAAAAACAGGTTTGTATTACCATGTAAACTTTGCAGTCCACTTAGGAACACCATCTATTGTGTATTTTGTTTTCGAGACGCAAATGCGTTTGTTTTCATAGGACTATTAATCTGGAATGAAATATAAGTCCACTTTCGTCGCCAGTGTAAAATATCTTCCTTAAGGATGCGGGGGACTAAATTAGCGGGAGCACAATATAAACACATCCGTCCAGTAAAACATCTATTCGAGACAAAGAGTCAAGGAAATAACAAATTACCCTCTCTTATAAAATAGTTGCTTATAAACTACCCAATACATTACATTAGTGTCTGACCGAAGATTCAGTTTCGGCCAAAAAGTCGAGTTTCGTCCATAGTTTTCGGTTTCGGCCAAAAGTCAGCCGTAACTTCGGCCGAGCCGAAACTCAGTGTTCGTGAATTGTCGCGCTCTGTTAGGGTGAGTTCGTGTAGAGCAGATGTTCCCGAATTTTTTTTTCTCATAGACCACTTGAATTTTTTTGTCGGGGGGGGGGGGGGGGGGGGGGGAATGGGGGGGCTTAGAATTTCGTCACGTAGTCAATATCCTCTAGGGAAATCTCGCGCTTTTTCGAGCTATATTCAGTTTTTAGCGCTTTTTAAACTCATAGGTGGCAACACGGACGTCAGCTGATTGAAAATTAAGATTTTTCTTCTTGATAATATTGTTTTCACTTGTAATTATAGGAATGCACGCACTTTTGGCGTCACGCGGCAAGCGCCGTATCTTTATTAAAGACAAATATGAGCAATTTTTTTTCTTTTAACTTTCTGTTGGCAAAAACTCCACCATATTTATACATTACTACGTGAAAACTAGAGGGTAGGAAGGGGGGTGGGGGAGGGGGGGGGTCTTGGCATATACTACGGGTGGTCACCGAGGGTGGGAGGTTGAAAGTTGTAAAAAATGGATCTCGTAGTTTGGGTACGTTTCCTTAAGTATATACATGTAAAACACACTAGATTTCAGCATGCAATAGACATATTTAAAACATGTCTAAATAAGGTTCGGTTTCGGACGAGGATTCGGCTTCGGTTTCGGCTGCAAATCCTGTTTCGGTCGGACACTAATAATAATATACAATGTTTTACACATCTAGGTCGCCGATTGGCCTTGGCCGTCGCTCCCGATCTCCAATCGGGTTGGGCCGGCGTTCCCGATCTCCAATCGGCCTGGGCCGTCGGTCGCCTATAGGCCGCCGCTCGCCGCGTCGTTCGCCGCGCAAGTCTAGGAGTCCTAGGCGGAGCCCTATCAGGTGAGTCAACCTGCTGAGTCCCTATAGCAAGGCTGCTATTAGCCTATCAGGCGATATTAGCCTCTTTAGGCCTCAAACACATTGCTACAGGCTGTTATGAAAACTACAGTTTTATTTGTAAAATGAAATATAATGAATGAAAGTTTGCATATTTGGATGTTTGTTACTCAATCACGCTTCAACCACTGGACGGATCGTGATGAAACTTGGCACACATGTAGGTTAGGTCCTGGAATAGGACATAGGATAGTTTTTATCCCGATAAAACTACCCATTCTTACGGGAAATACATAATAATTTGTGATGTTAAGTTGTCCACGCGGACGAAGTCGCGGGCAACAGCCATAATAAATAAATGCCAGTGTATGTATCATAATTTTCATTTACTACAAAATTTATTTTATAACATTTCAGTCATATTAATGGAATAACTTTTATTTCATTATTTTATTGCCTATTGTCTGAGAATTGATAACAGTTGGAGTAGACGAGTTCTCGAGTGGAGACCGCGACTGGGCTAGCGTAGTGTGGGAAGACCCCTGGCTAGATGGAGCGACGATCTGCGTAAGGCGGCTGGCAGAGACTGGATGAGAAGAGCCGAGGATCGGGTTCAGTGGCGCGCCTTGGGAGAGGCCTATGTCCAGCAGTGGGCTCTTACAGGCTGATGATGATTGCCTATTGGCGCCTATTGGAACCCTGAATACTATGATTAACCTATATCCCGTTTCCTACAGACGTAGCCCTGTGCCGCGGCGGCGCTCGCCCCGCCCGCGCTCCCCGCCCGCGCGCCGCTCCCCGCCCCCGGCGGCCCCCCGCGCGCGCCCCGCCGCCGCCCCGCCCCGCTCCAGGCCCCCGCCCCCGCCGCCGCGCCCCGCGCGCCCACCCTCGCCGCCTCACCCTAGAAAGGTAACATTACATTGATTTGACTCCAAAGTATTTTTACAAAATCTTATCACGTTTTTTTTTTCTTTTTATGATATAGTTTTTCGGTCATGATATAGTCACGGGAAGATCGGGGTGGCCCTATTCCAAGCCGACAGCAGAACAGCTGATTTTTTGAAAAATTCCTGATGGAATTTATAGTCGCAATATTATTTTATTGCATATAATATAAAATGTCAAAACTAGTTAATGTTTGCTTGTCTGTATGTTGACAGTCTTCCGGGTCGGGGTCCTCGATGAGCAGCTGTTCCGATGAATCGTGCTCCGTCTGCTCTAAGAATAAGAAGGCGCCGCCGCCGCCCAAAGGCGTCAAACCCAGGTGAGGCTACAGTATATATATATATATATTATACATGCTCGCCGAGGCGCCACACTGTGACGTGTTCGTGGACGGCATGGGACGGCTGATGACGGAATGTAAGGGAATGCTAGAGAGAGGAATGCCTGTTTCGTCTATAGCATAACAGTTATTGTAACGCAATGGAATAATAATCTGTAATGTTGCAATATTTTAAATAAATAAATAAATGTCTATACATTGATTATTCTACTCTACCGGAAACCACACGGCAAACCAACTCTTCCCGTGGATGTCGTACAAGGCGACTGAGGGAATACATTATAAAACATCAGTTAGGCCTCCCCAACCCGTCTGGCCAGCGCGGGGAGTGTAGGCCAAATCCTCAGTCTGTCTCCGGCAGATGAGAGAGGGTTGTGCTCCTGCAGTGGAGGCAAAAATAACCTGATGATGACATTGATTATTAATATTGTTGCATCGGGCAGCAGCGTTCTCCTGTGTGTGTATGTTAAGATCATTACTGCGATCACCAATCCGCCTGCCAAGCGTGGTGGTTATGGCAAATCCCCCAATGGACATCTAACCAAAAGTGGTATTCTATTGGGGAGGCCTATAAATAATATATATATAATAAGTCATTTATTTCAAGTACAAAGTCCCATATCAAATATATATTGAAATTATAATAAATAAATTAAGTAAATAAATTTCCGTCATCATGAGTAATCTTTAAATTATTAAACAAAACATCAATACATTTACTATTTCAAGTCTTCTTGTCATCTTGTTTAACTTTTTTTATTTATGATGTGACGGAATCGCAGACGTATGTTTTAATGTGAAATATCTATATTTAATGCCCTCAGGCCAGAAACTTTTACTTAAAAATGTAAGTATCTTCTTTTCTAGTCCAGCAGTGGACGTATTTAGGCTGATGATGATGATAGCCGTGGGACGCCCTGTATTAACAGCTTTTTATAATGGCTGTTTAGTTGGTCTAGTGGCCTGGTCATTGGACTCTGGCGCCGGAGGTCTTGGGATCGATTCCCACTGGGGACATACAACTGTACAATTTGGTCCAGATCTGGATGTTATAATAAATAAATATCTTAGACATTCACACCAATTATCCAGTCCCAAACTAGGCAGAGCCTGTGCTATGGTTACAAGATAACGGATACACATACTTAAATAAATATATAAACAGCCAAGACTTGGATACAAACATTCATATTCATCATACGAACATTTGCCCCTAGCGGGATTCGAACCCGCAACCTCCGGCGTGGCAGTCCGAGAGCTACCCCGTTCCGCCACGGAGGTTGTCATTATATTTGTGAATTGTCAGTCCTTGTTTAATTTCCATAGCTTAGGAGAAAATACTAGTTCGGGATTAGATAAGTGTATGTATCCTACTAATATTATAAATGCGAAAGTTTGGATGTTTGTTACCCAATCACGCTTCAACCACTGGACGGATCGTGATGAAACTTGGCACTCATATAGGTTAGGTCCTGGAATAGGACATAGGATAGTTTTTATAAGATAAGATAAGATTTATTGTTAAAATTATGGTTTACAAATGTAGGTCTTACAAAAAATAAATAAATCCTCACAATCTACCCTTTGGGGCATACAATAATTAAAAGTACTATAAAATTTATTCTACATGTCAATATTTAAAATTACAATTTTATACGATATAAGTTATTTAAAATTAATCAATATGTCAAATTTTAATTTATTCCTACGGGAAGTACATAATAATTTGTGATGTTAAGTTGTCCACGCGGACGAAGTCGCGGGCAACAGCTGTGTGTAATATATGTAATAATGTGTTGTTTGTACTTCAGGGTGGAGGCCGGGTCTCCGTCTCGCGGCAAGCGGGCTCCGCCCCCGGGAGGGGCGGGGGCGCCGCCCTCCCGCGCCGTGCAGCCCACCCGCGAGCTGCTGAAGGCCAGGGAGGCCAGCAAGCGCAGTCGGGAGGAGAAGGTGACCATACAACCACGTTTGATGTACCTGCGCAGTCTACATCAGCCGAAATACGTCCACTGCTGGACATAGGCCTCCCCAATAGAAATACACTTGTTGGGTTGTCCATTGGGGGGATCTGACATAATCACCACGATTGGCAGGCGGATTGGTTGTCGCAGTAATGATCTCTACATACACACACTGGAGAACGCTGTACAGTGCGATCCCTTAGTGACGGCTCCCACGGGAAGGTTCGATACATTTTTTCGAACAATCAGGATATACCAATAAGGGTTGGCAGCAGCGTGATCTCCTGTGGGCTTACTGCGATCAATCGGCCAGCCAAGCGTTGTGATTTGATTATGTCAAATCCCCCAACGGACAGTCGACCAAGTGTCATTCTGTTCTTGTGTTCAGCAGTGGACGTATTTCGGTTGATGATGATCCCCCTTAAAATAACAGTCTTTGACGCAGAATATTGGGTAAATCTTGATACTAGGCATCCCCTACCGAATTTTATTAAAAAACATTTAAAGTATTAATAAGTAAGTTAGTAAGTATAAGTATGTGGGGACATTTCACACACTGCCACCTGATCCCAAACTAGGCAGAGCCTGTAATATGGGTATCAGACAGCTGATATACATACATAGATACATAATATAATGTATAAATAACATCCAGTCACAAGGCAAACACAAGTGCTCATCACACGAATTTTTGCCCTGGGCGGGATTCGAACCCGCGACCCCGGGCTTCGCAGGCAGGTGTACTACCGACTAGGCTACGGGACAAATAACAAATAAATTACTTTTAACAAATCTGTATTTATTTTTGTTGTTGTTAATTTTGGTACAATAAAGCGTTTACATACATACATACATAATTTATTATTAATAAGTACTACTTGTTTTTTTTCTAATATGAAAGACATACTGCCGTTGCGAGGACACCATCTGAGAATAAGCCGCACTAACTCAGACTCAAATGTTGCACATCACTTTCTTAATAATAGAGTGGTTCAATCGTGGAACAGGCTCCCAGATTAAGTGGTTTTAGCCAAATCAATAAACTCCTTTAAAAATCGCCTTGACAACTGGCTTAAAACTAATACTGTTTAAAAGTTAAAATCCAACACTGTGAAATAGACACATCAGCATATTTGCTGCTCGTCTATAATATAAATAATAATAATAATATAAAATACGCCACGGGAATCAGTTGTTACGCCCTGTTTCAAGATGTACCCATCTTCGCTCCTTGTTGACACAAACTGTATTCTATCGCAGGTGCTAGAGTGGCAGCGCACGCAGATGGCCATGAACCGGCCCGCGGGCGGCGCGCCCATCCCCGCCGCGCACATCAAGCGCGAGGGCGAGCGCCGGCCGCCCCCCGCCGCGCCCGGCCCGCGCCCGCCCCGCCCCGCCGCGCCCCGCGCGCGCCCCGTGTCGCCGGCCGCCATCGCCGCCGCGCTCGCCGACAGCGGCAGCGACTCGGAGTCCGACGAGAGCTCGGAGCCGCAACCACAGAGGTTGGTAGAGTGTAGTCCCAACTAGGAGTCTAAACCCCATCCACCAGGAGTATAACCCTATTCACCAGGAATCTAAACCCCATCCACCAAGTCTAGAACCCCTCCACCAGGAGTGCATATCCCATCCCCGACTAGGAGTCTAAACCGCATCCACCTAAGATCTTAAACCCCCACCAGGAGTATAAACCCCATCCACCAGGAACTTAAACCCCTTCACACCAGGAGTGTAAACCCCCAAAATCAATCACTCTGCACACCTTAAAGTAATCAAACGAATGACAGTATATAGTGATATATGCAATGACCATGATTGTCCCCAGACTGACATTATCTGAGAGATTCGGCAAGATGGCGCAGTGGTCTGCGGACCGGTCCGCGCGGCTCGAGAACATGCGCATCACGCGGCGGGAGACCACGCTGCACGTGCGCATCGAGCGCGACGGCGCCGGGGGAGCGGCCGGCGGGGCGGGCGGAGCGGGCGGGGAGGCGGACCCCGCCGCGGAGGGGGACGCATACCCGTCAGTACCACAGATTACTTAATAAATACTACATACGAGTAACACATACATACGGTTATGTATTATGCCGTGTGGTTTCCGGTAGAGTAGAATAGGACCACTCCAACTCTTCCCGTGGATGTCGTACAAGGCTACTGAGGGAACACATTATAAAACATCAATCAGGCCTCCCCACCCCGTCTGGCCAGCGCGGGGAGTGTAGGCCAAATCCTCCGTCTGTCTCGGCAGATGAGAGAGGGTTGTGCTCCTGCAGTGGAGACAAAAATAACCTGATGATGACACATCACTCCCTAGTAAAACATTCCTACGCTTTTAAACACCCACTGGCAAAAGCTCGACTTAGCGTTGTTATAACCCCATATGGGCGAGGCGAGAGCAACGCCGGGGCGGCCCGTATGTGTAGGGCACTATCGCGGTAGGTTCGTTCCAGTGACGGAGGCCATGACATCATTACCCCCGTAGCCTAGTTGGCCCCGTAGCCTAGTCGGTAGTACACCTGCCTGCGAAGCTGCGGGTCGCGGTTCCGAATCCCGCCCAGGGCAAACATTTGTGTGATGAGCACTTGTGTTTGCCTTGTGACTGGATGTTATTTATATATTGTTTTATGTATTTAAGTATGTATATCAGCTGTCTGATACCCATATTACAGGCTCTGCCTAGTTTGGGATCAGGTGGCCGTGTGTGAAATGTCCCCACATACGAGGGGCGTTTAAAATATTCTCGGTATTCGAATGAAGACAAACAAGTACGAAAAGTTTGATATTTTTATTTTTCAATATACTCCCCCCCTATGTTGTTAATACACTTAAAAGATCGATCAATTTTTTTTTTAATCCTTCATACTAATATTTTTTATCCTTGGTGTAAAAATGCTCGTCCACTGCCGCCTTCAACGCTTCATCGTCAGAAAATCGATTTCCACGCAGATCCTTTTTGAGATTGGGGAATAAAAAGAAGTCCCTGGGGGCTAAGTCCGGACTATACGGTGGATGAGTTATAGTTCCAAACCCACATTCAGCAATAGCTGCCTTGGCAATATGAGCAGTATGGACAGGGGCGTTGTCATGCAGAAGCAGAACACCTTTGGTTAACTTTCCTCGCCTCTTTTCTTTGATTGCATCCCTTAATTGACGTAGAATGTTTGCGTAGTACTGTCCTGTGATATTTACACCTTTTTCTTTATAATCGATTAACAATACTCCTTCACAATCCCAAAATATTGTTGCCATAACCTTGCCAGCGGAAGGGACGACCTTGAACTTCTTGGGATGAGCTGAACCCTTAATGTGCCACTGCATGGACTCCTGTTTACTCTCTGGGTCATAATGATGAACCCAGGTTTCATCTCCAGTAACTATCTTTTGCAGCACCTCATCAGGATTTTCGCCACACAGGTCAATACAATCGGAACAACAAGCTGCACGCATATCTTTTTGAAGCCGAGTCAGCATTCGCGGAACCCATCTTGCACTCACTTTTGACATATTAAGATGGTCATGGATAATATCATGTACGGTACCAATAGAAAGATTGGTTACTTGAGCTATTGATTTTATCTTCACTCGACCATCTTCCAATATAAGGTTTTCCACATGATCAATATTTTCTTGTGAAGTAGCTACTACAGGCCGGCCAGGTCTAGGGTCATCTTTAATACTCTTTTGAATGGTAGATAAAGAACGAAATGACCACTTTTGAATGGTAGATAAAGAAGGAGCAGACTCACGGTAAACACAATCCATTTCCTCTTTTATGGTTTTTTGATTTTTACCCTGTTTTGTCAAGAATTTTATGACGGAACGATGTTCTAATTTCGTTAACATTGTTAATTCACTCATAGTGTTCATGTTTGTTCAGAAATTGCAGAAAAACAAAAGAACATCTCGGTTTGAATTATACTTTTTTTTTAGTCAACGAATGAACCTTAGCAGCCAGTAACAAAACAAATTCAAAAAGAGGTTGTAAGATATCAATACCGAGAATATTTTGAACGCCCCTCGTATTTATTTATTATTACATATTGGCAGGCCTTTTATTTTATACTAGCTGTTGCCCGCGACTTCGTCCGCGTGGACAACTTAACATTACACATTATTATGTATGACTAAATCCTTAAAGAAATGAAAGTATTCATATACATAAAATTAGCCTGCCGACGGCGGTTCCGCCCGTTGGACTACAGAATTTTTTTTTTTAAATAAAGTTGACATTTACTTCATGTTTACTTTATATTTTGGACAATTCACACAATATCTTTATAAACTGTAGCCTATGTGTTATTCTGACGTATAAGCTATATTACTGTAAAGTTTCATTAAAATCCGTTCAGTAGTTTTTACGTGAAAGAGTAACAAACATCCATCCATACTTACAAACTTTCGCGTTTATAATATTAGTAGGATTGCTTCATATTATTTTTTATATTGCATTGTGTGCACAGTGGGCTGGACCCGGCGCCCATCGGCAGCTACCCCGAGGAGCTGCTGGCGGCGGCGCCCGGCGGGCTGCCCTCGTGGGACGACGTGCGCGTGCGCTACGACTACTACAAGAAGCGGGGGTACCTCAGAGGTACGTCACATGGCCTCTTTGGTATTTATACCGAGACTGTCACGTTTGGTGTTGTGTAAAATTTGTGTAACCCCCGAGGGGGAAGCCTCGTTCGCTGGGCTTCCCCCTCGGGGGTTCCACCTGGTGCGCTGAGCACGCGAGCCGGCGAGAGGAAAAGGTCTCAAATTTATCACAGCGGAGTCTCAAGGACCTGCCCGTATTAACGGGCAGCGCACGAAGCCCCTGGTAAGAGACCATTGCCTTGCGGTACAGGTTCCCCCCCCCCCCCCCCCCCAGGGGGTGAGAAGACATCTCGTGAGTTTGGTGTTGTAGTGCACCATTCGCTAGCAGAGTACAAGTGTGGGCTTTTAAAAAATCTGAAGTTTAGGCAGGCCTGTCTCACTCCGGGCTTTTGTTTACAAAAATGTCCGTGCAGGGTCGACCGGAAAAAAACAGTCGGTTGCCGCCCGCTTGATGTGACGCACGCGCGATTGGTGATACTTACAATAACTGCTTAATTATGACAAAACAAAGAACAAAGAATCATTATAGGTCTTTTATTTTACGAGATATATGTCGCTTTAGCGAAAATCACCTGAACATATAAAAAAAGTTAGTCCGGTAAAAAACGGTAAACATATACATAGACAGATCGACGCAAAAAAAAACAGTCGAATGGTATATATAACTCATTTTCGACCAATGTGTCGCTTTAGCGTTTTTACCTTTCCACTGACGATATGTTTGTTTGTTCGCAGGTCTGACGTTGGGCGACTACGTGAAGTGGGAGGAGTGGTGGTACAAATACCAGGAGTGGTTGAAGCGAGAGCGCGCCTACGAGCGCTGGGCTGAGAGCGAGGTCGGCACGGTGAGTTGCTTCCAACAATTGTCAGACATTCACACCAATTAACCAGTCCCAAACTAGGCAGAGCCTGTGCTGTGGTTACTACATAACGGATAATAAAATAAATAAAATAAAAATAGCCTTTATTCCCAAGCAATTTGATATAAAATGAAAACATATTATTAATTTACAGTTGAGAAAAATATAAAAAAAAGATAATTCATTAATTATATCATAATTAAAAATATCAATAAATAGATTCTAATCTTAAATAATTGTCTTGGAGAGCCTTTTGGCCCTGGCCCCCTTCAACTACTTCTTGCCACTCTTTCAAATAACATTCCATATCCTCCTTCCACTCTTTTTTATCGGAGACTCATACTTAAATAAATATAAGCATCCAAGACTTGGGTACAAACATTCATATTCATTATACGAACATTTGCCCCTAGCGGGATTCTAACCAGCAACCTCCGGCGTGGCAGGCCGAGAGCTACCCGTTCCGCCGCGGAGGTCGTAATGACCAGGGAGCAATGATTTTGCAGACGTCCACTGCTAGACATAGACCCTTCCCCAATGAACGCCACCACACCCGGTCCTCCGTTATTACGGCCACCTTCAATGTTTCATATGTTTTATTGCAATCATGTGGTTACAAGGATGGAATATAAAATAAATCGAATCAACTGTTTTAAATTACTAACATGCATATGTAGTTATTATTAATAACCAATACAAGCTTAGTCTAAGTTTATATAAAATCAAATAATATAATGTCATTTAATATATTATAAAATTATCAAAATTTTAATTAATGAATTCAAAAAGTAATTTTAGCTATCTACATTTCGTTATATTAATAGAGTACATTATATGTGCCATTTCTTATTTATCTTCTAGGAACTCTTTTAAACTATAATAACTTTTATGTATTAAATACGTATGCAATTTATTTTTAAACGTTTTTAAAAGAAATTCATCCTTTATAGTCTCTGGTATTTTGTTATATACTTTTACAGCCATTGTGTGTAACCTGAGCTGTGCGATGTTAGTATTTCAGGTCGTCTCCACTCCAGAACCCGTCTGCAACAGCCCTTTCGGCCACGTCTGTGACCTTTCTTCGAGATACCGTTACTAAAATGTGATGCGTTTGCAGGTGCGCCGCGAGCGCCGCCGTCGCGGCGGACGGCACCGGCGGAGCTGAGGGTGCGCCGCCCCCGCGGCGGTCCTCTCTGTGGACCTCGCCGCGGGGGCGCCGCGACTGTAAGTTGTGGCACCGCCCGCCGCCGGCGCGCCTGCGCACTGTGAGTGTTAAATATTATATATCATCGTCAGGTTATTTTTGTCTCCACTGCAGGAGCACAACCCTCTCTCATTTGCCGGAGACAGACGGAGGATTTGGCCTACACTCCCCGCGCTGGCCAGACGGGTTGGGGAGGCCTGATTGATGTTTTATAAAGTACTGACCCTTTTGTTGGCTCGAAACGGACATTTTTAAATGAAATTGACTCAATCATTCAAAATCACCTTTAGGTAATAATTAATACAACTAATTCAGTTGAGTTTTATGATAATTAAGTATATACAATTAACTAAATTATATAAAGTTTGGAGGAGCCGACTTGGGAGGAGCCACATGACGAAACTGAGGACCTCTGATGGTAGGACCGTTGCCTCTAAGCCAGAGATACTTGCCGAAATGGAAGAGTTTTATGGACAATTGTACTCGACACACGCGCCAAAACCTGCGGCCCAAGACACGGGCGATAGTCGCGCACCCTTGATCCGCCACTACACGGAAGACATCCCGGACGTTGACGTGGGCGAGATTAGAATAGCTCTCGAGCAGCTCAAGAACAACAAGGCGCCAGGTGACGATGGTATCACAGCGGAGCTTCTTAAAGCCGGAGGGACGCCAGTCCTAACGCGACTACAGGAGCTCTTCAATACCGTCGTTCACAGCGGAACAACGCCAGAGGCATGGAGTAGGAGCATAGTGGTATTATTCTTCAAGAAAGGAGATATTGCACTTCTTAAGAACTATAGGCCGATCTCGCTCCTGAGCCATGTCTACAAGCTGTTCTCGAGGGTTATTACGAACCGTCTCGCCCGAAGACTTGACGACTTTCAACCTCCGGAACAGGCTGGGTTTCGAAAAGGCTACAGCACCGTAGACCACATCCACACATTGCGGCAGGTTATACAAAAGACCGAAGAGTACAACCAGCCCTTGTGTCTTGCATTTGTGGACTACGAGAAAGCCTTCGACTCCATCGAAACATGGGCTGTTCTGGATTCCCTGCAGCGATGCCAAGTCGATTGGCGATATATCGAGGTGTTGAGATGCCTGTATAACGCTGCCACAATGACCGTTCAACTCCAGAATCAGCAGACAAAGCCAATCCAGTTGCAGAGGGGGGTCAGACAGGGGGATATTATATCCCCGAAACTGTTTACCAGCGCACTGGAGGATGTCTTTAAAACACTGAACTGGAGGGAACGGGGCATAAGTATAAACGGCGAGCACATCTCACACCTTCGATTTGCAGACGACATAGTTCTGATGGCAGAGTCGCTGCAGGATCTCGAGGGAATGCTGACCAGCCTCAACTGCTCTTCCAGACGAGTAGGTCTTAGGATGAACGTAGACAAGACGAAAGTCATGTCCAACTCACACGTCGACCTAAGCCCGGTGATCGTCGATAATGTCAATATCGAAGTTGTTCAGGAGTACGTTTACCTAGGACAGACAATACAGTTGGGTAGGAACAATTTTGATAGGGAAGCTGACAGAAGAATCCAGTTGGGCTGGGCAGCATTTGGAAAATTGCGTCAAGTCTTCACTTCGCCTATTCCACAATGCTTAAAGACAAAAGTCTTTAATCAGTGCGTCCTGCCTGTCATGACCTACGGTGCAGAAACGTGGACACTGACAGTGGGCCTGATCCACAAGTTTCAAGTCGCTCAGCGAGCTATGGAGAGGGCTATGCTCGGCGTATCTTTGAAGGATATGATTCGTAATGATGAGATCCGACGAAGAACGAAGGTGACCGACATAGCCGAAAGGATTAGCAGGCTGAAGTGGCAGTGGGCGGGCCACATCTGTCGCAGAACCGACGGCCGTTGGGGCAGACGAGTTCTGGAGTGGAGACCACGGATTGGCACGCGCAGGGTGGGACGCCCCGCCGCCAGATGGACCGACGACCTAAAGAAGGTGGCCGGAAGCGGCTGGATGCGGAGGGCGGAGGACCGGGTGTGGTGGCGTTCATTGGGGAAGGCCTATGTCCAGCAGTGGACGTCTAAAGGCTGACATGATGATGATGATATAAAGTTTATAATCAATGTATTGTTTAGTACTTATTATTTATATTATATTATTTACTTATATACTATTTATTAGAATTTTTACCTATTTATCTATAAATCTATTTATTCATATATCTATCTACGTATTTCTTATTTATTTATTTTTCCTATACATTTTAATTTATTTGTATCTAATGGTTGTTTGTCATTTATTCAACATCATTTATTTATCTGATGACCCAGTATAATATTATGTTTTGCTTATTGCCATCTAGATATTAATATTGTTTACAGTGACCTAGCATTATCCCACTCGATTACTATAAAACGTGGATAACTATAATAAGCTTTATGTGTAGTAAATTTAAGTTAGAATTAATTTTAGAATACAGCTGTTGTTATCCTGAATAAATAAAAATAAAATAAAATTCCCTTAGTCGCCTTGTACGACATCCACGGGAAGAGTTGGAGTGGTCCTATTCTACTCTACCGGAAACCACACGGCTAAATATTATATATATACATACATTTGGCTAATCCCAAACTAGGATGTTCTCCTGTGCTATGGAAATTAGTCATCTATTAGTGTGACGTCACGCCCCAGAATGGGGAGAGCCGCTGTAGAAAGGTACAAGGGACATGATTATTTTATTTGTAGGGGGATCAAGCCGGGTGCTCCGACAAAGAGCACCTGAGGAAGCACCGGGCACCTCCCCCGTGATACAGCCTGTGACCTAGATGTCGAAAGGCCATGGCAGGTGGAGGGAAAAGGTGTGCTATGGAAATTGAACAAGGATAGGACAAACAATTTACAGTTAAACTTTTGCTAATGAACAAACTATTTACAATAATAAACTTAATATTAATTTCGTCGTATGACTTATTAGTTATCCGTCTAAACAAAGTCAAAATCATTTTTTTTGTTCCAGGTCTCAATCGTGAGCAGTGCAGCATAGAAATCCAGGCGAAGCCGGGGCAAACATATTATGGACTTGTTTGGTTGTTGATTCTATTATGTGTTTACTACTATTTTATTTTATTACGTTAAGATACATACATATATAACAAAATACGTGTAATATTGTGGCCGTTTAATGCAATTCATACTGACGCGGTAGCGGTGGCAGTCCGGCCCGCAGACTCGCCAGTGTGAGCGGAGGCATTTAGTATGGAATACTGTAGAACTATATTTAATAAAATTACTATAAGATGCTTCAACTGGTCTAATTTTAACCATTGGCTTGAAATATACTAGATTTACCTTGGCGTTCTTCTAGTAAATGTGAGAGCTTGGTTTTAATTTGTATTGGATTTACCATATGAATACTAAAAAAGAGTTATTTGTTCAACAAGTAAGCAAAGTTCTTTAAATCACGAACTAGCGAAGTAGTCTAGAATTGAATGTGTTAAATCGCTAGGCCAAAATGAGTTTTTGAACGAACCATTGCCAAAAGGTGGTGTTCGAAATTAGAATCAATTTTACCCACTTTCGAGCGGCTCGCAGCAAAAAGCTATTTCGCTGCGAGTTTTTACGCACCAAACGCGCCCTTTTCGAGCTGGAGAGGTGAAAAAAGATTTAAATGCAATTTTGTCCATACAACCCATTTAGTTGAAAGTATTATCTACTCAATTTGTTACAGTGTGAAAGAATTGTGCCTTCAGGAGCAAGTGGTCTACTTTCCCAAAGTCACTGCTTTCCCAAAACGACTACTTTCTCCAGAAGAATTTAAAAAGTGAAATATCCACTTCACCGCGTACAAATATCCATTTCGAATGCGTTCGCGTGTTTTATATATGTAATGATTGTATTGCTGATTTAATTATCATTATTTTTTTAAACTGTCTGATTTGAAATCTGGCTGCAGGAAATATGTCCTGAAAATGTACTTACTGTTTTGTACTCGAAAATTAGAATTTGTACTTCATCCGTTTAAAAATTATGGCTCTGCCAAAATGACGTCAGTGCAGCAGAGCCACGGCTATATCTCGATAACTACAAAAGATATTAGAACTTTTCTTTTGACCTGAAATCCATCTTCAGCCTCAGTTGCATCCACAGAGCAAGGCACAAAAATAACGTGAAGTTGTTGACAACTCAGTCTAACACCCTCGTCGGCCACAACACGCTCAACAACAGGGTCGCGAGCACATGGACCAAGTTACCGCAGGACGCTATCGATGCCCCCTCAGTGAACACTTTTAAAAACAGACTGGACAAGTTCTTCAAAAACCAGTGTTACAAGTGACTTAAATATACCAGTTCAGATATAGGCATACCAGCAAATTGCTGCTCGCCTATTATCCCTATAATAATATTAGAACTCTGTAATTTTGTAGTCATTGACATATTTTCTGCATAGTCAGATTTCAAATCAAACACTGTGGCTCTGCCAAAATGACGCAAGCGAAAATGAAATATCAACTCGCCTCTTCAGACGCTATGAGAGCTTCCATCTTACGTAATTTCTATGTCTAGGTCAACGGGAATTACCTGAGTTTGATTATTAGTTTGTCAGATTTAAGATATGTAATTTTTTTTATGTAGCCATTGGGCCGGATTCTGAAGGCACACATTTAAAATTTGACAGCGCTAAAACTGGTTTCGTCTTTATCTTCATAATACTGTGTGACAAGGATAGCAACAGTTTTAGTGCTGTCAAATTTTAACGCTGTGCCTTCAGAATCGAGCCCATTGTATGGCTTATATTTTGTGTTTGATCTGACAGTAGATGATTGAAAGCGTAGCTGTTTTTGTTTTACAAGGGTGTAACTATTAAGTAATCTGTGGTTAATCGTAGAATAGAAGTGTAAAAAACAACAGTGATATTTTTATGAGGTAATTTTTGAGCTCTTACTCAAATATACAAATGTATACTGCCAGGCTGGCTTAGAAGACCGTAAAGTATTTTGACAACCTTTTGGAATTGGGGGTCAAACTGAAAGAGTCCATTGTTGGACATAGACCTCTCCCAAGGTGCGCCACTGAACCCGATCCTCGGCTCTTCTCATCTAGTCACCGCCAGCCGCCTTACGCAGATCGTAGCTCAGTCTACTCCACTCGACAACTCGGCAATCGGTTCTCCGACAGATGTTACTAGCCCCCTGTCACTACAACGTACTACCTTATTGAGCTATGTTGAAGACTAGTTCTCTGGCGGATCACCTCATTTCAGATTCTGTCCCTTGGAGAAACTCCGAGCATAGCTCTTTCCATAGCCCGCTGAGCGACCTTGAGTTGTCGGACTACTCCCACTATCAGTGTCCACGTTTGCTATAAATTCTTTTAAAATTACTAGAATTTCCACATTCTCCAAAAGGTTGCCAAAACACTTTCGGTTAGTCCATCTATTACTCCTAAAGTATTTCCCCTAGGAGCAATACATATCCATACTAATAATTAATAATTTCATAACAATTTATTTCGTTTTTCATAACAATTCATACAACTCATAATACAATTAGTACATAAAGTATTTCAGAAACTAACAGATACATCTAGACCTCACACTAGGGTACCCTGTGTTGTGCGACTAGACTCTTTTTTAGTACAATCACAAATGATTACAACCCTTTACTAGTACAATCCAACATGCTTTATAATGTAGTAAGATAAGGGTGTTTGGATAATGTAGTAGAAATACATGGATATGTATTGCTCCTAGGAGAATACTTTAGGAGTAATAGATGACTATCCGAACACTTTACTGTCTTGTAAGGTAGTAGGGAAGCATGTCGCTCGAATGTGTAACATTTGTCACTGTAATTTGATGTTCGGTTTAGTGGTTTATTTTTTAAATAGTTTACGTTAACCTTAAGTAATATTTAATCGTCAAATTAATAATGAATTTTGTTTAAGAAAGTACATTGTAAATAGAAATTTACGTATAATTAGAATCTAAACATATATAATCTCAAAAAATACTTAAAAATAGATGCTTATATTTATTTTAAAACTTGCAATAATTAGGACTAAATAAAGGTCCATACTCGAAAATAATGTTCTCACCTCATAAGTCACCTCAAAGTTTTTACCTTCATGATTGTCACTAATTGATTATTAAATTAGATAACAGATAGTTTTTACCTTCATGATTGATACTAATTGGTCTTTAACTTGGATAACAGATAGTTTTTACCTTCACGATTGACACTAATTGGTTAATAAATTAGGTAACAGATGATAACTCATCTATTATGAGGTGTGAAAATTATTTTCCTTCATGGTACGACCTGTAGTTATACCTAGGCCTTTACCTACTTTACGCGCCGGTATAGCCTTTGTCGAACTAGATCATCCTAAGCCAAATAGGCTCAACCAGTTTGGCCTTGGTTACCCAATCATGTACGAACATTGTCGAACTTCTCATGGCGTATATATACGACATTCATATCTTCTCTGACGTTCCCTCACTGCTGAGGATCGGGATGAAACACGCCTCCACGCATAGCGTTCATTGGCCAGCCTCACCACTTCATACAAAGATCCGCTAGCCACCGTTTTCACCACGTCCTCTGGCATGACTTTTGGTGCTTGGGAGACTGCCCAATATGACCGAAGAAGCTTAGGGTCTTTTCATTGCAGATAGTAGAAAGCCCTTTCGTTGTCTTTAAGATGAGTCTTTTGTTCTCATGGCAAGAAATATCGACAAGTGTAAAATGCTGAAAGGCCATCTAACCTTTCTGGCATGCTGCACAGCACGGGTTACACTGTTATGATTGTTTGCTGTACTTCTGTATCAATATGTGACCTATTTGTAACAATGTATTTGTGCTGTGTCTAAGAATAAATGAGTTATCTATCTACTTCGGCCATTTTGAAAAATTCTCGAAATCGAGAATATTTCAAAATGGCCGACAGTGAATGCCAGGCTTAAAATGTTACATGTTCTTTTAAACTTGTCATTTTGGCAGAGCCACAAACAAAATCGAATATCTCGAAAACGGTATTTGAGATCTGAATTTTGGATATGTGGAGCACAAATTCAGGTACATATTTTGGAGGTTTTTTCTATATGTTATATATAATGTGTGGGTGTGCCTATTTGGGAGATAATAGAAAACCCGTGTTGGATAGCACTACCGTTTATTCTTACGTCACACAACTTAGATGCGCATACGCACATGCGCTCTACTGGCTGGCGAGACGACTGAAGTGAGGGTTGTGCGACCTAGTGCAGTTTTGCGTCCCCACACATATTTAGTAGTGTTATAGAATTTTGATATCTTTTGTATTTCCCCGGATATGGCGACGTCATTTTGGCTAGCCACCGATAGACCTCTTATAACTTTTAAACGGTTGAAATAGAAAATCTAATTTTCGAGTACAAAATAGTACATTTTCAGCACATTTTTTCTGCACAGTCTGACTTAAAATCAGAGACTGACTCTGCCAGTATGACGCAAGTAAATTTAAACTATGCGTTTTCTCAAGAAATACATATTTCATATTGTCTATAATATTGTACAGATCGTTCATTTAGACCGTTGTAGTAGAACTTATAAAGTCCGCATCGAATCCACACGGCGTGACCGATTTTGATAAAACTTTTACTTCGGATAAGCAAAAGTTGTGATCTTCGAGCATTGTAAGGTCATTATAATTTCATGCCAAACCAAGTCAACGAAAACCAACGCTATTTGCGTCTCGGTAACGTGGACATGAGAGGGTCGCCAGCAGCAAAAACAGGTTTGTATTACCATGTTTTGCGGTCCACTTATGTACACCTTCTATAATTTATTTTGTTTTCGGGACGCAAATGCGTTTGTTTTCATAGGACTATTGGAATGTTATATAGGATTTTGTGAAGTGCTTAAAATCAATAAATGTATATACATAATAATCATGTAAAATGTAGATGATTCATAGTAATAATTTAAATAAACTTTATTTATAAAAATCATGGTTGTTTTTAATTAATTTCGTCATCCGCAGATTCGTTATCGCTGTACAATTAACTAATAAATAAATATGTCAGACATTCACACCTATTATCCAGTCCCAAACTAGGCAGGCCTGTGCTATGGTTACTAGATAACGGATACACATACTTAAATAAATATATAAACATCCAAGACTTGGATACAAACATTCATATTCATCATACGAACATTTGCCCCTAGCGGGATTCGAACCCGCAACCTCCGGCGTGGCAGTCCGAGAGCTACCCCGTTCCGCCGCGGAGGTCTCAAACTATGGCGTCAGCAGCTGGAAAGATGTGTTACGTACAGCATCTAATCGCACGCTCGCTGCTGACGCCCTACAATAGTTTACGCACACAAGCACGTGTTTGGACAGGCTAGTGTAGTCTAGTAGATATGGAGTGTAAAGAAACAGTCCAAAAAAGCCAAAGTGCTCACTGGAGATAAGACTGCGCATGCGCAGCGTGTCCAATGAACTTCCCATGCCCAACTGTGGACTTCGACAAGCAGCTAATAAATAAAATAAATAAATATCTCCGACATTCACACTAATTATCCAGTCCCAAACTAGGCAGCCTGTGGTATGGTTACTAGATAACGGATAGACATACTTAAATAAATATATAAACATCAAAGACTTGGGTACAATTCATCATACGAACATTTGCCCCTAGCGGGATTCGAACCCGCAACCTCAGGCGTGGCAGTCCGAGAGCTACCCGTTCCGCCACGGAGGTCGTCATATACAGGGTTACAGGAAAAGTCGTGCTAGATCCCTTAAGGGTGTGGAGCACCCATCATTTCTGACTTATTTCACTATGAAACACCCTACCCTAAACTTAACCCTTTTCGAGATATTCGACTTTTAATTTTTTTATTGAAAATTGCTGATTTTTAGGCTACTACATTTATTTTTGTTTATTTTGTGTATCTTATTATTAATATTATTGCATTTTTACATGTGTAGTAAGATACTTTAGGACGTCAATCATTAAAATAGTGCACAAGTTAATTGAATAGACTGTAGTAGACAAGTGAAAGAAAAGAAATAAAAAACATATTAGAAAGTTTATTTTTCTCTAAGGGATATCTAAAAAAAATGTTATGGTAATTGTTCGGCAGATGTTTTTTAAAATATTTACGTTTCATCAGCTATCTAACGAGGTGTAACAATCTAGGGTTTGTATTACATTTCGTGGAAAAAAAGTAGTTGGGACGCTCCAGGTAGCAGTTCTAACGGTCCCACGCCTATTGTCCTTCAAGTTAAGACGCACCGTGCGAGCGAGACAAGTGACGATTTATGTAGGTACGAATGAAAGAAAAAATGTGTAGACACCGGCTAGGACTGGGAATACAACCGGAAACATTGTTTTGGTTGTCAGTCTGCTTTTGTGCTTCGTACATTGTAGATGCGATATCGTTTTGCTCTTTTTCTCGACTTGGCTGTGATTCTGGACTATTTCTTCTGATTTGTGACTACTGTGCTTGTTAACCGGACTCTGATTTGTGCCTGTGATACGGAAGTGTTGAGTATGACGTCCTACACACCTGAGGAATATGCTGATATGCTTATTTGTTACGGATACTGCGATTGTGTGTCTGCGCAAGCTCGCAACGAATACATAACTCGCTACCCCGGTCGTCGAGTGCCGGATGTGGCCGTTTTTGACAGAGTTTATCGAAGACTTCGAGAAACTGGCTCTGTTTTGAGACGAAGTACAGACATGGGAAGACCACGAATTGACGACGAAGAACAGGACAATGAGATAGTGCAACGCTTTCGAGCGGATCCGACTACTTCCACTAATATTGTTGCCCGTGATCTGGGGCTTTCGCAATGGAGAGTGTGGTTTACAGTGCATACTGCTGGCCTATACCCGTACCATTACACGCCAGTACACGTTATTGAAGAAGGGGACCCCGCGAGAAGATTGGACTTTTGCAGATTTATGCTAAATGCTGATGTAGAAGACCCAGATTTTTTAAGAAATATCTTGTGGACGGATGAGTCCAAATTTGATAAAGACGGCATAACTAACTATCACAACGCCCATTACTGGGCCCTAAAAGAACTAAGGAATCCCAATAAGAAAAGAGTGAAGGGGTCCCAACGAAGATTCAGCGTGAATGTGTGGATGGGCATTATCTCCAATCATTTGATTGGACCTTACTTTCTCCCGGATAATCTAAACGGGGAAAGCTACGAAAATTTCCTGAGAGCAGACTTGAGTGATTTGCTGGATGATCTGCCACTCAACCTGATCAGGGACATGTGGTTCCAACACGATGGCTGCCCTGCCCATTTCAGGAGAAGTGTCAGAGACTGGCTGGACACAAATTGTCCAAACAAATGGATTGGACGAGGTGGGCCATTGCCATGGCCAGCAAGAAGTCCGGACCTAACCCCCATGGATTTTCATGTGTGGGGCTGCATGAAAAGTCTCGTGTACAGCGAGCCGAATCCAGTTTCCTCTGTGGAAGACGTAAGAGAAAGGATTGTGGATGCAGCAAATAAAATGAGGACCACATTGACCACTGGCGTAGTGAAGACCGGTCTCCGTAGAAGGATGCGACAATGTATTAGAAATAGAGGCGGCCATGTTGAACATGAACTGTAGAAAAAGAAAAAGTTGTGAGAAAACCTTTAATAAATGGCATTTCATGCTTACCTATTGTTTTATTTTACTTTTTAGGGCTAAGTATACATTTTCTTCTCCACTGTCGCCTATGAAACTAAATTTTTTTGAATGCATTTGAATAAAACCCTACATTATTATACCTCGTTAGATAGCTGATGAACCGTAGATATTTTAAAAAACATCTGCCGAACAATTACCATAATATTTTTTTTAGATATCCCTTAGAGAAAAATAAACTTTCTAATATGTTTTTTATTTCTTTTCTTTCACTTGTCTACTACGGTCTATTCAAATAACTTGTGCACTATTTTAATGATTGACGTCCTAAAGCATCTTACTACACATGTAAAAATGCAATAATAATAATAATAAGATACACAAAATAAACAAAAATAACTGTAGTAGCCTAAAAATCAGCAATTTTCAATAAAAAAATTAAAAGTCGAATATCTCGAAAAGGGTTAAGTTTAGGGTAGGGTGTTTCATAGTGAAATAAGTCAGAAATGATGGGTGCTCCACACCCTTAAGGGATCTAGCACGACTTTTCCTGTAACCCTGTATAGTTCAGGGGATTAAGAAAAAACAATTTACAATAAATTACATGATCTATTTGTTATCACATTACGATTACAGAACTTTAAAATTACAGTATACAATTTTAAAATTACACCCAAAGTACTTAAAAATAAAAGAATCAGTCGAATCAATCATTTTTCATTCAATACAGTCTCATTTTTTATAAATCCTAATTCTTACATGGAAGGTATATATAGCACAATTCACGAAGGCACGCCCCGCTTTTTATTCGCGAGGGGTGAACGCGGGACGTGCAAACCAATCCGAAGGTCAGTAAGTTAGTGTACATTGATGATTAGTCCAGTGGCGGATTTACTAGTAGGCTGGAGTCTAGGGCGGCAGATTTTAGGGGCGGCAAAGGAGAATGCCCAAAAGTGGGCCTAAGATGCGTCTTTACCATTCATGTACCAAATATATTGGTCTGAATTATGAATTCCCTCAATTTTTTTTTAAAGCTAATGGAATAGGGAGTTTAAAAATAACATATAATAAAAACGTTGATTGATTTTCGCAGTCTCCTTTGGGACCAAAATTTCTTACAGAAATTAAAAGAAACCGTGTGGTGTCGTGGGACACCCGATAGGAACAAAGTTCCTTACGCTATTCTACAAATATTTCATTTATAAATTTTGGGTCAAGGTATTCTGCAAAGAATAAAAATGCTTATACATTTTTTATATATAAACATTGGGCACGATTTTGAAGGCACACATTTAAAATTTGACAGCGCTAAAATTTGTTTCGTCTTTATCTTCATAATACTGTGTGACAAGGATAGCAAGTTTTAGTGCTGTCAAATTTTGACATTGTGCCTTCAGAATCGAGCCCATTGTCTTATTATTAGGTTAAAAATAAACTGGATCATCGATCCCCTAGTTCACAATTATATTAATTACGGGGAAAAGCTGCTGTAATTAGGACGATAGGGCCCAAATCATAAAGTTACAATTTCATTGACAAAAAAAATTGTGAACTAGGGTATCGAATCGTAGAGGTCGGTAGGGGCGGCAAAATTTGAATAGCCTACGGGCGGAAAATGAGTAAATCCGTCACTGGATTAGTTTGTAATAGTGGAACTAACACAGTGACAATATAACGCTTACAGTGACATGTAAGCGATTTAAAGGAGTGGGGCGTGCCGTCGTGAGCTGAACGATTTATAAAATCGAATGCGCCATTTTGGGAACTGTACAGAAGTAGTTTAGAGTTTCTTTTCGACCTAAAAAATTAATTTAATTTTAAAGATAAGTATTTTCAATTAATTCAAAAATAACCTTTAACCACTATGTAAGAGCTACGAAGTGGAAAATATTTGTTTGAAGTCATTTTCGGTATGTTCCGGTGTGTGGTTAGAATGGCGTCAAGGCGACTGGCATTGCATCAAAGAAGGGCAGCAGCGTTCCCCTACCCGCCTGCCATGCGTGGTGATTATGCCAAATGTCCTGCATTGTCATTCTATTGGGGAGCCTTATGTTCAGCAGTGGACGTAATTTGGCCGATGAGGCACTCTAACATAGTCCTCAGGGTAACAGTCAGCTTACCATCAGGCAGGCATGAAATACGTCCACTGCTGGACATAGGCCTCCCCAATAGAATACCACTTTTGGTAAGTTGTCCATTGGGGGATTTGCCATAATCACCACGCTCGGCAAGCGGATTGGTGATCGCAGTAATGATCTTAATATACACAGGAGAACGCTGATGCCCCTCCCTAGTGCAATCCCTTAGTCGCCTTGACGACACCCACGGGAAGGATAGGGGTGGCCCTATTTTAAGCCGGGAACTATTACGGTCTTTGACAGTATTTTTTATAAATTTCATTACTTTTTCTCACCCTTGTTATCGCAAACACTAAATCTGACAGGTTGTCTAAGTCTACTAGATCTAGTGGGTAAAGTTTTCTCATCACCGACTAACTTTCCAGGACTAGTCGCCCTTCTCAGATTCCTTTTGTCTCTAAGGGTCTTGAGAGAACCGGTTTCCACTTTTCTAGACCTAGTTTTCGGTTTTGGTACGTCCAGATTGGAAACTTCGCCGAGGCAGGCGGTTTCGTTTTCGGCGTTCGATGTCGACTCGTTTTTCGCTTTCGAAGCAATATCTAGGTTAGAATTATCGAAGGCCATAGTGTTTTCTTTGTTTTTGTCGATTTTCGGCGTCGAAAATTCGCTCTCTAGATTCTTGACAATGTCTTTTCTTAAATTTCTCTTGGAATAAGTCTTGACTGAAGTTATGGGTGTGAAGAACTGCTCGCTAGGCGTTTCTAGTGGTGTGAAAAACTCAGTTTTCGTCTCAACTTTCGGTGTCGCAAAGTCGAAAGACGTGTCTTCGATTGGATGGGATGGTTTTGGTGCATTCAAGTTTATCTTTGGCTTCGGAGTAGCGAAGTCGAAGACCGAGTCCTCGCTGGACTGTACAGCTTTAGCGGGCTTAGCCGTTTTCGGCCTAGGAGTCGCGAAGTCGAAATTCAAATCATCACTCGCCTGGGACTTCACTAAGGTACATTTCTTCGATTCTTTCGGCCTAGGTGTAGCGAATTCGAAAATCGACTCTTCGGAAGGCCTAGGAGTCGCAAAGTCAAAGTTCAAGTCTTCCGTAGGTCGTGTCAACGGTTTCGACTTCGGGGTGGGGACGTCGAAGGAGTCCAGGCTAGGCTGTGTTATTATTATCCTAGGTTTGCATGGCGTTAAACTTTCTAGCACGGGTTTAGTTGTTATTGGAGGTGGTATTTTTAAGGCACGTTTCGTGCGTCTAGGAGCAGGCTGTTCTTCGGAATTCCCATCGTCTAAATTTAACTTTATGACTCTACGTTTCGTATTTGGCACTTCCTCGTCGTTGACTATTAGTCTCGTTATTATCGGAGGTTTCTTGGGTTTAATTTCAGGCGTTTTTGGAGGTTCTATGGCCGGGGATAGGTTGAGACTCTCCATGTCTGATTCCAAGCCAGTGTATTCAGGTATCTTGTGTCCCTTTCTCACCAAAGCGGACGTTGTCATCAAATTAAACACTTCGTTTCTTAAATACGGATCTACGTCATCCGTTTCCTGTATAATTTCGTGTATCTGAACTACCATTTCGTCCGCCATCTTGATTTTTCCCTGCGACAGCTCGAAGAACGCCGCTTCTATCAATATCTCGAGCTTCACCCTTTTAAATTCAGCATCGTACCTTCTTTCTAAAATATCAACTATGTACCCTTCGAACTTCGCCCTGAACCCTTTCAAAATACACTTCAATTTCCTCTCCACCAAGTAGAAACATCTCAAAGTACCCTCAAAATAATTTTTAGCTATTTCGAATTCTTTCGCTCTGAAGTATGTGGATGCTTCCAGTCCGCGAATTTGACAGGCCATTATGACACATTCCGGGATTTGACAGCTGTAACACTGACAGGAGCTGTCATGTTTGAAGAACTGAGGTATCTGAAAACCTGGGACCGCGATGCAAGGTACAGACGGACTGACCTGGGTTTGTTTAAAGGTCAAATTTTCGAGCATGGTTTCGATTTCTTCTTCAGGCGTTCCAGGCTCGTTTCTGGTCTTTGTTGCTCTGGAAGGTTTTGTTTCGTTAGTGAGTAGACCAAGTATGTGCTTGAGGCGATTTTCGATTTTGACCTGAAAAAGAAATATTACTTACTTTTGCAGTCGATTACTAGCTAAATATATTTATATTGTTAATTTTAAAATTACTCTGTTAATCCTTATTATAATAACTAGCTGTGCCCGCGGCTCCGCTCGCGTGAACTACAGAATCCGCTCCCATTCCCACTCCAGCTCCCGCTTCCGCTGGCGCTTCCGCTCCCGCTCCCACTACCCTATTCCCACGCCCACGCCCACTCCCCTTTTCCCACGCCCACTCCCACTCCAATTCCTACTCGCAGCTCCAAATGTAATCCAAACTCATCGCAATCTGAATAGTACGGAAATACTACTATATGCAATATATTGCATAATAACCTTACCTACTAATGTATTTGAAAACTAAAAATGTCTATAACTTTGGATTGAGTTAGCCGATTGCGATGAAATAAAGACTAAATGTTAAGTTAAGTTAAGCCCGATGTTTTTGTGAAAAGTCCATCAAAATCCGTTCAGTAGTTTTTAAGTGATGCGTGCACAAACTCACAGACAAACAGACAAAAATTCCAAAAATGATTGAAATGTGTTCTATTACTTATCCTTAGACCCCTCAATTTTTTTTTGCAAATATCTTCAACGTACAGACACGCGATGTTTACGATTTTATTTATAAGATAATCTGCCGTGTGGTTTCCGGTAGAGTAGAATGGGACCACTCCAACTCTCCCCGTGGATGACGTACAAGGCGACTGAGGGAATACATTATAAAACATCAACCAGGCCTCCCCAACCCGTCTGGCCAGCGCGGGGAGTGTAGGCCAAATCCTCCGTCTGTCTCCGGCAGATGAGAGAGGGTTGTGCTCCTGCAGTGGAGACAAAAATAACCTGATGATGATTGTATGTATATTTTATTGGAGAGATGAATAAATGTTTCTATTATTATTATCATCAAAGAATTTTTTTAAGTAACAGCGTTGTATCCAGATGTAACATTATGCCTGAATCTGTTGTATCTGACACATCTGTAAACATGTTTAAGAACAGACTGGACAATTTCTTAAAGGTAAATAATCAAGTCGACTACTGATATGGAAGCACCAGCTACTAGTATAAGTTATCTTTCCATTTAAAATAAAATAAATAAATAAAGCTTACTATCAACATTAGTAAGGAACTAAAGAATAGTGGAAGTTATAGACAGGCTACAAAAGGCTCGAACCCAAGGCCGTAAAACCTATAATAAATTTTTTTTTGTATGTATTCTATGATTTGTCGTTCGTCGCCGCGTCTCGTTCCCGGAAACACTTTAACTTGGTCTCCCACTGTAGTTGTTATCTAGTAAATACAAAAACTACACATTATTGTGGCTTTTGACCGATATGTCAGCTGTCTTTCCATTTAAAATAAAAATAAATAAAATCCTATGAGCCAATAATGAGGACCGGGTGTGGTGGCGTTCATTGGGGAAGGCCTGTGTCCAGCAGTGGACGTCTAAGGGCTGATATGATGATGATGATGAATACTTCTCCGCATCCAGAGCTTGCGTCGTCATTTTGTCAGTTAGAAATCTATGCAAAAAAAAATATATGAAAATGTACTAGTTTACTCGAAAATTGGAATTTGTACCGGTCTGAGGTATTTATGGCACTAGGCATTGGCTGCCATTGTCGGTCGCCAGGTTGACATTTGGAGCACAGGATGTGTTTGCGCTCCCTTACACCAGTTGCGCCTGATTTACACAATAACCCGTCAATACAGCTGGCCTATTTATTTGTGGAGATTAGGTAGGTACCTGGGCGTCATCCAAAGCGTGAGTGTTAGTTATAGCCGCGTGCAACACGGCCTGCGGCAGCGCGGCAGCGAGCGGCAGCGCGGCACCTGCCGCGGCGCGCGCGCGGCGCCACGCGACCAGCGCGCGGCACAGCCGCGCCGCGGCTACGCCCGCGCGGCACGAGTGGTGCTTTATCGTCAGCGAACGGAGCCGGCGGCTGCTCCATTTGGTGGCTGAATGTGAAGACGAGATACATACATAATGCTCACGCTGCGGTCCCAGAAGGCTAGGCAGTCGATGTTTGGCCACTTTGGACGCTCCCGACACACTTCACTCTCACATCCATCAACCTTTTCATGCACCTCATTCTATTCATCTCACTGCGGCCCCCAGCCCTTTTGAGGACGTCATCAATTTGATACTTGAACGTCCTCCTAGGACGACAAACAGCACAATACACATTTTAAGGAGAATGCCCCGGAATTGCAGAGAGGGACCTTACGTAGTAGACATACCACGCTCTCGCACGAAGCGTTTTGCTTCCTCTTTCATAATGCGAACTGCTAAGGAATGGAACTCTCTGGCCAGCTTCGGTATTTCCGGACAAGTACAACTTGGATCTTTTTACAGGAAGAGTGAACAGGCATCTTCTGGGTAAGCGCGCTCCACCTTAGGCCTCATCATCACTTAACATCAGGTGAGCTTGAGGTCAAGTGCAAACCAATCAGGAATAAAAAAAAACGTAAAACGTCCACTGCGAAGCCACGCGAGCGGAGCCCCGGGTACAGCGAGTAAACTATGAAATGTTATTATTACCTGCGTTGGCGACAGTGAGGTAGTGCCGCTGGGTGCCGTTGGCCGCGCTCAGGGCGCCGGGGCCCCGCGCGGAGCCCCGGCACACCTGCGTCTGGGCTTCCATCAACCGACCCACAGCCAAATCCACTGTGGAAACATATTTTTTATTGTAAACATCTACATCTCATACCATGAAGCAAAATATTTTTTCGCATCTCATAAGTCACCTCAAAGTTTTTACCTTCATGACTGACACTAGCTGATGATTAAATTAGATAACAGATGTCATCTGTTATCTAATTTAATAACCAATTAGTGTCAGTCATGAAGGTAAAAACTTTGAGGTGACTTATGAGGTGCGAAAAATTATTTTGCTTCATGGTAAGAGGTATTCATCATCAGGTTATTTTTGTCTCCACTGCAGAAGCACAACCCTCTCGCATCTGCCGGAGACAGATGGAGGATTTGGCCTACACTCCCCGCGCTGGCCAGACGGGTTGGGGAGGCCTGATTGATGTTTTATAATGTATTCCCTCAGTCGCTTTGTACGACATCCACGGGAAGAGTTGGAGTGGTGCTTTTCTACTGTACCGGAAACCACACGGCAAGGGAACCAGACGGCAAAGTAATTAAATAAAATAAATATATGTATATATACAGTGAAACCTGTTAAACTGGGCCCTGGATATGTGAGAACCTCTATTATTGTTTGCGCTGCAACCTAGTTTATAAGACTTGAGACGTTAGACTAGAAATAAATGATGACAGTGTACAAACCAATATAGAATAAGATAGTGTGAGTGTATAGCAAATAGAGTTAAATTGTATAAATAGTTAAGTATTTTGTAAAATAAACAGATTCCAACATTCATTGTTGAGTCTCACTCCACGCCCGACCAACCTCTCACTGCGGCCCAGACTCCTTTAGCCGTCAGCACCTGATCAGTCTCGTGAGCCTGCTCGACTGGCAGTGAGAAAATCCAACCACCAAACTACCACCCTTAATACCCGTCAACATCCTTCCAAACATCCGCTTGCTACCTTAGGTCTTAGGCTACCCCAGCTCCTAGCTCCTGTACGTACAATTATTGATAACTACAATAACGTCCCGATACTTCTGCATTGAAATACCTATATTTCTGGGAATTTTGAGACCTTGTTAACTGAGATTAGATTTCATTGATTTTTTCGATGTTCACCTCTGTAATTGAGACTTCATAGCTATAACCCGTTTAGGTGAGACAGTTTATCTGGTTTAGACAAGTTATGGAATTTTTTTTTAAAATACAAAAATGTTTATTACAGAAACTTAGGGGGTTACAGAGGATAGTTGAGGCCCTCTTTTAGACATACAAATGTCTGTGCCAGAGGGCCTCGCTCTTCCATACTTATATCTTATTATATATATATTTAATCAACTTGTGTGAGTGGTGTGTGTGTGTGTGTGTGCATGTGTATGATATATATGTATGTATGTATATATATAAATGTGTGATACCATACATGTTTGTTTACAAACAGTCTAATGTCTCCCATATACATTCCGACCTCTCACAGCGGGCCCCTCTCTAACTACGACAACTGTCACGTTAACCTGCCTGTTTGGGAAACTGGGTAAATGAGAAACCTCTATAAGTGATAAATAATTCTAGGTCCCTTGAGATCCCAGTTGAACAGGTTCCACTGTTATATGTATTTTACACCAACCCACTTCTTAAATCAACTATTTACTCCAGCACACTTGGAACGGAACGGGGTAGCACTTGGACTGCCACGCCGGAGATTGCGGGTTCGAATCCCGCTAGGGGCAAATGTTCGTATGATGAATATGAATGTTTGTACCCAAGTGTTGGATGTTTATATATTTATTTAAGTATGTGTATCCGTTATCTAGTAACCATAGCACAGGCTCTGCCTAGTTTGGGACTGGATAATTGGTGTGAATGTGTGATATATTTATTTATTTATTTTTACATTTTGGAACAACAACCATGTTAATTTTCTTGTTATTTCGCACTCTCCTTTAGTAGGTTTATATTGTTAGTACTATCATCATCATTCGTTTGAAAGAGCCCACTGCTGGACATAGGCCTCTCCCAAGGTGGCGCATTGAATGTTCGTATGATGAATATGAATGTTTGTGCCCAAGTCTTGGATGTTTATATATTTATTGAAGTATGTGTATCCGTTATCTAGTAACCATAGCACAGGCTCTGCCAAGTTTGGGACTGGGTAATTGGTGTGAATGTCTGAGATATTTATTTATGTTTATTTAATATTCTATAGTCATGATCCAAGATACACTTACAGTTGACGTCTGCTTGTTTGTCGCAGGCCTGCAGTATGCGCGCCTGCGCCAGCCTGACCAGCGTAGCGGCAGCGACCACCGACCCACATCGATTGTAGTATATCTGTGAAGAAAAGGTTTAATATACTTATATTTCATTCCAGATTAATAGTCCTATGAAAACCAACGCTATTTACGTCTCGGTAACATATACATGAAAGGGTCACCAGCAGCAAAAACAGGTTTGTATTACCATGTAAACTTTGCAGTCCACTTAGGAACACCATCTATTGTGTATTTTGTTTTCGAGACGCAAATGCGTTTGTTTTCATAGGACTATTAATCTGGAATGAAATATACATATATTCATAACTAGCTGTTGCCCGCGGCTTCGTCCGCGTAGATAACTTAACATCACAAATTATGTACTTCCCGTAGGAATGGGATGTTTTTTCGGGATAAAAGCTATCCTATGTCCTAATCCAGGACCTTAGCTATATGTGTGCCAAGTTTCATCACGATCCGTCCAGTGGTTGAAGCGTGATTGAGTAACAAACATCCAAATATCCAAACTTTCGCATTTATAATATTAGTAGGAGGCTGACGCCATGGTCCCAGAGGGGTAGGCAGAGACGATGTATCGCCACTGCGCGATCCTGACACACCTCACTAGCCTCACTCACATTCGCCAACATTCTCACGCACCTACTATTATTCATCTCACTGCGGACCCCAGCCTTGTTTAGGATGTTACTAATTGAATACTTGAACGTCCTCCTATCTCCCCATTATGTATTTGCTTGAAGGTTTGCTGGAAGAGATCTATTATAGAGACAAGTCTACATTTGTACATATTTCTCAAGTAAAATATTTTTGTATGTACAACAAATAATAGACTTAGAGACATAAAACTCACCGCGCTGTCACATAAGAATACCAGCGCTGTCTCCATACTGTCCCGCTGTCCCAATAACTCGCTCCACCACTGGCCTGCCAGCATTATGATGTCAGTAAGAGCTTCTGAAGGCCTGTCTGCGTAGTATAGAATAGTTCCTGCGTTCCTGATGTAAGCTTGTCTGTGAAAGAAGTAAAACCAAATTAAATACAAAAATTAACAAACAAGGGGTGTAAGGGGGTGGAAAACCAGCAGACCACGCCAACTGTCAACCTCACCTGCACGTGGTGCACCCTGCCGATGAACGAACGAGGCTCTGACGACCGACAGATGGCGGTATAACCATCTACAAAATCCTGGTCAGGACTAAATACCGCAGGCCGGTGGTGGGCAGCAGCGTCACCGGTGCGAGGATGCCTGCCCAGCGTGGCGATTAGGGCATTTTCCTCCCAATGAATAGCGCCATAAAAATACGGCCCCCAGTTCCCGGCCGCCCTACTATTCCTGACCAAGGTAGCGGTCACGGTCACGGTAGGGCAGGGGGTGCTAAGAATCCCCGGGTTACAGTAAGCTACCAAAAACAACTGACCCTGGCGACTTATAACGGACGAACTCTCAGGCTGGACGAGTACATTGCTGAACTCGAAGTAGAGTTAGAGAAAATACGATGGCACATTTTGGGGTTATGCGAAGTCCGAAGAGAGGACACGATAACCCTAGAATCAGGTCATCTACTCTACTATCGAGAGGGAGACAACCTTTCCCAGGGCGGAGTCGGGTTCCTCATCAACAGAGCCCTCACTGATAACATTGTCGAAATCTCAAGTGTGTCGACAAGGGTAGCGTATCTTATTCTTCAGCTTACCAAGAGGTACTCCCTCAAGGTTGTGCAAGTTTACGCACCGACTTCGACACACTCAGATGATAAAGTTGAGGCCGTGTATGAAGACATAGCTAAGGTTCTAAACAACACCACAAAGGCCCACTTCAATGTTGCCATGGGGGACTTCAACGCCAAAGTAGGAGTCTGTACTCCTACTTTGGCTGCAAGATTCGCCGCAAGTCTGTACTTGCAGCGAATCGAAGGTAGGACCGCACGGCTACGGACGCAGAAATCATCGGGGCCAAATGCTGGTCAACTTTCTGGAGTCGGAGGGGCTATTTCTGATGAACTCTTTCTTCAAGAAAAAGCCCCAGAGAAAGTGGACCTGGAGAAGTCCCGACGATAGGACAAGAAATGAGATCGACTTTATCATGACGGACCAAAAGCATATATTCAGAGATGTCGCAGTGATCAACAGATTCAGCACTGGTAGCGATCACCGACTACTTAGAGGCACTCTGAATATCGACTATAAGCTGGAGAGAAGCCGTCTGATGAAGTCAACGCTCCGACCCACTCTGCATCAGACCGTAGCTGGCTCCGAAAAGTTTCAGCTGGAACTGCAAAATCGATTCGCTGCTCTGGAAACTACAGCCGACGAGGTTGATGAGGCTCTCGAGAACGTGGTGGAAACCATCAGGGATGAAGGCAACAGGTTTTGCCAACAACAGCGTACAGGTAAGAAGTCGAAACTCTCGGACGGGACTTTGGAACTTATGAGGAAAAGACGAGAAGATTCACAGGCCACATCGTCAGAACACCAGGCACTCAATAAAATTATTCGCAAACGAATACGACATGACCTCCGACGCTACAATACGCGCCTCATTAAAGAGGCCATTGAGCAGAATAGGGGGTCAAAAGTGTTCGTTCAGCATTTACAGAGAAGCCACCTGCCGAAACTTAAGACCTCAAGTGGCAAAACCGTCACCTCTAAGCCAGAGTTACTCGCTGAGATTGAAGACTTCTATGGCCGGTTGTACGCTTCGCATGCCTCGAAACCAGAGCCCCAAGTGACTGATGCCAGAGCCACGTTAACCCGCCACTATACCGACGAACTGCCAGAAGTCAGTCTAGACGAAATTGGGATGGCTCTCAAACAGCTCAGAAATGGAAAAGCCCCTGGAGAAGATGGAATTACATCAGAGCTGCTGAAAGCAGGAGGTAAACCTGTCCTCAAGGAGCTACAGCGGCTCTTTAATTCCGTCATTCATACAGGGTGTACTCCCAAGGCGTGGAACAGGAGCATCGTCGTTTTATTCTTCAAAAAAGGAGACAAAACACTTCTAAAAAACTATCGGCCCATCTCGCTCCTGAGCCACGTCTATAAGCTGTTTTCGAGAGTCATCACAAATCGTCTCGCAAGAAGACTAGACGACTTCCAGCCACCGGAACAGGCCGGGTTTCGAAGAGGATATGGTACCATAGACTACATACACACGGTGAGGCAGATTATACAGAAGACTGAAGAATATAATCAGCCCCTATGTCTCGCCTTCGTGGACTATGAGAAAGCCTTTGACTCAGTCGAAACCTGGGCTGTTCTAGAGTCTTTGCAGCGGTGCCAAGTAGACTGGCGGTACAACGAAGTGCTGAGATGTCTGTATAACGCCGCGACAATGTCAGTCCAAGTACAGAACCAGCAAACACAACCTATCCAATTGCGCAGAGGAGTGAGACAGGGTGATGTCATATCCCCAAAATTGTTCACAAATGCTTTGGAAGATGTGTTCAATACACTGGACTGGAACGGACGGGGCATAAATATAAACGGCGAGTACATCTCTCATTTACGCTTTGCCGATGATATCGTCATCATGGCAGAATCGCTGCAGGATCTCCAAGAAATGCTGGACAGCCTCAACGCTGCCTCTCGACGTGTTGGTCTCGAAATGAACTTGGACAAGACTAAGGTCATGTTCAATGATCACGCTACTCCGGGACTGACTATAGTCGATGGTAAGGCACTCGAAGTTGTTCAAGAGTATGTATACCTCGGGCAAACTCTGCAACTGGGGAAAAACTACTTCGAGAAGGAAGCCGACAGGAGGATCAGGCTAGGCTGGGCAGCATTTGGGAAGTTACGTCATGTCTTCTCATCGCGTATACCACAGCGCCTGAAGACAAATGTTTTCAACCAGTGCGTCCTAGCCGTAATGACGTACGGTGCCGAAACGTGGACACTGACAGTGGGACTAGTCCGAAAACTCAAAGTCGCTCAGCGAGCTATGGAAAGAGCTATGCTCGGAGTTTCTCTAAGGGACATGATCCAAAACGAGGTAATCCGCCAGAGAACTAAAGTTTTCGACATAGCTCAAAAAGTTAGTACGTTGAAGTGGCAGTGGGCTGGTCACATCTGTCGGAGAACCGATAACCGTTGGGGTAAACGAGTTCTCGAGTGGAGACCGCGACTCGGCAAGCGTAGTGTGGGACGCCCCCTGGCTAGGTGGAGTGACGATCTGCGTAGGGCGGCTGGCAGAGACTGGATGAGAAGAACCGAGGATCGGGTTCAGTGGCGCGCCTTGGGAGAGGCCTATGTCCAGCAGTGGGCTCTTACAGGCTGATGATGATGATGATTAACAAACAAATAAAAAAAATCTAAATGGGATCTATTAGTAATCCTTAGGGTCTAAACCCAATTCTTTTGTTGCAAATATCTGCAATGTACAAACACATTAAAAAACAACTTTGTAAGAAAGCCTATTATAAAGTAAACGATTATTTGAATGACCAAGATGCCTGGTACTAATGTTAATCCAGCTTCACAAAATCTTTATTAATTGTATGCAAACTTGATTTTTAAAGATGTGTTGCGTGAAGTTTGTTGCGCCGATTCTTCTTCACAGCGCTAACACCTAGGAAGCGGTAGTCGATAAAAAAAAATGACGTGTATAAATGTACCAAGTGTACTCATATGCAATAAATGATTTTGACTTTGACTCCTATTAATGCTGGGATTCAATTGAAAGGCTATTATTAAATTATTTATTAAATTAATTCAGATATCTGCCCGAGGCTCCGTTCGCGTGGAATACAGGATCCGCTCTCCTTCGCACTTCCGCTGGCTATCCCACTCCCACTCCCACTATCAATCCAACTCCCGCTCCCACTCCTACTATAACTCCAAATGTAGTCCAAACTCATCGCAATCTGAATAGTATCGAACATTAAAATTATACTTCTTTGTTATATTGCATACTAACCTTACCTACTAATGTATTTGAAAACTAAAAATGTCCATAACTTTTGATTGAGTTAGCCGATTGCGATGAAATAAAGCCTATATGTTCAATAAAATAAAATAAAAATAAAAATAGCCTTTATTCACTGACTTACATAGTAAATTTTTAAGATTTATAGCTAAATCGGTTGGTTGTTAGCATCAACAACGTGGTCACGGTCAGGCTGTCCTAGGACATAGGCCTCCTCCAAATTTCGCCATTGGCAACGCTGCTTGAACGCTCTGCGCCATCCACCAGGCAGGTCGTCTTTCCATCTTTTTGTTGGTCTTCCTTTTCGCCTTTTCCCATCTCTGGGGTACCACTCAGTAATGTCCTTGGTCCATTTATCTTTATAAAGCCTATATGTTACTCCGAGTTAACTCCTATGTTTCTGTGAAAAGTCTTTCAAAATCGGTTCAGCAGTTTTTAAGTGATGCGTGCACAAACAAACAGACAAACAGACAAAAATTTCAAAAATGTATGAAATGTGTTTTATTACTGAGAAGTATTAGACCTGTCGAGTGTCTAGATTAAGGATAGGATCCGAGGAGCACAAGTAAAACACGTCCATACGCTTAACTGTCTAATTGCGAGAGAGAAAAATCAATCCACCCACATATTGGGTACATAAAATATATTCGCATACCTCACACCTTCACCCTTAACTAACAGTACAGTTATACAAATGCTTAAGAATAATGCACACTAAATTTACTTAGGGCTAACAGGTAATTCTTATTAATCAAAATCAAATCCAAATCTTTTTATGGGTTTTAATCGATCTCTAGGTCTCAGCGTCGGTTCGGAAACCTTCACAGTCGGAACAGCTGGACTTGTATTAGTGTCCAATGCGACTTCCTGTAACCCCGCCTCCCTCGTAACTGAGGCCTCCTCCCCTGAGGATATAACGGGATTAGATGGGTTGGGAACAAGGTCGTGATCACTACCGGTTGTCACTGAATTAGATGGAAGCATATCTGGTGATGGTATATCGTTTAGATTAATCCACCTATTTTTGAGCTGGTCTATGTGCCTATTAAGAAGTGTACCATTTTCCCCACTAATAACATAATTGCGTGAGCCCGCTTTCGATTCTACACGTCCTTGTAACCATTTTCTGCCTCCTGTAAAATCCCTCGCCCACACCGTGTCTCCCGCCCGCAACTCTCGGGGTACTCCACCTGCGTGTGATACCTGTTTATGCTGTGCCGCGTGTACACGTTCTTCAATCTGACGATCGCCTCTTAATAGATCAAATCTAGAACGTAGCTTCCTTCGTTGCAAGAGCATTGCTGGTGAGACGCCGGTGGTGTTATGATCTACATTTCTATATGCAAATAAGTAAGCTTGCAATGCAGCATCCATGTCACAACCGTCACGTATTGATTTTTTTATAGCGCGTTTGCATAACTTTACAGCGCCCTCTGCTGCTCCATTTGAGGATGGGTGATAAGCCGCTGCAAAAGTTACTTTTATTCCGTTATTTGTCATGAAATCAAAATACTCCTTACTAGCAAACGGCTGCCCATTATCCGACACTATTTCCTTAGGTAGTCCGAAACGAGCAAAGGTTTCTCGCATTACTTTTATCACGGCGCTAGCTGTAGTTCGTTGCATTTGAAACACTTCCAGCCACTTAGTAGTCGCATCTATCATAACTAAGAAACTTTTACCCTGGAATGGACCCAAAAAGTCGACATGTATCCTAGTCCAGGGCTCAGCCATAAAGGGCCACGGTTGTGGCGGTGCGTGCGGCGGCGCTGCGCTCTCCGCTGCACACGTCGTGCAACTCTTGCCGGTGCGTTCTATATCCGCATCAATACCCGGCCACCACATTACGCTTCGGGCGATACCTTTCATTTTTACTATGCCCAGGTGTCCCACATGCAACTCTTTCAAAAGACATTCTCTTAATGCTCTGGGTATTACTAATCTGTATCCCCACACGACGCACCCCATGTCCACATATAGTTCATTCCGTCTTATGAAATACGGTTTAATATTCTCGTCTTTGCACGTGTTTGGCCAACCTGTTTGTATATAAAATACAATTTTTGTTAAAATGTCATCCCTTTCGAGATTTTGTCTGATCATTTTTCTATCCACTGGTAAGAAATCTTGTACAAAATTAGTATACGTCATTTCTTTTACCTCTTTACCAGCCCCTCCTATAGGTAGTCTTGACAAAGCGTCAGCCGCATTCTTCTCGCTGCGCACGTACTCTATATCAAAATGATAACCTGCCAATAGCACAGCCCAGCGCTGCATCCTACTCGCCGCCATTACGGGTATACCAACCTTATCTCCAAAAATGGTTACCAGTGGCTTGTGATCTGTTCGCAGGGTAAACTTCCTACCATAAAGATATTGGTGAAATTTTCTCACCCCAAAAATAATCGCTAGCGCCTCTCGTTCTATTTGAGAATACGCTTTCTCCGCTGAGTTGAGGGACCTCGAAGCATACGCTATCGGCCTCTCTCCTTCTGGGGTCAAATGAGAAATTACGGCTCCTACTCCTACGCTGCTTGCATCTGTAGTCAATACCAAGGGCAAATCTGGCGAATAATGAGCCAAAATATCACTGGAAATTAGTAAGTTTTTTACTGTACTAAACGCCCGATCACATTGTTCACTCCATTCATACTTAACTTCCTTTTTAAGAAGATGATACAAGGGTGCCAGTATGGTACTTAACTTCGGCACGAACTTCGCGTAGTACATGACTAACCCCAAGAATGAACGTAGTTCCGAGACATTCGTTGGTGCTGGAACCTTTTTAATAGCCTCAATTTTGTCGGGGCATGTGTGCACTCCTTTCTTACTTATTACAAAACCCAAGTACGTCACAGATTCTGCAAAAAACTCACATTTATCCTTTCTGATTTTCAGACCGTATTTTTGCAATCGCCTGAACACTTCGTCAAGTGTGGATAAATGCGACTCATCATCCACTCCTGTGATGATAAGGTCGTCTAAAAACACCCCCACCCTCGGCATATCTGCGAATAGCTGCTCTAATTTTCTTTGAAAAATACCCGGGCTCGATGCTAATCCATAAATCAGACGATTATACATGAATAGGCCTTTATGCGTATTAATAACCGTATATTTCTTTGAGTCGTCGAGCTCAAATTGCGCATAAGCCTGTGACAAATCAATTTTAGTGAATTTTTCTCCCCCATGTAGTTTCGCTAGCAAGTCCTCGACTCTCGGTAGCGGAAAACGGTCCACTTCTAGGCATTTGTTTAAAGTAATTTTAAAATCACCACATACCCTAATACTTCCATCTTTCTTCATTACCGGCACAATGGGTGTAGCCCAGTCCGAGCTGGTGACGGGAGTGATCACGCCGTCCCGCGCCAGCTGCTCCAGCGCGCGCTCCACCGGCTCGCGCAGCGCGTACGCCAGCGGCCGCGCCCGCATATACACCGGCCGCGCGTCCGCCCGTAAATTAAATCCAACTGTTCCGCCAGTGAATCGCCCCAGGCCGTCCGCGAACACCTCACAGTATCTGGAACTGAATTCGTTCTTATTAAAACATTTATTTAACACATGACATGTTACCATTCTCGTCGGAAACTGAATACATAGCTCATCCAACCACTGTCGGCCTAACAGACTAGCTTTACCCCGTTCTATCACATATAAATCTAACATTTTGTTTATGTTTTTATAACATACAATTGGTGTAATTTTTCCTATCGGGTTTACAATCTCGCCTGTATAGTAACGTAAACAAAGGTCACTTTTTTTTAATTTACACTCAGAAAAGTATTGTTTAAAACATTTCAGGCTAATGCATGATATTGCGCTTCCAGTGTCTATTTCCATATCTAGCCTGACGTCATTAATACCCACATTAATAATGTATGGTCCAAACTTTTCTAATTTATTAGTGTCCATTGAAAAATTATTTACCTCGTCACTGCCATAACTAGAATTGTCTGCCTCCGTAACTCCTTCCTCCAGCATATTATGTACCGGCATGTCTTGATTTAGATTAGGGCACATCTTCTTTAAATGACCTTTACGGTTACAAACTTTACATACGTACATTCTAAATTTGCACGTAAGTGCCACATGTGAGCCTCCACATGCTGCACAATTTGTTTTGAATCGCTCCGTGTCCTTCAAAATTCTATAATCGCGCCGCTCATCACCGCCCGCTCCGCTTGTGGTCCTTGTACCACCGCCCGGTCCTGTGTACCGCGGTGGCATGCGCCTGCCGCCAGCGCCGCTGTCGCGATCAGCTGGTCCCCCGCGCCCCGCTCCGGCCGCCCGCTCTCGCCCCGCTCCGGCCGCCCGCTCTCGCCCCGCTCTGGTCGCACTTATCTGGTGCACTGCTGCTGGCCTACCGTCACCACGCCTGGTACGGTCTTCTACCAACGCCGCATGCCTTTCCGCTGCTTCCATCGCTACTGCAACATTAAACGCCTTATCGAACGTGATGTCATCCTCCGTAAAAAGTCTTTGTCGTACGTTATCGCTCACCAACCCACAAACGAATTGATCTCGCAGATTTTCTTTTAAACTCGTTCCGGTAAAATTGCAACCTTTGGAAAGTTTCTTTAAATCTGCCACATAGTCCGCGATGCTCTCGTCCGTTCCTTGTACCCGCTGTCTAAACTTAAAACGTTCTGCTAATAAGCTACACCTTGGCTGCAAATGACCTTTCACAATAGCCACAAGGTCGTCGTACGTCTTCGCCGACGGCTTATCGGGTGTGCACAAATTTACCATTAGTTCGTAAGTTTCACTGCCTATTACGGTAATTAACGTTGCCACTTTCACTGCGCATTTAATGTCATTGGCCACGAAATATTGATTTAATCGATCAATATACATGTCCCAGTTATCCTTAGCTAGGTCAAACGCGCCGACCTTACCGATCGACATTTTTCGTAGTATAGTAAAAATGTCAGGAAAGGAAAAAAAAAACGTCACAATCACCAAACTTTAACACACGCGTGTGTAATTTCACTATTCGTCGCCACTGAGAAGTATTAGACCTGTCGAGTGTCTAGATTAAGGATAGGATCCGAGGAGCACAAGTAAAACACGTCCATACGCTTAACTGTCTAATTGCGAGAGAGAAAAATCAATCCACCCACATATTGGGTACATAAAATATATTCGCATACCTCACAATTACTTATCCTTAGACCCCCTAATTTATTTTTATGCAAATATCTTCAATGTACAGACACGCGAAGTTTACGTTTTTATTTATAAGATTATTAGATTCTCTACCATAGGATCGACGTATCGCCCGGTATGCCTGGCCACCTATCACGTCAGCCTTTAGCCTTCCACTGCTGGACATAGGCCTTCCCCAATGAACGCCACCACACCCGGTCCTCCGCATCCAGCCGCTACCGGCCACCTTCTTCAGGTCCCACCCTGCGCGAACCGTGGTCTCCACTCCAGAACTATGATCCACCTATAACAAGATACGACGTTGCTACTCACTTGTCGCCGACATGTCTAGCGAGCAGACAGCACACGTGGGCCAGTTGCAGCCCGAGGGCGAGTCTGGCCGCGTGCAGAAAGTGTTGTACGAAGACCTGGGCTGTTTGCAGCGAGTGACGCAAACTGGCGTTGACTGGCACTGTTGGGAAGAACATTTAGCGTGAAAGATGAAATCAGGGAGAATAAGAAACATTTGGGAAGCTACGTCATGTCTTCTCGTCGCGTATACCACAGTGCCTGAAGACAAAAGTCTTCAACCAGTCGTCCAACCCGTAATGATCTACGGCGCCGAGACGTGGACACTGACAGTGGGGCTAGTCCGAAAACTGGAGTCGCTCAGCGGGCTATGGAGAAAGCTATGCTCGGAGTATCTCTAAGGGACAGGATCCGAAACGAGGTGATCCGCCAGGGAACTAAAGCCTAAAGTTGAAGGGGCAATGATCTAGTCACATCTGTCGGAGTACCGATTACCGCTGGGCTAGACGAGTTCTCGAGTGGAGACCGCGACTGGGCAAGCGTAGTGTGGGACGGGCGTCCTGGGTAGATGGAGCAACTTAAGGCGGCTGGCAGTGACTGTATGAGAAGAGCAGAGGATCGGGTTCAGTGGCGGGCCTTGGGAGAGGCCTATGCTGGACTCTTTCAGGCTGATGATGATGATGACAACACAAGCATTCACAATGATACACACCGCATAAAATGATAGAGCTCATCCAGACGAGGAATAAGGGTCGGACTGGGGAAAGAATCGCGGTCGAATGAAGGTTCCTGGGAGTCTACTAGATACTAGGTGGGGAGAAGTGAGGTGGAGGGGGAGGGGGAAGGGGGAGGGGCACAATGGCGCTGACGATGGGCAAAGACAGCAGACGAAGAGAACCGTGATGATTTTCACTTGACTACAGTTTTCGTCGTGACCATGAAGGCTGTTTTCTCGCACGAAGCGTTTTGCTTCCTCTTTCATGATGCGAACTGCTAAGGAATGGAACTCGCTACCAGCTTAGGTATTTCCGGACAAGCACAATTTGGATCTTTTTAAAGGTTGTGCCGTGTGGTTATGGCAAATCCCCCAATCCCCTTAGAATAGGACCACCCCAAATCTTCCCGTGGGTCGTCAAGGCGACTAAGGGATTGCACCAGGGATGGGCAGCAGCGTTCTCCTGTGTATATTAAGATCATAACTGCGATCACCAATCCGTCTGCCAAGCGTGGTGATTATGGCAAATCCCCCAGTGGACAGCTCACCACAAGTGTCATTCTATTGGGGAGGCTTGTGTTCAACAGTGGATGTGTATAGGCTGATGATGATACACAAACTAACAGACAAAATGATCGTAAAGTCATTCTACTTAATACTTTTGCATCCCCAATTTTTTGTTGTTACACAAAGGTTAAATACATTATAAAACATCAATCAGGCCTCCCCAACCCGTCTGGCCAGCGCGGGGAGTGTAGGCCAAATCCTCCGTCTGTCTCCGGCAGATGACAGAGGGTGGTGCTCCTGCAGTGGAGACAATAATAACCTGATGATGATAGGTTTAAATGTACAAACACGCGAAGTTTTTGTTTTTATTAATTACATATTTTTGATATTTGCTGTTACACTCAGTGAAATCTATTGATGTATTTAGAAATTAATTCTTATTTTTAAAAAGCTGCTAAAAATCTATTAATAATTACAGGTTTATGGTGCAAATATACCTGCCTAGTGGTATCAAGGAGCGAAAAGTGGACGAAGGAAAGTCGTTTTGCGACGTTGGGTGGCAACAATTGGGTTGGGTGGCAATACACGACGCAAAGTGGCTATGCATCGTCTCTGCCTACCCCTCTGGGACCAGGGCGTGCGCATTATGTATGTATGTATGTATGTATGTATGTATGTATGTATGTATGTATGTATGTATGTATGTATGTATGTATGTATGTATGTATGTATGTATGTATGTATGTATGTATGTATGTATGTATGTATGTATGTATGTATGTATGTATGTATGTATGTATGTATGTTTGTTTGTTTGTTTGTTTGTTTGTATGTTTGTTTGTATGTGTTGCGTACTCATCATCAGCCTATCCGTCCACTGCTGAACACAAGCCTCCCCAATAGAATGCCTCTTTTGATGGGCTTTCCATTAGGAGATTTGCCAGTTGCGTACTGGCAGTTTATATTTCCTATTTATACAGAGTCTTTTGTTTTTAAAAGTCAGGTGGTTTCAGCTATTATACAATACATGGTTATCTAGTTCAGCGAATTATTTCAGCCCAAAGATCCTCAACAGTATGTATGTATAAACCTGTTTCCAGCTGGCTGCCGAGGTCGGCCCACCGCCGCACGGCGCGCGCCGCGCCCGCCAGCGCCGCGCTCTCGTGGCGCACCGTGCGCGGCGCCGGCGCAGCGTCCGGGTCCAGATTCTGTAGAGACAGTTAACATTTACCACCTATTTCCATCAACTTATAAGCCAATAATGCTTCTAATTAAATAAGTAAATATGTCAGACATTCACACCAATTACCCAGTCCCAAACTAGGCAGAGCCTGTGGTATGGTTACTAGATAAGGGATACACATACTTAAATAAATATATAAACATCCAAGACTTGGATAAAAAAATTCATATTCATCATACGAACATTTGCCCCTAGCGGGATTCGAACCCGCAACCTCCGGCGGAGCAGTCCGAGAGCTACCCGTTCCGCCACGGAGGTCGTCGTACTTGAGGCTCGCATTTGAGTGTAGGAGAACGCGAGGACATGCTGATTGGCAAACGAGGCCCTGGCGACCGACAATGGCGGAGACAAGGCCTAGTACTGCGATGGCTGACACCCCTGCCCAGCTCGACCTACCGCTTATGGGGGGAGTTTGAGTATTGCCCATCGCCCTGGGCATGCGTCTGGGGGAAAACAGACTGCCATCAGGTGAGATTGAGATCAAGCGTAAACCCAGGCCGTCCAAAAGTGAGAGTGCGTTCAACTCACAGGTTCGGTGACCTTCCACTCGTACTTGAGGCTCGCCTCTGCCAAGTCGTACTCGGCTCTCAGGAACAGGAGAGTACCGTGCACCACCACCAACTGGGCGGACGTTGGCTGCAAACGAACACAACAATAAATTACACTTATATACATACTAGCTTTTGCCCGCGACTTCGTCCGCGTAGGTTTCGATATTTACACACTGCTCTTAACAAATAATTTGGTTCCCATAGGAATGATATGTTTTTTCGGGATAAAAACTATTCTATGTCCTATTCCAGGACCTAACCTATATGTGTGCCAAGTTTCATCCCGATCCGTCCAGTGGTTGAAGCGTGACTGAGTAACAAACATCCCATCTTTCGCATTTATAATATTTGTGGGGTTCGGAATTCAAATTGTAAAACATATTCTCTTCAACCGATTTCGAGAAAATCGAAGTTTGTTCAATGAACCCCACCACACCCGGTCCTCCGCCCTCCGCATCCAGCCGCTTCCGGCCGCCTGCTTCAGGTCGTCGGTCCACCTGGCGGCAGGGCGCCCCCCCTGTGCGTGCCCGCCCACTACCACTTCTGAAACGGTACTTAGTGTCCCTCATGTTTTATTCTATTATAAATGTTTCTTCTAGTTAGTAAGTAAATCTTATACCTCAAGGTCTATAAAAAACAAAGCTGCACGATTGAGACGAATTTACTTAAATTCGTCTCAACAGAAAAATAAGACTTATTCCATTGAAAAGTAAAAACATACATAAATGGTATTTATATGACAAGGAAAAGCACAGGAAGATTATTCACACTTCATAAATAGCTTGTGTTTAAGTGAAAAATGGGCCCGATTCTGAAGGCACACATTTAAAATTTGACAGCGCTAAAATTGGTTTCGTCTATCTTCATAATACTGTGTGACAAGGATAGCAACAGTTTTAGTGCTGTCAAATTTTAACGTTGTGCCTTCAGAATCGGGCCCAATATCTTGCTATAACTTTGATTATCAGCCTAGGTGGTGCCTAAAAGTACTACAAACATGGTACCATGGCCCACATCGACTACTTACAGGATCGTTATCGAAGTTTTCCAGCAACTCCGTAACGATTTTCTTATAGTACTCGCTGTGTATGCTTCTCACTGCCGTAGGGGTCTCCAATATAACTTCATACAGCGTCTGTACTATCTTGTCATCTTTTGCTGATTAAAAAAAAAACAAAGATTCTATCTTATTTTTTCAAAAACTCATAATATATAATACTAGTTAAATGCTCGGCGGAATTCAGATTGCTATAAGTTACGACTACGTCTGGAGACGCTGAATGACGCTACTAAATGACGCTGACTCTTATAAAAGACGCCAACTCTTATAACCGACGCTGTAGTCAGGTAGCCATGCGCCGTAGAGTTGGTTAGTAGGAACTTACTAATTCTGCTCTTATAAAAGACGTTTGACTCTTATAAAATATGCTGACTGTTATAAAAGACGCTGACTCTTATAAAAGACGCTTGGCTCTTATAAAAGACGCTGACTCTTATAAAAGCCGCTGGTTCTTATAAAAGACGCTTGGCTCTTATAAAATATGCTGACTGTTATAAAAGACGCTGACTCTTATAAAAGACGCTGGCTCTTATAAAAGACGCTTGGCTCTTATAAAATATGCTGACTGTTATAAAAGACGCTGACTCTTATAAAAGACGCTGGCTCTTATAAAAGACGCTTGGCTCTTATAAAATATGCTGACTGTTATAAAAGACGCTGACTCTTATAAAAGACGCTGGCTCTTATAAAAGACGCTTGGCTCTTATAAAATATGCTGACTGTTATAAAAGACGCTGACACTTATAAAAGACGCTTGACTCTTATAAAAGACGCTTGACTCTTATAAAAGACGCTGGCTCTTATAAAAGACGCTGACTCTTATAAAAGACGCTGACTCTTATAAAAGACGCTGACTCTTATAAAAGACGCTGGCTCTTATAAAAGACTCTGACTCTTATAAAAGACGCTTGACTCTTATAAAAGACGCTGACTCTTCTAAATGATACTGGCTCTTATAAAAGACGCTGGCTCTTATAAAAGACGCTGGTTCTTATAAAAGACGCCAACTCTTATTGATAAATAGATATACATTTATTCACTGACACAACACAAGTTCACAAATAACTGAAAACATAAATTTCGTGGACAAAACATAACATATCGCTTTGCGGTATAAACGACGCTGTAGTCAGGTAGAGTTGGTTACTAGGAACTTACTAAAAAAAAAGGCAAACTGTGTACTATTTTAGTTTGTAATTTACGATCCTAGCATAAGCTTATCTACCAATTTTTTGAAAAATTGTGTGTATTCCTTCTTTTTGTAGTATTAAAAAACAAAACAAAAATAAAATACAAAACAGGTGGTCTTTTAATAAAAAAAATATAATTTCACCTGAAAGCCATTTTATGTTTCTCATTTTGGATATATCATACAGCGATCTCCACACACCGGCTATGGGGATTACTGAAGGCCAAAGTTTTACATACATCGAGAATTCATGCTTCAGTAGGACGCTGTAACAAAAAAACATGTTTTTTTCCTTTTATTTAACCAAATATTTTATGTATTGTTTCTTTGTGTACAATAAAATATTTATACTTTATTGTACACAAATATAAGTCACACAACTAAATTAAACACAAGATGTACAAAGGCGCACTTAACTCTGTAAGAGTTTTCTTCCAGTAAACCTTTGAGTGAAAGAGAAAAGCAAAGCAGATGGCAGACAGCAGTGCACATTATAGTGAGAATAAGTAGTAAAAAAAAATATTTATGTAAAGATAAAACCAAAACTAATAGCAAATAGTTTTGGTTTTTTCTTTATATTTCATTCCAGATACATAAAAAATGGAAATCGAAAACAAACATTCAGCTCTCGCAGGGCCACTCAAGTTCATGGGCGACAAGAACCAGTTACCATCATCTACAGGATATACCATGAAGCAAAATAATTTTTCGCACCTCATAAGTCACCTCAAAGTTTTTACCTTCATGACTGACACTAGCTGATGATTAAAATAGATAACAGATGTCATCTGTTATCTAATTTAATAACCAATTAGTGTGACCCCTGACCATATTTTTTTTAACTGCCCCAACCTTCTCTACTCCTTATATGATATCCTTCCACCAAATATTCTACGTCCCATTGATTTTAAGTCTTTGCTTAGTTATGTATATACTTTATGTGATTTTACCCGTACTAACAAAATCAAATTATAATGATATTAACACTTAACTAACATATTGGTGATCGGGTTTTTATTATTATATATTTTGTGTTGTCCATTTTTAGATTGGATGCTCAAGAAGACTGACCGACCAAATTTTTTTGTGTCACTCCCATAACTGACTCGAAATTGGCAGAATACTAATAAAGAGAGGCCAATAATTAAAAATGAAGAAGAAGAACCACTTAGTGTCAATCATGAAGGTAAATCTTTGAGGTGACTTATGAGGTGCGAAAAATTATTTTGCTTCATGGTATGACATGTAGGGTAGATGCCCGTTTGCCATTTCATAGTGTAAAGTTGTGTATCTTACCTGAATTTCAAATTGCACAGGAATGGCTTCAAATTGCCATAATAATTATCATCAACAGCCTTCATGATCACGTCGAAAACTGTAGTCAACTGAAAATCATCACGGTTCTCTTCGTCCACTTCAATTTCACTGCTGTTTTCATCATTTTTCACTTTCAAAGCCTTCGCTTTAATATCCATTACTAAATTCATATGTTTCTCAGTGTTTAAAGCTTCTGGATAAGCGAACACTAAACTTAAATAAGCGTCTCTTAAAGCTTTGTCGTAAAACTTAAAATCCAACTCGCATATGCTTTTGTTGTATAAGGCTCGACTGATGTTTTTCAGCTCAGTATCACTTCTAAAGTGCTTTATTTCGTTCTTCAAATATATATCAAACAACTGTATCGGGTATTCATGATTAATTGATTTGTTTAACAATATTGCCGTATTATGTATGTCCCCTTGGAGTTTTTTGTAACATTTCTCATAATTAGTACATCCTAAACTACATAATTCCATCAAGACTTTGTATTGATTTAGTACAACTCTGCAGTACACTGGAAGAATCTTTGTTATGTCAATTCCTTGTGCTAAACTTGTAGATACAAAATGTTTTACTAAGAAAGAAAGACGTAGCGAGTCATGTAAACCGGACTGAACTTTACAGTTTTCACATTTGAGCAGCTGCTTGCTAAATTTCAGTCTGTCCATCAAAAACAACATCAAATTCAAACAGCTCTCCTGTACTGTTTCAGTGAAAACATTACTCCATTTATTTTTATCACAGTTCGCTACAGTGGACTCAATATAGAGTCTCAGAAATTGATTTAGAAAGGGATATGTAGCGAGCATCACTTTTTTATAATCTAATTTCTCTGCAGCTTCACAGGACAGGGGAAGGCTGTTTAATATATTTTCAGTTATCAGTATATCTGAATTCTCGTTCAGTAAACTGCAGAATGAATTTGAATAGAACGTTTGGAAACAGTGTAATAGAGCTGGGGAATGTCCCAGTAAAGCGATACATATTCTCACCACTGAATTTAGTATTCCAGCTTTGAAATTAGTCTTTGATGAATTCTCAGCTATTACATAAAGACATTCGTTGAATTTTATGTACAAATCCAGCAGTTCACTTTCGGGTAACTTTTTGAATGTTCTCAAATCGTGTTTCTTTGATAAGCTATCGAAAATCTTCTCAAATGCCTTGTCTAAATCTACAGGACTTGTATCGTTGTATAATGAATGTAATCTCTTAACCAAATAAACTAAAATGCTATTGCAGAATTCCACAGAGTCATATATGTGTATTAATTGTTTTACGTCCTCCGTCAATTTTGTTAGCAGTTTGATAATGGTCATTTTCCTCGACTTAAGTTTCTCAATGTAAATCATTCGGTCAATTAGTATGTTCCAGTATATCTTGCAGTGTTCCTTGAATAAGTTTTCAGCGTCAAGTTCGAACGGCATGTAGGATATTTTGAGTACTAATTCTGGAGGTATTTGAGTGTTCTGAAATAACAATTAAGGTATGTATGTATGTAAACGCTTTATTGTACCAAAAATAACAACAACAACAATAATAAAATAGGAATTAAACTGTGTACAATGGCGGACTTATCCCACTTAGGGATCTCTTCCAGTCAACCTTAGAGTAACCGAAAGGACAAGTATAATGCGTTTAGTACCAAATTTTAATCTACATATCTACTTTTAATAAAGTTTGAAAATACATATTACATAAACGAACAATATATACATAGACGATACATGAATAAGTAAATGATACAAATATCTATATATTTATAGTATATACATAAACTCATACACATAACACATAAATATATAAGATTTATATACAAATCATAATACAGGAGTTTTTTTTTTATTATAATTAACACATGTACACAACAGTATATTTATAAATTAATAAAACCTGCCATATAGCCGTTCACTTCATCATCAGGTTATTTTTGTCTCCAATGCAGGAGCACAACCCTCTCTCATCTGCTGAGACAGACAGAGGATTTGGCCTACACTCCCCGTGCTGGCCAGACGGGTTGGGGAGGCCTGATTGATGTTTTATAATGTATTCCCTTAGTCGCCTTGTACGACATCCACGGGAAGAGTTGGAGTGGTCCTATTCTACTTAACCGGAAACCACATGGCAAACTTAATTTCACTTATATTATGGTGCGCCAAGTGCTTGGGATATCTATAATCTTACCTGTTTGACAACATGTTTGTGTAAGTGATAGATGCAAGCGAGGGCCTTCACTCTGTCCGCTGGCTGCAGGACCCTCGTCTCTCGCACACACTCAATGCTGATGGCCAGTAAGGCTCTACTGTCCACTGCTGTCCCCCATGATGGTACCTTTCCAAGGTTCCTGAAAGATATATATATTCTTTTATGTTCCAAAGTAATTAAAAAGGAAAAAAACATACTAAGGGCTAACTAAATACAAATAAATTTATTGGTTCAATAACATTTGCATCCTTTTACTATATATATATTATTACAATCAGTGGCTCCCAAACTAGGATTCCCTGTTTTATGGGTAGTCAGATAACTATAAATATATTTTTTTAGTATCATTATATGCATAAATGTACACTATATCATCATAAGGGTCATCATGTCAGCCCCTAGACGTCCACTGCTGGACATAGGCCTTCCCCAATGAACGCCACCACTCCCAGTCCTCCGCTCTACGCATCCAGCCTATACCGGCCACCTTCTTCGTCTTTAGGACACAACCTATAAGTGGGGCATTATAGAAAAATATATAATTTTGGCGTGAAAATTTGTCTCCAACCCAAAGTTGTCTGTATTCACAACCTCTGGTGCTTGAATGTACCTAACCAATCCAAGGTCTTGGTTACTTAATAAATATTTAATTATAACTTTAACATACCTGCCAAATATACACAGCACATTCAAAGAGAATGGCCCCTTATCCTTCGCAGATAAATTCGCTAAAATTGCCTTGTACTCCTGAAAAACTCGATCCAAATCACAAATATCTTTTTTAGACCCATCCGCTTTTAGTTTCGCGATAAACGCATTGGCCTCCATTTTTATTCATTAGGTACACAGTGATTATTCATCAAATAAATCTAATAATATTTCAGGGAAATATTAGATCAACAAATTCAAATCAAACCACGATCAACCGTTATATGAAATGAAAATGAACTGTCAACTGCGTTTATTTATCACGGATCGAACTGTACATGTTACGTTAAAGAGAATGAAATGCTCAGATTGCATAGCGCTTGCTTACGTACTCTCTTTACAAACACGCCCAACATGACAACAAAAAAACACATTGGGATGAAACATTCCGTTCTACCAACGAAGTACGAACGTGATAACAGAACAGCAGGATATTAATTAAATGGATACATTTAAGAAAAAAAAAAATTAAATGGATATAGGGCCCGATTCGGAAGGCACAACGTTAAAATTTGACAGCACTAAAACTGTTGCTATCCTTGTCACACAGTATTATGAAGATAAAGACGAAACCAATTTTAGTGCTGTCAAATTTTAACGTTGTGCCTTCAGAATCGGGCCCATTAAACATCTTTGATTAAACAATGATATAAAATTATCTTCTGCGTGAAATGGATCACTGTTTAAAGCGTTTAGTTTTTGCAATTCCAGTGTAATCCATTTTAAAGTCATATAAAAATTTAATAAAATAAATATTTGCTTGTAAATTATAATAGTACAGAATCAATCCAACACTGCTTCACACATTCTCTCACTTGGACTATTTTCTTTGTTCGTACGTATTTTAGTTGGCAGTCTCTCGCATATAAGATTATCGTTTTGATACTGCAACTTTCTCAAAAATCTAAAATTATTTCTTTCTCTGTCAAAAATGCCGCCTTCGTTACTTCGCTGAATATTTATTAATACTTAAATAAGCGGAAAATGTTGATTAACTGATTATAATTTCTATACAATCATAACCTTTTGTACACCTTGCATTTTTGTGGACACTTCAAGACTTCAATTACGTTAAAACAACAATTTTCTCATAAGGTAATTTTGATGCCTGTTTTTATTATTTATTGCTTTTATTCCCGTAAACCCTTTTTATAATATTTTTTTTTCTTGTGCCAGTTATTTTTTAAGCCACATTTAAGAGTATTTTCCTAAAAACAGTATTTATAGGTTATATTGGCCCTGGTAAGGTACGCCGTAAATGTAACCAAAAACTAGATTGATATCGGAAGGGTACTAAAACTGTACGTGCCCGAGTGCTACCTAAGAGCACGGAGTCACCCACTGTTCATACACCACACTCGCGCACCTACCTCTACCGGCACTCGGCCGTCGCGCGCGCACTGCAGCTGTTCGGCTCCCTGCTCGCCAAGACGCCGCACTGTGTCTTCGTATGGGACGACTGATGACTGAATGTAAAGGAATGCTAGAGAGAGGAATGCCTGTTTCGTCTGTAGCATAACAAGTACAATAACAATGGATTATTTAAAACTCTGTAATGTTTTTGACGTCTAAATATTTTTTTGCAGATTTACGGCTGTAACTCAAAATGTCTTCAAGATATTATGGAGTCCTACTCATCACGTTAATCACATACTTCATAGCTTCAAAATACGTGTTTGACAAAGTGTATGAGACATTACATATTGTTATCGATGAACTCTTCCACATACCACAGGGCATCGCTTACTGCAACCACAATTTCACATACTGGGATCCAAAAATAACAACCCTACCAGGTCTATATTTGATCTCCGCCGGCTTCTTAGGTTATTATTTTGATTGTAACACATATAATTTGCGGTATGTGAACTTAATCGCTTCTGTTATCAACTTGATTCTATTTTCTTCGATATTGCAATTTATTTATGGTGGTAACACTTATTTGAAGACAGTGTTGCAAGCATTGAATTTGGCTTTGTTACCGCCCTTGTATTTCTTTTCGCATGTCTATTATACGGATACGTTGTCTTTAATGTTTCTGCTAGTATTTTCAAGACTATGTCTAGTGAATAAATATAAATCGTTAATACTTTTGTTTGGTTTATGCAGTGTATTGATGAGGCAAACTAATATAGTCTGGGTTGCCATGGTATTCGGTCACAAAGCCCTAGATATTTTAATAAAAAGTTCAAGAGTTTTCGGCAACAATTACTTGACAAAGACAACGTTGAGCAGACAGTCTATAATTGCTAAAGATGTTGATAAATCAAAACTAAAACGTTACTATGGCATTTTAGATGTTTACATTGCTTTAAAATATCATATATCAACTTATTTCACTACGTTCTTTAAATTCCTTACACTGCAAGACTGGCAGATCTTGATAACCCATATGGTTATATTGATTTCTTTCGTTACCTTTGTCTATATTAACGGTTCAATCGTTGTAGGTGATAAAAAAGCTCATGAAGCAACATTGCATATACCTCAACTGTTTTACTTTCTAGTTTTTTATGGAGTGTTTGGTTTGCCGTATGTAGTCACGTCCATTCCAATGACTTTAAAACTAATACGTGAAAACAAAATCTTAGTAATAGCTCTTAGTATATTATTTACTATTGCAGTTCACTATAACACCGTTATTCATCCATATTTGTTAGCAGATAACCGTCATTACACATTCTATGTGTGGAATAGATGGTATGGAAAGTATGATTTTGCCAGATATGCCTCAGTTCCTGGATATATTTTGTTATTATTCAGCCTCTATGCTAATTTGAGAGATCAAAACTGCATATCGTTTTTGCTGCCATATTGTATAAGCTTAGTTCTAGTGTTGTCGTTGCAAAAAATGATAGAAATAAGGTATTTTTTAGTTCCTTACATAATTTTGAGGCTGCGTTTCGTTAGGCCGTCTCTTCATTTAGTTCTGTTCGAATTTGTATGGTATGTTATATTGAATGTTGCTACGTTTAGTCTGTTTTTCAACAAGGAAGTCGTGTGGAAGGATTTTGATTATGTTCAAAGAATTATTTGGTAGGAGTAATTTATCAGGTTGTAATTTTCTTAAGGGTTGTATTAAATGATGTAATATTTCACTTATGTTATAAAAAAAAATGCATTGATACATATTTAATATGCATAACTAATTTTTTTTGTCAAATGTTCAGTGCCAGGCCAAAGCCGTAAATAATTAATGTCCGCATATTTATGGACGCGAAATTAGCTAAAGACGCTCAGAATTAGCGCGTCGGTCGAGCGGAAGCGCCGCGTGCGTTAAATTTCTGACCTGGCTTAAGCTGATTCCGCTCCAATAATTGTGGATAACTATTTTAATATTCAAATCATAATGCTTTTTTTAAATTTACTTAATCAATCTTAATTATAAATCTTTAGGTTAAACTATATATGCCTCTGTATTGTGGACTTTAATTAATGGATTATGATCTCCAAAGACGATTTCTGCCAAAAACTAATACTAATAATGTACAATTCCAGAATTAAAAATAATAGAAATTATCCATGTATTTTTTGAAGAATTCTTTTTTGTATTTAATTATTTTTTTTAATAAATGAATCGATGATTATTATTTAGTTTCCATTCCATTTTTTATCAATCTGTCGACGTCGACTCGAGGCAAAGAATTCTTGAATTTTAAACTATGTAATAAAAAAATTGCTTTTATCCGTATCCTATTATTCGATTCGTATTCGTTTCTGATCCGGTTTGGTCATCTTAGTAATTGTATGAACGTTTGCGCACTCATACGTAAACGGTACGTATTCGATAAGTAAATTCTCAGTTCGGACTCTAGTATATATTATCTTTGGTTCGGATCGTTTACGGATCAAAACCGAGCCGAAGTGGCCGCCATATAAATTGTACGTACGCTTGCCCACTACACTCGATTGAAAACGGATCAGTGCGCAGACGCTATACGTGAATTTTCCCGCCCGTATTTTTACGTATCTGAATTGTAAATGTAATTCATAGGTCCAAGTGTAGTTCCCTCCGCATAGGCAAAACAATGGGGACATTATAAGATTTTTAATTAGTATTGGCATTGCAGAGTATTTTATTTTTTAAATTATTAATATCCATCAATATATAACGACGTTCATCATCATCATCAGGTTATTTTGGTCTCAATTGCAGGAGCACAACCCTCTCATCTGCCGGAGACAGACGGGAGGATTTGGCCTACACTCCCCGCGCTGTCCAGACGGGTTGGGGAGGCCTGATTGATGTTTTATAATGTAATCCCTTAGTCGCCTTGTACGACATCCACGGGAAGAGTTGGAGTGGTCCTATTCTACTCTACCGGAAACCACACGGCAATTACCCCTTTCGTATACATCGTCACTTCGATAAAGGGCATGACGCGTGGTCATTTTGCCGAGGGCAACGCAACGTCTAAGTCTCAGACCATAATCTAAGGCCTGAGTACCAAAGAGAATATAACTAGCTGACATACTAATTTCTAGCAAAGATAATATATACTAGGTTCTAGCTCTCAGAAGAACGAATGGATATTATTCTTCTGAGTTCTAGCTAGCTGAGTACTGTCTTTTTAATATGTTTTACGGCTCTGGATGCCAATTCATTTTGAGCCAAATACTGCGACAGTGTTACTATATGGCTCCGCCCCACTCCAAACGCAAAGTATATAAAGTAAATGACAAGACAATAAAATAAAACATTTAGATAATTATTAATATAATTTCAAAAAACATTTAACGATTTTATAATATATACAGACATTTATTTTACAAACTGATTTTAAAGACAACTAAGGTCGTTTTACAGCGGGAGTAACAATACAACATATACTTAAATACTAAATTTAGGTAAATACACTCATTTTAATAATAAATTATCTAATACATCCGATATAACAATAAATAAATATTAAACCATTTGGTATCGCGAAGTCCTGTAAATAATCATCTAGTGGGTTTAATAAATTACGTGAACATTAAGTACCTGACAGCTCGAATGTTTGTTGTAAACACTAAATTTAGGTAAATACACTCATTTAAGTAATAAATAAATAAAATAAATATAACAAAAAATAAATGTTAAAACATTTCATTATGGTATCGCGAAGTCCTGTAAATAATAATCTACGTATAATTCGTTTCCCGAATGCTTATCGTGAGCTCGTGAGATCATGTTCAATTAGGAATCATTTGTTAGGACTTTAGGAGTAAATAAACTCACAAACTTATGTGCAGGCCGCGGAATCTCATAGCCAAACAATTAAAAATCTATAAGGATGGGTCAGTATTTTTTTTATCGAGTTTTCAAACTGTCGATAAATTAATATTACATACTACACTTGTTTAATCCCAAACTAGCATTTTCTCCTGTGCTATGGGAATTAAATAAGGATAAGACAATTTATAAATAAAATCATAAACTTCGCGTGTCTGTACATTTAAGATATGGCGAAAAAAAATTGGGGCTTCTAAGGATAAGCAACAGAACAGATTTCGATCATTTTAGAAATTTTTGTCTGTTTATCTGTGAGTTTGTGCACGCATCACATAAAAACTACATAACGGATTTTGATGAACTTTTCACAGAAACATGGGGCTTAACTTAACATTTGGTCTTTATTTCATCGTAATCGGTTTACTCGATCAAGTTATGGACATATTTAGTTTTCAAATACATTAGTAGGTAAGGTTAGTATGCAATGTATGTATGTATGTACAAAGTTGTCTGTCCCCAATGGGAATCGAACCCACATCCTCTGGCGCACGAGTTCGATGACCAAGCCACTAGGCCAACGAGGTGGTCACTTGTTAAGTTTAAAACTTTGTCTAACTAGCAGATACTAGGTGATAATGGGCCCGATTCTGAAGGCACACATTTAAAATTTGACAGCGCTAAAATTGGTTTCGTCTCTGTCTTCATAATACTGTGTGACAAGGATAGCAACAGTTTTAGTGCTGTCAAATTTTAAATGTGTGCTTCAGAATCGGGCCCTATATTATTGCGAAAGTAATTGCGTTGTCACAGGTGAATAGAAATAGCTTGAATCCTGAGGACGGGTATAAACATCATAATAAATTTATTCAACAATTAAGACAGAAGAAATAGACAAAGCAGCTAGCCTACTAAAATTATTTATAGTATCTCTGCTTCTTTAACTACAATAATTATAAAAGTGACAAGAGGAATTCAACATTAGGAATAAATACGGTTTACAATCTACGTTACGTTAAGGAAGAACTAATTAATGTGTGGTAGTGCTGCTCCATTATCGAAACCGAAGAGTTTGGCAGCGGGCATGTTTGTGGCGAGTGCCGCGAATGCACATACTCGTGGCTCGTATAATAGAGATGATAATTTGTTCTCTCAACCAGAACATCACTTTGCATGAGAAAGGTTATAAAAGACTACTATTTTTAATTTGACGCTGACTTCGGGCATTTCTACAGTGTCGGCCCACTGTTCTTCCTTGTGAGTTGATAATCGTATTAACTGTAATTTTCAATCAAAAAAATATCGATCGATAGCTCTAAAGCTCGATAAAATAAGACTGACCCGTCCCTATGTCATTTCAATTGTTTTTCTATGAGATTCCTCGCCCTGCTTATGTGTATATCATTTAAGTACATTAATTAGCCTCTTATTGAAAGTAAATATAATCTATTTTAGTAGCAGAAAATCATCATTAACAAAAAATAAAAACATCTAATAAATAAAATCGTAAACATCGCGCGTCTGTACATTGAAGATATTTGCATAATAGTACGGGGTCTAAGGATAAGTAATAGAACACATTTCAATCATTTTTGGAATTTTTGTCTGTTTGTCTGTGAGTTTGTGTACGCATCACCACATCACATAAAAACCTACTGAACGGATTTTGATGGACTTTTCCCAGAAACATGGGGTAAACAAGCTTAACTTAACATTTAGTCTTTATTTCATCGCAATCGGTTTACCCAATCAAAAGTTATGGACATTTTTAGTTATCAAATACATTAGTAGGTAAGGTTAGTATGCAATATATTGCACATAATAGTATTTCCGTACTATTCAGATTGCGATGAGTTTGGACTACATTTGGAGCTGTAGTGGGAATGGGAGTGGGAGTGGGTGTAGGAGCGGGAGCGTTAGCGGGTGTGGGAAAGGGAGCGGATTCTGCAGTTGACGCGAGCGGAGCCGCGGGCACAGCTAGTGTTAAATATTAGTGTTAAAAAAATAGCAGCCTATTTGACGATTGGTGAAATGTGGTAGCTTAAAATACTATCTCTTCGTACTAAATGAGCGAAGACTGAAACAATATAAACTGTAAAAATACAAAATAAGCACAAATACTTTACGTTTTGGGTAAGAATACAATATTTTAGTATCCTATGATCGATTTTACTATAAAGCAAGTACCAAATTTTTGAGATTATGGTTCCGTGGAATCCTGTTTCTAAATATTGACAGACGAAACAAGACAAACAAATATTTTACTTTGCGGGTAAAAATACAAAATATACATCAACACACTCAATTTAAAGTTTAGCATCAATGTCTGATTAACGTAAAAATAAGTACATTTCAAGCATTAGATAGCGGTTATACTAAGAAGAAATACTTTAAGTAAACATACAAAATAAATATTTTACTTCGCGAGTAAAAATACAAAATATAATACACTCAACTTAAGATTTAGTATCTATGTCCGACGAAAGTAAAAATGAGTACATTTTAAACCATTGGATATATGAAGATGGAAAATTAAGTAAAAATACGAAACATAGTTTACTTTGCGAGTAAAAATACAAAATATAAACACACTCAACTTAAGATTTAGTATCTATGTCCGACTAAAGTAAAAATGAGTACATTTTAAACCATTGGATATATGAAGATGGAAAATTAAGTAAAAATACGAAACATAGTTTACTTTGCGAGTAAAAATACAAAATATAAACACACTCAACTTAAGATTTAGTATCTATGTCCGACTAAAGTAAAAATGAGTACATTTTAAACCATTGGATATATGAAGATGGAAAATTAAGTAAAAATACGAAACATAGTTTACTTTGCGAGTAAAAATACAAAATATACATCAACACACTCAAGATTTAGTAAGTATATATATTCGACTAAAGTAAAAATAAGTACATTTCACACATTGAGTAGAGGTTATACGAAGATGGAATATTTTAAGTAAACAAGACAAAACAAATATTTTACTTTGCGAGTAAAAATACAAAATATACATCAACACACTCAAGATTTAGTAAGTATATATATTCGACTAAAGTAAAAATAAGTACATTTCACACATTGAGTAGAGGTTATACGAAGATGGAATATTTTAAGTAAACAAGACAAAACAAATATTTTACTTTGCGAGTAAAAATACAAAATATACATCAACACACTCAATTTAAAATTTGGTACATAGGATACGATTACGAAAATGGAGAGCTTTAAAAAAAAACACAATATATTTCCAAAAACATAATTTAACTAAAGTAAAAATAGTACAATTGAATAAAGGTTACACATTCATACATAGTGCTCACGCCTCGGTCCCAGAGGAGTAGGCAGAGACAATGTATCGCCACTTTGCGCGATCCTGACAAACGTTATGAGGTTATACGAAGATGGAAAACTTTAAAAGTACAAAACAAATATTTTACTTTGCGAGTAAAAATACAAAATTAGTTTGACTTAACTAAAACATTTCAAAACGTTTCCTTTGGTTTCTTGTATAAGTAAATATTTGACTATTTGCGATTTTTTTTATAAAGTAGCAGATGTGAGATCAGTATTATTGGGTAACAAATATCACATTATCCTCTTTTGCAAGTACAGGAGGGTAAACAAGCTTTTAAATACTTATATGAACGTCCGTAAAAGATATTACCAGGTCCCTGAACAAACTTTATTGTACAACTTGTACATACATTATCAGGCTCTGGTCCCAGAGGGGTTAGGCAGAGACGATGTATCGCCTACACTACTTATGAAAATAAAAAAAAATTATTTCGAACTTCTCAAAATTCATCCAAAAAACGGTATTTATCTCAAATTTATCAAAAAAAAAAACTGAAAATTTTCACAAAATTCTACAATAGTTGTTGATTTGATATGCTGTCTATACTGAACTTGGAATACTGTTGATTATACAGTCCTTTCAATTACTCTAAGGTTGACTGGAAGAGATCCCTTATTGGAACAAGTCCGTGTTTGTACGCAATTTTTTGGTACAATATTCTGACTTACATCGGAATTATTTTGATTTCTATTTTATTACCAAAAATAATTCAAAAATAAATAATTTTTGTATAATAAATAAATAAAACAATCAAAACATAAAATTACTAAAATAAATGGTAACAAACAATATCACAATTAGTTTTACGAGTCTTTTTTTAATTAAATGCATATTAAATTGATTTATTTTAAACAATAAAAATGTTTAAACACTCATATTTCAAACCAACTTGCCCACTTAGTAGAGACTATGCAGTCAAAAACGTTTTTTTAAACCTAAACGTATCACTGGAAGAAATCGCTTTGAGTTATAACGACGTTACTAAATGCAAAGGACAGTATAGTCTTAGTTACAAATGTAAATTAATTTTATTCAAAACAGGTTGCTTAGTCCCATGAAGTGATTGTCATCTACAGGTACCTGAACAGAGTCGTCTAATTGACGCCATTAAAAAAACTAAATCAATTAGGATTATCTGACCCCTTAAAAACGGTAAAAGTACACATTCTCTACTAAGTGGTCACGCGACTACAAAAAATTATCAAAATTCCATTCCACGTTAAATGGCATACGAAACAAAGGCTTTGCATCTCGGAAACCAATTATAGGATGTACATGACCTTTGCAGTCCAGTACGCTATGGAACACCCTGTACACTAAGGTTGACTGGAAGAGTTCCCTAAGTAGATATGTTTAAGAAGAGTGCTGGGCTAAATAGTGAAACTAAAAGAGGGGGCAAGGGAAGTGAATGTCTAGGTAGTAGCACTTATGTCTAGGTACTTGCCGCTTCAGGTCCGGGGTCGCCGTCTCTGGTCTATTTAGGTATACATACACAGGTCTATTATGTATATATATATATATTTATGAACAGGGTTGGCATGTTTTAAACAAGTGTTTCAAACATGTTTTTATTTTTTAAAACTGTTTAAATTGTTTAAAACATGGTTTAACAACGTGGGGGAACGGTTACAGAACCTTGCCATTCGATTTATATACGGACTAAGGAAATTTGACCACGTATCCGTTTACCGTGCCCAATTAAAGTGGCTCCCCATTCGGCAGCGCAGAAATCTGCATATTCTTTCACTTCTGTACAATATTTTGAAAAACCCCTGTTCCCCTGAATACCACTTTGTACACTTTTATGTTATGCCCTTTTTTTTTGTAAAATTTATGTGCAATAAAGAATATAATTTAAAATATGTTAACTTTTTTTTATCCAACTCTAGCAGTTGATTGGGTTTATCGTTTATAAGTGTTTAGGTGGAACTCCGCGACACCAGGCGCACCGTGCTACTCGTCGGTATGTTCAGTCAGGGGGAGGGGCAGTGACAAGAGCGGGCGCGTATAAAATAAATATGTAGGTGGGTATGAAATAATTTATATCGGGAGGGATTTCAATTGTATACACGCCAAGGTCCTTTCTAAACAAGATAGATAGACATTTATTCACTGACACAACCCAAGTTCACAGACAAGTAGAAAACATAAATTTCGTGGACAAAATATAACGTATCGCTTCGCGGGCACCCAACGAGACACAGTAGAACTTCTACTGTTTACACGTCTACGTTGGGAGCCCGCGAGAGCGCAGCCTGGAGCCCTGCGCGTGTGTGCCCGTGGGTCGCGCTAGTGGCCAGGCCCGCACTCAGCACGTGTCGCCGCTAGCGTGAGGCAGCGACGCTGGTAATTCTGCCAGAGCCTTGTCGCAACGTGGCCTTGTCGCAACGTGGCCTTGTCGCAACGTGGCCTTGTCGCAACGTGGCCTTGTCGCTAAGTGGGATGCGCCCGCCTTTTCCGCATTTAAATACCATCTATTGTTCCGTGCCATCCGTATTCATATGCCATTTGAGTTGGAAACGGTGTTAGGAAGCAACTTACACTAAACGGTAACTTATAAATTATAAAATATCGGTTTTCGACCGAAAAATACAAAAACAAAACATATATCTTATTCTGGCCTGGCCGCCACACGGATTGCAATTCTGAACAGATACTCAAAATGTCGTTAATTAGTGAAATTTAGTCGCCAAAAAACTATTTTGGTTGGTGGCCTGCCGAAATAAGGCTCACTTTGGTATGGCCACCTAATGGGCTCGATTCTGAAGGCACAACGTTAAAATTTGACAGCACTAAAACTGTTGCTATCCTTGTCACACAGTATTATGTAGATAAAGACGAAACCAATTTCAGCGCTGTCAAATTTTAAATGTGTGCCTTCAGAATCGGGCCCAATATCTCCGTAATTAAAGTACATAGCTAACTACTGATTTAGGTCGATTGATAACGTGAATTAGTCGAACCTAGTCCCAAATAATCAGTTTTGGCAGTTCCTCCTTTTAAAAGTTACAGGAGATTGAAAGTTGTCATGCCTGAATATACCTTATTTCGCCATGCCACCAACATACCCCTATAACTTTGAAACAGTGGACCAACTAAATTTACTTTCTTGCGACTAGATTGTCTAAACTCTATTGTCGCGCCTGAACTTTACAACTCTTTAAAAAACGCAGAGAAAGAGATTTAATTGACACCTTCAAGGTTTTGAACAAGCACTGCAACACATCCAAGTTAAAGAATATATTTAACTCAAACCCCACTGGACGACTCAGTGGACATAATATGAGATTACAAAGAGCCAATACTCACTTGAACCCTCAAAGAATTTTTTTAAGAACAGACTAGGCAAGTTGTTTAAAGAAAATAATCAAGTCGACTGGATATGGAAGCACCGGCTATAAATAAATAATAAATAAATATCTCAGACATTCACACCAATTATCCAGTCCCAAACTAGGCAGAGCCTGTGGTATGGTTACTAGATAACGGATACACATAATTAAATAAATATATAAACATCCAAGACTTGGGTACAAACATTCATATTCATCATACGAACATTTGCCCCTAGCGGGATTCGAACCCGCAACCTCCGCTATATCTACCTTTCCAAAAATAAAATAAATTCGACTAATGAAGGACATTCTGGTTATTTATTCATAACTGCAGTCCGGGTGGCCATACCAGAATAATGCATACTAAAAACCGTACCGGTTTCCATGTCGACCTGAAAAAAGTCGGCCATCTTGCATTTTTCTATATCTCCACTTATATCCACTTGTCTTCCTTCCGACTCCCGTTCAACAAAGGAGTCGACTCCATCTCCTTCTCTTTCACGGGACTTACATCAGGTTTGCCGTTGACGAATTTGGTTCTACAATTGGAAACAATGTACGGAACCCCTGACATTTCACAAGATAACGGGTTGTAGTATTGCCTGTAGCAAAATATGGCGGTGGTGTAGCCCAGGATTGAGCCAACTAGGATATCTGAAAAGGGTTGAATTGTATGTTTTGGAATCTGTACACGATGTTTTTTTTTATGGCTTTTGGTATCGTGTTTAGGGCACAATAATTATACTCATTTAAACAAGCTCCAGGCGAAGTCGACATTGCGTTTAGATTACATTTTGTTTTATATTTATTTTACACATGGCTGGCGTAAAATAAGTCTGAAGACTTTGTATACGATTTTATAATACTCACGCACACGGATTGCTAATTTAATTAAGTTCCATGGGAATTGTTTTTGCTTATAATGTGATTTTAACTTCTTATTTTTCAAATTCTTTGGTAATATCGCCAGAAGACTCAAATTTTTTGGTCATATTGCCAGAATTCTCAAATTATCTGGTCATATTGCCAGAATTTTCGAATTATCTGGGCATATCTGGTCATATCGCTGAGTTCTCAAATTATCTGGTCATATCGCCCGAATTATCAAATTATCTGGTCATATCGCCCTAATTCTCAAATTATTTGGTCATATTGCCAGAAATGAAGAAGCGATGGAGCGACTGGTTGTTTTAGGTTTAGTTTAGTTCATTAAAACATCTACTCAGATATCTACGGTAGAGTGTTCTCTTTTGGCTAACAACCGGGCCAGGTGGAGACATCGCTAGAGCCAAAGGACTCCTCAAGGACAAAGACCCGCCAATATTTTTATGGCCACAATAGAGTCAAGAGTTGTAAATTTCTTATTTATTTGCTTTGAAAACGTTCTGTCTTTTTCAGAACAGACAATAGTTTTTTTTAGTTCGATGGATATTAGATGAAATGCTAACGGAGTAAGCTGGATCTCACGAAACTGAACTCAGTAGTGCTATTCTGTAAAATACAAACTCACGTGCGAGTCTCACTCGAGTGATTTAACTCACTTCAAAACCTAATCCATTGGCATTCTCTAAACATTCTACAGCACTGTCGTCGTGCAATGGGTTCTTTGCTCACTTCACGTCGATAGTGCTCTGGAATGTTTACAGAATTACCAATGGATTAGGTTTCGAAGTGAGTGAAGTCACTTGAGTGAGACTCGCATGTGAGTTTGTATTTTACAGAATAGCACTACAGTTTCGAGCAGCAGTGCTATTCTCTAAAATACAAACTCACGCGCGAGTCTTACTCAAGTGACTTTACTCACTTCGAAACCTAATCCATTGGCATTCTGTAAATATTCTAGAGCACTGTCGACGCGAAGTGAGTTCTTTGTTCACTTCACGTCGATAGTGCTCTGGAATCTAATAAATAAAAACGTAAACTTCGCGTGTCTGTACATTGATGATATTTGCATAAAAAATGGGAGCTATAGCGGGCGTGGGAAGACTTGGACCTGGAGTCGGAGCGAGAGCAGGAGCGGGAGGGTGAAGCGGCGGCGGAAAGGAAGAGGGACGGAAATTAACTCTTATCCATTTTCGACTTTTTGTAATACTGTAGTCCACGCGAACAGAGCCGCGGGCACAGCTAGTATTTATAAATACCAATGGATTAGGTTTTGAAGTGAGTGAAGTCACTTGAGCGAGACTCGCACGTGAGTTTGTATTTTAGAGAATACCACTACTGCAAAGGAGTCGCAAACGACCAATAATAATAAATAAATAAATATGTCAGACATTCACACCAATTATCCAGTCCCAAACTAGGCAGAGCCTGTGCTATGGTTACTAGATAACGGATACACATACTTAAATAAATATATAAACATCCAAGACTTGGGTACAAACATTCATATTCATCATACGAACATTTGCCCCTAGCGGGATTCGAACCCACAACCTCCGGCCTGGCAGTCCGAGAGCTACCCATTCCGCCACGGAGGTCGTCAATAAAACCAAGCAGCGACACGAACCTTGCCAGTGATGGTGATAGTCGCAGGTCCTGGACAGCGCGACGCACAGGGCCCCCACCAGCGGCGCGAAGCTGGCCACCACCGCCACCCCGCTGCCGCGCCGCCGCGACAGCACGCCCAGCCGGCCGCACACCCACACCGCCGCGAAGCCCAGGGAGCAGAATGATACTGGAACACCACGACTACTGGTCTACTACGTTTCTGCTGGCTACTACGTTTTTGGTTTATTAATTGTAGATGCGCTCAGAATCGTGTCCGCGACCCGTTCAATGGAGCGAGAGAGACTTCCTCGCTACCGGAAATAGATGGCAGCAGTCGAAATCAGGGGGCCATAAGCCGTACTTCCCTTTTGCAGTAAAACTTATTAAAGAAAAGAATGGAAAGGCCTTGTGCTAGCATTAAATATATACATATCACTAGATATACGGAACAACTAGAAACGTAAAGAAAAACAAATGGAAACAATAAAAAGATTTATTATATTGTAACGAATAAACTCAAAAACTACTGGACCGATTTCAAACATTCTTTTACCATTCGAATGCTAAATTATCCGTGAGTAACATAGACTATATTTATTACTATAGAAAATTATGGAAAATATATCCCTACTAAAACTTCAATAATGTAATTTTTTTGCCATAAAATGTCTTTAATCGCATGCGCTGCGGAAACTATTGATGATAGAACTTTCGCGTGTCTGTACATTGAAAATATTTGAAGGAGTTGGAGCTGAAGCGGGAGGGGGAATTAACGCTTAATAAGTTTCAACTTTATTTAATTCTGTAGTCCACTCGAGTCCACGGAGCCGCGGGCACAGCTAGTTATTTATAAGATAGTACTCACAGCTGCTATGTCCACTTGGGAAGGACTTCCTGCCCTCCATCACGTCGTAAGGATCACCCGTGCACTCCAAGTCGCTGGTTTCCACGCCATCAGGAAAGCAGCGGTAGAAGAAATCTGGCCGCGGCCGACCTGCAGAACATCATGAGCTTATCAGCACAGTGCTCCACGTGCAAGTGAGTTTGGCATTATGCTCAGTGTACAGGTAGTAGACAAGGACAGGACAATTCACAAATATAACATCCAAACGGAGACCAACTTGTACAAAGTCTATCCTAGTGCGATTCTCACCAGCTGGCTCTGACAACCCACGATCTCTTGGGCTCCAGTCTAATAATCAAGCCACTAGGCCAACGAGATGGTCAATGAACTTAAAATAAATAAAATAAAAATAGCCTTCATTCACTGACTTGCATAGTAAATTTTAAGATTTATAGCTAAATCCGTTGGTTGTTAGCATCAACAACCTCATGTTCACGGTCAGGCTGTCCCAGGACATAGGCCTCCTCCAGATGTCGCCATTGGCAACGCTGCTTGGACGCTCTGCGCCATCCACCAGGCAGGTCGTCTTCCCCATCTTTTTGTTGGTCTTCCTTTTCGCCTTTTCCCATCTCTGGGGTACCACTCAGTAATGTCCTTGGTACATTTATCTTTAGTCGTCCTCATCATATGACCACACCAGCACCACTTGAGCTGTCGGATTGACAGGAGAAGAACTGTCAATTAACTTACCGGATATTAACTTCACTGTGTCTGTTAAAACTCCATTTAATCCTAGTGCTAGCGACCACGCCATGAGTAACTGTAACAAGATACAAAAGCTACTTTTACAAAAATGCATTTGGTGCAAGGCATGTAGTAGATTGTGTGTATGTGTGTGGGGTGTGTGGGGGTGTGTGTATGTGTGTGGGGGGTGTGTATGTGTGTGGGGTGTGTGTATGGGATGTGTGTATGTGTGTGGGGTGAGTGTGGGGGGGGGGGGGGGGTATGTGTATGTGGGTGGTGTGTGTATGTGGAGGTGTGTGTATGTGGAGGTGTGTGTATGTGTGTGGGGGGTGTGTATGTGTGTGGGGTGTGTGTATGGGATGTGTGTATGTGTGTGGGGTGAGTGTGTGGGGGGGGGGGTGTGTATGTGGGTGGTGTGTGTATGTGGAGGTGTGTGTATGTGTGTGCGTGTGTGTGGGGGGTGTGTGCGTGTGTGTGGGTAAGTGTGTATAAACTCACCTCAAACGCGTCATTACAGTCATTACAATATGCCCACGCGACGAAGGACAAAGTGCAGGGCACAGCAAGCACGATACTCCACAGCATACTGCCAGGCACATAAGAGTCTCTCCGAGGGTACTTGTAGTACATTTCTAGCTCAGAATGTTGCACGACGCGGACGAATGGTGCCATCGTTTCCATGTAGCTGGGAATTTGGTATATATATATTATGGTAAAAAATCATGAGTATTAGTCATGCACCCATAGGACATGATATAGGAAATGCCATCTTATCTTCCTACGAAGATTCGACACTTCAGGATCTTTTGTGCCTGTTCATCAACAGTGCTCTAAGCTCATTTGGTTGAGCTCAAATGAGCTTCATTTGGTGGCCTTCACAAATGCCTTAGAATTTCTTCTTTAGCATATGCAGGTTTCCTTACAATGTTTTCACAATCTTAGCTGATAAGGGTATTCTTAACTTACATTACCTAAGTAATATCGGTTGATATAGGTATCCCACAAACTCATTGATAGGTGAGGTGTTGTACCAGGACCTCTTGAACATAAGGAGAGTACACAACCAATAATACTAATTCTATAATTTAATACTTTTAATAAATAAATAATAATAAAGCACAATGCCCAAAACTGGGCTAAAGATGCGTCTTCACCATTCATGTACCAAAAATATTGTTCTGAATTATGAATCCCTTTTAATTTTTTATTTAATCAATGGAACAGGTTGTTTAAAAATAACACAATAATAACGCTGATTGATGTCCGCCGCCCGACCGGGCAACTTGTCAACTAGAGTAGTGAAAGCAGAATTAAAATCAATATATATAAAAAAATTTGATACTGCCTATCAGTTATCATGCTGATAGTCCACCCCTCACATTTTTCATTTACCGATTGGAAACACCATATTTATATTGGATATGCACTATGGTTTCGTACTATGACATCATATCAGATGTTATGTCAACATCCTGTTTTGTCTCCATTTGTTTACATTGTGTATTCAGGTGAAAAATTATATTTCAAGGAGTTTAATGTAGTGTGAATGCAATATACCATCGTGGTTAATCATTCTATTAGTATAAAATCACATATCATCATCAGGTTATTTTAGTCTCCACTGCAGGAGCACAACCCTCTTTCATCTGCCGGAGACAAACGGAGGATTTGGCCTACACTCCCATTCTACTCTACCGGAAACTACACGGCAACATAGACAAAATCACATATACAGTTAATAAAAGGAGTATTTCCATACAATAATAAGGATTTAATATTAGTAAAGCGAGGGTTCTTTCGAGGAGATTGGAGCAGTTTGTCACTGGACAAATGTTCATGATAATCAATTTTTTTCCATAATGCCCCCTTTTGTAAACTCTGACCGTCACTTGTGAGGAAGGTGGCTGGCGGATCCTTATATGAAGCAGCGCGGCTGGCCAATGACCGCTATGCGTGGAGGCGCATTTTATAGGTTCGCGATCCTCAGCAGTGAGAGAACGACAGAGAAGAAGAAGACCGTCACTTTGAATCACATATTAACCTGGTCACATACTTTTATAGTATTGCAATGTTATTTCTTTTTCTTTTAAAAAAAAGTAAGTTGATACATTTTCGTTTTTAGTATATAGTTAAAAACATTTAATTTAATCTGTGTATGAGCTTAATAAAGGCTATTTTATTTACTTTTAGGTAACATCTTTCAATAGACCAAGGTTCGACGACACATTGCAAAATATGTCGAAATGGTCTGCGATTAATAAAAATTTATTTATAAATTAATCTTTGTTCAAAGGTATTTGCAAATGTTAAATTAGACACGCGCACATGCTATATCGCTCAAAAAGTATGTCTTATAATATAACATTAATTGTAAATAGCCTTTCTAAAATAAGTAACAAAGCCTACATATGGTACCAACTCACCAAAAAGCAGAGAGTAGTGCGATACGTACAAGGATTTCAATAAATAGATTAAAGTTTGCCGAACGCATTAAAGGCATTTTTAACTCGAATATATTGGTAAACAGCTCAAAATAAATATTTATGCGAAAATTATGCGAGATCTGAATTTCGACGAGTTTGAACTTCGATTGACGTTTGGCGTGTTGTTTAGAAATTTATTACTCGGACTGGGCTGCGTTCCGTTTCTGCACGCGTAGTTACCTAAATAATGAAATATTTGATTACAAATAGCGATTTTACAGTCATCATCATCATCATCATCAGCCTGTAAGAGCCCACTGCTGGACATAGGCCTCTCCCAAGGCGCGCCACTGAACCCGATCCTCGGTTCTTCTCATCCAGTCTCTGCCAGCCGCCCTACGCAGATCGTCACTCCATTTAGCCAGGGGATTTTACAGTATTGGTAATAAAAGATGGCGTTCAGTAGATCACAACTGTCCATTGTAAAGGAAAAAGGTAGGTATTCATTTACACATTTACGATGTAGCTCTGTCGATTAGTCCGTCTATATATTGCTCCTAAAGTATTCCCCTAGGAGCAATACATATTCATGTATTTCTACTACATTATCCAAACACCCTTATCTACTACATTATAAAGCATGTTGGATTGTACGTACTAGCAGTAATGAATGGATATTTATTGCTCTTGGGATATTTTATAAATAAATAAATATAAATAAGATAAATATTTTAGGAGCAATACATGGACTAACCGAACTCTATTGCTTTATAAATCCCTTCAACCGAATTGAATAGTCTTATGAAGTTGTATTAAAACATACATAATGTATGTACTGGATTTTCTACTCTAACTTTGTAAGCTCGCCACGTGATTTTTGTGTACACGAACGTGTTATTACATGGTTAACACCAAAGATTGTAACACATTCAGGGTAAAAGTGAATGAATAAAAAAAAAAACAGAAAACATGTTTACAAGAGTGTAACTTTATTTTTATTAACTAAAGTAAACTTAAATACCAAAAAGTTTTGAACACTTGTTTCACTGTAACCGTAAAATTAAACAACGTTCCTTAGCAATATAGAAATATACAATATACTTTTGGCAAAGCAAAGATTATTCGCGCGCCCCTAGCGACAAAATTCAGAAGCTGCTTTCTGCCTACGAACTGTCATATTAAAACATTATCAAAAGTTGAAGTTGGGGCGCTAATGAGTATCTTTGCGTCGCCTTAGAAAATTCGTGTTACTGTTATGTACTACAAATCTATACATATAATAAAAGAGTAGAAAAAACAAAAGAAAAGCGAATCTGTACATTGAAGTTAAAAAAAAAATTTCACTGCCCGGACGTTACTGAAGACCAGTAGAGTCCAAAAATATAATTAAAAAATTTCTTATCTGTCTGTATGTATGTATGTATGTACGGGCTAATCTTGGAAACTGCTGAACAGAACTTGACGGCGTTTTCACTGTTTAATAGCTTTGAATTCGGGCCTCATACTGGTATAAGTCATATCTCAATAAAATGTCAGGATGCTGATATACAAGTTGACCTCTCATTTCATATCATTTGTATGAAAGTGTAGTTCAACATTACTGGTCGGTGCAAGAACTTGACAGAAAGTGACAGAGATGTTTTAAAGCTCATTTATAGATTTATTTTAGCTGATGTATTTCAGGTATTTCCACAAGTCTCGATACAAAAAAATTCGTTCGTTATTCGTTAATTAGTGGCCCTGTATTAGACCGGTGATCGTCGACAATGTCAATATCGAAGCTGTTCAGGAATACGTCTGCCTAGGACAGACAAAGTTGGGTAGGATCAATTTCAAAAGCTGACAGAAGAATCCAGTTAGGGTGGCTGCCCACCCTAACTGGATTCTTCTATTCGGAAAACTACGTCAAGTCTTTACGTCACCTATTCCACAATGTTTAAAGACAAAAATCTTTAATCAGTGCGTCCTGCCTGTCATGATTACAGCGCGGAGACGTGGACACTGATGGTGGGCCTGATCCACAAGATTCAAGTGGCTCTGCGAGCTATAGAGAGGGCAATGCTCGGGGTCTCTATGAGGGATATGATTCGTAATGAGGAGATCCTATGAATAACGAAGGTGACCGACATAGCCGAAAGAATTAGTAAGCTGAAATGGCAGGTCACATCTGTCGTAGTACCGAACGGCCGTTGGGGCAGACGGGTTCTAGAGTGGGACGCGACGTCCCACGCGCAGGGTGACGACCTGAAGATGGTGGCCGGAAGCGGCTGGATCTGTAGGGCGTTGTGGCATTCATTGGGGAAGGCATGTCCAGCAGTTTGACAGACATTTTGTTGTACAGTTAATTGGTTATGCAACATGGGAAGGGAATAGGAGGGGAAGAAAGTCGGATGGAAAAGAATAGAGGGATTAGGGTAAGAGAGGAAAGATGAGGGGGCAGTGGTAAATAAAGGGTGTAGGAAGGGGTGGGTTAAGGGAAGGGGGAGAGGTAGGAGGTGGATGAGGGAAGGTGTGGGGGAAAGGGTTTTCAACGTTGTGGGAAGGGGATGGAGAAGGAAAGAAAGAAAGGGTATGGAAAGGACAAATTGGGGGGGGGGGGGAATATCACCTAATTTGCACAATATTAAAATATATTTTTTTTTATTGATTATATGATAATCTTTTAATTCATGATAAATGTAAATGTCAACTTTATTTAAAAAAAGCGGCCAAGTGCGAGTCGGACTCGTATTGTGGTTTACGATTTATGACGTATTAAAAAAATATCTCTTTCAAACCAATTTTCGGTGGAAGTTTGCATGGCAATGTACATCATATATTTTTTTTAGTTTTATCATTCTCTTACAGGGGGGGGGGGACATTTTACCACTTTGGAAGCGTTTCTCGCGCAAACTATTCAGTTTAGAAAAAAATTATAATAGAAACCTCAATATCACTTTTGAAGACCTATCCACACGTATGGGTTTGATGAAAAAAAATTTGAGTTTCAGTTCTAAGTATGGGGAACCCCCAAAATTTTATGTTTTTTTTTTTCTATTTTTGTGTGAAAATCTTAATGCGGTTCACATCCACTTACCAAGTTTCAATAGTAAGTTCTTATAGTTTCGGAATAAAGTGGCTGTGACATACGGACGGACAGTCAGACAGACAGACATGACGAATCCATAAGGGTTCCGTTTTTTGCCATTTGGCTACGGAAACCTAAAAAACTGTGGTCCAACGGGCGAAACCGCCGCCGGAACGCTAATTTTTACCCGACTTCAAAAAAGGAGGTTCTCAATTGGATAGTATGTTTTTTATGTATATTAATATTTTTAATGCATAACCAGATTAATAGATTTCTTTTAGGATTTAGTAACACGTAATACATAAGAATGTGTAATGTTAAGTTGTCCACGCGGACGAAGTCGCGGGCAACAGCTAGTTATAAATAAAAACGTTGGGCCTTCTCAACAGAGTTAGGTCAATTTTCACTAAGGAATTAAATTTCAATGCACCGCCATGTTTCTTGCGTTAAAAGTTGAAGTATTTTGTATACCCATTATTTCTAAGTTTAACAATTACTAATAAATAATATGAATAGAAATAATACCTTTTTTTTATAATTTTGAAATTACTTCATAAGGTATCTGAAGACGCTGTGGATTTAGTACCGAATTATTATCTTTAAAAACACACGCAGAACATATTTATCTCATATTTATGTTGCAATTATCGATGAAAAACATGGCGATGCATTTTTTTTGTCTTAAAAATTAGAAGTAAGGAAATAGAGTTTCCAAGAGTTTTCCGAATTGACAGATGATAGTAAAATAACAATATGCAAAAATCAACACAAAAACCAACCATAGAAAAGACATCACTCAGTAGATTTGTTCATTGTGATATTCACCAGCCAAATCAGCAAAAAATCGGCATCTCTTTTACATCATATTCAAAAACCTAACTTTTAGAATATTAATACAAAAAATATACTTTTAACTTTATAAATATAAGCGGCTATGTTCAGATGTTAGTTAAAGTGCGATTTGACTGACAAAAACATTTAAGTACCCTTGCTTTAAAATAAAAAAAAATACCGGCAAACTAACTTTAGTTGAGAATTTTGTTAAAAAAATTAATCCAAAATAAAAAAATAACTTTATATAAACTTATATCACAAAATAATTTGTCCTAATATTTTACATAATAAAATAGTGTTGTCGTTAAAATTTAGAGTATTTTTGTTTTATTTAGTGCAGATCTAATAATTATCCTACTAACATGCTATGACCCGCGTAGTAAATTATAGCGTATATCAAAATTGGACAGATAAGCAGCGTTCTCCTGTGTATATTAAGATCATTACTGCGATCACCTATCCGCCTGCCAAGCGTGATGGTTATGTCAAATCCCCTAAAGAACACCCCAACAAAGGTGTCATTCTATTGAGGTGGCTTATGTCAAAGATAATATATACTAGAGTATTGCGGCTGATGACGTTAAGCATACACAGGATAAAGCTTGTAGTCTTCTTTTTGTGATCAAAACACTTAAAGTATTAAATAAAAACATATATTCCTACTCTTAAGTACATTTTTTCTAAATCGCTGTGAATAAAACCGTATCAAAATATTTAAAATTTATAGAATTTGCTTTTTTTTAAAGTTTAAATGCTTAAAATGCCAAATTTAACATAAATGCATATAGTTTTTATGAGTTTAGGCATCCAATTTTTTAGGCTATTTTCACATTGCAAATATTAACAGCTAATTAATTTTTCTATTTATGTATTTTGACCTAGTGTCGTTCACTTAATTTGATACAATAAATCAAATGAAATGACAGTCTTAAAAACAATAATATTAAGGAAAATGGCGGACGGTGTTATTACTTTTCACTGTAATGCTAAAGAATTATCGATTTTCAAGTAGATGTTTAAATAATTACACTGTCATTGCCAATGGAGACTTAAAAACTTGAAGTTGTTCTTCAAGTCCATCAATAACCAATTAGTGTCAATCATGAAGGAAAACACTTTGAGGTGAAACTGTGAGCTACGAAAAATTATTTTGCTTCATGGTATGAGGTGTAATACAGGTACAATTATACAAATAAACTAGAACTATTCATAAACTCGAATTAGCTAATATTGTATATGTATAGTATAAAAAAAAACATTTAGCACCAACTCAAAAAAACTCAAATATATAGAAACAGGCAAACACAATCTATTTATGCATTTAAAACCCAAAATATAAAAAGAGTTTCAAATTCCAATAAAAGCAACAAAGAAAAACAAGACAACACTAGAGTGAATCCACAAATATTTTGCTAGTACTTATATATCTTTACTACTTAAAGTTCAATTTCAAGTGATTTATCGCAGACGGACTGTATGTGACATGTCTCAGTCCCGTCCGGGAAGGCCGCGTTTCAGTCTCGTCTAGAAAGTTCGCAAAATGTAACAGACAACCGACCACAATATGTGTGAATTTAGAATTTTAATTGTGATTTTTATGCTTATAGTAATAAATCTTATTCAAAATAACTACACAAACTAAGGAATTTACATGACATGCAAGGATGTAACAATCATATTTGATTAGATTTTATTTTTTCCTAATTATCCAGTTAAAAATAAAATTTAAATTTGACGTAATTACTAATTACTGTCAGAATGATCTAAATAACATAATAAATAATTACTGTCACATTATTGTGACATAGTAAAATGCATTTTGCAATGATTCTACTAAATGAAACTTTATTTTGTAGGTATATCCATAATTTTTTTTTGTAAGGTATCTAGTTTCCGAGAAAAACGTTAAAATAGTAGTCTAAAAATGAAATACCTTTCGTTTTTCAACACAAAAGAATAATGGTGCATTTTCTATAAGCATATTCGAAATAACACTAATGTAAAATGCATTTTGCAATATTACAAAAAAAATTGTGTTGTATAAAAAATAGGTTAGTTATCTAGTTTCCCAGAAAATTCTAAAATAGTAATCTAAATATGATCTAATTAGTTTTTCAACATAAACGCAATATATGTAATGAGGACGCAATTTTTATAAGTATGACATAAATAATCATAAAAGTATAAATGATTTTGCAATACTACAAAAAGTTTTTTTTATATCCTAAAACTAAAAAAATAACAAAAAAAATTTTTTTAAGTGTTTAACATAATAGATATATACATCCAGTATATAAGTGCTGTTGCTTTTGACTTAATAGTTGCCGCCACAGATCTTGAGCCATAATTATACATACCGGCGACTATTGGCGACAAAGATTACGTGCGCGTTCTAGCACTCACACCCGACACTCCATCATCATCATCATATCAGCCCCTAGAAGTCCACTGCTGGACATAGGCCTTCCCCAATGAACGCCACCACACCCGGTCCTCTGCCCTCCGCATCCAACCGCTACCGGCCACCTTCTTCAGGTCGTCGGTCCACCTGGCGGCGGGGCGTCACTCCATACAAGCGAACAAATTATCAAAACCCATTGAATCTGACAGAAACCCTGGTCAGAACGCATTATAAAAGAAAATAAAGACGCTTCAATTTGTATGTTTAACACTAATCAACGACTCTGACTCAAAACTAAGAATTCCAAAAACTCAAATTAAAACACCACTCTTCATTTGTTTGTCATACATAAATGGTGTTTGCCACAGCTTGCAGTCTCGCTCTAACAATTTCATGATTCTTACGTCTATAGCGTTCTCAGTCTGAGGTAAAATTAGTACTAAGAAAGTGTCGATAGGGGCGCCAGTGAGATTAGAGATTATTTAATAGTTACTAATACATTACTCCCTAGTAAAACTAAAATACTACGCTTGTATTGTGTATTGATTATACACGCAAAAATGTGTCTAAGGCGCTCGACTTACCGTTGTTTTTACTTCGAAGGGCGAGCCTCAAACGTCGTCGCAGTGTGGCCAGTCTTTCGGTTTTCTACAGGTTACATTTTGGGGAGTGTACCCAGGAATTACACGATGTAATTCCCCCATCCCCCTTCCATCAACTACCAGACGTGGAGAGGGACTTCATCCTTATGTAGTAGACACACCACGCTCTCGCACGAAGCGTTTTGCTTCCTCTTTCATAATGCGAACTGCTAAGGAAAGGAACTCTCTGCCGGCTTGGGTATTTTCGGACAAGTACAATTTGGATCTTTTTAAAGGAACAGTGAACAGGCATCTTCTGGGCAAGCGCGCTCCACCTTAGGCCTCATCGTCACTAGCATCAGGTGAGATTGAGGTCAAGCGCCACGCCGAAGGGAGAGGTTGGAAGGTGCAGGTAATTAACACGGTAGGTACGAGCCTGGCTCAAGATCCGTGCCGTCTATTATACCTATGACTTTGATAGTATTACAGGTAATACCCCATCGAATGAGTTCGCGCGTTCTTGTAGTATTCGAAATATTCTGACGGCGACGTTGCGTGTTTCTTAACCACGTCGTCTAGCTGCATCTGATCGCCCCAATCCGCCTGGAAAAGTACAAATCTTATAAATAAAATTATAAACTTCGCGTGTCTGTACATTGAAGATATTTGCAAAATAAAATTTGGGGTGTCTAAGGATAAGCAACAGAACACATTTCGATCATTTTTAAAATTTTTGTCTGTTTGTCTGTGAGTTTGTGCACGCATCACTTAAGAACTACTGAACGGATTTTGATGGACTTTTCCCAGAAACATGGGCATTAACTTAACTTAACATTTAGTCTTTATTTCATCGCAATCGGTTTACTCAATCAAAAGTTATGGATATTTTTAGTTTTGAAATACATTAGTAGGTAAGGTTAGTATGCAATATATTGCACATAATAGTATTTCCGTACTATTCAGATTGCGATGAGTTTTGACTACATTTGGGAATGGAAGTGGGCAAAGAGGAGTGAGTGTGGTAGCGGGAGCGGAAACGGGAGCAGATTCTGTAGTTCACGCGAGCGGAGCTGCGGGCACAGCTAGTTATCTAATAAATAAAAATGTAAATTTCGCGTGTCTTTACACTGAAGATATTTGTACATAAAAATTGGGGGGTCTAAGGATAAGTAATAGAACACATTAAGATCTTTTTATATATAAATAAATATTACATACGTACATTTGTCTAATTCCAAACGAGTATTTTCTCCTGTGCTTGGGATTAAACAAGGATAGGACAATTCACAAACATAACATAAAGTGTACAAAGTTGACCGTCTCCAGTGGGAATCGAACCCACAATCTCTGGCTCTAGCCCAATGACCAAGTCACTAAGCCAATGAATTTTGGTCTGTTTGTCTGTTAATTTGTGCACGCATAACGTAAAAACTACTGAACCAATTTTCATGAAGCTTTCAGAAATACATAGGGCTTAATTCGGAGTTACATTTAGTCTTTATTTCATTGCAATAGGCTTACACAATCAAAAGTTATGCGAATTTATAGTATTCAAAAACACATTCAAATATACCTAATGCTAGGCAGAATTAAAATTGCGATGTGTTAGGACTCTGGTACTGTGACGAGGGAGTTGGATTGGGGGTGAGAGGGAGGGGGGATGGAAGTGGGTGAAGCGGGAGCAGAAGAGGAAGGAGAGGGGGAACTTTATTTAACAAAATTATTATTTTAGTTACCAGTAAAATTGATTATTAAGATTACTCACAAAGTTAGGGAACAGCGAACGCTTCTCATCAAACTTCCTCTCGTTGACACATCTCAGGAGGTACAGCCTCTCGATCCACGGCCAGATCATGTAGTCCAGCATACCTGGCCGGCTACCACCGAAGTAGTTAGTACCTGCAGATAAAAAATACGTCATTACACTAAAGCCTGACTTTAGAAAAATTGCAGAGTAAGCGTGCCGCACACTTTCAACGTAGTTTCTACTTCTGTCATAATGCGAACTGTTAAGGAATGGAACTCCCTGCCAGCTTCGGTGTTTCCGGACAAGTACAACTAGGATATGTTTAAGGAAGAGTGAATAGGCATAATCTGGGTAAGCGTGCTCCATCTGAGGCCTTGTCGTCACTTACGATCAGCAGAGCTATATTCTCTAAAATACAAACTCATGTGCGAGTCTCATTCAAGTGACTTCACTTGCTTTCAAATCATTCCACTGCACTATCTAATTCACTCTGTTTATAACGATAACGGCTAAACAGGCCAGTCCATGTATTGCTCCTAAAGTATTCTCCTAGGAGCAATACATATCCATGTATTTCTACTACATTATCCAAATACCCTTATCTACTACATTACAAAGCATGTTGGATTGTACTAAACCTCATACCATGAAGCAAAATAATTTTTCGTAGCTCATAGTTTCACCTCGTGTTTTCCTTCATGATTGACACTAATTGGTTATTAAATTAGATAACATTGTCTGTTTTGGGATTGGGAGTTTGAGTGGGAGTGGAAGAGGGAAAGGGAGCGGAAGTAGGAACGGGAGCGGATTCAGTAGTCCACGCGAGTACAGCTAGTCTAAAATATGTGCAAAGCAAGTACAAAGACCAACCTAATACGAATGGATTAGATGGCCATATGATGTCTTTGACAATAAATATCTTGGGAAGTCGACACTTTAGGATTTTTACTAAATCACATTTCTTGTTTGTATTGAAGTCCTCTGTCGATATTTCAAGGTTTGATCAGTGGCCGCGATTTCGAGAATTTCCGCGATTTTCAAAATGGTGGACAGTAGATATGCCAGAAAGGCTAGATGGCCAAAAAAAAACTTTTTCTTAAAATTCAAGGATAATAAGTAACTACTATGTTATGACTCGATTTAAAAATAAAAATTGACACAAATTTTACTTGGCGTCTTGTTCAATGGAGGTATCAAATATATATGACTAACTGCCACTAAACCTAATGACCAAAGAGAAAGAGAATACAATCCTACGGAGACTAATGATCTTCCATATCAGGTCATTGCCTAACTAAAGCAATACAAATTCTCGGGACTTCGTACATTTACGTACAAGGTCACTTCAAAAATATCCAGTACACGATGTACTTAGTAATATTTAGTATTCTCTGGACGAGCCTAACGAAGCTCACATACTAATCGAATGAAGCGCACCAAACGATAGCGCGTTTTAATTTCATACAGCGACATCTAGCGGATTTTTATGGAATTAATAGGGTAACCTAAAATTATCTTTGGCGCTATGATATTATGATTGGCACTAAATAAATGCGAAATTTTGTATGTTTGCTCGATAAAAACTATCCTATGTCCTATTCCAGGACCTAACCTATGTGTGTGCCAAGTTTCATCACGATCCGTCCAGTGGTTGTTGGACGTGACAAGTTATAAATTTTCGATAGTTATTGAAAATTCCATTATTTTACGAATTCTTTTTTACGGCATTCTTTTTCGCGTGTTATTTTTTATTTTGCGTCGTTGGGGTCATTTTGTAACTTTTAATGACACAATTCGGCATCCTTACAGCCTTTGCCATTAAAACACGACTAATAAAAAGTGTGCTAACATCGCCATTAGGCACACTTGCACAGGCACACTTAACAGCGCGCCGCGCCGATGTCCTTAGTAGGAAAATATTTCATTGGATCTAATAAATAAAATCGTAAACATCTCGTGTCTGTACATTGAAGATATTTGCAAAATAAAAATGAGGGGTCTAAGGATAAGTAATAGAACACATTTCAATCATTTTTGGATTTTTTGTCGGTTTGTCTGTGAGTTTGTGCACGCATCACTTAAACACTACTGAACGGATTTTGATGGACTTTTCACAAAAACATGGGTTTAACTTAGCTTAACATTTAGTCTTTATTTTGTCGCAATCGGCTACACTCAATCAAAAGTTACAGACATTTTTAGTTTTCAAATACATTAATAGGTAAGGTTAGTATGCAATATATTGCACATAATAGTATTTCCGTACTATTCAGATTGCGATGAGTTTGGATTACATTCGGAGGTGCGAGTGGGAATTGGAGTGGGAGTGAGAGTGGGAGTGGGCGTGGGCGCGGAAGCAGAAACGGGAGCGGAAGCGGGAACGGGAGCGGGAGTAGTAATGGGAGCGGATTCTGTAGTTCACGCGAGCGGAGCCGCGGGCACAGCTAGTATAATAATAATTTCCTTTTAAAGTAGCGGTTTTTTCTCTTATGTTTTAAACACTTGTTTTAAATAGGTAATGCTTTCCCCATCTGTGTTTATGCAGTTGTGGAGTCCGTCAAAAAATGAAAGTAAGTTTTCATTTCCTTTCTTTCCTTTTTCAACGTACTTTCTTTTCTTACCTCTGTTGGCTAATTCTTTTTCAAAGATGTCCAACGTTTGTATGATTTGCTCGCTCCCAAAAGCGAAGTTTGTGTCGAAGCATTCTAAGCTGCCTTTTATTAACTGTAACAGTGAAAAGTGATAATATTACTTTTATATGTCTTTACGAGAGTATGTAAGATAGCTCAAAGTCAGGCCTTCCAGTCCTCAAAAAAAAGATAGTGGTCTGACAATCGGCCAAGTGCGAGTCGGACTACGGAGCCGGACTACGGACGGCTTGCATTGCTACAAAGGAGACGTTTGCAAAATGTACGACGCCTCGGCCAATACCTTGTACAGTTTATGTTATTAAGGCATTGGATATAACATTAGCTTGTCGACCTCAATTAGAGCTGTGGGCACCGTGGTAGCCGGTTGGTTGTGCACTCGCCTCACGTTCATGAGGTCCTGGTACAAGCCCCGCCCGTACCAATGAGTTTTACGAAACTTAAGTACGCTTTATTTATTATACCACAGGCTTTTCGGTGAAGAAAACATCGTAAGGAAACATGCATATGCTGAAGAAGAAATTTTTAGGCGTATGTGAAGTCCACCAAATCGGCTTGGGGCACCGTTGATGTGGTCAGGGGTTTGGTACAAAAGATCCTGAAGGGTCGAAGTGTCGCCAGGTCTTCCTGGTCCCCTAAGAAGATAAGATATGTGAAGAAGATGCCCACCGTGCCCACAACGGTAGATCCAACGGTAAATAAAAAAGTACAGAAATCGCACTCACCAAGAAAGCATGTTCAATTTATCATAACTTTATTTTACATACCTATAAAATTCAATGCAAGCCAAATTGAATAATAATAATAATTAAAACTTTATTTAAGCAGTAAGTTCACAAAGACAAAATTTACATAAAATGACAGTAATTTAAATTAATTAAGGAATAGTTAACAGTGTAAATATGTGGTACTGGAGCCTGAGCTAGATCGTCCTGTATCAGAGGCTCCAGGTCTCTGTCCTCAGATAGTTTGTCATATTGTAGGTTTGTGTGTAGTGAGTAATATGTGAACTTGAATTGGGTTGAAGTATAAAGGAAAATAGTAAATAGAAATTTAAATTAGCCAATTATAGGAGTATTAGGCATTTAGACAGACGTTAAGGAAAGTTTAGGACTAAATATGGAAAACATAGTATCATTATAATCCTACGCGTATGGAATAAAGTAATGTTACGCTGAACCGCTATAATTCAATGTTAGTGTTAACCAATGACATTTCCAACCACGGACGTATTAAAAAAGCCAAAACATGACACGTTTACAAATTTTCGATATTTATTAAAAATTGTAACACTGGCAACACCACCCTTTCCTTTACTCCTTTCTTTTCCCTCTTCATCTTACATACTTGTCTATCAATCTATCTCACTTCTTCTCAATTACTAATGTCAACTCATTCGTATATCACACCCGGTTGGTCGCTTCGCTGCGATGATGACCCGATACGCTCCGAAAGACCAGTAAGATACGATAAGATAAGATTTTATTTGCTATAGAATAGGGTACAGTTCATTAGATGGTCATTATGAGGCTACGATCTCCTAATTCTGCTATTTACAAGAGCATGCAAATATTTACATTAATAATAAAAATAATACTTAATGAAACTAATACTAAAACTTTTCAACTACTTAAACTAAACCTATTTTTTTTCTTTGTGCGACAAAAATTCTGCAACGGAATAAAACGCATGCTGAATCAGCCATTTCCGAAGATAATTTTTAAACCTATTTAGTGTTAAACTCCTGCGCCGCGACCTAATCCACCTAACCCAAGGCCGTGCCTGTTACAAAATTAAATTATTTTACTACATTCTTTACACTTTTTCGCGTGTTATCTTTTTGCGTCGTTATGGTATTATTTTGGCACTTTTAATGACACAGTTAGAATTCCTTATAGCTTTGAGATCAAAACACGACAAGAAAAAGTGTGCTTACATCGCCATTAGGCACACTTTTACCGTTCCGTCAACAGCGCGCCGATGCGATGTCCTTGGTATGAAATGTCATTGTTTTGTGCAGTGAAATGACCTCTTACCTCATTAAATCTTTCAATAAGCAGCCGGTCCTGCGCCTTCACGTACGGATCCCTGGAATGCAGGGGGTTCTTCGAATACTTCTCGTCGAGGTAGTCGCATATGACGACGCTCTCGAACAGATATCTGTCACCTTGGTCCGTTGGTATCTCCAACACTGGGATTTTTACTGGAATTTTTTTTTTATTTATTATCTCTTACATATTACTTATAGTTTGCTACAATAATAAATAGTGGAAATTGGGTGAAACTAGTGGGTGTAAATAGGTCGTGAGTTGCGACCTGCAGTACAAGTGACCCCAGTGACATTGTGACCCCAGTTACATTGTGACCCCAGTGTCATTTTGTGCCCTCTAATGTATCAAATTTAGCTGTCATAGTTAGACGCCAAACGCTAGTATTTATTGAAGCTATGGCATCCAATAAAATGTGATTTATAGAAGAAGAGTGGGTGCCGTCATGAATTGTACGATCTACATCTGTACTTCTGAACCTCGCGCCTTGTAAATAAATATTAAATTTTACTTACATCTTTGATTCTTAGCACGGAACCACTCCGGCAGCCTCAGCGGCTCAAGCTTGCAGATCTCGTACTTTGTTTTCTTCGCCTCCAGGATCAGAAGTACTCTGTGTCCGTAGGGGTTCATATCCACATGATATAGACGGAGTTTGTCCCCCGTGAGGGCTGGGGGAGGCAGCGGACCTAGAAGGCGTAACAGCTGAAGGTTTAATACATATAGTGACAGCCCTGTTTCACTCCGCGATTTGGTGAATTGGGTGTCTCTTACTTTCACAGCATAATTCTCCCCATTATTTTAAGCTAATGTAGTAAATAATCTTATGTCATTTAATTAATGTACGTATAATCATCATCAGGTTATTTTTGTCTCCACTGCAGGAGCACAACCCTCTCCCATCTGCCGGAGACAGACTGAGGATTTAGCCTACACTCCCCGCGCTGGCCAGACGGGTTGGGCAGGCCTGATTGATGTTTTATAATGTATTCCCTTAGTCGCCTTGTACGACATCCACGGGAAGAGTTTGAGTGCTCCTATTCTACTCTACCGGAAACACGGCAAATATGTATAATAGTGAAAATGAATGTTATTTGTAGGTTGTGTACGTGAATTATATTTTTCTTTCTTTTCTAAGTATAAAAATATATCACAGCGGCGCGGCCTCGGTTGCCGGGGCACCCCTAGCAACTGTACGGAGTAATAACAACACTAAGTCGAGCGCCTTACGATACATTTTGGCGTGTATTGTCTGACAGGTGATTAAAATAAATATTACATTAACATACTCTTGTCTAGACCTAAACTAGGATTATCTCCTGTGCTATGGGAATTAACAAGGATTGGACCATTCACAAATATAATATCAGACTGGAACCAGCTTGTACAAAGTTGTCTGTTCCCGGTGGGAATCGAACCCAAGACCTCTGGCGTTGGAGTCCAATGACTAACACCCTAGGCCAACGAGGCGGTCAAAAGCGCCGAACAAAACCGAATGCGCGGGAGCTCTAACAGCATCCTGAAATGTATAGCCGAAAGATTTGACAGCCCCTTCACACGGCATTGGGTGGAGGTGCTTGTCAATAATAATAATGTAGTAGTGTAAGTTTTAGTTTTATTATCTTAATTGTATTGATACTAACATGTTTTTATTTTACTTTATTTTATTTTTCTTATGTGCTTACTAACAATTTATGGATCATTGTTTTCCGAATTAAAAACTTTCATTCATTCATTCCAAAGCGTAGGTGTTTTCGTCTTACTAAAGAGTGATGCATCTGTTTCGTAGTAACTATTAACTAATCTGTGGTACGAGTAAAATGTATCCAGCGGATAGCGTGTGCTAGCGCTCCCGTTTTTTAATTTTTTTCTAAATCAGTGCAGTAGTTTTCGAGTTATCCGCCGTACAGGCGACACACATTTCGCTATGAGAGAATACGTTTTGATGAAAACCCATAAATAGATATTTACATAGTTGTTATTTAAACACTAATCGTCGCTACTTCATCCTACTAATATTATAAACGCGAAAGTTTGCAAGTATGGATGGATGTTTGTTACTCTTTCACGTAAAAACTACTGAATGCATTTTAATGAAACTTTACAATAATATAGCTTATACATCAGAATAACACATAGGCTACAATTTATAAAGATATTGTGTGAATTGTCCAAAATATCAAGTAGGTAAGTAGGAAAAAATCTACCATCTGCGAGCTATTCTGGCGTGCGCTGCCAAAACCGCTAGAGTTACACATATGTAATGTATGATGGAAATGTTTATCTTAAATAGTCCTACAAAAAAGCTACTCGAAATATTAATCGTGCGCAGACGAAGTCGCGGGCACCAGCTAGTATTATGTAAATGCATTTGCCACAACACCCGCCCAAACCAAAATAACTAGTAAACAAAATGGCCCCTTTCGCAATATTCTTCCGCTGAACATGATTAAACAACTATAACTTGACTAGAACGAAAGTTTAGCAAAGCAGGTCAACAAACCTATCTTTGCGGTTGGAAGTGGCGCCACTACCTATGCAAATATGTCAAATACACGTCAGTTAACATGGAACAAGCATAGTTCCACTGTTAGCCGCACGCAGTGATAAGTTTGTCAGTTGACAGATTAGTTACCATTTGTTTCTAGGTCAAGGATCAAGATGTTTGCATTAGTATTACATCAATAGGTTAACTGTACTGAATATAAAACTAAAATACATTGCTTGTTTTGTAGCATAATTGTAATAAAGTTTTATATAAATGCAGTAATGGAATAATAACTCCTACATAAGTTAACGAATTATAAAATGAAAGCGTGTAGGTAGGTTTAATTGTGCGTGTCAACAAAATTGCATATTTGCATTTTGATTATTATTGTATGCAAATTGCACGTAGGTATGTTAATAATGAAGATAGCATTGAGATAACATTTAAACAATGCTTCGAATAATAACTTGTATTTAAAATTGTTTTGCAAATTGGATTTTTAAACACGCCAGTAAGGAGTTTCCATATCTTTTTTTAGATGCACATGCATTACAAAATGCAGTAACCAAACGTTGGATGACATCACCGAAAAATAAACACAGCTGTGATTGATTGCGAAGTTTATATTTCCACTGATTTTACGTAAAATTAAACTAAATAGCTTAAGAGTTTCGGTTACAAACGTTGTAAGTTACTAATATACCTAAATATTTGAGGAAATTTATTTGTTTTTACCAATAAATATTGCACAAAATAAGTAATTCTGTTGCTAAGTTGTTTAGTACCTACCTATGTTTTTTTAATCGATCTAACTTGTAGACCATGGAAACAATATTATAACCTGCCCACAGTTAATATAATATTGATAAACCTTTTATTTTAAGAACATAGCCTCTAAATCGACATGTATAAATAGATGAACTAACTTACCGGCCGTTCTCTGTTGATAATAAGTCATTTTTGTCTTTAATTCACTGGTTAGGTAAATAAAATCTTCACCGATTCACTCGGGGATGTTAGAGCTACTGAACTTGATGTAGAAAATGAGCGGCGAAGGTATAGGTACGTCACTTTTAAAAATTACTTCATACTATGACATCATGGCGACCTATATATCTACAATCCTACCAAATTGAAAGAACAACAACATGCAGCTCAACTCTCACGTCACTTGGACTTTTGAAATCGATCAGGTTATGTTATAGAAGGCCGGCGATTAGGATATTTGAAATATTTTTTTGTATTTACCTACTTACATGACATGTTAAGAATGTCTGATTTATTACCTTATTTGAAGGACATACGGTAATGAGCGATTTTCAAGTATAGTTGGCGACATATGGGGTGAGGGGGGGGGGGGGGGGGGGTCAGGGAGGTCATGACCGGGGGGGGGGGGGGGGGTCATTAGGAGATGATTAAGTCATCATCAAGGATCGGAATTAAGTAATGTCATATATAGATCCGACGAAGAACAAAGGTGATCGATGTAATCCGAAAGATTACCAAGTTTGAAGTGGTAGTGGTATGTGGCCCATGTGTCGCAGAACCGAAGTCTGTTGTGGCAGACGAGTTCTGGAGAGGAGCCCACGGGGTGGGGCGCTTCGCCGCCAGATGGAACGACGACCTGACGAAGGTGGCCCGAGGCGACTGGATGCGGAGGGCAGGGGGACCAGATAGGCCTATGTCCAGCAGTGGACGTCGAAGATCTGATGCGAATGAATGAATTTATGTACTTGCAGGGAAAATGTGTCACGGAAGATTAAATAAATATAAATAAATAATATTAAAAAGTAAGTATTATAATTATCCAATTAAGAAAGGAGAATCATATTATTTGTATTTTATTTGAGTAGTAATCGGGAGGCGGTAGAAGAATTATAAATGGTTAAACGTGTGATGTGGAATGTCCATATTTATATTACTTACTAATGTATTTCATCTTCATCAGGTTACTTTTTTCTCCACTGCAGGAGCACAACCCTCTCTCATCTGCCGGAGACAGACGGAGGATTTGGCCTACATTCCCCGCGCTGGCCAGACGGGTTGGGGAGGCCTGATTGATGTTTTATAATGTATTCCCTCAGTCGCCTTGTACGACATCCACGGGAAGAGTTGGAGTGGTCCTATTGTACCTACTCTACCGGAAACCACACGGCAAATGTATTTGTTTATTAGATAAATTCATACATAATTAAAACATTTCGTCGCAATCGTTTAAGGGGTAGAACGTAAATAAATGACACTACCTAATTTCGGTCCTGATAGTACGACAGACTTCATTCAGTGAAGGTGCAGTATATAGCAAAACTTTTTGGATCATGCTAAGACATTGGGAGATATGGTCCAGATGTGACTAGGCTGATCTTCTTAACACAGGGAATTTCCTTACCTCAAGGTTAATAGGTCCAAGCTCAACCCTTACTGGCCAGTCTGGCCCCGTCTGGCCAGCGCGGGGAGTGGCCGAATCCTCCGTCTGTCTCCGGCAGATGAGAGAGGGTTGTGCTCCTGCAGTGGAGACAAAAATAACCTGATGATGAATCCTTGCTAGAAGGAATGACTGACCGTGAATGAAACTAGGTCTGACGATAACTAGGTATGTAGGATAGATATAAATAATAGGATAGGATAAAAAAACACATTTGTGCTTTGTTTTGGCCCACTGAAGACCAGGGCTGTATGATCTCTGTAACCTTTGCCTTTTAGGATTAAAAGAACAATAAAGTTAAGTTAAATTATATTCTTTAGCTAGCGTTCCGAAACCTAAAAATTCGCTCGACAGAAGGTGAAATTCACTTGACAATCACTTGACAGATGGCGAATTTCGCTCGATCCCGGTTCCAAAACCACAACGTGGAAATTCCAACTGAGGTTTTGGAACCGGAGCAATCGAGCGAATTTCCAACTGACAGTTGGAATAATTCACCCCGGCAAAATCATCGTTGATATTCACTCCTGTCAAAATGACAGCGAAACTGGAGAAACTAATACGCAAAGGTCGACATATTCCACGGCAATTTCACGGTGTTTAAACATTTTCTTAGAATATTTGTCGAAAAACTAACCCTTGCTAATTTATAGCTTCTAATTTACGCCAAAGGTCTGCTGTAAGGTAAGCTCTTTTTTGTGTCTTGTCTAAAAACTGCGATTGTTTCGTGATTCCGAACATTAATGTGATCAAATTAATAAATTACCATAGCCTTTCTGTTTATTGCTGTGATTTATTGTTGCCAACGATCTCTATGTACAACAATCTTGAATCCAAACAATCGCTCTGTTCCACCCAAGTAGCCACAACTCTTTCACATTCACTTTGAAACTTGTGAGAGTGCATCAGCTACAACATTTTCTTTGCCTGGACGGTATATTATTTGGAAATCGTAACTAGATAGTTGTTGTTATAGCTGATGCGCTCTCACGGGTAAACAATATCATAGCTTTAACACATATAAGCATATTATCTGAATCACACAACAATCTATGTCACACGGATATAACGCAAATGATGCATTGGGTAAGGTCCAAAAATTTAACATTTCCCGAAGACATAAGACTCATGACTGCTGCATGCCCTGTTTGCGCTGAGATAAAACCAAGGTTCTCAGAACTGAAGGTACTTTAATCAAGGCAACATCGCCTTTTGAAAGAATTTCTGTTGACTTTAAAGGTCCTCTGCCTAGTGAAACTGGAAATCGCTACATACTAATGGTTATTGATGAATTATCAAGATTTCCTTTTGCCTTTCCATGTTCTGACCTAAGCTCCGCTACTGTTAAGAAGAAGCTAACAGAACTTTTTACAATGTTCGGAATACCAACATATATTGATTCTGATCTTTATGGCAACACCACATAGGCTTTTAATAAATTCAATCCCTAATTAAACGGCATTTCTATACTAACAATCCATATGCACGTAACAGTGTGCAGATATAGCATATAGAAATTTCAGCTCATCATCATCATCAGCCTATAAACATCCACTGCTGAACACAAAATTCCCCAATAGAATGACACTTGTTGTGGGCTTTCCATTGGCGATTTGGCATAATCACCACACTTGGGCAGACGGATTGGTGATCGCATTAATGATCTTAATATACTCAGGAGAACGCTGCTGCCCATCCCTGGTGCAAACCCTTAGTCGCCTTGACGACACCCACGGAAAGGTTTGGGGTGATCCTATTCTAAGCCGAGAACCACACGGCATTTCAGCTCAATTCATTCATTTTTCGAAGTATTCTATAGACTGACGAATGGACGGACAATGATTATGGAGATAATAGGGTTTACATTAGAAACCCCTTAATTTAATAGATGAACTAATATATATATATTATTGTGTTATAGAGCAATCTGGACGAGCTAAATGCAGAGAGCGGTAGAGTTAGAGGAGTCCCGTGAATTTGTAGCTTCCAATTTACGCCAAGGTCTACTGTAAGGTAAGCTCTCTTTTGTGTCTTGTATAAAAACTGCGATTGTTCTGTGCCTCCGAGCACTTATGTAATCAAATTAATAAATTACCATAGCCTTTCTGTTTATTGCTGTGATATATTGTTGCCAAATATGTATGTTTTGGCTTTTAATAAATTCAATCCCTAATTAAACGGCATTTCTATACTAACAATCCATACGCACGTAACAGTGTGCAGATATAGCATATAGAAATTTCAGCTCATCATCATCATCAGCCTATAAACTTCCACTGCTGAACACAAGCTTCCCCAATAGAATGACACTTGTGGTGGGCTTTCCATTGGGGATTTGCCATAATCACTACGCTTGGCAGACGGTTTGGTGATCGCAGTAATGATCTTATACTCAGCAGAACGCTGCTGCCCATCCCTGGTGTAAACCTTTAGTCGCCTTGACGATACCCACGGAAAGGTTTGGGGTGGTCCTATTCTAAGCCGAGAACCACACGGCATTTCAGCTCAATTCATTCATTTTTCGAGTTATCCTATAGACTGACGAATGGATGGACAATGATTATTGAGATAATAGGGTTTACATCAGAACCCCTAATTTAACAGATGAACTAATATATATATGTTATTGTGTTATAGCAATCTGGACGAGCTAAATGGAGAGAGCGGTAGAGTTAGAGGAGTCCCGTGAATTTGTAGCTTCTAATTTACGTCAAAGGTCTGCTGAAAGGTAAGCTCTCTTTTGTGTCTTATATAAAAACTGCGATTGTTCTGTGCCTCCGGGCACTAATGTAATCAAATTAATAAATTACCGTAGCTTTTCTGTTCATTGCTGTGATTTATTGTTGCCAAATATGTGTTTTGGCTTTTAATAAACTCAATCCCTAATTAAACGGCATTTCTATACTAACAATCCATACGCACGTAACAGTGTGCAGATATAGCATATAGAAATTTCAGCTCATCATCATCATCAGCCTATAAACTTCCACTGCTGAACACAAGCTTCCCCAATAGAATGACACTTGTGGTGGGCTTTCCATTGGGGATTTGCCATAATCACTACGCTTGGCAGACGGTTTGGTGATCGCAGTAATGATCTTATACTCAGCAGAACGCTGCTGCCCATCCCTGGTGTAAACCTTTAGTCGCCTTGACGATACCCACGGAAAGGTTTGGGGTGGTCCTATTCTAAGCCGAGAACCACACGGCATTTCAGCTCAATTCATTCATTTTTCGAGTTATCCTATAGACTGACGAATGGATGGACAATGATTATTGAGATAATAGGGTTTACATCAGAACCCCTAATTTAACAGATGAACTAATATATATATGTTATTGTGTTATAGCAATCTGGACGAGCTAAATGGAGAGAGCGGTAGAGTTAGAGGAGTCCCGTGAATTTGTAGCTTCTAATTTACGTCAAAGGTCTGCTGAAAGGTAAGCTCTCTTTTGTGTCTTGTATAAAAACTGCGATTGTTCTGTGCCTCCGAGCACTTATGTAATCAAATTAATAAATTACCATAGCTTTTCTGTTTATTGCTGTGATGTATTGTTGCCAAATATGTGTTTTGGCTTTTAATAAACTCAATCCCTAATTAAACGGCATTTCTATACTAACAATCCATACGCACGTAACAGCGTGCAGATATAGCATATAGAAATTTCAGCTCATCATCATCAGCCTATAAACGTCCACTGCTGAACACAAAATTCCCCAATAGAATGTCACTTCCAATTGGGGACTTGCCATAATCACTACGCTTGGCAGACGGTTTGGTGATCGCAGTAATGATCTTATACTCAGCAGAACGCTGCTGCCCATCCCTGGTGTAAACCTTTAGTCGCCTTGACGACACCCACGGAAAGGTTTCGGGTGGTCCTATTCTAAGCCGAGAACCACACGGCATTTCAGCTCAATTCATTCATTTTTCGAGTTATCCTATAGACTGACGAATGGATGGACAATGATTATTGAGATAATAGGGTTTACATCAGAACCCCTAATTTAACAGATGATCTTAATATACTCAGGAGAACGCTGCTGCCCATCCCTGGTGCAAACCCTTAGTCGCCTTGACGACACCCACGGAAAGGTTTGGGGTGATCCTATTCTAAGCCGAGAACCACACGGCATTTCAGCTCAATTCATTCATTTTTCGAAGTATTCTATAGACTGACGAATGGACGGACAATGATTATGGAGATAATAGGGTTTACATTAGAAACCCCTTAATTTAATAGATGAACTAATATATATATATTATTGTGTTATAGAGCAATCTGGACGAGCTAAATGGAGAGAGCGGTAGAGTTAGAGGAGTCCCGTGAATTTGTAGCTTCTAATTTACGTCAAAGGTCTGCTGAAAGGTAAGCTCTCTTTTGTGTCTTGTATAAAAACTGCGATTGTTCTGTGCCTCCGGGCACTAATGTAATCAAATTAATAAATTACCGTAGCTTTTCTGTTTATTGCTGTGATTTATTGTTGCCAAATATGTGTTTTGGCTTTTAATAAACTCAATCCCTAATTAAACGGCATTTCTATACTAACAATCCATACGCACGTAACAGTGTGCAGATATAGCATATAGAAATTTCAGCTCATCATCATCATCAGCCTATAAACGACCACTGCCGAACACAAGCTTCCCCAATAGAATGTCACTTGTGGTGGGCTTTCCATTGGGGATTTGCCATAATCACTACGCTTTGCAGACGGATTGGTGATCGCAGTAATGATCTTAATATACTCAGGAGAACGCTGCTGCCCATCCCTGGTGCAAACCCTTAGTCGCCTTGACGACACCCACGGAAAGGTTTGGGGTGATCCTATTCTAAGCCGAGAACCACACGGCATTTCAGCTCAATTCATTCATTTTTCGAGTTATCCTATAGACTGACGAATGGACGGACAATGATTATGGAGATAATAGGGTTTACATTAGAACCCCTAATTTAATGAACTAATATATATATGTTATTGTGTTATAGAGCAATCTGGACGAGCTAAATGCAGAGAGCGGTAGAGTTAGAGGAGTGCCGTGAATTTGTAGCTTCCAATTTACGCCAAGGTCTACTGTAAGGTAAGCTCTCTTTTGTGTCTTGTATAAAAACTGCGATTGTTCTGTGCCTCCGAGCACTTATGTAATCAAATTAATAAATTACCATAGCCTTTCTGTTTATTGCTGTGATGTATTGTTGCCAAATATGTATGTTTTGGCTTTTAATAAATTCAATCCCTAATTAAACGGCATTTCTATACTAACAATCCATACGCACGTAACAGTGTGCAGATATAGCATATAGAAATTTCAGCTCATCATCATCATCAGCCTATAAACTTCCACTGCTGAACACAAGCTTCCCCAATAGAATGACACTTGTGGTGGGCTTTCCATTGGGGATTTGCCATAATCACTACGCTTGGCAGACGGTTTGGTGATCGCAGTAATGATCTTATACTCAGCAGAACGCTGCTGTCCATCCCTGGTGCAAACCCTTAGTCGCCTTGACGACACCCACTTAAAGGTTTGGGGTGGTCCTATTCTAAGCCGAGAACCACACGGCATTTCAGCTCAATTCATTCATTTTTCGAGTTATCCTATAGACTGACGAATGGACGGACAATGATTATGCAGATAATAGGGTTTACATTAGAACCCCTAATTTAATAGGTGAACTAATATATATATATATGTTATTGTGTTATAGAGCAATCTGGTCGACCTAAATGGAGAGAGCGGTAGAGTTAGAGGAGTTCCGTGCCGAAGCAAGATAATGCGAAGAAGCACGGGCTCAACAACGCCATCAGGACTTTCTTCAGGTGTTGCAAGAGAGCAACAGAGTTTATGAATGCTTAATCTTGGGTCATTACGAAACGGCTAGGTGCCTACCAGGCACGCACTAAGAATTACCTACATTGACCGTTACCTGACGTAAGACTCGCTTCTAAATCAAAGAATAACAAAGAGTATGTATATCGATAAATTCTTATTACGTGCCCGCAGTCCTGAGTGCGGCTCTTGAAAATTCAGATTTTTCCATGATAATAAGAGATATGGTTTACTTCCTATTGCACTCAATAGATATTTTGAAGTGAATTACGTACGCTGCAGCCGAAGGTTCGAAAAAAAACCAAAAATATGTTTAACTAATTTTAATCTCCGCAATGGAAATTTAAATACAAAGTATAAAAAACTTATATTCTAATTAGCCTAACCCGATCGAAGTGTGATCAAAGAATGCATATAAAATAATAGTCTCTATAACTAAAGGTTCGCTGCGTCAGCGCCTCGTGCTCGCTGACCTCCATGCAGTCGCATGCAGTGTCGGCGGACTTCATAGGGACGCGGCACATATCACCTCCATCCGAAGATCAGCAGCTATTTTCCAACGCTTAGTGAAAATGCTGCTGGCGTCTTTTCCCGGGTTCCGTGTTGTTTTGCTATTCCAGGGTCTTCATATATATGTTTCTGGGATGTCGGCGGTGCCGGGTTTCCAACCACCTTACAGTTCCACATTTTGTGTCGGCGGGTTATGATAATGATCGCCAGTGCACTTGCACCTAATAGTACGGTATAAAAAGGTAGCGTCGTGTGGTACAGGACATCTGGTTGCATCGTTTTTAATTGTACGGGTGCCTCTAGTGAAATTTTATCCTGGATGCTGTGAAGTCCTTGCAGGTTGATTGAGTTGAGATTGATGTGGGTTGAGATATCTGTATGTTTTTCAATATCGTACGGGATATTCATTAGTTTCAGAGGTTGACCTTCTATTTCGTTATTTTCATTTAAAATTGTGAATTCTTCAGTTTGCAGATAGCAATTTATGGGTATGGTGATCAGATAACTTCCTTGTAGAGAGTTTACATCTTCTCTTCCGCAGGCTAATTTTACTTTTGTCATCTGTGGGAAGGACAGTACGTAGTGCTGGTCGTCGAGTGTTTCCATTGATTCCTTTGACAGGGACACTGTAGTGAAATGGCAGGATTCTTCTATAACTTGGTTGGTGATGAGGCCATGTATACAGTCTGACTTCGTATGAATCTGTCGATTTGAATCTTTCTCACAGAGATACCAGTTGCTTAGCTTCGGGCATTCTGCCTCTATGTACATGAATGACTTCTCGTTAGTTGCTATGAAAGGAAAGGGAGGAATAAGGACCTGTTGTTTTCTATTGGGTACTATAGCTAGTTTGTATAGATCATATATATCTGTAGATACTATCGGGACTCTAAAAACTATAACTATTTGCTTTTCTATATAATATGATCCAGGTTTTATAATATCATAATACTCTCTTAATTCTAAATTTAGAATTTGATCCTTACTATAAATATCTTTTAACTTATCTATCATAGATTTAAGTACATCTACGTCTATCATGGAGTGATGAACGCTCGAGGCTCTTATAAAAGCTAAAGTGTTTTCTATCCTAATTAGCTCTTCCATTAAGTCCTCTACGTTTTCGCTTATTATACTTAAAAGTTGGGCAAACTTTGCATATTTTATCAAATTATCGTTTCTATATGCTTCTCTATCTTGTAGTAACTCTAGGGTAGCGTTGATTTTTCTTTGATTTATCACTAATTGATCTATTACGTCACTGTGTCGTAATATCCATTCCTTATTGAGGCTGATATGATTATTTAATTCAGTTCCTATTCTGTCTTGATTGTTCTGTAAAATCTGGATTGCATTGTTATATTTTAGTGCATCTGAGTGATCTAAATTACCTGTTATGCTTTTTACTACAGAGCCTAGGCTATCTACAAGACCTCTCTTAGCACGATGTGGTTCTAATGATATTAACTGATTAAGTACCTTTCTAAGCTTGCTAGTAAGATAATCTAATTGAAGCTCGTACAGAAGTAAAGTATCGTTACTAAGTCTGGTTCTATAAGTCTGAACTTGAGTTTCTAATGAGTCAATTTTGTCTTCAATATTGCTAAGGTGTACAGTCTGAAGGAAAGTATGGTAGTGAGTCGTTAACTTAGTTTGTCCAAGTTTGTATGGCAGTATTCCTGGTCCATCAGATAAACTCTCAAGTTTTATCTCTTGAGGTCGTGCCACGTGAGTGGTCAGCAACAGCAGAATCCTGTAACAATGTACTTACTTTAGGGACTCGCTTCAGTCGTGACTTGGCTACGGGGCCACGTTTCTTGGATGTGTAGATGTGGATAGGTAAATCGGCGAGAACAATATCCTGTGTGTAGCGGGGTGCAGTTTTCTGACGACTAGCTAAAGGGTTTTTGATAAATACTTGCTGTTGGGGTGTGTATTCTACTTCTGGTTCACGGTTTTTATTCCTGTTTTCGATAATAGCAGTACGGTCAGCAAGGGATGATTTATTTATTAGTTCATAAACCTTCCTCATCTGTTCTCTATGATTCTGTAAGTAGTGTTGTAGTGTGTGTTCTGTAAAGTCGATGTCTAGAAGGTCTCTGGGGTCAAAATGTCCAGTTAATAGGTCAAAGGGCCTGCATTTAGTAAAACTATGGATGGAGCTGTTATAAGCTATTATTGCGTATGGAACAAGGTTGACTATTGGTTCACTTTTGTGTTGAATTTTCAAAATTCGAAGGTGTTCGAGTAAAGTCGAATGAAAACGTTCAATGTTACCATTGTCGTTAGGAGAATGAGCAAGAATCCTATGGTGATTTATCTTATGAAGTCGTGTGAATTCAGCAAAAAGCTGGTTAGTAAACTCAGTTCCATTGTCAGTTACTATAGTGGTCGGGACTCCGTGGTGAGTGCAATATTGCAACAGCGCTTGCAGGATGCTAACAGCTGTGCCGTCACGTAGATGATATGCCTGTCCGTATTTCGTAAAAACGTCTATAAAGGTCACATATTTTTCACTCTGTACTGTGAATAAGTCCATGTGAATTATGTCAAAGGGCTTAGTCGCTGGGGGTACGATATTAAACTGTTGTCTTACTGGGCGTCTGTCATACTTAGCCTGTCCGCATATTATGCATTCGTTAATGAATTTAGTGATTTGATCTTTCATTCTGGGCCAGTAATATTTCTTTGAAAGAGCTAAGTAGCACTCATTGATACCTCGATGGTTGGTTTTTCCGTCGTGGTAATGGCGTATAATATCTTGTTGACGAAGATATTCTTTAACATTTTCGATTTCAAATTTGGTTAATATGAGATTCATGGAAGAACTTTTGAATTTATCTTGTATAATAGGGACAATTAAATACATAGCAAGGGGTGGATTAATTAATATGGCAGTTTTAACTTTCGGGTTCACGTATTCCTTGATTGAGTTGATTACATCTTGTTCTAGGTTGGATTCTGATAACTGTACTGCTATACGTGTGTGAGTGTCAAATGGTTTAGTTACCGTCGGTCTTCGTTTAACGTCATTTACGACTGTGAAATGTATCTGTCTATGAAACTTGTTAAGGGGTTCGTCTGTAATTGGGACTTCTAGTATGGGGTGTTCGTTGCTGGTATGTACTGTTTCTGTCGATGAGTCTGCTAACGTCGGTGGCTTCTCTGAAGGGTTTACAAGTAAGGATTCTGTTTCAGTCGTTTGGTCTGCTACTATAGTCGGCCTATCCGGGGAATTAATAAATGAGCTCAGTACTTTTAATTCTTCAATCAATTTATTAACTTCCTCGTTGTGGATTTCCACTCGGGAGAGGGCGTCGGCGTTAGTATTATTCTTACCTTTTTTATATACGACTGTGAAATCATATTCGCTGAGTCTTAGTCGCCATCTAGTTAGTCGTGAGTTAGGCTCCTTTAAGTTCACCATCCACTGTAGTGGTTTGTGGTCGGTAATTACTTTGAATTTGCGTCCAAAGAGATATGGTCTAAAGTACTTTGTAGCCCAGACTATGGCAAGGAGCTCTTTTTCTATGGTGCTATAATTTATTTCGCTTTCATTTAGAGTGCGGGACGCATAACATACGGGCTTGTCGGATCCTATTGATCCTTGGGACAATATGGCTCCGATAGCGACATTTGAAGCGTCAGTGGTTAATACGAATTCCCTAGTAAAATCGGGATATTGCAAAATGGGGTCGTTTGTTAGTAGAGTTTTGCATTTCTCGAAACAAGTGACATATGTAGGGTCAAGAGTGACTTTATTACCTTTTTTTAAACATTGTGTAAGAGGCTTCGTTATACGAGCGAAATCTGGTATGAATTTTCGGTAGTAACCGAGAAGGCCTAAAAATTGTTTAATCTCTTTGGGGGTTTTTGGAATCGGGTATTTCTTTATGGCTGAGATTTTGTCAGGGTTTGGCTTGATGCCATCTTTACTAATTATATGTCCGAGGTAAGCTGTTTCAAGCTTAAGAAACTCGGATTTGTCCATCTGTATTTTGAAGTTAGACTCTTGAAGTCTTTGAAAAACCTTTTCTAGATTAATTATGTGTTCTTGGAGGGAGGTACTGAACACTACAATGTCATCCAGATAGACTAGACATATATCGTTCTGGAGGCCTCTGAGGACGTTATCCATTACTCGCTGAAAAGTGGAAGGCGAGTTCTTTAGTCCCATAGGCATTCGAAGGAATTCGAAGTGTCCATGTTCGACATTAAATGCTGTTTTTGGTATGTCGCTAGGGTCCATTTCCACTTGATAAAATCCACTAGCTAGATCTAGAGTAGTGAAGTACTGGCAGTTACCAAGTTTATCCAGTACGTCGGTAATGTTTGGGATAGGATATTTGTCGTCTATGGTTTTATCGTTCACTTTTCGGAAATCAATTACCAAACGCCATTTAGTTTTCCCTGAGGCATCAGCTTTTTTGGGGACTATCCAAATAGGGGAGCTCCAGGCGGATTCTGATGGTTGTATAATGCCTTGGTCTAACATCTTGCCTATTTGATCCCTAACTTCCTCTCTGTGTATGTATGGATATCGGTAGCTTTTGGTATATGTCGGGATTTCGTCAGTTGTCCTAATGTGGTGTTTTATTTTATTTGTGAAAGTAAGTGGTTCTCCATCAATATAGAACACATCGGCATATTTCCCACATAGAGACTCCAAGTTGGCTCGCTCTTCGGGGTTTAAGTGACTTGTACGTAAGCGCGACAGAACTTCTTTTGCGCGCGGTGACATACGTTCGGTACGCGTGCACTGAACGTTATACACTTCTGCACACACTGGTCGGTCCATTGAAAAAATAATGTCATTACGGCTAGGGTTATGTACTTCTAAAATGCCTCTATTGTCTTTAGCGGTGGTTAAACATTCACCTATAACACAGCTAGAAATAATTTGCTCTGGGATGAGAACTTCTCCATTATTGATATCAATTGGTACCCGTACTAACTTGGATGATCCGGCCGGTATAATGTTCTCGTAAAGATTAACGTTTCGGGAATCGTAAACTCTTATTGAGTTGGATGCATTTTTTGTATTAAGGGACTTATTCTTAAAATCGATGGTGGCTTCCCATTTATTTAATAAATCTGATCCTATTAAGCCGTCAAAGTAATCATGAAATTTATAAACGAAAAGCGTGACGTCATTATGTTCATTAAATTCGGGGAAACACGGCAGTGTTAAGGAATAGTTATTTCGGCTTATAGCATGTACATTATGTACTTCAAAAGGGTCATGATTGAGGGGGAGATTTTTGTAATACGTCTCGACAGCATTAGGGCTAATAAAAGATTGGTTAGCTCCTGTATCAATAAGTAATTTAAGAGGGGGGTTATTGATTTGAATATATGGAAGTTGACGCTGGGTTTGAAGATTTACTTCTATTTTGGTTTGTCTAATCTTGAGGGGTTCTGAAAATCCTGATTGGTTTCGGTTGTATGGGGACTCTGAGTGTTCTGATCAGTGGGAGTGTCGAACATTATCTCGGGGTATGACTGCGGTTCGTAGTCAGGATAATACTGTTCTGGGTACTCGTAATTTTGATAATAGTCATTGTAAGAATCATTGTAACTGTCATTGTAACTGTCATCACATGAGGAATAATCATATCCCATGCAGTCATTAAAGTTCATTTCTCTTGACTTAAAATAGTTGTTAGGAGGGGGTTACCAGATTTCCTCCAATCATTTCCAGTGGCAAATCCACTAGGTGGCAAGTTTTTGGTAACAAAATGACTGACACCACTCATCGGGCGTGACTGTTGCTGGGTCGAGTTAAATCGAGGTGTAAAGTTGTGCGGGGGCATCCTAAATGCGTTATTTTGGGGATTATAGTTAGGGGGTTGCGCGCGGAATATTTGCTGCGTGCGATTAGGCATAGATAAGCGATGTTGGGGTTGGTTTTGGCCAAAATTAAATTTGAAGGGCTGAGGTGCAGCTTGTATGGGACGCTGTCCATACGGGGTTGGCCAGCTAGGCATCGGAACGTGAAAATTCTGAGAACGCGGGGGTGCAAACCCTACAGGGGGCATTGAGGTGACCTTAGGGGTCTGGTGAGGTTTAGAAAAATCGCTGCGTTGCTGCAAGTACATTACGTTAAGTTCTTCCTGAACATATTCAAGGGCTTTCTCAATTGTGTCGGGGCGCATACATCTTATACGGGACCCAAGGGGTTCTTTTAGGCCGCGAACATAAGATTGCACAGTAACTTTCTTATACAAGTTGCGTTTAGCGTCGATAGTCGTCTGTAAAGTCTCGTGTAAAGTCACATAAGTCATTATCGTACTAAACAAGCTTTGACAATGGTCATAAAATTCCTGAGGCGTCCTATTACCTTGCGATGCTAACGAAAGGTCGCTGTACAAAGCCGTCTCGTCGCGTTGATCGGAAAAGTTATTAATTAAGGCTGTTCTAACACCTAACCAACTATCTGGTATACCATTTGAATTAATGGTGTCTGCGGCGGAGCTTTTGACCTTATTCAGTATTCCATTTAATACACAGGAATTCACTAATTCGTTACCAGGTTCGTTGCTCATATATGTGGTAACTATCATATCACAAATATTAACGAACCTTGTGAGTACATTTGGGTTCCCGTCGAACTCCGGTACATGGCGAAGTGCCTTAAAAATCGTATCTGGATCGTGAGACATTTTAAAATCGTTACTCTCAGTCTCAGTCTCAGATGTATAAAACAAATTACTTAAATTATAATCGAATTCTAATTCTCTATTTAAATCTACAAATTGCCGGCGAGCCTGTCGAGATGCAGGTTCCCGGGATATGGAAGATTTTGGATGAAAAATCTTGGAGCTAGGAAATTACTAGGACTAAAGGAAAGCAACACGAGAGCAATTCAAGTGTACTTACATATATTTCATTCTGGTTCTCTCGGGAATCGATGTCTGGATTCACCTCTGGTCTGCAGCTGGTCCGTAGATTCTGGATACTCGGAGACGGGGCTTGAGAGCCGCCCGGGCGACACGCGAACGCGTTTTTCGAGTTTTCGCGAATCGACCTCGAGTATCCTACCGACTGCGCCAATTACGTACGCTGCAGCCGAAGGTTCGAAAAAAAACCAAAAATATGTTTAACTAATTTTAATCTCCGCAATGGAAATTTAAATACAAAGTATAAAAAACTTATATTCTAATTAGCCTAACCCGATCGAAGTGTGATCAAAGAATGCATATAAAATAATAGTCTCTATAACTAAAGGTTCGCTGCGTCAGCGCCTCGTGCTCGCTGACCTCCATGCAGTCGCATGCAGTGTCGGCGGACTTCATAGGGACGCGGCACATATCAAATTACGTACGCTGCAGCCGAAGGTTCGAAAAAAAACCAAAAATATGTTTAACTAATTTTAATCTCCGCAATGGAAATTTAAATACAAAGTATAAAAAACTTATATTCTAATTAGCCTAACCCGATCGAAGTGTGATCAAAGAATGCATATAAAATAATAGTCTCTATAACTAAAGGTTCGCTGCGTCAGCGCCTCGTGCTCGCTGACCTCCATGCAGTCGCATGCAGTGTCGGCGGACTTCATAGGGACGCGGCACATATCACCTCCATCCGAAGATCAGCAGCTATTTTCCAACGCTTAGTGAAAATGCTGCTGGCGTCTTTTCCCGGGTTCCGTGTTGTTTTGCTATTCCAGGGTCTTCATATATATGTTTCTGGGATGTCGGCGGTGCCGGGTTTCCAACCACCTTACAGTTCCACATTTTGTGTCGGCGGGTTATGATAATGATCGCCAGTGCACTTGCACCTAATAGTACGGTATAAAAAGGTAGCGTCGTGTGGTACAGGACATCTGGTTGCATCGTTTTTAATTGTACGGGTGCCTCTAGTGAAATTTTATCCTGGATGCTGTGAAGTCCTTGCAGGTTGATTGAGTTGAGATTGATGTGGGTTGAGATATCTGTATGTTTTTCAATATCGTACGGGATATTCATTAGTTTCAGAGGTTGACCTTCTATTTCGTTATTTTCATTTAAAATTGTGAATTCTTCAGTTTGCAGATAGCAATTTATGGGTATGGTGATCAGATAACTTCCTTGTAGAGAGTTTACATCTTCTCTTCCGCAGGCTAATTTTACTTTTGTCATCTGTGGGAAGGACAGTACGTAGTGCTGGTCGTCGAGTGTTTCCATTGATTCCTTTGACAGGGACACTGTAGTGAAATGGCAGGATTCTTCTATAACTTGGTTGGTGATGAGGCCATGTATACAGTCTGACTTCGTATGAATCTGTCGATTTGAATCTTTCTCACAGAGATACCAGTTGCTTAGCTTCGGGCATTCTGCCTCTATGTACATGAATGACTTCTCGTTAGTTGCTATGAAAGGAAAGGGAGGAATAAGGACCTGTTGTTTTCTATTGGGTACTATAGCTAGTTTGTATAGATCATATATATCTGTAGATACTATCGGGACTCTAAAAACTATAACTATTTGCTTTTCTATATAATATGATCCAGGTTTTATAATATCATAATACTCTCTTAATTCTAAATTTAGAATTTGATCCTTACTATAAATATCTTTTAACTTATCTATCATAGATTTAAGTACATCTACGTCTATCATGGAGTGATGAACGCTCGAGGCTCTTATAAAAGCTAAAGTGTTTTCTATCCTAATTAGCTCTTCCATTAAGTCCTCTACGTTTTCGCTTATTATACTTAAAAGTTGGGCAAACTTTGCATATTTTATCAAATTATCGTTTCTATATGCTTCTCTATCTTGTAGTAACTCTAGGGTAGCGTTGATTTTTCTTTGATTTATCACTAATTGATCTATTACGTCACTGTGTCGTAATATCCATTCCTTATTGAGGCTGATATGATTATTTAATTCAGTTCCTATTCTGTCTTGATTGTTCTGTAAAATCTGGATTGCATTGTTATATTTTAGTGCATCTGAGTGATCTAAATTACCTGTTATGCTTTTTACTACAGAGCCTAGGCTATCTACAAGACCTCTCTTAGCACGATGTGGTTCTAATGATATTAACTGATTAAGTACCTTTCTAAGCTTGCTAGTAAGATAATCTAATTGAAGCTCGTACAGAAGTAAAGTATCGTTACTAAGTCTGGTTCTATAAGTCTGAACTTGAGTTTCTAATGAGTCAATTTTGTCTTCAATATTGCTAAGGTGTACAGTCTGAAGGAAAGTATGGTAGTGAGTCGTTAACTTAGTTTGTCCAAGTTTGTATGGCAGTATTCCTGGTCCATCAGATAAACTCTCAAGTTTTATCTCTTGAGGTCGTGCCACGTGAGTGGTCAGCAACAGCAGAATCCTGTAACAATGTACTTACTTTAGGGACTCGCTTCAGTCGTGACTTGGCTACGGGGCCACGTTTCTTGGATGTGTAGATGTGGATAGGTAAATCGGCGAGAACAATATCCTGTGTGTAGCGGGGTGCAGTTTTCTGACGACTAGCTAAAGGGTTTTTGATAAATACTTGCTGTTGGGGTGTGTATTCTACTTCTGGTTCACGGTTTTTATTCCTGTTTTCGATAATAGCAGTACGGTCAGCAAGGGATGATTTATTTATTAGTTCATAAACCTTCCTCATCTGTTCTCTATGATTCTGTAAGTAGTGTTGTAGTGTGTGTTCTGTAAAGTCGATGTCTAGAAGGTCTCTGGGGTCAAAATGTCCAGTTAATAGGTCAAAGGGCCTGCATTTAGTAAAACTATGGATGGAGCTGTTATAAGCTATTATTGCGTATGGAACAAGGTTGACTATTGGTTCACTTTTGTGTTGAATTTTCAAAATTCGAAGGTGTTCGAGTAAAGTCGAATGAAAACGTTCAATGTTACCATTGTCGTTAGGAGAATGAGCAAGAATCCTATGGTGATTTATCTTATGAAGTCGTGTGAATTCAGCAAAAAGCTGGTTAGTAAACTCAGTTCCATTGTCAGTTACTATAGTGGTCGGGACTCCGTGGTGAGTGCAATATTGCAACAGCGCTTGCAGGATGCTAACAGCTGTGCCGTCACGTAGATGATATGCCTGTCCGTATTTCGTAAAAACGTCTATAAAGGTCACATATTTTTCACTCTGTACTGTGAATAAGTCCATGTGAATTATGTCAAAGGGCTTAGTCGCTGGGGGTACGATATTAAACTGTTGTCTTACTGGGCGTCTGTCATACTTAGCCTGTCCGCATATTATGCATTCGTTAATGAATTTAGTGATTTGATCTTTCATTCTGGGCCAGTAATATTTCTTTGAAAGAGCTAAGTAGCACTCATTGATACCTCGATGGTTGGTTTTTCCGTCGTGGTAATGGCGTATAATATCTTGTTGACGAAGATATTCTTTAACATTTTCGATTTCAAATTTGGTTAATATGAGATTCATGGAAGAACTTTTGAATTTATCTTGTATAATAGGGACAATTAAATACATAGCAAGGGGTGGATTAATTAATATGGCAGTTTTAACTTTCGGGTTCACGTATTCCTTGATTGAGTTGATTACATCTTGTTCTAGGTTGGATTCTGATAACTGTACTGCTATACGTGTGTGAGTGTCAAATGGTTTAGTTACCGTCGGTCTTCGTTTAACGTCATTTACGACTGTGAAATGTATCTGTCTATGAAACTTGTTAAGGGGTTCGTCTGTAATTGGGACTTCTAGTATGGGGTGTTCGTTGCTGGTATGTACTGTTTCTGTCGATGAGTCTGCTAACGTCGGTGGCTTCTCTGAAGGGTTTACAAGTAAGGATTCTGTTTCAGTCGTTTGGTCTGCTACTATAGTCGGCCTATCCGGGGAATTAATAAATGAGCTCAGTACTTTTAATTCTTCAATCAATTTATTAACTTCCTCGTTGTGGATTTCCACTCGGGAGAGGGCGTCGGCGTTAGTATTATTCTTACCTTTTTTATATACGACTGTGAAATCATATTCGCTGAGTCTTAGTCGCCATCTAGTTAGTCGTGAGTTAGGCTCCTTTAAGTTCACCATCCACTGTAGTGGTTTGTGGTCGGTAATTACTTTGAATTTGCGTCCAAAGAGATATGGTCTAAAGTACTTTGTAGCCCAGACTATGGCAAGGAGCTCTTTTTCTATGGTGCTATAATTTATTTCGCTTTCATTTAGAGTGCGGGACGCATAACATACGGGCTTGTCGGATCCTATTGATCCTTGGGACAATATGGCTCCGATAGCGACATTTGAAGCGTCAGTGGTTAATACGAATTCCCTAGTAAAATCGGGATATTGCAAAATGGGGTCGTTTGTTAGTAGAGTTTTGCATTTCTCGAAACAAGTGACATATGTAGGGTCAAGAGTGACTTTATTACCTTTTTTTAAACATTGTGTAAGAGGCTTCGTTATACGAGCGAAATCTGGTATGAATTTTCGGTAGTAACCGAGAAGGCCTAAAAATTGTTTAATCTCTTTGGGGGTTTTTGGAATCGGGTATTTCTTTATGGCTGAGATTTTGTCAGGGTTTGGCTTGATGCCATCTTTACTAATTATATGTCCGAGGTAAGCTGTTTCAAGCTTAAGAAACTCGGATTTGTCCATCTGTATTTTGAAGTTAGACTCTTGAAGTCTTTGAAAAACCTTTTCTAGATTAATTATGTGTTCTTGGAGGGAGGTACTGAACACTACAATGTCATCCAGATAGACTAGACATATATCGTTCTGGAGGCCTCTGAGGACGTTATCCATTACTCGCTGAAAAGTGGAAGGCGAGTTCTTTAGTCCCATAGGCATTCGAAGGAATTCGAAGTGTCCATGTTCGACATTAAATGCTGTTTTTGGTATGTCGCTAGGGTCCATTTCCACTTGATAAAATCCACTAGCTAGATCTAGAGTAGTGAAGTACTGGCAGTTACCAAGTTTATCCAGTACGTCGGTAATGTTTGGGATAGGATATTTGTCGTCTATGGTTTTATCGTTCACTTTTCGGAAATCAATTACCAAACGCCATTTAGTTTTCCCTGAGGCATCAGCTTTTTTGGGGACTATCCAAATAGGGGAGCTCCAGGCGGATTCTGATGGTTGTATAATGCCTTGGTCTAACATCTTGCCTATTTGATCCCTAACTTCCTCTCTGTGTATGTATGGATATCGGTAGCTTTTGGTATATGTCGGGATTTCGTCAGTTGTCCTAATGTGGTGTTTTATTTTATTTGTGAAAGTAAGTGGTTCTCCATCAATATAGAACACATCGGCATATTTCCCACATAGAGACTCCAAGTTGGCTCGCTCTTCGGGGTTTAAGTGACTTGTACGTAAGCGCGACAGAACTTCTTTTGCGCGCGGTGACATACGTTCGGTACGCGTGCACTGAACGTTATACACTTCTGCACACACTGGTCGGTCCATTGAAAAAATAATGTCATTACGGCTAGGGTTATGTACTTCTAAAATGCCTCTATTGTCTTTAGCGGTGGTTAAACATTCACCTATAACACAGCTAGAAATAATTTGCTCTGGGATGAGAACTTCTCCATTATTGATATCAATTGGTACCCGTACTAACTTGGATGATCCGGCCGGTATAATGTTCTCGTAAAGATTAACGTTTCGGGAATCGTAAACTCTTATTGAGTTGGATGCATTTTTTGTATTAAGGGACTTATTCTTAAAATCGATGGTGGCTTCCCATTTATTTAATAAATCTGATCCTATTAAGCCGTCAAAGTAATCATGAAATTTATAAACGAAAAGCGTGACGTCATTATGTTCATTAAATTCGGGGAAACACGGCAGTGTTAAGGAATAGTTATTTCGGCTTATAGCATGTACATTATGTACTTCAAAAGGGTCATGATTGAGGGGGAGATTTTTGTAATACGTCTCGACAGCATTAGGGCTAATAAAAGATTGGTTAGCTCCTGTATCAATAAGTAATTTAAGAGGGGGGTTATTGATTTGAATATATGGAAGTTGACGCTGGGTTTGAAGATTTACTTCTATTTTGGTTTGTCTAATCTTGAGGGGTTCTGAAAATCCTGATTGGTTTCGGTTGTATGGGGACTCTGAGTGTTCTGATCAGTGGGAGTGTCGAACATTATCTCGGGGTATGACTGCGGTTCGTAGTCAGGATAATACTGTTCTGGGTACTCGTAATTTTGATAATAGTCATTGTAAGAATCATTGTAACTGTCATTGTAACTGTCATCACATGAGGAATAATCATATCCCATGCAGTCATTAAAGTTCATTTCTCTTGACTTAAAATAGTTGTTAGGAGGGGGTTACCAGATTTCCTCCAATCATTTCCAGTGGCAAATCCACTAGGTGGCAAGTTTTTGGTAACAAAATGACTGACACCACTCATCGGGCGTGACTGTTGCTGGGTCGAGTTAAATCGAGGTGTAAAGTTGTGCGGGGGCATCCTAAATGCGTTATTTTGGGGATTATAGTTAGGGGGTTGCGCGCGGAATATTTGCTGCGTGCGATTAGGCATAGATAAGCGATGTTGGGGTTGGTTTTGGCCAAAATTAAATTTGAAGGGCTGAGGTGCAGCTTGTATGGGACGCTGTCCATACGGGGTTGGCCAGCTAGGCATCGGAACGTGAAAATTCTGAGAACGCGGGGGTGCAAACCCTACAGGGGGCATTGAGGTGACCTTAGGGGTCTGGTGAGGTTTAGAAAAATCGCTGCGTTGCTGCAAGTACATTACGTTAAGTTCTTCCTGAACATATTCAAGGGCTTTCTCAATTGTGTCGGGGCGCATACATCTTATACGGGACCCAAGGGGTTCTTTTAGGCCGCGAACATAAGATTGCACAGTAACTTTCTTATACAAGTTGCGTTTAGCGTCGATAGTCGTCTGTAAAGTCTCGTGTAAAGTCACATAAGTCATTATCGTACTAAACAAGCTTTGACAATGGTCATAAAATTCCTGAGGCGTCCTATTACCTTGCGATGCTAACGAAAGGTCGCTGTACAAAGCCGTCTCGTCGCGTTGATCGGAAAAGTTATTAATTAAGGCTGTTCTAACACCTAACCAACTATCTGGTATACCATTTGAATTAATGGTGTCTGCGGCGGAGCTTTTGACCTTATTCAGTATTCCATTTAATACACAGGAATTCACTAATTCGTTACCAGGTTCGTTGCTCATATATGTGGTAACTATCATATCACAAATATTAACGAACCTTGTGAGTACATTTGGGTTCCCGTCGAACTCCGGTACATGGCGAAGTGCCTTAAAAATCGTATCTGGATCGTGAGACATTTTAAAATCGTTACTCTCAGTCTCAGTCTCAGATGTATAAAACAAATTACTTAAATTATAATCGAATTCTAATTCTCTATTTAAATCTACAAATTGCCGGCGAGCCTGTCGAGATGCAGGTTCCCGGGATATGGAAGATTTTGGATGAAAAATCTTGGAGCTAGGAAATTACTAGGACTAAAGGAAAGCAACACGAGAGCAATTCAAGTGTACTTACATATATTTCATTCTGGTTCTCTCGGGAATCGATGTCTGGATTCACCTCTGGTCTGCAGCTGGTCCGTAGATTCTGGATACTCGGAGACGGGGCTTGAGAGCCGCCCGGGCGACACGCGAACGCGTTTTTCGAGTTTTCGCGAATCGACCTCGAGTATCCTACCGACTGCGCCAATTACGTACGCTGCAGCCGAAGGTTCGAAAAAAAACCAAAAATATGTTTAACTAATTTTAATCTCCGCAATGGAAATTTAAATACAAAGTATAAAAAACTTATATTCTAATTAGCCTAACCCGATCGAAGTGTGATCAAAGAATGCATATAAAATAATAGTCTCTATAACTAAAGGTTCGCTGCGTCAGCGCCTCGTGCTCGCTGACCTCCATGCAGTCGCATGCAGTGTCGGCGGACTTCATAGGGACGCGGCACATATCAAGTGTTTAGATTACATTTCTTATTATTTATGTTTTTCACAAGATATATAAAGATTGAAATAATATGCGGGACTTACAAGGCAATGAAAACATTTTGTATGGGGACTGTAACGTGTCAAGTAGTTAATAAATTGTTAAAGATAAATAAAATTATATTAATTCTATAATTTTGGTTTTGTGTTTTATTTGATGGCGTTTATTTTCTTATGAGGTACCTATGTCTATTTATTAAATTTTCATATCAACTAGCAACAGGTAAAAATTACTAATAGCTTAATGATAAAAATCTAACCCATAATGATTAAAAACAAGATTATTCAGATAGTTTTTGTTGCTGAGAGGTGCGTTATTTTCGACATTGGCTGCAGCAGAACCAAAGGTTATATACCGATTTCTTCTTGAGTCTCATGTAGTCCCGTTAAGCATAAATTGCCTTGCTTAAGAAGCCACATCTTGGGGTGAAAAATAACGAAATTACGTTCCATTTCACTTTTCACGACACCTGCGACATTGCATATATTATAAATATAATTTCCTCAAACAAAACGTCTCAAATTAAGTTTAATAGTCATAAAATAGATACTTATTATTTAATGAGAATCAGGCTAAATAAATAATTATTTTATAAAAGCTGAATAGCCTCAAAACTCGAAAGTTATGTTGCGTAAACAGGGACGTAGTAGATAACAATGAATTTTCAATCTGACGTTTTACCGTTCCAAAACCAAATGTCACCAGTTGGAATATCACTCTGTACACGCCGGTTCCAAAACCCAAATTCACACGACGAAATTCAATCTACAATCGCTCGATGGTTTCGGAACGCTAGCTTAATATATCGTGAATACCTATCGATTATTGTTTGCATTGTTTGTTTCAATTCCATTGCACTTGTACTATTACAGTTTCTGTGCTACTTATTGCTGAACAGATTTATAGTCAAAGTTATTTATTGCATATGAGTACACTTGGTATATATTTAAACATGTTTCATAAAAATACAAGTGTTCGTTGAACTGTGACTTTGTTTACTTTTTTAGGAGTAGCATCTCTAAGGTAAGTACTGCAAAATGGAGTACAAAGCCCCGGACAGATTTTCCCGCTATGTTGAAATTTTTCAAAGAGCCCCTTTTGTAGACTGACCTGTTAATTATACATAGGTACATAATGCTCATTCCTTAGTCATAGAATATTTAATAATACTACCCTTGGTCCAAGAGGGGTAGACAGACACGATGTATTGATCCTGACACACATCAATAGCCTCACTCACATCCATCAACCTTGTAATGCACCTCTTTTTATTCATCTCACTGCGGACCCCAGCCTTTTTGAGGATGTCAACAATTTAATCCTTGAACGCCCTCCTTAGGAACGAACGTCTTATTTAACAGAAACATGGCCTGCCGCTTCAGTTTCGAATATGAAATAATCAAAGAAGAAGTAACATCGGAAACAGAAGAAGAAAATCTGAATAGAGTGGACGAAGCAGAAGTAGAAACAGACTCTAAGCTCAACTGTAATAATGATCAAATCAGACTACAGGTAAATCAAGAGGGGGAAGGGAAGAGGAATGAATTAGATCATCAAATGGAGAAGTTGGTCATTGGACATAAGGTGCTGTTTCAAGCAACCCCCCCAGCAGTACAAAAGTGAAATGGTACTTATTATGCTGATATTTATTAATTAGATTATTTGGCCATCTTCGATTTATATCTGACTTAAAACTGTTTACCAGTAAAGAACATAAAATCCAAGCTTTTTTCAATTATATGCCCTAAAATCAACGAGATGTCGCGCCACTAAAAAAATTTGCTTGCCTCCCGTAACTATGAGTTTTTCGAAACTTTAGTACCTATGGTTTATTTATAATACCACATGCTTTTTGGTGAACGAAAACATTGGAAGGAAACATGCATTGGACTTGACATATCCACCAAATCGGCTTGGGGCACTGTTGATGTACAATAAATCCAATCCTAAAAAGAATGACAACAGGTCTTTCTGCCCCCTAAGAACATAGGATTTAAACACCTTCATAACCAAGTTACGGCAGCAGGATGTTATCGATGCCCCCTCAGTAAACATTTTTAAAAACAGACTGGACAAGTTCTTCAAAAACCAGTATCACAAGTGACAATCCAAAGACTTAAATACACCAGTTCAGATATAGGCATACCATCAATTTTGCTGCTCCTATAATCCCAATAATAAAATGAATAAATTGTAACTGATTTGATTTTCAGAGGCCACCTCAGACTGTTTATTGCAGTCATCATCCCAGTATTGCTGTGAACTGTGCAACCAGTGTTTTGACACTGCCTTAACTTTGGCTCTACACAAGACAATGCACGATGGATCTCATGAGAACGATCAGAAGTTCACCTGCCTCGCTTGTAAGAAGAAGTACACATCTGAGCACTGGTTTAGGAAGCATATGAAGACTCACCTCACATCTTGTGGTAATGTGAACGAAATACAAGCTGAGTTTTTTTGCTGAGTTTGTAAGAAAAGGTTCAACAGGAAGATTAAGTTGGCAATTCACTTACGCACTCATAGCAATGGCCAATTATTGTCTAGGAAAATTTCTAAGACACATTTCAAGAAGAAGGTTAAGTTGACACGTCGCTTACGTATAGCGACGACAAATCATTTACATGTGATATTTGTAAAAAACGCTTCATTCATAAGTCCAGGCTAATAAATCACATACAGTTACAGAGCAAAGAGCAGTCATTCTGTTGTGATATTTGTAAATATAGCTTCAAACGCAAGGATGTTTTGATATGTCACTTGAGTTATCATAGTGGTGAGAAACCGTTCGCATGTGATGTTTGCGAGAAACATTTCACTCGCAAGGCCACACTAGCAAGTCACTTACGTATACATAGTGGCAACAGACCATTTCCATGTAATAGTTGTGAAAAACGTTTTAGACGCAAGTCTGATTTAACAGTTCACATACTTCATAGCGGCGACAAACCATTTTCATGTGATATATGTAAAAAGCGTTTTACTCAAAGGGCCACTCTAAAATATCTCTTGAGTGTACATAGCATCAATAAGCCATTCTGCTGTGATATTTGTAATCGTCGTTTCAAACGCAAGAGTCATTTAATAACCCACTTTAACTGTCGTAGCGGCGATAATCCATTCTCATGTAATATTTGCGAAGAATGTTTTACATGCAAGCCAGATTTATCACATCACTTACGTATACATATCAAAGTACTTAAAAAAAATTAAGTGTGGTTACTGGGTCAAGTGGGGCATCATTTGTACATTCTAAAATAGGTTTTCGCTTCCGCTTTTGACAATGCCCCCCCATCCCCCCCATTTCTTTGAAGTTTGTAGGTACAGTAAAATATATACATTGTATCAGGTGGATTACTAAAGCAAGAACTGCACAAGCATTTCTTGTCGATGGGTGTAGACTAATGTACTGATCACGTGAGCGCTCTGTTCACATACAAATGGACTTCCATTTCTGTGGACATACTGTAATTTATATATTGTTAAATAAAGTAAAAGAAAAATATATTTTATAGAGGTTTTTTGTAAATATTACACGAAAAATAAAACGATGTCTCTAACTAGCATCGTTTCTTTAGTAATAAGCAAAAATCCTTCACAAACTTAGTTATGTGGTCATAAAATGAGCTTTGTTTTGTGACAATAGTACCTATTTAATTAATTTTTATACGTTTCCTTCAAGGTATGGGAGCCTGGGTGCGCGAGTACGACTCGCACTTCACCGGTTTTTTCAGAAAGAAGCAAGAGTTCGGAGTAATAACTGTCATTGTAATTATCAAAGAAAATAATTATCTTGATAATTTCGAACCCTGAAAAGAAGGTTAAGCTAGTTTTACAGGTAATATTCAAATACTGAAGTGTCATTGATGTTTGAAGTTATATGGATTTTTAACAATAATTTCAAACGAATTTTGTAAATGTATTCTGTTGTTAATAATAATATTATGCTCTGTAATCCTTCATAAAATAAAATTGGTTTATCAAGAAAATTAAATTTTATTTTTTACAAATGTATTAAGGTTTAAGGTTTGCCGTGTGGTTCCCGGTTTAGAATAGGGCCACCCCTACCTTTCCCGTGGGTGTCGTCAAGGCGACTAAGGGATTGCACCAGGGACGGGCAGCAGCGTTCTCCTGTGTGTGTATGTTAAGATCATTACGGCGATCACCAATCCGCCTGCCAAGCGTGGTGATTATGGCAAATCCCCCAATGGATAACTTACCAAATGTATTCTATTGGGGAGGCCTATGTCCAGCAGTGGACGTATTTAGCTCATGATGATGACCAAGGTATCAACAATTTGTTGCTCTTTTCGCCCTGAGAAACATACACCCTTGCAATTTGGACGTCTGATATCTGGTATTAAACCAAATAATACTATATATGCAAGAATCAAGATATAGTTTTTTTTTTTATTTAAGACTAGTTGTGCCCGCGGCTCCAGTCGCGTGAACTACAAAATCCGCTCCCATTTCCGCTCCCTTCCCGCCCGCTACCACACCCACTCCCTTTTCCCACGCCGACTCCCATTCCCACTCCCAGCTCCAAATGTAGGTAGTCCAAACTCATCGCAATCTGTATAGTACGAAAATACTATTATGTGCAATATATTGCATACTAACCTTACCTACTAATGTATTTGAAAACTAAAAATGTCCATAACTTTCAATTGCGATGAAATAAAGACTAAATGTTAAGTTAAGCCCATGTTTCTGTGAAAAGTCCATCAAAATCCGTTCAGTAGTTTATAAGTGATGCGTACACACTCACAAAATTTGACAAACAGACAAAATTTTCAAAAATGATCGAAATGTGTTCTGTTGCTTATTCTTAGACACCCAACTTTTTTTTTGCAAATATCTTCAATGTACAGACACGCGATGTTTACGATTTTATTTGTTAGATATACGTAACTGATACCTAACTGATTTTATCTCACAGCACAAATTTTGATTTACCAAGTTCGATTAAAATTATGAATTGCAACATAAATTACAACTTTGTTTATTACATTTTTTGCATTGTGAGAACAGTTATAATTTAAAAAACAATTTAAGAAAATTGGTAGGTTTCTCATCTGAGGCAACTTTTTTTGATTTCGAATTTTTTAAAATTATTTTTTTTGAATTCGCAACACCTACTTTATTGCAAATCTGAAGTAAAAGACGAGCGCCTAGTGCCGGTCCCTCGTCGCCCAGATATTTCTCCGCTGATACCTGATCTTATGTACTCCGCCATAAAGTTCGGCACGTGTCATATCTGCCAGTTCACCAAATAATGAAATACATTAGATGTCACTCTAGTAGAAAAGGATGCAATCCTGTTTAAGACTCTCTCGCTCGAGACCGTTTTTAGCTCGCTATTGCGCAATCCTGTTTATTTGACAAATCCGTGAAATTGACCTAGAGTAGAGTGACATGCGATTGACAAACAGAAAGCAAGCGGCAATTATATCCTCTTTGCAAGCGGCTGTCATAGTTTAAGGTATCAGAGCCGTAAAACACATTTAAAAAAATGATTTTATGTATTTACTGTCATTTTGTGTGTAATAAACTTTTTACAGATTTGTGGCAAATATGTTTTACTACATTTAAAGGTGAGTGATCGCGGTTTTGCTTTTAATTTATAATTATCACGATGTCTTTGTGTCACGGTTTACATAAAATGTGTGTTACGTGTCGTTAACTGTAAAGTATGGTGCACAGTTTAATTATGTTATGTTAATGCATTTGGGGGATGGAGTGGAGGAATTATAGGAGCATTTTACTGGTTATTAAGTACACAGTAAGTTCGGAATTAGGTAGTGTTCTTCTCAGTCGTTCCCTCACTGCTGGGGATCGCGACCGTATAAAATGCACAAGGTGGAAGGTGGCCGGATGGAGGGCAGAGGACCGAGTGTGATGGCGTTCATTGGGGCAGGCCTGTGTCCAGCAGTGGACGTTCAAGGGCTGATATGAGGATGATGAATAATGTATTATTTACAGATGCCTCCTGTAACAGCTGCTGAAAGGCAAAGAGAGTTCAGACAGAGATTAAAACATTACAACATAAAACTGAAAGCAATAAAAAAGAAAAACACTGAACGAGTAATAAACTACTATAGGGAAAAAATTAGGACCTTAACAGAAGCAGTACTCGAAAAGAGATCAGAAGACAATACTGTACAAGGAAATCTGACCCAGGAAGCTGTACAACAGTCTGACACTGATTACAAACCCGTAACTGCAAATGATCTGAAAAAAATTAAGCATCGTATTGAATACGAATCGAGAAAAGAACGAGCAGAACAACAGAAAGAGGTAAAAAAATTATGGAGAGGTTACAAATTACTTCATAAAAGGTGTGCCAGGCAGCAAATGAGAATGAACCAGATGCAAGACACTATTGAAAAGCTAGTAAAGGAATTAGAATCCCAAATAAATGCTAACACAAACAGTATTATTGATATGAATAAATATGCTTCTGATGTATCTGTAAATGAAAACCAAACTACGAAAAAGGAAAGTTACATTCAACTTTTTTTCCTGTAAAATTTTTACTATTTATATTTGTCGTAAAAAACAAAATATATCAGCTCTGAGATGTCTGGCCTTGCTTGGTATAGGCCTCCCCACATCTGGTTCTCTGCATCCAGCCGCTTCCGGCCACTTTCTTCAGAAGGTCTACTCATGTATTTGAAAACTAATTTAAATAACTTTTGATTAAGACGATTGAGATGAAATAACAACTAAAGGTTCTCAGAGTTAAGCTGGCTGGAGTAAGGCTGTTTGTTATGACATATTGAAATCAGACTAGTAGTTAAAAATTTATTTAGTGCATTCATTTGATTGCTGTGAACTCATTTTTGGTCGTATGACAAAAATAATTATACCACTGGATTATATGAGGATTATTCATGTACTTCTAAACTACATTCAAAATAAAAATCCTCATTCATTCTCATTTTATGTTTAAGTAGATTTGGTATTTTCTAGATTATCTTATATGAGTTTAATGAAAATGATTTGCTTGTACCTTACAGTTAAACATGTCTTGTGGCATAAGTTATAACCATGAACCAGTCAAAAATGGGTCTCAGTTGGAGACAGAAGATAGAACCCTGAGTCCAGAGGACGAGGTACAAATAGAAATAAACCCTGAGTTTGAATACAGCAATGTTCATATCAAAGTGGAGCCTGATGACCAAGGGAGAACAAAACCATCGAATTTGTATGAAGATCATCAGGTCCAGGAGAAGTTGGTTATTGGACCGGAAGTCCTGCATCGGCCTATTCCACGAGCAGCACAAATATATAATGGTAGTTGTTTTGTACTTATTATGCTGATAAATTCATTATAGTAATGGAGGTCTGATACACAAGTTTCAAGTTGCTCAGCGAGCTATGGAGAGGGCTATTCTCAGGGTTTCTTTGAAGAATATGATTCGTATAAGACTACCGAAACATGTCGGTCACATAGCCGAAAGAATTAGTAGTTAGTAGTAGCCGAAAGAACCGACGGTCGTTGGAGCAGACGAGTTCTGGAGTGGAGACCGCGGATCGGCACGCGCAGGGTGGGACACCCCGCCGCCAGGTGGACCGAAGACCTGAAGAAGGTGGCCGGAAGCGGCTGGATGTGGAGATCGGAGAACCGAATGTGGTGGCGTTCATTGGGGAAGACCTACGTCCAGCAGTGGACGTGTAAAGGCCGATATGATGATGATATGACATGAGTATTGCAAATTTACTTTATTGTAAGGTTTGGATTTAAATACCTAAACCCAAAAACATGACGCGGTAGCCAAGACGCCGACAACTGTTTATCGCGGCGATTACATGGCGACGGGAACGTTTGCGCTGCTTTGAAACATTTTGGGTACATTAAAATAGGATTTTCTTTAAAAAAACTGAAAATTCCACGCCTCCGCCGATCAAAAATCTTAGATATTTTCAAGGCGGCGCCTGTCTAATACTTGTAAAGCGACATGACAGCGTTGGTATTTAATTCATCATTATTTAATGATTTTTGTGTGGTTTCCGGTAGAGTAGAATAGGACCACTCCAACTCTTCCCATGGATGTCGTACAAGGCGACTAAGGGAATACATTATAAAACATCAATCGGGCCTCCCCAACTCGTCTGGCCAGCGCGGGGAGTGTACGCCAAATTCTCAGTCTGTGTCCGGCAGATGAGAGAGGGTTGTGCTCCTGCAGTGGACACAAAAATAACCTGATGATGATGAATGATTTTTATAAATATCAAGATAATTATCACTTCGGACCCTGCGAAAATTAATAATAATATCTTTTTTCAGGCATAATTGCTGAGACTCAGGAGAAAAGAAGACAACCATTAAGTACTGTGCCTTCACTTTGGGAAGAAAATGGGAAAATACGTTGGCAGCAGACAGCTGAGCATGAGGAGGCGCAAACGGTTCTACCCACACGGAGTGGTGGGCAAAAGCAGAAACAAGACCAGATTAATTTTGACATTCTGTCAGAAAATTTGGTGAGTTGCTACGTACTTAAAAAAATCTGTTTAGTCAGGCCTGTCTCATTAAAAATATGCCTACGCGGCGAGGCCCCGTTTGCGGGGGCAACTAGACCAATCGCGTACGGTAACTTGGTTGTACAAACATTAAACTTGGATGTTACTAAAACTTAAAGTTTTTTTTTGTAAATGAAATTTGCCAGAATCTGTTGTAACTGCCTTATCAGTAACATGTTTAAGAACAGTCTGGACAATTTGTTAAAGGAAAATAATCAAGTCGACTATTGATATGGAAGCAGCAGCTATAAGTTGCTTTTCCATTTAAAATAAAATAAATAATATATATTCTTTATATATATTCTTTATTGCACAACTTAAAACTAAATACAGTAATAAATGGTGTGTACAAAGGTGAGCTTATCTCTAAAAGAGATCTCTTCCAGCCAACCCTACAGGATGTGAGACAAGGCAGTAAGAGCGAGGGGGGCAAAATAAGTGCATAATAGACTACATAATAACTAAATACCTGAACTATATATATACACATAATAAATAATAATAACTATAATAAACATACATAAATACATACATACTATATTATACTGAGTGAGATTCCTTTTTTGACGACGATCCGTTAACATTGTTTTTGTAATGCTCAAGTCTTGATCTAGTTTTAAATGTTTAACTTTCTCATTGTAGTGATATGTATGGTGCCAAAGTTGTAGTGAGTGCATTCAAGCATTATACAACAAACAAAGCTGAGCAAGAACCGCATCTAAAGTCGTAAATATAAAAATATTATTTTTGTATTCTTGGTGACGGGTATCAGCTGACGCCATATGTAACGAGTCATTACACTCCCACGCAAACTATTCTCACCGTTACGTGCACTGCGGTCGGGTCAATTTTGCGTGCGCGTCCCGGCAGGCATCGAATGGGCAAAGATTAATGAACAGTAGTGGCATATTGAATGTTATCATTTCAATTGTCTCTGAGAGGCTCTGTTTGTCTAAATTGACTATAATTGAGCATATAGTACGAAAAAAATGGCATCTAAACCTATATTAAAAAGGGAATGTGCTGGATGTAAAAAGAAAATTGAAACTAAAGAATACCTAATATGTGTAACCTGTCATAAATGCTACGAGGTTGAGTGCACAAAGACTGTCAGTAGTAAGTTTTTTCGCATAATGACTTCTAAAACTAAGGACAGATGGCGATGTCACTTATGTGTCAATGAAGGCAGAAAGATTAATCCAAAACGCACTACTTCGACACCTTCAAAATCGGAACTGTCTACTACAGGGTTTAAAAAGATCATAGAGAAGACTACACAATGTGAAAACGTGGACTTGCCGCACACATCTTCAGATAACATAACTACTCATAACAAGTACCGAATAAATGTGTCTACAGTAAACTCGTTTCAATCATTGTCGGATGATGAAGAATTAGACAATTCTAATAAAGTTCAAGATAGTAAGTTAAACAGAAGTTGCCCTGATAAGACATTAAATACTAGTGATGATATAAAAGAGATGAAGAATGATCTAACTAAATTACAAAGTGAACTAAAGATAGCTGAGAATGAGATAGAGAATTTGCTGTCTGAGAACTATGCACTTAAAGAAAAAATAATCCAGTACGAGAAAAAGATATTGAAGTTAACTGAAATATGCAAGACTCCATGTAAGAAGAACTCGAGGAAAGATCAGAGACGTTTACATAGTACAATACTATCACCAATATCACATAAGAGTCCTGCATGTGACCTTCAACTCACACATGAAGCTGAGGTTACCCTAGCTGCTGAACGAATTTCTTCTCATGATATTATGTATGCAGAGCGGACACATTCGCAGGATAACGATTTATCTATTCCTTATTTAAGCCTAGAGGAGCAAGGCATCGACGCGAGTCATTCCACCAGCAAACATGGAGTACTTCTGCTGGCCGACGAAACAGGACGTGGTTTGCGAGATATTTTAGAAAAACGCCTGGGATCTGATTACTTCGTCACTTCTGACCTAAGGCCACACGCGTCCTTGGAAAATGTTATCTCGGGCACTCTTTCACAATGTAAACATTATACTAAATTGGACTATGTCGTTATATTAGCTGGCTCTCATGATAAAAACCTCATTAAATTTCAATCTGCCTTGTATTATAGTTTAAAATTTTTAACAAACACTAATGTATTATTTGGAGGAATTAATGCTAACCAGTACTTTAATGAAGTTATGTTTAATAAGGTTATACAGATTATTAGCTCAAACATTGATAATTTGCATTTTTCTGAGATAAGTTATTTTAGAAATAACAAAGTAGATAAACTTAATACATGTAGGGCCGATTTGTGACAAATTATACAAACAACAATACTTTGAAATATGTGGCGTGAAGGACACTGACACTAATTTAAACATATGCTGTATCTACCGGAATGACAAAAGAAAGTTTTTTGATGAATTTAAGACGCAATTGGAAAAATTACTGGAGCATTTTTTTGACAAGAAGTGTATTATATGTGGTGATTTCAATGTGGACCTGTTAACCGATGACAAATACAAGTCCGATTTTTTGAGTTTGCTGACTTGCTATAACTTTAGGCCTGTTATTTTTTCAGTTACATATATTTGTGGAGATGCGCGTTCATGTCTTGATAACTTCTTAACAAATCTGCCAGATGAGTACGTGGTATCGACTTATGTAGATCACAATGGTTGTTCAGATGGGCACGCAGGTATTTTCTGCGAAACTTATGTTCCCATTGTTACGAAAACAAAAGGGAAAGATAAATTCATTATTAGAGAAAAAAGAACTTTCAATTATGTTAATAATGATTGTTTTCGACGACACATAGTGAAACACGACTGGACAAAGGATGGAATCAATGGGTTTCTCAAATATTTTAATGAAGCTTTTAAGAAAAGTTTTAGGAAGACTAAGCGTAGACATAAGATAAGAACAGATGTTAAAATCAAATGGATAACAAGGGGTATTAGAATGGCAAGTAACATGAAACGTTTTTTAGTGACAGCTCATAAAACTACATGTGACCAAAGTGTGGTAAAATATAAGAATAGTTATATTAGGTTATTTAGGCGTGTTGTTAGATGTGCGCGAAAGCTTGCTGTTCAAGCAGAAATTAAGAAAGCAAAAAATAACACAAAGGCTATATGGAACGTTGTTAATAGGCACAGAAATAAACTTACTGATCATAAAACACTATCGCTAAAAATTAACAATAGATTGGTAGCAAAGCCAGAGGAGATAGTAGAGATTCTTTCTACGAATTTTGCTCACGTAGATACAAACTTCTGTAGTAACACAGGGCAAGCCATGTCACTACTGACAGAAAATACCCAATTTACTTTAAATACCATGTCCTGGAAACGGATAACTCCAATAGACATTTGCAATATAGTAAGAAAAATGGCCGCAAAAAAGTCGTGTGGTTTTGATGATTTGCCAATTTCTGTAATCAAAGACAACATCGATGTCTTAGCGGAGCCTCTTACAATATTTTACAACACATGTTTCGATTGCAGTGTATTTCCGGAACAACTGAAAATAGCCAAAATAATACCAGTGTTTAAAAGAGGTGTGAAAACAGATCCCAAAAACTACCGACCGATATCTCTTTTACCCGTATTGTCGAAGATATTTGAAAAATTAATGAAGTTATGCCTGATAGAACACCTAGCTTTTAATAATATTATCAGCAATAGGCAGTTTGGTTATCAGAAAAATGTGGGTACTAGTGAGGCAATAGATACGCTTGTATATGATGTAGTATTAAATCTAAACAACAAGAAAAAGGTAGCTGCATTGTTCCTTGACCTCAGTTCCGCTTTTGATTTAGTGGATCACGATATTCTTTTAAGTAAACTTGCACACTACGGTATAAGAGGAGGGGTATTACAACTCTTTAAATCCTATTTGGAAAACAGATATCAGTTTGTTGAGATTAACTACACAGAAGATGGAAAGGAAAAAGTGTGTAAATCTAAATTGGTTAAAATTAAAAGAGGTGTACCACAGGGTTCCATACTGGGACCAATACTCTTTATATTATTTACAAATGATCTGGTAAACTTCATTTACAACAAATTACGTGATATTAAACTAGTTATATTTGCAGACGATACTAACGCAACTGTTTCAGCTGATAGTTCTGATCAATTAGAAAGAAAAACTAATACGGCCCTCTCGGCCTTTCACGAATGGTTTATCATTAACAATCTGACTTTAAACATCAGCAAAACGAATGTCATGTTGTTCAGAACAACGGCTAGAAACAGAGAAACACTAAATATCAAATTAAACGATAAAACTATAGGACCTAAAACTATAGTAGAATCTGCTAAATTTCTAGGTATCCACATTGATTCATACCTCAACTGGAAGCAGGAATTAGATAAAATCGAAGGTAGAATAAGTTCCGCATGCTACGCTCTAAGAAGTTTGCGTGATGAAATTACTATAGTACAACTTAAGACCGTTTACTATGGATTAGTTGAATCACACCTCAGATATAGCATTATGTTCTGGGGAAATAGTTACGCCTACAATATAAACAAGGCCTTCGTGTTGCAGAAAAGGGCTATTAGGACTATTGTGCGTATTCCCCAATGGGCGACTTGCAGAGAACATTTTCGTAAGTTGAATATACTGACCGTGCCTTGCTTGTATATTTTAGTGTTACTAACGGATCTGGTTAAAAGACCAGAAAAATATGAAACACCGGATGAAAGGGTGATGCGGTTGCAGACACGGAGAAAGGATATTTCCTCGTCCATTGCTCCCAAATTGAAGATTGTGACACATTGTGTTAGAAATCAGGCAGTTAGGATGTTTAACAGGCTTCCCATCAATTTGAAATCGGTCGACAGTGTTCATTTATTTAAACGCCAGTTGAAGTGCTTTTTGTTGGAAAAGAGTTATTATGATATTAATGAATTTATGGGACATAATATGTAATTAGATTTGATTATTCTTTATTTTTTAAAAAATTATATTTGAACGAGATTTGACTGATATTTTGTTTGATTTTCGATTTTTAATTTAATTGATTTATATTAATGGCTTTTTATTTGAACTGATTATTAGTTGATGATGAAGTAATGAAATTAATGTATAATTACTATAATTATATTATTACACCTACTAATCTAATCTAATATAGTTTGTAATTTTGTATTTATAAATATTTCCAACACAATGTTAATCTATTGTTTAAGGAATAAATAAATAAAATAAATAAAAGAGACAGATAGAGCTTTTTTGGTTAAGTTTTAAAGGATGTCACCGACGTACTATCTCGAGTGACCGTCTGAGGAATAATTAAATGACTTAAAATTTATTTGCTGGAAACATTGTCACACCTCAGTTGGCCAACATATTCTTTTAAAACATTTTAATTTTTTTTTTATTATTTTGTTAAATTATAATAATTATATAAAACAAAGATTATACAAATGGAAGATGACAATGTTAAAGAATATTAATTATAAAGCCTTGTTGTCCTAGCGACTTAGTCATTGCACTCGAGAATCAGAAATCATGGGTTCGTTTTCCACTGGGAAATGACAACTTTTGTACAAGTTGGTGGATGTTATATTTGTGAATTGTTCTATCCTTGCTTAACTCCTACAGCACAGGAGAAGATCTTAATTTGGGATTATACAAGTGTATGCTTACATAATAGTCACGCTTTGGTCCCAGAGCGGTAGGCAGGACACACTTCACTAGCCTCACTCACATTCGTCAACCTTTTCATGCACCTCCTTTTATTCCTCTCACTGCGGACTGGAGCCTTTTTGAGGACATTACTAATTTGATCCTTGAACGTCCTCCTAGGACGACCTCTAGCTGTAGTTCCTTGCACAAGTGTATGTATATGTAATGTAAAGCTTGGTAGTTTTACAGAACACAATGCATGAACAAAGGACAACTTAGTACTGGGCAATAAATATTGCAGTTATAAATTTATAAAAGACTATCAATTATTTTTCCAGGTACGCAATCAGGAAAGTCAAGGTACAAACAATAATGACACCACGAGTGTGGAACGGGCAGATACAGCGAAGCTTATGGCCAACCAGATGACTATTTTGTCAAAAATAAACACCATTTTTGATGTACTAAAAACAGTTATCGAGAACCAAAAAACCATTGCACTGAAGTTAGCACAAATGTCTGTACAAAACGAGGAAACAAACTCAAGGCTTTTAGAGCGAAGAGAGACACCCACAAACGTCACTTTGTCCAAAGACTGCCCGGACGTACGAGACAGTTTGACAATGCCAATCGATGATCAGCAAGAGTTGGAAGCTTTGGAGTTATTTTTGT